>OY776095.1:15919370-17389480 GCA_963675205.1 Catocala nupta
TAATAAAGTTAAATTAAAATAATGTACCAACATTATTTTAATTTAACTTATATTGTGATAAAACTTAGTAGGTAATTAAAAATAAGCTTTTTCTTAAATAATCTTGGTTAGGTTTTCATGTTACGTGCCATGAAAACCAAACGCTTACTTGTATTTTTTTTTGTATAAAATCTAGTCGATTGTTGTTAATTATACTGTGATTAAAACTGTGATTGTAGTAATTGAAAATTATTAAAGTATTAAGTAGATTTTATCTGTATCATAAGTTTTTGCTGATTATTCTATTTTGTGAAAATATTTACATCCATCTAGAATGATCCATCCATCACTAAAGAAATAGAGAATCAAAAATGTTCTTTAAATTATTTATTTATACAAAACTAGCTGTTGCCCGCGGCTCCGCCCGGCCTAAATATTATTTAAACTTTTCCATTTTTGTAACATTTTTTATTTGCTGCTCTGCTCCTATTAGTCGTAGAATGATGTAAATTGTTTTTATATTTAAAAAAGAGTTTTAGAATATTTGCCATTATTAAATTTTATTGTTGATATCCAGCGATGTTTTGTTTCAATTTCGAATGATAATGTCCAATACAAAATTTGAATAAATCCCTGTACTATAACGAAGGGGGCAGATGAAACTAAATAGGTACCATTGACCACCGGGGTGGTAAACACCACTTATTAGTGCCAACCACCACCCCAGTGGCAAGCTCAAAGGTGGCAGATGAGAATAAAGGGCCATAACTATGTGTTTATGCTTACAACCAATTGCGAAGTCTCATGTCGAGAATTATTGAGATTTTTCGTTAGAAAATTCGCAGTTGCAATACGGAGTCTGCAAATATGCTCAATATTTAGTAATAGGCCGACTATTATATAGTGATATACACTTCTGCCTACACCTTCGTATAAACACACGTGTGTACGTATCTTGGGAATATATGGCAGCGTACTATAATCATTTTCTGCCATGTCAAATAATAAGTGTATGCCTAGCGGGTGTATGCTCTCCATGAAAAAGTCGGGTCTACAAGTTTAATAGGAGATCGGTGATGTAAACCCCGCTCTTCTACACATACTTGCTACAGACATAACTACTGGGTGGGTTTTAGTAGTTATCATTTACGCTGTCTGCTTTTCTATCAAGGTCGAGGTATATATCAAAAATTTCTAGTCATCAAAAAGGCAGCTACAGTTGATGTGGCATGACGTGGCATTTTATGATAGTAGGCAGTGGTATGGTGTCACAGCGTTTTCCTAATAATTAGGACTTACTCAATGGCCAAATATTATCACAAAATAAAAAATCAGGACACAAAACAGAAAATATGTGGTAAATGCATACATATATTATATGTAAATAAATGAGTACTTAGGTACTTATTAATTATTTGAGTACGTTTTGAAAGTATATAAGCACCTTCATAATTATCGTGTAGGTACTTAAAAGTTGGCACGAAGGCGGTTTATGGTACCTTCTTACACAGTAGGGTGGCTTGTTGAACAGTGAACCACCTTTTTTTTGTAACCTTCTATCTCCCTGGGTTATGTAGTCAGAACTTTAATTTTTGGTTACCTGGTAGATAATTTAATGTAGTTTTATTCAATTAAGCTACATGTAATCAAATTGTTAAGCAAAAAAGATACAACGGTTTTAAAAAAAAAAGTGAATTGACTCACTGTGTACCACTCATGGTACACAGTGAACCTAGCTTATTTTAACAGTGAACCAGACATATCTTCTGATGAAATATAGAGAATATGAGTAATAAAACGTAGTTTGAACTAAGATTTTTATTTAAGTGTAGGGTCGGTTACCTCTGAAGTATAAACCATACATTTTAAAAATCATTACAATAATTGAATTTTAGAGTAGGTAGGTATAAACTTTTTTTATACTTACATAAAGGAATGAAACATAACGCAATGTTCTAAGGTTTTAAACATTTGGCAATATTTAATTAAAAAAGATTTTAGCAAAAAATGAACACAAAAAAAATCATCATTCCAAAATAATGTTTTCTATGAACAAAACTTAAAATCTTACTTGTTGTAATACCTATTCGAGGTAGGTAATAATTAAAAAAAAGGTTTCAAGGTTCAGGTTCAGAGGTGCTCGAAACATCTGTGGTGTAATAATCATTGGTTTTGAACTTCCTTGTTTATTAGGGCTCGTAATCACTTGATTGGAGCCAGAAGTCTGTTGACTGTAACCTGAATTCAGTTGGCTGGAGCTTGGAGCATGTTCATTACATTTTGGGGATTGTCTATCAATTATCAAAGACATATCAACAACTTGGGACTCAGGTGCAATGTTTTCTTGAGAGAGTATTGATGGGCTTAACGAACTATCTCTGGCCGCATCATCATCATTACTTTCTAATAATTCAAATAGTGTGGGGGTTATTGAATCTGGGCGTTGTTCAACTGTTGCAACACTGTTTACTTGAGCTGTCGATTCTGGTAAAAGATGTGAGCTGGTGGTTGGGATTATCAATGGAGGATTTTCATATGGATTAGCACGATCTGTGATGCTACTGGGCATGTAATCTTCTTCTGTAAATATGTCCTTATTATAAGGGAAAATTCCACATTTGGCAAATGCGGCAGCTATGTTTAGTGGCGTCATAGCTCGAGGATAAGCACGCCCAACGAATCCAGCGATTTCGTATATTGAGACAGGTTTCCCTGGATTTTGAAGCATCCATGCCTCCAGTGCTGAGTAATAGTAAGTCTTGAAAGGGTTCATCAATCCCACATCTAGTGGCTGTAGCTTATTTGTTGTGTGTGGATGTAATGTCAAGACAGTTATTCCAGACGCTTTGGCTAAGTTTAGAGCCTCAATAGATAAATGAGACTCATGATTATCCATGACGAGCAATGAAGGATTCTCAGGTGTAGTTGACGAATGTTTGATGAAATGTCTCATTACTTGCACGAATAGCTCCGAAGTCATCCATCCAGAAGGATTAGCTAAGCCTAAACTACCTGCAGGTGCCCCGTGACACATAATGGTTTTATAGTTCTTTCTGGGAAAAATAATTGCAGGTGGTAACGCATAACCACTCGCACTCACTATACAACATGTAGTCACCAGCGTGCCTTTTTCTCCGCTTGTGACTTTTCCCACATTAGTTCCTCTTGGTGCTACAATCTTTTGCGGTTTTTGTACAGTTGTAGTACTTGTCTCATCTAAGTTGAATATGCGAGTGCCATCTGCAAATTTCGGTTCTCTTTTAAGCACAGTTTCCAAATTCTTGAAAAAATGTCCTACATTTTCTGCATTGAAAGAGGTCGCTCGTGCCAGGCTCACAGCTTCGGGTTTTCTTACAGAAACATTAGGGTGCCGTTTCTTAAAAAAACTAAACCACTCCAATCCTGCTGAATTATCCCTTTCCCATGAATCAGGTTATTTAATGTTATTTATCTTTGCCATCTCATACGCTACTTTCCTACATTCTTTCACTGAAAGGCCATAAAACATAATAGCGCAATCCTTATAATATTTTAATAGTATTTCTTCTTGTTCTTCAGTAAATATTTTGTTTATATCATACCTAGGGACTAATGACATGTCTTCGCCTCTTTCTTTTCTTCTCGCTGCATAGCGACGGAGTGTAGGATAAGGGATTTGACAGTCCTTTGCAGCTTTTCTTATAGACATGCCCCCATCAATCATAAGTAGTGCTGATTTCATGGCTTCTTCTGTATGCTTTCCAATGGAACGGTCTTTCTTTTGACGCGGCATCCTAAAAAAATTAAATTATGAACATGAGGATGATCATAGTAATTTGTTGGTTCACTGTGTGCTTTACAAGTAGTTGGTAGTCGGTACACAGTGAACCGATTCACCGTGTACCGCAGATCACTGGTTCAGAGTGTACTACCCACACTCACACACAGACAAAAATAAAAATGAAAATAAAGCAATTCCAATGTATGGCTTTCTAGTTTGTTTAACAAATGCTAAATATACTACCTTAGTGTGCATGATAATAGTTTTTATATAAGTAGAATAGAAAAAGTACTAAAATCAAAGTACTTACATGAAAATTTCGTAATATTGTTAGCAAAAACAGACACACTCCCGTCACGCCGTCGCCTCGCGCCGCGTGCGCCTGCTAACTGAATGGGTGGGGCGGGGACACCGCAACGCAAGTTTCAACACGATTGAGAAGTGTGGCAACGTCGCACTTACTGGGATATAGCCGTGGCTCACTGTACCTGGATGGCTCACTGTTCAACAAGCCACCCTACACATATTTATGTACTGTGCTTCTTACTAGTAGAAGGCAATATCTTAAAATTACCTGAATCTAATTACCTATGCCTTTCATTATTATTACGTAGGAAGGTATATAATGAATAAGTCGACAGTAAAGGCACCGGGTCGATCAGTTAAGCGTTTATTTGCCGCACGCCAACAAAAATAGGCATAAGTTATTCTTAGAATAGGTAATTAAAATTTTACTGTTACGTTTGGTGTAATTATTCTCATATATCATTCATAGACTGTTCTTTTAATCTAGCATTGTCATATTAAGTGCCTGTATCACTGTCGAAGACGAGTTTTCGTGATGAAGTGACCGTATGATTTCTAGATACCTAAGGCAAAAAATTTATCGGCTTTATGCAAGTACGAAATACCTAGTTTTGTTTGCCGATGGCACTTCATTATTATTTGTAAACATAGTCATTTCAAAAGTGGTTCACTAGTTTTAGGTTAACAAGCTACTTTATGTGAAGAAAATATGACATGTGGTTTTAAACCTAACGTCAGTTAAGTAAGCAGGAAAATCACGAAAGTGAGGCTGATGTGTTGGATCTTGTGTATAGTTTTTATGCATTACCTTAGATTGCAATCTGCAGTGGGTACATTAGTAAATTAGCTAATAGACTGACCTTCACAGGAAATATTCGTAAGTTAACACATTAGACACTATTATGCTTGTTTACCAAAGATTATTTTTGTTAAGTTTAAAAAGCCAGCTTTCGCACGATAGGTTATATACTATGCATACTAGTATATAGTATTATATTATGTGTTATCGTTATGAATAACACATATGATAATCTCTGAGACTCGAAATATGTATTTATGGATCGCACAAATGTTTGCCCGTATGGACTTCAAACCTACAACACCCGGCACACTGAAAAATTGCCCGGATGGCAGTGGCGTGAGCTCACCACTGTCCTCCGTGCAATTTCTGAATTAAAGTTAAGCTGTTTTCACACTATAATGTCGTACAGTAATTAACTGTTATGTAGGGGAATGTTGCTGACAAGCAAACCATCTTAGTGTTGTAGAAGTAAAACTGAATACAGTTTTCAGTTTTATTAATTTTTCTACTAGAACGCAGTTATCGCGCTTTTTCATAATAATTATTGTGACTGACTGTTATATAGATACTGTAGTAATTTTATACGAGAAGAGATGCCTATGGTTGTTAGAAGCCGCGTGCGATCAAAGCAAAGCGTAACCATCAGTGGGTATGTCTTCTGTTTGCCGATAAATAGAAGACTGCATTGTGGTGTGAAAATAAATTATTTTTATTATATTATTATTATTTTATCAAAGTCTCGCTCCGGATTTAATACCGATACAAGAAGAGTACAGTGACGGTGACTTTGTTGAGCAAAATATTAGGTAACTACATACACGAGCTACGAATGTATTGCATGCAAACAATTGCTTATTTGTTGCCATAAAAAATATTTACCCCTGCGTTCAAACTGAATTTGTAGGTAGGTACATATCCATAACGCATAGTATGTAATGGAAAATAGAGTGGAAGAGTATTATTAATAATTCAGGTATGGAATAGGTTACAGTTTGTAGGTAACTCATAATACTAAATTTACAATTTTACAGTAGGTAAGCTCGTAAACGGACTATAAAAGTTACATAGGCATTGCTGGTGATTACACGGTAAGTTCCACAACATTGACGACAGTATTCTGTAAGCAAGTTTGTAACAGTTTGATTATTAATGACGAGTTTGTAGTGCTCGTCGAACTTCAGCAAGTCTTGAAAGCAACGTTCCTACTCCACTACTCCAATAGACAGGGTCAGAGCTGTCGATCGGCACGCTTGGAACTAAATGGCTAGCTAATTAATCCTGGTAAATGTGTGTAGATAAAGTGAGCAACGTAAGTACCCAGCTAAACATTAAACGAATTGGTAAAAGTATTTCATTAGTAAAAGTCCAATAATTAATCTGAATTCCTGAACTGTAGTTACATTAAGTAACTATCTTTTCACTATTTCCTATACTTACAATAACTAACAACAAGTGTTGTCTGTTATTGTAAGTTGTTTTAAAGACTGAGACAATCGAATTCTCGCAGGTCCGTACCGAGTTATATTACTGACTGTCCATACCTAGGTAGCAATAAAATTTCATTTCTTAGGTCTTGCAGGGTATAATTTAATTAAAGCTATGGAAAGTAGGTTTAACGTTGTGCACGTCTGATGTCGAATATTATTCGAATGGAATTAGCCGCATTATTGATACAAAGGATCTGCTTTGCATTCAAAAACTTTGTTTAAATGTGACGCCCGCGCCACGAATTGCGTCCGGGTCACAGGGTGTAACCCACAGAATACTATAATATTACTCGTAATGACACGGTAATGTTATCTAACAGTATTGTATTTTGGCTCTGTCCTTGAAATAATTATCTACAGCCGAGCGGTACGCACACACGCGAGAGGGCTGCCCACCTACAGTATTTTAATTTCATCTACCTTTCTACTAAAGAAACTCAAGTTGAGTTTCTTTCTAGTTTAGTGACTGTAAATATTATATTCTTCATTTAAAAAAAAAATTGTTGTCAATAAAATAGGAAGTGTTCAATAAAAATGATGTTGTGTTTTTTGATTAGTAGATTTCATAAAAAACAACCTTATTATATATTTGAGACTGAAAAATATTTGCGCCTCGACTGAGACGTACTACGAAAAGCTTCATTGTTAAATTTAAAAGTATAAAATGTCCGCATTCGGATAAAAAGTTTAATTAAAAATACTTTTGTTTGCAATTGCACTGTGCCATAATTATTATGATAGTACATCAATCAAATATTCACAAATCGCACGCTTAGGTACTGCTAACAAAAACGTTACACCGTCCGTTCATCGCTGCTGCGCATTTGCGATTGCGACTGATTGTCATGTGTACCGAGTGTATACCTACCGACCTCGAGGCGCGTTCTGCGCGTAGGTATAACTCGTGTTCCGACCGTTCGTATGAAGATAGAATATTGTTAGATAACATACGTTGTAATGATCTGTGGGTCTTCTTCGAAGAGGTTAATGAAAACACTATGTGGGTCTGTGTGTCTGTCTGTTAGTGACAGTTTGTTAGTGACAGGCATAGCTCCGGAACCACTAGACCGATTGATTTGTAACTTGGTATGCAGACACCTTGGGGTCATCCCTCGGTCGTGTTTGAATATGTGCCCTGTGGGCCAAAAGACTCCCGAGATATGGGGGTTGCAAAGTTATAAGGTCAGGGGATATCCACCAACAGAGTGATTTTGAAGTCCAATGAAGAGGCTTTTGCCCAGCAGCGGGAAATTACAAAAAGCTGATGGAAAAGAAAGTCCCATGATGACGAAGAGGGTTAATTTTGGGTTTTACACCCATATCGTTATACTTAGGTACTTAAGGTGTTACCAAGTAGCCGTTAGAAAGACAAAGACTTTATAATATTATAAAAATATATTTATTTGAAAACTGAATAAATTTGTCCTGTGGTTGGGTCGACTGTAAGGGAAGGTGGTAACTCTGCTGCGATGTCAGCAAGCGCTTCCCAGCGAGTAGCACGGCTAAGCTCCGACTTGCTTGGACTCGACGTTTCTTCAGAATGCTTCTTCCTACAACAAATCTATTTTCAAACAAATTTCACAGAATAATTAAGATTAATATAAAAGTAACGTCTATAAGAGTCAATAATATATTAAGTGACTGTTAGACTGACGCAGAGGTCTCGAGTTTGATCACTTTGATCTCGAGGCATACATATGCATTATATAGGGCTTGTTGTTGTTCCTTCAATAAAACCTACTCTTTAGGATAATTAATATTATATTTTTTATTGTTGTATTTATTTATGAATTAAGTTGAAATATTCAATACTAACTAAAATCTAGATTATAAATTAGTACCTAGTAGTCAGCACTACTATTAATTTATAATCTAGAATATCTAGATTCTAGTAATGACAGCTGGCAGATTTGATAGTTCAAATATGGACACATACTTCCAGCTTCCATTATTGCTGAAAGTATGTGTACTTACATCTGTAGGTCAATAGGCATTTATCAAAGACAAGATCTCTCCATGACTTAATCAGTGATCACCACGCCAGTGCTAATGCACTATTGTTTGAAGGTTCATTTCTAGAAAAAAAATATTAATTAGAATGCATGAACTATTACTAATAATATCCCTGGTATTATTAGTAATCGGGCATGTTTGCGAACTATTTAGTACTTACTTTTCTGTATCCTGTCCTTCTGCAGAGTCTTTGTTCTTTTCCTCGGTGTCGCTATCTTCTTTTAAGCTGTGCTTATCTGTAGTTTCTTCTTCTTTCGCGGGTTCCTCAGCAGGTTTATCTTTTTCAACAGGCTGTGTATTATCGATGTGTTCTGACATATGTGCACCAAAAACGTTATCAACGATATCTTTTAATCTAGGTACCTTATCTTCTTGTTTCAAGGAATCGCTCGATTGAATTTTGTTCATACTCTCACTAATAATTTGTTCGTTTTCTGTATTTTCTGAAACAATGTTTTCATATAAATAAATGTAACTATATTTGTTCATGTATGATAATTAAAAGTAAAGGTAAGTTGGGTATGCACATTTACAAATTCCTATCGATTTTAAATAAATAAGTGGAGGTAGAATCCTTACGAACTGTACCTAATGTCACAAACCTTTCTAAAAGGTTTGGTGGACTGTACCTAATGTCACAAACCCTTTTAAAAGGTATGACTGTTGGTTAGGTGTTGGTCCCACGGTAGGCAAAAATCTAGGTTTATTAAAAAGGACCCATCCATTCGGGTTCTATTCCCGATTCTGGCTATGGTAGATATTTATATTGGATAACTGTTAGAAAACTATATTAGTAGCATACATACTTATAATAGCCAACTGTAAAAGAATTAATAGGTATTAACCTAGACTAACTAAGATAACTTTGTTAGAAAACTATATTAGTAGCATTACCTAATTGTGGTTTTTAAAAGTGACATCGCCTTGTGATGTGTATATGTATACCTATATCCAAAGGTTTCACATAGAGAGCGAGCCTGTGCCCGACTCCAGGCTGCTATTGAGAATTTTCTAACAGAAATCCAACACTTTTCCCAACCTTGGAGTTATATCCGAAAATTAAATTTGGATATCAAAAAAACATTATCGCATACTTTGCATAGGAACCAACACAATAGGTTATTTAAAAATATTGCGATCAAATAGGTTAAAAAAGTTATGCTTCTCATTAAGTTAAAACGTATGCAAGCTATCGTGGTCCAGTTTTTGGTCTGGTTATATACCTAATTCTTCAAATTAGGCGAGGGCATCCAGAATCGAGAGCAAACCTCTCTCTCGGCTCTCGAAAGAAAATACAAAACATAAAATTAGCATTGGTTTCAGTCAGTGGCGATCATACACTCAGTGGCGAAATCTTTATGTAAATCGAAGAGTGGGACTTATTTGACTAAAATGCTTAATCCAGACAAATACATATATGTATTATGTTCAATGTAGCACTAGTATGCTTATAGTTATTCCATCCACATCAATGTAAGTTAAATTGAAGACGAAACAAAAAGCATTTATTTCATATTGTTAAAAAGACATATGTATACCTACCTACATATAAATATAAAAATTGTCAAAGACATAACAGCTCAATACCATCTCCTTTTTGCTTATCAAAGGATTTGCTTTTTCTTGTTTTGTCTAGTAGCTATCAACGAGCTTTAAAATTTGGAAGCAGTTGGACGTTTTATGAACATTATGTCTTCCTTAAATTTACAACAATTATTGCGGTTGATTGTCGACCTCTGGGCAAACACTAGTAATTATAATTACATATTAAACATTCCTCACGCCCAACCCTATACTTTTATATTTAGTCTCGTACCAGCCCATAACAGGGCGTATATATAAATTGCAAGACCCAGCGACCTTGGTGACATTTCATGTTGAAAAGGCCTTGGGTGAAAAGTGACAAGTTGTCAGCGGAACCGTTGTAATGAGATGCGCTCGAGTGTTATGCGAGTTCCTCCATCTACCTACGCTGACCTACAAAAACTGACACACGCAGTCGCCGCATAGTAACTGAGTCTACTTAAAGCTAAGTACACAATAAAAAAGTGGTACATATTTTAGGTAAGGTCTGGGCTCTAATCAACAGTGGCCTACACACGATTTTAGAGTTTAAAGTTAGAATGCTAGATTCTGGGATACGCAGGTGTGGTAATGGGGTGTATGATAATGTTCTTGATTGGGTGACTTAAATAAAAATTGTCCAACTTACGGTTATGGTTTAATGTCCGTCACACACAATACACTTAAACACGGATACCAGAGTCAGAAGGAGAATGAGTTATAAGCACAAGCACACAAGCATAGGCGGTAGGAAGATATGAAATTTGATTTTAGACGAAAGAAAGAAAATAGTTTAAAGTTCACAGTTTATGACGAAAAGTTTGAAGAACACAGTATAGAAAGGCACAATAAATAAGCACATATAAGCTACTAGATAATGCGATAATCTTATAATAACAATATAGCATTCGCGACGATCTATGAAGTACGTGTCTATTGTCTCAAACATATGTCCGAACTGGCGACTCGTACCTCTGCGCTTGCACTGACCGCTAAACTCGTGAAGGTCGACGAACGGGTCTTACATATGGAGTCTAGAACAATCGACTCGACCGGGTTGCACGTTTTCATTCTACCAGCGATCTGCCGGCACGATAATTATGTTTGTTTATGTATGTGTATTTAGTAAAATTGTGTATATAATTATGTAATGTATTAGTTATTGTTTGTTTATTGTGTGTTTGTTATTGTTCATTAATTCTATAATAATTAATTATATAAAATGTTCTAAATATATAAATATGTATTACAAATATATTTTATACCGTAGGTAGCCTACACAGGCAAGCCTGTGGTGGAATTGTGAATAGAAAAATTGGACTTTGACCTCGACAAAATGTATGGAACAGCTGACTTTCTTCCCGCGATTTCGGCAATGTCCGAGAACAAAAGTTGTTCATAATAACAAGTATAATCACCTGAGAGGTTTTCACTATACTAA
The DNA here is from genome assembly GCA_963675205.1 of Catocala nupta. Taxonomy (NCBI): domain Eukaryota; kingdom Metazoa; phylum Arthropoda; class Insecta; order Lepidoptera; family Erebidae; genus Catocala; species Catocala nupta. The sequence continues at coordinate 15,930,722 of OY776095.1, forward strand.
GAAACATCCAGTATACGCTAATGGTCTCACGCCTATGTCTCCGACGGGAAGGACAGACTTGTATTATACCCACATTTCACCAGCTATGATTTTAGTTGTCTTGTAGTAGTGGGCCAGCCAATAAATTCTTAGTACTAACTAAGAAAGAATTTCTTTATGTCTCTGTGCCGCGTGAGGTTTACAATAATTCAAACATCGGGTCGGTCAGAAAGACTAACTAAATGCAGGTATTTATGATAGATGTTTATTAATATGTATGGATCCTACAATCTTAACTTCCGAACACTGGTAAGGTGCACTTCAACAGTCTATACTCAATGACTGTGCCATTCATTATCCGGTTAAAACATAGTTACATTAGTATTTATCGATGATTAAATAAATAATAATGATGTTTGAGTGCTCAATGGCTTCGATACAACTTGTAAACCTCGCCAGTTTATAATTATAAAAGTTATACTTAACAAATAAACGGTGGCAATTAGATATGAAGTTAACTTCATAACTAGCGCTACCGAGGTATGCAATTGTTATTTTATAAATAACTAGGTGTTGCAAAACCTGTCGCGCAGGGTAAGCCTTGTGAATGCTACTGCTGTGCGTGAGGTCTTGTGGGTCTGGCATAGTGTTCTTGGGATTTCTGTCAAAAATCTCTCAATGGCCGTCTGGAACTGCAACAGACTCGCTCTATTACATGACGTGTAAATACATAGCTGAGGAAATAGGGGTGAAATATAACTCTGCTGATAGTAAAAAGGTTTATACAGGGTGATTTTGAAATCGTGTAATTCCTTGTAACCACTCATTCTACTGGTGATATAGAATAACCTTGACCATAATTTTTTTAGTTAGAATTATGGTTTTGGAAAAATTAATGTACCTATATTTTTCATGAAATGGTTTCAGATAGTCATATTTAACCACCCGACACAATCTTAATATTTTACTAATTTGAAAATAATAATATAACAATAACTGATGTCGTAAATAATAAGGGGCAATAAAAGGGACTGCGCATTATTATTTACGACATTAATTATTGATATGTTATTTATTTTAATTAGTAAAAAAATTAAATTGCCTCCAATGGTTAACATATGACTATCTGACACCATTACACGAAAAAAAATTAAAAATTATTTTTCCAAAATAATAATTCATTAAAAAATATGGTCAGGGTTATTCTATACCACCAGTAGAATGCGTGTTTAAAAGGAAATACACGATTTCAAAATCAGCCTGTATATAACTAGCCGACCCGCGCGACTTCCTCTGCTTCACATAAGAGAATTTTCCCCGTTTTTGCAACATGTTTCATTGATACTCCGCTCCTATTGGTCGTAGAGTGATGTTATATAGCCTCTAGCCTTCCTCGAAAAATAAGCTATCCAACATCAAAAGAATTTTCAATTCGATCCAGTAGTTACTTTAGCGATTAGCGCGTTCAACCAAACAAACAAACTCTTCAGCTTTATAATATTAGTATAGATAATAATATTCCACTGTAAGGCACCTCTTCTAGGTGTGAGAATAAAAAAAATTTAAAAGCTTTACTCAAATTAAAGATTTTGGATTAAGTATAATTATTTATTCCGACGACGTTAGCGATTAAAATCAAGCGTGTCTAATATCTTAGGAACTATACCTACCTATTTAAAGTACTAATCTACGTAGTTACTTATTTGTGTCGCGTGTGAAATAAATAGATTAATAGTTAAAGCCTAAACATTTAAGTAAACACGAACAATTACAAGCTGTGCCGAATGCGTGTACGGTGGCATTAGGTCATGCAAAGTGCACGGTTAGTAAAGTAAACTACCTAAGTATATAACTTGAACATTCCTGTCATAATATGGAGATTTCGTATGACTATAAAGTTATTTCCATCCTTTTAAATGATTTGTAGTTTATTCAAACGTATATTAAGTATAGATCTATAATAATAATAAAGCCCAATAAAACTATTGAGCTTTATTATTAGTATAGATTTCAAATCGTTTGCGCACTTAATCTCTGGTCCTATTACTCTGATTAAAAGTTCTTTTTGCAGTAATGCAATGAGCCTAGTTCTTGACAAAGGTATAGAATACAAAATACAAAGTACGTCGCGCTAATCATATTATACTCCCCGGTGCAAGAACCAATTACGGAAAAAACATCATAACATTTGCGGGAGCACAGTTATTATAATAGCATCCCAACTGAAATAAAAAGTACAAGCACACTCACAATCTTTAATAGAAAATTGTTGAATTACGTAGCTAGTGATGATTGCTTCTTGACGTAAGAAACAAATAGTTACCGCGCAGAACAGGCGAAAAATCGTATAGCGCAAAACTTGGACCACACGATTTTCACCGTCTACCGACTAACAAAATTAATGTGAATAATTGTAGTTGTATTTTTATTGTTAAGCATATCGCGGATTATTTTGCTTGTAAGTTTATAATAATTATCGTTTTCAAAATTAACTTTTCCTCTTGTATTCATTCTGTTGTAATAGTTTCATTGCAATGTGTAAGTGTGTTTTATTTGCGTATACAATTAGTGAAACTGTGTAGTTAAAAATGGTAACGGACTTGTTATTTGTTAACCTTCAAAAATATGCTTTCTTATGTAAGTGACACTTTTTTGTGTTTTAAATAAGAAATAAAGATATTATTAAACCGAGGTATAGGCCACGGGATCGGCGCAGTAGTCATAAACGTGGGTGAAACCGCGGCAGACAGTTAGTACAATATAATGACCGAAACCAAATTGGCAGGAATTATTTTATTTATATATACCTAAGTAATTGAATCAATAAAATACCCACAAACTATTATAATAATAATAATAATAAATTCTTTATTGTAACAAAATGATAAGTCACACCGGCGACCAGATACAATATTTTTCAATAATGTCTGGCATTCCAACAATTGACAGGTTAACTAGGCTAGTACTTACAAGATCAAGAAATATGAAGATATGGTTATAGTAGATGTGATATTGACCATTCGTTCATCTCTACTCCAATTTCATCTTTCCACTTAATTGACCAATCATTATTTTTACCGACACTGTCTGTCTGTGGCTGCTCATCTCAGCGACCACCAATAATAAGCTCCTCTCTGGGGCAGACAGTATCTTATTATGCGAATATTCTTGCAGGGATAGTACGTCTTGGGTGTTTGTCAGTTAGCAGCTGTCTGCCTATTCGACTAAGTTACATATAAGTAGTATAAAGTATTCTTGGCATACGTCCATCAAACAACCATCTGCATAGCTCAGGTTTATTTTATTAGCTTACTATCTCGGTAGGTGTCCAGTCGCATTTTAGATTAAAACTATCTAAGACATGCATGTGGATATATGTCCTCATGTAGGCCTTCTAAAGATTCATTAGAATATTTTTAAAGTAAACGTGTTTCGCCCATATTACCTCTTAACTAGAGAAAAGGCTATGAGCTTTCTTATCTTAAAAAAATGTTTAAAATATTTACGCCAACTCGTGACGCAGTATTCTATGCTTGGAGGTAACACTTACTGCTTGAGCCTGATCCGCACTTAACTGGTTTATAAATGTATTACGAATAAATTGTATTTTTGTATCACCAATTATTGATATTTTTAACTGACTTCAAAAACAGGAGGAGTTTCTCAATTCGACTGTATGTTTTTTTTATGTGTGTCACCTCATAACTTTTTCTAAGTAAACTGATTTTGTTGATTCTTTGAAAGTTGATTTTTATTTGAAAGCTGGTGCTTTCCATTTGCTTTCATTTAATTTTGATCAAGATCTGACTATTAGTTTTCGAGTTATCCTTAATAATACGTATTTGGTTGACTTCGGCTACATTGATGATGTTCTCATTATTGGCAACAACAAAATAAACAACTGTGTAGAATGGTTTGGAAGACCCTCGTAGTATTTCGAGGTAGCCCCATTCTAACTTGGTGATGTTCTGTTATAGATCTTCGGTTTTATACAACGGAATTCTTTAATAAATGACAGCAAATCTGCCGTGAATGATACAATCACATACATATAATATGTATATGTATTGTTTACACAATTCTAAATTGGATTTTGATAGCATTTAATAGTATAGGGTTATGTGCAACTGTTAAACTCAACAAGGTATACACAAAATAGCTCTTCTTCTCTCTAGCCTTTATTATTCCCAAGTCACTTGGGGTCGGCTTTTCTGGTCTCACCGGATTTGAGTGGATATCAGTTTTTACACGGAGCGGCTACCACCTGACCTCCGTAACCCGAAGGCTAACGATACCCTAAGACTAGACCAGCATCAGGATATTATAGGGCATTGACTTCCCAATAACCACTGCCACAGATGTTCATGGCAGCCGGGACCGATGGCTTAACGTGCTCTCCGAGGCACGGAACAGGCGATAATTGTTAATCAATACGACCCAGTTGAAAACCAGCGTCAGGCTTTCGTCTGACACATGCTGAACTGGGCCCTATTTGACACTACTGTTATTGACTTTATTTTTTGTTCTCGTTTTGCTAAGTTCATCTTTGTACCTATTTATTTTAATTTTATACTTGTTATTATGTGTTTGTGGTACGTGTCAAATAAATATTTTTCTTTCTTTCTTTCTTTCACATAATTTCGAAAAGTCATATAACTTACGAAAATCAGAGGTGACGTGGGTTCGAACCCGAGACCCTCAGCATTGCAGTCTGTTGGTCTTCCCACTGAGCTCAGAGCATAAAATAGCTAATAACAAAATTATTTCTATAATATAATTTTTAATATGACGCTGAAGCTATTAGGCACCAGACCTCCGGAATAAAACATTTCATCCCAAACGTATTTGGAATTATCATGAGATTCACTATGGCCAAAAATGATATAAACGGTATCTGCGTCCCAATTTTTACTGTCCAAAACATTTTTCATGTAAGCCCGCATTTTAGAAAGCCTATTTTCACAAGTCTCTTTTGAAATGGTCCTGGAGGTAGATTTCCTATTTTGAGATAGGCATTTTTCCCTTTCCTTGTTTGTCTCATTCAAACGGCGCCATCTTATATGAGCAGCTGGTTTAATAGGTCTACCTATATTCAGACAAATAAAATCAGTTATCGAACTTCAGATTCACTAAAAACCGAGAAATAAACAAAAATTTTTACAAAAAAGAAAACCGACTTCAAAAATCAATATTCTCAAACAAAATTGCACTAAAAAGTTTAACAATAATTGCGTATTCTTGTGAATAATTAAATTATTGTTATTTTTGGAGTCGGTGTAAAAATACGCAATTTTTTTAAACTTTTTGTTGCAATTTTGTTAGAGAATATACTGTTACTATTGCCGTTAATTATTGCCGAGTCTTCCCGTGCCGTCAGATGGCACTAGCCGTGCCATAACAATAATTTTCTGAATTCAATTTTCTTTTTTGTTAAAATTTTAGTTTATTTAGATGCCAATCGCACTAAGAATAGCTCCCGTATCGCGTAGGACTTTACAAACATTGAAACAACGGACACTAAGAACACCAGACACAGAACAACCATTTGTGGATCACACAAATTTTGGTCCCGCGTGATGGTCAAACCAAAATACACGGCGCGTTGGCAGTGGCGAGGCGACCACTTAAACGACTACCCCATCCGTGCAGTCCACGTCTGCACTGCATTAACGTTTGGTAATATATTTAGGATCAGATAGGTACTTAAGGTATTTAGAAGTAAAAGTCAACACGGTGGTAGTAAGTTACCTACTGATAATTAAGGTCGGAACGGTGTTAAGGAAATGTTCGATCAACACTATCTTATACTAGATCTTAGAACTCACAGAACAGATAAATAAGCGTTTATTCTATGTTCTGTGTTAAACTATTGCTGAAAGGGTCAAACCGCCTGTAAAGAAATGGCAGACTAAAAAAATTACCAATTGCAGAACATAATTTACTGGCGGATACCAATCATTAGATCGCATTTTATCGTTCGGTATCGCCGGTGAAAGAGAGAGAGAGATCATTTTGTTCCAGACAAGTGCGTGAAGCTAATCAATAAAAATAGAAATTTCAGAAGTGAAGATGTTTTTAAATTAGACCTGGGAGCCGGTGAATAATATAAGTTACGTAACTTCGATTATTGCAGTCAGGTAAATCACAGAATACGGACATGTCGACTAGCATACGTAATAGGGAAACCGTGAGTGTAGTGACGGTACATGAAAAAATAAAAATATGAAAGAAGTGAGAGTGGGAGAACATTCTTCTGCCTCTTAAACGGCGCCAACCAGTAACATTATGACCACGGCCTAACCTCGTCGAAAAGTGAAACATCAAAAATATTAATATGCATAATCACGTTAATACTCGTTACGAATCCTAATCCTAACTTATGTCATAAATGTGAATATGAGTTTGTTTGGTTATTACGCTTTTATACCTTAACTTCTTAACAGATCATCATGAAATTTGGCAACATAATAATATAATATATTATATTTATTATATTATTACAATTTTTAAATATTTTCATAATTTTTGAAATGAAAATTTCTTTAGGCGCGTTGAAAACTTTTTGAGTGAACAAAAAGCGTGAAACTCGCGTCATCGTCACCGCACGCTAGTTTCTTACTTTTCACTTCTATCGGCAGTCCCCAAACACTGCCCGCATGTTTCTTTTTCGTGGTGAATGCTTTGTCGCATACCTCTCCGCGGGGCGACGGATAGGTTATGGCGGGCTCACCGGGGGTATACCCCGGTAATACCGGCTAAACCTACCACGTTGTTCATCGACATAACCATAGACGGCGAGGCCACGCGAATCGCTTTCACATGCAATCGCGACCCCGCCTTGGTATCGGCCCGCGCGCCGCCCGTGTGAAACGGCAGACGACTACACAAAAATACTTCCTCCATACAGAGGCGCACGTGGGAACACGCACGCTGCCTCTCGGACCTGGTGCTGATCGGGTGGCGAGCAGGCCCACGCAGCCCACCACCCCCAGGTCAAAAGAACCTACATTACCGTGAGCGAAGCCGCGGACAAAATATAGTTATATTTTGTACTAGTACTATTAGGATTTTTGTCTAAAATTTTCAGCAGCGTTTGAGTCTGAAAGTGTGTCTAATAGACGGTAATTTTATTTGACGGCAATATTAGGCTCGCCCCTTATTACGCCATATCTAAATGCATAGTTCTACTAAATCCATAGTTGGCTGATCGTAGGTGTAATGATCCTCTGCCTACCCTTTCGGGAATTTAAACGTAAGACTACGTAAGTTTTATATTTCTAATGGCGAGCCCAATAGCCTAAAGAATAAGGTAACAACTGTACAAAGTACTTACACTAAATATGCAAGCAGGTACTTAGGTCATTGGGTACATCATTAATGTTAGTTTAACACGAAGATCGCATTGCAAGTAATTTGTACTTGTAACCGAACTGTTTCAACACGAGTACAAGTTTGATTAATTTAAAATCTATTTTATTCTGTGATGCAATTAAAATAATAAATTTGTATTATGCCTTGGCCTATATTCTCGGTAGGCTATGTCAAACGTTATTTCATCAACTATGTTTTGCTAGTACCCTAGTATCCCTAGTCACTATTACCCACGTAATGGAAATTAGGGATCTAGGGGATGCTTAGTAACTTAATTAGAATTAACAAATGGTTTAATAGTTACAACTTACAGTGGTCACCTCGCCACTGTGGCTCGTCGAGTCTTGTGAGGTCAATCCCCACACACGGGTGGAACAATTTGCATGATCGACAATTGGTTTCGAGACTGGGTTTTATTTACGCCCATTGTTTTAAAAATATGAAATCCAATTTAACACCAAGTTGCCGAACGCCATGCTGTTAATGAGATTTGCCTGACAAAATCCGCACTAACATGCCGTCCAACTTGGGAATTAAACTCGGCGACTTACGGTCTAGTGTTCGACGCCTTGTCCTTATGCCCCTTATCCTACGAGACAGTTGATCATCCCCGTATACATTATTTGGTTTAGCCGCATTCAATACCAGCTTGCTTTCAATCGCCGACTAGTGAAAAGTTACAAAGGGACTAGTGTGTCCTGGAAACTTCTTTGGTACATTCAATTATCATTTCTGGCGCGTTCGCCGATTGCGATAACTATTTACGAAATATGAAATATGTTCGAAATATTATGTTCCTTTACATCAGTAAAGAAACATAATATTTGGTTATCGAGTCCGGTCATACCGCGAATGGTCACCGAACATTTTTAAACTGGCCTCTTCTCAAAATTATTAAAATTGTTGTTGACAATCTGTGTGGGCAAGTCAAAGCCCAAAATATTATGAAAGCTATTCTATAGAGGCCTCATAACAAGAACCGTTTCCAAGCGAAAATATTCTAAGTCTATGGTTTCCAACAATATAATATGCTAATGTATACTACACATCATCATATCGTTCAGTTAGCTACGTTATCATATGTGAACGGCACAATGGATTGCGTGAAAACTGCCAAGTATGTTTTATCGCGATCAGTTTTTGAGTACATCGACAAATATAAAGTGGAGGCCAAGCTACATACTATCCCATATCAAAACAGAGGCCATTTTTGTTATGTATTTTCAAAAACATTTGATTTTATCTTTATTAATGTAAAACTGTAACAAGGCTTGCCTATCTCATGTGTGATAATTTAAAACTAATTGATTTTAACAATTTAGAGAGGTCTGATCTTGGAAAAATAATGCCTAGTAACTTCTAGCAAGGTCTAATCCAAAAACGGGACTATTATAATTTTTGTCTTTCTGGCTATCTGTGTATTCCGAAGTAAAAACGACTAAGCGGATTTTGATATAGTTATCTAAAGATTCATTTTAAAATCTAAGCTACATTTCATAATTCTTTTCTATAGGACAACAAGAACGGGATCCGCGTAAATGACGTAGCGGGCGTATTGTAGTCCGCAGACGAAGCCGAGGCAAGTATTTGTGTATAGTAGTGCATAGATCAATACGAATAAATAGATTTTTCTACCAGTTCCTCATAGCGAAGACTTGTGTAGAGATGAAACACACATGTTTTTTTTTGCGTTCCTATTTGGTATTAGAAGAATAAAAAAAATATAGAAGAACAAAACTACCATGAACAACTATATGACATACTAACAACTGTATGACTAACCTATTGGATCATAATTGTTGATTGACAATCTCTAACTCTTAGATTATGCACAAAACCATTGATTGTTTTAAGTTTTATTTCTGAACCCCTAGTCTATAATGCGTTCCCGCCAAAAATAAGCCTCAACTTTTAAAGGATTATACCTAGAGGACACGTGTGAGTATAGGTATATGACGCTAGAACATAGGTGATAGCCTGGTAGGTGATTAATGATTACATAGGTGAAGGTCGGGTGCGTAATATCAGAGTTCAGTTAGGCAACCCAACCGTACTGTGCCGTACCGGCAAGCGTAAATAAGCTATACCACACGAACTAATATGAATTTGAAAGAAGCAAGTGAAGGTGACACATATATTCCTATAAATCTGGTAATTATTATCTTATGCTTTATGTTGCTTATGCTTTGTAACGGTTGCATCCTCAAGCATTTTAGCTTCATAGTAAACTATATTATGTTATCTGTGATTCCATTCGTTTTTTGTTTCGCAATTTTATAAATATTAGCCATGAAAATGCAACGAAAAGAAATAATCACTTTCGTATTTATAATCCGTGTCTGAAATACCTTATAAATTAAAATAAAATATAAATCTAACAATCGATATCTAAAAGGGAGATATCAACAAATCTTCTTATTTAAAAAAGACGGTCCAACAACAACAACGCTTGTCTGCCGCTGGGATTGGCTGACTGGATTAGCCAATGAAATCAGTTAACTTGAGGTTTATTCAGACACGTCTTTGATTAATTAGCCCTTCATAAATCAATTATTAGCACAATATTATCCAAATCTATGGCTTACCTTTTTCATTTTTTAAACTAGGTGTAGATTTATTTCTAACTATATGGACTGGTTCCGTTAAAGTATCACACGAAGGAAGCACGTTTGTATCATTGGCGGCTCTGTAAATAATTTCTTCTACATCTTTTGACTGGTCACTGCTATTTTCATCTTCAAATTGTATGCTTTTCTCTGAAATATAAGAGGGTAAGTTTTTATGACTAGACTAACTAAATATCTACTCTCTCAGGTTTATTCGAAGTTTAAATATACTTTTTATTTTTATAGAATTATGTGAGAAGTAAGCAAATATCGAGCACCTTTCATTATTTGTTACTATCTACTATTATATAGAGAAGGAATTATTGAATAAGATTTCTAGTTTCTAGTTTTACTTCCACCTAAGATTGTAGGTATGTATCTACACATATCGCGCGCCAAAACAAAAGGATAATATATCTATGTTTTAAATACGGAATTTAGAGAAAACAATTTATTTTTCATAGATAAGATGGTTATCTTTTTAATTGTGATTTATTTGTAGCTTTATTTTGACTACAACGGATAAGAATCTTTGAGTACTCTGGTCTTATCTTTCCACGCATATAATTACAGAATGACATTCTATGATTATATGCGCATTAAGAATTATTTCAACTTAAACTGAATTTCAACCCTTTACTGAATTTCTTTTTACTAAATCATTATAGTTTAAAACTTTCGTTCTCACATAAAGCTAAATAAGCAATTACTTAAGTTACTGTTACCAACCTTATCAACGTTTTGTTTGTTTCCTTGGAACCATAAATAAGCACTTTGCATACTTAATTTATTTAGTTAAGTAAGTACACTTAGCTTCGTGAAAAAACATAACAGTTAATAAATTGTTATACGTAAAGGGTTATTACCCAAATGTCACATTATCATACCTGCCGTACTCGAATTAGCCATGTTTGGAGCGCTGCTGGTACAACCCATGATCGAGGGGATACAAGATTAGGCTTTGGCCATGTGTACGATGATTAAGTGAATATTTGTTGAGGTGAAGCGAAATACTGTGCGTGGTGAGGTGTGGTGCGCGACGGACGCTTGACCAGCCGCCCTCAGCTACTCCGGTCGACTGCCCCTTACGCGACTGCCCGAGATCGTATCGTCGCGGCGTCGCTGCCTATTATGGAAGGAGGCAGCCCGCTAAACTGACCTCGCACCCCCATCGCGTTTTTCCTATTAAACGAACATAGTACATTCTTTAACTCACAAAAGGGTTATTGAAAGACCTTTCTTCCGTTTAATTAATTTATCATTTGTAAACTCTCTTATCATAATTAGGTACATACTTAACATACAAGTTACTACATATTGCTTGAATCTTCCAATAAATATACATATATTGTAGCAAGTATATTTTTTTCTAAAACTAATTTAGTTCGTCTATTTTGTGGGGATCAATTTCTATCCAAAATTCAAGTGAAATACATTTATTATGGTCGAGCTTATTCAAACGGACGAATTCGCGGTATATAATTATACTTAATTATTTGATACACACATGACTACGAAAAGTCAAAGGCCTTGGGATCGAACTCGACATCTCTACGTGGCAATCCAACGGTACTCCGCTACACTATTGCTGTGTTATTAATTAAGATAATAACAACAATTCATATAATAATAAGTAACTATACCTACTCCAAAATTTTCAAACCTAAACGGCTTACACTCATTTACACAGAAATTCGTCTAGTAGGAACAGAAAAACACATTGTTTACTGACACCAGTGGGGGTAGTTGGACTGGCGGCGGTCAACGACTTACCTAGTTATTTATTGGCGAATATTTTTTAAATAGAAGAGCCTACCGTCTCTGTTTATTCGGTGACATTACGAATCAGGCGGCTTGTCCGGGTACACCCTCTTATGGAAAACCGGGCTAAGGACATTGAATTCATATGTAGGTACCAGGTATAAGTGTAAACAAATTAGTAAATTTTTTGTAGTGTAAGTTAAAGCTATGCTCTTTAATTGATGCAATTATTGCCACAAAACGTTTGAATGAAAAGAAAATTAAGAAATGCCATTACATGTATTTTTTTTTATGGCATAAGGGTGCTAACGAGCATACTAATCGCCTGATGGTAAGCGATTAACGCCGCCCATGGACACCCGCAACCCCAAAGGAGTTACAAGTGCGTTGCCAGCCCTTTAAAAAGGAATGAAAGAGGGAAAGGACAAAGGAAAGGATAGGAAAATGATCGGGGTAACTGAGTCTCCGGCTCTCTCACTCACCGATACGAAACGCAACAGTACGGGTACCGTTACTTCACGCCGGTATTCTGAGAGAGGGTAGTACTACCCCGGTCGATCCGGCCCATTCATGCTGAAACTACTATATATATATATATATATATATATATATATATATATATATCTATATACTATAGGATCTACTACTATTTAGAAAAGGTACAGTTACTGAATACAGACCAAGTAGTGATTAAGATTACTTTTACATGAAAACATTTTTAAATCTGCACTGCAATTACTACTTTACACAGCATTCAGAATTATACAGCTTTAAATATGTAAGTGAACGTTACAATAAAAAAGAAGTTACAAATAATATAGTTAAGACTAGGAGTGTAATATACATTAGGTTAAGTTGCATTCAATTTGCGTAAGGATTCTATGAATCTGCTGTGACTATCCACAAATATATCAACATGAGCGCAAATATCATTATACTGTCTACACATTCGAAACAGTGGATTATTTTGGGACACATTATTGTTGCACGTTGGTATTCGAAACAGCTGCGGAGTACGCACAGATCGAGTAGGTACTATCGACTTGAGCGACGGTTGACCATTTCAGAAAATTTTTCGCTTACACATGTTGACTTTAAGTGACTCCGCCCTTAATTTTGTTAACCAATCAAAAAGGAATCTTCGAACAAAAAACTATTGTTATTTTTTTGCATCAGTAAACAAAGGTAGTAAAAGGAAGTGTAAAAAAAAGGGGCGTGTCACGGGTGGCCTACCAAGTGTTGGCCTGCTATGCGATTTTAACCTTAGGAGTGGTCAACCGTCGCTCGAGTCGATAGTACCTTGAAGTACCTATACAGGCCTATGCTGACTTAGGAGAGTACTATTAAATGAGCCCTTCAAGATTTTATATAAAGTGGACATGCTTTTATCCAATCCAAATACACATACATATTACGCTACTGATTAATTAAGAATGCACTCAAATGTGCCGCTTCAGCAATCGCCTGGCTCAGATTGAGTATATATATTTTCATGTCCGTATGTATCGATTGCATAGTTAAAATTGCCTGTGACTTTGTTTCAAAGTTAAAGTCAAAAATATTTATTTCTATAAAATTGTGCAAACAATTGTGATTAAAAATGTGCAAAAAACAAATAGAAGGATATAAAAAAATTGCATTGAAAAGAGACTGTTCGAGGAGTAAAGCTTTCATGTTGTTATGAGAGTACTGATCTTAATCAGAATATTCTTTAGGAATATTTTTGTAAAAACTGTAAGTTGCTCTAGATTCAGATCAAAAAGGCTTGCTAAAATGATTTTACGTTTATTTTTTTAGACTTAGGTACTGTTTTTTTAATAAGGCCAGATTTAATCGGAATTTTAAAATGGATGTTGACACTGTACGGGTCCCTAAAATTTTTTATTGTATGTTGGTCTCATTTCCTAGCCTAAATTAGTATGCTAAGCAATATTTATTACGGCAAATTAATTAAAAAGCTCATTTAAAAAAAATATATCATGGAGAAAAGCTTTAAATGTTATTCTTGGTCGTTGACATTTTTAATAAGGCCACTACTTACTACCAACATATAAACAAGACGATAATTGTCAAATTTAAAAGGCCGGCAACGCACTTGTGACTCCTCAAGTGTTGCGGGTGTCCATGGGCGGCGATAATTCTTACCATCAGGCGATCCGTCTGCTCGTTTGCCTACTATCCCATAAAAGAGATATATATACAGATTGTTCGGTAATTAATGGAAAACCTGGAAATGTCTTACAGTGAAACTGATGGCCGCTCAGAAAAAAATATGAATAAAAATCTATCCTAACTACTACCTGAGATATGTATTTTTTTTAAATATATATATTTGAAATTAATTTAATTAAAACAAAATATATATTAAAAAGTGCAAGCTATAATAGCATAGCATACTTTTGACTGTCTATCTATTAGCATAATTAGTGTTTAATAATAAAACAACAAAAAACCGATTGATTTCATTCATTTATGGTCGTAGTATACAAGAAAGTTATACATGGTAATTAAAAAAAAACACATATCTCAGGTAGTAGTTAGGATAGATTTTTTTTCATATTTTTCCTGAACGGCCATCAGTTCCACTATAAGACATTTCCAGGTTATCCATTAATTACCGGACATCCTGTATATGAATGGGCATAAGTTTGATGCTAAATAGATGCATTTAGAGAAGTTCTATATGTAATTGACATCTAAATCACCAGAATAATAACTAAAATAGCTGAAAATGAACCTACCTTGGAAACTGGAAGTTGATAACTACTCAGACCTTGCTATTTATGCGATTAAAATAAATACTTCCACGTCATTTTAACATGCATGAATATTTAGTAAATTTACTTAACATAGTTAAAGCGCGTATGCATATTCGCTAGTTTAAAAATAGGGTCATTTTTTATCTAGCTGTTATGCTATTCGGTCTAATGTGTAATACTGCAGATAGTCAGCTGCTACCGTAATACAAGTTTTCCAACTTTTAGTCTTTTTAGTCTGAGCTGAAGCCGTCAACCGGTTTTTAAATTCAATCACATTCAGATTTAATATAGAGGACTTAGATTTAATATAGAGGACTTAGATTTAATATAGAGGACTTAGATTTAATATAGACTGCACGGACGGCGCAGCGTTTAAGTGGTCACCTTGCCACTGCCGCCTCGCCTAGTGTTATGGTTTCTATCTCCACAGAAGAAACACAATTGTATGATCCACAAATATGTAGTTGTTTCAAGTTTTGGTGCTCTTTGTGTCTGTTGTTTGAATGTTTGTAAAGTCTCCCGCGGCACAGTAATATATCCCAAGTGTGAGAGTTGTCTAACCTAAATAAAAAGAAGATAAAAATGGTCGGTGTGCAAGAGCTCATTTAATAGTTACATGCGAAGGCCTGCCAGCAATGTAGACGAAAACTTTAAAAGCTCGTACTGCTACCCATACATAGACGTACTCTTGATGTACTCACAGTAAAAATGCAAGTCTGCACATTCCCGCTTCACAGATAAGATATAACGTTACCTGTCTATGTAGAGTTAGTAAGCTGACTTAATATAAATGTACGTAATAGATTTTCTACAATTAATTAAAAAACAATTAATTAGCACGATTCATTAGCACCGATAGCTTAGTGGGAGACCATTGGACTGCCAAGCACATTTCGAATTCGATCCCAAGACGTACCTCTGACTCTTCAAAGTTATATGCGTAGGTATTATGTATTTAATTATCGCTCACTTTTACTTTATGTCCGAGACTTCTCCATAATGTTCTCGAAGATATGTGAACTGGTGCGTGGTGCATTATATTCTAACTTTTCCTACACAGAGACGAGGCTCATGCCCAGCAGTAAGACATTTTATATATATCATACAGGGTTGTGAGTTTGTGTACTGTGCCCGAGCGAAGCCGCAGGCAAAAGCTAGTTATTATATAATTAAAACTAACTTGTTATTTCGTTGGTACAAAAGGGCAGGACATAATTATTACACAGTTTGCTGTAATAGAGCCTATTGCCGTTTGCCGGGCACAGTTCGGTGCTGCTACTATAAATTTATTGGCAGAAAATTCTTAAAACCTTACGGTTACCGCTATGCCTATTAAATATGTTTTGGTTTTGATTATTCTGTGTTTTGGAGCAATTTATAAACATTGAAACAACAGAGTCAAAAACAAGCCTTGAAACAATGGACACTAAATATAATACGCTATTAAAGGCACAAAAACGTCTGCCAGTTATATTAAAAGCGGCGTTCATAACTTTTTGAAATTTTCTCTTATTCAAGATTAGTTAAATTGTACGTAACTAACAAACCGTACATAATAAGTTTGTTGGCCATTTGACTATTAGCAGCGAAAATAGTAATAGTTGAGGTAAGAGAACTCATAAAGGTGTCAATATCTTACAAAAAGCTGTTATTTGAAGTACAAGAGGGTAGAAATGATATTGCTAGGCATGGGCAACAACATGGGCTATTTGATATACGTAGATAACACGTATTGGTTACGTAGGAAACGCAATTAATCTATTTATAGAATGTAAAACGAAATGACCCTGACTCATCGTTATGAGTTGTGCCTATAATAGTGTTGCTTTTTATATTCGCAATTACAACACGAAGTTGTAGATGAATAATACTCTTTTTGTAAGGTTTTATATTTTTACATTTTACGGCGGTTTAAATAGCTTTCTATTTTCAAAAGCATCTTTGTTTTTTTTATGGTCTACTTTTTATTTTAAAGGGGTAAACAGGAAAAGTGTGCGAGTGTTAAAAAAGTTAACAAAACGCAGAATGTAGAAACATGCTCGTGAAACGAAATCTGTTAAAAATACGGCTTTTAGTAAAAGTGTGATGATAGATTTCGGCATGCCCTGGGTGCTAAGATTATTATTATAATTGCAATATTGCTATGAACATATATGTTACAATAAACAAAAAATAAAGTATTTGTCTACACATAGATTGTATAGAACCGCATGCGGTATACAATCTATGTGTAGACAAATGAATATGTGGACGGTTGTACGGTTTTCGTAATTATAAAATATCGCATGCAATATCTTATAATTACGAAAACCATACTAACTTAACAAGAACATACTTTACTTGGGCTTATTCAAAAATCAACTTTTCAGCTCTGTTTAAACGCTCGAGAATAGTAGTAGTTACCCAACCACCTAAAACTTATAAAAATGTTTTCAACAATACCTTAGTCAGACCGATTGTTACTAGATTAAAAATGTAAATTGTAATTGCCGCATACATTTTTATGAGCAGAATTAAATTAAATTAAATTCTTACAGAAAATTAGACCAAGAATACCTTCACGTGATGATTGTGTATACTGAATATCAAATTTCGACTACATAAATGCTAGAGTACTGCACTATACATATGAAGAGGTTCAGCATTTGACTGGGTCGGGAAATGCTCATTTCTCGATTCAGTCACATGCTGAACCTCGGATTATTTTTTGTGTGTCATACGAAGCAAAGGATTAAAACGCCATAGTTCCAAACACCAGGGAAGAACTCGTCGCGAAAATTATGTCCGTCGCTGACGAAATTAGATCGGATTTAGACATGATTAGGCGCTTATCAACCATAGAGGTACAGAGAGCTATAGTGTGTCTATAAGCTGAAGGTGGCCATTTTGAGTAACTGCTGTAACTATTGTAATTTAATATTATAAAACCATTAAATAAAATCGAATAAGAACGTTAAGTGATTTAAAATTTTTCCTGTTCAGGATTCCGACAAAGACCTTTTGTGCCTATGCGCAAAGGCTATATTCAAACAACAATAACTTTTAAAGTGATAGACACACAGTTGTAAATTAAATTTTGTATTGTAGCTTAGCTCAACATCTGTCGATCTAGTATAAAAATGGGTTATGGGGGGTGTTTTGAAGTAATTTACAAAAATTTGTTGACTTACATAATTTTCTGATCTTTTTTATTGAGTTTCATATTGTTTTCAAAAATTATGGACATGTGAACACATTGTTTTGTAATGTAGACAGTAGACAGTATTGTTGCCCTTCGATTAAGCCTATTTTTATCTCAATAAGACCAAAACTTCGGGAGGTATTAATTTTTTTGTACCCACATAGGGAATATTTCGACGAAAAAACAAAATGGCTGCCACATAGCGGGGAAGTGGATTGGGCCCAAATGTTAAGTGTATTTGTGTATAAAAATAGTTGTTATACAAGTATTTAGAATATTTATGACTATTGCCGATTGTAACAAAATTGCACTGAAAATTCTTTTACAAGAAATACAATTGCAGGGTCACGATTTTATATAATGACAGCACGAATTGTGTCCAATCTTTGTACATATATTTCTTCTGTATGTTACTGAAGTCATCTTGAGCGGCTGTACCGATTTTAATGATATGTTTTGTGTGAGTTTGCGTGGATGCCTAGGTGGTTTATATTCACAATTGCATCCGTGGTATCCAATGGCTTCCGGTGGCGTTGCGATCGGGTTGCAAGCCAACGTCTTTGACTTGTTTCGATTGCTTAGAACGTACATAAACATTAAAAGTAAGTCTTGAATATGATTCACCTCTTTTATTGATGACAGATATGAAGGATTACGATTAATATAATTGTCTATGAAGTTAAGAAGTAAACGTTTAAATTAAGTCATCAACATTGAAGTCAACTAAGGCTAAAGTAACAGAAAGTCATTTATTTTGATGAAATTATAATATATAAAGCATAATTTATTTTGATTTTACTCTCTAACTTAACAGAAAAATAATTGTTGTTTCGACCCGGGATTCGAATATCGAGTTGAAGTAGTCTAAAGAGCATTGTAAATAGCTAATCAATAAATAAATCCACTGACAATTGTATGTAGAAGGAATAGAAAAACAACGAAACATTTCATGTACCTAATAAGTCTTTTGCTTAATTAAGATTAGCCTGCTATAAATATGTAAGTGGGGTTAACTCACACAAATGAAGCCTACTGGCTGGTTAACGGCAAAAGCTCTTTGTTCTTAAATACACGCAATACTTGGCTTACGGCTTCTACCCATACACCGTGTATAAATTATGTCGTGTCCGCGTCGCGTTGCTTGTGGCTTGCAATGCCCCATTCGTAGCTCTACAAGTTTTGTGCGATTTGTTGAAACGACATTAAGTATATTTGCTAGTCATGGTAATTATATTTTAATGCGACGATTTGCATCGCTTATAGTAAAAATAATACGGAAAGGACGAAAATAATATAGTGGCGTAGTATGCTTTTGTTAGGGTAGGGTAATGGTTCTCGCCGGTCTAATTATAGGTCACACACGTAGTTCTATGAACAATAGCAGTCACGATTTTATTTTGCTGAACTATTACATTTATATTTTATATAGAGAGGACTTCGAAATTGCCGACACTCCTTAAGCAGACAGACTGGGTAAGTACCTACATAACATAACAAACGATCGCATATAAACCTTGTATCGTATTTTTCACAGACATATAATTGTTGTGGTGTTTTTACAATACAGAGTCTACGTCCTACAGCTTGTAAAAAGGATAGTTGGCTAAGTGTTATACTACTAGTATTGTGTCCTCTGCAGCTGAAAACGTCACCTAATGTTTTAATGTGTTACTTAATTTCTATGTTGTACCTAATCTATACTTATACGTTAAACGGATTTTAAAAAGACTTGCACCATTAGAAAGCTATATTATTACCGAGTAACATGTCCAATAGGCTATATTATATTGAAAAAAGTACTGTTTTTAACATAACCTAACTTACTTTTATGCGAGCCAAGCCGCGACCAAAAGCTATTTTAAAATATGTAAGTGATAATGATGTGTACAAATGGCTACTTCCCATTTGGTAAACTTCCCATTTCGTAAACCTCAAACTGTACCTACTAAAAAGTTGCGTTTGGTAAACATTATACATTTCATACATTTAGTCCCATTTCGAAAACATTTCAATAATTTTTTGTGTTATATCCCATTTGGTAAACTTTCAGATGAAATGGGTACAGTCAAGTAAAAAAAGAAAAACGAAACTAATGATAACATTGTCATTTATTTTGTTAAATATTTTTAATCACAGGTACAATAGTCGGATTATGTGTACGTATGCCATTTACACATATTGATATTTAAAAACAGAAATAAAAAGTGGGGTGTACAAATAACTTTCAAAAAATTTAAGAAAAATCACAGTTCGATTTGACTATTTCGATGACAAGTTTTATTTTTTTAATAACATAAGTCAATCTAGATGCGAAATCAACTTATATAAAAAAACAATAATCACAGATTTGGTACTATCTTTTTATGTTAATGTACATTAACATAAAAAAATACATACGAAATCAACTACTTATAAAATATAAAAATAAACAGTCACTGATTTGGTACGTTAACGTAAAAAAATACATACTAAATCAACTATAAAATATAAAAACAATAATAATCACAGATTTGGTACAATAACATAAAAAATACATGCAAAATCAACTTTTAAATATAAAAACAAATAATAATCACAGATTTGGTACAATAACATAAAAAATACATGCAAAATCAACTTTTAAATATAAAAACAAATAATAATCACAGATTTGGTACATTAACATTAAAAATTACACACAAAATCAACTATAAAATATAATCACAGATTTGGAATATTAACATAAAAAATTTACTACCTACACTACAAAGTTAAAAATCAATAAATAAATTATAAAGTGATACAAGCAATTCTTGATAATTCGTTCAAACAATTTTCCAATGATATTTTTCCACTTTTGTAATCGCCGAGAATATTGTTAATTCGTATATCATTTTGGATAAATTTTTTTCTTCGTTTTGATATACTTTCTCCATTATTATAAAAGCTGTACAAAATTGTTATGATTAATTAAAGTAATAATGTATAATTTTTATCATATGTGTCGCCTAAAAATACAGGTCATTGAAACAAAAATATGTACCTTTTCAGAAGATTTTCATAATGTTTAATATTGCCTGATATCGTTTCGAAAAATAAAAGAATTGATGGCCTTTTTCCAATTTCACTATTGAAACTCCAATTCCAAGATTCCATGAGGTTTGTAGTGCGGTGTCTTTGTGCGTAGCAGCACCAAATATTCATCATATCTTCATTTTCCAACCACTGATCCACAAAGTAATCATTGAATTCAGTTATAGCTTTTTCTTCAAAACTGTAACAGAATTAATTCGTTGAAGATTATGATACGAAAAACCATATATTACCTAGTTTCTAACGCATAAAAATGACTGTAGAAAATGGCGGTAGAAGAAATATCCAGAACTAAACGCGTTCATTTCAATACTGCAAAATTAATTTACCTTTGACTCATAACGTATAGCCATCCATCGTTTATGTCTTCTTTTGGTAAATGTGCCAGAGCCATACATAGTTTGACGTGATAGTGAGATTCTTCATGTTGTAATAAGCCAAGAGATTTTGCCTTTCTTAATAGCGCTCTGCCAAAGTGAACAAAACACCCCTTAACAATTATGTTTGGAAATGTCTTTTTAATTGCATTTATTGGAGCTTTTTCGAAATCCAAGGTAATAATATCGGCTGTCCACTCTGGTAAATGAAATTTTAGTTTGTAAAACAGTCTTTCATATGTAGTTTCTTCTTTGTTTGTCAACACTGCATAAAAAAATGGTACAATATTTGTCCCAGTTTCTGTACTTCCTATGTCTCCGTGTACAACGTATAGTTGAAGAAACGGCTTTGCACAACATTTGAACGTTCCGTCCGCAAAGTAGTGACGGACGTCATTTAAATGTGCAATTGCACTCTTTGAACCAAACACAATCATTCTATTTTCACCGTCAATCTCATCAAACAATAAATTGTCTTTAAAACGGTCAGGAATCACGATTTCTGTAGAGTTAGAGTGCTGAGATTTTGTGATTCCTAGTTGTCTATTTCTGTGTCTATACAATCTGCTTTTAACTTTGTCAAAATTTGGTAATTCTTTAATAATTTCATAACCATTATCTTTCAGCTTTTTAGTACATTTCCTGTATGTAGCTGGAATCGGCTTCAGATCTTCACATATAGTTTGTTTACATTTTTCGATGGCTACTTTCACTTCATTTTTTTCAAAATTCGGAATACAAGAACTGCAGTGAGCATTTTCTCTTAATACATGGCTTCGATTTGAATTCAAAGTTACACTTGCTGAACATCCATCTTTTCTATTAACACAGCGCCACCAACTTGAGTCCTTATTATTTTTCTGTTTATAATATTGATGCCCAGCGCGTAATAAAATTTCACCGCCTCGTGTACTATTAATAATTTTTAAATTCACTGCACCACTAGAAGATCCCTCACCCGACATTGCAACGACCTTGCACTATGCATAAAACGAGTGAACTGATAAGTTAAACCCGGTAATAGATATAATTTACGTATACTTACTTATGTCTATCTCATTCACACCTTTTGTTTAAAACGATGGTAAGGACAATAAATCCCTACCTGAGAACCCGCTCGGTGCTTCTTTTGCGGGAAAAGCACGTGGTATTTTTAGTAGCATCGTGGTATTTTTACAGACTTTAATACGTTTTTTTTACTTCTTCTTGATCAGCCATTCTTTTTGATGGTCGAGATACTATCTCAAGACTGAAGCATTTAAAAATATATACATCTCTAATTTAATACTAATTTGACACTGACTGTACCGTACAAAAATAACAATACTAACAAAGTTTACCAAATGGGATTAAATGTATGAAGTAACGAAATGTTTACCAAACGCAACTTTTTAGTAGGTACAGTTTGAGGTTTACGAAATGGGAAGTTTACCAAATGGGAAGTAGCCGTACAAATAGGAAATGTAAATCAAATATTTAGATTTAGAAACACAATAAATATATTATGTAAGCAGTGTATGTACAACTACGAATAAGATTTAATTATAAGTTTCAAACACTTTCTTGTATGCTCAAGCGGTGTTTACCTATAAGTGATTGTTGCATTGTCGCTTGTATTTGAGACTAGTTTAAATTTTAAGTATTAATGTAAACAATTGTTGGTGAACCATAATAAATAAATAAATAAAATATAAATTTACGCGAGTGAAGTTGCGTGCAAAATCTAGTAGATAATTAGGACTCTTAGTAATTTCAGTTACGTTTGTGTTGTATGATTGTTATTTATTTCCATTTACTGGCTCACCAGACTTACAGAGTGTACAATATTGTCTATGTAGTTGAAATATCTTCTATGTTTGTGCTCTTAATTAAAGTCACCTCAAATATACTAAAATGTACATTGACAATCAAGGCTTTCGTAAAGAAACGCAGTAATTCTTATTTCAGTGAACGGCACACTACAAGCTACACTGCCGCCTCTGTTTTTATAACGCTAATGGACTCATATTAAAGCATTATGAAAGCTACGATTTCCCGCGGTAGGTAACGTTCGTTCCAAATGTCTAAATCGGTATATAATTATTGATTTACTCTGGTTTTAAGTTTTAACAGCATTCAAATTTATAGTTCATTTAAGCATAATATGTCAAAACAAGAATGAGGAGAATAGAAAACTATAAAACAAAAGGCAAGAAATATAGGGACACTGGTGTATCCACTGCCCTAAAGTCCTGACTTTAGGGCAGTGGATTTACTAGAAAAAGCTATTCTCTTAGGCTATTCCTAAATAGCTTTCTCCAGTAAAACACTGCAGCTGTAGCTATAATGCCAGGCCTTGTTGGAGATGCTTGTCATCAGCCCCGCAGACACCAGTGTATTCTATGGCAGCATCGCAAATTTTGATCTATGGTTATTGCTGTAGGTGGAGTAATGCTTACAACAACGTGCAAGTGCACCCCTAGTGTTTTCAGCTTCCATAGCTACCACAGATGTATGTATATGTCTGTGATAATCTCTTATGGTCAAGAAACATAGTCCATGTTTAAATAGCCCTTTATTGATATATAAAAAAGGGGAAAATTAATCATTAACAATTGTTTAATACACCATTGTTAATACAAATTCTTTGCACTGAAACGCTCCTAATTATGTATTTTCAGTAATCTAATAACAAGGTTTATTTTACAACCACTACCAACATAATTACTATCTGTTTAAAATATCGGTGTATTATTCTTATAAACACTCAGCAGCAAAAAACATGTTATCTGTCAGATAGATCGTGGCGTGCATGTCTAGCTTTATGTAGGTTGCCCGGTGCGCTGTAACCTACCGTTTTCATGACCACCCGCTCTAGGTCACAGTTTTAAAAATAGTGTCTTATTTATTTGAATAAAAACTACAACAAAAAGTAAACGATTATAATGTATAAATTAAGCGATACAGTCTACCCTAGAATTGCTTTTAGAAGTAGGTATGACCTTACTGGCCGTTGTATCACAGATATAATAAATAGTTAAGCATGAGTTAAAATAATAAAAGCTATTAAGGTGCCTACCGGTGAAAGCGTAAAATATATAACAATAGTAATTAGAAACTGACTAGGTTCTTCTAATTAGTGCAATAGCGACGAACTTGAATTGTGTTATTCGACTAATTTGGCAGGTGATTGTATCTAATCTTGTATTTAATTTTGGAAATCAATCTATGTTCCTAGTTCCTAATTAAATTCTAAATAAAAAGGAAGTACACTCTTATGCGGTTTTGACAAACTTGGGCAGACCCTGTGTCGGTTGCAGATGCTATGTTATACGCGTAGATGGCTTAGATAGCTTTATGGGGATTTCTGAGTGCAGGACTCTGTTGCGGAGAAGGGGGCATAAAGTATGGCCATTGGGATAATTCGTTGATACTGCACGGTCTCGGCCAACGTAGCTTGTGCGTCAGCGTAGCCGGAAAGCGTCGTGGGTCTTGCAGGCTGGTTTTTACCGAAGTGTAGAAAAAATGTATATCAATGTGGGAGCAGACGGGAAGTCATCTCCTTCCAGAAGTGATCAAAATTGTCACAACTGAGTCTATCAATTAATGTTGGTTAAATGGAAGGAGTGGTTAGAGATGCTCGTAGCCGTAGAAGCCCTATAGCCAATATTGGACACTGGGCAAGGTGGCAACTTAGGATTTTTGCCTTCTAGCTGGTGCGTACTTTGGTACACACCACTGCAATTGCATCGAGAATACGGCGCTGCACAAGCTCAATAATAGGCGTCAGCCTCCCACTTGCGGATGTCATTAAAGACATGGTCGCATCGAGATGACGTCCTTGCAGAAGAAGCTTGCGTAGCGGATACCTAAAGAAAACAATTTTGTGCCTAATGCAATCCTAAAGGGCATAGTAACGGCCACGGGCGGTAGACTGGTGCTTTTAATCTCCTACTCGCAAAGATTTTACGAGGTGCGTTGACACCCTTCTGCCAACGCCACATCTCGAAAACCTTGCCCACAATTTATACCTACATGCTGTGAGGATCACTGAAGAAATAGTTCCAGCAATGAACTCATGCTCATAGCAAACAGAAGGTACGCTGTGCGGTTTTAGCTTTTAAGGAGGCATACCACATTTATCCAGGCTAAAAAACAAAAACGGCTAGAATCAGAGTTTGGTGTATACACATACTGTGACTACAATGACTGTGCGGTCGAAGTGTTGAATACGCGGACGAAGCCACCGCGCATGATGTAATCCAACTGATTATATAAATGTAAATGTTTGTGAAGACGTTTGGAATCAATCAGGTCAACGATGAATAGGTTTTGAATTTGGCACTCGGATATAGTTTGGCCGGGATTAACACATAGATTGCTTCTTATTTTATGTGTTCTCGTAGGATGCATGCAGGCAAAGCCGCCGGTAAAAACTAGTGACGACTAAAATAAACGTAATCTTTAGCACATATCACATGCCGCCTCGGTTTCATATTTTCTATTTCCGCCTTGTTGATATAAAAATTATATACACGCAATGCTAAGGCCAGAACAAACACATAGGTACCCACGAAATAGCGAGAACGGGTTGTTTACCTGACTTTTTCGTGCATGTGCCGACTTAATCAAGTTTTTAAAATAGCAATGGGTAAAAAAGCTGTTACCCTCTACTTTGTTCGTGTAGAATTAGTATGTTGTTAAGATATCCTTAACCAGGATTTATTCTATCTTCATACCAAATATCATTAAGGTCGACTCAGAGGTTAAAACCTAAACTGAATTATTTCTGCATGTATAAGTATGGATGTATACGTTGCTGTTGATGTTACTGATGTTAGATAGAATGCCGTTAAAGTGCACATTAACAAGATAATCTACGAATTACAGAGTCGATTCAATGGAAATGCACAAATTTCTTGAAAGTGCCTTAAAGGTTTCCAGTCTCTTGTGTGAAACAGTAGTGTGAGAACCTGTTATACGAAATAACGATAGCTAGTAGAAAGAATTTTAGGCTGACAAACTATATACATGAGTTTGAACACACGCATCTTCGGCAAACGAAAATAACGTGTAAGAGTTCTTCGTAAAGATCTCAAAGACTTAAAGATCTGCGAACCTTCACAGGAACTTTATTAGCGTAACTGACTACGACACTTGGAGTAGTGCCCCTCATCCAACAGTGTACCACCAGTCCGCTAACAGGCTCCATCGCATTGGTTAAATGTAAATGAAGCTAACTGTAATAGAGAACTCGACGATAGTAAAGCGACTTAAGATTTAAAGGCCATTCGATGTCAGCTAAAATATGAATATAACGTAAATTACATGGTGTCAAATCGAACATAGTGTAATTTCTTTTTAATTTAATCTGTAGATTATCAACAAGTTTATTATGCGTAGTGGTTTAAGTGGTCGTCTTGCCACTGCCATTGCACCGTGTGTTGTGGGTTCAAATCCCACACGGGACAAAACTTTGTGTGATCCACAAATGGATGTTCTGAGTCTGGGTGTTCTTTGTGTCCGTTGTTTCAATGTTTGTAAAGGCCCCCGCGATACAGAAATTGTAAATAGTGTCTTTAAAAAAAAGTTTGCTAGACGTAGCATGACATATGATACGCAGGACCAGCCGAATCTGATACATTAATACTTCTCTTCTACTCTTCCCAACTATTTTATCACCCTACTTGTGTTCGAAAATAATAGTAAACCGATCATGCGAGTTTACACATTTTCTTAATTACTTTATGAAAAATAGTACCTACATTTCATAGCTTTTACCAAGGCGCCGCCGCGCCGCGGAAGCTCGGCAACGGAACTTCTGCGGAATGTGCCTTCGTCTTAACATAGCTAGGTTCTTTGAATTACTTAACTACTACATGAACACTAGTGAAATAAAGAATCTGTAAAATGCCTCGCTAGTTCTGACCAATAGTAATATAGATAGTAATCATATAAAGCTTTAACAGCAATTATATAATTATGGCCTTTGTAAACATAAAAATTTAAAAACCCCCGACACATATTGAGGGAGTTGTGAAAAAAAATGTAATACGCCATTTTATGGTGGCGGCCATCTTGGATTTGCAATTTATCATAGTGTATAGTATTTTACTAGTCAAGCCCTTTCATTTGATACCCATATTGAGGGAGTTGTGAAAAAATATGTAATCCGCCATTTTGTAGCGGCGGCCATCTTGGACTGATTTACATCAAACATAACTAAGAACACTCCCGACTAATTCACCTTTCAAATAAAAAAAACAAAATTAAAATTGGTTTATCCGTTCGGGAGCTACGATGCCACAGACAGACACACACACACACACACACACACACACACACAGACACGTCAAACTTATAACACCCCGTCGTTTTTGCGTCGGGGGTTAAAATTATCGCAAATCGTTAATTACAAATGATATGGCAAGTTTTTGTTGTGAAACAATGTTAACATTCCTTGCATTCTAGGTATTTCTGTATGATTATTAAGTATCCAATTAAATCTTTTGGTAATTAAAGACATTATAATCTACGACAAACGCTTCAATATTATTGAGGCTTTATAATAAACCTCTTCCGCTAAAATAACAACAATCGCCTAATTCGGGCACGTAGGTAATGATGAAAAGCTTTTATACAAAAGCTAATAAAGTAATAAAATATTGTGCGACATTTTTATAAAAGCACGCATTTTTCTGTAGCTATTATTATTTAAATTGCGTGCGAGGTCTACGACCTTTAACACTATATTTTGATTTCCACCATTAAAATTAAACGTAAGGGTTATAATCGGTAAGTCGTACGACCTGTAGGAACGAAAGTATTAAATACCGTACTTTTATTTTTACATATAGTAGCAGCTGTAAAGTGGCCATTAAATATGTTAAGTACTTAAAGGTAAACAGCATAATGGAGGTATAATAATTAATCGATTTCAAAAACTAACAACCACTTGGTTCACAATTCGACCGTGTGTTTATATGGATGCCTATTTTATTATAAATATTTCGTTGGCAAAATTTAATTTAAGTTGGTAGAAAAGCTAGCTCTGCATTTGCATAACTATATAGTTTACGTTTCGTTTTTTATATCTGCGTAATAATTAAGGTATAGGTGTTTCGATAATTGCCAGGTAAGGTTAATTATCTTAAAAGCCCGTCTAGCCGACAGTAACTACATATGTATGATACTTATGTGAACATGTTCATTATTTTATTGTAACTTCTTACTATCATCATAAGACATTAATTTGCGAAGACAGAAACCCATCACGCGACCTCGGATTGCTCAATGGTTTGTTCTCTGTAAGGTTTTAAACCACAGCACTCATCACAGTGGCACTAGCGAGGCGTCCACTTACACAACTGCGCCAACAAGATCCATCTACGAATAGTGGTTACGACTGCAGGAGTTCCGGAGTAGAGAGGCCACGATTTTTCAACTGCAGCTGTCGAATGTGTTCTTTATAATTACTTGTTACTATTTACTACGTCCTACGTACCTTGTACTATGTACTATGAACCTTGTACTACGCACCTTGTACTATGTACCTTTTATTATGTAATATTATATTAATCGACAAATTTGAATTATGACCCACGATATGATAAGCTTATTTTCTTACAGACATTCAAATACAATAACGACATTCGCGTAAACATACATTGTCATGGTAACGACCTTGTTATCTGTCATTTAATTAGAGAATAATCAATATGTATTTCCAATAAACTTGATTTATTTATTTAAATATGCATTCAGCTTAAACATGCTACAAACGAGATTCAGCCATTTTTGCTTCGATGAATCTTGTTTGCAAGTGCGTTAAGACAACAATAAAAAATGGGTAAAAAGTAAAAAGCTTAAAAAGATATAAGAATAAGAATTATAAAGTTGCATAGCACACTATTATTTAAAATCGTGTGTAATCACCATTGTTTGCAATAATATCCAATAGTATTGAACGCATTGATCCGATAAGGTATATCTTCCTCTCATATAATCCCAAATTTCGTTGCAATGTAGCTCAATTGCTTGCTTTGTCGTCTCGTTTCTATCGTTCCAAATTTGGACCATCAGACCCCATAAATTCTCAATTAAACTTTTTCTGGCGGGTACACCGTTCGCACCGTCGTCAATTGTTATCGACTAGATTCTTCTAATAAATCCACAAAACCCATAGCATTCGCATGAGAAGAAATGTGACCTAGCTCGCCTACACCTGCGGTTCCCATCTTTAGAGGTTGAGGATAGTGACGGGTATAGTAACAGGTAGACTCCAGATTTCAGAATGTACATATATAATTGAGTTTTGACACCTTAATTTATAGTACACCAAATATTGCGTTATACAATAAAAACTAATAAAATATTGTTACACCCAGTGCTATTTCTCGGCTTTGTGGGGAAGACTCGGCAGTTCCGTCTAATAATTTATTACAGCGCCGTCTATTTATGTCTTACGGAACTACTTCGTCGGTACAAGACGAGTAGAGAGAACGCTGGCACATTCTCGAATCTTCGTACTGTTACGTACCGCGTATCACGTTTCTAGAAGACTCCGGAAACGCTTTAACCGCGTATAAAAGAGGTAGGCCAGTGCTCACCGCGTCAGTTTACAATCGTAAGAGGTCAAGTATTCATTAAAGCGAACGGAAGCAAAAATACTACGGAGTTTGAAGCAGTTACAGTGGAAAAGTGTAGTATAGTGTTTGTTGTGTTTTAAATGTAATTGCATGCTAGAATAAAACTTTTTAGTCGGTAATATTGTTTTACATTCTTAACCCTTGAACCCAGCACGTAAAAAATTGTTGTCAGAGGTGGGATAAGAATATGCCAGTACTACCGAAGGAGGAAGTGGAAGGGGTGCGTACCAGGAACCAGCGCCAGCAAGCTGGACCAGAGGCGCTTTGGAGACGCCCCCTCGCCGACGTCAGTTGGACCACGTGACTCCGCGGCTACAGCGGAACCATCTAGTGCAACTCACTCGCCGGTGAATCCCGACCTCGCGACTCTGATGGCGTTTATGCAGGCGCAGGCACGCCGCCAGGAAGAGCAGGCACGCCGCCAGGAGGAGCACGCACGCCGCATCGAGGAACAGTCGCAACGTGATAAGGAGGAGGGTATGCGCCGCCAGGAGGAGCACGCACGCCGCCTCGAGGAACAGCTGCAACGTGATGAGAAGGAGGGTATGCGCCTCCAGGAGGAGCAGCCACGCCACCAGGAGGAGCACACACGCCGCCTAGAGGAACAGCTGCAACGCGATAAGGAGAAGGGTATGCGCCGCCAGGAGGAGTACGCAAGTCACCTTGAGGAACAGGTGCAACTCGACAAGGAGGAGGGTATGCGCCGCCAGGAGGAGCAGCTGATGATGTTAAAAGACCTCAGCGCAACGGTTGGCAAGGAGATGAAGGAGGTGAAAGAGCAAGTCCAACG
This sequence comes from Catocala nupta, assembly GCA_963675205.1. Lineage (NCBI taxonomy): Eukaryota > Metazoa > Arthropoda > Insecta > Lepidoptera > Erebidae > Catocala > Catocala nupta. Next base: position 15,961,245 of record OY776095.1, read on the forward strand.
CCACGAAAGTCGCATCGCCGAGGTGGAGAAAACGATACGTGGGCTACAGGCTGGAGATGGGATCGTGACATCTGCGGTTGTGGCGCCCTCACCAGCTCGGCTTTAAAGTCCCACCATTCGACGGCTCATCGTCATGGTTAGTCTATAAGATCCAGTTCGAGGCCGCTATGAAATCGAACGGGTGGACACAATAACAGGCTCTGACTGCTCTCACCTTGGGGCTTCATGACCAGGCCTTGACCGTGTTAGAGGCGCTTGGTCAAGACGTCAAGACGTCACGTACGAGAAGCTGTTGGAGGCATTGGAAGCGAGATATGGCGACGCACACCTGGAACACGTGTTTCGCGCCCGGCTGAAAGACTGATTGCAACGTGTTGGTAAAACCTTGCAGCAGTGGGCCCTAGAGGTGGAGAAGCTGGTTCGAAAAGCGTACCAGTCCTCACTTGCGCTCATCAACGGGAATCTCGTTCAAGCTCAAGGTTAGGACCGCAGTGAGACTCGGACTCTTTCAAAACCTGAAGGACGCCCTAGCTCACGTTCTAGAGGTGGAAGCATTGCGTCGAGAAGATCGCGCTCACCGTATCAAGGAAGTGTCGACTTCACCCCAGCACTATAGCTGCGGCGAAAGAGGCCACATCAGGTTGAGCTGCCCGAAGTGAAAGAGTCCACGCAGCAGAAACCAGTCGCCAGTAGGAGGAACACTCGATGTGCCTGCCGGGCAACAACAGCAGGGAAACGAGTAGACGATGAGGATTACGGGGTGGGTTCTGGCTGGTGAGAGGAGAGCCCCAAAGATCTCGATCTCACAATCGTATGACGGGAACAGCCTTACTATCGAAGGCGAAATTAACAGAACGCCGTGCAAGTTGACATTGGACAGTGGAGCTTTTCGAACAGTCGTCAGTTTCGGACTAGCAAGACGGTTTCTTGGGGACTACTACGAGAAACAATGAATGTATACATCTTAGAACAGCTACCGGTCAGCACATAACCGTCCGAGGTGAGCTGGAGGTAAACATGAAACTAGGTAATAAAATTTACCGCCACAGCGTCATCGTGGCTGACATAGTGGACGACTGCATCCTGGGTTTAGACTTCTTGCGGAAGTATCACTGTGAGATCGACGTTAGTCAAGGAGTATTGAAGTGTAGCTCAGAAGAAGTATTCATGGAGGGCGCATCATCGGGAAAAGTGTACTGCCTAAAGAAAGTAGTAGTTCATCCGAGGTCGGAAACAATCATACCGGTTTGCCTACCAAGGAATTCTGATCAGGCAAATCGATGTGTAATTATAGAAGGGTTGGACAACGATGCTCTGTGGAAGATTGCACGCACTCTGGCGAAGGATACCAACGTTACATCGGTACGCGCACTGAACCTAAGCGACAAGGAGCTGGTACTCAAGAAGGGCACGATGCAGTTTGGATGCGTAGATGCCATGAACAGCTTACCAACGCCAAAGTTCAAAGGGCAAGGTACGACGTGCCTTCTCTCTTGAAGGACTGCCGTAATAACCTGTCGAGAGAAGAATAGAACAAGGCTGAGACGATGTTAAACCGGTTTGCCGACATCTTCTCGACCAGTTATACTGACATAGTCAACTCCCTTTTTTTTTTGATACCCAGGAAAAATGCTTGATGCACTACCCGCCGGCTAGGGGACGGCACCGGCGGGGCGTGTGGGACTCACCAGCCGAGCGCTGGTATACCCACTAAAAAACCTGGGGTGTTCCCTCTCTCACCCAATGGGGGGGGGAGGCAATTGGGAATCTGAAAAGATTCATCCATAGCAGGCCCCCCCGTGTGGGTGTGGGCCGGGTCGACCGGACCCGACCACCTCTCGTCCCCGGGGGAGTGCAATTCACTGCTCTCCCCTTTCGACGTTAGAAGGCGCGCGGGAACACCGCGCGCGCCCTCGATGGGTTCTTAACTCACGGGTGGCAGGGTCCCCTGAGGCCTTGCCACCCAGAACCCTTAGGTGGGGGGCAGGAGAGCGAAATAAGCGCATCTCCTGCGCCCCCTCCTCCGGCGGCGGACGTCCGGGGCGTAAGGATCTTCCTCACGCCCCCGCTCCGCCGCCTCCTTCTGCGAGATGACAGCCTCGCAGAAGGACCTCATTGCGCCCCAGCACCTGTCGTCGCCGACCATCATGGATACGACGGTCGGTAACGAGAGGTCGGGGCCAATCACGGCGACCAAGGCACAGCGCTCCTCGGCCCACGCCGGACACTCCTCCAGCGTGTGCTGCGCCGTGTCCCGGTCGCACTCCTCGCAGTGGTGACACCTGGTTGTCGGCTCCCTACCGGCTATCTTGCACAGGTACTCTCCGAAACAGCCGTGTCCGGAGAGCACCTGAGTAAGCCGGTAGCTGAGCGGTACGCGCCGTCTGTCCGTCCACTGCCTTAGCACCGGACGGACAGCCTCGACTGTCCTCACCCCGTAGCGGGGCTGGGCCAGCCTTTCCTCCCACTTGGCCTCGAGGACCAGTCGAGCCTGGGACCTTCGCGTCTCCAACGCCCCGTGAGTTGGTACCTCATCATGGAGCCGGAGGTCCGCGCGCCAGTGATACACCGACCCTTGGACCGCCGCCTCCAAATCCCAAGGCGGCGATGCCGCTAGGACGCACGCCGCCTCAAAGGAGACGGTGCGGTACGCCCGCGACACCCTTATCGCCATCGCCCTCTGAGGTCTCCTCAGGAGGGCGATGTTTCGGCGATCGAGGGCGCCGGCCCAAATGGGCGACCCGTAGAGGGCCATCGACCGCACCACCCCCAAATAGAGGCGGTGGCAGACGACACTCGGCCCCCCGATATTCGGCAGCAGAGAGCTAAGCGCTCCCGCCGCCGACATCAGCCGGCGGGCCAGGCGGCTAAAATGGACGCGAAAGTTCCAGCGGCCGTCGAGGTGGAGCCCCAAGTATTTAATACTCGGCTCCACCCCGATGCGGACCCCTGCAACTATGATGTGGGCATCTGGTGGTGGCGCCCGCCGAGGCCCATGAAATAACAGAGCCTCGGACTTTTCCAGCGCCACCTCCAGTCCCAACATCCTAATTCTACTGACAACCAGGGCCACCCCTGCCGTGGCAAGACGGGCAGCTGCCCCGTAATCCTCTCCCCGGGCCGTGACCAGCGTGTCGGCGTCGGCGTCGGCGTCGGCGTAACAAGTTACGCCGACGCCCGGGGGCAGGGCGCCCCGCAGAACCCAGTCGTAGCCGATGTTCCACAGGATCGGTCCAAGAACGGAACCCTGCGGAACACCGCAAGACACCTCCCTCCGGAACGTCTCTCCGTTCCGCCCCACACAGAATACACTTCTCTGGTGCAGGTAGTCCCCGACTATTCGGCGCAGGTAGGGAGGCACTCCATGAAATCGGAGCGCCTCCCTAATAGTCGCCCACGGCAGGGTGTTGAACGCGTTGGCGATGTCCAAGGACACCGCCAACACCACCCCGCGCGAGGCGACCACCTCATCCGAGAGGGCCTTGACGCGACTGATCGCGTCAATCGTCGATCGGCCCTCTCGGAATCCGAACTGCAGTTCGGACAAGTCGGGGCCCACCCGCACCAGGTGCCTGGAGAGGCGGGCAACCACTACACGCTCAAAGAGCTTGCCCACCTCATCCAACAGCACTACGGGGCGGTACGCGGAGGGCGAGTCCGCGGGGCGGCCCTCCTTTCTCAGGAGGACCAGCTTACCCGTCTTCCATATGGCAGGGAACCGTCCCGACTCCAAAATGCAAGACTCCCTAGTTCAACAGAATATAAACACAGGCAATGAGGTACCGATCCACCAGCGACCAAGACGTGTACCAGTGGCATGAGAATGTGAAGTTGACGCTTTGATCGAGGGTATGGTAATAGAAGGTGTGATAGAGCCTTCGTCCAGTCCATGGTGTTCACCAGTGGTTTGGGTGAAAAAGAAGGATGGCAGTATGCGCTTTTGTGTGGACTATCGTCGGCTAAACGACATCACAAAGAAAGACAGTTACCCGTTGCCAAGGATTGACGACACTCTGAATACGCTGACGGGGATGAAGTGGTTTTCTACTCTAGATCTGAAAAGTGGCTACTGGCAGGTCGAGATACACCCTCGAGATAAGGAGAAGACAGCATTCTCTACAGGCAAAGGATTGTGGCAATTCAATGTCATGCCCTTTGGATTGTGAAATGCCCCTGCCACTTTTGAGAGATTGATGGAACGGGTACTTACTGGATTGATTGGAGACGCCTGCCTGGTCTACTTGGACGATATTATCATAGTAGGACGCACCTTTGAGGATCAACTTCGCAACCTGGAATGTGTGGTCTCGAAGATTCGATGAACCAACCTGAAGTTAAGTCCAAAGAAATGCGCGTTGTTCAGGTGGTAAGTGAATTTCTTAGGACATATGGTCTTCGAAGAAGGCATCCAAACAGACCCGGATAAGATCATTGCTGTTTAGGACTGGCCAGTTCTGGAGAACAAGACACAAGTCAGGGCATTTCTTGGTTTGTGCTCCTACTATCGACAGTTTGTAAGGAACTTTGCTGACATCGCCCGGCCTCTGCATAAGCTTACCGAGGATAAGGTAAAGTTCTGCTGGAATGAGAGCTGTCACGTCGCATTTCAGAAGCTGAAGGAACATATATGTAATTCACCGATTCTAGGCTATCCTGACAATGAACATAAATTTGTAGTAGATACAGATGCCAGTAACACCGGCATTGGTGGCGTGTTATCTCAACGTAAAGAAGAGCATGAGGTTGTAATAGCGTACTTCAGCAAGGCCCTATCCAAACCTGAAAGGAACTACTGTGTCACGCGAAGCGAACTTCTAGCTGTCGTAAAGACATTGCAGCACTTCAGCAAATATGTTGGGGCGGAAATTTCACCTGCGAACCGACCATGCTGCATTGAGATGGCTACTACAGTTTAAAAATCCAGAAGGACAGGTAGCAAGATGGATTGAACATCTACAGGAATTCGACTTCGTAAAACAGCATCGCAGTGGCAAGTCACATGGTAATGCAGATGCCCTGTCGCGTAGACCGTGTCCCAACCAGTGTAAGCACTGCGCCAGGCAAGAGGCCAAGCAGGAAGGACTAGTGAGGATGGTGAGGACGGATCTTAGCGAAGACTGGAAGGAAACTCTGCAGAGAACGCAACAAGAGGACAAAGACATAAGACCCATCCTCGAATGGAAGAAAACAGGTGCTTCGAGACCTCACTGGAGTGAAGTTGCGGCAATGAGCACTATCACCAAGAGTTACTGGGCATAGTGGGAAAGCTTAGTTTTACAACTCTATCATAATGGAAGTTCGGGAGTTAAGAGAACTCTGATTAAGATCCGGGAACGATTTTATTGAATCCATTGTCGAGAAGACGTTGAGGAATGGTGTCGCAAATGCACGAGTTGTGCTGCCGTAAAGGGGCTGCACACTCACAGCAGGGTTGCATTTAAGGTGTATAATGTTGGAGCCCCGTGGAAACGTATAGCATTAGATGTTGCCGGTCCGTTTCCTGAAAGCCAAAGTGGGAACAAGTACTTCTTGGTGGTCATGAATTACTTCACAAAGTGGCCGGAAGTGTTTGCAATTCCCAATCAAGAGGCATCTAAGGTGTGCCCTTAGAGATCCACAGTGACCATGGTTGGAACTTCGAGTCTGAAGTATTTAAGGAGACATGTCGTGTGATGGGTACCCACAAAACGAGGACGACTGCTTATCATCCGCAATCAGACGGCATGGTTGAACGATTTAACCAATCTCTGGAAAGATATCTGGCGAAAGTCGTAGAAAGCAAACAAAGGGATTGGGACAAACACATTTAACCGTTTCTCCTGTCATACCGTAGTGCCGTTCACGAAAGCACATCAGTAACACCTGCTTACCCTAACTTCGGAAGAGAACGACGATTACCTGCAGACTTGATCACCGGCATCCCACCTGAATCTCCACGCAGCATAACAGATTCTGCGAATGATTTGCGCAATAGGATGGATGATGTATACGAGCACATCAGACAGACTGGTCAGCAGATGTCTGAGAGGATGAAGACCCGTCACGACCGGAAGGCGAATAATAAAGGCTTCGAGGAAGGATCGCTGGTGTGATTACATGATCCGGTTCACAGCAAACGAAAATCTCCTAAGTTGCAGGCAAAATGGGATGGACCCTATCGCATGGTCACTAAGATGAATGTCGTCACCTACCGGATCCAGAAAGGACCACGAGGTACACCAAAGATCTTTCAAGTTGATCGATTGGCACGCTACTACGGATCCAACAAAGTTCGGGACGATTATGTCTAAGAGGGGCTGCCCCCTCTGTTACACTCAGTGTCATCTCTCGACATTGTGGGTAAGACTCGGCAGTTGCGTCTAATAATTTATTACAGCACCATCTATTGAAGGCACTACGAACATTACGCAACACAGTTTAATTTGATTTTATTTTATCAAAAGCCGTCACAATCCGAGCTCACATTTCTACATCCGAATTACAAATTTTAACATACACGATTTGTTTTACATGTCCCCACAAGTAAAAGTCTAATGGTATTAGGTCTGGGAATCGCGGCGGCCACGAGATTAGTCCTGCACCTTGTTAGGGAACTGGGATTTTAGTTATCATGCACTTCAAGTAAGAAATGAGGTGGCGCGCCATCATGCTGGAACCACATAGAGCTATGGAAGTTCAATGATAACTCGCGGTTGTGAAGTCGTTGAAAAGCGCGTTCATACGGGACTGCTAGACATTGTGGTCTAGAGGACCCTTCCTCGTACTCCCTACGCGCAGATGCATAATTACACTCACTCCTACCTAAACACACCAACATGTTAAAGTATTCAGGGTTGGAATATGTCATATTATCTAACAGAAAATACTCAAAGGCGTAAGTCCGAACGAAAATAGTTTAAGCGCAAGACTGAGTACGAAATTGTTCACGTATTATACCTAAGAAACAATAATAATAGCTAGGGATGCAAACAAGGATCTTAATTTTAATCGATATTTTTCATTAATACGGTTAGTCTGTGATAAAATAGATTACATACACATGCAAACCAGAACTTTTATGTTATTATACTAAATACGATATCGATATCCTATAAAGAACACAGTTATGATAACCCAAAATATAACCCAAAACCTTTTAATTTAGGCATAAAAAAGGTAGACATAGGCGTAGATAAAGACCTATGCCTATTATCGGGGTTCAAACATAGCTGGTAAAACGTGGGTGTAATAAATAATAATACACCTATGCCTATCCTTTCGCGGATACAGGCGTGAGATTATGTGTGTATTCTTTTTATTTAATTTTAAATCTGATGGCAAACGCATAATAACATAAAGTTGAGTTTTGTACGCAAGAGCATTTATTCTATTTTACAAATAAAGAAACTTTCATCTTTAGAAAAACATACTTCGATATTTTATCTGTGCATAAGGCGGCAGCTTTGGCTGTGTTTTGAAAACGCGCCGAACATGACCTTTGACAAGAAGCCGACGGTTTTAATAGAAAATAAACACATCAAAGAAGCCGACTTTTTGTGGAGTGTTGCCAGTCTGTGCGAAATTTCAGAGATTTGAGGATAAAATTGCTGATCAATACTGGGACAAAAAATATTATGTTGTCGTTTTATGATGATATAGATTTTTTTATTATTTTTCTTGGCATGTTTATCAAGGGACAGGGTTTTATATACACACTGTATAATACATTATTGGTATGTATATATTACTTATGTAATATATAATTACTATTGTGATATTCTTTAGTATATTTACATGTATGTTTCACGTTACTGTATGCACCTACTTCTTTTTATCTCTGCGTTACCCTAAGGTTGACTGGGAGATAATGTGCCATGTGCCATTTGCCATGTGCCATGCGCTGTGCGCCATGCGCCGTGCGCCATGCGCCATGTGTGCCATGTACCAGGTATCTTGTATCTTCTACCTTGTATTATGTACATATTATGTACTATTCGACTGTCATCAAAAGATGCTGGACTAGTCGTAGGTCAGTCAGCAATAGATGCAGAACTTACTGTCGTCTCACGTTGTTAGCACAAAGTTATTTTATTTGCTCAAACAACATAATTATATTAAACGAAATAGTGATACTGACCACATCATTCAGTTACCTAAGAAGCCTGATGTTTTCTAGTCAATAACTTCGATAATAGGTATGGTACCTACAGGCATACGAATTAAAAAAGTAAGGCCTTTGTTTCATGGCTATAAGAAAATAATCTATAAGGTCATCTCAGTGATTGAGCACGCGCGTGATCGAGCCCAGCAGGTTATGATTGGAAAGTGAAAGGTGCGGCTGGAGGCGCCCTTAGCCGGTTTTAGAATCGTTGGGGCCCTCCAGCCAGTGTTGGAGCGGTGGGCAGCATGAGACCCTTTCCTTCCGGCTGGTGCAGATATTGTCAAATACCTGCACAAGGCCACTAGGAGGGAACTGAGTCTCATCTGCCAGCACTGCAAGTGTTAGGAGGACACGGCGCAGCACACAACCTATCGCTGCCGGCCGTGATTAAAACCATGGTCGACAGCGAGAGGAAGTGGATAGCGGTAGCATCATTCTCCGAGGAGGTCATCTCGCAGAAGGAGGCGTCGTGGCAGAACGGATCCGTGAGGAAAATATGCTGGTGGATCCGTCCGGCGTACTATGCAGCGCAGGCGCGCGTATGCGTGCCTTTTGCCACCGTAATAAAGGCCGCGGGTCGAAGAACGGGGATCGCCAAGAGAAAAGTAAAAAAAATATTTTCTGCATTGGGCTCTGCTTGGTGGGTTGTTGATGGAGTTCTAGTTCGAGCGACCCAGCCACCTTACAAAGCAGCGAGATGGCACACCGTGGTGGTTTTAGTCGGTAGGCCTGAAAAGTCTCGGGAGAACCCGACATATCCCTCTCGTCTCCCCTTGTTTAAATATAATAATTTCGGAGTGCCCCAGGGTTAGTATATTGGGGCCCTTATTGTTTTTAATATACGTAAATGATTTACCTCAGGCCACATGTTATGGATGGACGTTATTTGCAGATGATATTTCCGTATTAATCCCCCAAATTAACACAAATAATAACTTTGAAGACAATTTAATTCAAACCATAGCGACTGTATCAAAATGGCTAAGTGAAAACAAACTTAACCGCAAATTTAGAAAAACAAAAATTATGCATTTTCAATATTACAATAGTCAGGCAAATAATGTCAAAATAATTCACCAAAATCAGGAAATAGCAACGGTCGACAAAACTACGTTTTTGGGTATAATTCTTGACAAGCATTGTTATTGGAAGGCTCAAATAAAACACGTTTGTACCCGGGTAAACAGGTTTATTTACGCTTTAAAGAAAATTAGGTGGGCTACTTGAGAAAACACCACTTTAATGGCGTACCATGGATATGTTGGCTTGGTACTAAGGTACGGAATTTTGTTATGGGGCAACTCGACGGACGTAAACAAGGCCTTCATATCACAAAAGAAATGTGTCAGGGCAATATGTGGAGCTGGCCCATTGGATTCTTGCCGGCCACTATTTAGGAAATTAAAATTATTAACTCTGGCTTCAATTTATATCTATGAAATTGGCATCTTTGTGAAAAAGCACCCTTACTTATTTGAAATGGCTAGTAACAATAAAAAATTCTCCATAAGAGACCCCACAAAATTAAAGGTCTTCATGACGTCAACTGCATTACATAAAAAGAATAGCAGCTGTATGAGTATCCAAATCTATAATAAAATACCGAAAACCATCCGAGAATTGCCTCTTACTAGTTTTATGTACAATTTAAAGAAATGGCTCATAGAAAAATGTTTTTACACGGTTTCGGAATTTATATCTTACAAAAATGTTAAATAGATTTTATATATTATGTGTAAGTTAGAGTTTAAGCTAGATATTTAAATGCATAAATAAGGTTATATAAAAATAAGTATGTAAATTATATAGTATTTCTATATTGTATAAATTTATAGTGTGTAAATTTTTATTTTAAGATTATTTTATTGTATTTTTGCATGCCGTATATACGGTGGAACATGTTGTTCTAGAATATAACCCTACCATCTATGTAACCATGTTTCTAGCAAATAAAGATTCTTATTCTTATTCTTATTCTTGTGGCGAAGGGGTATGGTCATGGGTATGGTCAGGAGCATTTCCCAAAGGAAAAAAAAAATTGATTTAGCTGGAACTCCGTGAGAGCTCAAAATAACTTCCTCATCTTCTCTTGTGACGATGGGGTATAATATATAAAGCGCATTGCACCACGTAAAAAAAGTATTTGCCTGAGCCATTCTTGGTCACTATGTTAACCTAACTTACAGATTATATAAATCTCACACTGTTTATAGGGGCGTAAACATTTAAAAAAAGATATAAATACTTACTATCTTTTCTACATTGACAAAGGAATCGTTCACTAGATAAACATTACAAAAAACAATTTCATTTAATTAATTTATGCACTTTAATAATTTGAATGAAATTAACTGCTAGGTACTTAAATTAAAACAAGTATGTAAAATGGCAGTAATTTTTAATAAATGTTGAATATTATCTATACACACAAATTTTATTGTGATGATACTGATGATATACTTACTAAAGTCTGCCGTCCACTTTATAATTCTGTATACAATTGCAGTAATCTTAACATTCTTAACCTAAATAACGGTTTAGTACACCACAAATAAGACAGTTTTATTTTTTTTGAGTATCGCCGTAAAGAATTACCACGCCCACAGCTCGGCGATGCCCAATAAATTCAAGAGTAGATTAGATGTAAAGGTATTTGTTGAAGTACTTGTTGACTATATGACGTATGTTTATTTAAGAATGACTTGAAAAAGAACACCACGCTCTTATTTAACGTGCACAAGGGCAGGGTCCGGCTTTTGCGAGAACTAATTTCCCGCTTAATGCAATAGCGTCGATTTCTACTGCAACATCTTTTGGCAGTTTACTCACTTGATATGTCGCGCGGGCAGGGGGATAAGATGGAAAAACTGAAATATCAATAGAACAATAAAGATGTAGACCTTAAATAATTGCAACATTAATTTATCTCACAAAAGGTCCTAAATAAATAAAGTCACATGCGATAAAAATATTCTCAACTAATTCGTGCAAAAATTACTCTTAGAATTGAAAGCATTTGTCGGCCTCGATGGCGTAGTGGTTAGAGTAACCGACTGCCACGCCTGAGGTCGCGGGTTCGATTCCCGCACAAGACAAATATTTGTGTGCATGAACATGGATGTTTGTCTTGGTCTGGGTTTTTCTATGTATAATATGTATGTATTTACAAAAAAAATAGTATATATGTATGTTTATCCATTGTCTAGTACCCATAGTACAAGCTCTGCTTAGTTTGGGCTAGATGGTGTTGTGTGTATGTGGTAGAATATTATATTATTATATATTATTATTATAGATTTCTAATCAAAATTAAATAAAAGTTGATGAGAGAATACATAAAAAGAAGTTGCTTATTTGATTTATACTAACAATTTGCATATATCTGATTAACAATTTGAAAATCATCCATACGCTCCAGCAAGATGGTGGTTTTTACCACCGAGTCAAGCGAAGCACCTGCTGCTTCAAGGACACATTTCATGTTTTCGAGGGCCTGCTTCGTTTGTGCTTCAATGCCGCCGCACACCAACTGTCCGGCAGGGTCCATGCCGACCACTCCTGATACATATACAGTTTTACCGGCTAAGACCGCTGCGCTGAAATTGATTTTTTAAAATGAACTGGGTATATTAGAAGAAATCTGCAAACCCTAGAACGAATATTCTGTCCGACGTGGACTATATATAATAAATTAAGCGTAAAATATAACTATATAAGGTGTCCTAGTGATTAAATTCAACAATCTATCCGTATTAATATTCCAGTTAACTTTCTTGCTCTGGGTATCAGATGTGAGGGATATGGCATATTTATTAACACGTATATAATACCTACTAGAAACAAAAATAGCCTCATACAGTGACAATGTTGCACACACATCCGTAACGGTCTTTTAGCTACTAAATAAATACAAATTTTAGCCTCAGCATGAACGAATATCAATATTTATCAACGGTGATTTTTACCTATAACTGGCTTTGGTCAGCACCTGAAGATGAGACGTAATCAAAAATGCTTAAAAACAAACCAAATACAAGTTTGAAAAAATCGGAGACGCATGACAATCTATATACATCCTTACTAATATTATAAACGCGAAAGTTTATATGGATGGTATGGATGTATGGATGTTTGTTACTCTTTCACGCAAAAACTACTGGACCGATTGCGATGAAACTTGGTATTTAGCTGGAGACCTGGATTCACACGAAGGCTACTTTTAATCCCAATTTTCCCACGGGACTTACGCGGGTGAAACCGCGTGGAAAAACTAGTATGTATATAAAAATCTTGTGTCACGGTGTTTGAGGTCGCACTCCTCTGAAACGGTTTGACTGATTTTATGATTTATAAGTATATTTGTTAGAAATTAGAATAGGGTAGTAAATTATTAATTTCATTCCGCTAGGTGATTAGTGTGTCAACCTTCCCTACATTTACGCGAGCGCAGTGGCGGGCAAAAGCCAGTAGGTAGAGTAGTAGGTAAATAAAGCACGCAGGAATGTCCTTGATTTTATTGCTTGTTTGAATAGTAACGTACTCGGTTACTAAATTTCACAGCTGCTTAATAGGCTTGTATGTAAGCATTACAATTTACCTTGTATAACCCAACTCCAACTCAGCTGCGTTAGACTATTTTTGTATATACCACGATATCACCACGTAGTGCTGAATAAAAATGCACATTCCTAAAATTTTCATACCAACGTACACCTACCTTGGGCTTCGTCTAATAGTTACCTTCATACATAGGATAGAGTGGGGCTCGTTGAGCATACGGGTAAGTTGGGCAATCGAAATATCTCAGAAACTTTACATCGCACGGTAAGAGCTCTTACACACGAGCGGCATGTTGCCGTCGACATTGCAACTTCGAAGATAAGTCGACGGCTGACGCCGACGCGTGTCGACGGCTGTAGTTACCTCTGCCATTGGCAACATGCCCCTCGTGTGTAAAGTTGACAGCTGACGCCGATGCGTCAGCGTCTTCTTTATCTTCACTTTCCTTGTATCCATCATCTACCATTCTAATGCAAACTGCTACGTTCCACAAGGAAAAACCTACGCCACCTAGTGGGTATAATAACACTGCTCACTCAACAAACACCTATTATACATCGGCATCACCGACAGTCCTTTATGTAGAGGCTGCATGAAGACCGCGGAGACACCGGCTCATGTGCTCCTACACTGTAAAAGCGTGAGCAACCAACGGGCGAAACTTCTAAACAGTCTAGAAACGATGAAGAAAGTACTGCGTAACATCGGTCTCCTATTATCTTTCTGGACGGTGCTGAGGTGGTATGAGTAACCGAACAATATTTCGCGTCGGTTACTTATGGCCCAATAATTAAGAATGGCCCAATGGTGCTAAATGCGGATAACACACGTCCAACTAACTAACTAAGTTACATCTAGCATTCTACTCAGTGGTGAATAAGACTTTGTTTCGACTACAGATGAACAAATATCTTCCCTAATAATTATATATTACTCGTAGCCGTTTTTCTTAAGGAGTGCTTTTTTATTCTCGTACCAAGCTTTGGATAATAAATTAAGCTGTGCATCGCGAAAAGATATTATAGTTAACGATCACACTTTTTTCGTAATTATGATATCAGTTAAATACTTATGTTGTAGTTTAGTAATAATTGTCTTATCATCGGGTATGTCTTATCTCTGTAGGGACATTTCTAAGCTCTGCCTATGTAAATTGCGAATCTTCATGATTTTCTATATACTCATAAATTTCTTTCATTGCTCGTGTAACAGCGTCGACTTGGTGAATCTTTCTTACTGGAGATGGTGCTGGCTTTAAAAAATTGCTTTAGCAAACGGTATGGTACTTTGCTTCAACAGCAATCAATTCATGCACATAAGATACACGGTCTATCACTAATCCTCCCAATGTATCGCTTCGGTTTTCAGCTCTTTTCATGAAATTGTCTTTGAATTCAAGAGTACTTACTTTACTGATAACGCGTTTGTACACACGGCTACGCGTCAAGTTAGACACCCTAGATATGCATAACTACGCTACATACAAAATAGAGAATTGTCGAAAAGGGACAGTGCATAGTGGTGTCGATGTAATGGTAAGAATAGAGCGTAACAAAAATATAACGCACTCTCTCGCACGATTCGCAACGTTCGACTTATAATAGTTCAAAGTCCAAACAGTCTAGGTTGATGTGTCGCTGTGTGTACTTTGCAGTTTTTTTGCCTCTATTGCCTCATCTACGACTTCACCACAAAATAAGCACAATCTTTTAAAATCCTACACATCATTCCTCTTTTTATAAGCTTTTATTTAACTTGCAATGTATGTATGTATGTTTGTCCGGGTGGAATCATGCAACTCAATTTTGAAGCAGAACTCTCAACCGATTAAGCTGAAATTTTGTATACACGTTCAGTTTGGATGACAATGCATGGTTAACTGTGTGACGTCATTCTGAATCCAACATGGCGGCACACCCAAGATGGCGGACTAGTTATTTTAATGCACTCCTACAATATGGGTATCAAATGAAAGGGCTTGCTAAGAATAACGTGAAAAATAAAGTGAAGTCACTCTAAATCCAATATGGTGGACTTCTAAAACTAACGGATGGCGGGCAGGCCCACAAAGCCCACCACCCCCAGGTCAAACCTCAGGGTGGCTGGAGGTCATCAAATGAGATAACTTGATGTTATTGATTTTAACTATTAAAGTTTTGAAACTAAGTAAATACGAGTACCTACTTTAATCTCGCGACAGCTTTTATATCATATAAAATGTGTAATGACGTTAAAAGTTGACAGTAAAAGTTTTAAAGTAAAAGATTATTTTTCATTCTAGCGCATTTAAATAAAAGCTTGTTTTTTAAAAAGGTTTTTTACTTTTAATTTATGACGTGGTACAGTTGATGACGTTGAAGGTCCAGTCTCTTCAAGGCGACGTTTCACTGCTGAAATTGAATTTTTCCTAGCGTACGATTTTCGACACTCAATATGAACGTTCACAGAAGACAACGTATTTAGGTAGTTTATGTGCCCATCATTTCTCTCAATACTTGCTTCTTTTAAAGTTTTTATACCGCGCACAACAGTCAGGGAATCACCTTCAGAAAGGAACTTATTGCATATAAAACACAAATCAGCCATGATAACCTTTAAAATTTTACGTCCGTCTTTGCTAAGATACACTTTAAAACTGAAAAATGAACTTGTTCAGTAGGTAATAATCCCTTGAGAAACAGGCTCCCTTTATATAATAGAGCATCTGTCCCAACTGGCTATAAATAGAAAGGTCAGGTAGTGGAGTTAGTATTTCCAGGTCTGTAATTTTAAAAGCAATAGGTACCTGGATTTATGAGATGACATTTTAAGACAAATTCATTTAATGGCTTTCCTACTTAAAATACAATTATTCTTAATTAAAATAATATTAAAATATATTTAGAATGATGCACTTTATTATTTAATGTCAAAGGTAAGTGACATTTAATGACTATTTGATTTGAAAGAAATATAAATATCAGTATAAGATATTAAATTGTTATTTAAGTAATATTTAATAAATAATTAAGTAAAAAAACAGTATAATAGATTGGGATTCAGGATTTAGCTCGCGCTAAGGTATGTATGGCTGAGCGCTCCACAATCTGCGCCTTCTATTTCAGAAACTGTTCGACGTATAAAAAAGGTCCAAAATGAAATTTGTAGAGAATTTTATTCTTAACAACTTTTATAATAAATGCAAACACGATAGGAGGCAGAGAAAACGAGATTTTCTCAAAAACCTGATTTTTGTGACCTTTGACCTTGAATATCTAAGGACGCTCACACGTTGGCATAATTATTATATGACTTTTGAGACAACGATTGTAATACTAAAATAAAGGTCTATACAAAAATTCTGCTTATTGCGTTAGGTTCCGAGGTTGACCCCTTTTTTGGTCTAAGATGACTGTACTAACATGCCAAACTTAATGATATACATTTGCTACGATTTTTCTGAGGTCTCCTTGTCTTGATAACCTTAACTATAACAAATGCAGCAATAAACCAATCAAATAATAACTTCAGTCTATCTAAAAGTTATTGAACGCCATCAACGCAATGATAATCCACATATTGTTGTTTTGATATTGTTTTTTTCAATGCCCAGAACTTTGCTATGCAGTCTACTTGCATATAAAAATAAAATGACACATACTCTACACACTAAAGGAAACGTAATTAACCGACGGCATGGCCAAGTGATTAATATAGTATTAATTATAGTAAAATAGATAGCCAAATTAGAAAAAATCTCCAAGACCAGTGTCTACGATTTAAAACTCACAGCTTTTGTGTCACGACTTTAAATTCCGTTTTACATAAATTAATATCAAAAATAAATACTATGTTATTGTTTTCTTAGATATTATAATTAATTTATTATTATAATACATTTCTACGCCAATCAAAACACTACCTACTTGTCAACTAGCGAGCACGGATGTTATGCAACAGAACGTTCCCGAGCTTGATACTTGTTTTGTTGATAAAAATACACATTTTATTTCATCGGTGCCCATTTTATAGTTAGATCTTAATGCTTAATTATCTTAAAATGTTTAAAACGGATCTTGACGATATCTTAAACCTTGGTATACTAATTACTTTAGTTAAAACAACGAGCATATAGGAAGAACATACCTATAAGTAGAACAGGCACGTGAACTAAGTAAATATAATGTGTAACTGAATGTGTAATAACTAATAAGTATGAAATAAAGTTATTACGAATTACTGTCCTATTGACTATTGTCCGAAAGCAAAACATACCATAGTTTACAAACACTTACGCTATAATATTTGTATAGGTACACACATGACATTAAACATTACATTATTATATTTTCATATATTATTATTATTATAAACAACAAACATATTAGGTATTATTTTATTTTCAATAAACTTATACAACTACAACATATCAAAAAGGATATGCATTTTAATTTTAAATTATTATAATTTAAATATTTTGTACTCTTCTTAGTACATATTTCTAAATTATATATTGTTTAAAATTTCTAAATGACTTATGTTTATTCTAAATTATGATATATTTCTAAATTATATATATTTATATTATACATATATATATTTCTAAATTAGTTAAGAAATAATTGGTATTGATACTTCCGAGCACCAAGTTAACCAAATTGTAATCGTTGTAGGTCATACAGGACAGGCTTTGTCTAGTGTGGGACCAACGGATATTGCATGCATATTGTATTGTTATTGGTAATAAATATTTTATTATTTATTTGTTTTTTATTCGTTTTAATTAACTAATCTTTATTTAAAAGATCACATGATGTCGTCTTGACTCTATAGTTATAAGTTGAATTACTTGTTACCGATATACCTACATATATCAGTCAACTATTAGTAGTAAACCCCTCTGGGACAGTCGTTATCTCATCATGAGACTAACGCGATATCGGAGGGCACAGTATACTAGCTTTAAAACTATCACTTTCGCCTTGTGATATAAACAAAAAATGTATCACCAGGTTCAATTAAAGCGCACAAACCGCAGAGCAGCTTGTGGCGAGCTGAATGTGAGTGGCGACACTGCGGTCCTGAATGCCTCAGAGAGTTGGTTAGGGCCTCGTCCCCGGCTTGCCGTTACTGGTTGGCCGGGGTGGAACTTCAAGAGTGCCCGTAGGACTCTCAACTCTGGCTTGCCTTGGTCGACTGGCCAGAGAGAGGCCGCTAGAGCTATATGCTTGGGGGTGAAAGTGTCATTTTTAATATATATATCATAACTACGGGGAAACCCGCTCCGTGTCTCCGTTGTCACGAGACCCGTGATGGTGAAACCGGCGCCGTACCGCTCGACACCCCTAGCCACTTGCACCGGTGTTGCCCTCTGCTGCTGGCTTGTATGCCTATAGTGGCTTATCAGGGGGCCCATCTAGTGAGTTGGCGAGTCACCGTCTGCCCATTGCATTGATGCTATTAGAGTATTCAGGGCAGACGCCGTTTTTCATCCATAGTTAGCAATATACCGGTCCACCAAACACCCATACCTATAGCCCATATATTAGAATCCATACGTAGCAATAGTCTTACGCCCGCTGCGGCTAGTGCCGCTGTAGGTTATCCATCCTACCTTTGATTAAAACTCTCGAAGGGCCTCTTCAAATTGGACCCATGTCTCCGTGTAAGCCTCCCAAAGGGCCAGGTATTTTCTAATATAATATGTTAGAAAGTACCTGTGATAAGAGAAACATAATAATAATGTTTATTGCTCAACAAAATACACATTATAAACAGAAATATGGCTTATATATAATTATGTACTATAATTAAAAACTCTGATTTCTAAACTAGGTATATACCTGTATCTTAAAGACCAGTGCTACCCGTGAGTCTTGTAACAATAAAAAGCCATTATTTTAAAACAACAAAAGAAAACAATAAAACGATACGTTTACTTAAAATAAGAAATTATAAATAAAATTAATGTGTCTGTCTATGTAAGCACGCGCATGAGCGAGATAACTTGCGTGTGTGAGTGCGTGTGTGTGTATGTTTGTATGTGTGTGTGTCTGTGTGTGTATGTGCGTGTAACTATCCTTTAAAGACATAGATTAATTTTCGAGTTCTATTCGACAGTACATTGATATGTTGACGCCAGTTGAGATGTTGATCTATATATATTCCTAAGTATTTGGCACTATCGGCCTTAGAGATTGTCAGGCAGTTACAGTAAGCAGATGATATACATGTGTGACCCTTGAGTGTAAAACAGTTTGGGGGCCATAAATTCGATCTGATGGCAAAGGGTACATGTATGGTCTTATTAATATTAAGGGTAAGCAAATTGTTATTCAGCCATCTCATAACACATGAAAGCGCCGCCTCCGCATACTGGTAGCAATGGGCCCAATCCTTTCCATCCACTAAGAGAGCTGTGTCGTCAGCATATGTAAGAATTTTACAATGTTGGACAGGGAGTTTACATAAGTCGTTAATGTAGATGAGAAAAAGAATAGGTCCCAGAATACTACCCTGAGGCACGCCGTAAGTGACCGGGAGCTCATCACTCACGCATTGCCCTATTTTGACTACCTGGGTGCGATTTCTGAGATAATCAGCAAACATATTCAAAACGAGGCCTCTAATTCCAATGCCCTCCATATTTCTAAGCAAGATCCACACAGGGACGGTGTCAAAGGCCTTAGATATATCTAGAAAAATACCTATACACTTTTGTTCATTATCAAGAATTTTAACTATGTGTTGTGATAAAGCTATGACGGCGTCCTCAGTGTTCAAACCCGATCTAAATCCAAATTGATTGTCAGCAAGAACATTATTTGACTCGAGGTAGCTGATAAGGCTCTTACTCAATACTCGCTCAAGGATCTTCGACATAGCTGAAAGGATGGAGATTGGTCTATAATTATTTACATCATCCCTGCGCCCAGCCTTATACACTGGATGTACCAACGCTTTTTTAAATGCATTTGGAAAGATACCAGATGAAATTTAAATATCACACGTGTGTGATTATTGAGACCAATATATTTTTCGTACTCTTGAGAGAATTGTAGGAATACCATCCCAGCCTGTAGCACAGTTAGATCTAAGGCTTAAAACGATAGCTTCAACATCTTTGTCAGTTGTTTCAAGAAGCACCATAGATCCACTTGAGTCAGACGGAGGGATTGAAGGTAGTATACCTGTTGTAGTTGCCTGTATATTAGTTGCTAGACGTTTACCAATGTTGGCAAAGAAATCGTTTACTAAATTAATTGAGGAACTTGTAGTACTGCAAAGGTGTAACAGTTCATTTGGAGGGAGACAAGTAGAATAGAGATCAGAGACCTTTTTTATCACATCCCATGTAGCCATCTGATATATGATAATCTAAGTATTTCATTATCTTTTGATTTTTTTTTAACAGCATTTTCCGGCATTTTCGGTAGTACTTGTAATTCTGTAAAATATCTTAACCATCCATAGTATAGCAGCTAATGAAAAGCTAAACGCGACGAGTGGTCCTTTTTCCTTAAAGAAATCCCTTACGTACGTTTTCGTATATTAAAATTTTAGGAATACCTTACAAGACATTATAAACACAAATAGTATTTAGTATATTTATAATTACTAATGGAAATATGCAGAAACAAAATACTAACAGTATTACACGCCTGACGACCTAAAAGTTTGTCTGTCAATATATTAATTACGTTACAGCAGACATTTGACTTTACTTCTATGCTCTTGTGGAATGACCATGGCAAAACTGACCAAATAAATTTTTCAGAGCAAAAAGAAAAGACAAATCGCGGTCCAAAATTAGTTGGTTTTAATAATAATAAACTGCAATTGCAGTTCTTGGTGGCAATCGTAGATGTGAAAATATACTATTTTAATAAAACTTTAATGCATAAATTACATCCTACCAATACTAAATAATATCAGTATTTTACTACTTAAAATTAAACCAATTTAGTTTTGTTAAACAAGAAATTTAATGAATAAACGAGGAGTATGACACGTAATGACAATTTAATTGTTTTTCATAATACACATCTTGAAATAAAAATAGTATTTTTCAAAGAAGCTTTAGTAGCTTTTGTATGCCCGGTAATTCCTCTTCGACACAGCTTACTCGGAGCAAGGGCAGGGTCCAGCCGCTTCGATGACCAGATCACCGCTCAGAGCAATTGCTTCGATTTCTACCGCAGCGTCTTTGGGTAATTTAGCTACTTGACAGGTCATGCGAGCAGGGGCATCTTTTGGGAAAACTGGAATCAGATAATTTATAAAATTAATACTTACCCTGATCATAAGAAACGAGAGTGTGCCAAAAAACAGGCGTTTTGCGTAATTGAAATTGAAACAAACATATACGAGTATCCTGTTATATTTCCCTGTATAAGTTCCTAGGGCAAAGTAAACTCAGATTTCTTTATATTTGTTGTTAATTCTTTTTAATAAGTATATTGCTAAAGTTCAAAGAATATTTAAAAATCAGACTGTCCCAAAAGATAATTGTGTACGTACAACTTATTATGTCATTATTGATCTCTCCAACGCATCTGGTCTCATACTACCATCTCGTATATCAACGTTATTGCCATCTTACTTTACGGCAGAACGTGACAGTTCTATATACAATTATCCTTTGAAGTCCTAGAATACCAGACATAAAAGTCTATTATGCCGCCAGTGTACCGCTGCGACTCAATAAGTTAATAGAACTGTGTCGTGCTTGTGACAGAAAAAGGCAACTGATACAGATCAGTTGCCTTTTTGGGTCAGGCACAGGCCTATTCTTAAAATACCAACTTTAGACAATTTAGTTTAAAACGGCTCTCCCTGAGCTGAAATATTATACAAACAATAATAAATGGTCTGTGTAAAGCAGTTCCAACGTTAGTAAGAGAACTTTAATAAAACATGTTTTCTAAATGCTTTGGACAAAGTGCTCGGCTTTTCTTAGTTTCTTTAAATGCTGTATAATAAGATGAAACTACTTATAGTATGGTAAAATACTGCGTAGTGGGTTATATTTGAGTTTAAGAAGTTAACTTGTGCCTCTCGAAATTAATAATTATTTCCCGTTTTCTGCATCGCTGGCTTTCCTCAAGGATCACACTTGGGTGTCTATAAATATTTTGTCACTATGAATAATCTTACAGATTAAATTTTATGTGCTTGAAAATCCTCATAATACACTTGTCATTAAATCGACTTAATATTTCAATGTAAATAGTCCACGTCCAATAAAAATGTTGTGTATTATTTTGACATACCTAATAGATTTGAATGATTTAAAATATTACTTAACGTCCGTAACAAAATAATCTGTTAATTTTATCCTCCACCTTCTCTTTCGGTTTATAATCTTCCTAAATGTTATCAAACGTTTCTTATTGTAAATGCTACATGCTCTTATCAGATAAAATTATTTGTTTACTGTCTGTATTTTATTTTGTATAGATTAATTGAATTATACTTACATTCTGCGTAAACCTTGTTAACCACTGCAAAGTCGTCCATGTTTGCCAGCAAGATGGTAGTTTTTATAACCGACTCGAGCGACGCACCGCCAGCCTCGAGGACGTGTTTCATATTTTCAAGTATCTGTCTCGTTTGTGCGTCGGCGCCACCTTTGACCATCTGGCCTTCACGGTCCATACCAAGCACCCCCGATACATACAGAGTTTTACCAGTTAAGATAGCTTGACTGAAACCAGTAAATTAATTTATTACCTTTAAATTTTTGAACAATTACCTAACAAGGCACACCGAGCAAGGCATATCATTCAGAAAATTTTTTGGATGATGCATTGATATATAAAAACCAGAAGACAACATTCTCTCCAATGTTATATCAAAAGTGGAGCTGTTTGCTTACCTTCAGAAACAAAATCAAAATTTCCATGGCCTACATGGCACTTGACTAAATTCCAAATCTATTCTAACTCATAAGCTCAGTCAACAAAAACTGAATAGAAAGACAAGTATCGTTATTTAAAAAAATCACTTCTCACTTAGCTTTAAGTAGATTCTTTCCATAATAACCTATGGAACAAGTATTCAAAATCAATGGACCGCGACTCTCTAGCATTCCTTAATGTAACTTAACACCTCGTTCCCCAAAATAAACAGGGCACATCTAAATACTGGCTGGTAAAAATTATATTACTTAGTATACTGTTCCACAGCTTGTCATAAACCTTCTCTCAGTATGAAAAGGGTTTGGCACTTTGGCTATACGCCGCGCGTGATGTTATATAGCCTATACTCTTCCTCGATAAATAGGCTACCCAACACTAAAATAATTTTTCAATTCGAACCAGTTGTTCCTGAGACTAGCGCGTTCAACCAAACAAACAAACTCTTTAGGTTTATAATATTAGTATAGATAGGTACCCGAGCGAGTCCCGGGATTAGGTGCAAAGAATCAGGGAAGATCGGTATTTTGTTTGCAGTCAGGGCAGGTCTGGGGTTCACGCGACTAAATGTATATGTATATTACGTGTACTCTAAGCTCCAACTAAGTACTCCCCAGTATCTCCGTTCTAAGCGACCAGCCATAAAGTGGGGAACTCTAAGGGTGTGATGTTTGTTGTTGTTCTTACGGTTTACTCTGTGCCGCACCGCCACCATTCAATCTTTGGTAAGAACAGGAGTCATGGGCTATATGTTACCTGGATGTGTATGGTGATAAGTCAAATGGTACCTGGATTATCGCCTTAGGGAATTCATTCACCCCCTAGGTAATTCATGATCGCGGGACATCTTAAATAGATATTTCTCAATACAAGCCACTGTAATATAATGACAGAGCCATTTTCACATTTAATTGGTGGTTATAGAATTAGCGAGCACCAACGCATAGACAAAAACCTGTTTATGATTTCATTATTTGTATAAACTATGTAAGCAGCTGACCATATGGTCAAAATGAATGTTTAATACGAGATACTTTATGTCAAACTCCATGTGACAATGATAAGTTATCATGGATGTCAGAGTTTATTATTAATTTCTGTCTGGATTACTAAATGTTCTAAAATAAGTATAAGAACAACAGCGGCAACCTAGTGCGGAGACTATAAGATTGCCAAGGATAGTTTTTATATAAAAAGTCTAAAGCTTATGCTTGTTTACGAATACAAGCACCAGCCAGCTTTGTGCATTTACTAAGTTATGTTGGTATTATAAAATCAAATATAACTTATTTTAACGATAAAGAGCAGCACCAACAATGTATGTAAGAGATATTCTGTACTGTTTTTAAAAGCGTATGTGGTTTGCCAACCTTCGGGTAGCATGATGGGCTATGCCCCGATTCTGTCACTTCGAGAGGGAGTAAACTGCAGAATAGTTTACAACTGAACTGAAATTACATTCTAAGGGCTGTATATAAACTGTATTGTTTACGTTTTTATTGATATTTCTGCAGAGCATATACTTTAGAAAAATTCCTTGGTGACCCGCGATCTGACATATTCCAACAAAAAGAGCCCTGGTATGAGAACTTTATCAGATTTTAATTAAAACCTTATGGACTGAGTACTCTAAGGTAAAAGAAAATAAAATAAAATTAACTACTCTCAAACTACAGAGTATTCATACGAGGTTTAACCACATTTTCTTGTTGTTTTCTTTTTACAAAACTCCCGCAACAGGAATAAAAAACGTCTGCTGTGCAATAATGACGTAGATAGGTGCATATAGCGGCTATGGGATCTTAGTCTATTAGATTTCTTATTTAGTCTGTATATAAAATGTCTACTTAATTTAAATATATAAAAATACAAAAAAAGGAGGGCATGCCACACCTTCGCATTGATACTGAAGATACTTTAGATAAATTAAAATCCCAAGGGTCAGATTGACTATATCTTGCATTCCGATACTTAACTTTTTATATTATATACTGCATGCTAATATTCAAAATATTAGTTTATAACTTAATTAATAATTATTATACATGTTATTTCTTAAAGATTGCTCACATTCAAATTCAATCATATGCGTGTAATATACATTATATACAACATCACTATATACATCGTCCACACATAACTACTAATAGGGAAACCAAGCATACACCAGTTACACAGCTCACACCACCACATAGATGTAAGGGCAAAATAAAAACTAGTATAACGGTCTTGATAATGCCTAAGTTAATGGGTTCTAAGTATTTGAAAATACATTTTATTATCTGTTTACATTATGTACATGTACTTTACTATACAGGGTGATTTTAAAATCATGTAATTCCTTTTAACCACGCATTCTACTGGTGATATAGAATAACCCTGACCATATTTTTATTTAATTAGAATTATTTTTTTTTGAAAAATTGTTGTACCGTTTTTTTCGTGAAATGGTGTCAGATAGTCATATGTTAATCAACCGAGGCAATTTTAATTTGTTACTAATTAAAATAAATAAACATATTAATAATTAATGTCGTAAATAATAACGGGCGGTCCTTTTTATTGCCCCTTATTATTTACGACATCAGATATTGTTATGTTATTATTTTTAAATTAGTAAAATATTAAGATTGTGTCAGGTGGTTAAAATATGACTATTTGAAATCATTTCATGAAAAAAATCTGTACTCTAATTTTGCCGAAACCATTATTCTAATTAAGAAAAAATATGGTCAGGGTTATTCTATATCACCAGTACAATGCGTGGTTAAAAGGAATTACACGATTTCAAAATCACCCTGTATACGCGTATAAATAAATACGTGTATATATGTACCTGGTTTAGGTCATCTTTACATATACATAGTTATAATTCGATCGTGATAACTCTTATATTGCAGAGGATATGGACTCGACTGATCAAGTTGAGTGTTTGATGCTTAGTAACGTCGGATTGTCCCCACAATTATTAAGCTATAAAGCGAATAACAAATCATTTACAATTATTACCTTAAACATAAGAAGCATTAATTGCAATTTCGATCTATTTCTAGCATATGTCTCTGTTATAAACATTATCTTGGATGTTATCGTATTGACAGAATGCTGGACTAGTGGGACTAATCTGCCGCAGGAAATAGACGGTTACAACAAATTCTGGACTAAAGTAAGCCGGAACCAAAATGACGGCGTTGTGGTGTTAGTGCAAGTGTAATTGATGTCTATGTCTGCGAGCCTGATTTCTTGGAGGGAAATTGTCTACATGTTAGTATTAAACTTAAACTGATTATACAATAATCTGCTCTTATCGGTCTCCAAGCTACAGGAATACGAGTACTTACTTAGAATCACTTGATAAAGTGCTTAGTAATATACATACTAAACACATGATTTTGACAGGCGACATAAACATTGATATCCTACCAGGATCCTTATCAAGCTCTGCACAGGATTATCTTAATTTAATGGCCGTGTACGGATACAGGGTATAAATAAGCCCACGCGTATTAATATCTGTATTGACCACTTTATGGTAAAATGTTGTCTAAGTTGGAAAACAGTTGTATTTGATCAACAATTAACTGATCATTCTCCTGTATTGCTATGTATTAATAGATCTAGAATTGCCAAAAAGAAAGTTGAGTTTAATAAAATTAGGATAAATTACAATAACATTAAAGAAATGCTTACTAAATTAGTGTGGCATCGATTATATGAAACAGATGACATCAATACTGCATCTGAAATATTAACAACTGAATTGTTAAATGTAATCGTTAATAATACTACTATATTGCGTATATCAAACCGGTTGAGACCGCTTAAACCTTGTAACAAAAGGCATTGTACAATGTATAAGAAAACAAGATATTTTGCATCAAAAACTAAAATTCACCAAATGATACTCAAAAACAACAACAATATATAAAATATAGAAATCTATGTAATAACATTATAAAAAACCTGAAATATAGATATTACCAAGAAAAATACAAGTAAATAAGGGTAATGTCAAAGAAACGTGGAAAATTGTAAAGGAAGTATGCGCGTTAAATCGTAAAAATGAAGTTTCAAGTGAACTACTCAGTATTGATATCACGTCTAAATCTTCGCTTAATAAAGTAAATGATTATTTCACATGACTCGGATGTAGCATAGCTAACCAACAATTAAGTATTATGAACTTAAGCGAACAAAACCTGGCACGGTAGTAGCCAAAGTAGATAGCACGCCCTTGAAATCAATGGTGCTTACACCAACAGACATACATGAAGTGCGAGGGATTATATTAGAACAACGATCACACAGTGCACACGGATGGGACAAAATCACTGCAACAATCCCGAAAACAAAATCTTAATACACTTGCTCCACCTCTCACGTACTTGTGCAATCTGAGTCTAAAAACACGATTTTTTTCGGCAGCCTTTAAGCGAGCTGTGGTCTGCTCAATATAAATATAAGTCAGGTGACAAGAGTGAGCCATCCAATTACCGATCCATATCTCTTCTGTCAACACTTTCAAAAATAGTCAATAGAAGATTAGTTAATTACCTAGAAAAAAATGGAATGCTAAGCGAGTCGCAGTTTGGATTTCGGGTAAGAAAATCTACTGAAGATGCAGTTTTAACACTTGTATCAAATATAGTATCTAATTTAGACAAAGGCAACAAGTGTCTGGGAGTCTTTTTGGATCTCCAAAAAGCATTTGATACAGTGTCTATTCCTATACTATTAACAAAACTTGAAAACATTGGCATGAGAAGTGTGGTTCTGGATTGGTTCAAAGACTATTTATTAGGTAGATCACAGACTGTGCAAGTGGCAGGAATTGAAAATGACCATGCTGTCTGCAGATACGGTGTTCCGCAAGGGAGTACGCTTGGCCCTACACTGTTTATCATCTATGTCAATGGCTTACTACTACAACGGATATGCCCAGTATGAATACTGTTATGTTTGCTGACGATACCGTCTTGTTGTTTAGCGGAGGCACTTGGGATGCGGTATTCCATAAGGCAGAAGAGGAACTAGCCAAGGTTACTACCTGGCTAGAAGACAGCCTTCTTTCCATTAACACGAGCAAAACTAAATACATCTGCTTCAGTAAATCTACCATAGGCCAGCCGCCAGTAAAACATAACTTAAAAATTCATATGTTTCCTTGCAATCGTAAAATAAATAATGTAGGCTGTATCTGTGCAAATTTATCTCGAGTATCTTCTATAAAATATCTTGGTGTTACAGTAGATGAACAGCTTAACTGGAAAAAGCATATAACCACTATGACAGCTAGGATTAGAAAGATGATATATTTGTTCTTCTTATATCAACTTACTGAGCAGTCTGTGAATGTATAATTAGATATTGTATCTGTGCACGGGGTGGCGTAAAACATATATTTTATGTGTTGAGCGGGCCCAACGTTCGTTCCTAAAAGTCCTAATGCAATTACCCTACAAATATCCAACCACAGCAGTTTACCGAATGGCCGGTGTCCTATCTGAAAGAAAAAAATATATTTACGAAATCCTGCGACGTTATCATAAGAAACATGTATCTACCAAACTTACCTCGAACATCAAACGAGTAGTCGTAGGGCCAATCATCGCACATACACAAGCACACACACACACACACACAAACACATGCATACATATTTTTACACTTACACTACATAAGCGATCGCTTACGAGTGTAGTATACCACTGAAGTGTAATGTAATTTTAATTAGTTCTAATTCTTTTATTGTTTTTTATTTTTGTGATACTACTTAATATTTCTTTAACTTTTTCCTTTTGTTTATGATATTTTAATGACATAAAATGAACTGTAACTTTTAAACAACGAGAAGGCACTGACTCCTGCAACACAGTTTTTACTAGTGCAGGGGTCAGAGAATTCTAAATTATTGTAGTTTAATTTGTGTCAATAAAGATTTATTATTATTATTATTATTATTATTTAAACTGGCTATAATAAACGTTATTGTTCGTTGTTTACAGGAAAATCTCGTAGTTTAGTTTAACTACGAGATTTTCCTGTAAATGGCTATTAATGCTTATCTACATACATTTGTATAGAATGGTAAACGGAATTTAAAATCATAAAACTTAAGAAGGTAGTTTATATTAATGATAGGCATAATGACCTAGCACTTACATAGTATTATCATGTAAGAATCTGTCAGAATTATGCCTCAGGCAGCCATATATATTATGTACATACCTATGTAATGATTAAAAGATCGGCGCTAAGAAATATTTTGTACGCATACAATGACTTATCTTAATAAACTTGCTTTAATATTATTGACTTTAATAATATTGTACAGATTGTCAGAAACTATTTACTAATATTGTTTAATTTGTAATAAGTTAAAATTTATCTAACCGATTTGCTTTTCGACTTTATCGATAGCTCACGTTCCAATATACATGTTCAAGCATGATATCGTCATCCTGTTGAACTGACCACTGATCTATCCAAATAATTTGAGAGATATACATACATGTATAATACGCTTACTTATATTTCACTTCAACATGTTTTGTTAAGTAAACGCGCTCTTTCTATCGGCAAATATAAATACCAACTACACTTTGCTGCTATAGAGGCAAATTGTGGATAAATTAATTCAGCTAATGCTAGTCCTTCGATAACCGTCGTAATACCAAAAGTAAATTATAAGCAGCCTATTTTAATGTTTTAAATGTTTTTTACGTTCTATAGTCAATGCAACATAATGAATATTTACTTATTTGTAGACTCTCTCGATAAATGTAATTGTCATGGTAGGTATTCAATAGTTTAATTTATAAGCAGTATTTAACCTCTATGCCCGTTTTATCGTTGAATGTGTATACTGTGTTTTTTATATATCAATGAATGCAGTTTATATTCATAATTCATTTCGAATTTTACCTACCTTTTTTGCACTGTCAAGCGTACAAAGTTAAGTTAATTATGCGATGAGTCGAATGTTACTATTTAACAGTAAGGTGTAATAGAAGTTGCTACTTTTTGTTAATTACAGAAAAGTAAACACTCACATAGAGGCGAAGAATATCTAAATAAACCAACCTGTATGGTCCGACGGGCTTGTATATCTCTGGCGAGGTAACAATTGTCTTGGTCACTTTGTGCATGTTCGCTTTAGATGGTAATATTTTGGACGAAGGTTTGGCTACAGCGTCCTCCATGTTTCTCGTCAATATTACTTCTGAACTTAATCTACAATAAAGTGAATGAGCGGGGTCAACAGTTCACATAATATACATTCAATAGTAGATAACCTACTGCCTACTGACAGTTAACTGTTTTCCTTAAAACTACATACATTTTATTATTTGATTATTACACAATAATTTGGAGTGCCTATATTAAACTTGTATGTCAAATGTCAAATAGGATATAAATTCTATCAAGGTTGTGGTACTATCATGCAGTTTCGTGCGCAAAAAGGTTAGTCTATCTGTAGGGACCTATATTATCGTTTAGTATCAGATCGATCTGGTGATTATGTTATTTTTTTAATATCGTGTTTACAACAAAGTAGGAAATGGATGAGGCAATAATTGTGTGTTTATTGTGCCGAGTTATTTGACAATTATGAGGTACCTACGTGCTATCTTTGCAGACAGGACGAAAATAAAATTGTTTTTCCACAGCGTGCCACAAATACAAATATTTCACCGTGCAAGTAATATGCAGGTATAGGTACATTAGGAAATTGACTTTTATCTGGACCTCATTGCAAAACTGACGAATGTATCTATACCTACTCCATTTGGTTAGGTTAGGTTAGCTTTTTATCTAAAAACACAGTTTAAAAATGAAATGCTGCTAAAGATCAATGTAAATACAACAATAACGCGATTAATAAATCAATTGAATCGTTAGTTTAAGCAGTAGTTTAGTCGTTTAATATGTGTTTGTGTAAATGTATGTGAGTATAGATGTATTCTACATGTGAATCGTAGATATAGTTTAAAAGTCTTTCGATCTGGCGTTTATTTTTTATTAAATAACTATATATTATATAGTTATTTTTATTAAAGGGGGTGCTTCTGTGTGTTGGTCTGTCCGATCATAAGATAGGGCTTCGGGTACGCGCGCCCGATTCCCCGAGCTACTGTAGTTACTGACCAATATCCCTCCGCACAATGTAGGTAGAATTTTACACAAAAAGCGGTCATGTATATTTTACGTTAGCAGTCGATAGGCCTAGCTAAGTAGTAAAACTTCGGGTAAGCAACCACGTCTCTTTTTTTATTAGTTTTGGAGAAATTTAATATTTGGCTAACGTCAACAGAAAACTGATTTTATTTTTACATCTGTAAATAATGATGTTTTGTTGCCAATAATTTATTGTATTATTGTAATACAGCGATATCTAACTATATACAAAATTAAAGTGCTTTATATGTAAAATAGAAACAGTTATTGATGTTTATTTGATTTTTACATTCTTTTTTATATCTCCCTGGTATTATCATGTTAGAGTTTTATTTTTCTAAATATGCATAATATACTTATTTATGAATAACAAGAAGATCTGATATTATATATATAGTAGGACGCCGAAGATATTCCAGTTCTAAAGATTTTTTATATTTTCTATGGAAATAGGGTTGTCAACTATTTTAATTGCGTGGAAGGTAGATTGTATCCGTGTTTTTTTTTATACGGGCAATGTGATTACTTACATAAACTCGTAAAAACTAATGGATAATGAAATAATAATTGACATTGCTATATTATTTTTACTTAAGTAAAACGGTAAACGCTTTACTCGGACTGAAATATGTATTTTAGTTATTAATATTATGAATTAGGTAAGGATATAAGAGTATGTAATATCTACAAATAGGCATAGGTAAGTAATTATTAAATTTATAAAAAGGATCTTCGCGACTGCTAGTTTTAACTATTTTATTCGTCATCTGAATGTAATACAATAATAGGCATAGGTAAGTAATTATTAAATTTATAAAAAGGATCTTCGCGACTGCTAGTTTTAACTATTTTATTCGTCATCTGAATGTAATACAATTTCTTCAAATTTAAGACGATAGTTCTTTCCGTATCACATTACCTTGCGGCGTCATTAAGTACGGACGTGCTACTCGTTTTCTCTGTGTTATTAATTCAAAAAACTGTGCAAAGAGTGTATAAACTCTAAAAATTAAGTTTTAAAACTAAATTTAAATGTTTGAGTCATAAATTTGTGCAAAAAAATCAGTGAAAATACAATTTAAATACAACAAATAAAGACAATAAACAATGAAACGGTCACTAAAAGTTTAAAAATTGTTGCTTGGACCCATTAGTACGAACAAAAGAAATATATTGAACGCAACAATTGGCACGGGCCGTGCCAATTGCTGTAAGTAGGTACTCAGGCGTCGATTTTGCTCGCTAAATTTGAACTAAAATTTTGTCGACACAGATAGCCGAGCGCTAGACTACATCGGGCGTCGAGCCTGTCGTAACAAGTTCAAACCCCAGATGTAAGTTTTCTTTTTGCACTTTTGGATTTTTGCTGGAACATCTCTGAGATATTAATGAACAAGTTCTACTTTTTCCTGAATTTTTAAATATAGATTTAATTTTATTTTTACATTTTCCAATTATTTTGCACATAAATAAAGATAACAATGGCTAGTGATACTATTCAACGGGGCTGCTGTAGCAATCATGATGATATAAATGAAAAATTCATAAAATGTACTACATGTGGCAAATCATATCACTACGCCTATTTGTCTCTGAAGGATACTCCGAATAAATCTGGCAGTCACAAGACTTGGGAATGTTTGTTTGAACTGTAGTCATAAAACAGCTCGAAATGACTCGACACCTATTCGAAACATTACCATAACTAGGGGCAGCAAAAAATATGCAGTAGATGCTTTGTCACCTCCATCTCAGACTTTATGAAATAGAATAGAGATCCAAACCATGAGCCAGGAATTAATAAAATCAGCGTTTAATGAAATGTTGAGGGAGTTTAATAAAAACATGGTTACTATAATCAATAAAGAATTAGAGAAAGAAGTGAGAGATATTGTGGAATCTATTTCCTTCATAAACGACAAATTTGAGGACATAGAGAAACAACAACGAACACCTGTCACCAACGAATAAATCCCTTCATGATACTACTAGGTTAAAAGCGAAAGAAAAAAATTATCATTATGTATGGGTGAGAAATGGACGAGTATTTGGGAGAAAACAGATGGCGCAGCATACATACTAATTAAGAACATGGACTTCAGTGAAATGGTATAATGTTCTCCCCACTATTAGGTATTCTTAAAGCATGCTTTATTAACTATACTTGTTTTAAATTTAAGAATTTAAAGATGTACTATTGTGGAGGAAGGCTGGTTGATCAGCCTGGTCGGAGGATCCTCCCTTTGTGTTGGAGGGACTTCACACCCTGTTCCTCCACATTGGTGACCCCGACGTGATCATCTAGCACCCGACGTGATTGGAAGCAACCTTCAAGGAGCAGATCAGCAGCAGCAACCATCGCCATCGTCTTCACTTCTCTCACACAGCACTTCTCCAGATGAGCAGTAATCAAGTCCCAGCCAGCCAGCTTCTTCGGCCTCAACAGGGACCACCACACGCCTGCAGCGAACGCGCAGCTTGGTCTTCCCTACGGCCTCACCAGCGTCAAGGCTCAACCCACTGCACACACGGTCCACGCAAGCAGGGTACTTCACTCGACCAGGCTGGTTGATCGTGCCTGGCGGGCCGCAGCCCACCAGGCACGATCAACCAGCCTGGTCGGAGGATCCTCCCTTTGTATTGGAGGGACTTCACACCCTGTTCGTCCACACTATCAAAATTGTAAAGGTCTGCGAACCAAAACTAATGCGTTTTATAAAAATCTATGCTGCATGGATTATGATGTTGTCGTTTTGTCAGAGACCTGGTTAAATAGCAATATACTGAACAGCGAGCTATTTGATAGTAGATATGTGGTCAATAGAAGGGACAGAGAGACATCAAATTTTTAGCACAATAAAGACGGTGGTGGAGTGCTTATAGCCGTGTCAAAAAATATTAACTCCGCGCGTGTTGACTGATAGCAAAGTGAGTGTGAGGATCTTTGGGTCATCATTGATATTCCTACCACTCATTTATCTTGTCAGATGGCTCTCTGTGCAGTATATTTACCACCTCCTGTCTGTCTTTCAAGGCTTGAACACTTTATATATTATTATAGAACATTGTAATTGCGTTTTCGAAACGACTGACATGCCTATAAGTATCGTTGGTGATTTTAACTTAAGTAAGAAAACTAGAATACAGGAGCCATTAACAGTTCATTGCCTAGTACTTGTGAGAGCCTGTTAGAGTTCATAAGCATTAGTAAGCTTACCCAGCACAATACTGTAGTTAACGACTCCGGGCGTATTCTTGATCTCGTTTTATCCACAATACCGTCTTGCTTTGTGATGAAATCTTGCAGCTCTATGACCGTCGTCGACAAATTACATCCTCCGCTTGATATATGTAGCACCTTATTAAAAGACCATAAATCCCCTTATAATAATTTAAACACAAGACCAAACTTCAATAAAGCTAATTATGAAGAAATAAAAAAATACATTAAACAACAAGACTGGAATCAGCTTTTCGGGGGTAAGAATAATGTCAACGACATGTTGAAGGTTTTTTATGATGTTCTCACCACAGCGATAAACAAATATGTCCCAAAACATAAGAAAGCGAACGGTCGATACCCTCCCTGTTTCAACAAATCTTTGATCAGATCTTTAAAAGAAAAATAGACTCAGGTTACATTTCAACAAATACAATAATCCAATGGATAAAATCGAACTAAAATTGCTTACCTAAAGGTATCAAATAATGGCAAAGGAATTAAACATAACTTACATAAAAGACATTGAAATAATAATCACAAAAAAGTCTAGATTGTTTTGGACTCATGTAAAAACTAAACGCGGTGGCCAAAGTACTTATCCCTTGACCACGATTGACGGACAGACGATTACATCAAACCCTTCAACCATATGTGGTAACCGTATGTGGAGAGATGATCGTGATATAGATGGCATACATGATCCTACTCCCTTAAACATATTGAAAAGTAGTCGTAGTCAATGCTTGACATATCCTGTATTCGAACATGAATCCTTACCTAGAAAGTTAAAAAATTTGGATATTAAAAAGGGAGCTGGTCCCGATTGTTTACCGCCATATTTTATATCAGCATGTGCGTCAGTACTAGTTGTGCCTTTATTAGATATTTATAATGTATCATAAGCTTCAGGGACATTTCCATTAGAATGGAAAAAAGCCAAAGTAGTTCCTGTATATAAATCGGATAAGAAAGATGCATCTGCAATTATAGACCAATATCAATTCTATCAACCTTGGCTAAGATCTTTGAGACTTTGATATGTCCGCACATCCAACGCCACTTAAAAATGTATATTAATGACCATCAACACGGCTTTGTTGTGTCAAGATCCATATCTACAAATTTAATAACATTCACCGAGTCTGTAATCCAAATCTTAGATGCCAATAAGCAATATGACGTAATATACACTGAATTTTCAAAGGCGTTTGATAGAATTTCCCACAATATACTAATTTACAAGCTCTCAGCATATGGTATCACAGAGCCTCTGTTAAATTGGTTCAAGTCCTATCTAACTGCACGTGAGATTTATGTTGCTGTGAACGATTTGAGATCCACGAATTGTAGAATCACGTCCGGTGCCCCACAGGGATCGAACCTAGCCCCAATGTTGTTTAATATTTACATCAATGTCATGTTACATCCGTCACTCTGAGTGTTACTTATACGCAAACGATTTGAAAATTGTGAGAAAAATTGAGTCATTCATATGATAGTGAGCTATTACAAGATGACTTAAGTAGGGTGATTGAATAGTCTATAAATAATAAAATGGAGCCTTACTCAAAAAAATGCAGTCATGTAACATTTTCAAGAAAAGCGCAGTCTATACACACGCAATATTACATAGCTAATAAAAAAATAGAAGAAAAGCAAACGATTTGGGAGTTATGTTCGATAATAAAGTAACCTTTACAGCACATATAGAAAACATTATCAAACGGGCTTCGAAAATATTGGGCTTAATTTTACGAAATACTAGGGAATTCCACAAAAGTAGCACAAAAGTAATGTTATACAACAGTCTCGTACGCAGCATTCTGGAATATTGCAGTGTAGTAAGTATGGAGACCTCACTACGCAGCGCATACATTACGTTTAGAGCGAGTGCAGAAACGTTTCCTATGGCACCTTGCATTTAGGGCACATAAAGCCAAACAATTGTCCTCCTACAATGCATGTCTGCAATATTTCGGGATGCAACCTCTATCAATGCGTAGAAAAATAAGTGATGGTATGCCTGCTTGCAAATTTTTAAAAATATAATAGTATGTCCTCAGTTGCTTGGCTTCCTTAGATTTCGTGCACCAGCAAGGTATCCAAGACATAGCATAACACCTCTATGTCCACCCATAAGGAGAACGGTGCTCGGAGCAAACTCACCTATATGCAGAATGTGCAAAACTCTGAACAGATATAGTGATGTAGTCGACATTCACCACGACAGTTTAAGCAAAATATGTAGAAGTTTTATTGTTAATTTTAAGTAATTTTTTTTTGTGTAAGTTGATAATATTTAAGTTTTCGTACTTCGATATGTTATTTTAATTAATCAAATAGCCTCATGTTCATTATTATTATTGTTTTTATTCTAATCAAATACTATTTTTATTTTATTTATTTTCCATTTTTGAACTGTATAAATTATCAATATTTATAATGTAAGCGACTTCAAATTAATACCTTGTTTTTCTTAAAAATTTAATCTAATTAATATTATATAATTAAATTAAGTAACTAAAGCCGTATCAAATGCATGTGGTGTTAACCTATAATTAATTGTTGCACTGAACTACATATATTACCTTAGGCTGTAAGTTCTGATCGATGTATTGGTGTAAACAGTTGTTGGTTGACCTAATAAAAATAAATAAAATAAATAAATAAGTATCACAATATAACTTTCTCTGAAAGAAAAAGAAGTCTAGGACACCGCAATCTATTTCCATGTTGCCTCATTTCTTGTGGTTTTTGTTTAAAGAAGTTGTTTTCTAATTGTTAATATTAATAGTACGTTCAAGTAATAGTTTCAGTTGTACGAGTTGCTAAAACCATAGCCATAAAATATCAGGAAAAGAATAACACCAAAATCACATGTTCGCAGGTTATCCCAATTTGGTCAATCGTCTAATAAACGCTTGAAATGGTCCTTAGGCCGTTTAACCTAAAAGAAAACATATCATTGCGTGTCAATATTCGTTTAATTATTAAGTATTGTACCAGTTAATGTTCTTCATCGAATATAATGGATAAAACGAAAATAAAAAAATTAATAGATTTTTGTTATATTTTTTAAAGCCAATGTGAAGCTAAATCAAATTCAATACTTTATTTTTCATACAAAAACTGTTACAATAAAGGGTGCAAAATAAACTCGTGAACAAACTCCTCGAGAAAAAGTAAGTAACAGCCCTAGACAGAAATTTCCGAACTCAATAACTCCGAAGTCCTTCATTATTATTATTCAATTTCTTTTTGTAGTATAGGTGACGACAATATCTCATTTACCCTAAAAATAAATTTTTACTATGATGAGACTTATCTGATAAAAATATTTTCTTTATTTGCAATAAATGCTAGTTTCTCGTTACGACATAGTTATTTTTTGCTGTTCTTCAACTATATCTACTGGTAGTTAAAATCGCCTTATATAATACCCTATAATGAAGTTTACGAAAACACATATTTAGAACCAAATAATGCATTTCTATGTTTCCTATGGACTTTCTCGAAATTTTAAATTTCTCCAAAACTAATTAAAATAGAGTCGATTGATAACATAAAATATACATGACCGCCATTTGGGTCAAATTCCACACTGTGATCCAGTGACTACACTTTCCCCGCCTATAAACCCTACTTTCCTGTCATACGTCCCGTCAATTTACCCCATATCTCCTATCCCCCTCCTTCTTTAACGAGAACATTCCCAAGGAGGGTTGGCGTCAGGCAGGCGACCGGCTGGTAAAAATACATGCCACAACAATTACAGTATGATCATTGTTACAAAAAATAAGTGCGATAGGACTAGGGCGTTCCCCGCAGGCGACGCGCAGGGGCAGCACCCGGCACCTGCGAGAAGTATGCAAGAGTTGTTGCACTACTCCGGGCGAGTGCAACGTAAGAAGCGAGCCTGTGAAGTAAGGTTGAGGGGTATGCAAGTTGGAATGTAGGTACGATGTCGGGAAGAGCTAGAGAGATAGCAGATTTTTAAAAAGAAGACTTGTAAATGCGGCATATCTGCAGGAAACAAGATAGAAAGGTAAGTACGAAAGCTAGAGAGATTGGAGAAGGATAGAAGTTTTATTATTGTGGAAGTGATGGGAAGAGAAACGGCGCGCGACGTGGGAATGGTGTTAGACGAAAATCTGAAAGATGGCGTAACAAGTGTAAGTAGAATTAATGACAGATTGATTGTTGTGAAAATTATGTGGCAGGATATTATTCTGAATGTGATAAGTGTGTATGCGCCTCAGGTAGGTAGTGATGATCGCGAGAAATAGAAGTTTTGGATAGATTTCGATAGCGTAATGACGGGGAGCATGAGGAGATATTTGTGGGAGGAGACTTTAATGGGCATGTGGGATGAACAAGTGGAGAGTATGGAAGAGAACATGGAGGCTGGGTATTCAGCAGCTGGAATAGTGAGGGAGAAGTAATTCTTACCTATCACAGTGTGGCCACTATGTGACCATATGACCCAGATTGATTATTTTTTGCTTAGGCGTAATCGGCTCAACAGGGTCAAAGACTGTAAAGTGGTGCCAGGAGAAGACTTAGTCTCACAGCACAGGCTCCTGGTGGTCGAACTAAATATTCGGTTAAGCCCAAAAAGAACCAAAGAGCAACTGCCCCCCAAAAAAAGATGGCATATGCTTGAGAAGCATGAATGTGCAGTAAAATTCACAGATAGAGTGGTATATAAAATGATGGTAATGGGCGATATGATTGAATGATGAAGATGATGATGAAGATTGCAGCGTAAATGAGTGTTGGGAAGAGATGAGTAAATCCATAAAGTGTGTGGCAAAGGATGTTTTAGGCGAATCGAAAGGGAAACGTATGAAATATACGTGGTGGTGGACAAAACAAGTACAGAATGCGCTCAAGGAAAAGAAAGCAAGGTTTAAAGAATGGCAGCTGATGAAAAGAGGCAATGACGCTTTGCAAGGAAGTAAGAAGAGGGATTATGAAGAATGTAAGAAAAGAGCCAAAAAGGCCGTTGCCATAGCTAGAGCTAAAGCCCTGAACCAATTATACGGGTTACTGGAAAACCCGAGGGCCATAAATACTTATACCGTATAGCTAAGGCTAGAGAAAGAAAGACGACGGATTTATCCCATAACAAGGGCATAAAAGACGAAGT
Source organism: Catocala nupta (assembly GCA_963675205.1). Taxonomy (NCBI): domain Eukaryota; kingdom Metazoa; phylum Arthropoda; class Insecta; order Lepidoptera; family Erebidae; genus Catocala; species Catocala nupta. Next base: position 16,000,391 of record OY776095.1, read on the forward strand.
AGGAGTGATTCTTAGGGATGATGATAGGATAAAAGAAAGGCGGAGGACATACTTTGAAAAATTAATGAATTAAGAGAACGATTTGAGAGAAAATCTTGAGAATGAGGTGAAAAATATTGGTTTAGTGAATGAAATAAGTAAGGATGAGGTGAAAACGGCTGGCAGTGGGATAAAGAATGGGAAGGCGTTAGGACTAGATGGAATACCAGTAGAAGCATGGAAGGTGTTAGGAGAGGATGGATGGGTGTAGCTGACTTTATTCTTTAATAAGTTGTTGCATGAGGACAATACCCGAGGTATGACGCAAAAGTTACCTGGTGCCCATTTTTTAAAATAAGGGTTATATCCAAGAATGCAACAATGATTGGGGAATAAAGTTAATGCCTCATAGTATGAAAGTATGGGAGAAAGTAATTGAGCGACGCCTGCGAGACGAGAGTGAGATCTCACGTAACCAATTCGGTTTTATGCCTGATCGAGGTACGGTGGATGCCATTTTTGCACTTCGCCAATTATGTGAAAAATACAGGGAAGCGCATTAAAATTTGCATAATATGGTAATCGTCGACCTTGAGAAGGCATACGACCGGGTATCGCGTGAAGTCTTACGGTGGGCCATTAAGAAGAAATGAGTGCCTAAAAAGTACCTGAATTTGATTCGAGCCATGTACACTGAATGCCGTACGCAAATCCGGTTCGCAGCTGGTATCACAGCCAGATTCGATGTACTTGCAGGCTAACACCAAGGGTCGGCTCTTAGCTCATACCTCTTCCTGTTAATTATGGATGCTAAAACATCGAACATACAGAGGAGGCACCCTGGTGTATGCTATTTGCCGATGACATCGTTTTGATAGCAGAGAGTGGACAAGAGGTGCAGAGCAAGCTGGAGGAGTGGCGGCAGAGACTGGGGAATGTAAGCCTTAGAATAAGCAGAACGGAACACACGTTCTGTGACTTTGGCAGTCTCTTCAGTCCTATATTGGTTACACTCGGCGGTATACATCTACCAGTATGCTCCGACTTTCGCTACCTCGGTTCACTCCTGCAGGATGACGGCGAAATTGATCGGGATGTTAGGCAACGAATCAACACGGGATGGATGAAATGGCGACTGATATTGGGTACAATATGCGATCATAAACTGCCTTTGAAATTAATGGGTAGCATATATAAGGCGGTCGTACTGTATGGAGCTGAGTGTTGGGCTACTAAGAAGATGGATGAGAAACAATTGCATGTAGCAGAGATGAGAATGTTACGATGGATGTGTGGAGTGACGAGAATGAATAGAATTAGGAATTAATACGTAAGAGGGAGTCTGAAAGTGGTGCCCATAGACGAGAAGGTGAAAGGAAATCGTTTGGCTTGGTATGGAATGTTATGCGAAGAGATGATACGTATAAGAGACGATAAGTGATGAATATGAAGGCCAAGGAAAAGATGGATGGACTGTGTGAGGATGGATATGAAAGGGAAAGGGGTAAATGATCAGATGACGGGTGACAGAGAAGTATGGAAGCGAAGGACATACTGCACCGACCCCAAATAAATTGGGACCAGGGCTAGAGGATGATGAAATAACTATATATTAATAAATAACTTAAATCTTTGGTTTGCTTCATTGATCACTGGCTGATTTGAAGTTTATAGAACTAGGAAAGTAAAACGACAAATCTACGACACCGTCTGCTGGACGGTGTTGAACATAGTTTACAACGTTGCAGTCAAATTTAAATTGATCTAATCATAGTTCATTTCCATTTTTGGCAATATTCAATAAATAGTAACTTCTGAGTTGTTCCGTATGAAGAATGCAAAACACGTTTTAGATAAGACTTACAACAATTGGGTAGGTATTAATAGGTAAGCACATGACGGCATCACGCGCTCAATATTTCATTAGGAACCTTTAGGGATAATACAGGCGAGTGTACCCGGTACGTGTTATAAAGGGATACATAATATTATCATACATATAATAAAATTGTAACTGGACGATATCTATACCTACATAGGAGATATTTAAGAAAATGTAATGTGAGGCATTTTTATGAGACTGAGCCAAAAAAATAATTTGTAAAGCTTTGTTTCTTTGTCTGTATGATTGTATGGGCATCACGCAAAAACTAGAGCACAAAATTGAATGCCAATTACAAAGTTGTATCGCTGGAGGTCCAACTTGAAATCTGGTAGCATGCTTTATTTTGATTCGCCCTAGAAAACGAGAATTCATAATAAGAAATTTTTGATACGCCGCCTAGAAGCCGTAACAATATACAGAGATACAAGCAATGTTTAATTTCTTGTTAAAAAGGAAAAATAAGGAACATTTAGTTAGGTACCTATTTCCACGCGTACGAAATCACAAGCAAAAGCTATTATTCTGATATAAGTAGAATAATAAATTTATAATAAAAAGTAATAAACTATACACATTTAAAATAAATAATTCCATATTACTAGAACAATAGAATAATAAAAGCACTATAAAATAATTTTATGAATGTGGTGACTATTTTAATATCTAATAACAATAAAACTAAAGACTTTGAATTCAAACAATTTTATCGTCGTAACTGCCTAACTATATATAACTACCATAACTAATATTATAAATGCGAATATTAGTTTGTTTGCTTGTATGTTTAAGCTAACTACTCAATCGATCGTTCTTTCATCCAGAAAAAAAGTACTGTTTCCGAGGGATAGAAATTCTACATAACCTATACGTAACCTGGATTTACGCGAGCGAGCCCCAGGCAAAATCTAGTATAATAATATTAAATTTTAATAAATAAATATATCTCTATTGCTAACACGATGGTACAGGGTAGTCTTATTAGGAGTGTGTAGCCAGAGAACCTCCTAGTGTGCCTAACAGCTGCTGGACCTTTCTACACTTCTCGTGGGATGGAATAGCAGACGTTGGGCCGGTACATCCCGGGCAACTCGGGTAATAATGTCCTTTCGGGGGCATTATTACTCGTGGCTAATATTCTGGCACGCATAGGTAATCCGAGGCATTTTGTCTCGGTGTTATCGGCCCGCAATGGCCGCATTTGGGGGTCTCTCCACGTGTTCCTCTGATTAGCAGAGGACACGTGGATGTAAGACCCCCCGTCTTACATCCACGTGGAGGAAGGAATCCACGATAGAGGAAGAAAACCTCTTAAAAAAATCACCAGTGGGGCCGTAAGGCCGGGGCGGGTTGCGTATGCGGTTTTGGGGCGGGTGGATTGGTCCAGCCTGGACCCCTATCCGCCCCAACACGGATAGAGAAAGAAAACCTCTTTAAAAAATCTCTTTAAAAATCACCAGTGGGGCGGTAAGGCCGGGCGGGTTGCGTTTGCGGTTTTGGGGCGGGTGGATTGGTCCAGCATGAACCCCTATCCGACCCAACATGGATAAAGGAAGAAAACCTCTTTAAAAAATCACCAGTGTAAGCCGTTAGGCCAAGGGAAGCTTAGGTTTCTGCCCAGTTAGGCGGTCTTAGGATGGTTGGATCGGTCCAGAATGAACCCCCGTCAGGGCCAACCCGTAACCCTGAACAGACAGGACCGCGGGCCTTCGTCCTGTGAGGAAGAAAACCTCCATAATAAGTCCAAAGCCCAAGTTTTCGATGGCCCGGCGAGAGGCTGTATGGCAGGGAGGAAACCAGCCATAAGGGCCACCCCAAACAAATCATGATGTCGGAACAAGTTTTTAAACTACCTCAGGAGGGTACCGGGTGCGCCGCACCTGGAGAATCCCTTACGGCACCTTCTGACTCCGCCTGCCCCTCGTATTCTGGGGGAGTGGGGGTAACCAACATCTAGCCAGCGTAGTGCCGCGCGATATATCGGGCACAGGGAGGTCCGCGGAATCAGATACAGACGCCGCGATCGGAGCCGCACCGCCTGGGAGGAGCGGCCCATCGGCCCCATCTCGTAGGGTGAGAACACCCTCCCAGGTAGAGGAGGAGATGTCGACATAGTCATGAACTGGTACCATAGCTGTGGTGACATCTCTATGTCGGCAATGTCCTCTCGCCACCGGCCACCACTTCCGCGGTCGGCGGCGAAAGGAATTGGTTAGCGGTCGCATCGCGTCGGGAGGCGGCGAAGCGGACCGGCGGTATCGTAGCAGCATCAGGTGCGAATGACCGCACCTGATGCCGCCACAGTGTGGGCCGCGGGCGGACGAACGGGGATCGCTCGCTCACAGGCCATTGAGTTGGAACGACGCCCTTTGTTGTGCCGAGGCGTCGCCTATTAATTGTCGCCCGCAGGCGTAGGCCTGCATAGGGCACTGCTTGGTGGGGTGACCGTTGAAGTTATAGTTCTGGCGGCCCACCCACCATAAAGCCAGTGAGTTGGCACACCGTGGGGTATTGGTTGGTAGGCCCGAAGCCTTGGGAGAGCTCAACATAACCCTCTCACCTCCCCTTGTGGCAAGGTGATGCATAAAGAGCATTTCAATACGAAAAAGAAAATAAAAAAAGGGTAGTCCTATTAAAAGTTGACAAATCTTGAGATTATCGCTATTTTACGTATCGATACTGCACACCCCGTACACAGACCGTGACATTATTGTCAAATCAAATCAAATCAAAATAAATTTATTCAGATTAGGTTACAAGGTAACACTTATGAATGTCAAAGTTATACGTAAATTTTTTTCTGTGAATTTACATTTACTGCCACGTTCAGCAAAGCAAGGGTTCTTATTATCCTTTGCGAAGAGAAAGTAACATGTATCTAATATTAAAAAATATCTAGTATATCACCTTGATAACTGCACACTTCTCACTGGTAAATTTGCAATTGATGTAAATGTTTTCACAACTGAGCACACTTGTATCATTGTAACTGAAATTAAATAAAGATAGTTATCGTACCTAATATTTTTGTTTATTCTTAAGATAAGATAATATTTTTTTGCATAAACATGTGTATTGTGTACAACTTCAGGCATGTAGGATATCGGGCACGCCACGATCGTGGCGGTAAGTCCCGTTTTTGAGGAGTGGCTGGAGAGGCGGCATGGCGCCCTCACCTTCCGGCTGACACAGGTTCTGACTGGCCACGGTTGTTTTGGCCAGTTCCTGTGTCGTATACGCCGGCAAGAGACGCCCGGTTGTCACCACTGCGGCGACTGCCGCGACGTTGTTGAGGACACGGCGCTGCACACTTTGGCGGTTTGCCCCGCCTGGGCATCGCAGCGCCGTGAGTTGATCGCGGCAGTCGGATCGATTGCCCTCTCGCTCCCGGTCGTAGTTCAGTCTATGGTCCGGAGTGAGAGGTCGTGGAACGCCGTCGCCTCCTTTTGTGAGGAAGTAATTTCCATCAAGGAGGCGGCGGAGCGGGAGAGGGAGCATTTAAACCCTCTCCCCAACCGCAGAGCCGGGCGCCGGAGGGCGCGCGATGACCTCCAGCCACCCTGAGGTTTGACCTGGGGGTGGCGGGCTTTGTGGGCCTGCCCGCCATCCGTTCAGCACCAGGTCCGAGAGGCGGCGTGCGTGTTCCCACGCGCGCCTCTGTTTCGAGTCCGTCTCCCCCCTAGGGGGGGAGACAGTAGGGAATCTTATGAAGTGAGTCCTTTGGGTAGGTCTCTTGTGTAGTGGCCTGCCGTTTCATACGGCGGGCCGTAACCTCGGCGGGGTCGCGACCGCATGCGAAAGCGATTCGCGCGGCCCCGTCGATAGTGGTTTTGTCGAGGAACACCGTGGTAGGCTTAGTCGGTATTCCGGGAGGTACATTATCTTTTAACATCTTTCTTTTACCCCGGCGAGTCCGACATAATCCCTCCGCCCGCCCCCGCGGAGGGGTATGCGTCATTGCATTCCCCCAAGAATAAAAAAAAAAAAAAAAAAAAAGGCATGTAGGATATGAAAGCATATTTATTGTTCTTACATGTTTGCCATACACAGTGGCATGGTGTTATTTGGTATAGACATTTTACAGAAGTTAAAGTTTTTGTTTGTTTTCAACGAATTTTATATAATAATAAAGTTAATACAATTAAAATGTCCTAAAATCTTAATAAGTTAAGTAATTAAATTATTTATTAATATTAATAAAAAATCAATACAATGACAAAACAAAACATAAGCAATAAAAAAGTATTTTTCTAAAATGTATGGAAATGTGTTGTTTAAATTAAATAATAGTAAAGTTATCTTAAAAATACAACTTATTTAAAATTCCTATGTCGCGGCGGAGTTACATGCATACATTCAAAGAACGTACACAGTGTACCTACGCTGCCAGACTCGCAACAATTATTTGTAAATCACGCAAAATTTTGTCCCATGTGAGTATCGAACCACTAGCCGCAGTGGCAGTGGTGACCACTTAAATCACTACAGCATCCAGCAGTACAGTGCAGTCTATTTCAGTAGAACAATAATTAAAATGATGCCTATTTTTGCGAATCGCTCAAATATTCGACTCCTTACAAACTTGTGACATAATGCCTGAAGAACAAGAAACAGACAACTTTGCTGCTCATTTCTTGAGAATCACCGGTGGAATACTGTCATGATATGATAATTGGCCCGATACAACAAGCGTAATTGGCAATAGTTAGCCATTTAGAATAAGTATAACGCGTAAGTTGTGGAACGGAAATGGATAAAAATTCAAAAATATATTTTCCTGCTCTTTTTCACGCAGCATTCACGCGCAGGTACTAGTGGCAAAAAAACCAGTATATTGTTACGTGCTGGGTTCGACGGATAAGAATATAAAACAATATTACCGACTAAAACTTTTTATTCTAGCACACAATTAACTTTAATACACAACAAACACTATACTGCACTTTTTCACTGTAACTGCTTCAAACTCCGTAGTATTCTTCGCTTCCGTTCGCTTCGGTGAACACTTGATCGCTTACGATTGTAAACTGACTCGGCGGTGCGCGTGCGCTCTATTTATATGCGGGTAAAGTGCTTCTAGGGTTTTCCAGAAAACGTCACACACGGCACGCAACAGCGCTATGTTTCGAGAATGTGCCAGCGCTTTCTCCACTGAACTCGTAGCGACAAATTTGTAGTTCCGTAAGATGTCAATAGATGGTGCTGTAATAAATTATTATTAGAAAGCGCCGACTCTTCCCCACAGTGCCGACAGAGGGCATTAGCCGTAACAATATTAATAAAATCGCACTCTGTATGATGCTAGTGGTACGTAAACCGTGCACCGTGCTACGCGTCTGTTCTGATGTAAGTCCTCTTAGAGATCTTATCTTGCAGTAGCACGCGTCGCTACATAGTAAGTACACATTGTTTCGTCATTACACATCAGTATAGCTGTACCAGGTAGCGCCAAAAAACGATTTTGTGAAAAACAATTTAAGCGTTATTTTGAGAATTATTATTTATTTAACATAAAACCGAAGTAGAATTTACGTGAAGTGAAATGGTCGACCAAAAGGCACTAACCTGATTAAAGGCAAGAGTCTCTGTAACTGCACAGTGGCACAGGCAGGGACACAAGTCGATAAAGATTTTTGAATCTTTAATTTGCTTTTTCATACACAATAATGTTAAGCACTAGTTAATAATTTTTCACTAGACATTTTCCATTCAAAATACTGTTACAAATTTATTATAATAATTGAATGTATAGCTACTTATGTCGTTGACTGTACCAGTCTACTTACGAATACCTCCAAAGCAATAATTAGATCGCCATCATTGTCTTATAATGTTGATTACAATTCTCCTTTAGACGACTCATAAGGCACCAGCAGCAAAAATGGTTTTTCTTGAAGCCGCCTGAAATACCTACCTCTACGGATAAGAGAATTTGGAATTTAGAATTTTCCAATAATCTATTTTTTACTTTCACTCGGATTAGATTTCCATGTTTGGTTGAAAAATTGTAAAAACATTACAATGACATTGTATGTCATCAAAAGATCATGGAATAATAAATAATGCGTTTAGTGATTACGCCAATTAAAACAAAATTCCATTAAATAATGTTTGCAGACTTCCGCGATTTGAAGTATTATTACTTGGTAAGTTGTAGGTACGACACACGCAACAGAATTTCAGCTACTTTATGTAGCTGATAAACTGATGTGTGTGATTCAAATAGCTTATCTATATAATTATATATATCTTTATGATACTATGAGACTAAGAACACAAGTCCGTGGTGCCCATCAGGTGATATACATCAGGAAAGTTCATTGTTACCGAGAACGATGTATCCTTTTGAGAAAGGATTATCATCCTATACTGGCCATGTTTTACTCATTGACGGACTCTCAGTATTGGAACGCACTTGACGAATAAAAGATAAGTACAGACATTGGTCTGTAATTGAACTGAAGAGCATTGGCTCTTCAACTCTGTTTTGCTAAGTGCAACTGTTATCAAGTAAGGTAAGGTCACCAAATAACCTAGCTTAATTTTATATTTACCTAATTAGTAGAAAAATGCAGTAAGTAATCTTTTTAAATCCTGACATTTATTTAACCTTTCAGACGCCGCGCGCGCTTAATGTAAACAATAAACAAAAGCCGGTAATTCGACACCCGTCGCGCGGGTGCCACTTGAACGACACTTGAGACGATTTATCGTTGTTTATGTTTCCGAGCTCTAAGTTATGATAACATCGGTTGTGTTTCTTAGAAATATACATTGTAAGCTATGACAAGTATAATGAATCATCGCATTGACGTGTATACTTTAGTTTATACGCCTGGATAAACTAAGCAGAACTGTACAAATTGTTCGTTATTGAAAATTTTTGTTTCTAACGAAATATAAATGTAATAAGAAGAGTTTTTACTTTTTTATTTCCTAGATAAATACTCTTTATAGTAAAAAGAAGTATTGTCTTCGCTTGACACAATGGAGCCAAATAAAACTCGTAGACTCTTTAAACTGACTATAATAAACGTATTTAAAATGCAACAATTTCATGTACGTGTCGCGGCGGTAGCAGAATTGGAATGACAAATAAGTTTTAAGTAGTAGTTATTAAGTTAGAACGCCTGATCATTTTAAAAGGCAATCGGACGCACATTAGTATACGTCGTAGTAAATAATCAGGCCTTGAGCCTGAACATCTTCCCCCCTTGAAAGAACACTTTCAACCTTGAAGATCTTCTGTCGGTAGCGGACAAAGACGAACCAACGGTCTCCTTACGGTGCCCCTCGTCGTGTTCACATCAGCAACCCTTGAGATGCCATCTGGTCCAGGAAACAAACGGACGACTCTGCCAAACCGCCAATTCAAGGGCGGTACGTGATCTTCTTGAATCAGCACCATATCGCCGACCCTGAGTTTGGAATTGTCCGTTTTCCATTTTGTTCTCTGTTGTAGCTCGGCGATGTACTCCCTCTGCCATCTGTCCCAAAAGTGCTGGCGAAGCCTTTCCAGGCGAGCGTATCGTCGCAAATTGTTTTCGTTGGAGTCAAGCAGATTAGGTGACGGCAGTGCAGTCAACGGCTGTCCAATGAGGAAGTGCCCTGGGGATAGAGGGAGGAGGTCGTTAGGAGAAGACGACAATGGACACAAGGGACGGCTATTCAGTATGGCCTCCACTTGTGCAAACAATGTTAAAATTTCTTCGAATGTTAAATGACTATTTGCGACTACTCGCTTAAGGTGAAATTTTGCGGATTTTACACCTGCTTCCCAAATACCTCCGAAGTGAGGAGCGTAGGTCGGAGTGAAAATAAACCTCATACCTTCTTGAGTCGCAAAGTCAGAGAGGTCTTTAGTGTTGTCCTTGAGAAAGCTACCAATTTCCTTGGCAGCGGCAACAAAATTTCGGCCATTGTCGGAATATATCTCCGCTGGCTTACCTCTGCGAGCTATAAACCTACGAAGGGTCATCAGGAAAGCGTCTTTGGTCAGATCACTCACTACTTCTAAATGCACACATTTATAACGTAAACAAATAAACAAGCATAAGTAGCATTTAAGCAGTCTACTACCACGACCTCTGCGATTTAGTATATAGAAAGGCCCAGCGTAATCCAGGCCGACGGATTTAAATGGATAATCAGGTGTTATTCTCTGAGCTGGAAGATTGCCCATTTTTGGACATAAAGTTTTACCTGACAAACGTCTACAACGCACACAGTTGTTAACGACACGCCTCGCGAGACGCCTGCCATTTATTGGCCACACAGTTTCTCTAATTATTGCCAAAAGTAGCTGAGGACCAGCGTGCATACTGCGTAGGTGCTCCCGCTCAAACAATAACCTGGTAAGTCGATGAGAAGAATTAAGCAAGACCGGATGCTTCTTTTCATAATCATAGCAGGATGCATCTATTCTTCCACCGACTCGTATTATGATGTTATCTTTATCAAAAAATGGTGATAGTGATAAAAGTTTCGAACTGGTACGAAGAGGTCTATTATTAATTAAACAATCATACTCGATAGTAAATGATTGACGTTGGGCGATAGCGCATAATGTAAAAAATGAACAATTTAACTCATGCAATTTTAGGCTACCTGTATATTTATTTGAATCCTTAATGTTATGAATAAATCTTAAAACATAAGCAAATGACCTTTGTAATTTATTGAAGTTGGAAAACAATTCAAAATTAATTATTGATTCAGATATTGTAATTATATTGGATTTAGTTTCAAGTAATGGTTCAAATTCTTGTTTATTATTTAGGACGGGCCAGTCAGACTCACCCTTTGATAAATATTCTGGACCGTACCACCATAATTCTTTAGACATTAGTAGACCTGCATCTACGCCCCGAGAAATCAAGTCCGCTGGATTGGCAGCGGTAGGCACGTAGCGCCATGATAATGAGTTGGACATTTCATTAATTTCGATAATTCGATTGGCTACAAACGCCTTTAATTTCTTTGGGTCGCTACGTATCCAAGCTAGCACAACGGTTGAGTCACACCAATGAACAATACGCGCCGGTTTGTACCTAAGTGTTTCTGTAACTGACTTACATAATCGAGCTGCAAGCAGAGCAGCACATAGCTCAAGACGTGGGATCGTTACGGGTTTCACCGGTGCGACCTTCGATTTAGCGCATAATAATCGAACAGTGACGTCATCGTTTTTATCTATAGATCGCATATAAATACACGCACCGTATGCATGCTGAGATGCATCACTGAACGTATGCATTTCGATATGGATGGGTTCATTACACAAGACTAACCTAGGAATTCTTAAGTTTTGGAGATGTGATATATTTTTATGAAATACATTCCAACTACTTTCAATATCTAGAGGGACAGGTTCGTCCCAGTCTAGTTTTTTAAGCCATAATTTTTGTAACAGCAATTTAGGTTGTATTATGAAAGGACTAAGTCGACCTAATGGGTCAAATATTTTAAAAGCTTGTGACATTATAAGTCTTTTAGTAATAGGCACATTTTGAGGCATAGGTTTTGTGGGAAAATGTAAAGAATCACTACTCGGATACCAACCTAAACCCAGTGTACTGGATGACTCACTAAAAGTTAAATTTGATTGAGAGCTTACTGAATTTGAATCTGAAAACAGAGTAGGTAAATTACTTTTGAATTTTCTTAAGTTAAAACAGCCAGAGCTTAATACCTCTGACACTGAATGTTTTATATGATGCAATTGGTGCTCCTGATCACTTCCGGTTATGAGGTCATCGACATACCAATCAAATTTAAGTATTTTTTTAATTAACGCATCATCACACTCCTCTCCGAGTTGATAAATGCATCTTGTACTTAAGAAACTGGCACATGCAGTACCATATGTAAGAGTATTTAGTTTTAATATCTTTATGGGCTGCGACTCGTCATCTCTCCACAGTATAAGCTGTAAGTCCCTGTCACTTTCATGTACGTTTACCTGCCGGTACATTTTTCTATGTCTCCAGTTAACAGATACTTGTACTGTCGGGCTCTAATAAGAATTAGAAACAGAGAATCTTGTATATTAGGTCCTGACATTAAAATATCATTCAATGAATAACCGGATGTGGTCGGTGCCGATCCATCAAAAACCACCCTCAGTTTAGTGGACTCACTGGTCTCTTTCAGAACAGCATGATGGCACAAAAAATATCCTAAGTCAGGTTTGACATGAACTTCAGAAAGATGGCCTAAGTCCTTGTATTCGGATATGAATTTAGAATATTCTAATTTTAGATTTGGATTTCGCTTGAATCGCTTCTCCAAGTTGAGAAATCGTTTTTTAGCCATAGAATAGGAATCACCTAAACAATCGGGTGAGTCCACTAATGGCAATTTCACACTGAACCTACCATTAGCTAACCTCATAGTATTTGATAAAAAATGACTTTCGCAGTACTTGTCATTTTCGCTTAAAATTGGTTTTTGAGGAATCTCTTCAAGATTCCAGAATATAGGAAGCAAATCATCAACTTCATCTTTTGAGTTTTGTGACATTAAAACATGATTACATTGTATGGACTTATTGTTAAAGTGTTTAGAATTTTTTATATTTTATTTTTTATTTATTTTTTATTTTATTATATATGGCTGTGAGAAAAATGAAGATATTGACATTTGAAAGTGGCACTGACATGCGTGACGAGTACATTTAGAGCGCGGCAGAAGTAAATATTGTTTTCTTTTTTACAAAATTTTTGTCGTAACCTTGTGCGTTGTATTCAGATATTTTTATAGAAAATCTAATAAATAACACTATTATAGTAATTGAAACCTGAAATACGATATAATACTGTACTAAAAAACAACAAATATCAAAAAGGGCGGGAAAACTGATAAATGATAATAGGTTACTTTGGGCTTCAGTTTGTTATACAAAAATAACGTAAGTCAGTATTGTTTTTATTGTCTCTAAAAATAGAAAGAATAAGCTTTTCAAAATGTATTACACTTATATACTTGCCCTACAAAAAACTACAGAAAACAGCGGAACAAATAAAATCGACGAACGAACGTTTGACGCGAAGTCACGTGACAAAACAATATTATCTAAATACTATTCAGTTAGTAAGTGGTTCATTCGAAAAGCTCAGTTCATTCCGAATACAATGATATATAATATAACACAAGACTTTAAATTTAAATACAGACCCTTCAATACAAAAACAGAAAACATTAGAGCGCGCGACCGTCTTTTTTTTGCCGACCACATATAACATCAGCGGGGTTTGACGGGTGCAAACTTGCCGACCCCATATGGGGCGTCCGGGGTTTGAGAGGTCAATTTTATATTAAATGTAAATGAAAATGAAAATGAAAAAATTATTTCGCACGAGATATGGTTTACATTAATTAGGTGGTAAATAATAATATTAAGGCTCTTTGCATATCTCGCACTTGTCAGGCATGCGAAAATTTACATAATAATATTTCTTTTTTCACTTTTTTAATAAGTGGTTAAGTTCAGACCAAGCGCCTGCTACTTTCTTTTTATCTTTGTGGTTTACGTCCTTCGGATTCCAGACGGACGGCTCACTTTGATATGCCTCGGTAAAGGCCATAATTTCTTCGTTTGACCAACTCATGGTCGATATACAGTCATATACAGCGCAGCGTAGAAACACCCGTTCGGCGCGAGCTCCTGAGCGACGCAAAGCACGCGCCTACGTGTAATTACGTCGCAAATGCTTGCCGCAAGCTTCCTTTGATCTGTGTTCAAAAATCGACACCAGCACGGATAGGCGACAAGCTCACGCAAGCCAAGCCAAACACCCCGTTCACACGCTTGTGTTTGTGTACACTTGTCGAGGCTTGCCAAGCGTGTATACGTGCCATTAGATGTGTACACGCACGTCACTACAAACATCGGCGGCAATTTGAATTCGCGAGGCGGGATATTTGAAAGATAGGTCTTATTGGGGACCAGGCCTTATTTGGCCTAGGTAACTTAAGTTTAGTGATCGCCTCGCCATTACCGCTGCGATGGATGTTGTGGGTTTCAATTCCACACGTGATAAATAATGGTGCGATTCACAAATGGTTGTTCCGAGGCTGGGTGTTCTTTGCGTCTCTTGCTTGAATGTTTGTAAAGTCCGCCGCGATATAGATACTTGTTCCTAGCATGCGGCATAGCTACGTTGTTTTTTTAAATATAATATTCGAATTCCACGCTATTCCCAAGTTCTATATGATAATAAATGACCTAGTAGTATGACTTTTTGCAACCTTATTGCATAGAATTACTTTTTTCATGCTTAGTACAACTTACGCACTCTACATCACTGGCTAAGGCCCAGTGTCTTATCTATGCTAAGGCCCAGGTGTACCAAATTCCTCGCTAGATTTGAATTTTGCGCGTTTTATGTGCGTGATTCAGATCGCAACTTGATCGGTATTCGCCTATTCATTTGACGTCTCAAATGACAGTTTAGTCCGATCAACGTGAACGTTAAACGTGCGATTCCATGCGATTACTTAGTGAGTAAATTAATTTCCCTCATGTAGCCACACCGTGGGTAAATTTAACTGATGTAATGGAGCAAAAGCCTGAAAGCCATGTCAAAAGTATTACATACTTCTGACGTACAATTGACGCGCAGCACACGCGCAGTTTACGTGCAGCTCACGCGCAGCTAAACAATTACAAGAATAGTGGTGGTTAATATAGCACGTAGCGTCATAACGTAGCACGCTATATTTACTCAACGCATTGCGCGCGCTAAATCGTTTCAATCTCGGCGCTAGAAATAGCGTCGCGCTATAAATGCCTAGTCTGTTATGCATAGCGTAGCAAAACGACGAGCGCGCTGCGCGATGGCTCGCGCGAGCGGCGAGCGACGTCTAGCGTCTAGCGCGCTAGATACGCTACGCTATTTAGTCGCTGCGTGCTACCGCTCGCTGTATGACGTATTATCGTTGTTTACGTTACTGTACTATTCCGGCCGGCTCATGTGATTTATGTATTAGTGAACTTTTAAATCGCCTATAATTGCTTTATTATTATAGAACATATCATTATCATTATTCAGTAGTCACAGTCAATAAATTATAAACGGTCCTAAGTCTCAAAAGTATGAAGGCGAGTTCATGGAATTTATTTTGCCTATTACTTATTAGATTATATATTTTTACAAAACACGCTCCACAGTTAAAGTAGCGCATTTCAAGGTTATATTCTCCTCCACGCTACCATATTCTGTGACGCTACTAGCGTGCCTACGCAGCGCGCTATAATATAGCGTATAAAATAGTGCGCTAAAAAAATATAGTTTCTAGTCCGTAGCGTGCTACCTTAATACATATAGCGGATTGGAACACTACTATACAAGAATACCATTTTGCATTAAGACGTAAACTTCATTGCAACTGCACCACAACTTGATCGGCGCGTCACGAAATTACGTGAATTAGCCTAGCCTACTGAAACATACTTGCACACACAGACATAATTATAAGAAGGCTACACAGTCATCTCATCAAATAGACGAGCAATAAACTGAGATAATGGCTTTCGAAGATGCTGAAGTCTAGTTGAAATTAGTCAGAATACTAGTAAATAAAAAAATATAAAGCTATGGCATGTAAAAAACACATCATGATAATTGAGCCAACATGCTACACAAGCTACGGAATACATCTCAACTAGATTGTATTAATTAACATATGTTAGAGAGCATATTCTCTATCCGACTTAGTATGATCCATGACTAGAGAGACTACGTGACGTGAAGACGTGAGTTAGATACTTAATGATTTATTTAATATAATAATATAGTAACACTGATTTCAAATTATAAGAACTGTGTTCTAACTTTACAGTACTTCGTTTATGTTTCTATGTATATGTTTTTTACGTTTCGATGTATATATTATAAATAATTGTGTTGTCTTTGCTGTAGCCCAAAAAAGAATAATCGCTCTAATTACCGGCCAATTGTTACCTTATTGTCTGCTTTAGAGGTGAGTCGTATATACTAGAACAGATCCGAATACTAGGTATTTTAGGAGACTAGGTAGCACCTAGTCCAATTTACTCAAGACTAAGTCCGTATGATCTCATACAATACAACAAAATAGTATTCGCTGTACTGTTTCACTTACTCTTACTTAAAAACGTGTCATGCTATCTTGCTCACCTACGACGTACGAGAACGAGACGACGGAATACAATATGTCTTCGTCCCGCTTTCTCACTATACGTGCTCGAGCTTACAGATGAAAACCGATTTGTGCGGGTCAGTTGAGCATACGCAGGTTGAGTTCACAATAATATTTTGACATGACGTATCGCGGACTCGGAGTATTTGATTGCAAACGAACATCGCGTACTTCTTAGTCTTCCTGATAGAGATGGGTTGTACTAGGTAAATCAGTAACTAGGTGCACCTAGTCCTAGTCTGTTTCCATACGTGATCCAAATACCTATTCCACCTAGTCCACCTAGTCCCAAATATACAATGCTCTTTTGAGTTCCTATTTCGTAAATCTAGTAGAGCAATAACTAGGTACTAAGTCGATGAAATCATTTCATAAAAAAATAAGAGAAGGTTCTCAATTCAGTTGTATTTTTTTATGTTTGTTACCTAATCATAGAGTCATTTATGAACCGATTTGCAAAATTATTCTTTTGATTGAAGGGGTATAATTCGCGAATTCCGGAATTCGGCTTCCCCGACAATGGCACCGATTTTATTGGCCCTGACTTTAAACCAAGTCAATAATCACAACAATCTAAAATAAAACTTAAAAAAACACTAATTTCATAATCATTAACCACAACATCTAATCTTCTATAACAAAAATAAAACAAAAGTTCGTAATCACCAATAGAATAGAATAGAACTTTTATTAACATTTTAAAACAAAATGTTCGTACTTAATTACTTAGTAGGTACACGTAGTCCAAAAGCACTTCGTATCAGGATCACGATATTAGTCACAGTATCAGGAAGACTAAGAAGTACGCGATCTTCGTTAGCAATCAAATACTCCGAGTCCGCGATACGTCATGTCAAAATATTATTGTGAACTCAACCTACGTAAGCTCAACTGACCGACAAAGACAATTTGTATTGCGTCGTGTCGTTCTCGTACGTCGCACAGTGGGCTGAAATTCGTGTTTCATAGACATTCAAATCCTTTTTTGAAAGCGACGCTTTTTTTGCTTGGATACGATCGGGAATACCTTATATATACCTGTTATGATAAACTTTTGTGTTTATAATCGAAAACAGCGCTCTTAGAATTTTCTTCGAAAAAATTTGTATGGAGTCGACACAATAAATGATGATATCTCCGTTATCGCACAATTGCGCCTAATATCCTCTTAGGTTATTAATATATGAATTATTTTTGATTTTTTGACATACTCCATGACAAGGACAGACGTGCGCTTTTTTTTAAAAAAAATCTTCAGTGGCGATAACGAAGGCATGAAGATGCAAGAGTGTTTATCTGAAGAAGCTTCAGACGCGAGGAACAAGGACTTCAGAAGATTTAGAGAACATCACTCACGGAAGAAGAGCAGAGTGAGTTCCAATGAAGATATCTTTAATTTTCTTCTACTTTCGTCCGATCCGCTTATTTCAGCAGTAAGACCAACGTTGGATACCAAGAAAAAGAAACCTTTATTTGATGAAAAATTGGATCTGCTGAATCTTCAAACACCTGAATTTGAGTTTATGGATATTGATCAAATAAATTCTGACTCCGAGTTCGATTCTGAAGATGGTGATTCAGAATAGGCAATATTTTTAAATAATATATAAATTGTTTTATTTAATTTTGTCATATATATATATATATATATTGTAATTTTTTTACCATATTTTAATTTTAATGAGATGTTATTTGTATGATTATTTGTATTGCACAACTACTAAAATTTAGTTCAATCAATCAATCAATCAATCAATCAATCAATCAATCAATCAGTTTATTTGTGAAACATAGGTGTATACATAGGTGTTTATATAAATAGGGCATGCGCTATGTTTTGTCATAATTAAGACATACAAATTTATAAGGGACCCATTAGGAGTCATTACATAATGTCATAAAAAAAAGAAAAGTAATTAAAAAAACAATAATGCATTATTCTAATATTTGGTCGTTCAAAAATTCGTCTACATTATAATAACATTTGTCAATTAATAATTTGATAAGAGCTTTTTTAAATTTATACAATGTCAAGTTTTTTATGTCATTAGGAATTTTGTTAAACACTTTAGGTGCCATACCAAAAAAACTTTTTCGCATCAATGCGGTCTTACATTTTTGATTACATAGTTTGTTTACGTATTGGGCACGCAATGGAGTTTTTTTAGTGGAAGATATTTTTGTAAACAGTTGTGTGTTTTTTTTCCCAAACAATGCAGTTTCCAGTATGTATAATGCTGGAAGAGTAAGTATTTTTAAAGACTTAAAATAGGGTCTACAGCTATCCGTTGTTTTTATATTACACATTGCTCTGACACATCTTTTTTGCATCCTAAACACAAGCTCGCGGTCAGTCGACTGCCCCCAAAAAATTACGCCATATCGCAGCACAGAAGCTACAAGTCCATGGTACGCTACCAGCAACGTATCTTTATTTACCTTTTTTGATAAATGAAAGAGTGCATAAGCAGATTTACTCAGACGTTTACAGAGTTCTTCTATCATGGGTTTCCAAGTAAGCTTACTGTCGATGGTTATACCTAAAAACTTAGCATTATTAACTTCTTCTATTTTTTGGTTATTATAAGTTATATCAATATTTGGATGTGGTTGCCGTTGATGAAAGTGCATTACCTTAGTTTTATTAAAATTAATCACGAGATTATTATTATTCATCCAACTGATGATATTGAGAAGGCATTCATTAATATCATTTTGATAAGTTGTAACATTATTACATCTTATAACAGCTGTGCTATCATCGGCGAATAGGATCATTTTGTGTTGTGTTATATTTGGCAGATCATTTATATATAACAGAAATAATAACGGCCCTAGCACGCTACCTTGGGGCACGCCAAATCTTACTTGTCTTGGTTTTGATCTATATATGATCTGCGTTTTAGTCTTATGACATATTCTAGATATTTCCGTGTATTGATATCTGTCACTAAGGTATGATTCAATAAGTTTCAGAACATTGCCCCTTATGCCATATCCATGTAGTTTTTGCAGTAATATCTTGTGATCTACATAATCAAACGCCTTGGTCATATCAGTAAAGATTTAGTTTTAAGTGTGTACTACTAAACTAACCACAGAAAGTGTCTTATGATGTTTAAAAATATTGAAATACAACTAATTTTGTAGCCTAATTATCCAATAGATATTAAAGTAGTAGTAGTAGATAGTGGTGCTGATGCCTGCACCTGCTAATTTTGGGTGAAGGTGTGCAGGACTCAGCGCCAATGGCAGATCACGATTTGTATTTAAGTCATCATGTGTAAATGTTTCTATGTTAGAAATATACGCTTAAAGAAATCAAGCTAATTTTGTATGGTTTTTAATGAGTTTCACTTTCTAATATTGCACACAACAAATTTGCGTAAATATCTAGACTATACACATCCATGTTAAGCTTGATATTAGTTAAAACCAAAAAAGAAACAAAACAAGAAATGAAATATTTTTGAAGATTTTAAAAAAAAAAGCGCACTTCTGACCTTGTCATGGAGTATGTCAAAAAATCAAAAATAATTCATATATTAATAAACTAAGAGGATATTAGGCGCAATTGTGAGATAACGGAGATATCATCATTTATTGTGTCGACTCCATACAATTTTTTTCGAAAAAAATTGTAAGAGCGCTGTTTTCGATTATAAACCCAAAAGTTTATCATAACAGGTATATAGAAGGTATTCCCGATCGTATCCAAGCAAAAAAAAGCGTCGCTTTCAAAAAAGGATTTGAATATCTATGAAACACGAATTCCAGCCCACTGTGCGTCGTACGTGAGCAAGATAGCATGACACGTTTTCAAGTAAGAGTAAGTGAAACAGTACAGCGAATGCTATTATTGTACGAGATCATACGGACTTAGTCTTGAGTAAATTGGACTAAGTGCCACCTAGTCTCGTAAAATACCTAGTATTAGGATCTGTTCTAGTATATACGACTCAGCTCTACTTCCTGATACTGTGACTAATATCGTGATCCTGATAAGAAGTGCTTTCGGACTACGTGTACTAAGTAATTAAGTACGAACTTTTCTTATAGAAGATTAGATGTTGTGGTTAGTGATTACGGACCTAAGTTCATTTTAAAGTTTTTTAGCAGATTTTTGTGATTATTGACTTGGTTTAAAATCAGACCCAATAAAATCGGTGCCATTGTCGGGGAAGCCGACTTCCGGAATTTGCGAATTATACCCCTTTTCAAACAAAAGAAGAATTTTGCAAATCGGTTCATAAATGATGGAGAACCTATTCCTTTTTTTTAATAATGATTTCGTCAACTTAGTACTTAGTTATTGCTCTACTAGTTTTACTAAGTAGGTACTCAAATGAGCATTGTATATTTGGGACTAGGTGGAACAGGAAACTAGGCGCACCTAGTCCCTGATTTACCTAGTACAACCCATCTCTAGTCGGCTTATCAATCCATTTATTAATTATTTTTATCTCTTTCTAACCTAACGTTGACAGAGTCATCGGTACCTATTCGATGGAATTATTCACACCATAATCACACCGAGAAAAGTTGAAGTTGAAGCTGTGTCAAAGTTGTCAAAATTGACAATTCTTCTAATATCATAAATACATTACATTTTTGAGGTTAATTCTTCTAAGAATAAACTTTTTTATTACAACATAATCTTATGATTGCAAAATTGTAATCTTTAGCAGGTACAGTATTCATTTAGTACCGAGGACTCTTTGCCATAAAGTGGCTCTATAGTGTTATTGCAATTATAATATATCAGTGTATTCGTTTCAGACACAATGCAAAGACTCTTCTCTGCTGTAAAAACATTAACATCAATTGCTAGTTTGCCCGTGAGAAATGTGCCGATATCTTTGCCAAACACGTTTCAACAGTTTTGTAATACGCGGTTATTACAACCTTCGCTTCCCTCGGTTAACCCAGTCTGCAGTTTCAAAGTAAAAGGAAAAGTTCGACGACGCTGTAAATCCTGTTACTATGTTGTGAGGGATGAAAGATGGTATGTCATTTGCCCGAAATATCCACGCCATAAGCAAATGGCAATGAAACCAAAACCATTGAACACTTGGATTTTAACACACGCTACCCAAAGCCCTGTACGACCATGGTAATATAATGTCTAGAATTATTAGTATATATGTAATAAAGTACTATTAGTCTATGCTTTGTTTTATTTAACTTTAGAGACAGGAAAGAAAAGAAGAAAGCAATCCACATCTCAAGTTAAAAACTACAACCAAAACTACAGCCCTGTTGAGCCAAGCTACTCTTAGAGCCTAGACATAATGCTTGTTTTATTTTATCTAGGTATATCAGACATTGAGCATTCTCACTTACATACTGTTTCTAATATCATATTATGTTTGCTATGTATTTTACATCAATAATTATGTAAATTCTTCTTGGTTAGATCATTATAACTGCAGGTTGCAATCACACGATGAAGCCTGTGTCTATCACTATTGAGGTTGTTCAGTTGCACCTTTTGTAAATATACACTGACGGACTCATAAACTGCGTCAAAGTTCAGGATTGCTTTTCAATTAATATTTTTGATAAGTATGCAAACTTTTTAGATTAAACTAAATGAAAATGTCGAGACTGTCCATTAATCATAAATTAAAAAAACCAAAATTTAAATATAGAACTGCAGTAAAAAGTAAAATTATTATAGCTGGGAAAATAAAATTTACGCTTGGTTTCAAATTCATGTGGAGTAAAGTTTTAAATTAATTCCTTCTGTTTTGTTTTTTATTTTCGATTTAAATTATTGTTACCAATAGTATTGATTATTAGTCTTTTAAACTCAACAAAAGTTTCGTCACCATAAATATATATACTTTATCCGAACGAGCCGCTCAAATTGTGGCATTGGTGAGGGAAGGCTTGGATCAACGAATGATTGCTAGAAATTTAAATTTAATCTATGGTTTCTAAAGTATACCGAAGGTTTGTAGAGACAGGTTCTTACAAAAGCAGACCCGGTACCCGGCAGAACTCGATCAACCACCCGTCGTGACGACCGATTTATTGTTTCAACTTCCCTACGAAATCGTTTGCTCACGTCAGTAAACATCAAAACACTGAAATGCCTGGAGTAAACGTGAGTGCACGAACAATAAGAGGGAGGCTCAAGGAAGCGGCAATCGCCCCTTTTAGACCAGCAAATGGTCCAAAGCTGTCTACAGCTCACAGACAAGCTCGTTTAAGATATGCGCGTGAACATCTTAATTGGACTAAAGAGCAATAGGCCTCTAAATTGTTCACTGATGAGTGTAGGACATGTTTAAATGGGGCAGACGGTCGCAGAAGAGTTTAACGTCGACGTGGGAAGAGATATGCTCAAAGTTGCATTGAGGAGCGTGTTCCTTTTGGAGGCGGTTCGTGTATGGTATGGGGTGACATTTCGATGATCGGGCGAACGGAACTTGTGTTCATCGATATGGTTCGTCAAAACGGTAGAAGAGGTGGTTTGACAGCACAAAGCTATATAACAGAGGTTTTAGAAGCTCACGTGGTACCTTACATGGGATTAATAGGCGAAAATTTTATTCTATTGCAAGAAGATGCCCGAAATCACGCCGCTGCACAAGTTCGATAATATTGCGAAGAAGTTGGGATACGTACCATGCATTGGTCAGCACGCCGCCCGGATCTTAATACCATTGAGCATGTTTGTATATGCGAGAAACCCTGTGCCCACAACAGTGGCAGCACTAAGAACAGCGATTTCACAAGAATGAAACAATATTCTGCAAGACCGTTTAATAACCCTGATCAGATCTATGCGGAACCGATTTGAATCTGTAATAAGGGCGCGTGGAGGCAATAAATCTTATTAAAAGAAAAAAAAATTTTATTGTAACAACCAATTTTTCAATAAACCAACCAAAACCAATTCTTGTTACATTTGTATTTGTTCAAAAAAAATTAATGGTCCTATCCAGTACCTATACAAACATACACTTAAGGATATGATACTACGCTGTTATGAAGTTAACGAACCAAACTAGGTTACGTTATAGGTTTCAATTTAAATTTTTATAAAAAGTTTGAATACTTGGTTAAAATGTTTATTTCAAAGGCGTCTTGAACATTGATGCAGTTTATGAGTACGTCAGTGTATTTACTAGACAACTTATGAAACAGGTAACACTAAGTTTTAACTGTACACATAAGACAATACTTATGGACAATGATCTTTATTGCTTATCAACCTCAGATTCCTTCTTCGAAGAGGTTAATGAAAACACTGTGGGTCTGTGTGTCGGTCTGTTAGTGACAGGCATAACGCCGGAACCACTGAACCGATTGACTTGTAACTTGGTGTGCAGACACCTTGGGGTCATACCTCGGTCGAGTTTAAATATGGGCCCTGTGGGTCAAAAGAACACCCTGAGATATTCATAGGTCATTTCTTTTCATTACTTTTACATTTAAGACGAAGAGGTTGAACCTGTGTTTTTACAACCATCTTGTTATAGTTAAAATACGAGATCATGCCAAGGGACAACTAAAAACAGCCTTTATTAAATATTTTATGATTGTGAATCAGAAGACATGATTTGTATTTCTACTTTATATTAAAATAATGTCTAACAAGTAACTCCAATAGTTTCATAACAATGATCTTGAAGAGAATACATAGATTGTTTAAATAAAAATTATTTTTGATAACAGTTATATAATGTAGGTAACATACATAAGCATAAAATAAATATGTATAAAGAATACATATTAAATTTCAAAACAATACATTATAATCAGGTATCTTCTTGATCTGGAGAAATTGATGGATCTAAACTGATGGTACTGAAACAAATAATTTATAAATAAATAAACTATATAGGTGCCTGAAAATACAACTCAGCTACTGAATACCACCAGCATCAGCATCAGTTGCCAGTGTTATAATAAGCCGTTTGCTTAGTAATTGGTGTGGTTAGTCCTTTCATAAATTGCCAATACTATAAACCCATAGTTTTCTATTTTATTTGATAATTTCATCAGGCAACTAACACCAGACTTTTGGCAATGATAATTATTCAAAAGGTAATTTGTAATATAGTTACCTGATCCTATCAATAACATCATTGACATTATCCAACTGAACAGGTTCTGGTTCAATAAGTACATTATCTTCACTATCACTAATTTCTATAACTTCACTTACAACTTCGATAATTGCTACATCATCAGATTCATCATCACTTTTTATTTGTCTTGCATTTGCATTATCAGTCTTTATTCCAGCAATTCCTAGAAATTTAATAATTACTAATTAATATTATATTTTAACAATATATTTGGAAATAAATTATTTGTTATAGATAAAACAAAATACACACAAACATATTATAAAACATTTCATAGGTCAACATTAAATGTATGCAAATCAATTTGCCTATGATGATCTTTGACATGTTTTATTACTGCCATGTCTGTCTGTCATGTACAAACATCTTTACATATAATTAAAGATGAAAAAAAAGTGTGCATTTAGCTAATGTGCATTTACAGTAACACAAACTTTTCTCTAATCACTCTAAAGTAATGAATTGTTATATTTTGCAATGTGTTGAAAATAAGATTGAATATGATAATACTATTTCAAGTAGTCAGTCAGTTGTCTATCTTTCCAGTTGTTGATATTATCTATGTTAGTACATCTTTTATAGAATTGGGAATACCTTTGGACGGGAACATAGGTGAATCACGCCGTACACGCCTGCGTCGAGTTTGATCACTTCGTCTGACCTGGGTCATACTTTGGAAATCTATATTATACAGTGTTCCAGCAAGAAGTAATGTACAAATAGGATCACCAGCATTAAAAGCAGTTTCTAATTCAGTGTTGCTACGTTCGTCATATTTCCACCAGCCTGGAAAGATGTTGCATTTTTAATTTACCTCAAATGAGATATTATCATAAATAAAACTTGTTTACAATCAGTTACCATTTCGTCCTTCGTAAAACCATTGATATATGTCCTGTGTTTCATTTACAATGACTTCTTCAGTTGCTAACATCTCTAACAATATTGGATTATCCAAGTAATTAGGTGGAATTTCAGCTCGACACATAGCACATTTTTTACTTTGGAATGCAATGCCCTGTAATACATTACAATTGTCATTATTATACATAAACTCCTGCACCACAAAAAAGTAAGCACATGAAATTCTTGTTAAATGAAAGTGAAATGTTAGCTTACATATTATGTATCATTAACATACATATTTATATCTCGCATTTGTTAAACATTTAGGACCAAATCAATAGAGTAGTTCATTAACCTTTGGACAGTCACACAAAAGTCTGGCTCCACAAATTTGCTATTATTTCTTGTTTCTTTTATTCAACTCATGCTTTATGATGCCATAGACTTTTAAAAACAACTATTTCATAAGATAATATCCATTTTCATTCATGTGTGTATTATGCATGTGATTTTATCCTTACAGGTTAAGCTGCAATTTAACAGTAATAAATATCAACACACAATGTGAAATTAATAATATATTTTATATTTACCTTTACACACAGAAAACAGAAAACATGTCCACAGGGCAACTGGGTTGGATGGTTGCACTTTTGTAAACATACTGCACAGTCGGCTTCTGTAAATTATAATACATTGCTAAGATAAGACAAATACTTAAACTAATAATTAAACATTTACAACAATCAAAAGGTTTCTCTTTTGAATGTATTAAAATACTATTTTGTGTTACTAAATATAAAGCAATAGTGTTACTTAAAATCTAGAAAGAAATATAATAATTTTTTACCATAAAATCTTTAGTTGTTAAACACAGTGGCAATAACCATTTGTTTAATATCCTTCTCATTTAAATAATTCTTCTTTAATTGTTGTAAAACTTTAAACCATAACTATATTTAAAATTATAACTTAGTCTACTGATATGAAGTTTGGATGTTTATAACTCAATCAGTACAAACAAACAGTAGGTTTATGCACATATATTTGGATGGATTTAGATAAAACTTGGCACACAGATAGACTTTATCCCTAAAATAGCATATAGGCTACTTCATATCATCTGCTTGGGATATATGTGCACAGAAACTAGTTAAAAATAAAGACAAAGATAAAAATGCTAATATTTCTGATCTACAAAACAAAATTGTCAATAAATGGATTGTACTTAGAGAACTTGTTTTGAACGTCATCTAAAACGAGACGAGAGTAACTTTCATGACAATAATTTTATTGCGAAACATAAGTATGGCATTCGCTTTAGTAATATAGAAAGCTGCGTAAGCCAACATATTTTCGATATTTATAATTATACTGAATCAAGTAGTGACTGATTTGTGAAATAAGTTTAGTACCTACATACGAAAATATTATTATTATATTTACAGATTGTATTATTTACCAGGCTTGAGAGCGTCTTCGTCATCATTCATAGTTAATTGTACCTTGAAATACCTTTCAACTGTGTTTATATAAGCAATATTTTTCGACTAGTTCAAATAGAAAACATTTCACTCTTAGTTCGTTTATTTTTTTACTGATGTTTTATAAGTTTTAATCAGAGTTGTCCAATCAATTCGATAACACTTGGCCCATTTTGACATTGACATTTGACAGTTCTTAAATGAACCGAACGTTTAGACTGGTAGCTCATAAACTCGAGTAGGTCTTCTATGTTTCATTAATTAAATTAATAATGCTAGGCAAAGCAATCACTTATTGTATAATTAAAATCTGTGCTTAAAATAAACTAATCTAGAAAGCAAGAAAACCGAGAAGTTAAATATATTGCTAGAAATTGGGAAGACATGTTCAACCTATTTTGTCAACCCTGATGAACTACTTTAAGTAAAAAAATATTACAATAAAGGTCTTTCGAGTTAAATCTATACTAATATTATAAAGCTGAAGAGTTTGTTTGTTTGTTTGGTTGAACGCGCTAATCTCAGGAACTATTGGTTATTAATCGAGAAAGGTTATAGGCTATATAAAATCACGCTACGACCCACGGGGAAGGCGCAGTAATTATTAACGTGGGTGAAACCGTGAGCACATCTAGTTCCATATAAAATTGCCAGAGTTTATATACTCTTTAGTTCTGACAATTTGTGCTGTCTGTGGTCAAAATTTTGTTCGTTTACTTGCTTGCTTTTGACGACACTAGCGCCATTTATTCGTTTTCGTTTGCTTGTTGCTTGCTTGCCTTTTGAGGCTTTGGCGTGGGTTGTGAATTTCTGTTTCTTGTCAATAACTAATAATTTCAAGCAATATGCGTAAGCGAAAATCTGTAAAGAAGAATGACGATGATTCTGATGGGTCAGAACCAGGTGCCGAACCTGAAGAATTTCAGGATTCAGGCGAAGATTGGACGCCGGATGCCGATTCTGTAAGTGTGAACTTTGTCGCTAATGTTTGAGGGATGGTTTACACTGATTAGTTTCATCTATACATCTTCATATGATATTTTTAATCATCCTCACGGTGCATAATTTATTTGTATATATAAATATGTACATATGATTTTGTGTTACGCTAATTCCATAAAAATTACTAGGAAATATTAGGTTAGGTTTGTGCGTACCGTTTATCATATTTCTCGAGCAGTAACAGTCGAACTTACTAGTTTACCTAGCTGGTCGTTAGACCTGGGTTGTCAACAAAATTACCTGCACAATATACTGCTGTCAACTATAGAGACAGAAAAATAAACCATTGGTTGTAACCATATTTACAGAATGAACAGCCAGGACGAGGTAATCGTAAACGAACATCGAAGCCTTCTATGAATAACACGAAAAAGAAACGCAAAAACTCTTCATCAGAAGAAAGTGAAGGCGAAGGCGAAGGCGAAGGTGAAGAAGATGAAGAAGCTGAAGATGAGGAAGGAGAGCTGGACGAGGAAGAAGGCTCTGATGAGGAGAAAAATGGGTCTGATGGCAATAAATCTGACTCAAGTCAATCTAAAGATGTACCAAAGCATTTCCATGTAAGTTACCAATATACTGACCTTACCAGCCGCCAAAACATGTAATGTTTATGACTAAACTAAATTTCCATCTTTGTGCTTGCAATGATTATTGTGTCCTCTATATTTGATGGTATATATATTTGAAAGATATCTCAAGAAATTATTTATAATGCTAGATTAAATTTAAAAAGTTACTAAATAATCACCACTGCACAGATAGTCAGATCACTACTTAAAAGGGTATTTTTGTAACAAAATTAATATTAATAGAAAAATATCCAGCCCCTTGGGAGACTTACTCAGGGATATGGGTCCAATGTGAAGAACTTAAATTATTTTAATCTTAATTGGAATGGGAATCTTTCCGGAGACTACCTATTCTTAGTATTTAGTTTATTATTTTACAATCATCTGTTTCTCAAAGGGATATGCAAATATTATGGATTTACACCAGCTATATTTCTGACTGAACTATCTTATTTTGTTCACTTGCATTACATTCATCACATACAATTGTTAGTTCAGGATATTCTTAACCTAGCCTTAATCACTTGGCCAATGTTCAACGACAGTGAGACCAGTCATAATGCAATTTTACTGTATCTCAATGTCCACTTTTCATAGATAAACTGATGTTCTGATTAAAAGATTTTAAAACTCATTTCATTTATGAATTTCTCTATATACCAGTATGGAATAAGTTTAATATCTAGAGCAATCACTGCATGATGATAGGTAAATGTTGTGAACATCATAAGCATTGCAAATATAATATGCTAGCTATGAGTTAATTCTGTGTAATTCAGTTAATGTTGAAAACTGAGCATATCAATATCTGATCAATAAAGCAGTTGCATATGGAGGCATACCTGTGAGTTCTGCAAAAGTCAAAAATAGTTGTAACTTTTCTTGGCTTTTCCAGGACTCCAAAGACTAGCATGATTGCCCCTCTTGGTGTATTTAGAAATCACCATTTTAACAGTACATACATACATACATACATAAATTCACGCCTGTTTCCCAGAGGGGTAGGCAGAGACTACGGATTTTGAATAGATTTTAACAGTAAATGTTGTAAAATCTATCATGTTTCCATATTTTCTAAATTGATATTGTAAATAATATACACTAGTGTAGCTAGTGTCAGATTGAACAAACTATTTTATACTCTGGTTAAATTATTTTAGGTTAGCTAGCTGGCCTCTTGAGCTTAGATGAAAATTATACCACTGTGTATAAGTTGAAATTTATTTCTTATTAATAAATATTTATAGATTTTCCTTGTTTCCTATTTGTTTCTTGTTTCCTATTTCCAGTCTGGAAACTTTGTCCTGCTAAAATCTGATGTCAAATGGGATGGTGACACAGTAATTTCAAAGCTCGATGAATTGAATTTGTGGAAAATAGATGGTAAGGCGTTATTGCAGAAGTTTATCCCAATGGAATCTAATGGAAAAGTTTTGCACAAATGCACATGTGTGGTAAGTTAAAATTATTACAAACAGATTCACCTGCTTATACCTCCTAAAGATTGAGAAAACACCTTTCATCTGCTATGCTATTAAGTTCGGCATAAATGAATTGACCCTATTGAAGTCTACTTGATACAAATCCAGTATTTGTGAAAATTTCTTGACAGAAATACTCAATAATCCTGCCCAGGGAAGTGAACCCGAAACATCATACACAGCATTTGCTTTCATGATTGCTTTGCTTGATAGGAGTTTAAGTTATAAGTTAGTTCTTTAAGTTATAGGCTTAATAAGTTCTTATAAGTTGAAATTATCTTTTCATCTAATTAAATTGATTACTTGTTACTTTTTATGTCACAACTAAGCACAAATATAACTAGTCACATTGAAAACCCATCTAAAATTTAAAACAAAATGTTTGAAATCCTATATTTTCAATATAAATTACATAGACAACTTCTATAAATATATATGTATTAATAAATTTATTTTGTAAAATTTCAGTACTCTGGATGGAATGTGGATAACAGAGATAATTATTACCCTATCACTGAAATACTTGACCGGAATCCTCGCACTGACTCGAAGGAAATATGTGTAGCATTAGATCTAAATGATCTTATCAAAGTAAGGGACAAGTAAACTATGGTGTTTTTTACTTAATTCAAATTAGATAAGTGAAAGTAAATTTATTAATATTTCCTTATTTCCTGATTACGTTGTGTAATGCAATTTCATTCCAGATTACTTTGTGTAATATTTTATAAGCTGGGGATTAAATGTTCAATTCTACAATAGTTTTATCGTTTGTTTGATTTCTTTATAGACTAGAGATTTTGAATGTATTATGAAATAAACTATTGTATAATATGGTACAAACCTTGCTAATTATGATTTGAATTATGTCAGAGAAAAGAAAACATACAACCTTAACACGTTGAGGGACACGACTGCTGAGGACGTCATCAATAGAGTACTTTGATACGGCGGGCGGCTGTACACGTCGTTTTTTTGGGCATATTTATTTTAATTTGAACCACATTTATATATATTTACTAGTATTGTGCCAGGACGTCGTGAACCGTCGGGCGGTTGAGGACGTCCTCTTTATCACAAGCAACTTAATCATTTGTAAGGTGACAGGACGTCCACCACCGTCTATTTTTTTTGTATGGAAGTTAGCTGTGTCATATCACTATTTATCGATGGGAGCCGAGTGTCCCTCAACGTGTTAAGTCCGAATGCATAAGTTTGCACTTACAATTATGTCCAACCCTAATTTATTTATTTGGTTTTATGTTATATGACTAAGTTGGGCAGTGTTATTATATTTTTCTGTTGGAAATTTCGCAGCAGGCGCATGAAGTCTGAAAATATACTCGGAAGACGACACGCCAAATAAGTTTTACATAGGACCTAAAACATAACTCGCAAAATTGGTTGTTAAGTACATGTCACACTGAATGGACGCAGCCGACCACCTATGTCCGAGCAAGGAAATCCAACTACCAGCATGCTTACGCTTTCTTTGGGAGACTTAGCAATGCAACTCAGCAATAAGTTTTATCCCTATCATGTTTTGCCATGGTGCCTGACCATATGGCAGACTGCGTTTCGCGAGACACGCGTGAAGCCAAGTTGGTGCGCAGCTGTTTAGCCGCCGCAGATTGCGCGCGTGGCTAACTGGGTTTCAGATTGTATTAGTTTCATACAAGTATAGATTGAATTAAATCCATACTTGTATAATAATAGAAACAAAAACAATTTATTTTCTTTGCCGCATTATACAATGCATAGTTCACAAAGTTTTCAGTTCAAAATTCTACCAGAGGCAGTTCATCTCCAACAACACCTGCTCAGAATATAAAGAGATGGTAAAGAATAATGATATTAGCTCATAGTCAACGGCTTACCCAATGTCAAGGGACACTGAAGACAAATTAAAAAAAGGTAAAATAGTATTGTAAAAATTATCGTAATCAATACTGATAGAATTTAATTTCAGCACTGTTCATAGTCAGTAGTATAGCTATACTGCAGAAATCATTGCATCGTTAGCTATGTAGCTACATAGCGAACGACGCAATGTTTTCTGTAGTTGATCTACTTAGTTTATGGAGTCACATATTAAATCTAAACAGATAAACTACTATTACTAGTTTTATATTGGTGATAATTAGCCCTACATTAGTGAAAACCATGAGGCATCTTGTAGCACATATTGTTTAGGGATTCACCTATAGGGCCGTGAGCGTCCTGTTCTACTAACACATGGCACCTAGCGAAATATTATCCTGTACCTGATACCTTGATAATATTATGCAAGCCGTCGAAACGACAACAAAAGCGTGATGGGAAAGAAGTGCCACCTCTTATCAGAAAAAACTAAAGAAGTAAAACGGTGATTAATTAAAATCGCTTCACAAATGAACCTTCGAAGCTTCTAATTTGTTCTCCAAGATTGTTCAACACCTGGTCAGTTAGTTAATACGATATCGTACCATTCCTTTGCCTATTAATACTATGTTCAGTATTAATAGACAAACGAATGGTAATGGCACTCGCATCGCTCATCGTTGTCCGTTTATCTTGACACAAATGGAACCTTACAATCAGAAACTTACCGGACAGTAACGACAACTTACCCTTCTCTCACTGAGAAGAGGCCCGCACCCAGCAGTGGGGCAGTTTATATATAGGGCTGACAATATTATTCTAATAATGGGATAATTGATTGATAGATTATGAACATAATCCTGATAACGACTAAACTTTGAACACAGACATAATGTTGAAGACTGTTGAGCTTAATATATGTAGCATCACACCGACGCATAAATATCTATACAAATTAGACCAGACAAGTTTAAATATCAAGTAATAGGATAAAAATCGCTTAATGTAAGTAACTATAATGTTTCCAGTAAAGTTGTCCGACAACAAGGCATATAATATTCGTATGAACATTATGGGTGTTATAGATAGACACGAAGAATATTTCGTTTATTTGAATATAATAATTATTCAATTTCTTTATACCTGTAATAAGCCCTATGCCATAGCGAATAGAGGAGAGGGTGGGCAGATAGTAGTATTACCCACATTTGCCTGTTATGCTTTTTGGTTGCACCGTTGCACGTAACAGTGGCTCAACCGACTACCGGGCACATTTTCAGAACTGCTTACTATAAAGTATTTTAAAAATAAATTCCAATAATAGTTTACCTGACATGGAAAATGAAAAATGAGACTTCACAATCATACAGAACATAATCGCAGCAATCGTAGGCATGCCAATTATAGATTCATTCAACTATAGCTGCGGTTCTAAAGTGCGCCAGATAACTAATTAGTCACTAAAGATAATTTAAAAAGAAAGTCAACTTTATTGAACTATACTTCTTCGTATACAAAAATGGTCCTAAATTTTCGAAATAAATGAAGCTAGCCTATCATCAATTAACTAAAACTCTGCCACACGGGTTAAAATTACCCGCTTTATTGGACGAGAGTTATTAGTACTAAAACTAACAGTAAGTTGCCAAAGTAAAAATAAATAAAAAATGCTTTGTGTTGGTTGCTTGCTTGTCATATCAGCTGATTGCGTCATTGCTTTATAGTCGTAACGCAAAAACAAAAAACAAGTCGCAGTAGATATCAGACCCGACATTATACTTGTGATAGTTTTGCAAATTGTGGAGTGCGCATTAACTCAAAATGAAATTTCAATACAAAGAAGAGCATTCTTTTGAAAAGAGAAAGACTGAGGGCGAGAAAATTCGCAGGAAGTATCCTGATCGCGTTCCGGTAATTGTTGAGAAAGCACCGAAGGCTAGACTTGGAGACCTCGACAAAAAGAAGTATTTGGTACCATCGGATTTAACAGTGGGACAATTCTACTTCCTGATTAGAAAACGCATTCACCTGAGACCTGAAGATGCGCTGTTCTTTTTCGTTAACAATGTGATTCCTCCTACATCTGCCACAATGGGTTCTCTGTACCAAGAGCATCATGACGAAGACTTCTTTCTGTATATAGCATTTTCCGATGAAAATGTTTATGGATTTAATTTCTAAATATTACAAAATATCTTCATTATTTTAATAATTATTATACTATGATACTGTGTTGAAATATCTGACCATATGGTGAAACTTAATTTTAAGGCTTAGCTTGTAATGAGGATGTATTATGTTATATTGGTGATTATTATGATGATTGGCACTTTCACATTGTGTTAAGATACTATCACTTAAATATGAAGCAAATATTGCAATGTTTCTAATTCTTTGTTTGGTTTAGGCATGTAATTATTCCTGTATCAAAACAATAAACAAATAAATTCCAAATGTGTTTGTTTTTAAGTATTAGCACTCTAATCCTACCTTTCAGCTAAATTTGGTTTACCTAAACATAATTGTGCTTTTTATCAGTGTTATTCTGATGGCATAACACATCCTACCAGGAAACAACAAACAAATTAAGGTGACCAAAAAATTTTCAAGGTGAAATATGCTAAGATGCTGCTAATTTATACATTTAATATTATTCTATGCTTAGACTTCACAAATATTTGTTTTCCTATCTTATGAGGTATGTAGTAGGTAGTTGTATATAAACAATTACCTATCTTTAATCAGTAGATAATCAATAAGTAGACCATTCTATTTGCAAACTTCATATTAGTATCTTTTATATTGATTTGACCAAATTGTTTAATTAATTATCTTTCTTTGGCAAATAGTACTGATATTTTTGGTAAAGAGCTAATTAGCATGACCCTTTGTCAACAGGTTCAGTGAGACGTTTATTTATATGGATTTTGGTTATAAAATTAGCATTTCCTACAAAGTATTTGAATCATAAGGTTAAGAGTTTAATCTAGAAACTAATATTGCAATCAGGCAATAGGTATTATATTTGATATATTTCAGTACAACGTTTTATACCTATTATAATACGTGGGTAGTAGTCGTGAGGTTTATGGATTTAAAACTAAAAGACAAATTTTACAAGTTTTTGAGGAATATGTAGTAATAGCATCTACTAAATGCGTATGTAATAAATGTCTTATTATTACATTAACAAGAAAAATACTTTAGTCTACTTTTATGGTTACAAGGTACATATACTTTTATTGAAAATAGATTTTGCTAATCTATAAGGATCCTAAAACAAAGAATTCCTTTTAAACACAATATCTCGTGGGTCATGCAACAAGGCAGGTCAAGTAATGTAGAGTGTATAATGAAACGTTTGCGACGAAGAAGGGACGGTCGAAGATGGATTTTTTATGCAGTGACATGCGCGTAGCTATTATAGGATAAGAGTGGATACGCCCTTGCCTAGAAATAAGCAACAAACTTTCTATCACACGTTTCGTTCTTTTAGAGAATTTAGAGTATCAAGCATGCTTTTCCCAAGAGACTTGACTAATATATACCTAAACGTAAAGGCATTATGACGCAAGCGATTTTTTGTGAAATCGTCTTACATAAATACGTAGGAACTAACGTGTCGGGAATCAGAAAAAACGGAGATGGCAATAACTACCTAAGTACCTATATTATTTTTGAGTCAATATGCTATGTTATGGCCATGGCGCATAAGTTTCTTCGTTTTTGAGCGTCGACAGTAAGTATAAACTGACCCAAAAATCCGTAAATCCTGCGAAGTTTCCGTAGGTACCTTAGAGAAGCACATAAAGAAAATAATCTATACTTAGTTAAAATTTATCAATTCAAGCCCCGTTTGAATACCGACCTCATAAATTAAGCTTAATTGTAATTAATATTACCCGTTTATGTTGTTTAAAAACTGTGATAAATAAACACAGCCACAACCATTTGCTTTTCTCTTATATTTTTGTAAACTTAAAACTTAATAATAATTATGATGCGTTCAGAATAATCGCTCTATTGAGCTTTTAGCTGTAGGTCTAGTTGTCTAGTGAGACACACGCGTCATTTTAGTACCTACGTAACCCTAAAAATACTGAACTAGGCGATTTGAACAGTATTTGTCAGTTTGTAATTGATAGTAATTTTGTTAAATGTGTACGTGCCGAAACATGCATATAAATAAGATAGGTACCGTAGCCCTGCATTCCATAAGTTATGAGTAACAAAGTAGCTTGATAGTCAGATAATGAAATTTGGTATGCGCTTACCACAAAAAAGACATGAGCCGTGTTCATGAGTGTCGCAGTTTGCTTAATATAATTAAATAAAATTAATAATTAAAGTTTACATAATTCAAAAGTTCTACCCGAATGTGGTCTAGATAGACAATGCGTGAACCTATGGAAATGCCAAGAATCGAGACTAAACTAATAACTAAAAAATATAATAAATAAACTAATAATATTTGTCTCTCTGTTTAACACATGTAATAGAACCTATTACATGTGTTAAGCAGGGAGACAATTATTATTACTATTCTCAGAATATGTATATGTAATGCTGTAAAGTGTACATAAATAAAATTATTAAAAATTCATAATAACTTTTCTAAGACCACAACAGTACCTAACTGCCGTTTGTGTATAATGATGCCAATTTTTGCAACCATGACATGACATTATAGCATTTTGTTACTGTATTTATTTGGGTCTCCTCTTTGTTATTTCATCATTTGTAATGGTAACATAAGCATAATTTTACTATTTCTTTTGAAGTCTATATATTCTATAGGAAAACAAGGTGAAGAATAGCTGAAAGCTGTTGGTCCCGGCGATATTAGGTATACACCGATCACTATCGATAAGAAGAATCATAGGTAACGTCCCAAAAAATTTCAGATGTCTGTCTATTTATAGAATATTCTTATGCATGGCTTGCACCCTGAAGAACTAACATCAAACGTAACAGTTTTAGATTACAGTGCGTATTTACCAAAGAAATAGGCATGAACATATAATAAGTACCTAGATGACGAGATTTTTGTGTGTTATCATACCTACCACTATATATACCCAGAGCCAGGGTGTCACATTGTTAACAAAAAACAACAACTTGGGATTATTTTCCCATGGTAGGTAAATATTAGTAAGTAGGTACCTACCTAACGTAGTAAATATTTTGTCAAGCCAATTTGAACATAGCACATCGCAGCAATTTTGTAACATAAAACTAGCTGAGGAATATCTAACTCTCTGTACTCTGGTAGTATTACCAGAGTACAAAATAATATGATCTTTGAACCCATTTCGCCAATAGAAATATTAAAGCTAGTTAGAGGCATGGATAGCAAAAGCTCTTTGTCATGATGAATTACCATTAGTTGTTTTCAAAGACAACATTGACGTACTTGCAGCTCCTATTGCGAATTTATTAAATGATTGTGTAAGCCAAGGCATATTTCCTGATCAATTTAAAATAGCTAGGATACTTCCTATATTCAAGAAAGGCTCTAAGACTGACGTGGGAAATTACAGGCCTATCTCATTAATGCCAGTATTATCAAAAATAATTATTTGAAAATGTCATAAAAACTAGAATTGTTAGCACTTAGCGATGAAAAATTATTGACTGTAAGCAATTTGGCTACCAAAAATACGTAGGGACTCTTGATGCATTAGACCGGTTAATTGATTATGTCGTACAAAACGTCAATAATAGGCTAAAAGTTTCTGACTTATTTCTAGATTTAAGTTCTACCTTTGATAATGAGATCATAATATTTTGATTCGAAAACTAGAGTATTATGGCATTAGAGATAATGTGCTTAAACTGTTTCTTTCGTATCTGCATAATAGAAAACAGTATGTAGAAATTAAATCAGTTATCGAAAAGAAAGAAAGGTCTTTTAAATCAAAAAGTTACAATACAAAAGGCGTGCCGCAGGGCTCTGTTTTGGAACCTAAATTATTTATCATTTTCATAAATGAATTGCCTGCCACCGTTCAAAACATCATGCCCGACATAAAACTAGTTCTTTTTCCTGATGACACTAGTGGTGTTATAGCTAGTGATAATGTAAAAGAGTTAGAACGTAAAATCAACATAGATAATTTACTGAATTGGAAGAAGGAACTTGCAGTAATCAGCAATACATTAAGTAGTGCATGTTATGCAATACGCACTTTAAGATAAGATGAGCTCACAGTATCTCAGATTCGTCCAGTCTACTTTGCTTTGATTGAGTCAAAATTAAGAGTATAAAGTTCTGGGGAAACAGTTTTAAATATAACATAAGTGCAGCATTTGTCAGACAAAAGAGGTAAATAAGAACTATGGTTTGAATAAAACAAGTGGAGTCATGCAGGGATCACTTCGTACAACTAAAATTCTCACAGCGCCATGTCTTTATATTCTAGTCTTATTAGGCCACCTGGTTAAGAATCTCAATAATGTTGAGACATTAGAGGAGAGAGAAAAAAGGCTAGCAACGCGTAGGAAAGATTTATCTAGTACAATACAGCACAAACTAAATGTAGTCAAACCCTGTTCACGGGTACAATCAATTGATTGAATTTGAATTGATTCTATACAACAAGCTGCCGATAGAATTTAAGAACATAATTTGTTATTTTAGCTTAAAAAATAAATTAAAATCTTTGTTATTGCAAAAATGTTACTACAGTGTTGATGAATACCTCAAAGATATAATATGATTGTAATACATAATTTTTATATTATTTCATTTCATTACTGTTTCTTCTTTTAAATTCAATTTTTATTTTTATTGTCGTATTAACAATTTAAGTTGACATTTTTCTATTTATATAAATTATTGGATTGATTTTAAACACTTTATACGGATTTTATCGCGTTGTTTATTGGAATGGTTGTTGATTGCTGGGACAACTACCATCTTAGTCTCCCCGTGAACATGGCTGCCGTAAAGCAACCGAAACGTCGGGGCAAAGTGTAAACTTAAATATAAATAGTTTTAATAAGAAAATATATAGCTTAAATAGTAGTAAAATTCAATAATAGTAGTGTTAGAGTTTTCAAAATTATGTAATAAGTAATAACAGTGTTTAAAGAAAAATAAACAACGCGATAAAATCCGTATAAAGTGTTTAATTTCAATGTATAACATTCGCGTAAACATAAGACAATATTATGTAAATTATTGGATTTTATTTGACATACATTTAGTATTAAAAATGACATGATTTTTTAAAAATAATATATCATTCTTAATAGATTTAATAGATTGAGAATCCACAAATTTATATTAATGTAGTACTTAATTGCAATTCATGTTAAAATTATTATTTTAAACAAATATGTTCAACACAATATTTTTTGTTATGAATAAATGAATAAACAAAATTGCCAAAGAATCAAAGAGCAACTGAATGATGTCTTTATTTACATAGACGAATGTTACTAGCTTTTTACCTTCTAGGGAAAGAAGTAGAAGTAGGTAACTTCATCTTCAAATAGAAACATTATGCAGAAATAAGACTCCAGTAGGTACTTACTTATTTATTAGGTAAATATAGTTCTCGTTAACACATTTGTTCATGGTTTGTCAGTTAAAGCGTTCTTAATATTGCCACAACACGCAAAAAGATTTACTCGCGGTTGATAAGTAGGTAGATACCTAGCTAAAAAACAAATCGGTATAATTAACTATAGTTTCCGTTCGTCGCAAGTTATAACTAAGAATCCGGTTTTTGAATGCTGAAAACGAACGATTAACTTCTCAATTACAGAACATTCGAGTGCATTTAAATTATATAACTAGTTTGAGTCACGGAACATTTGTACCCAGCATTTAAATTTAAGAGTCTACTTTTCTATGTGCACTCCTCTGAGGCCTGGCAAATTCGGCATTGCTTACCGCTTGCGAAACTGGCATTTTAATAAGATTGCCTTCGAAGCTACGTAGATGTAGAAAAAGAGAAACTTATCATCCTGGCACGCATTATTAAGTCAACAATTACTTCTCACTAGAATTTATGTCCAATACTTACATATAATAAATTAATTTATTATTATTTTTATGATATTAAGACCTACCATTGAGATAGGAACTGACATCAATTGCCTGGATTATCTGAATGCCAATTAGTTATGTAGCAAACGTCTACCAGGATAGTAGAACGTTGAGCGTTAGGTAGCTGTTGGTACTAAAATTGCAATTTAGTTTATAAGAATAGGCTAGCTTCTGCTAAATACAAATCACAACAGAAAGACTATCTGCCACAATTCAATACCACCTTTGTACATAGGCTTATAGTTACGTACTGTCTTGGTAATGATCAATAGGTAGGTACACGAAGCTAAGCAGGTAATTTTTACAAAAGTGTCTATAGAAGCTTTCAATATAAATGCTATTACTTCGGTCCACGTCATCACTGTCATTCTTATCTATCATGTAGGGCAATTTATGTATCATTTACAGTAATAATTTCCTTTGAAGGAAACTTGGGCCTGGCGACCTATCTTAACGAGGAGAGTGGTCTTCTACGCAGTCGATAATTTAGGGCACATATAGGGCGTAAATACAAGTATCTATTCCTCCACTCTCATGATCCGATTAGATTACTGTCTTGTTATTCAACACGACCGGAGAGATTAAGCATAAAATGCTTAACATGGTTTCCGAGGCACGAGGATGTAAAATTACCAACTTACAATTTCCGGGCTACTACTAGAAATTTCATGACGACAAAACCTAATAACTTTTTGGCTAGACCCGGTATTCGAACCTTGGACCACAAGAACAGCACTCGTATACGTGAGCCACTTCACCAACGAGGCAGTAAATAAAAAGCCAAACGCAATTAGTTATTTCAAATAATTCTCTGTCTTACCTGTACTTCCTTAGTTTTATAATATGCATGCCGATTTAATCACCGGCTGTCAATCCCGATAATGCGCAAGTTGAGGGGCATAGGCATTGGTTCTTCGGGCGAATGTACAATAAAATTAGATATTTAGGCTTCTTATCTGCTTCCGTTTAGGATAAGTACTAATTACATTGTAGATATCATGTTTTTGAGCGAAACGATTAAGAAAATAATCTTAAATTATATTGTTAAATTGTTATCTCAGCCAAAGCCCAGAACACCAGTGGACGTAGGAAGAACGTGCTGAACAACGTCATGTAATTATACAGGATTTCAACGCCTGCAATACTTCAGTTTGGTGTAAATAATATTGTATAGGTTTAAATATTTTTTTATAAATTTTTCGTTTCG
Source organism: Catocala nupta (assembly GCA_963675205.1). Taxonomy (NCBI): domain Eukaryota; kingdom Metazoa; phylum Arthropoda; class Insecta; order Lepidoptera; family Erebidae; genus Catocala; species Catocala nupta. The sequence continues at coordinate 16,041,040 of OY776095.1, forward strand.
TTCGTAAAACAATTTAACAACAGGATAATAATACAACGCCGAACTTTTGTGTTGTCGAAAACAGAACTTGTTGACTAAACGAAGGCTCTGATCGCCGAGGACATCACAGGTTCAAGCCAGGTTTCATGAATAAGAAAAAGAAAAAATAATTAGTTCTATAATTTCGGTAAATATGTCAGTTGCATGTGGGGTCCCCGCACACTCGCTTTTGACAATGCTATCGTCAAAAGCAAATATAGGCAAAACAAACTAAGGGGTTTGAAATAAAAAAGAGGCAACGTTCATTTTAATCTTATATGTATTTCAGTTGAATAAATTTTACAAATGGAAATATTTGCCTTTTATGACATCATCATCCTCCAGGTGTTCCTAATATATTGAGTTTATTTTCTAGACTGATCTAAATAGCGTGACGCCTATAGGCACCGATTAGGCTGAGTGACTGAAGCCTGCTCTAAGTAACCCAATATAGAAAGGATACCAACGAAGGAATACACTTGAATCATCCTTTCAAATTAATTTATGTTTATACCTTTTAATATGAGCCCTATTACTATAATTATAGTACTTTAAAAGCCATACTGATGAATTATCATAAGTACACATCATATTTTAGATTAAATCAATTGAAACTAAAGTGACACATTGCGATATGTACTTTTGCTTGCAATATCAGCAATGACCCAGCATATTTTACAATTTTATTAATTTTACCATATACAAAATGTAAACCACTTAACAATTGTCCAAACAATTAAAACATGTCATTTTGTTTCTCAAGTCTCATTATTTGCAATTAATCATTATTATTTACGTATCTAAACATCTTCTGTTCTACGTAATGAATATTGATTTTCCAAAAAGGTGAATAAACACAAATTGTTTGAATTTACTTACTACTATTTTAATAACATTATATTAATCGTATTACATGTTTGAAGAATCACATCACACAAGAACATCGGAATTATTAAATGTATTTAACCTTTTGTCAATTTACATTATTTTCTAACGATAAACTATGAAAAATGTTGTACCGTTTTATGGTTATTCTAGCTCGGAATACATCCATAACTCACTTGATAACTGTACTGCTGCAGTTCTCAAGAGAATAATTCAAAACCAAAGATATAAATATATTTGATTGCAACAATATAAATTAGTTTTGTGTTGTATATGTAAACATTATATTTAGCACCACTGGAAGAAATTCGTGGTATTGTTTAAGTATGAGTAAAATACTAGTAAAGCGTACTTTACTAGTATTTTTCTCAAAACATTCATAAATACTACTAAAACATGTATAAACTTTAAACACTAGTAGTATTTTTATTATTTGCACATTATCTAGTTTTCTAGTATATTTGTCAAGACTACCAACAGTATATTTAAATGATAAACAATATGTTTAGAGATACATGTAATTATGTTGTTTCATGTTTTGTTAAATGATTGAAGTAAAACATGTGCGCGACTTCAAACTAGTAACAATTGACTGTAAAGTGTTAATATGTATATAAAATGCTCGAGTTATTTTAAGCCAAAATAAATATAGTTCTGCAATGGTGTATGTTATGCTGCACTATATACAAATATAAACAATATTACTTATTAAGAATGATACATGTGTCACTTTCGTTTAAAATGGTACGCAACAAAATTGGTAGGATAAGCAAAGGACAGCAAATTAAAAAAACCGGTAGGATAAGAGTGCGAGAGTTTACTGTATAAGCATATATACGTTGATGATAAGTTATTTTTTGTCAGACAATGTTCTTCACAGCAAAACGACATTACCCTGGCTTAAATCTACCTTAGCTTGCAGAGATATCTAATAATAATTAAAGTCGAGCAAATGCCTGCTCATTAAAATCGCTTTTTATGATTAAATAAATGAAAAGCCTGCAACACATTTATCAATATATATGATAGCCGTGCCAAAATAACAATATAACGGTAGCTCTTAAAATGAGTAATACCAAATAAAATTAGAAAATGGAACTCTATGTAATAGGATTTTATTTTACAAACTATGCTAGATTAAAACCTCATGTAGTTATGGGATCTTCTAGAAGGTCTGCCGCGGCGCATGCCCCGCCCACGTGTTCCGCTCTCGCTGTCTGCAATTATATATTACACAAATATTTAACCAGCTGGAAGGTAAATAACAAATTTATCGGTTTGTATTTTGACATCATCGTGAACCAGCATTTTGTGTCTACTGATTAATATACAATTGGCGAATCTGGACGTAACCTAATTATCATTAACGCCTCCAAATGAAGGAAAATTCTATATACACACATCAACAGAATCTAGGGATATCTTAATCTAAAGAGAATAGTGCAAGAGGATTTAGGCTTTACTGAAAACAAAATTATCACTTTTTTATGTAAATGACCCATTAAAATCAAATAATTTAAGCTTTACGATCACGGATTATAAAAATGTACATAATAATAAGCCGCTGTAACACACATCAACAGAATCTAGGGATATTTTATATTTCATCAAATATCTAAAATCTATGACGATTTTTCTGATATAGTAAATGGAAGAATGATAGCATATTTTAAGGTATTTAATAAAAATAAAAAATCATTTCGTGATTATTCGTTTTAAATAAAAATGTAAATATTTTTAATAGCCATAGACAATTAGTATGATAAAAGAACTTCATTTCTTCTTATAAAACTATTAATATTAATTAAAATTTAAAATTTTATAACATAAAATGGAATGTCATAAGATTGTTTTTTGAAAAACGGCAGGCTAGAGTTTTTTTGTTTTAGATTAAATATTGTTCTAATGCAACGTTTTTGGGCTTTAAATGCAAGAGCAGAGAGAACACCGTAGCGTAATGTTTACGATACAAAATAATGATACGCTGTTATAAAAAAAAAAAAAAATAAAAAAAAAAAAATAACTGTAGATAGACTTACCATGTTCGTTAATTTATATAGTCCATATGCAAACTGACTTAATTTATTGCAACTAATTCTACATGCGTCTTCCAATTAATTTTGTAATAGTCAAACTTTTTATGGCAACTAAAAATATTTTAGTCTATAAAGTTGTAAATAACTTTATAGATAAAAATATTTTTAGTTGCTATAAAAAGTTTATATACCTACAGAGTTGTTCCAAATGAGATTTATAAAATTATTAATTAATGAAGAAATAGGTACAGTATTGGATACGACGCACAGTGCGATATTTGTAAGATCTAGCTGGACAATATTAATTAATGGCTTACATGCGTAGTTATATTTATTCCATTTAATAAAATATGGTTCTGGAATGTGAAATATTGAAATGAAACATCAAAATTTAGGATTCGTTATATATTAAACAATAATAAATACAAATAAAAAAGTAATAACAAATTCGAGTATAAAACAGATTCAAACGTGAAACTGAAATCGATAAGATATTAATTAATATTACATTCAAATATGAATAAATTAGGGACTTATAAATAAATATACATATTATGTTGTTAAAATAAATGAATGTAACATATATTATAGATTTCACTCGATGTTGATGAGAGTTGTTAGAAAATAGAATTAGGGCTGGAACATAGGTAGTGAAAGTCAATCAGTCAGAATCACTATTAGATTCTTCCGATTCTCTGTTAGAATCATGATCATTCTTCTCATTGCCCTTCAGTATGTTCTAGTTCTGGAATTGTAATTTATAACAACTCCCATACTTCTGTAGTCATTTTCCCACGCCTAGTTTTGGCCAAAGCACGCAAACTTGCTATATAAGGGTCAGACGTTATAAGCAACCTATTAATTAAATCTGTGTTTTTATCGACTCGGGAAGTCTTCCTCGTAAACAGTTCTCTAAACTTCTTATTATGTTTATTTCTCGACTCTTGAGCTTCTTTCGATAGTTGCCCAATTGGGAGAACACACGACGAAATAATATATTTCCCATGGAAAAGTATTTTATGCACGCTTACAGGCATTGGGTACCAAGAGTATTCCTTAATATATAAATCTCTTGTTTATTTAGCGTATTCATCAAACTTGTCGCAATTGATCGGATATCTACTATTTAAGCACTCCAGTATCATATATTTCTGTGGGTGACAAGGTTTCAATTTCGCTTCTGATTTTATTAACCTCTGAAGTTATCAAATCTGCATTTTCTTTTGCAAACATTATCTTTATTGGACGACAATATCTGGTCGAAGATGGCGAAGGGTTTTGCCATACAATATTTTTTTTAATTATATGCATACATTTGAAGGGGTACCATTGATACACTGAAAAGGCTTTCATCATTACAGTGCTATGAAATTTTTTGTTTGTATCTATTTTGTTCAGCTCCATCACAACCCCATTTTAATATAATTTCTAGATTGTCGACGTTAGACATTGGGAACTATAGACTTAAAGTACTAATTCCAATATTTGAAAAATATTCGTAGAGGTCATACGCAACTGCCCGTCAGATGTTTTAGAAAAATAAGGCGTAATTATACCACAGCAATATGGTTTCAGAAAGTATAAAAATACTAGCTGTCCCGACAGACGGTTCTACTGTATAGACAAAAAAAAAAAAACAAATGTAAACCATCCTCGAATCCACTTGAACACACATATAAAAAATTATTCAAATCGGTCCAGCCGTTTAGGAGGAGTTCACTGTCAACACACGTACAGAAGAATTATATATATAAAGATAAACATGGCTATCTACAATTTTCTGGAGTCTGTTACAACCAGTATGGATATGGAGGTTATCCAGCTGTAGGGATATTTATGGACATGACTAACGCGTACGACCACGTAAAACATGACATGCTTTTAAAAAAGTTACACTTTTAAGGTGTAAGGGGTAACGCCCACAGCCTAATTAAATCGTATCTGAAGGACAGGTAACAAATAACAGAAATCTCAATGCTTTGTATAAATCAAAAAGTCAAATTACGCATCAATAACAAGAAAACTATAAAATATGGGGTACCTCAGGGTAGTGTATGGCGGCCTCTACTCTTTATAGCGTACATTAATTACCTGCTAAGCGCTACTTCATATAAAATGACATTGTTTGCTGACGACAGCACTGCAATACAGGGAGAAATTTGACTAAACTTGAATTTGACATTAATAAATCTTTGAATTCTATTATACAATGGCTGACATACAATAACTTAATAACCAATTTTAATAAAACTAAAATGATCAATTTTAGTCTATTAAAGCAAACAACAATTTTAAATATTAATTATATGGGACACAAAATAGAGGAACTAGAGGCTACAAAATTATTAGGTCTCAATATTGATAATAAAATTAACTAGAAGACGCATTTAGAATTAATTTGCAATAAATTAAGTCAGTTTGCATATGAACTATATACATAAATTAAAGAACATGGTAAGTCTATCTAAAGTTATAACAGCGTATCATGATTTTGTATCGTCAACATTACGCTACGGTGTCATATTTTGGGGTAACTCGACAGACTGGTCTCTTGCATTTAAAGCCCAAAAACGGTCAAAACGTTGCATTAGAGCAATATTTAATCTAAAACAAACAGACTCTAACCTGCCGTTTTCAAAAAACAATCTTATGACATTCCATTTTATTTTATAAGATTTTCAATTTTAATTAATATTAATAGTATTATAAGAAGAAATGAACTTCTTTTATCATACTAATTTTCTATGGCTATTAAAAATATTTACCTTTTTATTTAAAACAAATAATCACGAAATGTTTTTTATTTTTATTAAAGACCTTAAAATAACCTACCATTCTTCCATTTACTATATCAGAAAATTCTTAATAGATTTTTAGATATTTGATGAAATATAAAATATCCCTAGATTCTGTTGATGTGTGTTACAGCGGCTTATTATTATGTACATTTTTATAATCCGAGATCATAAAGCTTAAATTATTTGATTTTAATGTGTCATTTATATAAAAAGTGATAGTTTTGTTTTCAATAAAGCCTAAATCCTCTCGCACTTGCCTTAATACCTGCGTTGCGGCAGACTTTAGAAACATCAAACAAGTATAGACAGACATCTGTTACCCGAACGTACAGGCACAAATTACGCATTTCCACCTCCTACGATCCTGGCATATCATCATCAATTTCGTTATAAATATTTATATATTATATGCTCCTCGATTTACGTATAACTTTTATACTAAGCTTTACTCCAAAATAACACCGGTGTGGTCAGAGAACGTTCGGTGAGGTTCGACTGGCCCATAGGTATACGATTGCTTTATGATTTCTTGGTCAGTCGTTTGTTGCCTTCTTTTTCTATAGGTCTTTAACCACTTTGGTACATTTTCTCAATTTTTTTACCGATACCAAATCGGTAAATTTACATTTTGAAAAAAACATTGCAAGATATATCTTTTTCCTTATGACAGCAGAATAGACAGCGATAGTTACCGGCGGCGCGCATCCAGCGCGTGTTCTGCGAGTGCGGCGAGTGCGGCGCGGGCGAGTGCGCGGGCGAGTGCGCGAGCGCGTGCGCGGGCGCGCGCCGCGCCGGGCCTGTGGGCGCGCTGCTGGCCTCCGCCTCGCGACCCTCCTCCGCTATCTGCTTCAAAATATATAGAGACATGGCAGTACTACAGTAGTATTACATATAATTACTTAATAAAGGATCTTTTATCTTGTAACACGTAATGAAAAAGATATGTCCAAATTAATAAAGAATTATTTTTACAAATTGAATGTTTTAATTGTAACAAAAGCACATATTTAGACAAGGTACGGAATCCTCGCTTGAACTTGTACTTCTCCTGCGCTCTCATCTATACTAAGGTATAGAGCACAGGCTTGGCATAAACGCGATACCTACAACGCGTTCATGCCAAGCCTGCTTTTATAATAAAAATATTAGAATAAAAGATTCCAACTTCATTAATTAATATTAATAGTTAATTAAAGGTAGACTAAGCTCAAGCCCTTCTTTCATTGGGGAAGAGGCCTGTGCCTAAGAATGGGACAGTAGAAAGTAACATTAGTTTATTACAACTCATGTTATATTTTAAGTTAAATATATTTAGTCTTATTGACTCTGATACATAACACAGGTCTGCAATGGTTTTTCTCTTTGGGATTTGATTAACGTTTTTTATAGTTTCTGATGTGAGTAATTTATTTCAAAGGATATCAAGAAAACATTAAATTAATAAAATTAAATTATCTGATTATAACATATAGTTAAATTTTAATCAGAACACCAACATCTTGATTCTCCTATGTATAGGGATTATTTCTTTCTAAGTCTGCAAGCAGTACCTTTGATACAAGGCGTATATCAATGTTTTTTTTATACGACTAAAGTGGCAAACGAACATACGGCCCACCCGATGGTAAGTGGTCACCGTAGCCTAACGCCTGCAACACCAGATCACTTGCGCGTTGCCGACCCTGTAAAAACCTTTTAACACCCTTTTTGAAGAACCCTATATGTAGTCTTGTGGGAAAACTTTGGCAGGGGAGTTTATTCCACGACCTAAGCGTCCGCGGAAGAAAATTTCTTTGGAAGCGCTTGATGCGGCACCAATTAGGTTGTAAGGTGTGAGAATGAAATCCCTGCCGATAGCGAGCGGTGCGATGATAGAAAGTAGCTGAGGGCATCATCTCAAACAACTCCTCAGAACACAATCCGTTATACAAGCGGTAGAACACGCAAAGAGAGGCAATGCAATGTCTCTTCTTAGACATAATGGCTCAATACCGCCTGTGAGTTTGGGCTCATCGACAATTTCTCAAGGCTCGTCTCTGTACCACGTCAAAAGAATCAAGCTGATATTTTGGTGCTCCTGTCCAGAGATGACTGCAGTACTCCATGTAAGGCCGGACTTGCGACTTATATAGAATCAGTCGTTGCCCCGCAGTGAAGTACCGCTTAGCTCTATTGAGTACACAAAGCTTTTTGGAAGCCAGCATGACCTTACTCTCTAAATGACTACGGTACTGTACATCAATTGAGATATCGAGGCCAAGGATTCCAATACTCTTGGAGATGGTGAGAGGCGTGTTCTAGAGTTATGAAATCACAGTGAATGGGGTTTTCTTAGCAGTGAACGCGCTGGCTTGTGTCTTAGCTGGGTGTTAAACACGACTACATTTAGTCTTCCCCATACGGATACTCTATCCAGAGTTTTCCCGATTTCAGACACAAGCCGTTCGCGGCTTTACTCCACTGTAGACTTAGGGGTATTAGCGCGGCCCGTGTAATAAGTTCAATACAGAAACAGTGTCGGCGACAACACAGAACCTTGCGGGACGCCAGTATTTATGTCCATGCGGTTAGACACAGTTGTGATGCATCTGCCGGACAAAAAGCTGGCAACTCATTCGCATAATCTCTTGGGCAGTCCGTACGATGGTAACTTCGATAGAAGACCTTTGTGTCAGACCTGATCGAAGGCCTTCGCCTGTCCAGGCTGACAGCCAATGTCTCACTTTGGCTCTCAACGGCTAGTGCCCATTGGTGTGAGATAAATGAGAAAGTCAAACAAGGCAGTGGTCAGAAGAACCAAGTGGTGCTTCCACCTGGATGGAGCATCCATCCGAGCGCGTAGTCAGCAGAATGTCCAATAAGGAGCTAGTGTGGGTCTCTTCATCTGGTATTCTCGTAGGACTATGTACCAGTTGAGAAAATCCATAGGCCAGAGCAAAGTCATGAGTAGACCTTCCCGCAAAGTCAGTGGATCGAGAACCAAGCCACTCTACGTGGTGGGCGTTAAAGTCTCCTGCGATCACTAGTTCTGCAGAAGGATACTGCTCAGGAGCTTTGTCAGTCGACGATTGCAGGTGCTCAAAAAACGAGTCGTATTTGCGACACCGCTATGAGACCTGTAAAGACACGCATAGATACAGGTGTGGCCTTTGTAATCTACACGTACCCACCAAGTCGACAGGTCTCTGTCTTCAAGGCCATTAAGACGGCGACAGCAAATATCATCCCGGACGTATACACAGATCCCAGCGCGACGCACAAAGTTGTGTTCCAACTTGTAGCCAGGGTATAGGAGGTATGATGTGTCGGTCGGGCATGATATTTGCGTCTCCGTAAAGAAGAACAAGGTCGGCTACGCGGTCTCCATGTGGACAGGTTATTGACAATTCATGACAGACGTTTCTTTTGGTATTTTCTTGCTTTTTGACATTAATACGTTAATAAACTGATAAATTTTGAGTAATGTCAATAAGGTCGAAAATCGCATGCACCTGTTTTTTGTAAGCACTATTGATAGCTGATCACTTTCTGATAGTCATTTGTTTAGTAGACGTTTATTTGTTTTGTAGACAACTTATTTTAGGTACCTATCCTCGTGGTACAACTATTTGGACCTAATTTCACCGTTGTACTACGGGTCATAATCATAAATAGCAAAAAAATATGTTACAACAGTTGAACCATAGGTAACTTTACTTCCCCGTGGTACAACCAGTTGAACATCGCAGTTGTACCACGGGTCGGAAGCGGCGCGCGTGTTTGCTGTTTTTTAATACGCAACATTTTATTAAGTGTGTAGTTATAAAAAGTAATCACGTAATCGTAATTGCAACTACAATTTGTAGTTAGTAATCAGTAGTTAGATTACATATGCCTTACACTGTAACAGGTATTTTCTAACAAGTTATTACATTAACGGAAACATAGGTCCAACGTGAAGAGGCCCTTCGAGAGTTTTAATAAAGGTGGGATGGAACACCGACAGCGGCACTAGCCGCAGCGGGCGTAAGACTATTGCTACGTATGGATTCTAATAAATGGGCTATGGGTATGGGTGTTTGGTGGACCGGTATATTGGTAACTATAGATGAAAAACGGCGTCTGCCCTGAATACTCTAATAGCGTCAATGCAATGGGCAGACGGTGACTGGCCAACTCACTAGATGGACCTCCTGAATAGCCACCATAGGCAAGCCAGCAGCAGAGGGCAACACCTGTGCGAGTGGCTAATGGTGTCGAGCGGTGCGGCGTCGGTTTCGCCATCACGGGTCTCGTGAGAACGGAGACCCGAAGCGGGTTTCCGCGTAGTTATGCCCTTGAAAAGACACTTCCACCCACAAGCACATAGCTCTAGCGGCTCCCCTCTGACCGGCCGGCCAAGGCAAGCCATATTATTAATAAACAGGCAAGCAGTTGAACAACTGATATGTACCTGTATCCTGCTGAATTCCCACTAAGTAGTCTTTTGTCGTTGAAGGTATTTGTCGAGTTTATTTTTAAATGTGTTTGCATTTTAAGCTGAGATTATATCTGCTGGCAGTTTGTTCTACGCTCTTACAACCCGATTACTTAGATAGTATTTGTGGGGATTATTATTTAAGTACCGGGTGCATAATTTATGGTGGTGATTACCGGGATGTCTCTAGTCACCATCTTTCTTTGCCCTGGTGAATCCGGCATAAACACGCCGGGGAAGGGTTTGCGTCAATGCATTACTCCAAACTTCCCGTAAAACAAAAACTACTTTTATTTAATAAAATATAGCCTTAGCCTAACCTATTAAATAAAATGTTACTCAGTTATAATATAGCTTTCTAATAGGGAAATACTTTTTTGAATTGATGAGTAGTTTTTGAGTTAAATCCTTACAAACTAACAAACAAACATACTAAAAATCAAATATTTCCTATTTATAATATTATTAATATAGATTATTATATTATAACCTATACATACGGTGCAGATATTGCTGCATTAGTTTATAGCCATAATTTCTAACATTGTTAACTTTAATTTCTAAACCGTCTTACTAAATGTAAACATGATAACACAGGTGCCATTGCTACATATCAAAGGGAGGTTAATTGGTTTTATACACCATTACTAGCCAAACTGATAATATAAGTGTCGATATAAATATATTATTATAATGTTAATAAATCCCGATATTATGCTATATCCTAGAAGAAATAAAGTATATGCTTTATATATTTTACAACTAATATATATATTGTTTTGTTTATTGTATCAGCCTAAACAATTTAGACGAAGTTTACTTTAAAATTACAGCAAAGTACTTATCACTTTACTTATATACTTACTAGTGTTGAAAATGAGCGTCGTAGTACTATGCGATGTAGTGCGTTAGGGTAGCAGAGCGCGATGAGTGGAAATGAATGCCATTTAAGTAGCATTCCTCAACACAAAGACTATGTAAAAACTTAAAATGTACTAAGTTTAAAGAACCCTGTGGCTGCAGATCCAATTTTGTCTTAACTATGTCAAATGATCAAAATATTCTATAGGAGGCACCAAAGTATTGAAGATAATATAGGGATAACACATTCCTTTAGAACATTTTTTGTTACTTTGAAAGTGTTGAAGTACGTTAGTCTTGTGTATAACTTTGCGAGGCATATCATTGTTGACCCAATTATGAAGACTCTTAATATAAACTCATTTATGTTACGTAATAAATGCTAGAGAAACTAATAAATATACATAGGTATTTATGGCTGACAAATGTCAATTAGACAAACTTGGTAAGAAATAATGAAGATATATATATATAATATAGACAGACAGACAGATCATTAGAAACATTTGTGTTTCTCCTAATATGTTAATAAAGACGACTGTCTGTATTACCATATTATGAGAAATGCAGCATGTTAGACTTAACATTGTACTGTTATTACAGCAGTCAGCGCCGGATGTTTTGTAATTTACATATTATACATAATTCATTAAAACTGGTTTATTATCTACAGTCGCTAAGTAAGTCGTATTTCTGCAAAAACGTATTATTATTTATGTAACGCATTTTATAATTTTTAGTAAAATTACTTATCTTTCATAATAGTAAAAGTCTGGTGGTTGACTGCTGTAAACAGTACAATGTTAACAATAGCAGACTGGTCTAAAACTGCCGGGACCACAAGGACTTTAAACATTTATGGGCACTAAGATGGCTTTCAGACATAACTACATAATTCTGATTAAGGACAAGTATATTTATAGATTTCTTGTAAATAAGATAAATGTAACTAAAAATAGTTATAATTATCATTTATGTAATTTACATAACTTTGCCTAAATTTCTTACTTTCCTACCAATTATCAAGATTTGAGGCCAAATGAACGCTATTTCTTCATCGCATTCACTCATTTCTTAGAATGAAAGTAAGACATACTTTTATTCTAACAGGTATGTACTTTTAGCGTTATTTAATATCTACTTTAATATCTCTTGGCTATCGGTTGGATCTTGGGATCCAGACAAAATGCTTTTTATTGTTTTTGGATGATGGATATTAAGTATTAAGCAGTTTATAAATACTTACTTGATGTGGAGAAGATGGCTCACTGCCTTGGGAACTGACCGCTGTTGCTTCCTCCTCAACTCGGGACTCCTCCCAGTCTCGTGTCTCGCCACCTTCTGCATCTGTATAGAAAAAGGTTAATTTAATCATTCATTAAATGAAATCTAACTACTTTAAACACAAACATTTAGTTGTTTAGTATATCTGCTTAATACTGATTGACCTCTGTATGACCGTGTTAAATTATCACGAACAAATTACTTAATAGATTTTAATGGTATTTAATAGAGAGTGCATCTATATTCCGGCATAACAAGTCAAGTCAGTTTCTATCACTAATTTTCAAAGTTCCTCTGGGCAACATAATATGCGATCATCAAGTTATAAGAACTGTTATTCCATAAGATTTTTAAATTTAAATGAATAAATGTAAATCTGTAGTTTACCCAAACAACTAGAGGTCTTTATAATCAGTCCACCAAAATGTCTTAGGAATGTATTTTATATTTACGCAATACCATATTTTAATAAAAACTAGCTATCAGTATCAGTTTTACAATGACCAATGTTGTCTCGCAGGAGTAAAATGGTATCCTTCCACAGAGTCAGTGACATCAATGCCCAACACAACATGTGTATGAGTGGTTGGATCTTAATCTACAAATTTTTTGGGTAAGTCTGATGAATTTACTTTGCCTTATGCATCTGATTGTATCTGGCCTTAGAATCATGAAACAGTTAACAGTAAACAATATACTAATAGGTGAATAACTAAGCTTTTTATCGAACTTTCGTCGGATCAGCGCCATTTCGAATTTGCCAGATGACATGCTCGCAGAAGGATGCAACTGGTTTTGGTTACATTGTCGTCCATGATATTGATCACGACCGGCAGCGAGAGGTTAAGAATTATGATAAAAATAAAGGCTTATAATTGCACGGAGTTGTTAGCGCTGCACCCCATAATATTAAGACAGAACTCGAGCGTGTGCTGCGCCTCTCTGTAACCGCAGTGGTCATACATGGGATTTAGTTTCTTTCCAGGCATCGTGCACACCCACTCGCCAAAGTAAGCGCGTTCCCTGATAGACTCCAGCCGCATCTCCCACTGGCACCATAGCGATTTGGTAAAGTCTATTACGTAATCCTTTAATTTGCAATGGAGAGGGCTATGAAGCATATGATTATCAGCTCTTAGCTCTTTTGGAATCTATAATACACCTTTTATCTTGGTCTTTCAAATATTTTCAAATACTCAACTTAATTAATTACACTGAAAAAGCTAAAAATATGAGACTCATTTGCGATGTTGCCAATAGGAAGAAGCTACATGACGTAAACGCTCTTAAGGATTTAGGAAAATGAATAGAGCAAAAACAAATAAAATAAATTAGTCGTATTTAACTTCGTTAAGTTACAATTGCATCCGTGATGTGCTGCTTAATCGCTAACATATCCTCCATTTGTTTTAGCTCTCAAGCTCTCTCTCTAGCTCTCAAATCTAGAACACGGCTTCATTATCAACACAACACTTTGTAAAGTACAAAGTTGGTAAAATGGCATAATATATGACGTAACATTCAAACGTATAGCTTGCATGTTGCAAACACTTTGAAACAAAAGCGGGTTGTTCCGGCGTCATGCGATTACGTTTCATCCAACAGTTTTTATTTCTAACTCAATCTATTAACGTTCCTTACTTAACCGACAGAAATTATTTCATATTCAATTCTTTATTCATCTTATAAGTAATAATTTTTTTTTTAACGTGGTTGAATGCTTTGACGCATACCTCTCCACTGAAAAGGGGGAACGGAGAGGTTATGTCGGGCTCACCCGGGTAAAGATGGAACGTCCCGGGTACTACCGACTAAACCTACCACGGTGTGCCAACTCGCTGCCTTGAATGGTGGATGGGTCGCTGGAACTGAAACTACATCAGCGATCCACCCAGCAGTGTCCAACACAGGCAAGAAATGCGGACGGAACTGCGGACGACGACTCCTGGGTGACACCCCGGCACGACAGAGGGCGTCACTCCGACTCAATGGCTGGCGGACGAGAGATCCCCGTTCTCCCGTCCGCGGCCAACGCTATGGCGGCGTCGCCCGGTTCGCCGGCGGCGGCTCGGATCCGCAAGGATACTTTCCTCACGGATCCGCTCCGCCACCTTCTTCCGCGAGATAACGTCCTCGCAGAAGGATGCGACCGCTATCCAGTTCCTCTCGCTGTCGACCATGGCTTTGATCACGGCCGGCAGCGAGAGGTCGACACCCACAACGCCTATGAGTTCACGGCGCTGCACCGCCCAGGCAGGACATTCCTCGAGCGTGTGCTGCGCCGTGTCCTCAATACACCCGCAGTGGTGGCAGACGGGACTCGGTTCCCTCCTAGCGACCGTGTGCAGGTATTTCCAAAGCAACCGTGCCCTGCCAACACCTGCACCAGTCGGAAGGAAAGAGTCCCATGCTGCCGCGCTGGCCGCCGCTCTAACAGCGGCTGGAGGGCCCCAACGGTTCCGAACCCCGCTAAAGGCACCTCCAGCCGCGCCTTCCATTTTAGGAATACGCCCTGGCGGGCTCGGTTCCTTGTACCAGTTATTAACTCCGGGAGGGGACGAACACCCGTCTCCTCCCATACCGACAACATCACTTTAAACGTTTCGGCAAGCACTTCCGCTTCCAAGTCCCACGGGGGAGTTCCGGCCAAAGTGCAGGCTGCGTCAGCCGATACCGTGCGGTATCCGCGTATGACCCAGACCTCCATGACTCTCTGCGGTATCCGCAAGAGAGCCCTACACTGGGCGGTCAGGGAGTCCACCCACACCGGGGCACCGTAAAGCGCCATCGACCGGACAACCCCCGTGTAGAGCCGACGACAACAGACGCTGGGCCCGCCCAAGTTTGGCAAGAACCGCCCGAGAGCGGACGCAGCGCCGAGGAGCCTCGGAACGAGACGGCTGAAGTGCTCGTCGAAACGCCACCGCCCGTCTAGTACCAGGCCCAAGTACCTCATATGGGCCTGGACTGGTACATGAACCGAGCCCACCACTATAGAGGCGCCGCTGGGTGGCTTGCAACGGGGACCATGAAAAACTAGGGCCTCCATTTTGGACATAGCAACCCTCAAACCTAGCGCCTCGATACGCCCGACCACCTGGGACACCCCCACGGTTACCCCCTCGGGCTGTGACAAGAGTGTCGTCAGCATAGCTGATGACATTTAGCCCGGGGGTAGGACACCGCGTAGGGCCCAGTCAAACCCGATGTCCCACAGGAGCGGACCAAGAACAGAGCCCTGCGGGACACCGCATGACATGGGCCGCCGCCAAACTTCGCCACCAACTTCGAGGACGACACTTCTTTCTCTTAGATAGTCTGCCACCAGCTGCTCCAGGTACAAGGGCACTCTGTGATATCGGAGCACCTCCCGGATACAGCTAAATGGCAGACTGTTAAAAGCGTTGGCGATGTCCAAAGACACCGCCAACAGCAAGCCGCCACCAGCAACAGCCTCCTCGGCCTGGACCGTCGAACGCCCCTGACGCAATCCAAAGTGGGCATCCGACAAGTCAGGTCCCATCGTACTCAAATGCTGGACGATGCGGGTAGCTAGGATCTTCTCTAGCATCTTCCCTGCCTCATCCAGCAGCACAATAGGCCTGTAAGCCGCGACCGATTCCGGAGGCCGCCCCGGTTTGGCCGGCAGCACCAACTTTCCCTCCTTCCATCACTCAGGGAACCGTCCCGACACCAGGCTCGTGTCGAAAAGGCCCCTGGTGGGGACCCAGGTGGTCGAGGGCCAACGCGAGGGCTCGCGCTGGTACACCATCGGGTCCGGGTGCAATCCTCTTGAAGCGGATCCGCAAGAGAACCGCCCCCATCTCTGCATCGTTAACCAGGGACACAATGGAATCCGCCTCCCGATATTGGCCTCCCACTAGTGCCATCACCGGGGACATGTGCTCTTCCCGGCCAGGAAAAAGTGCCTCGACCACTTCAGAGAGAAAGTTGGGCTGGAATCTTATAAGTATTCCTACCTCAACCGATGACGAAATTACCCAATAACTTAAGAGTTATTGGGTAATTTCGTCATCCGTCCGTCCGACCGTCAACCTAAACCTAAGGGTTTAGGTTGACGGTCTGAACAAAAAATACTGTTTTAGTAATCTATATCTATACTAATATTAGATAGAGGAAAGATTTGCTTTACCGATTTTACAAAATTTTTAACCATTATAAGACTTAGTACTGTTACTAACCTAGCCTACCTTTACGAAGCCAAAGATTATTTTGCTATCCATACTTTTCTCGTTAATATTTGTCACGGGTAGAGTAAGGAACGCATTTCGGTTGAATAAAGAAACTTTATTAAAATAATGTAATCGGATCAGTTAGGCATTCTAGTTTAGGATGAGTAAAGAAATAGGATAAGAAATCATAGGATGAATACGGAACAACCCACAAAAGTATCTCGGGCGCACCTCTTACCAATAAGGTGTACGCAAACAAAAGGCATGTGACGTCATAGATAAGTTAGCGTGTACTAACGCGTGTGCGCGGCGTGCGGCGCCTGCGCGGGCGGCAGCGCGGCGGCGAGGTCGGCGTGCGTGTCGTGGTGCGCCGCCAGCGCCGCGCCCGCGCCCGCGCCCGCCGCCGCGCCCGCGCCCGCGCCCGCGCCCGCCTCCGCGAACGTGAAGCGCGCGCCCGCCGCGCTCGCGCCCGCGCCCGCGCCCAGCGGCGACACCACTGCCTCGCCGAACCTGCACAGAGAGACGCGCACTCATTACTTGTCACTCACTGATGCTAAAGAACCCGCTGCATAGATGCTGATTCTTTATTGCGTTATTAAACCTTAAAACTTGAATATTCTGGAATAATATATCATTTTAGTAAACAGAGCACTGAAATCAAATTTACTTCCTGCAAATTCAATCTTGGCGCATATCACGGTGTTTAACCATAATAAAGACCAGAATAGATCTAGGTACTCCATATTTATAAACAAGTGTAATACAGACATACCATGTACATTATTTTATAAAGCTAAGAAAGTTGTAGGTTATTAAAATATATCTGTACATATTACAAACAATATATGTAAGAGCGGAGTTTTCTACTACAGGCATTATATTATTATTCCGAACATAACTTTCTGTAAAACGAATTATTTGACACAATTTTTTTTAAATTATTATTTATTAATATGTAACAAAAACTCCGTTGGCCGTTCTACGCATGTATACAACGCTGTTTTTAGTGAACCACGAACCTGAAAATAGTTTGTTTGAAATCAGCAATAGAACAGCGATTGCAATACTTGTTAAACCATTCCATCAGTTTTGTTTCAAAAGTGTATGCGATAATGTTCAAGTTGGACACAATATTATTACGCGTGTCACCGGCCGACTGCCATTCGATTCGATCGATAACAGTACCTACCTACGATTATACATAAATAGATCCCGTAATGTACGCCGTTATACTACTACTTGCCGCCCGCCGCGCTTAGCGCATCCCTTCCCATGTGAGTGACGTCAGTGCGTGCACAACCACGTTGTTGTCGTGACGTAGTTCCCGAGCGCGCGTGTCGTGTGTTTACTTTGTGTTCAAATATGACCTTCCAATACACCAAACTGCCGTCCTTTAGCTATAGTGCCGTTAAGTACCAAAACCACATTTTGAGATACGCGCGAAAAACGGTCAACTAATTAAAAACTGATGCTACTTCCTAACTAGAAGTCACTTCCGAAACTTTTAAATATCTAAAAATATATCTTGAACAGCTCTTTCATTCAGTGCAGCTACCAGTCAAAAATGTTTACGTAAATTAAAGAAAATAAATATTTATAATTTTTTGAAAGTAATCTTTAAAATATCTAGTCCTAAAATTATGACTATAATGCCGTAATGCATACCTTAACGGCATTTTTGCTAATGGTTTTGACCTAATATTGCAGTTATATACCACACTTAAAAATGTTGTAATAATACAAACCTTAAAAACCGTTAAAGGCGCTAAAGCTAGTATAGGTTAGCATAATTGCTTAATCCAGTACATTGGAACTATGCTCTATTGCCGCTAAGTCACTTAACGGCAATCAAGACAAGTAAATTTCAATAATAACTCAATTTATTTTTTGCCATAGCCATTGTTTTATTTATTACATTGCTTTAATGCGGCTAAGTACAAAACCTTTAATGATAACGGCATTTCAGCTATGTGTTACGTTTCATAATTATTAGAGAATCAAATAAATTTAATACAAATACAAAAACGAAAACAAGCATTTCAATTAAAATCTTCGTTTATTTCTTAAATCAAAATGAGATCAATCATTATATCAAAAAAATCTTATCAAATTACACTTATTATATATTTAGGGAACGTTTTTATGAGGAACTTTTACTTATTGTTAAGGTATAAATTAACATATATTATGCAGTCTTTAGTTACCTAAATTTACTCAGTACTTTTTAATTGACTCTTTTATAATTCTTAGCACCACTTGTGCTTGCCTCAACATTACATTGAGTGGTTGGCAAACTGTTCCAAAATACCAATTTGTGTGGTGGTATTATGCTGGATAATTTTTCGAGAATGCCAGCTTTTCTCTGTACATCTATACCTTTTGGATTAGTACGAAATTCTAGTTTCATTACTTTTGGATTTTTAATATATTTGTCATTCATGAATCTCAATAGTGTGTATTCGTCGTCAAAATTGTTTTTGTACATGAGATCACAATTATTCCGACTAAAACACACCTGAGTCATGTTTTTTAAATAAGCTCTCGGATTAGAATTTTGTATTCTTCTATCTGATACATAATTCGGTACATTCAAAAAGTTTTCTGCCACCAAAGATTTGACGTTAACTTTTGAATTATTTATCGACGCCACTGCTTCTTCAAAATCGGTAAAGTCGTAGAGTTTTCCTTTCTTTTTCATGGCGAGCTCCACTTGGCGGTGCACTTGGTCGGCGCTCATAAACGTATGGCCAGGCTCTAAATAGTGCAGAATAATTTGTTCTGCACTAATGTCACTGCCATTTACCATGTGCACCAGCAATGAATATAGAAGCCAATTTTTATTCTGCGCGGTGCAGTTGTCCAGCCAAATATGTATGTTTGTTATATCTCTGTTTCGAAGAAGGAAATAATAAAACGCGGTCATAATATCTTCTTGTTTTCTTCCCGCTTGAGCATCATGCCATAAGACAGTTAGCGGCTTAGATTCCGATGTTATTTTACCCAGAGGTGCGAAGGTTTGGTTATAAGCTACAAGACGCTGGCAAAATATAGCAGCTTTGAAAGAGTCTAACCTAGGCAACATAATCACTTTCTCTAAATCAGCGCTGAAAAAAATTGTAGTATTATCTTGAGGCATTTTTTTGTGATTTTCATAGAGCTGCCTTGCTTTCAAGTATTTCTCGTGATGCTTGGTCCAGTCCACACAAATAGCGCAACCATCAGTCTGATCGTGAGAAGTTCCTTTTTTATGTAAATTGTAGGCCTCGCACACTTCACATTCTTCATTGCCGAGGCGGGCAAAAGATATATTCATACTTTTTATATGATTTCTGTATAATTCGTAGCTGACTTTTTGATCTGGATGTTTTTGAAGAAAATCTTTGTGCATGTGAACCACATTCAAATCGCTTGGCAGGTAGCGTCGCAGTGGAGCATGTTCTCGCCTGTAGTGAGGTTCCATTGGATTAAATGATTCTACATGTTGGTTTAACATATCTCGATCAAATGCAGGAGTTTTTTGATGTTTCCCTCTTTTGTCGCATGTGGTATCTACCCGGATATCTTGAAGAATCCGGTCATTTGTTTTAACGTAGCCTAAAGTGGTCAAGAAAAAAATTTTACACACTTCCGACACCGTGCCATCTAATTTTTTTAAAAAGAATGATCTTCTTGGCTTTCTCTTTGGTTCGGTTGTGATTTTTCTTTTAGGGAGTACTACTGCAGTGTGTGCATTGACAAACAAATGTTGATCTTGTAAATTCATTTTCCAGTAGTAATTGTTGATTTTTTCTCGATCTTCCTGTGATACTTGAGTTGTACATTTTTTTAAACAATTTTCTTTACACCCCGGTTGGACTAAGTGTTCTAATCTTTTTTTGATTTTTGCTTCTATTTTTCTTTGAAGTGCAGATGTGTTATATTTTTTACGTTTTCTTTGCGAAGATGGTTCTTGTTCCAAGCTGTGCGAGGTATAATCTGTGGATAATATTTGAAAAACTCCAACATCAATTGTGTTCCTACGTTTACGAGCAAGTTTTTGCACAGGTTGCACAGTTAACCTAATATCAAATGAACTCCTTCGCGATTTATCTAAAATTTTCCCATTTGCAATATTGGAATCCGTGTTATTACAAATAGAAGCAAAACTTGCCAGAGCCAAATCAGTCTTTTTATTTCTTTGTAATTCTCGGGACTTTTTTTGTCTGACCTCATCAATAGAATCGTCACTTGACGTATCAGACTCAGATGGGTTATAATCTTTGTCACGGACTGAGTCATCCGAATCATAATCGCATGTATTTAGATCTTGTCCAGTTGTATAATTTGATAGTTTTTCGATTTTATTGTTACAATCGCCATTTGTAGATTCTGGTGATTCTTCAAAAGGCATAACTTCTTTGCAAGTTAGGTCGATTGACAAATCATATAAGTTTGAGTTGGTTTCTAATTCCTGTGTATGGATTTTAGCGTCATATTTTTTTATGAAAAGTCTTTCATTCAAACTTTTGCATTTAGTTAAATCAGACAAGTAGTGTGAATTGTTTGATGTTTGCGTCTCACAAAATGTTTCAAAAACGCTGGATGTCATAGAATACGGCCTAGTATAGATACTGTCAAAATAACTGGCATTACCGTGGTCAAGTACCTTTTGTTTTGTATTCTTGTGTGAAGTATTTTGTACTTTTTTCATACTAGTTTCTGTTTCTGTGACCATATTAAGAATGTTTTTAGTTCTTTGTGTAAAAGCGGACCGTCTGTAACAAGGTAATCAAGTGGTAAGTGTCATGACTATGTTTTGAACATACATAGAAGCGAACACGTACAAAATAGGATATACATACAGTAGTATTGAAATTAAACTATTATATACGGATTTTATCGCGTTGTTTATTTAACACTTTATTACATAATTTAGAAACTTTTACACTACTATACTACTATTAAAGTTTACTAATTTTAAGCTAATTAAATTGGTAAAACTATTTATATTTAAGTTTACACTTTCCCCGACGTTTCGGTTGCTTTTCTGCAGCCATGGTCTCTCCCCGTGACCGTTAAATAAACAACGTGATAAAATCCGTATATAGTAGTTTAATTTTAATGAAAAACATTCGTATAAACAGAAGACAATATTAAGCACAGTAGTAGTTAGTAATATAATCCTAAGAGTAATGCTTTAGTTACATTATTTTTTTGCAGTGAATAATCGACCGAGAAGCCAAGCGAACATACTCACATAAGTGCCTACTTGTCTCAGTAGACTTAAATATCACACTTTGCTAAATCAAAACAAAAAGCGCGCTTTTGATAAAAGTTGGTACAAACCTGGAAATGTTGTCAGCCATGGTAACGAAATTGGCGGGAATCCGCGAGTGCGGTGCGTCGCGCGTCCGTCCTATTCAAACACTTGCGCCGCACTAATCACCCGCACCGCGCCCCGCCGCCGCGTGAGCAGAATCAGCTGAACTTGTACGCGCGCGAGTATACTTAGCGGCATTTTAGATTAGTTATGTTGGATAGCCGCAATATAGTCTTGAACAATACTTAAAATATTTGCTAGATTATTAAATAACTGC
Organism: Catocala nupta; assembly: GCA_963675205.1. Classification (NCBI taxonomy): domain Eukaryota; kingdom Metazoa; phylum Arthropoda; class Insecta; order Lepidoptera; family Erebidae; genus Catocala; species Catocala nupta. The sequence continues at coordinate 16,063,147 of OY776095.1, forward strand.
CGTTTTATACGAATACCATTTGTATACTGTCAAATTAATATTTATATATAAAATTCTTAAATGCGGCTAAGGGCTTTTTGCGGCATTTATGCATAGGATTCTAATACTGTGGCTTTAAAGTTATGAATTTGTATACATCAATTATGAGAAAAGCTACGTTAAAAAGCCGTTAAATTACTTTAATCGCACTATAGGATTGTAAAATGATTTAACGACAATTTAGCTAAGCAACAAATCGCAAATTATTATTAAAATCTGTGGTTATGTAGCGTAAGCCGCATTTTAGCTTTGCAATGTCACATAACTGCGTTTTAGCGTAGGTATGTTATGTGATTTGTGCTTTTAACGGCATTTCTTTTTTTCGTATCTCCAAAACCATAAAACTTACAGAAACTGTAGTCAGACAGATCTATAGAACTTTTTTTTCTGATAAAAATTGCCTCAGAAAAGTGAAAATGTCAATTTGTCAGTTAACGGCATTTTAGTTAAAGGACGGCAGCAAAGCTCGGTATACACCGACTATTCTTAGAGACGTTATTCTTGTCTCTTATCTACTAGATCCGAATCGATGTGGTTTCGTGGGGAGAACTATGGGTCTGCTCCTTAGGACCAGGGTACTGCGGGGTCAGGCTGGCCCACTGCGCCTTGAAAAGCGTATTCTATCGGCCACCGATTAGTCGTGCTGTGCCAAACTTGGAGATGTTATGTAGTTAGCCGCAAAGGAAGACATGGTCGTCGCTCGGTAAGCACGTGGCGTTCAAGCGTCTAATTCATGCGCGGTTAGTGCATCCTAGTAGGTATGCGCGACGCACGGAGTCTTTAGCGAAGTGGCGGAGTTAAACCTGCCGCTACGCATCTCGGGCACTAATCTGGTCAGCAAAATGAGTCATAGCTGGAGTGATTTGTCTCACCTGGGTTTTAGACCTTTGGCTACACGTTCGGATGTACGTTGGGCAGTAAGCGTGCCTTACAGCTCCGGTACCGGATATTGGAGGTATGGGAGGTAGGTTCTCCGTCGGCTTCAGCGAGGTTATCGTTAGCAACTCTCAGAGTTGCGAGTGATGAGCAGCTTTATTGCTCCGCTACCTATCTGGAGAATAGGTAGTGTCGCTTGGGTAGCTCGCTATAACGAGAACCGAACCCTTAAATTTGAGGACAAGACAGGTCTTGTCCGCAAGGCAAAGTGCTCTAGGGCACTGGATGGTACAGCGACCCTCTATATAATACCGAAAGGCGGGTTTGTACGTCCCTTACTAAAAACGACTAGTCGTAAATGGCTATGTATTCTTAGAGCTAGGCTAGGCTCAAATGCCGCAAACCAGATTTCAGTCGCTGGCGCAGCTAGCTTGCGAACTGATGTCTATATTAATTACACGTAAATCTGGATTAAATTACTGCTCCAATTCACTTATTATCGTGAAAATTCTTACTCGAACTCGGATGATTTCATCATTATAATGATGAAATCATCTGAGTGTGTGCTTAGTGAGGAGTATGTGCAACTATGCAGAAATATGTAGGCTTTCTTGGAAACTGCTGTGCTTGTGCGTGTAACGCTGTATTGCCATCGGTAATGGCATTCCCACGACAACACATACGATTAAACAACATTGGCGATGCCCATGCTGGTGACCAGCATCATACCTATGTAGGCAGGCAGGAGGAGCAAGCCCTTGACTTGATTGCGCAAGATCCTTTACAAAACACGCATTCCGTCGGAGATTAAGTAGGCATAAACCACGTATGTGTTCAGCACCGGTAACTCTATTGCCGGGTACTTATAATTGGTACTCTCCATTGACTCTGGCTCGCGAATGAGTTCAGCTCCGATAACTCTATTGCAGGGTACTTATATTGGTACTCTCCATTGACTTTGACCCGCGAATGTGTTCAGCACCGGTAACTCTATTGCAGGGTACTTATAATTGGTACCCTCCATTGACTTTGGCCCGCGAATGAGTTCAGCTCCGATAACTCTATTGCAGGGTACTTATATTGGTACTCTCCATTGACTTTGGCCCGCGAATTAAGTTTGGCAGGTAAATACTCGTCAGTGTCAAAGAAGGTGGCAACTTTCTAACCCACGTAATTTTCAATCGACGACTACTCAATTGTAAGAACGGGCGTGTTAACTAGTATTCGTGTATATACGTCTGAGCACGGCAAAGTTTTAAAGCTTCTTTAGATCAGAACGGCACACTATGTGACGTAAAAACGGTATGGCAAATTATTTAATCCAAAATGAGCAGAAATGCTTTAAATATAATGTAGATATGATTTAAAATTGATCCGGCTAAAAATATTCATCAAAATCTCCGAAATGCCAAAAACACCGAAATTCGTGGAAATCGGGGATTTTTACTAAATTTTCCAGTTTTTTTATTGAGACGTGTAAATAACGTTAAAGAAACCATATTAGCGTTGATTTCATACAAATCGGACAAAAAGTAAGAAAGTTATTGGTATTTTTTTGAGTTTGTCGGGTCAACTTTGACAGGTCATAGCGGGTTAACGCATAGCCCGGACTTTTCAGCTTACCGCGCATTTCCGCGCAAATTTTTAAATTAATTCAGCGAAAAATGCATAACTCGGACGTAGCCAAAGTAAGCGTAATTTAGTGTTTCAGGACATGCTCTTTCATATGTTATAGGTTCTTGCTGCGTCCGGGCTAATATGGTTTCTTTAACGTTATTAACAAGTCTCAATCAAAAAAACTGGAAAAGTTTGTAAAAAAGTCGATTTCTCCGAATTTGGGACTTTTCAAATTTTCGGAGTTTTTGATGGATGTTTTTAGCCGGTTCAATTTTAACTCATATCTACATGATATTTAAAGCATTTCTGCTCATATTAGCAAAAAATAATTTTCCATGCCGTTTTTACTCCTCCGCGTCATATAGTGCGGCAGTGTGGTAAACAAATGCGTAAACTTTTATAATTACTTATTCATTACCAGTTGCCAAAGTGATAAATCAGATGTATGAATTTGTTTCTTAGTTTTTCATTTTCAAAATTGGTAAGTTGCGACTTCGTGAACCGAATGATACATTTAAAATTTTACGCGCGTAACATGCAAAGTGTTTACGTATCATCTGTTTTTGCGGAGGTACACAAGATTTTTACCTTTCATAATTTTAATTTATATAAAATATGTTTTATTGTCATGTGGCTGAAGAGGGGCTGACTATCTGACGAAATAAATTATTGATTTACGTTTGAACACTATCACTACTGATAACCCACGCGAAGGGAACAACGGAGTTTTTGTTACATATTGTATATTCATCCCATTAGCGACTTACCTAAATATATATCACTCTGATTTCAAACATATAGTATCTGATACATACCCGTCATTGCGTCTCGGAACATAAAGCGTGGGTGTCGATGGCACTATGCTGTCATCACCATCGTCGCCTCCACTGCCACCAAGAGACAATGCTCCGCTCGCTAAAAATAACCGTAAATGTTATAATATACACACTCATAAATTAACTGTGATGGCATGAATTATTAACTAAATATTAATTTTAAAGAATTTTATGACTTTATCCGCGGCAAGTCAGTCAACCCGCAATATTACGTTGATTATGCAGACAACGAATGGCGCTCTGTTCTGTTCTCCAATAAAAGCAAAGGGTATACATGACATCGATAGGAGACTAAGGTACACGGTCAGGAGAAAGATGTTCTCCTTTTTTTCTATATGAGCAGCATTTACTGTAATATAAATGAAACTGATAGAGCTTGCACGTTTGTATAGCATTGTGTATTGTAAGTACAGAATTCTTTGTGTCTGTTGTTTGAATGCTTGTAAAGTCTGCTGCGATGTAGAAATTATTCCTAGTGAGTAAGAGTTGGATCACAGGGCTTGTCTTATAAAAAAAGACAATGCACGTGGCTTTTTGTAAATAAACCCAGATTTCTTTTTAAATTGACACCCTAACTACACACAACGCTCAGTGGTGCTCATTATATAATAATAATGTCACCCAGATCGAATTTCGGTCACGGTGGTCAATTTTAACAGCGTGCACAAGTGCACTTTCTGATCCTAACTCTCCTGAACCGATGGGACGGTAATCCGACACGACCGCAGGGGGATCAGGCGCAGGACCAACGGCTTTACGTGCTTTCCGAAGCACGGGGATTCTAACACCACCAAATTCCTAACCCCGGGCTGTTTTTGCTGAACAGAAAACCTAATACCTTTTTGGTGCCCGACTATAAGATATCGTTATCGCATATACGACGTCTTATGCACAGCAGTCTTATTCACTACTGCTGCGCCACGGAGGAAGTTAATCAATCATCTATACTAATATTATAAAGCTGAAGAGTTCGTTTGTTTGTTTGGTTGAAAGCGCTAATCTCAGGAACGACAGTTCGAATTAAAACATATTTTCGTGTTGGATAGCCTAGTTATCGAGGAAGGCTATATACAAGATCACGTTACGACCAATAGGAGCGAAGCATCAATGTAAAATGTTGCAAAAACGGATAAAATTATCTTATGTGAAGCAGACGAAGTTACGCGGGTCAGCTAGTTATATTATAAATATACATATATGAATGTATAACTGTTAGCTCACGTTCAGTGCCACTGCTGATGGCTTCCATCTGCGGGTGCGCGGGCGCAGGCTCGCTGTCGGCCTCGGCGCCGGCGGACGCGCTCGGCCGCAGCTCGCTCTCCTCGCCCTCCTCGCCTTCCTCGCCCGCCTCCGGGGATTGCGCCGGCGATTCCTGTAGGATACAACCACAGACATAACGTTAATAAATAATTACCTAGACTACCGTCAATATCTTCATCTTGGAGTTATCTTCTCATTTATTTATTCTACATTAACTAGAGCGACTTGCGCCAATATAGCATTCACGCGTTCTCGTCACAATATCTTATACATTCTTATAATAAATAATACCTTTCATTCATCCGCAAAAATATCAAATTCTGGTTTTAAGTCCAAGAGAGTATTAAGCTGCTTTAGTGACGAATGCAGGAGTAGCTTTACTCAAACATATATACAGAGAGTGGGAAAACTCACAAAATGCTATTGGTGTTTTTTGCGACCTCTCAAAAGCATTTGACTGCGTCTGTCATGATACGCTCATACGGAAACTAAGGCATTACGGTGTTCAGAGTAATGCACTGGATGTAATTACGTCGTATTTGAATAACAGGATTCAGTGTGTAGATGTCAATGGTACAAAATCAAATAGCTTACCTATAAAGCTAGGAGTGCCGCAAGGTTAGATTTTAGGCCCATTTTTATTTTTAATTTATATAAACGATTTACCTTTTTATTTGAACAATATTTGTGACGTTGTACTGTTTGCTGACGATACTTCCTTAATATTTAAAGTAAATAGGAATAGGGACCATTTTGACGAAGTAAACAGTGCATTGATTCAAGTAACAAAATGGTTTACTTTAAATAATTTAGAACTGAACCCCAAAAAAACAAAATGTGTTTAATTCATACTGCCTAATGTAAAACATCTTGGTCCTAGCATAACATTGAACGGTGAGGTACTGGAAGCAATAGAATCCACAGTATTCCTGGGCATTATACTTGATTCAAAGTTACAGTGGGGAGCGCAAATATCTTGTCTCTCAGCGAAACTTAGTTCGGCCGCTTACGCCATTAGAAAAGTCCGTGGATTAACTGACGTTGATACAGCTAGATTAGTTTACTTTAGTTACTTTCACAGCGCTATGTCATATGGAATATTATTATGGGGAAAAGCAGCTGATATACAAAGTATTTTTATATTGCAAAAAAGAGCTGTGCGTGCAATTTATCAATTAGGAACTAGAATCTCGCTCAGAGAAAAATTTAAGAATATAGGTATTTTAACTGTAGCATCACAATATATTTATTTTAATATCATGCATGTCCGTCAAAATATATATATATACATAAAAAATAGTGACATACATAACATCAATACTAGAAATAAATATAAATGATGTGTTCCATTCTACCGTCTACATAAAGTTCATGGTTCCTTCATGGGTCTTGTATACGTTTTTATAATAAAATCCCGAGTAATATTCTAGAATTACCAGAGAATAAATTTAAAGTTAAAATTAAAACTTGCTTAATTTCTAAAGCATATTATACTATAGATGATTATTTAAATGACAAACATCCATGGCACTAATATTTGCATTAGATCACAGGATATTAAATGAAAAATACTAACACTTATGTTTTTTAAATATATGTATATATATATATTTTTTTTTTTTGTTGTATTACACCTTGTTTAAGCTGGAATTTGCATTGTTGTTACATTCAGTCGTATTTTAATCAAGAAGAATGTGCAATGAAGACAACTCGTGATTATGGATAGTTCCGTTAAGCTTTCTTTTGAGTCTTATTCTGAATTCTGGTTTAGTGGAATTCGATAATTTACTTACTACATTTTATTTAAACAATTAGATTAAACTACGGACTATAATCACGTCTTGTCTTGATTATTTATGTACATGTAAGTGGATGCTCCTATTTACCATACTGCTGCTTTAGAGGCTACCATCAATTTTTATCAAATGCTTGAGTATGTTGAGTAGTAGTTAATGCAGAAATGGTTGCAGCACCTTACAGTTATAATTTGTAAACGATATATTATTGTACACTTGGCGATTAAAAAGAGTGGCTATGACTTTCTTGCCCGTTCTTCTCATGAGCCCTACACACCCTTGCTTTGCTGAACGTGGCAGTAAATGTAAATTCACAGAAAAAAAATTACGTGTAACTTTGACATTCATAAGTGTTACCTTGTAACCTAATTTGAATAAATTTATTTTTATTTATTTTTTATTTTGACCGAAGTATGGGTGAGTTAATGCTCACAGGCTCAACCCTTTGCCTAAACCTAGCAAATATTCTAAACGTAAATTAAATTCAGGATTCCAAAATTTTACTTTGTGACCTAAGTGAATAAATGGTTTTTGACTTTGATAACCTTTAGGAATGAAAATTGTGGTATGACATGAAAAAAATTATTAACTAAAATAACCAAGCTAATGTGGCCACGAGCTATCTGCTGCATGTAATATTATGCACATTCTGTTTAATCTAAAATGGAGTAACCCAATAAGTTGTGGCATGTCATATTATGCAGATTATGTGTTGCCTAAAATAGAATACAATATCACTTTTTAAAAGAGTATATTTGTCAAGTTACCTGTCGCGTGGCGTTCTCCACGTCATCTCCTTCTACTTCTTCCTCTTCTTCACCACCTTCCACTTCCTGTTCCTCGTCCATATCCTCTTCATCCTCCTCACCTTCCTACACAAGATGAAAACGCTTTTTAAATATTTTGTCATATAATAAATAATATGTATGATAATTATCCCGGCTTTCAATTTTATTTTACTTTATTGATTCACACTTTATCTAATAGTGTTTTAGTATTACTCACTAATTGTAAACATTTGCTTATCTTAAAATGGACAGAACATGCTGAGACAGCATATCTGTTATAATACCACATTGTACTCATATTGTAAAATGATCTTTATCTTTATAAATTTAAAGATTAAACGTTCTAAACATACCCTATACATAGTACCAGTGCATCGCTCGTCATCCTCCTCAGAATCAACAACAATAACCCCTTCGTCGTCTTGATCGCAACGTGACGAAGTTGGCACTTGGTACTCCACTTCCACAGACCGTTCGAATCCCTGTTTAGCCAAAAATTATTTAAATAATTATTTATAGTATTACAAAAATAATTACCAAATTAGAGAATATAATGTATACGACGTATTATAACGTAATACTAAAACATACTTGTACCCTGGTTCTCTTAGCGGCTAGCGGGCGTTGTTGAAGTCGACGCTTGGGCGGGCGAGACTCGGGTGGCGCGTGAGACGTGCTCACGCCGGGGGGCGCGTGCGACGTGCTCACGCCGGGGGGCGCGTGCGACGTGCTCACGCCGGGGGGCGCGTGCGACGTGCTGACGCCGGGAGGCGCGTGCGACGTGCTGACTCCGGGTGGCGCGTGCGATGTACTGACGCCCGCGGGCGCGTGGGACGTGCTCACGCCGGCCGCAGGTTGCGATGTGCTGACGCCCGGGGGCGCATGTGATGTGCTCACACTGCCTGAAGCCTGCGACACTGCGGCTGATGCTCCTGTGCCTGTAGTTGTACCTATTTACAATCTTATTTTGTACCTTTTATATTTAACATTTGGAATTGAGGCACTGTCTCAATTACAAAGTAACATAAAATGGTGCTTTGTACTTTACCAGCCAATACACTATTTTAAAAACAACTGCAATGCCAAAGATGAGTGGCAGTATTTCGTCGCTATATTACTTCTTTATCTTCAGTCTGTTTTATTTATCTAAGTAGTAAAGCGTTATTGTTAAGAACTTAATATTCTAGTAAACTGTGAAAATAATACTTTCAACAAAACTATATATTTTGATCATTTCATTAAAAAATAGTTTGACGGCAAGTTTTTTTGGCTGTGTGAAAGTGTGAAAGTGATAGTATTTATATACCAGTTAGGGGAGGAGCAGAGGCCGCCGGGGTGGGCACACTGGGCGCGGCCGCTGAGCTCGCTGCAGACACGCCCGTCGCACTGCCAGAGGCCGCTACGCTCGGCTGTTCAATACGAGGCATTACCATCGCCACAGCCTGTAAAATCAACCACAAAATGTAACTTCTCAGAAATTTACTGAAATAGTGACAAGTACCAACAGATAAAATAGTCTGTATTATAATACAGTGTGTATAATAAACCCTGTCCGATCGTTAAAGGTGTTATACAGTAGCTTATTCTGAATACGTTGGTGTCATGCTTTTATAAATATTGATAAAAACAAAATTACCCTGGTAAATTATATTTATTTAAAATAATATCTTAATAGATTACCTATGGCAACACTGACAATTTATAAATAAGAATATCTTAGGTAATAGGTATCACTAAAGTCCATAAAGGTTGTTGTATATTTACCTAATTCTTTGACATAAGCCGCTCGCTGGCGAACACGTCGTTATAGCATAGTAACCTATAGTACGTATTAGCTGATACTGCATTGATTTAAATAACCTCGAACTTCCTTCTTATAAACATAAAAAATCATTCTGTTTATGAGTACTTTTGAAGACGACACAGAGTATTCTAGCTTAGCTTATCATATCTAAGTTTCTAAGTAATAAAAATATTAACTTGTTGTAAGCGCTGTTGGTTGTGCTCCATATATCCACATATTATCCATCTCCAACGTAAACACTCATTCGGCACATTTTTCTTAAATCACCACGAACACTATGCCCGTGTTGCACACGATTGCCAAAGTGTTGGGACTGCTAAACCTTGTGGTCTAGAGAACCGTTTCTCGTACTCCATACGCGCAGCTGCATAATTCCATTCAATCCTACTTAAATACATGAGCAAGACTGAGTACGAAATTTTGGCACGCGTTAAAGGATACAATAATAATAGCTAGGGATGCAAGCAACGACTTAAATTTTATCGATATTTTCGATTAATATCGCCAGTTAGTGATAAAATAGAATAGAATTGAATAAACTGGCGGGTGCGATCGAGAGGTCTCAGGTTGGATAAAGGGGTCGCGCAAAATGTTATTTGTTTTTGTCTGTTACGTATTTCTCAGCAACAACTTGGTCACGGAGTCGGAAAATGTTCCCGATAAACGTAGTAAAAACTTAGCTGGTAAAACGTGGTATAATAACATCTATGCCTACCCCTTAGGCACAGATATAATATAATACTATACAAGTACAGATACTCAATCCCATACAAAAATCTTGGATACCAATCTTGATATCTTTGGTACCTATCTTGGACACGCCTAACTCTGGCTATTCCACTTGCTATTTTGGTACCTATCTTTTTACACTAGATGGCAGCACACAACTGACGCCACTGCTGCCATCTACCCATAACAAGTACACCAGTTTCGAATCCTATTTGATAACAGCTCATAAGAGATGGCGTTGTGACAGTAAAATAGGTACTTGACTGTTTACCACGGATAGAACATATTATTTAATCGAGCCGAGGCAAAATGTGCGCAACCTTGAAAATAAAAGATATCTACCTATAGTGTTGTGTGCCGAAATGCGTACGGTCACACTTTGGTGATTCTCATTATTTACTCGGTCGGATTTTCGTGAATATATCGTGTTGCTGTCAAAATTTGACCTTGTATATATTTTTTCAAATAATTTTAATGAATGCGTTTTAAAACGTATTAATAAAACAATATACCTATTTCATTATGTATGCGATTGCGATTGATGTTCGGGTACTTTGAAAATAACTCACTGGCGTATAGAATTCTACTTTGGCAGTTAGTTATCTAAATTTCACTATAATTGTAAATATAAAATAACATAAAATATTGCGCTCAGATTTTTGAAAACAACTGTGCAATGCCTGATATTTAGTCTCTGTTGAAATTTACTAAGTTATGACTATTTATAAAATACATCACATAGATTATTTTGAATTTAACTATCGAAAAATAAATATAATAAACGGCACTTTTTTTAAAGGAATCATACGGTTACTCTTTTGCCGTGTAACAGACTCAACACAAAAAATCTGTTGAACATAATTTATTTTCTGTGTGAGAATCGAACCCATAACACTCCGCACATCGATCAGTACCCGGTTTAAGCAATTAAACCACTATGCCATACTTGAAATCAAATCACACGCACGCGCGAGTATTGCCTGGGCGGCGGCGTCGTTCGGTTTATTCCCGTCAGCTTCGTGAATTTTCGTGTATAATATCGTGTATAAGCGCTGCCGGTAGCCGCGGCGTCGAGTAGCGCGCCTGCCTGCCGCGTCGATTTTCAATAGAGAGTCGAAGCTTGATTGTCAACTGAAGTTTTGTTATGAAATATTAATTATCTGGGCCTGCTTAATACTTTAACAGAAGGTAAAGCTAATAATATAATTATTGATATACCTCCTATAAAATACAATGTACCTATTAATAGTTTAAAAACAACTGAGTTAGTAGGTATGCTTTACGCTTATTATTCATGGCTCGTAATCTTTTAACTATGTCATAATTATTGACATTATATTCTTTTACTTTTATATCCATATTAATTATTGATTTTGTAGGGAAATCAATAATTAATATGTAATAATAGTTTAAAGTCAAGTAACAAAACAATATATAAGTAGGTACCTACATGAATATTGTGGTACTTATGTAAATAAAGATCACATTAATATACCATGATAAATGCGATGTTACAGTTTAAAGTCAAGTAACAAAACAATATATAAGTAGGTACGTACATGAATATTGTGGTACTTATGTAAATAAAGATCACATTAATATACCATGCTAAATGCGATGTTACTAATCCTAAAACACTATTCATGCTTTGGTATGATTTATTTAAATATTCGTGTCTAAATAATAATTATAAGGATATATGGGACGACGACGTCCAAGAAATACTTATCTCATGTAATATTACAATTACATTACATCCGAATATTTATTACAATGTCAACTAAACCAGATATTAACACATTAATAGTAACTAGTTAAAAAATGATGAGTCTGATGTGATGAGTGTGTGATGTGAGTAAAATAGTAAATTATAATATTCGAAACGAAATGTGATGTCATAATATCGTCACGTGACGTCGACAACAGGAAGAAGCAAAAAGCAACCAATTTTTAAAATATTGCTCAAAATTTATATTTTTCGAAGTAAAACAAATAGTAAACATCATTTCATACTTGGCCCTGTAGCGCGGGGGTGGACGGGTCTTCCCTGCGCACCCCCGCGCCCGCACCAGCGCTTGCGATAAGTGCGATCCTATCCCAAAAGATTTCGTTTTGTTGTTGTAGGAGACCCCGATTGTATATAAACTAAGACGTTATCTGACTCTCAGACTATTATGAACTACTTAATTTAATGCTAGTTAACGGGTCTTACTCGCGATAAAGTATTTAAAAGGTAATAAATACCTACACTGATTGCCCAACGTTTCGACCGACATGCAAGGATCGTGGTCACGGGTTGATTAAATAAACGTTTGTTAACGAACTACCTTCCTTTACGATAGTTAGCACGATTTACTTGATCGTCGAGTATTTCATCAAGGGACATGAAATTCACAAGCACAACTAGGGATGCCAACTGTACTTTATAGTTAAGTATTGTACGTTATTTCAGGTAAACGTAATTTATACTTTAGTAGGAAAATAAAGGACGTGAAAATACTTTATTTTACCTATGTCAACATTTACAGGTTTCTATTTAATTGTTAACTTAAGGCAACGTTATAAAGATTCCCTAAATTAAAAAAAATTGTTTATCTACCTTAATATAGACATATTTTGTGAAAATCTGGTTACGACTTTCTTTGATAATAAACATTTGTTAGATTTAACTAGCATCAACAAAAATATGGTTACCAAAAGACAGGTTAAATAATTTTCAGATCAAATCTGTACTTTTTTACCTAAGATAGTAAACATACTCTATTTGTTCAAAATAAAGTTGACAACCCTAATCACAATTGTGCCTAACTAGCTTTCAGGGCCTTTGAAACAGATTTAGTCAAGTTGCGTCTAGTAACCAAATAATGCCAGAAATTGCATGAAAACCAAATTAACAAAGCGGTATAAACAAATAACAGGATTTAATTTTATAGAATAATAATTATTATGTTATTACTTAATATTTACCTAACTGTTTTTAGTAAAATGTTGCTATGATTTATTAAAACTCCATTTCTATCGGCATGTCTATCGTAAGTTTGTAATTCACTTCAGAATAAGTAGGTAGCACAGAGATAATGATAATATAACGCCGACGACTGCATTATACTGCCGCACAAGTAAACGAAATTTGACAATATAAGTTACGACAACCAACCAGGTATTTGATAATAATGCTACGTAGTACAACAAAGCGTTTTGTTTAATACATTAACATTTGTTAAGCATACATATTTTTCATATTATAAGTAATTTCTTATTATTTAGTATCAGTATTAAACAAATATTGAAGTAAACCAAAAGAAGGGTATGAAATAAAAACATACAAGTATTTTGTAGACTTGTTTAAACACATAAAAGAGCCATCTAGCTATCTATCATCGACATTTTTTACATCACACAGGTTCGTGTGTGATGTAAAAATGCTGGTTTAATGATATTGTTACGGCTAGTGACATCTGACGGCACTGTGGGGAAGACTCGGCAATAATTTATTACAGCACCATCTATTGACATCTTACGGAACTACGTATTTGTCGGTACGAGTTGAGTGGAGAAAGCGCTGCCACATTCTCGAATCATCGCGCTGTTGCGTGCCGTGTGTGACGTTTTCTGGTAAACTGCAGAAGCGCTTTACCCGAGTATAAATAGAGCGCACGCGCACCACCGAGTCAGTTTACAATCGTAAGCGGTCAAGTGTTCATCCAAGCGAACGGAAGCGAAACTACTACGAAGTTTGAAGCAGTTACAGTGGAGAAGTGTAGTATAGTGTTTGTTGTGTTTGAAATTTAATTGTGTGAGAGAATAAAACGTGTTTGAGTCGGTAATATTGTTTTATATTCTTATCCGTCGAACCCAGCACGTAACAATATCTTTAAATCATAAAATAAATGCGTTTACCTTGATGTCCATTAATTAAATATGTAAAATGTTTATTTATAATAACATTTTATGGTCAATTTCTTTTCAATAAAGCATTTTAATTATTCCTCATTTTCACATTGGGAACTCATAGTATACTCATCTGTGACCTATTTTTGGAACTGTTTACTTTTTGTTCTTATTGGTACCCCATGCCTTAGGGGATACAGTCGAAAGTCTATGTATGTATTCTTTTTATTTATTTTAAATCTGAAGAAAACGTATAATTACGTAAAGTTAGAGTTTTGTATGCAAGTCTTCATTGCATTTAGCAAATGAATTAACTTTCATCCTTAAAATTTCATACCTCGATATTTTTATTTAATCGATAGTTATATACATCTCTCGCGCGGTGTGTTTGTGCCTAAGGCGGTGCGTTTGACGGCATTGTTATTTTTTTTATTACACGCTGCTCGTGACCTTTGATAGAAAAGCCGACGAACTTTAATAGAGAAATAAATATCAAAGAAGCCCGCCATTTAGTAGAGTGTTGCTAGTCTGTGTGAAATTTTCGAAATTTGAGGCTAAAATGATGAAAATGAAGCGAATGAAAGATCAATACTGTACTTAAAAACATTATGTAGACGTTTTACGGTGACATAGATTTTAAATAATTTTTTAGCATGTTTTTTAAAAGAGAAACAAACCCTTGATACATCGGGCAGGGTTTTGTATACATACTGTATTTAGTTCAATTTACCTGTTGTGGTGCTTGGGAATGCGATGAAGGTTGTGCTGTGCTATCACTTGAACCAGCACTACCCATGCCAGCCTCGCTAGTATCCATGTCCTGTTAAGTAAAATACATTATTTGAGCATATGTTCTGTACATATGTATGTACATATAATTTTAGTGATTTAAGGTCATAGCACACATATCAACTCCGAAACGGATCGTCACCGTATCAACTCGAGCCGTGCAGTATTCTTTGTATGAATTCCCTGCTGCAACGCACACTAATCAGAATCGTAACGTAATCGCCACGCCTCGGGATAAGCTTGCAGTCCTTACGCTTACGGCTCGTCGTCCCCGCGCTTACGTCTCTCCGTGCGTGCACTACTGGTGCCGAACTTGCTGTCATTCACAAGACAATAAACAGTCGTGTCGCGCGCGTATTTTGTTGAATTTGTAGGTTAGATTTCAAACAAAAAATAACGATTAAAAGTGATCATTGAAGAAATTTGAAAATATCCATATTAATATGATTTGACGACTCGATGGCTTAGTGGTTAGAGTTACGCGTGAGGTCTCGGGTTCGATTCCCGCACAAGTTTATGTGCATGAATATGAATGTTTGTCTTGGGCTGGATGTTATAGGTAATATGTGAGTATTTACAAAGAAAAAGTATATATATATGTATATTTATCAATTGTCTAATACCTATAGTACAAGCTCTGCTTGGTTTGGGCTAGATGGTGTTGTGTGTATTATTATATTATTATTATTTAAGTGAGCGCGGTGTCGTCTAGCCGTAGCCGAGTCTTCGTACCGGAGCTGTTGATCCGCTTTGGTTACGTTAGGTTGACACTTATGTGACGACGAGGCGAAAGGCGAGACGGTGACGATCCCTTGCCGAGTTGTTATATGTGTTGTGCTACCTTTAAAAAGTATTTGTGTTACAAAATACTGAAAATGAAATATGCATAAAAGTACAAAATAATGTTAATAATATACATAAAATATTATTTCATTATAATAGGCTATAACCACATATATATAGTTTCATTAAAAAAAGTTGTCATTGCTTAATGTTCAATTGCTTTTACATCTAGCATTGCATATGTTTGGGTTATTATATAGGTTATGTATGTTTAGGTTATATTATACAGGGTGTTTGGAAGATCGATGCAAAGCCATAAATCGGAGCTAGTATAGACTGTGTAGAACCATTTGAACCATACTTGTCTTAGATGAAGTGTGACAATTATTTTTTAGCTACCTAATTTTAATGATTTTTGATAATAAAACCCAAAATTTTGCAGTTAGTTGGTAATAATGGCCAGTCTGAAAGATAAATCATTTATTTTTTATGTTATTTTCTTTAAGTTATGTGTATGTATATCTGAGTAACGAGACAATTTTTTTAGAGACATTTAAAGTTAATTATTTTTTTTAAGATTCATGGCAGCTGTTTCTGAAATCATAAATGCTTTTTTTATTCAAACATTTTTAAAACATGCCTGGTTTTTGATCTCTCTTTTGAGGTATCAACTACACGGATAGCTCACAAATTGTTGAAATTAGGACTTAAAGGAAAATTATAAATTTTACTCGGAATAATTAAAACGTTTTTAAAATAATTTATTATTCGTTTTCTAAATGTTCGCCGCGGTTCCTAACACAAGCACGGGCCCGTCTTCACACTTCAGTTGTTGTTATTTTTAACTTCATCTACAGTTTCATCGTTTCAAACGCTGAATTAATTCTGTCAATCAATTCTTCTTTTGTGTTGATTTCCACATTCGTATAAACTAGTTCTTTGGCCCGACCCCACACGAAAAAGTCAAGCGGAGTCAGGTCGACTGATCAGGCGGGCCAAGGTATAGGCCCATCTCTGCCGATCCAGCTGTTAGACTTCATGCTGTCACACTTCCAAACAACCTGTATATTATATAATAACCGAAACATATATATATTCGAACCTAGGAAAACCTTTTGATTCACTGGAAGTCGAAGTAAAAGAATAGGTACCTGCTGTATCGAAGAGCACCTAAAGTGTGGATCTAGTCATTTTTAAAATAACCTGTAAATAAAGTCATCGAAAACAAACCTGTGTAGACTCCGGGGGCGCAGTAGAAGCGGCTAGGGCGGCGCGGGGTAGCGGGCGCGAGGAGGACGCCGGCATGTACTCCGTGGTGTGCGCGTCGTGCGGCGCCGTGGGGCCCACCTGCGCCATGGGCCGGATGGACGCCAGCGGCGTCTCACCTCCGCGCCGACTTGCTGTCACACTCTGTTGCGCTACTCCTTACGATAAACGTACCATTGATCATATATTATACATCCCAATAAGCTAAACAATGTTGAAGTTAAGCAAGTATTATATACTTGGAAAAGATTACTACCGTATCAAATATTTCAAAAATAATCTGGACTAAAAGCTATAAAATGTAGGTTATAGCGCATATACACAACATGTCATATAAGAAAGCGGATTCACCTGATGGTAATATTATATTATAATAATAACTGAGGCTTATGGACTTCGGTAACATCAAGAGTTATAGACAGCCTTGTTACAATCACGCTAGGTAGAGCAGATAAATCCTGCTGTGGTATATGTGGTAAAACTGAATAAAGTATATTACAATTTAAAGAATGTGCTTACCTGCCATTGGTTTTATGTTAGCAGTAGGTGGGTCAGTAGTTGGTTTCTCTGTAGCCGCTTGTTGTTTAGACGCCGATGCTTGACTGGCTAATTGTCGCTGAAGCATGGTCACTTTCTGGTGCAAGGCCTCCACTTCTCTAGTTTTTTCAGCTTGTGCTTCACTTCGTTCTTTCTCCAGTCGTGACAGACGACCTTCGTATTGAGACTTTATAAGAGCTACTCTTACATCTTGCTCGTCACGTGTGCTTTGTTCCAGAGCACCTATTTTATTGCGCGATTCGTCTAGTTCACGACTTAATGTATTCTTTAGTTCAGTGAGTTGAACGATTTTATTCTTAGCTTGCTTCAATACTTGTTTAGATTTCTCTTCTTTTTCCATATTGGCGGTTCGAAGAGTTTCAAGTTCTTGCTTCAATTTTTCAGTGTTAACCCTTTCTGTTTCTAATTTTGCTTGAAGCTCAGCTATTTGTTCTTCGAATTTCTTATTGCTCTCTATTAATGCAGCGTCGGCTGCAGCAACATCGCCTTCGTTCTTTTTCTTATCTTCTTCGACAGTTTTCATCAATTCTTCATATTGAGCTTTGTATTTCTTAGCAATTTTTCTTATCTGGTTTTCTTTATTTCTAATATCAGTTAATGAAGCATCTTTAGCAGAGAGTTCTTCAGTTAATTTTGTGTTTGAAGCAGCGATTGAAGATTGTTCTGCTTTTAATTTTGTTACTTCCTCAGTAACACGAGCCATATCATCCTTCAGAGTTTGCAACTCTTCATTTAGTTTCTTATTTTCTTCTGCCAAGACATTTTGTTGACGAGATACCAAAGTATATTGCTCTTCTAATTTAGTTTTCTCCACTTTAAGAATGCTAAGTTCCTCATTCAATTTTCTGACGTTTTCTTTCTCAGTTGTAAGCATTTTCGCTAAAGTTTCTCTTTCATTCTGTAGACGTTTCCAATCTTCTGGACTTGTTTTGTTTGCACGCTCTACTAAAGCATTTACTCTTGTTCTCCATCTAGCACAGTCTGCTTTTAGAGCATTATTTTCAGATTGTAAAGTCTCGTTCTTCGAAGATAAGTCTGAGATTTTATCTTGCAATGGTGCCAACAGGGATTCTGTTGCTTTTGCTGTGGCAGCAAGTTCCTCAACTCGAACGGATAAACTATCACGTTCTTCTCTTAATATTCTGTTGCTGTCCGTGAGAGCATTCAATGTCTCAACTTTCCTTAATATGTCTGACTGTTTATTTACCGTGACCATACTTACTTCTGACTTTTCTCTTTCTGATGCAAGACTTAATTTTGTATCATCGAGTTGTTTCTCTGCGATCTCTAATTGTGATTTGAGTCGCATTGTTTCGGCTTGTAGGATATCAAATTTAGCCATAGCAATATCTTTCTCTTTTCTCAGGAATTTCACAATTTGGAATAATTGTTCCGATGACTTACCATCTTCTTCACTTAGAGATATATTCATATTAGATTCATTTGCAGATTCATTCATACTTTCCGAGCGTGATCTCGATGCATGAGTAACTGAAAGCTGTGTGCCCAAAGCTTGTATTTGATCATGCAAAAGAGAATTCTGATCATTCAAGTTCTTCAAACGCTCTGTAAGCTGTTCGTTTTCACTCATCAGGATCTTTTCTCTTTCTAGCCATGATTTCTTTTCAGTTTCAAGGTCTTGCACGGCACCATTTCTAAGCGCTACTAATTCATTGATTTGATTTTGTGCTTTCTGCAAATCTTCTTTCACTAGAGATAAAGTTTGAATATCTGTGGAATGTAATATCATTTCATGTGTATATTTCTCCTCAGCATTTTGTGCGACTTCTGAAAGTTTAGTCATCTCGGCGCGAGCAGATTCAAGTTCAGAGCGATAACCCTCCATATTGGCTAAAGCAATCTTTAGCTCCTCTTTCAGGTTTATTAATTCATTTTTCAAAGCTGTGTTACTATTTGAATGTTCTCCATTTGCATGTAGAGATAATTCAGCTTCTAATTCAGAACATTTATCTTCCAAACTCTGCAGTTTACTAGTATATGCAGCCAGTTTTGCTTCGGTTTCAGTTTTGTAAGCTTCATATTCAGTACTAAGAGATTGTAGTTCCTTTTCTGCACTCTCTGATATATCGCAATATTGTTTAATATGTTCTTTTGCTACATTAAGTTGTTCTTGAAGTGATTTTACTTCTTCTTGTCTATCAGATAACTTATTCTCAAGATCTCTTATTCTTTTCACTGTATCAAATGAACCATCTGTATTAGGAGAAAGAGCATCTTTGAGTTTCTTGGCAAGTTCTTCGTGTGCCTTGCCCTTCTCTGCTAATTCTTGTCTCATATCTATAATCTCTTTTCTTAAAATATCAGCAGCATTCTTTTCTTCTTGCATTCTTTCTTTTGCAGTATTTGTCTGTCGCTCCAGATGAGCTGCTAGCTCTCTAAAACGATCTTGTTCTTCTTGAAGTCTTCTTCGTAAGGCTGAACATTCTCTAGTAGCCTCATCTAACCTAGACTCTAATTTCACTCTGTTTTCGGCTTCAACCCGCTCCAAACTAGCTTTGATCAACTCCAAATTTTTTAGCAACAGGGATTGTCCTTGTCTTTCTCTATTGAGAATTTCTTTTTCTGTTTGAAGACGAGCCTCTGCATCTTTGAGCAATTTTAATTCCAGTTTCAAATTGTCTAGTTGTATTTCAGCAGCAGCTAGCTTGCTTTGCGCATTCAATGCCTCATCCCTTAGATGTTGTAAAGACACTTCATGTTTTGCAATTGTTGCATTGTATGCTTTATTCTTTTCTTCTAAAGAAGTAATTTGTTTTTTGTAGGTTGTTATATTTGCTTGCAAAATTTTAAGCCTCTCATTATTGTATTCTGAAGTTGATGCACATTTACTGTTTGCAGCTGTAAGTTTAGCTATCTCTTGTCTCATGTTATCTATTTGTTCAAATAACATTCTTTCATTAGTTATTTTCTCTTCTTTATAAGTTTTATACTCCTCTTTCAGCAGTTCTAGATGTTTCTCTGTTTCTTTACATCTTACTTCATATGATGATACTTCAGGAATAGTAGGCTTACTTACATTTTCTGGTGACTGAACATCCATAGAGAATATACCACTTTTTTCCAGTTCAGTTACTTCAGATGCAGATAATTCATGCCTTTTTCCTTTCATGTGATCATGATACAATTTCTTAAACATGTCTCTTTGTCTAATAAGGCCATTGACCATCTTAGTTTGACGATCTTGGGCTTCAGTTAATTCAACTACTCTATTCTTTAAAGACTCAATTTTAGATTGCATTTCACCAGACTCAAATTGTTCTTTATGACGTTCAAATTCTTCTTGCTTTTCAGTCATCTCTCGAATCATTCTGAGCAGTTTTTGATTATTAGATTGCAATTCCTGAATATCACTAAATGTTACTAAAGTTTTAGAAATTATTCGCGATGAGTTCAAATCTGAAGAAGCTGTTTGTGATGAATCATGATCACCATTTGGTAATGGTCCACCACGACTATGTTCAATTTCTTTTAACAAGAAACAAACTTGCCTGCCCAAGTCAGCCAATTCACCTTTTAGCTTTGCATTATCACGACTATAGTGATTAGCGATTTTGGATGTTTCATTATAGTCATCTCTAAGTCTGTTACATTCAATAACAAGAGAATCGATCTGCTGAGACAAGGCAGCATTGCTCTCCAATGCTTCATCAAATTCAGCTTTTTGCTTTTGCAGCATAGGCGCTTTTTCTTCTAGTTCTTGAACAATTGTATTAATAGTTATATTAAGACGTCTATTTTCCTCTTTTTCTTGAGCTAATTCATCTGTAACTTTAACAAGTTGTGAGTAAATTTGGGTAAGAGACATGCCTGATTTAATCAGTTTACTAGCTGTTGCTGCTGATGGAGCTAAGTCACTCAAAGCCATATCAAGATTTTGAGCATTTGCAGCTTTCAATAGGTCATTTGCATGTTCTAGCTCATTCTTTAAAGAAGAAATTACTTCATTTTTCTTCTCCATCAACTCTTCATGATCTAATTCAGCTTGCTTATATTTTGTTTCCAAGTCTCCATACTTCTCAGTAGCTTCATTCAATAACTTTTGTAATTCTGCAATACCTTCTGTCAACTCTAAAGTTTTAGATTCAGCATCATCATGCATAGTTTTGAATAAGTCAGACAGTTTAGTTTTGGCATCTAATTCTTTTTTATAATTATCAGTCATTTTATTTTCTATTTCTCTTTGTTCCATTAGGCGCTGTGTTAGATTTTCAGCACGGTTATTTAAATTCTTTTTAACTTCATTTAGCTGAGATATTGTTTCGTTTGCAGCATTTAGCTCCTCAACTTTCTCAGCTAACTGAGTTTCTAAGCTTACTAAGCGACTGGTATTATTAAGTCTGACTGTTTGCAATTCCGAAGTAAGCCTATTAACCTCTTCTGTTAAGCCTGCAATTTGTGAATTAAGTAAAGTCCTCTCCTGTTCAATACGTTTTTCACGATATTGCAGAGTGAGTTCTTTACTTTGTATTTCGTCATTCAATGCTAGGGCTTCACATTTTGCATCTATAGCAGCACGTAATTGTTGGGAGATTGAAGTATCATTTGCAGTTAGTCTTTCGATTTCGGCATCACGCCTCTGCAATATTCTCGTTAGGTCATTTCTTTCATCAACAGCAGCATCTCTAGAACTTTTAAGGGAAATAATTTCATTTTCTAAGCGGCTTATTTTCTCATGATATTTCTCTAATTCTGTATTTAATGTTTTCACTTGTTGGTTCAATTCAGTTATTGTTTCATCCGAAGTAGATAGCTTTTTTAACGCATCTTCATACTTAGCAGTCACCTCTAAAACCTGGGCTTCTAATGTAGCTACCTTATCACCTAAAATGATAGAAAATAGTTATAGGTATTAAAACTAATTATAAATTCTGGTGATCCTATCAATGATGAATAATGCTTATGTGTAAAGATTATTCTATTTACTTAAATAAGAGGGTATGCCTCTTCATCACAAACCTTAACAAACACAGTTGACATGTGAGTTAATAGTTAAATAAGATCTGGTCTTTTTTATGTACAACTACCCGAAAGAAAACGCGCGTGGAATTAAAAAAAAAACTTAATGAAGTAGCCCAAGTCATTCCTTATAACATCAGCTATCTACCAGTGAAAGTCCCGTCAAAATCGGTCCTGACGTTTTAGAGATTAGCCGGAAAAGACATAAAAAAAATTTTTTTTGATATGATTACCATATGTATATATGTACTTTCGGATGCATTTAGTAAAAAGCTGTTGTTTTTTACAAACAGACACTTCAATTTTATTTATTTGTATAGATGAGTAATTTTATTGTAATGGTTTTCCTTTGAAATTCAAAATTAGATGACCTATTATTTCACATTTTGCCAAGATAAAGTATATGACTTGTATACTGTTGCTACTGTCCCATTGCTCAAGTTGCATTCAATGTTAATATGCTAAAACATCTAGCCTAACTATAATACTAAGTTCAATATAATAACTATATTGAACTCGATTGTATGAAGCCCACATAAAAAATGGTTTTCTCATATAATAATGCTTTGGGATACACATTATACCAAGTGATCCTAAACAATCAAGCACCATTGATGTTATATAGAGTAGATAGGTAAACATATAAATAGAGACAATTACCATCTTTCTATACATCAAGTTAGATTACTAGAGTCATGTAATGCATCTTACATTGTCCAAAATCTAAAATAATAATTACTAATAAAAATTTAAAATGCCCATCTGATTTATCGTTAATGGATATATGCCAAAATATTGTTTTATAATTTCTAAATTAATAATTTTCTTATTGTGACTTAACTCTATTATTGTATTGCATTTATTATTCTGTATAGTCACATAATTTTAATATTTGTACGCCGGCCTTGGCAAAACATATATATGTTGATACATAACAATTACGTATTGTGAACTATTTTATAGGATGTATGTCTCGTAAACTACACATATTTTATACAAATAAATATATCTTTATCTGCATATACGCCTCTATGACTTGAATCCAGTGATATAAACATTACTGAAAATCAAATAATGTCTTTATCACAATTTTTTAAAAATCAGATCAACTAAAAACAAAGGTGCAGTTAAGATTTAAGGATGTGCAGTATCAATTAGACAATTATTTCAAAGCATTGCACAACAAATATTATAACTGATAACTAAAATAAACCTAGGCTTGATCAATAATAACAATGATAACACCATATTTATAACACAGAAGATTACACACATAATAATATGATAATCATTAAACCTATTACTTAACCTATAGGGTGTAATTGAAGTGAAGAGGTAACATAAATAACATTGTTTTCTAGTATAAATGTTATGGGTATCTGCTATATTTCCTTTTACAAACTTCTTTTTTATCCCATTCTTTAAAAAGTTAACTATTTCTGCTTACAGTAGTGAAAGTTCAAGAAGTAGTTCTTGAATAGTTTAATTTTAAAACCCATGAAGGAAAATACCAATTAATGACCAAAATTTATTTTATTGATTTAACACACTAACAATATACATTTTATACTAGCCGATCTGACAGATTTTGTTTAGCCCGAATGTTGGCTTAAAATGCCACCTACCAGTTCCAATTGTGCACTTAAACTATCCAGGAGCCAACAAAAATACATAATAGATTTGTTCATGATTGATCCAGCCATTTCAGAGGTGTTCAGATACATATACAACATGTCACAGATATAACACACAATCTCACACCCCAATTAGATTATTAAATAGTAATAAAAATATATAATCATTAAAATGTTACTTAAATATTTTAATTTAATGAATTAGTTCTCCTTATTGTGTGCGGATAGTATGGGTATATTACAATAAATCTAACATTATTGCCTTTATTGCATCAAAAACCTTATTGCATTGAATTATGATACATTTTCGTTTATTTCAGCTGTTTAATAAATGGGTGACTATAATTTAATTTGTTCTAATTATTTTAGGTATAAAATATTACCTATATTAAAAATTGCTGGAATTGATTCAGTAGCCGATTTTGAACAAACTACTTTCAGGATGTGCATTTATTATGTTACATGCTGTATACACACATACAGACAACAAAGTATAAGTAAGAATATACTTATGATAAAACTCTAATCAGAGAAATTCTGTAAAAGAGCTATGTTAAGGTTAAATCTACAAATCTTTAAATTTTTTATGGGTGATTTGGGAAATAACTAACATTTACATACGTATAAGAAATTAAACAAAAATTCAGGTTTTTCTTGTCTGTTACAGTTTATATTTAACCCATACTTTGTAAGCTCAGTATCTTTTCGGAAGTCTTCAAATATCTGCCCATGGCATGATATGAACAAACCATTGATAAACAGGCAAATGCAAAAATTAAAGAAAGATAGCATGAAAATGTTCCTTGGTTATCAGCCATAAACCATATAGAAATTACCAGTCACTTTTTGTGTTTCTCTCAAGACTAGTTTTCTCAAATATAACTGGTGGTATCAAGCTAAAAACTAATAATCAAGCCACATGAATTCATATCACTAGAATATAGAAAAATCTTGTAAATGCTTCCATTGACCTAGTTTAAATTTCCATAAAGCAAACAACAACTTTAATTATTGCGATTTAGCATAAATAATATATTATATTGAATACATATAACATGCTATTATAATTCTTTTTGTATAGTATATGATATACAATATGGCATGTAGGTATTATATTTTAATTGAAATATAAGAAAAACAATATAAAACCAACCAAATATAATATCAAACAAGTTTAACAAACAATCATATTGATAAATCTAAAATATCAGTAAATATTGAAACTGATCGTTCAAATAAGATCAACAATTTAACATATAAAACTAAACATGAATTGTTGCACATTTAATCAGTATATTCCCAAATGCAAACAATGAATAAGATTGTATTAACATGTCATCAACTACCCCACGAGTAATTAAAATGAGTAAAAAGTAACATTATAAATAAAGCATTATTATGATGCCGAATTATTAAACTCATCCTATCAAGTCTCTTTGAAAGGTTATGTAGACGTTCTTTTGAAACTATAAACAATGAAACGTTTTCGTTATCAAAAACTAACTGTTTCACAGCGTGATTGAACGGTTTATGATCCCCGATATTAAGTTACACTGTAAGTTTTGTTTTTTGAATAAATACCTTATTTATTTTTACTTTCAGGATAAACTAAAACCAAGCAATGAGTGAAAGCGTCAGAAAACACCGGTTTCGTTACCTACCTATCTGGGACTTGTTAGTTTCGTGTAAGGCTTTGGCTGTTAAATATTCTTCAAACTTCTTATCAATATATGTATTGATCTTCTCTGCGATAGGATTAGGTAGATTAGCAAATTCTTCCTCTGACAAAACATTATTTAAATGATTTTTTGCACCGGCTTCAGATTCAGCAGCCTCCATCTTCGACCGATGTTCACAGACAGAGTTGCCAGTAGTAAAATTAATTACCCATGGTTTATGATTGCCAGATTTTGACTTAATGTTATATCAACTTTCGTTAGTAAATCGGTATACTTTAATAATTTTATAAATATTGCAAACACTAAAATATAGTGAGCAGCTGCTCTTAGGGAACATTACTGTATTTTTATATACAGTATCATTTTTATATACCCGCAGAATAATTTGGTATAGCCTAAATAGGTATAGTATATATATTAATATTTAAATTTCTACCACGACATAGAAATAATTATGTAGTAGTAAAGGTGAAACCGCATTAGAGTGACACTGCAGCGGAGAGGCGCGCCGCGGAGCGTCAAGAATAATATTTTTGCCACTGTTTCATAAAAAATAAAACGCACTATAACGGTACTGCAATGAAGCGGCGCGACGCGTCGCGATACAGTTGACTCCACAGAGTACATTTGTATATAGTAAGATAGAGACGTCACTCAATGCATTGGCGATACTAGCGCTAACTGGCGTTCGGTTCAAGAAACTTTTTCAAATACATAATTACATACATATGCGTGGGTATATAATATATCTATTTTAATGATGTAGTGATTAATTATGTGAATTTTCAGACTAGCGCAGTTTATAGTTAAGAATATGTATACTTAACTATAAAATTCGCTAGCCTGTACATTCACTTAAAAATGAAAACCAAGATCAGGGCAAGTATGGAATTGTAAAAAAAAACAAGGTCTTGAGTTTAATAACAAGAGAGATTAACGGAATGATAAAATGTCAAATTTGACAACAGCTTTATCTATGTGACAGGTCCGAATCGTTCGAAAATAAATAACAATAATCAAATATGGTAAGCGATAACTTTAGAACTTCCTTTTTATGTATTAAACGCTAAAAATTGTTACGATAATTAAAAAATTGGTAAATCTCCCCGTGACCATGGCTGCTGAAAAGCAACCGAAACGTCGGGGAAAGTGTAAACCAAAAATTAATAGATTTAATAGTTTATATAATTGTATTAGCTTATAAATTAGTAAAATAAAATCAATAGTAGTAGTAGTGTAATATTTTCAGAATTTAGTGAGACAGTGATAAATAAACAACGCGATAAAATCCGTATATAGTAGTTTAATTTCAATGAATAACATTCGCGTAAACAGAAGACAATATTAAATAAAGTGAAATTTTCAGAAACTGATTTCCCCGTCATCTAGCGGTTGTCACATGCAACTTTGATGAGTATAATACAACTAAATTGAATATAACTTAGTTATCTTATAGAAAGCCAACATGGTAACCTATGTAATTTGATTACGTTATAATTCAACTGTTTTCTTCTAAGTTTTAGCACCATGGTTGACTCTCGGAGAATATTTTGCCGCTCCGCTCGCGCCGCACCGATCCGCTGCAGCTAGTGCGGCATAGCTACAACTGTACGCGGCGCCGGAAAGGCGCGGTGCGACCTGTCAGTTCACGTTGAAACCGCGTGAGCGAACGATGCCACACAATGGACGACGAAAAATTAATATCTCTTGTTAGTAATTATCCGGAATTATATGATTTAGAAAACGAAAAGTATATAAATCATGTGAGAAAAATCAATATATGGAACGAAATAAGTACATTAATGGGTGTAACTGGTAAGTAAATACTTTTTGTTTTAATAATTCTGTTTATTTAATAGGTTAAGTTTGACATGTGTATTTTTTGCAATATATTTATTCTTGCCTTTGTAGCCGACATCTTCGTCGAATCATATCTCTTTGCCAAGATACCGATATTACGTCAGAATTAAAGTAATTTTTAAATTTATCTCTCACTTCGAAAGCTGTTCGTGAAATTACCGCCAATCCGTGGAAGGTCCAGCAACTGTAATTGCACGGTGGATTGTGAATCATTAGTGAAATTAACTGGATCATCTCTAAGAAAATTTTGTAAGCAGCATGTTGATAGAATCACATTCTCGACGTTTATTGGGCTTAAGTTAATAGTTCGGTAGTAAATTCTAAAATTTTGACTCAATATTCCAAACGCATTTTCTGATACTCTTCGTGCCCAGCTATGCCTGTAGTTATAAACTGCATTGTCTTCATTACGTACTTGTGTCCCAGGATATGGTCTCTTCAGATATGGTTTTAATGGAAACGCTTCGTCACCGACTATTACATGGGGTAGTTGACAATTTGACCCTGGCAAAGTTTTAGGCCCTGGTATGTTTCAAGTATTTGTTGCTAGTTTTCTTGCTAAAGTTGATCGGCAAAATGTTCCTCCGTCATAGTGACGGAGGAATATTTTGCCGATCAAAAAATTCTTCCCATTTCACCTACATGAACTATTTCGAATTTATAATTTGCATCTACTAATGCCAACAGTACTATTGAAAAATACTTTTTATAATTGAAATATAATGACCCGCTGTTTGGGGGTTTGACTCCCTGTATTTTAATGTGTTTTCCGTCCATCGCTGATATACAGTTGGAGAAATTCCATCTCTGTGCTAATCCATTCTCAGCTTCTTTCCACGTGTCTTCAGTAGGTTCAGGCATAACTATTTTCGAAAAGACTTTCCAAATAACTGCGCAAGTTGTATGTACTATTTCTTGAACTGTAGTATATCCTAAACGGAAACTTTCTCCGATACTTTTAAATGAATCCCCGGTAGCCAAGAACCTGAAACAAATAACAACATATGGGATCTTTTTTCAGATATCGTCTGCAAAGAGAAATGGAAGGCATTAAGTGATGCTTATCACAGATCTCTCAAAAGACAAAAATCAAAAAGCAGAGATGGAGCAAAGAAAATAAAAAAGTGGCGATATGAAAGACAAATGGAGTTTCTGCCTCCTTATTTCCAAGAAAGTACCTCCAAAACAAACATTGACAATACTATTGTGAGTGATGATGATGACTTTGACATAGCCACTTCTCTTGCCTCTGCATCAGTACATTTAACAAGGTCTAATTCTAAAACAACCTCTACGCCTGATCTCAAAACATCAAGGCCGTCTTCGAGAGAAACATCTACACGTGATCTTGGAACACAAAAGGCTTCTTCAAAAAATTCAATATTTAAAAACGTGACTGCCAGAAAAAAGAAATGGACACCGCAATCTCAAGTAGCCAATGTATTGCAGAAATATTTAGATAGCCGATCAACTTCATCTTCTGTAGAGTCAATTAATCCTATACATTCTTTTTTTAAGGCCATGGCAGATACAGTTGTAAGTTTGTCTCCTGATTTACAGTTGAAGGTAAAAAACCAAGTATATTCTATCGTATCTCAAGCAGAATCCGAGAATTTAAGACCTGCGACTTCTGAGTCAGACGTATGAATGACGATCAATGAAACACGATTCATTCAAGAAGGATCCGAGAATTTGATATCTAGGGCTTTTTCAGAACAGCCAACGACGGATGACGTTACAGAATACATACTACAACCATCTCAAAGTATTCTGCAGCCAGAGTCACAACGTCGCTATCGTTACTTCATAAATTCTGATGGAAAGATAACTTACAATTGTGATGGAAATTCAGATTAAAATCTAAAATTACATAATTATGTACCTACTAAATGAGTAAAATAAATACATACCTGATTGTTACAATGAGTTTTTCTTCCGCTCCTATTGTTTGACGAAAAGATGTGTTTTGTAGTTCTATATGAGGTTTTATAACTTGCAACAATTTATAAAACTTCTCTTTTGTCATCCTGAAGTAAGTATGAAATCGTTCAGGGTCTTTTAATAGTCTTGGAAAAAGCGTGTGATATTCTCCCACTTTACAACGAGAATTTGGAATATCATGCACCCTTATAGACCGTTTTCACGTCTTTCCAGTTCTTCTGCAGCTTCGCATAATAAAGCTACCACTATCACTACATCGCTTATTCCGTCCATTTTGTTCGTCAGAAAAACAACAAATGAAATGAAAATATTTTGCCGCTCACTGTAGCGCCGCTGCAGTACAGTGCGGCTAGGAAATGCCGCGGCGCGCCTCCCCGCTGCAGTGTCACTCTAATGCGGTTTCACCTTTATAGCAAAATACGTTTATATTTTGTGTGCTGTTAGAATTCTATAATATTAAATAAAATACAATTGCACAATCATATAAAATTAATAAAGTTATTGGCGGTACCAATACGCTGATCGTGTGATCCAGGGTTCAAAATTAGAAATAAGTGTTTTCATAGAGGTTTTGCTATGACAGGAGCTCTCTTATGAATAAATACACCCAAATTTTTGAGAATCAATAATATTTCCCACACAAGTCAAACATTTGTGTACATGGCCATGGATGTTTGTCTTGGTCTGGGTGTTTCTATATATAACATGTATGTATTTACAAAAAAAGAAAATGTATATATGTATGTTTATCCATTGTCTAGTTGGGCTAGATGGTATTGTGTGTTTGTAGTAGAATATTATTATTAATTCTCAGCATTATCTGAGAGTAGCAGTTATTCTCAATTATTCTCTATGCGACTGCATTTATTGTAGCCGCATTTTATAAAACGAATATCTAGTATTCGTTGATAAAATGCGGCTGTACTACATGCATGTAGAACCTGTAGTCGTATATGTAGAACTAGAACTTGTAAAATGAATTGAGCATCGATTGTTGGTACACTAATAGCAACATAGCAACCTTCTTATATGTAATGTATGTGCTGTGCACAGCAACACAGTTTATTTGTATTCGTATCAGCTAACAGTTTTCATTAAATATCTTTTATTTAAGAAAAATAAACGAAATCTCTATGAATCCAAACAATTATTGTCAATAATGTCATATGTCATTTTACAAGTTACATTATTGTTGCAGAATTTGTCATGAAATTGTGATTATCTCCGTAATTGGTACTTGTATTTCTTGTTTGTTTTATTTCTTATCATCGAAATCACTGTAAATTTACACAGTGATTTTTTGCGTACTGAAATAATTTCGGTATTTTTTAGATTCTGAATTGTAAAAATGGAAGAAGAGCAATGTTTACATGAATGTGAAAACTACATTCAAAGTCATAATATCTCATTGTTATTGAAAGATTGTATTGTACAACTATGTGTAAACAAGCCCGAGAATCCTGTGTCATTCTTGCGACAATATTTTCAGAAACTAGAGCGGGTAAGTTAATAGATATGTGTACCAAACAGCCTCCAACCGCTTGGTGCAATGCTATTTAAAGGCTATACCTACGTGAGATATCATTACTAGCTTCTTTTTACGGTTTCACTTGCGTAGCAACGAAAAATGAACTTAAAACTTATAAGATTTGTTAGACTGCACATAAGCATCTCATTATTCAGTAAACATTTTTATCAGTCAGTAACTTAATAAGATTTTCTATTCTTATCCTGGTATATATGGAATATGGAAATGACTGCATCATATTTAATCATGAAAGTACTGATAGAACTTAACAGTGAGATGCTTCTTGTAAAATGTGTTCTATTAAATAAGGTAAGCACTTTAATGTCAAATTTAAATTTGTATCTTGTGTGGACTGGTATTTTTCAATAGCCTGGCTGTACCAGTATATGCAATATCCTTGGTTTATGCAAGAATCTTTTGACAAGTGACCTACTTGTCAAAAGATTCTTCTCTTCTAAATGCCTTTTCTTAAGCTTTTATAAGTCATTTACTATCTATTATATATCCTTTAAAATATGAATGGTCTTGTATCCTATTGACCATTGGTGCTCATTGATACTCCTAAATGAAACCTGTAATTATATTATAATATTAACTTGTCAATTGTTAGAAAGCAAGACATAAATGATAAAGAAATATAGTATCTCAACATCGGTAGATCACCACTATTGAAGAGGTTAGTTTATAATCTTTGTGTGGAAATACACATATTTATATAATGACCTAAGATCTGATTCAAGTTAGAGATTAACCTGTCAAGTCTTGGAATGCCAGACATAATTAAAAACTTCTAGCATCTGGCCACCAGTGTGCTGCTGTGTTTCAACAAGTTAAATGCCCTTGCCTTGTTAAAAATATATTTCAGCCATGATGCTTCATTACATCATAAAAATTAGCATCAGTTAGCCGTGACATTAAATATCCAATGATAATAACTAAACAAACTTGATATGTAACTTGTTGATACACTATTTTTCTACATTATATATCAATCGTCAATCATGTGATTTTGCTTCTTGAAGTATTTATAGCAACTGTCTATGATCCTACATCATTGAACATATCTATTAGCCTATTTTATATCAGATCTGTGAAGAACTAGTTACTTTAATATCTCAGCTATACATTGCAATAACATACTTCTAACTTTATTTATATTAATGTTGCTATAGTCCATTAACCCTTGAGGAAGTACATTTAGAACTATTACAAGTTGTAACAATTCAAGCCACATTATGAATGTTGTTTTAAAGCTATTGGTAATTATGTTCAATTATGAATAAATATTTCTTTATAAAAACAAATATTTAATGTTTATGATATGAGTCCGAGTCTCACAGCAAAACACACTGTGACATTGAGAATAGTATGATTTTGCTTAGCATACCATAGGTAGTATAATTTCTTATATTATTGTTTTTATCTTTAGTTTTTTTTATAGTCAGTAGTATATGGCATAATTGCTGCAACACCTTGTTAATCTAAGTTGTAAAATACTGAAATTATATTTAATTGGCAATTTAAAAGAGTGGCTGTGAGTTTCTTGCAGGTTTCTTCTCATAGGCAACCCTTTGCCTGAACCTAGCAACTAACCTACATGTAGCTTCAGTAACTTAGTAAACTCACTAACCCATATATTTTGACGTTCATAAGTGTTACTTTGTGACCTAATTGAATAAATGATTTTTGACTTTGACTGACTCTTAGGGATTTAACCTTTATAAGAAATTATTTATTAATGAATTTCTTTATTTGTTGCAGGAACAAGTAAAAGCTGCTGCTGCTGCTGCCGCTGCCTCTGAGGGTGAGGCTGATGGGGAGCTGTCACCTCTCCCTGTGCCCGGTGGTCAGCCGCCCCGTAGACGCGGTGGCATTAGTGCTGAACCTGTGACAGAAGAAGATGCTACAAGCTATGTCAAGAAGGTTAGAGATTTTAATTGAATTACTATGTTCAATGATGCTGCATTCAACAATTCACAGCATCACCTAAACAGTCAGGGTACCAGGGATGACAAGCGGAGCTGCTTATTTATGCAAGAAAATTGTATATTATAAGATATAATATATTTATTTTTGCTGTTTGTATACTAGTACCCAGCTCTCCAATTTATGGTGTAACATTATAGTTAGTCAAGGTAATGAAGTTTATATCTTTTTGATCGAAATACAAGGTTAGGTTTAATTAGACTCAATTCATATTTTAGGTTGTGCCAAAGGATTACAAAACGATGGGTGCTTTGTCGCGTGCTATAGCGTCGAATGTACTCTTCACGCATTTAGACGAGTCAGAGCGTGCGGATATGTTCGATGCTATGTTCCCTGTGCAATGCCTGCCTGGGGAAACGGTAATCAGACAGGGAGATGAAGGCGACAATTTTTACATTATCGACTCTGGAGAAGTGGAGGTAAGACCAACCTTCAATGTAATCACTACCACCATCAACAACTATAGTTTGTTATAGACAAAGATGTAAATTATGATCGACTTAGTATTTACTTTAGGCAATCTTAAAGGTGTTAGTGAATGGCGAACCTGTCACGACTATTGGCGAAGGCGGCAGTTTTGGAGAACTGGCGCTAATATACGGGACACCGCGCGCGGCCACCGTCCGGGCGCGCACTCCGCTCAAGTTGTGGGGTTTAGACCGCGACTCATACCGCCGTATACTAATGGGTTCCACTATAAGGAAACGACGCATGTACGATGAATTCTTGTCGCGTGTATCTATATTAGGTAAATATTTATTTTTAAATTACTGATTATTAACTACTAAATACGTTCTTAGCAGTTTATTATTTGATGCTGATCAGTTAGTATTCTTTTAGCCAATCTCTGCTACTGATTTGATAGATGTTATTAGAGTAAACGAATTACAGATGATATGTGTTTTTTATGGTGTGTACACATATCTGTAAAGCAAGAGTATGGCAAAATTCGTTCTTTACCCGTGACGCCATTAAATGACGGTGGTGTCAGGGAGAATTTTCTTTACCTATAATGTGTGTCCTACCTACCCTGTGACACCACTGAATGCTAGTGATGGACAAGAGTTTTATAGGGTTGAACTGACTATGACTGGCTCAAGTCAATATCTACAGCTCAAAAAGCAGTTGGATTTTGAAGATGACCTTTGGAATTATTGTTTTTCTTCTTCTATTAACTGAGGTTACTCAATGCTTGAACAACTACAATAAGTTCTAATCTATACTTATACATTAATATTATAAAGCGTATTATATATATATAAAGAGTTTGTTTGTTTGAAAGCGCTGATCTCAGGAACTGCTGGTTTGAATTGAAAATTATTTTAGTGTTTGATAGGCTATTTATCAAGGGAAGCTATAGGCTATATAACATCACGCTACGAACCACGGGGGCGGCCCGCTAACGACAAACGCTGGTGAAACCGCGGGAACATCTAGTGTATGATATTGATAAAACTCCATGCATATTGCACTTGATAATCATAATTTCTAAAATGTAATATGGCATCAGCTCGTCGGTGCATCTATTCATATTATAAAACCAAAAGACATTGCAAGAGATGAGTTTCAAACGGACATTAAAATGCAGTTAATAAATGGGGATATTACTGTTTGCCAGGCATTAAATGACCTTAGATAAGGACACGCGAACTTTTGTTATGGAAATAAAACCCATGACGGATAAAGATAAATCTTACATTAATTTATTTATTTTTTAGGAGTTAGGTATGTAAATATGAAGCGCACTGTTGTGATACTCAATACTCAATTGTTTATTGCATTCCACAATGTAGGCTTATGTGGTAACTTAAATATTATGACAGTTCAATATGGACCCTGTCGGGCACTGCAACATAGAAGAGAGGAAACATAAACTATTCATGTATCTACAATAATATCATAATCTATAGTTAATATGTTAATTTCATAATAAATATCAATGTATGCCTTAGTCGAATGCCAAGTTATACACTGAATTGCATATTTTGATTCTTAATTATATATTAAACTATAATTAAATGAGATTTAATAAATTAAATAGATTATATTGAAATATTGGCATATATATATAAAATAAAAATAAAATTGTGTGTAAATTGTATTATTAAAATTGTGATTACATTTTCAATCTACATAATTTAATTATAATTGTATTTAATATTGTCTTCTGTTTACGCGAATGTTATTCATTGAAATTAAACTTTAAACGGATTTTATCGCGTTGTTTATTTGACACTAGAATTTGACAATTTAGAAACTATTACCTACACTATTTTACATACTACTACTATTAAACTTTACTAATTGTGAAGCTAATTCAATTATTTAAACCATTTATATTTAATAGTACTTAATAGTATGTAATTAAATTATTAAAATTAATATAAAATTCAAGTATATTACATATTTATAATATGTATTATATGTTATTTATTTCATTAATAAGTATATTATATTCGTAGTATGTAGCATTATTATTATATTGTTTTATTTAACATTTATTATTTTATTGTAACAAATTACATTAATACTATATTGAGATATTAGATTTGAAGTGATTTAATTTATTTTAATTATGGAGAAATTTTATAATTTAGGATTTCATTTACGGTATAGTAATATTTATTGACTAGGAATGTCTTTGTTTTATTTATGAATAGTCTTCTTTCTTTTCTATGTATAATATGTATGTATTTACAAAAAATAGTATATAAGTAGGTATATGTATGTTTATCCATTGTCTAGTACAAGCTCTGCTTAAGTGCTTAGTTTGGGCTAGATAGTGTTGTGTGTATGTAGTAGAATATTATATTATATTTTCGTGTGTTAGTGGCCAACCTGTTGTCAAGAGTTGTTCAAGCCACTCGTAGGCCTCTGACATGGCTTAATGACTGCTGTCAATTTGGCAGCAACTGGGACCGACTTTCTACGGGCCATCCGAAGCACGGAGACGCTCAGATGAAATACCACTAAGCGGTCACCCATCTATAGACTGACCGCACCCAACGGTAGTTTATTATAAAGTTTTATAGACATGTCATAAGGACTTGTTGAGTGTACGTATATTTAGTTTAGACGTTAGTAGGTTTAGTCTTTTTTTGTGCCGCTGTGAATATTTTAATTGTTTATCTTCTCTTTTTATGTAAAATTCTTGGTGTTTCCTTACAAATTTACAACATTCCAGTATGTATATACAAGGAAGAGTTAAGATTTCATGTTCTTGAAAACGTGGCTTGCAGCTGTCAGTTACTTCTATGTTGAGTACATAGAGTAGTATAATATAACTATATAAGTATAATAGGAATAGAGAGCCCACTCAAGCAAAAATTTTGCCACCTCTTTTTCAACGCCCGCTAGTGCCATCTTTTATTTAGTTCTAAGAACTATATGCAAGTACCTACTTAGAGATAGCTGTGTATTTATATATATATATATATATATATATATATATATATATATATATATATATATATATATACAGTTATACTTCTCTAGATTTTTTGCTGTACCATGAAAACAATAAAGACATTAAATTGTTTAACTTATGTAACTACAAAATAATGTTATTGGTTATAATATAGGCTAACAATTGTTTAAAATAATGATCATGAATTGTTTTTTCTAAGTTCATAATGAAATTGGCCATTTTAAATGAAAAACATGAACAAAAAAAATCACCGGATAAAGACAAAATACTGTTCTTGTTGTGTTTTGTTTCTTCTTTTTAGTAACAAGTATGTCCTTTTCTCTTAGCAATACACTCCTGAAGCCTCGTATGCATACTCTGGATCAAATTCCTCACGTTTTCATCTGGAATCTCCTCCCAGGCACGTTTTAAAGCGTCAATCAGCTGCTGTTGGTTGTAGACCCCTTGCTCATTCTCTCTAACCCTTCGTTTCAATTGGTCCCACAATTGCTCGATTGGATTTAAATCCGGACTGTTAGCTGGCCATAGTAATACCTCAAGATGAGACCCTTCTAGGACAGTTTGAGTCGATCGAGCTGTGTGTGCACGGGCATTGTCTTGCATCAGGATCAATCCTGGCCCCACTCGCTGTGCAAATGGGATCACTTGAGGCCTGATGACGTCCTCGATGTAACGTTCTGCAGTTACGGTACCCGCATTTAAAATGGTGAGCTCGGTTTTACCGTGTAAACTAATCCCACCCCAAACCATTATGTTGGGACCACCGAAACGGTCAACTTCGTGGATGCAGGACTCCGAAAACCGCTCTCCGCGTTGTATCCAGACCCTAACACGCCGATTATTATTAAAAATTTTACTTTGCACTCGTCTGTAAAAAGCACATTGCCCCACTAATTAGTCCTCCAGTTCAAATACTGACGGGAGAATCTTAAACGGTTTGCACGTTGAACCCTGGTCAGAGGAATTCGAACAACTCGTCGTCTTGACATTTGCTGGTCTTCGTGGAATCGATTACGTAGTTTGATCACTGACACGGGTACCCGTTGTCAGCCATAGGTGGTGTTGTAACTTCCGGACCGTTACTGTACGATCACGACGAGCACTTAGTTGGACGTACCGATCCTCGTGCGCCGTTGTTACACGAACTCTACCTGTACCGGGTCTCCTGGCAACACTGCCGGTCTCTTGGAAGCGATTCCATACATTTTGGACAGCTCTTCGAGAAAAACCCAACTGCAAACCCACGTAACGCTGAGAACGTCCTTCTTGAATCATAGTTATGGCTCTGGTTGCTGTAATTGTATCCATGTGCCTTCGTACTGGTGGCATGATTAACGCGAGATGATAAATGAATCAATTAAAATTGAAAAAGTAAAACTATTTCCCTAAAATAACCGAAACAAGTTAAGAAGACAATCGAAGAAAATCATAAGAATAACATCCAATTATATTTTTTCTTAAAATGATGGCCAGTACTTTTCTAATTAGGAACATGAACACCAGCATAAAAGAGATCAAACACCAAAGAGTTCGTAATATCAATATAATGCTACTTATCAGTTACTTTCAGTTTACTAAAGTGCACTTAAATGTTAATAAACTAGTGGCCCTTATTTTGTGTTGAGTAGTATATATTTGTAGCTATATCGAGTATATTGTGCTATAAATCTTTATATATATAATTCTTCTGTACGTGTGTTGACAGTGAACTTCTTCTAAACGGCTGGACCAATCTAAATGAATTTTTTTGTGTGTGTTGATGTGGATTCGAGGATAGTTTAGACTTGTTTTGTTTATTTTTTTTTCAATTTCAATTTCAATTTTCAATTTCATTTATTTCGTGAACACAGGGTACATAAAGTAGATGTTATGATGATAAATAAGATCCAAGCTGAGTTCCGCCAAAAAGCATACAAAATATCAAAAAAAAAATCTTCAAAACTAGGCAATCACAATAATTATTAATTTAGATAACATGTCAAATTATAATAGAGTAAAATGAGAAAGAAAAGAATACAAAATAAAAACAATAATGTCACCAATTCAACAATACAGCAATAATCAAATTCATTCAGTAGACATGTCACATAAGATAACGAAAAACGATTCTATTTAGTTAATGCATGAATAAAAACAATCAAAATTTCTCATTTAAATATTCGTCAACAGAATAATACACCTTGTTAACTAATAATTTGAATAAATTCCTTTTAAATTCGTTAATGTTCTTACATGAGATGACTTCTCTTGGTAACTTATTGTAAAGTTTTTGAGCCATTGCATAAAAGCTTTTACTATGAAAGTTTGTTTTTGTTGCCAACACGTGTAACTTATTCGAGCGCCGTTTACTTTCTACAAATCTATATAAATTCATGTTTTGCTTTATAAAAATACAAGCTTCATAAATATAAAGTGACGGTAAGGTTAATATATTTAGTTTTTGAAAATGTGGCTTGCATGATTCTCTTTGTTTTATTTTAGAAATAGCTCGGATACATTTTTTCTGTGCAACAAGTACTTCTTGAACCTTAGGTGCATTACCCCAAAATATGAGGCCATACCGCAAAGTTGAGGCGACATAACCATGATATGCTTCTAGTAGGGCGGTCTTATTGGCAATTTTACCCAGCATATAGAGAGCATATGAAAATCTACTAATTTTTCCACAAACACTTTCAATTTGAGTTCTCCATGTCATGTCGTTGTCTATACGTAGTCCAAGAAATTTCGTTACACTAGCTTCAAGTATTTCATTCCCCTTATAGTGAAATTGAAACTGTGATTGTTTTTTGTGCCTAATTTTAAAATTCATAACTTTAGTTTTGGTTAGATTTATTTTAAGGTTATTTGCATTTAACCAATCGATAATAGGAGTAAGGCTATTGTTTATTTTCGCTTCTATTTCTTTTGTAGTGCCAGAGTCATAAATAACAGTGCTGTCGTCGGCAAATAGTGACATTTGATGTTCGATAACCCGAGGAAAGTCATTAATATAGCAAATAAAAAGTAACGGTCCCAACACAGAACCCTGCGGCACACCACATGGCAGTACTCTAGAGCTAGAGCAGTAAACTAGCTCGGTTTTGATCTTTATATTAACTCTGTTAATTTGTGTAATTTGACTTCTATTTTCCAAATATGATTTTATCAGATTAAGCACATTGCCTCTGATACCATATCTTTCGAGCTTAGTTAATAGTATTTTATGGTCTACATAGTCAAATGCCCTAGTCATGTCCATAAACATCGCCATCACCGGTCTTCTGTTATCCATATTATGATGAATTTTTTCCAAAAAGTTATAAATAGCCATATTAATGGTTCTATTTTTTCTGAAGCCCATCTGTTCCTTGCAAAAAACATTATTATTTTCTAAATAGCTGTTAATACTATTGTATAAGATCTTCTCAAAAATTTTAGAAAATATTGGTATAAGTGCAACTGGCCTATAATTGGTAACTTGTGTATTGTCGTCTTTTTTGTGTAATGGCTTTATTATTGAAATCTTCAACTTATCGGGAAAAATGCCTTTCTGAATACATTTGTTTATAATGTCACTTAATATGGGTGCTATGACATGAGCAACCGACTTGACTACTCCTGTGCTAATATCATCATAGCCTGTACTGTTGGTGTTTTTAAGAGAATTTATTATTGTAATTATATCTTTAGGTACGGTTGGTGACATAAACATGGATTTATACGATCCTGACATGCCAAAAATGTTCGACTTTGAATAATTAGCATTCATTTGAACTGAAGATATGAAATAGTCATTAAATTGTTGTGCTATCTCTTTGGGTTCTGTTATACAATTGCCATTTACATTAATCGCATTTATATTAGATTTAGGAATGTATGACTTTATAGATTTAATAACTTTCCAAGTTGCCTTCGACTTGTTGGAGCTTGTTCCAATAAAATAAGAATTCTGTGCTTTCTGTGTTAGTTTGATAACATTTTGATATCTTTTCGAGAAAGTTTTGAATGCCACTTTAGAGTCATTGTCTCGAGTTAATCTATATTTCCACAATAAAGATCGTTTGGTTCTACTGCAACGCTTAATTCCGCGTGTTATCCACTTAGGTTTAGTAACTGTAGCAATTTTGCGTTTGACAAGTGGAAAACATAAATCATATATTAATTTAAATAGTTCAAAAAATGAATTGAACCCTTCGTTTACGTCTTCAGATTCATAGACTTCGGAGAAACTGAGGCTGGCGATATATTTCTTGAAAAGGTTAATATTTTCTTTGCTATAATCCCGTTTATAAATATAATAAAATGGTAGAATACACTTTTGTTGTACCGGGAACTTCATAAGTTGGGCTGTGTGATCAGACACACCCAGCTCCAAAATTTCACTTTTGCTTCCACTTATGTTGTGGAGAAAATTATCTAGACATGTACCACTACTAGGACGCGTTGGTTCATTTATTTCTAGTCTCAGATTAAATTCCTTCAAAAGTTGCTTAAACAGTATAGAAGTTTTAGTATTCTGAAGAACATCAATATTAAAGTCGCCGCAAATTATTATTTTTTGGTTTATTTTATAGCAAAACTGTTACAATATGTTCGTTAAATTATCAAAGAAAATATGTATCTTAGTTGAATTGGGGACTCGATAGATGCACAAAATGATAACATTGTCATCAGTTAATTCTACTGCACAGCATTCAAACACATTGGGAATATTTAACTTTTTCACAGTTTCTATTTCTTTGAAATTAATGTGATTTTTAATTAATATGCAAGAGCCACCATTTCGCTTTAGTCTAGTGAAGCTTGATGCTAAAACAAAATTTGGTATATTCAAAAAATCAAGATCAGCTTGTTTCATGTTGTGTTCTGTAAAGCATAAAACGCTAACACATTTTCCATTCCTCAAGAGCGTATCTAAGTGTTCTGTCATTACATCAGCTTTGGGCAACAGTCCATTAATGTTTTGATGCAATACACATAATGAGTTATACACGAAAAAAATTTTGGTTGAGGACATCAGTAGTACATGAAGTAAAGGATAAAGGTGAGTCACAATACAAAACATCTTTTTCCGACACTGATTCCTTCGCAACCTTCTGAATATTTAAATTACAATCAGTTGAAATAAAATTTTTAAGATTAGAGAAAATATTTGAAACGGCATAATTGTTAATTTTACCAGTCTGTCTTTGAAACATCGAATATGAGCACAGTAAGTCTAAATTAGAGTCAAATAGTGTAGCATAATTATCAATATGAATGTCCTTATATAATAGATTATTAAACATTTCGATTCTGAAATTGTACATTCCGAAATAGTAACCATATTTATATGTAGGTAAACATAATATCACGTTTGTATGCTTTATAACTGATAGACTTTCACGAATGATTGTTATTAAATCAAAGTAATTACTCGTTGTTTGGAAGTCATCCTCACCAATAAATATGATGCAATTGTCCTTCATTGTATAGCCAGATAGTTTAGTGTCAATGTTACTCAATAAGTTTTTTATGCCACAATTTGGTAAAAGAAAATGACAAATTTGATGGCATGGAAAAGTGATTTCGGCAATTGGTAATATTTTATTCGATCGGTTGGTGCTTATAATGCAGAGCTTGTTTTTTTCTTCAATGGTAGAACTTATTCTCCTTTGATTCACTGGTTGTCCTGGTTTATTCTGAGGAGTAACTTGAGTGGAGGTGAATAACTCTGGAGTCCCGTATCTGGAGTTGTCAGATTGGTATGATTTCTTAATGATCTGCTTGAGAGGTGTGCGCAATTTAGTTTTTTTATTTGGTGTTATTGTCTCGCTAGCTAACTTCTTGGTCGCTTTTTGTACGATTTTAAATTTATTATTCATTATTTCCATCGTCTTCCTTAGATCTGTGTTTTCTATAGAAAGATTATTTATTTCTTCATGAGCCGCCTGCAACTGGTTATTAAGTTCACAGATTTGTCGTTTGAGTTCTTCCATTTCTTCATGTTCGTCATCCACAGTAATATTAGGCACGCTGTTATTGGTGTCGCCCTCTATTGTCGAATCATTGTAATTACTACATTCTTCAAATGGTTCTATTGCAGGTTCGGAAGTTCGCCGAGTGCGCAGTGTAACGTTATCAAAGTAACTCATTTTGTAAAGTTTTTTGTAGAAAAATGAGTCAAGAATAACTAATGTTCTCCAATATACTATTAATTTCTACCAATTACGGTTTAATTTTATATAATGGTATTACCAAATCATGTACTTTTATTTTTGTACAATAGCAACACTACCGACAGTGTCATCAAAAATGTCAAATATGATTGATTTTGATTTTGTTTAGCTGCTCACTACTAGATGGCTCTTTCATAAAATCTTAATAACAAAATTATATTTTTTGCAGTCGCAACTCCAAAGTTAGTGTCAAACTTTATTTAGCTACTCTCCACCCGAGGCGCTAGTTGTTATACAAAGCCAATTTTTGAATGAAAAATTTTTCTTCAACGGTTCTTTAAAATTATTGTTCACTTATTTCACTGTAAGCCGTTGTTACTTCATTGGAATATAATGTTATTGTCTAATAAATGTCTTTACTCACTATTATATTATCCAGATATATCCACGTAGTGGTTTAATGTTGATATTATGTGTTTATTGACACTGTATAGTATTGTGCACTTTCTTGTTAAATAGTTTGTATTAACCAAAGATAACACTGTCACTATATTACTGGTCCATTGTCTACTTATTTATCATAAAAGTTCCACTTAATATTGATTATAACATTATTTATAAAATAAAATTTGTGAGAGCTCGTCAACAGCGATGTTTACTTGATAATGCCATCTAGTGGACCTCTTTCTTGTCTATACAGGACTACTTTCTGTCGGGACAGCTATAGGTATATATAGGTATGCATAAATTGTGTTTACGTTAGGGTAAAAATAAAAACAGCTATTATTCATACCAATTCTTTATTGATTACAAAAATTAATGGTTCACAAATAAAACATAAAGAGGGAATTGGAATAAGGCGTTATTTTAATTTAATAGATTTATGCTTACAATAGTACGATTGAGTTGCACTTTTTATTTCATCCTTACCATCATAGGTAATTTTTCCAGACAAAATTCTGTTTACCGAGCGATACCAGCTACAAATTAATATATTTATTGAAACGTTCACAAAATAATCTTTTATATTATGTCGTTGGCATGTAAATTCATAATATGTTATCATTATATCGCGTAATAACTTTATTTTTGATCTTATGTTGTATTTTGAAACGTCTCTCTTTAAAAACGCACAGGTAGCATTTTGTATATATTTGAAGCTACATAAATATTCTTTGGATGGGTAGAACAGCCATTTCTTGTTGGTATTGTATTCTTTTGAAATCACCAGGTTAATAACAGCGAAAGGCACTAAAATCACAAAATTCCATTATCACATGCGCGTACGCCGTTTTGTGAAATTTGTGAATTGTTTATTGTATTGTTGTGTTAAGTCAGAAATGTTTTGGACACTAGGAAAATAAGTAGAAAAATAAGCAAACGTCCAACTTTTAGTTTGAAATTTTAAATTAATATATCGAAGTCACATGATACTAATAAATCAATAAGTATTATTATGAAACAATAGTATTATAATTGTAATTTTTATTAATTAACTAAAAATATTCTACATTCCATGTTTGACCAGTGACATCTATCGTGTTAAATTGCATAATACTAAGGAACCATACAAGAATATTTCTTACTTTGTCCGCTTTTGCGCTGCAATCGCCTGTCAAATGTAGATATTCTAACTGTGATACTACTGGTTGAGTAGAATGCATAAAACCTTTTTTTGTTATAAAAATAGTGAAGTGCGTCCGTGCTATTTCCCCATAATATAGTATTATATTATTTGTGCCCATAGTGTAACACCGTAGCAAAGCCACGAGTATGCGTACGCGTAATAAATGGCAAGTGCTGTTTTAGCAAAACGAATAAACGCGAGTACACATTGCTTTTTCAAAAATCTAAGATGTGGTTGGCAAAATGGCAATAGGACGATAATTATTGGGAACTGCTTTTAAGTTCTTTTTTATGAATTGGATTTATAATGGCGGTTGTTAAACATGTTTCGAAAAAAGCCCTCCTCAAAAGATTGGCTTATTAGATTATACAAAGGTAACGTTAATTCATCTGCACATTGTCTTATTAGGATTGGCGGAAGTTCGTCAACTCCGTAACTATTTTTATTTTTTAAGATATAATGTGTTTACTTCGCGAGGCTCTACATGACTGAGATACATTGAGTTTGTATTATGGTATGAAACGAATGCGAATTCTGGTCGCAATTAATACTAGCCGCAATTAATACTAGCCGGTTTGGCAGTTTGTTCTCCTATAGCGGCAAAAACGTTATTGAAAATATTAGCTATTTGCGTAGGCTGAGATATTTCAACTTTTTTGACTTCTAAGGTAATATTAAGTTTTCTTATTTTATTTGTCCTTTCATTTATTATTTTCCATATGGTTTTAATTTTATTAT
This sequence comes from Catocala nupta, assembly GCA_963675205.1. NCBI lineage: Eukaryota > Metazoa > Arthropoda > Insecta > Lepidoptera > Erebidae > Catocala > Catocala nupta. The sequence continues at coordinate 16,107,716 of OY776095.1, forward strand.
TAGATTTTTTTAATGCTTTAATACAATGTTGTTTCTTTGCCGTTGTTATACCTCTTTTAATTTTTTTTTGTATTTTTATTATAATTTGTAAGTACTATTTGATTTTATAGATAGAAGTTTTAAGTCTTTTATTAATGCAGGATAATTTGAGGCAATTTTTTTTTTTTTTTTGCCTTCGTGAATGCATTGACGCATATCCCTCCGCGGGGGCGGGCGGAGGGATATGTCGGACTCGCCGGGGTAAAAGAAAGATGAAATAATAGTAAAGTACCTCCCGGAATACCGACCAAACCCACCACGGTGTTCCTCGACAAAACCACTATCGACGGGGCCGCGCGAATCGCTTTCGCATGCGGTCGCGACCCCGCCGAGGTTACGTCCCGCCGTACGAAACGGCAGGCCACTACGCAATAAGACCTACCTAAAATAGGCACTTCTCACATTATAGAACCTTACTGTCTCCCCTCCTAGAGGGGAGACGGACTGGAAACTGAGGCGCGCGTGGGAACACGCACGCCGCCTCTCGGACCTGGTGCTGAGCGGATGGCGGGCAGGCCCACAAAGCCCGCCACCCCCAGGTCAAACCTCAGGGTGGCTGGAGGTCATCTCGCGCCCTCCGGCGCCCGGTTCTGCGGTTGGGAGAGGGTTTAAACGCTCCCTCTCCCGCTCCGCCGCCTCCTTGATGGAAATCACTTCCTCACAGAAGGAGGCGACGGCATTCCACGACCTCTCACTCCGGACCATAGACTGAACTACAGCCGGGAGCGAAAGGGCAACTGATCCGACTGCCGCGATCAACTCACGGCGCTGCGATGCCCAGGCGGCGCAAACCGCCAAAGTGTGCAGCGCCGTGTCCTCAACAACATCGCGGCAGTCGCTTCTCCAGCCACTCCTCAAACACGGGACTTACCGCCACGATCGTGGCGTGCCCGAGGATAATTTTATGCCTGTAGTAAGCCAGTATTTTTTTGATTTTAATTTTATTTTGCGTATTGGTATGCATTCATTTAGTGTTTGCTAGAATATGATAAAATTTTAAATAGTTTTCGTCAATATTTTTGTTTTTGTTATTATTTCATTCCATTTCACCGTGCTCAGTTTTCCCATAAATAGTTGAATGTTAGTCTTACTGTATTGTCGTTTGTATTTATACCAGATAGTGGTTTTAGGCTCTTGCGGTAAACGCATATGTAAGATAGTCGCGTTATGATCCGGAAAACCTAGTTCCTCAAGCGATGTAGTTAGGCTGTTGTTTATAAAGTTCGTGATATTAAGTCTACGCATGAAGATGATGTTTTCGTTTAACGTGTAGGTTGCTTTATGTTGAGTGAATTTGTATTCTAGCATAACATTTAAAAATGATTTTGATTTTGAATTATTGTCAAAAATGTTGATCTCCTAATATTACATTGTACTTTGCATATTTTTTACATAATAGATTAAGAATTTCTTTTAATCGAATACAAAATATATTTTCCTCCCTTCTATTCCAATATAATGTAATTAATAACAGTTTTACTTTTAGTAGTTCTATTGTACAAAGTTCAATAATATATTCTATATACATGTTTGTTATATCACTTCTTTCTATGTATTCTATATGCTCTTGTAGTAGAATACACACGCCGCCGCCGGTTCGTGAGTATCGGCAGAAAGATGTTGCAACTTTATAGCCATCTAAATGTATCATTTCTAATATTTCTTGGGATATCCAAGATTATGATACATATTGCTTTGTATCTAGGTTGGCTTGGTCAATAAATGCCTCTAGTAAGTGTTGTTTGTTGCAAATACTCTGAAAGTTCTGAAATAATATCTTGAATTCTGCTCCGTTTGTGGTTGTCTTGGGTTATACTCAAAAAAATTATGTGTTCTTGAATAGTTATCAATCATAAAATTTGATGCGTTATTATTGGATTTTGTAGGTTCTGTATTATCGCATTTGCATGTGACTAAGCTAGTCAGGTATTTAAATATAGTGTTCATACCATAATCTTTAATTGAACCAGTATATTGAGAAAATGTGTAGAAATCACATGTTAGTTCTAGGTTCGAGTCAACAAATAGGTATTGCATACTGGTGTGTTTGTATATCTATAACAAGTTGTTGAATGCCTCTATTCTGCAATTAAAACATAGCGAATGTTCCTGACATTTACACGTAGGTAAGCATAGAATGATATTTGTTGGAGAAATTTTAGTGTTCCTCATATGGCAATTATTATATCCAAGTAATTTTTTGTCTTACGGAAATCTTCTTCGCCGATTAAGATGACGCAGTAGTAATTTTTTGAATAATCTTGTAAGTCTTTCGTGTAACTTGCTTATTAGTTGTTTAGTACCACAATGTGGCGTGAGGTGGTGACACAAGTCAACGTTTTTGAAGTTTCTTTCAGCTATCGATAACATGTTATTCGTTTTATTTTCGCTTAAAATTCATATCTTGCTTTTTGTTTGTTTTGGTAATTTATTGGTGTTTTCTTTTTTCTCTTGCTTCATTTTAGGCATGTTTGACGTTACCCGTTTGTTTACATCTAGTGTTTTTTGGTTATAAATTAAGCCTTTGTCGTTAGTCCCTTTAGGTGTTCGAATGGTAGTTGGTTTACTATACCTATGTGGTGTTAAAGGCAATATTTTGTGTTTGGTTGGAGTAGTTGTATCACTAGATATTCTTAATACTGCTTTTTTTAGTAAGAGGTGTTTGGCTGTTACTTCTTTCACAGTTTGCTTTAGCTCTGTGCTTTTTCTAAGGAAAGATTATTTATTTCCTCTTGCGCAGTGTCTAATTCCTGTTTTAGAGAGGCAATTTGCTGTTTCAGATTCCGGGTTTCATCCTCAGTTTCGTCGTCCGATATATCAGTTACATCAGTGATTGATATGTATCGTGATATATTAAGTTTAAGTTATAAAATGACTTTATTCTGGCATAGTCTTCTAGTCGGCTCGGTAGCTGAAAACTGTCCTGGCCCTTTTGGAGGCTTACACGGAGACATAGGTCCAACGTGCAGTGGCCCTTTGAGAGTTTTAGTCTAAAGTGGGATGGGGCACCTACCGAACATCCTCCACAATTGCGTAATAGAAGCTGAGCCATGAACTAGCCGCGGTAGGTGTAGAACTACAGTATATAATAATGAATTATGGGTGAATAGCGGTTTCTGCAAAGAGTACTGTCATTATTCTTGCTGGAAAGACGGACAGCGACTCGCCGTCTCACTAGATGGGCCCCCTAAAATAGCCACCAAAAGCATACGAAGTTGTCATAAAGGCAGTAAGAGGACAACACCGTTGTAAGCGGCTGGGGGCGTCGAGCGGTGCGTAACGGTTTCGCCATCACGGGTCTCGAGACAACGTAGATCTGGCGTGGATTTCCCCGTAGTTATGCCCTTGAAAATGATACTTCCATCCCCGAGCATATTAGTTCTTGCGGCCTCCCTCTAGCCGGCGATCAAGGCAAGCCAGAGTTGAGAGTCCTGCATGCGCTCTTGAAATTTCACACCAACCATTCAATAAAGGCAAGCCGGAGATGAAGCCCTGACCGACTCTCTGGAGCATCAGGACCGCAGTATCGCCATTCACATTCAGCTCGCCACAAGCAGCCCTGCGGTTTGTGCGCTTTTCATTTGACCTCGTGATACATGTTTTGTTTATTATTATTCATTATAAACTATAATTATTATTTCATCCAAAAAGGCGGTTGGTGTTTGTGCTATACATCTCCGTGTCTTGTCCATGAAACACAGAGAGCATAAATATGTATCATACTGGCAATAATTATGTGCACAACATCCTACTATGCGGCTACTCACTGTACATTCCCATAAACTAGATAAAATCTTTACCGTATTAAATTACATATGCATATTATGTAAACCATACATATATACATATAACCATGTTACATATTTAAATTACATATTTTTCGTTTGTATTTGCGATATTCGAAAAGCAGATATAATGCTTTTTACTTAAAGGAAATGATAAATCATCAGATTCCAAGGGCAAACAGTTTTTTGAACAGTATTGATGTATTCAGTCATAGTCAGTTCAAGCCTATAAAGTTCTTGGCCATCACTAGCATTCAGTGGTGTCACTGGGAATAGGCTATCTATTTATGCATTTATTGCAGGGCGGAAAATATTTTATGGAAAAATAAAATCCAGCTTAATGTTTCAAACATTACTGCAGCAAAATCTGTTTTCTCGAATAACTTTACAACTATAACTTGAACAAATCTTGCTATTAGTAAACAAATTACTCTTCACGATGAACTAATTATTTGTTATACCCTCACCTCTCTAAAGCACAACATTTTGCTGCGGTAACGCACACGGATTATTCAGAAATTTAGTCAGTGTAGGATTTTTAACAGTGATTAATATGTCGGTCCCTCTTTATTTTACATTTTCACTATGATGCATGCTAATGCTACTTTGAAAATAATAAAGTATTATAGTTAGTCCGGGCTTCTGGGCTTGTATCAAGTTACACACAGATGCTGAAAACACGTATGTTTAAATGTATAGCATTTATGTATATTTCAGAAAGCTTAGAGAAATGGGAACGTCTAACAGTTGCAGACGCTTTAGAACCTGTATCTTTTACTGACGGGGAAACAATAGTACGCCAAGGTGAACCTGGAAACGACTTTTACATTATAGTTGAAGGTAATTTATTTCTGGTTTTAGGAATAACATTGTTAGACCAGTTGTGCTATGTTGCTATAAATGTTTTTAGTACCGTGTATTTACGACAGTGATGGCGAACCAATATCATACGACGAAATAATTCGGGCAGCCAATAACTTCTTGTTCTTCTTCTTCTTAGCGTTTCGATAGCAATCATTGCTTAATATTACATAGTTTCGGCCCAGGACGCAGCCACCTTGATTGCATCGTCTGACTAATAATTACTAAGTAATTGACTTATCTATATACAACTTGATTGAAAAACTAACTATATTTTTTGTATTTTATTGATATAATAAAACCACATTATTATTTTCCTTAAATGGCACGATAACCGACAAAGGTTCGCCATCCCTGATCTACGACGTGTAACTGTTACCATTGTAACTGTTTACAGTAACATTCGTAAGGTAAGTTTCAGCCAACTTAAAGCATATTACAAATCTTATAATAAAAGATTCTCCTGTTCTCATTTCGTGTAATATAATATGAAATGTTATTACCATTAATTCGTGTATTTTGTTAATGTAGGAACCGCAGTAGTTCTACAGCAAAGAAGTGGTCAGGGGGAAGGTTCCGCAGTAGAAGTGGGTCGTTTGGGCCCCTCGGACTATTTTGGCGAGATCGCGCTGCTCCTGGACCGGCCGCGCGCCGCCACCGTGCGCGCCGCCGGCTCGCTCAAGTGCGTCAAGCTCGATCGTGCCAGGTTAGCGCTCGACTCTCTTTTACTTCAATCACCTGATCTGGCTTATTTATATCACTCATCGCTCACGTAAATGTAGATAAGGTTCGGTTAGTAACAGGATTTCTTGATGAATGAAAAATACCCTATGTCCTTTTCTGTTTGTATGAGAAATTTCATAATGGTCGGTCGAGTAGTTGAGGCGTGAAAGATTAGATAACAAACAAACTCACATTCGCGTTTATAATATTAGTTAGCATATAAGGGTAGCGAGCCTATTGCCAACTATCGAGCTCAGTTCCAGATGCCAAACTACTGACAATTTCCTGATAGAAAACATATAAAACTCTTATCGTGTGTCTGATGACCGAATTCTGAGCAAAGCAACTTATTTTAACACAGTTATAAAAATGGTGCTAAGTATTATTTGTATTTATAAAACTAAAATGAAATATTTGTTTCAGATTTGAGAGAGTGCTGGGCTTGTGTGCAGACATATTGAAGCGCAATATCGCACAGTACAATAGTTTTGTGTCACTCTCTGTCTAACATTGTGTTCACGGTCAGAACATTTGAGCAAAGAGCAGATTTAGTCATGCAAGTGGTGATGTTGCCAGTACTTAAGTACTTTTTTAAATAAATTTAAGTATGATAACCTTTGCTACCATCTTTGTAACTTTATTATATAAAGTATTGCCATCTGTTGTTATGATTAATAGTTTTAGAGTACTGAAGCTGATGTTTTGAGGCCCTATTGCTTGTGTCAGAATACCACATGGCCCATTTTATTTAAGTTCATTGGTGCAAGTTGTCAGTATAGATAGGTAGTATATATATTTTATTTGATTGATTGAAAATTAAGATTGCGCTTTCTCATTGACAAAGCAGTATTATGTTATTTATTATTTTGAATGCAGACAGTTGTAATAACACTATGTTTAGTTTAGTCCACTAGGCCAATCATAATTTTACCTTCCTTGACTCTTTTTAACAATGCTTTTAATAATTAATAATTTAATGTTAATTGTTAAATATGTTGAGGTTAATGTTAGCTGCGTCACTAGGGACATTTTCAATAAAGGTGAAGTAACAGCCGATAAACTCAGACAGCTGTATACAAACACAGACAGAAAGTTACCGTCGCATTTATAATACAACTGTAAATAACGAATATGGCGATGGACTTAATTTATAGTTTCAATTACATTGCAATTTTCTTGGCTGGTATATTTTTTGATCTTAGGTGATCGCGGATCGTTTATTTTATCTAGAGTACTGTGTACGTCTAATTAAATATATCACAATATATAGAAATGTCATACTTATTGAATTTGGCCCATGTGGTTTGTTTGGAACAGAAAAGACCGTAGAAAAATGTAACCTATGTGCCAATTAAGACGTTTTGTTTGAGCGGCAATGACTTACTATAAAACAGCAGTTGATGTTGTGTAGACAGTGTGAGCAACTTTACCGAAATATTAAGCAGTCAATAATAGGCACCGTCATTATTATTTATAAACATATAGGCTGCGCGCTAAACTTAAATCTGCGAAGCGGCGCATCAAACGCTTACCCATTGTTTAAATTGGTAAATTACATATTTTAAAACTACCTTATCAAATTTTTTGTGTTACGTTGAGTAGCTGGTTGTTATGTATTATTCGGTTGAGGAGTTTTTGCAAAAAAAATCTATGCATGTTTTATAATTTGGAACGTTCATTGAGGTATAAGCACAACTAATGAATTAACAGTCGTGTTTTTTAATTTAAGATGCATCAATTTGGAACTTTATTGTTGCATGATGTATAACGGCCAAATATGTGATACAAAATAATTGTAATTAATACCTTTATACCATACCATATTTGACGCAATAAATGGCATTATTATTATTATTTAAAGCATAGATTTTGATAACTGTATGTTGAATCCGATCAAAGGCGTAGACTCTTGCAATTCGCCCAGCCAGTGTTGCCATCTAATGGAATTCTCCTAAATTCAACATATAAGATTAAACTACAATCAGTCTTCAAATACATTTATTGCTAACGAGTCAATGACTTTTGTGGCTTTTTCTCAACATGGCCTTGGCGGTTGCCACAAAGTCACTATGTCCCTGAACCTGAACCATTCATATAATTCGGACGCATAGACATTTTGTTGATTAAGCAAGATAAAGAAAGTATAAATATATCTAAGTTTTTATTTGTTGCTGGTGATAAAGTACATCAAGGCCTGATCCGATAAACGAATGCAGTATGGATAATTGAAAATATTTACCTCCTAAAGATCTCCGAAACATGAAAAGTTACCATATTTTAAGGGAAAACATACTTCGACGCTGCTACATAATATATAAAAAAAAAATCTAATCAAAGTAAAGTTATAAAACGTAGAGAAATAAATGATGATACCCTCGCTACAATTTCGTTACAAAAGTAATTACGATGAATATTTAATTTAACACTCGATGTTATTTATTTAATATAAATTACTTAATATTGTAGACTTTAGAGCATTTGATCTTACTTAGGCACATATTGGTGCCAATTCTGTTGTCACAAAATTCTCTTATCTTAGCTAAAAATCTCTAAAATTTAGTTTAGTCCTGTCAAACGACATTTCGTATTCTGAAATCGCTAAAAGTGACAGGACTAAACTAAATTTTAGAGATTTTTAGCTAAGATAAGAGAATTTTGTAACAACAGCATTGGCACCATTGTCTTTCCTGTTCCAAAAATTTTAGGAGTAACTAATCCTTCATGTGGTATATTAATAATTGCTTATGTAATACAACATACCTATATAAATAATTTAACTGTTATTATGTGTATAGTAATTATATAAATTACTAAAAATAATTTTGTTTCTTTCTAATGTTTAAGTGTATCTAAGCATTGTTACTTGTAGGTACATTATATTATTAACTGTAATTTATTTTATCTATATCGAAAATTTAGATGGTCTTATTCGACATTTGGTTTGCAGTTGCCTTGTACGGTTTAGTTTAGGTGATCACTTCGTTCTCGAATCTAAAGTGTAGATGTTGAGTGTTGTACTTTCAGTAAAGGATGAAGTCTTTTTCGACACAGGAAATACCCTGACTGTATGGAATAAATCACTTCAAACAAAATATGTAGGTATATCTCGAAATGTTTGTGTTCTGGCTGGAATTTTAACATAATATTTTTCAGGTGAGGACAAAAGGGTCACTGGAAGTAGTCTCTATTTTTGTTTATGAATAAGCGCACATACGCACACCGCCATTTTATTACAGTGGCATGCAGTTTGTCATCGGCACGTGTTAACTATGTAACCTTTTAAAACTCCTCAATTTATTACTTTTCTAATAAATGTAAATGTACTTATATATATAACTGTAACTTATCTTCCTTGAAATCCTCAAAAATGAAGAAATTTTATGTGTACATACAGTTGCAAAGATCATTAAGCTAAAACCATTGTTTTTATTCAAGACGTATGTGTCTAATCTGAACATTGTTATTTTATTATTTATTTCAACATTTAATTTATTTAATTTATATACTTGTGAGTTATGTTTATGTTGTGTATAGAGAAGATCCAATAAAAACGTTGATTTAGTTCCAAAAGAATACGGTGCTTTATTGTTTTATTTGTTTATCTGTCGTCATATATAAAACTTTAATTAAAGGATAGAAAAACATAATAAATATATATTTATTTTTAACTGAAACCTTTTTACTCGCAATAATAGGGTACCTACAATAAAATACAAAGTAGGTTACATAACTTTGGATTTTTGGTGTATCCTATTATTATGAAATAGTATATTTTGTGCATAGAGATATAAATATAAATAAAATTTTTAGTTTCAGGGAAACTTCTGATTAGCTTGACAAAGTGCCGAGTGTGATATGGCTGATGACCACTTAGGATGAAAATTGTGTCGATGTTGGTCTTTTGACTCTAAGGCTTTATTTACGGAGACGCGGGGTGTTGCGCGTCGCGTGTGGCGTAGCGTTTACGGAGCGGCGGCGCGTGCAGCGGCACTTATCACGGCACGCGGAAACACAAACATAGGGCAATATACGATGTTGTTTATACAGATGCGAGGCGGGCAGAGTGGCGCTGCCCGCCGCTGCGCCCGCGGCGAATCTTCAACCGTGTAGCTAAGCACGCGGCGGCTGTCGCTGCGTCGCCGCTTGTACGCGGCAGGCATCGCAGCGGCGCATTTTGTTATAATAAATAATTCACTTTTTAAAATAGAATTTTCTTCGGAAAATATTGATCGTATCGTACTCCATTGCGACGGTGCCTTACGTCTGCGTTGTGCGATTTCCAAATAAGACTGGCAGAAGTATGGGCAGAAGGTTCCGCTGCGGGCATCGCTTCATCGATAATTGCCACTGAGTGCGCTGACGCGATTAACGCCGCAAAAATCGCTCGTAAACGCACTCATAATAGAAGGCCATATGTTTGAATTCAGTGCGGGCCGCGCCACCCATCACAACGCGCGACGCCCAGCGTCTCCATAAATGAGGCCCAAGCGATCCTGCTTTAGCGGTAATCCGTGATACGCGGATTACATATAAAGCAGAATTTATCATAAAAATCGTTGGACTCGTTAACCGTGGGTTCCGATCCTTATAAGAAAATGTTAAAAGTTACAAATATGTCTTTATGGCTTGTTCCCAGTCGTCACCACTGGCTTCGTTGCCACTGGGGACAAACGAGAAAAAAAATACCATTTGTTGCCAGTGGTGACGAAAGGTAAAATGAAATATTAGCTGTCACCAGTGGTGACGATCGGGATATAGGAAAATCCCAATCGTTTCCAGTGGTGACGCTCGAGATTATGAATTCCCGATTATTGTTAGTGGTAAAGTAACATATACAAGATGTATAATAATATATAATAATAATAATAAATGTTTATTGAAGAAAAGTGATTGCAGACAGATTTACAATAATTTCACATATAAATTACATATGATTGTACATCTACAATTTTTTGGGTGGAGCGCTGTTCTCCTAGCTAGGCTACAAAATAACCTGTGTTAAGGAGATACAGTCCCGATCCCTCGATTGTAAGAAAGTAGGCTTGATTTGTTTGTAGTATATGTGTGACAAACAGTAGGCGGTGATTGTATAAGCTGCTATTATTATTGCTATTTTACTTTAAATATATTTTTACATGTTGTGTGTGTGTGTGTGTTTGTGTGTATGTGGGTGTTTGTGTGTGTGTGTGTGTGTGTGTGTGTGTGTGCGTGTGCGTGTGAAACTATTTTGCCAAAAATGCTTCAGTATCATCATAGCTCAAGTTCAGTAAAAATGAACGTATGGTCTTCTTACAGACAAAATACGACATTCCATATATTTCACATCTTGCGTTAATTTTGTTATAAAGATATGGGGCTAAATAAATAGAAAACCTTTTTATGAAAGCGAAAGGCGCAGGGGGTATCACACAAACCTTGTCTTTTCGGCGTTTAGTAATTTGTTTGAAGGGTGTTTTACGGTGTTGAAGTAAGGTTGTTTGTAAAATATATTGTTGTCTTACATTTAGTACATGCCATTCTTTGTATAATGTAGCGGATGGGAATAGGATTTGTCTAAAAGATGCTACTTTGAGTATTGCTCTATGTGCTATTTCTACCGGTTTTAAGATGGTTTTACCTGCTCCACCCCAGCAAGTGATGCAGTAGATAAGGATTGACTGGCATAAAGCGAAGTAAACGTTGCGAATAACTGTATGGTTAGCGACATGCCTCAGAGTTTTAAAAATATATATTAATTTACGCAACCGGTTAGCAAGAGTGTTTGTGTGTGATTTAAAGGTCAGCGTTTTGTCTAATATAATACCCAGGTATTTAGTTTGATCTAATGCGGTTAGCGATGGACAGCTGCAGTGGATGTGGGGTTCGTTAAATGAAGAGTGTGCTTTAAGGATAATAGGTGCAGTTGGCTGAGATATTGAACTTAGAGAGAAGGTTATAAAATTTGTTTTTGTAGTATTGAGCGATAGTGTATGTGTGTGGAGCCACTGCAAGGTGATATCAAAGCCGAGCTGGGCAGTCGCTTGAAGCTCCATCCATGAGTTGGCAAAAAAGGTGATAGCGGTGTCGTCAGCGAAGGATACAACTTTAGCATTAGATAGATTAAGGTTACTGAGCTCGTTTATGAATATAAGGAAGAGCGTGGGCCCCAAGATACTACCCTGAGGCACGCCATACTGGATAGGAAGCTCTTCACTACTGTGGTTGTCAATTTTAACATACTGAGTACGATTTGTTAGGTAGCTTTTAAATAGATCTAGCTGAAGACCTCTGACACCGATATTTTCTAGTTTACGTAAGAGGGTCGGAACAGGGACTGTGTCAAAGGCCCTTGCTAGATCCAGGAATATAGTAAGAACTTTCTTCTTAGTCGTAAGCTTCTCTACTATAAAGCTGGTTAAGCCTTGTACGGCATCGCTGGTGGACTTGTTTTTGCGAAAGCCAAATTGATTTGGGGAAAGTAATTGGAAGTGTTCAAGGTACTGTACTAGTCTTGTGTTAATTAAGCGTTCGAGTATCTTTGATAGAGAGCTGAGTACAGCTATAGGACGGTAGTTATTTGGTATGGAACCGTCGCCACCTTTCAGTATGGGATGAATTATGGCTTTTTTAAATGGAGTGGGAAAAGTGGCAGTTTGAAAACACAGGTTAAAGATATGACTGAGAATAGGTGCAAGAGTTCGTGCGTATCTTCTCAAAAAGTTCTGAGAAATACCATTCCAGCCAACTGCAGCATTAGGTTTTAGAGAGAATATGGTACGTATAACTTCGTCAATATCAGTTTCTTCTAGTACAAATGATGATGTGCAAGAGGAGGCATGAGTGACGTGTAGTGTCTGGCTTTGGCTATTGGTAAGGTTATCTGCTAGTAGCTTTCCAATATTTACAAAATAGTCGTTGACGAGTGTGCAAGATTGTGTGGTTGAGCGTGATTGCGATAATAACTGAGATGAGGATGTTTTGTGTTGAGTTGTGTTTGTGATAGACTTGATGGTTTCCCACAGTTTCTTGGGATTATGTGTTGCCTTATTTAATTCTGCAGTGTATTTAAAGAGATCAAACTAAGTCGACGGCGCCCCGCTTCGCGGGGCTCCTATTTTTGGGTGGGTTTAAGAAGGAACCTAACATAACCTAACCCTTCCGAGACGGAATGGCAGAACGGAATTTTTAATTTCTTCTTCTTTCATAGTTACTATAGCACCTACGACGCCTTAAGGTTTAGGGGTAGGAAAACGTTATCCCCTTTTTAAGTTTGATATTAAGGGCAACATTTTTATTTGCTTTACATTATGTACCGAATGTGATTATCTAATAATGTGATTTACAATGAATGTAAGGTATTGTTTTTCAAATTAAACATCTATCTTGATACTCAAACTCGTCTTAATTTAATTCCCATAGTAATGCAACTAAAAATACATAATTTACACTACTGACAACAACTGCGACTTTTTTCGTCCTAACTGTTACCAGTGGCAATAATTGGGATTTTGATGACCCATATCTCACCACTGGCAACAATTGAGGTTTTAATGATCCATTTGTCACCACTAGCAATAAATGGTATTTTTTTTCTGATTTGTCCCCAGTGGGAACGAAGCCAGATGTGACGACTGGGAACAAGCTGTCTTTATAGTATGGTTTAAGAAGTTTATTCCTCAAAACAGAATAGGTACAATGATTCACTTACACAGAATTACAAGTTTAACTTAGCTATTGTAGGGGAAGCCCGGGTAAAGCGAATAACTGAGGTAAAGTGAATAATCGATATTTCTAAAAAACTAAATCAGATGGCGATACAAGTGGCAGCGGCGTAAGTGAGTGATCCGTTTCACGACGCCTTGACAGTTGATTCAAAACAACATACGAAGTTCGCTTGTTTTGGTGATAAAAAATAGTTTTGAGTGTATTTATTCTGATTTTTGATCAGGTTTGTACTTATTTCATTTGTTTTTATTATAAGCTAACCGGAGAACAATTTAGTTTTGTAGATTAACGATGTTTTCGAGTAGGTATTATTTACGATACATTGACCCGGTATTGAAATCTTAGCAAAAATAGGTATATTTACAAACACGCGTTTTGGGCAAAGCGAATAGGGAAAAAAGGAAAAGTTATCCGGTTTATACTTAGTATTTTCGAGACACGTTTTTTTCTTTTCGGTATGGTGTTCAAGTATAAACGCAAAAAGCTATGCACGAAGTAAGAGAAGATAAAAAAATCTATCAATGCAACAGCTACAAAATATGGTATACCTTATGTTATCTTGTACAGACACCTAAAATCTGGCAGTTTAAAAAAAGTTAGGTAGATTTACTCCAATATTCACTGAAGATCAAGAAAAAGACCTATGCGAATACTTACAGAAGTTGAGAGATTGTTCTTTTGTTTGACTCGCACTGACTTTTTAGAATTAGTTTATGTCTATGCCAAAAAAATAACATCAGACGTCACTTCAAAAATGGAAAAGCAGATTTACGATTACGATTGCCAGAACCAACTTCTTTAGTGAGAACGAGATGGTTTAATAGACTCCAAATTGAATTATTTTATGCAAATTATTGGGATCAAGTGAAATTAAATACTTTATACGGATTTTGTCGCGTTGTTTATTTTATTTTATAACACTGTTATTACATAATTTTGAAAACTCTAACACTACTATTATTGAACTTTACTACTATTTAAGCAATATATTTTTAATTAAAGCTATTTATATTTGAGTTTACACTTTGCCCCGACGTTTCGGTTGCTTTACAGCAGCCATGAACTCATCTCCCCGTGAACAGCTAGAAAGATATAGCTTAAATAGTAGTAAAGTTCAATAATAGTAGTGTTAGAGTTTTCAAAATTATGTAATAACAGTTTTATAAAGTAAAATAAACAACGCGACAAAATCCGTATAAAGTGTTTAATTTCAATGTATAACATCCGCGTAAACATAAGACAATATTATGTCAATCTATAAAGATTGGCAGTGAAGAATTTTCCCATGGAGAGCGTGCGTGATTCTATTGGTAACTAATTTAGTCTTAACGTTTAAGGGATTGTATTAAAGTCAATCCGTTCCTTATCCATTATTTAAGTCACAGAATATACTGTGCTAACAGTAAGCTTTTCTGTTGTACGTTAATTGACGTTCATAGACAATAATTCAGCTTTTCACTGTCTGCTTATTTTATACTGACAAAGGTATGTCAATACTGGCATTAGTGACTAGTGTTGAGTAGGACATGAATTTGAAATGAGTTTGTAAGAGTTGCCTCTTTTTTGTACTGAGCCAGTACAATGTCCCACTTCAAATGAGGCGAGGCGTCTTGAAGCACAGCGGTACATTTGAAGTTATGAGTAATTTTGTCATCTAGTGTTGATTGTACCTTACAAAATGAGGCGAGGCGCGTCTTGAAGCACAGCGGTAGATTTGAAGTTATGAGTATTTATGTCATGTACAATCTTACAAAGTGTGATTAACGTAAAACCAACCACAAAGTATAAGAAGCGAATGTCTTAGGACAATTGATAATATTTTCGTAACATTTTAAACAACGCAACGTGTCGAACGTAAATTGTTTTTGCAAAGCAACTAAAAGCACCTGTAATTTTGATTATTCGATTAAATATTTTATTTTACTAAATAGGCAATAACACAAGTTGATTTTAGAGAAGATACGATTTATTTAAAAAAGAATTAATGTTAGATTGTTTAATTAATATTTGCGAGCCTCCGAAGGCATAAAAGTAGCTACTAAGCATACCTAGCCATAAATTTAAATAATAAACAACAGTAACAAAACTCTAATAATACAAATTAAATGCTTTAAAACCATAATAATTAAATAATTTTCTAAGCATAACAAAGTCGAAAAAAGTGAACAAAAGCGTTAGGTATATCGTTGTCTCACTCGGTGACGTTTATAATTGGTAAATAAAAAGATGCACTACTAAAGTGAAGCATGTGACGTGTTCTCTCTCACTCACTCTACGCTCATGTCATACACGACGAACGCGACATAAAATTTGAAGTGGTACATGAAAAATATTTGAGCCGCTCTTACATTAGAACGTCTTGTACGGGACAAATGTCATGCCTCTTGTAAGTCCTACTCAACACTATTAGTGACATTTTAAAAAGCGGGACCTCGTGATAGCTTGTACTAAATAAATGTTGCGTTATAAAACGAGTAGTAACTAAATATTTTAGCATTAATTATATATGAGATTAATAATTATAAAGACATTTCAATAACAGTACTGAAAATATGGATATTATTGAAACAATTAAAAAGGACAAAGCATATATGAAATGTAAGCTAATCGTTAAAACATGGGAAAAGGATTTCAAAACAAAGAATAGCCGTACACCATCGAAATTTGACATCAAAGAGGCACCGTCAAAAATTAAATATGCGTACAAGAAATATTTTCAGTTAAAAAGCAATGCTCTTGAGAATTCTCTTTCTATCTGTGATGTTGAAGATGAACCTATAGTTTCCCCTGAACCTTTACAGCAAGTGGAAAGCATTGCTAATGTCGCCTTAAGTCCTCAGCCAGAGCTGCCTGCCTTACCCAGTGGCCAGGAGTTACAAAAGTTATTATCAAATAAAGACCTAATTCAGAAGAATGTCGAAACATTGACTCCATTTACAGAAAATCTGTCGAAAAAGCTATTTCAAAATCGAAAATTTTCTTTAAGGAATCCTAGAAAGTTGACGTTAACCAGATCACAACCAGCATCAGTAATAGAAAATAACCCTGTCAGCAATGATAGAGAAATCAATCATAATAAACTTTTTTATTTAACTAGTACCACACAAAATACTTATGATTCTGATTATGCTAACCAACAATCTATGATCTGGGATATTGGTAGTGAAAAATCTTTTGACAGTGTTGTCATCAGCCCAAACCTCATTGACAGTCAAACTGATTTTAATAGTCAGTTTAATGACTTAAGTACATCATTTACAGAACCTGTAGTCAGCAAAACTACTTCTGTTGCCAATCATTTAACAAACTCTATGACTGACCACAAGTCTAAACAATTCACAAGACAATTAAATACTGCATGGCTTGACCGAGCCTCAGGTTTAGTATATGAAAAATCTCAATCCCATGAACTTGAAAAGTTAGGATTAAGAAACATCATAGTGAATACCACTGAAAAACAATGTGATGTTGTAGAAAACAGTGCATCAGAGGATGAAGATACAGTAATTACTAAATTGAAACCTGCCCTAAAGAAAAGAAAAATCGAAAATGGAAAAGCACAGAATAAACAATTGCCAAATGATGAAAATAGTGAAGAATCTTCAATACAGGTACGTGAATTTATTAAAAATGACAACATAGCTAAACCTACCGATAAGAAAAGTGCAAGTAAATATCAAGCAAAGAACAGTACACCTGAAGAACAAGAACCTCCAGATATTAGAGAATATGTTCCCTTTGGATTAGAAAAAGACATTCAGCCTAGACACACTAAAATAAGCAATGTATTAAAAAATGTTTCTTCTACTGAAAATCATAATAAACTTAATGACTATAGTGAGACCAACAGTCTGGAAAATAAGATTAAGAATGGTACATTGAATGAGAATTTTGTTAAAATTAATATTGAGAAAAAAGTATTTGTGAGAGGTAAAAAAGGTATAAACTTTTCAAAATATAAAAAACAACAATGGAAAAACAAAAAAAGTCTTCATGGTGGTATGGAATTTCCTGAATCTGGCAAGATTTCTTGTTTTAAGTGTGGTGAGACTGGTCATATGGCTAGGTACTGTAGAGCACATAAAGGTGAAACACTTTTGCCACTTGAAAGTTATAAGGAAAGTGAAATACCCACATTAGAGGATATGCAAAAATATGCATCAGATCCAACTCATGTTAATGAATCTATAACTGAGCAATTGGAAGTGTCCGTCTATGAACCTAGTCAAATTCCAGACACATTCATGAAAATGTTAGCTGAATCATCTAATGAAGACAATGATGGTAGAATCAGACCAGTTTATCAAAATCTTGACCAAGATATTTCAAGTGACTTAAATAAAACTCTTAATATGTTTGGACATGATTCATTCAGGCCGGGACAAGAAACTGCTATAAAGCGTATATTGTGTGGTATGTCAACTCTTTTACTATTATCAACAGGTGGTGGCAAATCTCTTTGCTATCAATTGCCTGCCTATATCTATAGCCAGCATTACAAATGCATCACTTTAGTTATTTCGCCACTTGTTTCGCTAATGGAAGATCAAGTATTAAATGTACCTGAATTTTTGAAAGCTGGGTGTTATCATAATAATCAATCCCAGACACAGCGTCGTAAAATCTTGCAATGTCTTAAGGATGGTATGCTAAACATCCTTCTTATATCACCCGAAGCATTGGTAGCAGGTGATTCATCCAATGGATTATCAGGTTTATTTAAGTCCTTACCTCCAATAGCCTTTGCATGCATTGATGAGGCTCATTGTGTGTCACAATGGAGTCACAATTTCAGACCCAGCTATTTGATGATCTGCCGTGTCCTACGAGAAAAATTGAATGTCAAATGTATACTGGGCCTAACAGCTACAGCAAGTCAGACTACTATAAAAAGTGTAATTAGTCATATTAATATACCTGATGGAGTAAATGGAGTTATTAGAAATCCTGCTCTGCCTGACAATCTCTTTTTATCAGTTTCTAAAGAAAAGGATAAAGATAAAGCTTTGGTGTCATATTTGTTGTCTGAAGAAATAGCAGCCTTTAATTCGATTATAGTTTATTGTATAAGGAGGGATGAATGTGAACGAGTTGCAGCTGTACTTAGGTCTTGCCTACAAGAAACTGGTAAAATAAATATGGAAAGCAAAAGTAACAAAAGGAAAAGAATGTCGTACATAGCAGAAACATATCATGCTGGCATGTCTGCATCACAAAGAAAAAAAATACAAAAACATTTTATGGATGGAACATTAAGAATAATAGTTGCAACTGTTGCTTTTGGAATGGGTATAAACAAATCGGATATAAGATGCATTATTCATTATAATATGCCAAGCAGTTTTGAATCATATGTACAAGAAGTAGGACGAGCTGGTCGGGATGGAAAACCAGCATATTGCCATTTATTATTAAGTAATAGTCAAAATGATAAGAATGAACTTCTGAAGCATATATATGCTAATTCTATTGACCGACCGACAATAAGAAAATTACTCTCTAAAGTTTTTGTGCCTTGTGAATGTGCTAACAGCTGTTGTAATGGCCATGAAGTTGGAATTCCTATAGATGCAACAGTTGAAGAATTAGATTTACCTTCAGAAAATATTGCAACATTACTATGCTATGTGGAACTTCATCCTAAGCAATTTATTAAATTACTTAACAATGCCTACATGAATTGTAAAATTTCGTCTTATGGAGGTCCACAAAAAATTCATGAAGCTGCAAAATCCTGTCGACCTTTGGCTATGGCACTTCTATTAGAAAATAAAAAGGACCCTGATACTATGATGCAAAGTGTCTTAGAATTTAATGTTATAGAAGTAGCTGCCGCCATAGGATTAGAAAGTGGGATAACTAAATATCAGTTGAAAAATTTAGAATGGATTACTGAAACAGGAGTATCTCGCAGATCCTTTTTAAAAGTAGAGTTCAACACATTAGGTTTCAGAATTAGAGCTCGAGGAGATTTAAGTCCAACAGAACTTGATAGTATTCTGGATGATTTACATAATTCTGTTATTTCTCAAGAAAAAGCAAGATTGTTTCAATTAAAAGAATGTAACATGGCTTTTCGTAATTTAGGCAATTATTCCCTTGAAAATATACAGATGAACAAAGAGCTTCTTTTGAAGACTTCTAATAATTTAAAACATACAATAAGCAACTATTTTGAAAGAGAGAATTTACCAGAAGAGATGACCCTAGAAGAAAGACCTTTAGACGTCGAAAGAGTTCAGTCTGATGTTCGTGCTTTAATATGTTCATATAAAGATTGTAATTTTACTGGTAGAAGTATAGCAAGAATTTTTCAAGGTATTCAATCTCCTAATTATCCAGCTATAGTATGGGGTAGATGCAAGTTTTGGAGATCTCGTTTGCATGAAGACTTCAATGGATTGGTAAAAATAGCAACACAACAAATTATTCAAATGAAGCAGTAACCATGTGACTAAAATCCACATATTGCAACAGCCCTCATACTGCAGTGTTTCAAGGACTGTATGTGTGTGTGTATGTCTAATATCCATAATAATGATGGCTGTTACTTTAACTGAAACATTACATCATTTTCTACTATAATAATATGACTAAATAAGCCGCGCTCTGAGTAATTATTATAGCTTTTGTAATTTGCGTGAAATAAAATATTTGTTTTTACATCTATTGGTTTTATTCGAGCCTTCAATTCTTAGACATGGTTAAGTTAATATTTGTATATTTATAAAGCTGCGGCAAAAGGACTAAAGAATGACCTTAGGCTATGTATCTAATAGACTGCTAAGAATTTTTTATTATCTAAATGCTGCGATGGCCGAGTAGGTAGGCCAGTGAACTATCAGAGAGGTCTTGAAAATTGTGATTAAGGTTTTCATCTCGACATCTATACCTACTCCATTTGGTTAGGTACTTAACTAAAGGCAAACAATCTTGATGTCTTTTTATCTAAAAACTCAGTTTAAAATAAAATACTGCTAAAGATCAATGTAAATACAACAATAACGATTACTAAATCAATTGAACCGTTAGTTTAAGCAGTAGTTTATTTGTTTAATACGTGTTTGTGTAAAAAATCACATCAAGATTGTTTACCTTTAGTTAAGTACCTAACCAAATGGAGTTTAAATAAAGTCGCTGGGCAGTCGCCATGTGTATATCAATCAATCTAGCGGGGCCACTCGAGCTAGACCGGAAAAACTAGTGGCAATGCTTTTGTTTGTTCAATGTACCTCACGAATTTATTAACAAGATCCAATGTACCTTAATTATGATAGAGATTACAATAAATCGCCTCATCCAGCGGGGCCCGCGGTTTTCGGAATACATGAAAATAATACTGATCGTAACTTGTGCCAATGTACCTCTCGATTCATATACACTTATCAGAAAAATCTAAACACCTTGCAAGTTTATGTTTTGTAAGGATTATCAGAAAAATGTGTATATTTAGGAATATATGTCAAATGTCGTTGAATAGTGAATAATAAGTATGAGGTTTTCAAATCCTAATGTTAATGTTCTAAATTCAAATTAAATTTTCATAGGTTTCGTATTTTGTTTAACAAGTCATTTTTACCCTATATGGAGTATGAAGGAATTTGATAAAACAATACGTAAATGAAAAAAAAGCTAAGGAACGTTTATTTAATAACTTGTATTCCCTCCCCGAGCTCTTATTACTGCTTCCATACGGTTCTTCATCGAACGGATGAGAGTCACGATCAAATGTGGCATTCCATTCCATTCCTCTTGAATTGCATTTTGCAGCTGGCTAAGTGTTTCTGGGGCAGTATCTCTTGCACGAATTCGTCTCTTTAATTCATCCCGTAGATGTTCAATCGGATTTATGTCCGGTCTTCTTGCTGGCCATTCCATAATGGAGATACCGACTTCGGTAACAATCTCGTACGACGCTCGCGGTGTGAGCCCTAAGCATTGTCGTGCATGAATATGAAACCGTTGCCAATAAAATGTGCATAGGGCATCACGTGAGGCTCAAGACACTGTTCGATGTACCGATGACTGTTTAGTGCAGGCAGACGTGGCCCAGACACAAATACACGCTCTGTCTTACCGTCGGCGCCGATTCCTCCCCAAACCGTCCACGAACCGCCACCATAGCTGACCTTTTCTTCAATGCAGCATTGTGCAAAGCGTTCTCAATCTCTTCTGTAGATCTTGTTCCTTCCGTCGTTACCATACAGCATAATTTTACACTCATCAGAAAAGAGGACTGTTCCACTGGAGGTATGACCACTTTAGGTGCTCACGTGCAAAGTTAAGGCGCGCTCTTCGATGGTCTGCAGTTAATTTCGGCCCATTTGCTGGCTTGTGCGGTACCAGTCCACGTTCCTTTATCCTTCTTCTAATTGTAGAGTCACTTACAGCCACCCTACGTACAACATGAAGCTGCTGCTGCAGTTCGAAAAGCATTAAGGCGTCGATTTCGTAAAGAAGTTGTTACAATAAATCGATCATCTCGCTCAGAAGTGACCCGATTCCTGCCAGATCCTGAACGGCGCGTGAACAAACCAGTCTCCCGATAGCGTTTGTAGACTCTATAAACAGACGACAGGCTTATTATTATAGGCACAACACGCTGACTAAGTCCGGAATCCAGCAATGCCACCACTTGGGCGGCTTCTGCGGGCGAAGTATCCATATATTTTAGAAAAATCTTTTTCAGTCGTCCCAGAGTCACAGTACACACACAGTATACAGAACACAGAACAAAAAATTTTAAGATAAGCGTTAATTTATTTTTCATAGGTAAAATGTACTCCAACTCTAAACACACATTTGTCTCAAAACAGTGAATCATTTCATTTATAGGATAAACAAATGAAATCCTAATTTTGAATTTAGAATTTTCGCTTATCACTGTAATGGCCAAACTGCCAGCTATACAATCATGTGATTTTTTTCATGGAATAAAATCTCTTTT
Source organism: Catocala nupta (assembly GCA_963675205.1). Classification (NCBI taxonomy): domain Eukaryota; kingdom Metazoa; phylum Arthropoda; class Insecta; order Lepidoptera; family Erebidae; genus Catocala; species Catocala nupta. The sequence goes on from OY776095.1 coordinate 16,129,775, forward strand.
GTGTTAAATTAGGACAGAAACCATAAAAACCGAAGTGTTCGATTTTTTTGATGAGAATTGTTTTAACTCCCAGAGATCTGTAACAGAGCAGGAGAAATTCAGCAAGAAAATTTTGTCTGCCCGGCATCGCCCTTTGTAATTTGAATTCATACGTGCAAAAAAAACACACCGTTGTTATGTATTACCAATGTACCTATAAATATACCTATAAGTCTTTATAATTTATTTTACTTACCAAGCGCCTACTACCTATTATTATAATTTTTTGTATTTATAATTAAACTAGCTGTCCCGAAAGACGGTTGTCCTGTATAGACAAAAAAATAAAAACCAAATCTAAACCATCCTCGAATCCACTTGAACACACACAAAAAAAATCATTCATATCGGTCCAGCCGTTTAGGAGGAGTTCACTGTCAACCCACGTACAGAAGAATTATATATAAAAAGAAGATGTAGAAGTCGCGAAGAATTTGGTTATTGTGAAGAACTCTAAGGTACATTGGTAATACAAAACAACGGTGTGCTTTTTTTTGCACATATTAATTTTAATTACAAAGCGCCCTGCTGGGCAGACAAAATTTTCTTGTTGAATTTCTCCTGTTCTGTTAAAGATATGGGAGTTAATACATGAATCGAGATGTACATTGGCACAAGTTACGATCAGTACCTATTATTTTTATGTATTCCGAGCGTAATACAACCGCGGGCTCCGCTGGATGGATGAGGCGATTTATTGTAATTTCTATCATAATAATTGAGGTATATTGGATCTTGTTAATAAATTCGTGAGGTACATTGAACAAACAAAGCATTGCCACTAGTTTTTTCGGTCTAGCTCGAGACGAGCGTAGCGGACTTCACTGACAGCGCGCCATCGAAATTAGCGCGTGTAGACAGGATTATTGTTATTAAATCACCGCAATTTATCCGTGTGTTCCGTTCTGGCCCGGCCACGATGCCAAATAAGGTTATGTCTATAGCAGTAGACTGTACGTGTATGTACCTTTTGGTACTAGAAAGAGAGATAAGAGTACCACATTTTTTCATGACTTGTAGACAATTTTCAGTGGCCGTGCTACAGCGTATCCGTCCTAGCACGGCCACGCTTAGATCGGTTGAAATCCACAACTGTCATGGATGATTCCTATTTGAGATAAATGTACGTGTTATCTACTATAAACCAGACCTACTTATATTTAAATTAAAACCTTTCAAATCTAATGAAGTCACTTCAATTTTTAAGTAGCATACGCCTGACAATAATTCAATAGCAATAGTATAACTTGACAACTTACAGTCACTATTCAAGTGTCGTAGGCGCTTAATACGCAATAGGACTCAGAATAAAGACTAAAGAAATAGAAGCATATTTAAAATAACAACAGATGATCTATGAGTTAATACTCTTCTTACTTATGAATGGGGCAACATAGTAGAACGTGGTAGATATACAAGTACTGTGTATAATAAGTATCTATTGTGATGAAGTAAGAACTTTGAATTATAAAAAAAACAAACAAAAGGCATACTATAATATATATATATACTTATACTCATAATATTCATTTCCATAACACCTAATAAAATAATTATAAATACTTTTGTTTTCAGGCGGTACAGGCCCATAGATAAACAGCTTAACCTAAATATACATATATTAATATAATCAAAACGTGTGTTAAATGTGTTAATAAATAACTTGTGTTAGTAAATAATACTCCTATATGTAACCACCTGGGTCGCCCATGTAACTCTTAATAAACACTTTTCTGCCTTAGAATTTGTTTGAAAATCCAATTTATGATGTCAATTCGGTATAATCAAATCATAACAAATCATTTATAAATTTTGGATTATTTAATCATACCTGAATTTTTAACACACAATTATATCAAAATAATCATTGGAGATATTTTCTGGCATTGATTTTCTACAAAATATCTATAAGGATATTTTGTAGAAAACCAAGACAAGTGTTTATTAAAAGTTAAATATTATGTGTTTAAAAGAACTCAACCTTATGTTTGTTTTTTTAATAATTCAATGTTCTTTCTTTATCACTATAGATTCTTATTATACACAGTACTTGTATATCTATCACGTTCTATTACATTGCCCCAAGTATGAAGAGTATGAACTCATTCGGCGGGGTCGCGACCGCATGCGAAAGCGATTCGCGCGGCCCCGCCGATAGTGGTTTTGTTGAGGAACACCGTGGTAGGTTTAGTCGGTATTCCGGGAGGTACATTATTTCTTTTCCATCTTCTTTTACCCCGGCGAGTCCGACATAATCCCTCCGCCCGCCCCCGCGGAGGGATATGCGTAATTGCATTCCCCCACGTAAAAAAAAAAAAAAGAAACAAAAGTATGAACTCATAGATCATCTATTGTTATTTTAGTTATGCTTCTATTTATTTAGTATTTATTCCGAGTCCTATTGCGTATTAAGCGCCTACGACACTTGAATAGTGACTGTAAGTTGTCAAGTTATACTTTTGCTATTGAATTATTGTCAGGCGTATGCTATTTAAAAATTAAAGTGACTTTTAAATAGATTTGAAATGTTTTAATTTAAATATAAGTAGGTCTGGTTTATAGTAGATAACACGTACATTTATCTCAGATAGGAATCATCCATTAAAGTTGTGGATTTCAACCGATCTAAGCGTGACCGTGTTAGGACGGATACGCTGTAGCACGGCCACTGAAAATTGTCTACAAGTCATGAAGAATGTGGTACTCTTATTTCTCTTTCTAGTACCAAAAGGTACATACACGTACAGTCTACTGCCATAGCCATAACCTTATTTGGCATCGTGGCCGGGCCAGAACGGAACACACAATTTATCCTGCATCTAAACCAGCGACCATATAAAATCGATCATTTCGCTCTTGTGCCAGGCAAGAGCGAAAATGATCGCTTTTGCTTCGATCGAGTTTTGGCTATATTATGTTGTTTGAAACTTACACCAATGAGTAGAGATCACATAATTCAATAACTTAGGCGTGTATTGTGTAAAATTGTTTATTCTACTTAAAAATAATAATATACAATTTCAATTACATGAACATTCCATACATTAGCTAATACAATTTTATTATGCATCGGTAATATAAAATAAATAAATATGTAATTTCGCTAAGCTATGTAGGTATTCGTGATAGTATTATTTGATAAAATCTAATTCAATTAGGTATATGAGTTAGGGTTTGCTGTGCCTATTGCGTAAAAGTAAGATTGCCAATTCAGTTATAAATAACCGTCTTCAGTTACTGTGGCATTTTTGCGCTAAATAATTTAAATATATCTTTAAATCTTAAAAATAATAGTTTAGAGCTTGAAAATACAAAATATAAAATTATAATTTCACAAACATAAGTTCTGCCTAATGGTAAGAGGTTATCCCAGCCAATGGACGCTTGTATAATCGAAATCGCTGAGGTTCTGACTTTTCTGAGCCTAAGCAGATTTCGTCCTGCACTTCAGTAGTGCTTATGTTCTATCCTTTGGCGTCGTATAATTGAATTGTGAGGAGCGAATTATTTAGGCTGCCTGTAGCTAATAGCTGTCTCTCATATTACTTCATAACATCATCTAATAAATGGTAGGTAAGACACTTACACACCTCAGATGATCACATTGAACAAAGTTCTAAAAATAGGTAAGTACCTACTCACTTTATGAATAAACATTTTCTTATCATTCCTCTGTTTAGATTTGTTATAAATAGTTGAATTCTATGTTGTAAATAAATGATCACTATCTGTGTGATAGCTGTTAACCCACCACTCAAACAATTTTGTTGATTTTCATGTCTTTTTATCAAACAAAATTTACAGACTACGTGCCTACCTGCCTTTACCTATCTTTGATAGGTAGGGCCTAAAATAAACAGTCAATTAATAAATTTTATAAACAATATAATTTATTACAAAGCTTCAAATTCTGTTTTATTATAAATCGGAAATTTACTGTGACATAAGGATTATACGTGTACACGGTACATACTTGTGAAACTTAGTGTATAATTAATTAATTATATTACAGCAACAATCCATACGCCTAAAAACTAATATGTATATTGTTGTTCGTTGTTTAAAGCTATCATCTAATCCATGTTGTGTTCATAATTATGACTGATTAAATCAATGTTAATATGGGTTTATACATACGTAAAAAGTAAATTTAGACCATTCATTAGATATAAAGCAATCTTAGTACACTAATCACGATGCTTACGGATATATTTTGTTTGACTCGAACGTGCGTTTTATACGTACGTGACGTATTTATAGGACGGTGACATTCTAAGACAACAATGTGATGGCATCAATATTTGATCGATAAGTATAAGCCTGCACGGATTGTGTAGAGGTTTCAGTGACCTGCCTCTGCGCCTACGCTAAGTTTTGTTGCTTCGAATCTCACACATGTTACAAAACAGTGCATCGATCACATATTAGGTACCTATTATGGTTTAAGGGCACTTCTTAATGTAAAATTAATTTCTCAAAATGTAACTGTGTATCTTAGGTTCTTTTTATGTATTACAATGTATTATAGAATTTATGACAGTTATTTTAGTTAGTTTAGCCTATAGGCAGGTCCTGTATTACGGATATACGTGCAGCAATATTTTTTTTATATCGCAAATTTCTATCTACGTCTATATGATACAAATAGGTAGGTACAATGTGGAATGTGGAATAACAATCATTGGTCAGATTCAGATGTTATTAAAAACGTTGTAATATAAGTTACATAAATAGACATAGGTAATTACCATTGCAAAGTTTTATCACATGTTACAAAATATATGCGTTTCGCCAGGAAATTCTCAGAATTGCCTAACATAAAAACTTACACTTTTCTCTACCCGAGGATCGTACTGATATACACGTAAAAATATGCCATAATGAGGAAGTTCGTGTATTGTATGTAGTAGTAAGTAAATGTAATAATGATAAGTACCTACTATTTACCTAATTTAAAAAAGCGGATATCATACATGCATTATATATAATCCAGTATTAGACAACGGGTCTTAATCGTGCGTTATATACCTTTGTATTCATCGACATTAATATTTTACTGACATTTATTTGTTCTTTAACATTCCACATTGAATTAAGCTTAATTTAGTTATATACATCTATTATATAACTCATATCAATGTCAGACACTATACCTACTGTAAAACAGTATTTAACGAAGTCATCCATAAATAATTATTACAATCAGTACCATTTCTAATCATTTATGGTTTAATTTAATCAGTGCAATTAAAGAATAATAAAACTACAAAACAAACATTTGTCATACCCGCTCCAGCCTGCCAGTCACCTTATTTAATTTACCTATAGAACCTTTGGGATCAGTTGTTAAGGAACTCCATTTAGTAGAAACACAATTTTCAAAAGTATGATGACCACAAGTCAACTTGTCTTTGACATCAGTATTAGACATAATACATGAACCTAGCACATTATAAAAATCTGAACTCAGTCCATCAATCCACTCCTTTAAATCATGATTTATTCTTTGAATATTAGATTGTGATATCTTTTGTAACAGTATACTTTCTTCCTGGTTAGGTAAAAAGTTCTTTGGTTTAAAATTAGAATAGTTTTTATATGAATTTTGAGATCCACTATGAATTATATTAGTTTCTTGATGTGATAGTTCCTTACCTGAGAAATATTCTAGAGGTGATATTAAAAACTTAGTTGATACTATTAGTCTATTTTGTTCAAACAAACCTACTTTCCATATACCTGGTAAAAGTGGTGTTTTTAAATTAGGTTTGACGAAATTTGTGAGATTGTTTTCGTCTACATGGATGCCATTGACATCGCCTATCGCTCCGGTTGGGTCTAACCATATAACAGTAAAATTATCAGCTTTCTTATCTACCTGCGATGAAAATTGACAAAGTAAAACTGGTTCTGACAGAGGTCCTAAAATATTTGCTAAATTTCTAAACGTCATTTCTTTCTGATCATAATCAGAACTGACTTTAAATATTTTAATACTATCTGCGTATGGGTTTTCAAAATTTAGTTCTATATATTTTTTGGGTTTGTACCATGTCTCGATCAATATTTCTACATGGTCATGTATTATCGCCTTGTGCAATATAAGATTTCCTTTGTAAACGTCTGCATAGTTATAAGAGTTAATTTCAATAATCACGTCTGGTTCTATTTGACAACCCTCTTCTATTAGAATTCTTGCATTATGTCGAATGATGCTGCCTGCATGTGTTAGTATGATGTCATCTGTGCTAGCTGTTAAGTCTTCAATATGATATATACTTTGCCAGTAAGCTTCTAGGTTTTGTAAGAAATAGTGATCCTTAAATCCTATATATTGTTCCACTCGATTAATTATTTCTTGATTTATTATTGGTTCGAATTTTCGTGCGAAGAATAGTTGTCGGTCTTGTGTGTTCTGTATTCTTGGCCAGTCTTCAGTTCTAAAGTCATTGGGAGAACATCCACACCAATCAACAACATGCTTGTATTGACACTTACAACCCAATTTTCTTTTCCAATTGGTGACGTGCAAATTATTGTCTACATATGTATTACAAAAATGGGAATTTCTTAAGGCTGTATGAAAGAATGACTCTGCTGGTAATAAAGTGTGCTGAAATATAACGTCCAAGCCAGCCAACAGTTCATCCTGCTTTCCAACTACGTATGACACAAAGTCGGGCGATAGTGCGATCCAGTCACTGCCACCGTCGATTACTATTCCTCGCGGTAGCTTTCTCTCACCGACACGCCACATGTGCGTGTCACATTCGATAAATGTTTTATCCAAGCCTTGTTTCTTTATAAACCTCTGCACTTCACGTCCATGCGATTTAACAAAGTTAAGACCTTTATTTACAGAAAGAAAGTTTTCTAACTCATCTAACGATTTTATAGGAAAATCACTTTCACTTAAATTAATAACAAAATCCCATTGCCAGCCTAGAGACATACTGTCCTTCATGGCTGCGAGTAACATTTTGAGCAATGATGCGCCTCCCCATATTGTAGAATATCTAGTTTTTGCTAATTTAATATTAGGAAATTGTTTTTCTAATACTAATAGCTTTCGATGTAAATAATCTTGACGCTGAAACAAATAAATAAGTACACCTATAAAATGCAATATCAAAATACAGCAGGCACATATACTTATTTATAGTAGGTACGTTAAAATATATTAGAGAGAAGAATTGTCAATAACAATATAACTCACCTTATCTACATGTATATAAAAATAATGATTACTTCTATACAAAGTGTTGATTAATCGATGAACTTGTCTTAATGCCCTTCCATTTAAAGTCAACAAAAACACGATTTGAATAGGTTCATTTTTACTGCTAGATGTTTTTGGTATTCTGGGTGTGAATTCTGAAATAAGTATAAGACGTATTATAATTTATTGTTATAATGAGCCAAACTATAACTAAATTGAAGAAGAAATTAATTTCTTGTAACCTACAAGGAATTAATTTCTTCTTCAACTTAGTTGTAGTTTTAATTGTAAACAAAAGAATTTTTAGGCTTGTTCATTATAGTAGAAGGAAGTTTGTAAGACGCCCTCGTGCAATAAATCAGTAAAGAGCTATCAAGAAGATTTATTGTTATTCCAAATGCTATTAATTCATATGTTTTTATTCATACAGTAATGTTTCGTCAGATTTTTCTATGAATACTAACTTATATAACGATAGATAAGCTATTATATAAAGCATCGTTCTTTATGAGTAGGTACCACTTCGGCGTTCTGCAGACAACGGTGGACTAGACAATTTGACCAGCATTATAGAACATAAGGAAACCTATACAACAACGCATACGAAGAATGAGAATTCCGTTGATGCCTAGTCGAGTCTGGTTGCAATCGGCTGACAAACAAAACCGCGGCTGCCCACTATGGCTACCGTGCCAGCAGGCAGCCACGGACGACAACAGACAGAGCCGGACTTTTCTGGGCATACAACTGTCATCTGCGGGATTTATATATTTATTTTATTTATTTAATACATTGTTTGCCAACAGATTTCACATCATTTACGTGAATTTCCAATTAATGTTAACAAAAACTTTTACAGAATGTAAATCCAATGCTAGGCACACAAAACATTTACTGAGTATATCACTTGGCTACTCACGTGATACTCATCAGGGGCATCACAAAATACTTAAATGTAAAAAAATTATACTAATTATAAGTGAGTAAAAGGAAATTACATAAACGAAAACAAAAGAATGGTCATTTACTAGTTGACTTAAAGCTGTACAATTCTAATGCCATTACATACTATGCTTGATTTATAGTTACCTACTGTCGGTAGAGATGGTAAGTTGGTGAATTTAATACAGTAATACGATATCTACTCAAAGGATCAGCAGCGCAGTGGCGATAGTGCATAACGATTGATCCACAAGATTAAACAAGAATATCGTTATTTCGCTTATACATCTATCAAATCAATTAAACGGCTTTTAAAATAAACCCTGTATATCAAACAATCGAATGGTTTTCAAATTATATAATTATAAAGTCAACACCAAAATTATATTGTTTAAAAATGGCTTTTTTTATTGAACAAAGTGTATAAATAGCCTCAAATAAATAGTTGTAATGATATATGTACGTAGAATCATGGAGGCGGAGAACAGATACATTCATAGGAATATCACGCGCAGGAAGATTTTAAATTCCACGTAGAGGGCTAGCCTATTGCCGTCAACAGCACAGCCGGACACAGAAATTCCCAATAGATGTAGCTACGGTGTCTAAACACCGTAGGTACACACCGCTACACTTCAAGTTAGACACCCTATATACGCATTACTACGCTACATACAAAATAGAGAATTGTCAGAAAGGGACAATGCATAGTGGTGTCGATGTAATGGTAATGATTGAGCGTAACAAAAATATAACGCACTCTCTCGCACGATTCGCAGCGTTCAACTTCTAATAGTTCAAAGTCCCAACAGTCTAGGTTGATGTGTCGCTGTGTGTACTAGGTACTACTATTGAGAATTTCTTAAGAGAAAACCTATAACATTTTCCTCGACTCGGATATCAGACCCGAGACCTTACAGTATTAACTACCGCTGCGTCAACGAGGTATAAAAAAATAAACTAAATTTATTTTATCTATCAAATGTTTTACTGGTTTATTGCACATGGGTATCGATATACCTATGTAAATATAATTGACTACTATGCATTTAGAATCGGTCTTATAAGAGCTGGTGCATATAACAAGGGATAAGCGTGCGCTTTTACAAGCACAAGTATAGTAATTCAAAATGTCGACATGATAACGCACGATTTGAGTAAAGTCAGCTAAACATAGCCCATAAAAGAGTTATAACTTATGTTGTGAAGATAAAAGATAAGCGCGCGTTAGTAATACGCTTATTGTTGGTCAGCTAAACATAGCCCTAATTAGTTATGGCGTACTTACATGCAGCGAGCAGTCGCCCAGTGCACGCTGCGCGTTACGAAGTTACGCTCGCAGTGCCCGAAATAATAAAGAATTGTGTGCACGCTAGTTCTAACGTTAGAAAAAGATGCATGCACGACTGACTTCAATGTAAACGCGGCAACCATCACCACTAACTAGCTGAACGCGCGCTTGCACACGCACGCGCATGCGCGCTTGGCATGGTTCAGAGTGACCGAAACCTTACTTTAGAACAGTTGCTAACTTACTTGCTAATCCAGTTTCATAAATATTCATAGTGAAATATCCTCCACAATTCTGTGACGAGTCTCCAGGACACTTCATATCACACAACTCATTGGCAATTACTGCCGTTGTTGATGGCTGGGTTTCCCCACAAAAACACTCAGACCTGTAAAGTAAAGATCAGAAATGGTATATATAAGTACATACATACACAGACTCACACCTGTTTAAGAGCGTTTACACCTTTTAGGCGCTGTTTAGCGCAAAAACACTACTTTTCAAAGCTCTTAATGTCCGTTAAAGACTTAAATTACAAACATGTTAATTACATATAATTTTAGGTAATTTCATTGTCTAAAAAGTTAGTTAGGAAAATTTTGAGATTTTTAAACTATTTAAGAATTTTATCAATATAACTGATAAAGGGATTTCATAATTTCAGATTTAGCATCTATTTCAAAGCGCTTATTTTTTGAAATCACTGATAATTCTTATAAACAATAAATTATAACCAAATGTAATAGTCCGTAGCCATAAAGTTAGTTAAAAACATTTTTAGATTTGGTTTATTAACTATAAGAAATTTATATCTAAACAATGAGAATTATTTAGAAAAAACAGTCTTTAAAACGGTAATTTTAACCGATTAATCTTACTTAATTCTATATAATGATAGCTTAAAGTGATACGAGAACATGTTTCTTAAATCATACAATTACAAATTTCAACTTATTGTGCATTATTATTTTTCTATGAATTTTTGAAAACTGGCGTAAATCTTCGCGCACGAGTCGATTCAAATCAGTCCGCCGCGAGGCTTTTTAAAGAGTGGACGTATCGCTTCGCGCTCCGTGTGACCTGTATTGACCTTTGCAGAAAGTTTCGAAAATAGTGTGACCGGCAAATCTTAGTACTTTGGTAAGTAAAGTATTTTATTATTACTTTTGATAATTGCCGCTGGAACTACCTTATGTTAAGATAGTCAAATATAGGCTACAAACAAATTATTATGTTTCAGACATAATGGGAAACAAAGGCAATCTATTTTTAGGAAAGAAAAGAAAACGAATGAATTTGGAAAATATGGCGAAAGCAAGAGCTAAACGGTTGGTTAATTTTTATACTTTATTACAAGTACCTGGGTAGGTAGTAGTAGTACTTATACAATATGTCTGGGTTCGGACTGTACAAACTTTAGGGGGTGATAGTTTGCTCTATTTTATCACTAAAATCATTCTACAGGTGGGTCTCAACCCAACGGCCGCTAAATGGCAGCCATTTTTGTATTTTGGGTAACTTTTTCGTAGCGTCCATACTAAAAGTTATGTAACTTTCGAATTTAATGTCCGATTATCGTAAAACAAAAACTTCCCATAACGGAAAAGTATTAGCAATGAGATAAATAACTCAAATAATTTTAGCAATGTGTCTACTGGAGTGTTTACGAGCACGAGTTCTCATAACGAATAATTAGTACGTCACGACACTTGTAAGTGAAGAACAATAAGCACAGGAGCAAATTATGTGTAGTCACAATAACCAGTAGAAACGGACTGCTAAAAATTAAACTAGTAGAGTTTAATCTGACGAATGCTTCTTTTGTATATATTCACATCGTATTTTGACCCTTTCTCACTTCAATAATACGCAATAAACCATTTTTCTACCTGCTTCCCCATGGAATGCGGTGCTCATTCATATCCTATGCACGGAAGAGCTGCGTTCAAGCAACAATATCTCTTAAACCAGTTGTCATAGAATCAAGCTTTTGGTATCATTATTTAGGTAAGCTTACCATCTGTGAGACACGTGCATAAAAAGAGGTAGTTCTCTGGGGTGTTTTTAATTTTGACGTAAAGTTGATCTTTTAGCATTTATTTTAATATGATACAGCAATTATTAAAATTATTTGAGTTATTTATCTCATTGCTAATACATTTCTGTTATGGGAAGTTTTTGTTTTACGATAATCGGACATTAAATTCGAAAGTTACATAACTTTTAGTATGGACGCTACGAAAAAGTCAACCAATATACAAAAATGGCTGCCATTAAGAGGCCGTTGGGTTTAGACCCCACCTGTAGAATGATTTTAGCGATAAAATAGAGCAAACTATCACCCCCTACAGTTTGTACAGTCCGAACCTAGACATATTGTATATATAATATACAGGAATTTTCAGCTTAGTTATAATAAAATTTATAATTTATATTTGACAGCCAGTTTTCTTCGTATGTTGAATACAATTTTTTTATTACTATCAGTTAGAGCAAACTGACTCGTTTGTACTGTCACTAAAGCATTGGCAACGGCCAGATTCTTTCACTTGCACAATAAACTACAACTGGTAAAAGGTCTGTGTGATGCATGTATACACTTGTATATTTACCAAGAGAGTGCATTTGTCTGTAGTTATGTTTGTTGTTTTTTACTAAGTAAGCAGCTGAGCAATAAGTACGACTTTATTTAAAAGAAAGCATTATATTAACAATTTACTAAGCATATCTGGTTTCACATTTTCTACTTCGTTACTGTATATTACGCATGCTTGCTTTCAAATAACAAGGTCAGTGAGCTTACTGGTTTATGGTTTATCTTCAGGCAATGTAAAGAAAGCTCGACGGATGAGAGAAAAGCAGAAAGTGTAGACATCATAGATGAAGAAAAGGTACTTTTTTATTTATTGTGTTATCAATCAGCCTTGATCACCTTGTGGTGACGGATTAAGAATACCGATTGTCATCACCCCACTTCATCCCAAGGATGTCGTAAGAAGCGACTAAGTGAGCATACAAAGCAGAGACAACTGTTATGACGAATCGATTCTTACAATAATTCGGCGGCATTCTCATTTATTAATCATATGCCGTGATATAAATTTTATTTAATTTACTTAATATTATCTTACGTGCGCGCTATAAAATCCGTAAATATAAGTTTTTTTTTTCCAGCTTTCTACTTTGATCTCACCATCCGAAACTAAAGAATCATCGAATTTGGTAATTTCACTTGCTAATTAATAAAATCAGACCACTCGATCCATAATCCATAATCTTCAGGAACAGGTAATGTTTGATTTTTCCGAATATTATAATAATAATAGTTTATATTAAATTATAGAGGTACAAAATATATACATTTCTTACATTAATTTAACTTAGGTATATAATATTGAAGCCTGTACTAGGCCTGTACTATTTTATAATTCACTAGACGAGTTCGCCAGAAAGTCAAATACAAACGAAGTCAAGATTAACGAAGAACAAACGAAGTCAAATAGCCTCTGGTTGTCACCAGAGGCTATTTGACTTCATCTTGACTTCGTTACATATAACGAAGTCAAGATGAAGTCAAATTCATAAATTTCATGCCCTAAATGGGTAAAATCCCTATTATTTTCCTTTCTTTGTACCAAATATCATCGGTTCAATAGTTTAGCCGTGAAAAAGTGACAGACAGATGAACATAGTTACCTTTGTTTAATATAAGTTACGATTTGCTGTATTTAAAGTGCAAAGAAAAATAATATTTTTGTTTTAGGTTAACAATAGAGAAAAGATAGAAAGAGATACGATTCTTTAAGCAGAAAGCGCACTTTGGCTTGAATTGCGAAGATGTCTTATAACAGCATCGTCGTTTGGAAAAGTGTGCAAAAGAAGGGCAAACATAAGCTCTGCGCCGCTAGTAAAAAACCATCTATATACTTATTCGCTCAATAATATCTCAAGCATTAAACATGGCAAAGCTAATGAGGCTATTGCTATCCAGCAACTAGAAAGACAGAAAAATATAAGAATAAGTAAATGTGGCCTGTTCATTGATGAGAATTTCCTCTTTTTGGGAGCTTCACCCGATGGAATTTTTGACGACGGAATCATCGAAATCAAATGTCCGATTTCAGCATTCGGTATGACAGCCGATGAAGCGATAAGAGAAAAAAAATTAAATTTTGGAATCCTGATGGAACTATCAATCGTCGAAACGAGTGGTTTTATCAGGTTCAAGGCCAACTGCACATAACAAAAAAGAATTTATGTTTGTTTGCAGTCTGGACTGGTAAAGAGTTTCCATTAAAAGTTGAAAGGATCACCCGAAACGATGATTTCTGGCATAACGAAATGGAATCTAGATTAATTAACTATTATAACAAGTGTTTGTTACCAGAAATTGTCGACCCAAGAAAGTCTAGGTCGATGCCACTAAGAAACACGAGTTACTAATTTACTTTAAATATTTAATAAAATTTAATTTTTATAAGGTGTTTATCTATATAACAATACAATGAGTTTTATTTAGATACGTATAAAATAAAGAAAAGATAAGGTTTATGTTTAATGTAATTATAATTAATTTAGCTAGTAAGGTTTATCATGTAATTGTTTGCCTTTTTTTTTGTTATAACCGTTGGCAATCCTAAATAAATAAATAATGAGTAATTTTATCGTAACATCGAATGTTACAAATATATATTGTTATAATGAAAACACTTGCGAATATAGTAAAAGTTCACATAAATAATTTTTATTTTGAACCATATTACTATCGATATAAGGTTGAGCTTTTATATTCACCGCTCCGTAAGTAATTGGTGTGTTGCTTTACGTTGTTAACTTAAAATGAATTTGTTACCTACTTGAATAACACAATTAATAATTTCATTTATAAATAAAGTCTTTACGCAGTTGTACGAACCAAAATTTTAATTGAAAGAAATTAGTCATACCGTCCCCCGTCGTAGTCAAAACCCAGTCACACCGAACGGCTCAAGTTAGTTTAGTGCGACTATAGTAAGAGATCGCACGGCCACCTCTACGCACACATTTACGCGCGCGTTTGTGTGAGTGGAATTTGTACTGCATTTACCTAAACTTGACATCGCGCGCTAGGCGTAAACGCTCTTAACACAGAAAGATTTGGCAGTGGTGGATTCCACTCACATTTATTTAACTGATAATATTTAGATATCATGTAGTAGCAGCGATAGCCTAGTGGGAGACCGTTGGACTGCCACGCAGAGGTTTTGAGTTCGATCCCAAGATGCAGGGCTGATATTACTATACTTATTATGTAGTGAGGTGAGCGTATTAGTTTTCGTTTATGCAGACTTCATAATAGTAAATAGATATGTGCAATTGTTATGATTCTCGCATCTAGATGTTGATCAATCTGCATATAGATGATGAATTACAATTGTATTCTCGAAACTTGATGTAATGGTGCTAATGCTAAATATTTTGTGGTTGATAGAGCTCACTTGCTTGAAGATGTGAATAATTGGTTTTTAGTGACTTTTACTGAGAATTTCCTGAATGAAAATCTAATAAAATAATGTCAGATTAATATACAATTAGCGGAACCATAGACGACTTGTCTATATTTGCGTGACTCAAATATGTCACGGTGGCGTGAGGTGGCATGATCGGTGGTGGGATGTGGAGAGGGGCGTGAAACCGACGGCGCACGAACAGAGCCAGCGAGCGACACTTTTTTCGCATCCATGGATCGGACAGACATTCAATATTGTTGGCTTGTTGCTCATAGTTAATTATTTTTAATCTACCTGCTATTTTTATTGTATTTGCTATTTCTGTTTAAGTTTATTTTTATTTAAGTTCTTAGCCAAGATTGTAGTAAATTTAAGTTATTTTTTTATAATAAACAGCTGTGTTCACGTGTGGATAGTTTTTTAAATAAATATTCATTAGAACCTAATACATAATATAGATATATCCTCTCACATTAAATCTCACTTGCATCTTGTATTGTTTAAAAAATCTCCTATGCTGACAACTTAATTATATTCTTACAAAATAGAGTGCTCAACCTTATGACTAACTCTCAAAAGGATTGTATTTCTGAATATAAATGATAAAAAATAAGTGAAAATGTGGAACAACACTTTCTAAGTTTCTACTGCTTTTAAACAATACTGAAAATAATTGCACAAATATAAACTTTAACTTACTTTCTTTGTACACATATATGTTAGAGCCAATTATCCCTACTAATATTATACATTTGAAAGTAACTGCCTGTCTGTTACCTTTTCATAGGCTACTTTCTATTGATGTAGATACCACATGGGCTAAGCCATGTGCAAAAGCTAGTATATTATAGATTTATATCCCTAAGACCAGTCTGTGTGGAAAAGCTTGGGGGAGGCCTATGTCCAGCATTGGACGTCTTATGGTTGAGATGATGATGGTGCTGAGTCCCTGTACTAAGGTGTGTTACCACAGCGGGCAATAGTTATGTCTATTTGTTTCTTTGACATGCAATAATGTGAGAGAAGTAACAAAGAATGTGGGCAATTGATTTGTGCAGAAGCTATCAATGTTTACATGTTTTAACCATTTTTATGATTTTGAGATATAATTTATTATTACCTTTGACATTATAAAGAATATCTGTGACAATTATTTTAAATGTTACTGATTTATATTTATAATACCAAATATTATTACTTTTATTACTTAAATCAAGATAGAAATTCAAAACTTTATCAAAATAATATATTGAAAGTGAAGTACTAAATAGTGAATTATATATTTTAAATATAAAATTGCTGAGAACTGCTGACCATTTGTTTACATTTTTTATCTTGACTTATTGGCCTTACAATTCAAAAGCAGTATGGCACAGAATTAAATATGACACTATGCTCGCTAGTTTATAGTTCTTAGCCTAAATACCTAAAATCAAACTGTAAAGTACCTATGTTTAAAAAACAGGATGCCATAATATATTATGGAACTAGCTTTGGTAAGTACCCTAATGATTAGAAATAGATAGATGTGTTCTAACAAATTAATATAGATACTTAATCAAATATATAAAATTAGGCTTAAGGATAAAATTTAATAGGTTTTAAATTAGTCACAACGGTGTCACGCCAGCTTCCAAAAAGATCAGGAATTATGGTCTAATTCAAACAGTAATATTTAAGAGCTCAAAATAAATAACTTCTCTCATCAAATATTTTGTTTGAGATTTCACTATAAGGGAATGATTCTCTCAGTCTTAAAATCTAGCTTTTATCTATAGTATGATTTATATCATTTATATCAAATCAAACATAGAATGTGCTATGCATATGTCTGAATAGAATATTAGAATAGTAATTAAGAATGATATAAATAAACTTACGCATATTGAACACCAGCATACATAAAACCAGCTTGTATACAAATATCCAAACACGAAGCTGGTGAATTTGTATTAGCATAATTGCCATAGAAACCTGACAGCAACCTCATTTTTTTCTCATCTGCATAACAACCCAGGTGTCTACCATACTTAGTTTCCCCGTGAAGACAATAATTTGGTAACGCTTCTATGTAAAAGTTACCACTTTGTATTAAACAAGTTTTATTTACAATTTGCTGTTTGCAATTTTGTGTCTTGGCACGATGGATGGCAGATATGGCTTCTCTACTTTTAATTTCGCAGGGGGGTTTAAAATCCAGTTCTTCAACTCTAAGATGTGACGCTGGCTTGTTTGGGTGTTTAATATTCGTTGCCTGTAAATCTTCATCATCACTAAACCCAAAATTATTTTTTCTAGCCGATACTTCTCCATCCGACTGTCGTGTCAGAGATCCATAATTGTTGTTCTTAAGTAAATTATCATTCACAGTTGGAAAAAAACTTAATGCAATAAAAATGTGTATAAAAAAAGCAAGTAGAACTGTTACCACCAAACACTTTGTATACTTATAATATAATCTTCTAAAAGTAATCGCCATTGCCACAATATTTTAGCATTTATATGAACGTTTTTATGAAATGCTACATCATCTGGACCATATTTATCTAAATTAATATTTATTAAATGCCTACATTTTCTTATTTCTAGGTTATAAACATTATTTTCCTACAGTTTATTCGTTTCTGCCTTTGACAGATCGGATAGATCCAGATAGTATTGCCAAATTTACTTTTAGAGGATCGTATCTTAAGTTAGAAAAGATCGTATTTTCCCAAGAATTCAAGAAAAAAAGTACGCAATGAAATTTCAATAAAACGACAATAAATAATTATAAAGGGACTGTAATTAAAACTTTAAATCAATATTTAACACTTCGAACACAATAATTAACATTTCGCATTAAGATATATTTTGTAGTTAAATTATTGGATTTTTTTTGAGATTAGATGATGATTAGTCACTATTAGAGTCATTAGGCGCAGCTGCAGACGCGAGAGCCCAAGTATTTATTCTTTTGTACATTGTATAATTTAATTTGAGCAACATCTCGTCATATGGCTTGAAGTTGATACATGATCCTCTTTCCTTTATATGTTGTGCAGCCAACAATGACCCATTCACTGTTTCGGTCTTCAATTTATTTCGAATTTTTGTTTTTATTAGGTTGATGTGACTGAACACTCGTTCGCACTGTGCATTAGAATGAGGAATGCACAAAGTATGTAGAGCAAATTGTAATAGCTCTTTATAATCTTGGCATGTATGTAATTCATTCCAAAATTTGTCAACCGCTAAAGTTAAATCAAATTAATTGAATTTGCCTTGAATATTTCTCCATTGATCATCGATTTTTTATTAAAGTCGCATTATTTTCGGTACTATTATAGGTAGTTACTCGATCAATGGAAATATCGAAGGAAAAGATTCACGAAATTTTGATGAGACAGCATTCTCAGGACGTAGTACGTGAAGTTTTGATAAAAGAGGGTAACTCATGCGTTAACGCTTTTTTATTTCTTTGACACTTGTAACCAGGAAATTACGACAACAATTAAAACTCAATTGAGTTCCGATTGGTTTCCTGAAATTTCTATATATTTGAGATCGTTCATGACTCTGACGCCTAGGTAAATTTGATCGTTACATAAGATTTTTCTTTATTTTCGATATCTATTGCATCAAGATCATGTGTCCTAATATAATCCCTGTTTAAAAAACAGAGTAGTATGTCACGGTATAAACTTTGAATTTTGTCGTTTAGTAAGGTTATTACAACACTATCGGTTTTAAAAAAATTGTTGAGCTCAGTAAATTTGGGCAAAGTCCATGCTAGAAAACTAAAATATAATTTAATGAATGGATCATTCAGTGTGTTAAATATGATTTCTGTTGAAACAAGCTTCTCACTAAGCCATGTCTTTGTGAAGAACAGTTTCAATGCGTCCCACTGTTCGAGTATTCTTTCCACAACCGCGACTAGTAAGAGCCAACGAGTTTGTGCTGGATGAAGCATTTTGTGTGGTTTAAATTCAAGAAATCCCTGGAATTCAGCAAACCGACACTGTCTCTTAGAACTAATTTAAAAAAATGTGTATATTTCTCAAACTAAATCCTCGCATCTTCTAGGTAGCTCTTTACACGCAGCTGAAGCACAAAGGTGGGCAGAGTGACATACACATTTCATTATTATGATACCAGGACAATGCTCTTTAAGGCGGCTGGAAACTGAATTATTGCCTCCCATCATTACACTACACATCAGCAGCAAAGCCTATTAAGTTGGTTACAGGAAGTATTAAGTTGCCTAATTAGTTGCGTACATGTCCCGAGGTCTTTGTGTATGAACGTGTTTGACCTTGACGCTTGCCTTGTTTATGTTGGTGATAATGACGACATTGTTTCAGTCAGCTGACGGACAAATTCCGCATCTTCAATTTTTGGCTTGGTAGGCGCGAAGAAATCAGATGGGACGTAGATCCGTATGTCATTAGAGCCGGGCTGACGGTTGAGTCTTCACGTAGGGCGATGCGAAGTCCTAGTAATACTGTAGGTAATTCATTGATCCATCTGTTATCGGTTGCTCTTGCAATCAGTGCCGCTTTCAGAGATTGTCTGAGTATCAAGCTCCAGGTGTGCTGCTGGTGGTCTTGAATGAATAAAATAACTTCGACACGAGAAAAGACTGTATTGTACTGGCAGGCATAGGCACTGATTATAAGATAGCCGATATGTGCACGCGTTGTAAACGTCGGCGAGTGAGTGGTTGGTTGCCGGCTCGGCGCCGGCGCAGCGATCGCGGTGAATGTACAAGGTCGCGCGCCGTGCGCGGCCCGATGTGACGTCAGGAACAGAGATCGATGCCATCGTTCGATTTTCCCATTAGCTTGCGGGTGAAATGCAGTAGTACGTATTCGAGTGGCGCCTATTTTCTCCATTAAAGCTTGAAATAAAGACGATTCGAACTGTCTCCCTTGGTCTGTAGTAAGTCGTAGAGGACATCCAAACCGCGATATCCATCCCTCGTACACGGCCTTCGCGACCGTTTCGGCGGTAATGTCACGAGTAGGTATTACCTCTGGCCAGTTAGTGCAGCGGTCAATCATAGTAACTGAGTATCTATAGTCATCTGATGGTGGGAGTGGCCCAACTATGTCCACGTGCAGGTGTTCAAAACGAGATGATTGTTGAAACTCACCGAGCGGGCTAAAGACGTGTCGATGAACTTTCGCTCGTTGACAGCTGATGCATGCCTTGGCCCATATACCTACGTCTTTGTTTATAGATGGCCAGAAAAACTTTGTTGTCATTATTCTTCTTGTTGTACGAACGCCGGGGTGACTTAGTTCGTGTTGTGCTTTGAAGGCTGCGACACGATAAGGCAATGGTAGGTATGGTCGAAAGTTCGCTGTTGATGTTTCGCACCAAATAGGCCGTTTGACTCCCGGCAGGTTTACGCGGGAAAACTTCAGTCTGGGATTATTCACGCAAACACGTAGCTCGGCGTCCGTTTCTTGTTCTTGAGATAACTTATCGTAGTCCATCGTTGCGCTGAGTAGTTCGATTTCTGCAATACGTGATAACGCGTCAGCGGCTTCGTTCTTATCACCGTAAATGTATTTGATGTTAGTGCAGTATTGGCTTATGAAATGCAATTGTCGTTCTCGACGCGGTGTGTCGCTGCTACTCGGCGTTCTTGTTAGTGCGTACGTCAATGGTTTGTGATCCGTACATATGGTGAGTTCGTTGCCCTCTATCAGTCGGCGTAGGTTTTTAACAGCTGTATACATTGCTAGAAGTTCGCGATCGTATACACTGTATCTTCTCTGTGTCTCACTCATTGTTTTTGAGTAAAAGGCGAGTGGTTTCCACACTTTGTCTATTTTCTGTTGTAGGACTGCGCCGAGGCTAGTGTCAGACGTGTCGGTGAGTAAGCATAACGGAGCGTTAGGTATCGGGTGCGATAATATAGTAGCCTCAAGAATGCTTTGTCGGCATTGTTCGAAGGCTGTTTCAGCTTCATGTGTCCATTGTATAGGTGTTTTGTCGTTTTTCTTGCTATTGTGTAGATACTTGTTTAGTAAATTTTGGTATTCGGCTTGATGGGGTAGGCAGCTAAGGTAGAAGTTTATCATGCCTTAAAATCTTAACTCTTGCACTGTAGTTAGTTTGGGAAACGTAAGTATGGCTTGAATGCGTTCTTCTGTGGGTTTGATTCCATCCGGTGTAACTTCATAACCGAGGAACTGTATCTTGTCTTTGCCGAACTCACATTTATCGATGTTTAGAGTGACGCCGTAGTTGTCGAGTCGTTCGTGAACTTTTTGTAAGTGACGCTTGTGATCCTCTGGGTTTTCTGAGTGCATTAGTAAATCATCGATGAAACAGAATACGTTGTCGTCGAGCCCATGCATGAAACGTTGAAATGTTTGGCCGGAATTGCGTAAGCCGAACGTCATACAGTTGAACTCAAAGAGTCCGAAGGGGGTTATTATGGTACTCTTCGCAACATCTTATTTTTCAATAGGTATCCAGAAGTACGCCATTTTGAGATCTAGTTTAGAAAAGATTTTTTTCCATGTAGCTGGTACGTAAAATCTTGAATTCTCGGAATAGGGTAGCGATCGGGTACTGTAACGGCGTTCAATCTTCTATAGTCGCCACACACGCGTAACGAACCATCCTTTTTCTTAACGACGTGAAGCGGACTGGCCCATGGACTGTTTGATGGTCTACAGATTCCCATCTCCATCATCTTCTCAAATTCTAGCTTCGCAGCTTTGTATTTATCGGGTGGCAGGGGGCGCGGCCTTGAATAGATTGGTTGGCCTCTTGTTTCTATGCGATCAGTTACGTTGTGCTTAGTCGGAGTTTTGAGTGACATGGGTCGCAGTACATCGGGATATTCTTTCAAGATGTCGTGATAGGGGTGATGGTGGCTGATAACGTATTCGGCTTCCTCGGTGCTATGTATTTTGATGGTGTGAACGCTAAGGTCGGTAATGCGGTCGATGAGTTTTCTTTGATGTAGATCGACAAGTAATTTGTGCTTCGCTAAGAAATCTGCGCCTAGTATTGATGTTTTCACCACGGCCACGGTAAATGTCCATTTAAAGCTTCTGCGTGGACCTAGGTTGAGTTCGAGTGTGCGCTCACCGTAGGTACGTATCTCTGTACCGTTCGCAGCAAACAGTTTGTAGGTACTTTCAATCGGCTTCACGTGTTTCTTATTTCTTGCGTGTCGACTAGAAACTTCTCTCTGTTGTTAAGATCGATAACGCAGAGGCGGTAGCTTGGTTTGCTAACATCGACGCCCACCATAGTCGATGTATTGTCTAGTTTTCCTGTTTATTTTTTGCGCACGGTGATTCGCATCTACGGGCTTCATCTCTATAGCGCAGATGGTAATAACACAGCCAGTCGGAATCGCCGAGTTTGCGGTTTGAGCGGCTACGGTATCTCGAGTTCGATCGCGATCGGTTGTTGCTATGCGAATGAGTGGCGCCATAGCGATACGACGCATGTTGTTGATTGGTTCGAATCTCGGCGATCTCCAGCGTTAGTTTTTCTATTTGTTTATATAATAGGTCGAACTGTAGATTTTCTGTAGTTGGGCAATGTAAACACGACAGGCTTGATGTGTGCGCCGTTGTAGGGGTTGTAGTGTGGACTGCGGCGACTGTTGCGGGTTCGAAATGTTCAACCATTTTGTCGGCCATCACAGCTAAACATTCTAGTGACGATTCGGTGTTCACGGAGAGTACGGCGCGGACTTGTGCGGGTAATTGGTTGAGCCACATAAGTTTTAGAGCTTCGTCGATTAGTAATTTACCGCTCAAATCGCGCATCTTACGTAATAACTGGCTAGGTTTCATGTCGCCGAGTTCTAGGCCGCTGAATAATTTCTGTAGCTGACGATGGTCTGATTCTTGGTACGTCGATATCAGTCTGTTCTTTAGCGTAATGTACTAGTTGGTCGATGGCGAGTTTAATATGATGTCGCCGATTTGTTCGAGGTCGGTACAGCCTAGCAACGGGACGACGAGGTTGAATTTCTGTTCTTCTCCCATCTTGCTGGCGGCGACGGCGGCTTCAAACTGTGCGAACCACAATCGTGGGTTTTGACGCCAGAATGGTGGTAGACGTGCAGTGAGATTGTAGCGACATTACCGTGGAGAGGAGTCGATACTTGCTTGTCGGTGAATTCTTCAGCTTTTTCTTGTGCCATGACGATAAGGTAGCGTATTTGTACGTCTAGATTTGGCCGAAAACCAACAGATGTTGGGTGTCGGTTCAAGTTATATGTTGCCTGTGCTTATATACATACGCCACAATATGATTTAAGTGCCGTAGTAAGTCGCCTAGCCGTAGCCGAGTCGATGTACCGGAACTGTTGATCCGCTTTGGTTATGTTAGGATGACGCCTGTTTGACGGCTAGGCGAAAGGCGATACAGTGACGATCCCTTTCCGAGTTGATATGTGTGCTATGACCTTAATCCGTGCCCGTAGTCTAAGGGCCAAGCTAAATCATAACGGTGCGGTGCACAACCATGGACAGGGTATAACGTTGTGATGTGACCAGGCCAACTATTTGCAACTATTTCAAGTTTCAAAGCGTTGAGTATTAGAAAGAACTAGTAACAATAGTTGAGCCTGACCGGAAATAATCGCCCGGAATCAATCGGTTAAACATTTAATTTAAGTCTTGGGTCAGCAACAGTTCTAACTTCTAAGACTGTAGCCAGGACTGTGGGCCAGGTTGTGTCTGTACATCGTTAGTATTTTTATAAAACTAATATCCTGGCAAAATTTGATACATTTGCCGTTCCAGATAACTGAAGATATGGCGAATAGTGTGATATACGTAAATTGTAAATTATATCGGGGGCAAATCGTAATCTACACCATGCCCATTACTATAAGGGTGCGTTCCACTTAGCGTTCATGACGCATAATATGCTCGTTTACCCGTTCCATAATGATGACAACTACGATCGTTGTGGTTGCGGCGGAAACGTCACTCCTGACGTCATTACTCACGCACTCACGCAAAGCTCACGACGACTCATGTTGAGAGGTGGGTCGTCGTGAGCGTCGAGAAATTTGGCGCCATTTAAAAAAATTTAGAGTACCAAATATGGCAACTATGGGTGCGTTCCACTAAGCGCTCGCGACACCCACGCTCACGATCATGGTTTTTCCCGTTCCACTTGTTTCCGAGCGTTACAATTGTCAACTCAAGTAGAACGGTTACTGGAGTGTTTTGAGCGTTGATGTAAATAATAAAAATGGCGAATTATAAAAAAAGCGAATCCTTAAAGAGTTCGGTTACAATTTGTAAGTCTAACCATTAAACTTTATAGTTATTGGTTAACTGGATTTATATAAAAAAAATATATAGGTAATATCCTACTAATATTTTAAACGTGCAAGTTTGTGAGGATGGATGGATGTTTGTTACTCTTTCACGCAAAAACTACTAAACGGATTTTGATGAAACTTTACGGTACCTATTATTGTTTATACATCGGAATAACATATA
The DNA here is from genome assembly GCA_963675205.1 of Catocala nupta. Lineage (NCBI taxonomy): Eukaryota > Metazoa > Arthropoda > Insecta > Lepidoptera > Erebidae > Catocala > Catocala nupta. Next base: position 16,154,237 of record OY776095.1, read on the forward strand.
GGCTACTAAAAATCTATTTTAACATAAATCTACATTTACGCGAGCGAAGCCGCGGAGAAAATCCAGTATTTCATAATTTTGTGGAGTATTTAGTTAATTTACATTAAAATATAATCAAAATGTATTTTACGGTGACAGTAGCATATTTGCTAGTGCGTCGCAATAATGCTCCAGAAAGTTCATCCAGTTCAGATGAACAATACCATTCTACAAAATCATGATCGTGAAAAACGTAAACTTAGATCACGTTTTTACGATTTACATAATGTAATCAATTGTTACTGTGATGAAGAATTAAAAAGTAATTTAATAAAAATATAGATGAAAATAATAAAGATGAAATGTTTACTTATTTAAGAATTCACCGTTTTATCAAAATCGCATCAAATAAAGTAATTTTCATAGGGTGCGTTCCACAGCACGTGATCATGCGTATCAGTGCATGATATTTTTGTATAATGGTATTCCACTCTTCATCTGATCTGGATGAACTATGTAGTACTTTCTAAAGCATTATTTCGACGCACTACCAACTATCCAACTGACGCCGTAAAATACATTTTGATTATATTTGAATGTAAATTAATTAAATACTCCACAAAATTATGAAATACTAGATTTTGTCCACGGCTTCGCTTGCCTTTATGTATTTTGCGTGAAATAGTAACAAATATCCATCCATCTTCACAAAAATTCACATTTATAATATTAGTAGAAAAGTAGATAATTATACTTTTTTTTTATATAAATCCTTTTAACCGATAACTATAAAAGTTTATTGATCAGATTTACAAATTGTAACCTAACCTCTTTAAGGTTTCACTTTTTTAAATATAATTCGTCATTTGTATTATTTACATCAACGCTCAAAACACCCTATAATCCATTCCACATGAATTTACAATTGTAACGTTTGGAAACAAGTGGAACGAGCAAAACCGTGGTCGTGAGCGCTAAGTGGAACGCACCCTATGTACCTATATTACATGCACATCACATAAGTTCTTACTTGACAGTCGAGTTCAAAGTCAAGAATAGTCAAAACAGTACAGTACAAACTTGTAAAAATGTTAAATACTTTAAAAATTATGCCAAAAATTAATATTAATGCAATAAGTGCTCGTCATATTCAAAGTGATGGTAGACTAAAAGGAAAAGTGGCTATTGTCACAGCCTCGACGGAAGGGTGAGACGACAATTATTAGATTTAATTAGCAAAGCTATATTATGATATTAATTAAACAAAATATTTGTTACTTTTAAGTTTATACAGAGTTAAAGTTAAAGTAGATTAGCCACATGGTTAGCTTATAACAATTGTTCTACAAACAGAAGTTTGACCGGGTGAGCAAAGGTCATAAAGTTTTTATTTGTATTGATAAATAGTGATAATAGGTGAGGCGATGTCGGCGTCGTAAGCTGTGAGATAATTTTATGGACCTATTGTAAAAGTATGCTTGAGAGATTACTATTGAAAGTGGACTTATTTTGTATATGTATCATATGATATCTTTTCATGTAGGTATAGTAGTGGTGGTCGTACACTAAGAAAGATAGGTTTTTGGTAGTCGCGATTATAGACAAAAACACTTGGAACTTCTAGCGCAGTTATCTAATCTTATTTATTTTATGATACTTAAGTCGGTTTAGTTTTATGGTTTAGTGAGTTTAGTCAGTAAGCTTGTTAGTTTGAAAGTCCAAATAATAAATATCTGATAGTGTTCTATCAGATATTTATTATTTGGACATTTGGACCTAACTATTTGCGACGTCTTTTAATCTACATAACACCTATAAAGTACCTGTAAAGGTTAATATAGGCATTTATTTTTGGTCAACGGGATTATGTTAAAATAATGTAATCATGTATTACAAAATGTCGGAATGACTTTATACCCGAAAAACGCACATTTAGTAAAGCAAGTAGGTATGGACAAAATATATGGCTCTAATGCGAGCCATATATTTTGTAGGTACGACAAAAAATGAAATTTTTGGCATGTACGAGAGAAATAATTCTAATCTGCCTTGTTTTTACCTATACTTCATTTGGTTAGGTAGGTATTTAACTAAAGGTACCTAACAACAAACAATCTTGATGCGACTTTTTAAACTAACACAATCATACTAAACAAATAAACTGCTGCTTAATCTAAAGGTTCAGTTGATTTAGTAATCGTTATTTTTGTATTTACATTGATCTTTAGCAGCATTTTATTTTTAAACTGAGTTTCTAGATAATAAAATAAAAAAGACACATTATGATCAAGAAGACCTTTAGTTAAATAACTAACTAAATGGAGTATAAACTATTCTTGATTTTCAGGATTGGATATGCTATAGCTCAGAGACTCGGCAATGAAGGGGCTTCGGTGGTTATAAGCAGCAGAAAAGAAAATAATGTCGAAAAAGCTGTAAAAAGTTTACGCAACGACGGCATTAATGTTGAAGGAGTTGTTTGTCACGTAGGTAATGCAGAACAAAGAAAAAAGTTATTTGATGTGGTAAGTAGATATAGATTTATCCACTTACTAGATGTGCGCGCGGTTTCACTTGCGTTTATTTATTTCTGCGCCGCCCCCTTGGGTCGAAGCGTCATGTTATGCAGCCTACTAACCTTCCTCGGTAAATAGGCTATGCAACACTAAAATAATTTTTCAAGTCGAACCAGTAGTTCCTGAGATTAGCGCGTTCAACCAAACAAACGAAACTCTTCAGCTTTATTAATATAGATTTATTTCATTAAATTAGCGCTCCTTTTGTAGGTAGGTACTTACCTATACCTACAAGCGCGTCTTGTGGCGTCTTGGCAGGGATGATTAGGTAGGTACATAATATTATGAGCATGAGTTCTATTCTATAATAATACTTAATGGTTAGCGGAAATACGTCTAATTTTAGATAGGCACTCTGGCTAAATGCTATGTTGTATTAACATACATTACATCTAACTTACATGTTGCGAAATGTTTTTATTTTAGGCTAAAAGTAAATTCGGCGGTCTTGACATACTTGTGTCGAATGCCGCTGTTAACCCCGCTGTATCGCCCGTACTTGAGGTAAGTTTCTTTTAGCAAACTGGTATTTTAAAAATATGAATAATATATTATACCCATATTGTAGAGAAAAAAGCATATACATTTTAGCTACATTTTACATTGGTTTCAGACAGATGAGAACGTGTGGGATAAAATATTTGAAATTAATGTGAAGTGCTCCTGGCTTTTAGCCAAAGAAGCATATCCTGAATTAATTAAAAGAGGAGGTGGAAGTATTGTATTTATTTCGTCAATTGCTGGATATCAACCAATGGAAGTAAGTATTCACTTGCAGCCTGTGGCGCCGAAATCCGTACAGTCGGTGCCAAACAAAACCAGTATGAATTTATAATGCCAATGTGCTTCATCGTACCTATAAATTAAATCTTCTTTTTCAGCCATTAGGTCCCTACAGTGTTAGTAAGACAACTCTTTTGGGATTATCTAAGGCAATAGCCAACGAAGTAGTACATGATAACATCCGAGTGAATTGTGTAGCACCTGGGATTGTAGCTACGAAGTTTGCTTCTGCTGTAAGTATTTTATTTAAAATACCTGTTTACCATATGATCATGTGTGGCTCCGTGGCGCAGCGGTAGCGAATATGACTGCTGTGCATGAGGTCTCGGGTTCGAATTCCGAGTCGAGCCAACAAAATGTTATTGGGTTTTTCTGTTAATCTCAATAGCAGCCCGGAGTTAAGCAGTTGGCGGTGTTAGACACCTCCGTGCCTCGGAAAGCACGTAAAGCCGTTGGCCCTGCGCCTGATCTCTCTCCTGTCGTGTCGGATTACCGTCTCATTACCCAGTCTCCGTTAAGATTGGCCGCCGTGACCGAAATTCGGCTTGGAGGATGTGGGTCATTGAAATAGAGAGGTCGCTAAGTTAATATTGTAGTTTACTAGTGGCAGAGAATTATGTTCTGTATGACTCCTTTAATGATTTCCAAACAAGGATTATGTGTACTCAATATCAATCTGCTACTACACACAGAGTGCTGTGCCAACTAGGTCCGATTTTAGGGACTGTAAATCAGTGTATGGTCTTGCACACGGCGGAAACAACCGGCCGCCTCTTGTCGGCAATAGGTACCTAACTTGGTTTCCATATTATTATGATTATTATATTGATATTCTAGTGATTCTTGACAGGAAAAATCTGTCAGATATAGTTGCTACAAGAAAATTAATACGTATATGTATCCTGTAACATTTTAGTTAATTTTTAAATTGTACTTTGTAATATACCATTAAGAAAATATTGAAGCTGATGCAGTGACCAAGTATAATGGTAGATTTCACCGCAACAGTTACTTCTGTACAAGTATTATATTTAATCACCATATTGGACTTGAGGATTTCTTCCATAAATTTTTGTGGTAATATTTGTATAAAAAAACAACTAAAGAGAGATGTAGAATATTTTAAGACTTTCTTTCACAACTGTACATACTACAGATAATAATATATTGTTGCTTTAATTATGTGTATGTTCTTTAAAAGCAATAATTATTTTAGATTACATCTTCGGAAGCCGCTAAAGAAAGAAGTTTGTCAATAGTTCCTATGAAAAGATTTGGCAAACCCTCTGAAATAGCTAGTACTGTGGCTTTCTTAGCCTCAGATGATGCTAGTTACATTACTGGAGAAACAATAGTTGCAGCAGGTGGAGCATTTGCACATCTTTAGGCAGCAAACCGAGAGTACAGAAGATAATGGTTATGGGTAAACTTGTAAGACTGCAGTATATATACATAGATTTTGTCTCTAAGTTCATAATAATTGTGATAAACGAAAAATCTATTTGGGAACTATTTCTGTAGTAGAGATATTTATTTGTATTAAGGAAACTGTTAAAAATAAATAATAAGTTCTATTATTTGTGAATTTCATTGTATGTACTGTCTTAATTCTTTCACTTATCAAACATATATGTTATACTTAATGTAAATAATCTGGATTTATTTTGTTAAGGAGTTTTAAGCTATATGTATTCAGTTAGTCAACATCATCATCAGAATCTAATATTTCGGATTTGTGTACACCCATGGAGCTCAATAGATTACTAGTAGGACCAGCTGAAGCTTTTTCTTCTCTCATACTTTGCATAATATTTCTAAGTATAGTTTTGCTGTCTTTTAAATTTTCAGACTTGGCTTGATGAAGTTTAGCATTCAGCTCTCTATCACAATTGTCATCATCCTGATTATATTCTATATCATCATAATTATCATCACTGTCTTCACTTACAGCTTCTCCAGTACTTAATATATTCAACATCTTTTCTATACATGATACAAATTGATCTGATTCAAATTCTATATTATCATCTTCAGATTTTTCACAATGATCTGGTTCTATACCTTCAAAATCAGATGTTTGTTTAAGGAATGATGATAGCTCTGTTGTGACAGCTTCAGATGATATCACATCATTACTTTTTAATTTTGAAGCTTTGCCATAACGGCTTAACAGCAATTCATTCAATTCTTCAGAATTGATATTTAACCAATCTTCATTGTCCCCATTTTGTTCAGGGTTTACTGAATGATTTTCCTTTATTGTAGATATAATTTCTTTATATTCATTGGAGGACATCAGTTGTGATATATTGTAAGATACATATGAATTTATTGGCGACTCTGCAATTGTAAAGTATTCTTTTGCTTTTTGTAACAAGTTATTGTACTCTTGGGATCCTTCAATATTATTTTTAAAGTATCCATTTTCCTTCAAGCTGTTTACAAATCTGTGGTAGTCTTTTGAAGAAAACATGTCATTGCATGAATTGTTCATAATCATTTGGAAACCACACATTAACCTGACACCCAAAATGGTTTTCTTGTCATTGTCAGATGCATAGTGTCTTACACTGTTTATAAGTTTAGTATGCATAAACTTGGCATACAAAAATTTTGTGAATTTTAATTCTACAGAGACACAATCATTGAATTCAATATTTCTACAACACTTTGCATCAATCATGTCATGATTGCAATATGCATCAACAATTGGTGCAATTAGTGAAGGTTTTAATATCAATAAAGCTGCCAGTTTAGAAGGTAGAGTTGCCACAGCTCTATGTATATTTTGAAATAGTATATCTGGATAGTTTCCAATTCGACGTAGTACAGCTTGCTCTATGTCATGAGAAGCTTTAGTTGCTTCTGGTGATTCATATATTATTCTTAATGCAGTGTTTAGTTCTACTTCAGTTTGTAAAGTGATCACTTTTGGTGGAATAATGTGTATGTGATTATTATAAATGAAGACCTGAAAATATAAACAAATGTCAGACATTAACATATTATATAAATAAATAATAATAAACAGTAGTAGTACATAAAAAGATACTAGAAAATATCTACTCACTCGATTTTCTGTGTTTTCCGGATTTGCCCATGTTCCTAGGTAATCTGCTGCTTCTATTAGGAGAAAATCACCATCACTATCGGTTACCTGAATGATTAAATCTTTGAACTGTTTTGATATTTCCAATACAAGATGTACAATGAACCATTCATCTTCCAAGTTATCACCAAAGCAAGTGGTACTACAAAGATGAAGAGGAACTCCTGAAAGTAAAATTAATTTATAATGCAAACTTACTGATGTTAATTTACTACTATAATATACTAATTTGCTTTTGGTTGAAAAGACACTAACACTATACACAGATACACCCAGACTTACAACAGATATTTGTGGACACAGTGACAGTCCAGCAGTGGTCAGCAAGAAATAAAACAGTTACCTCTATAACTTTGCAGTAGTCAAATCACTGATGCTATGACTAATATTGTTTAGGTTCGAAATTTCGAAATCCCAAAATGTGCAGAGGGTGCAAAACAAAATTATTTTTTTAATCCACCATATAATTTTGTTTGAATGAAGTAAAATAGACGGTGGTATGTATGTGGACATTTTAGGATATGGTCATTCTGGTACATGGACATTCTGGCATTTGGACATTGTAGGATATGAATATTTTGGCATATGGACATTCTGGGATATGGACGTTTTGCACCCTCTGGACATTTTGGGATTTGGACATTTCGAACCTAAACGACTAATATCTGTGTATTACCCTTATAAATAAATGTGTATATAAAGTACAGAACCTTAATTAGTCAAGAATTGTATTTATATCGTAATCGAATTAGAGCCTAAATTACGAATACACACCTGTATCTATGCTCCGCGTTATCGGAAGAAACACTTTAAATTCGTCTCTATTCCAAATATAACTCTTGGATAAAGTTTCTATCGTGTTATTGATCTGTTGACATAATTCTTCCCATGATGCAGTATCTGAGCCGAGTGTTACTGAGAAGAACAAACACTGAACAGTATCCTCATTCGTAGGTTCTAATGAAACTTTATGATTGTTAGACATATTTTGCTTTGTACTAGAAGTTTTGTAAACGTTTGACTTTTGAAGCACTCGTGGGCTGCTACTATTTAATTATAGGTAATCTTTTGACTTATTACTATTTATTTTGCTACACAAGTAGAATAACAAAAATATAACCTATAGACACATAAAGAAACAGATAATCCCTAGACACTACCTATTTAGATCTATAGAAATGTAATCTGTGAGTGTGACTAACCTTGTAGACATTGACAATATTGACATCAGTGCTCAGTATTGCCAAATGCAATTTATAAAGTTCGTAGGTCGACGCAGCTCGTCTGCAACAATAAAGCTGGATCTTTATTGATTACATTATTTTATATTAGGTACAGCTGTTATTTTAAGGAATAAAGATAAACCGAACATCGTCCTCGAAAAATTAATTAAACGATATATGCAAGTTATTTGCAAGATATAGAAAATTAAGGTAACAATTAATTAATTTGTGTATTTAAAAGTTTTTGTAATAAGATAGACGCACTAATCTTTTAATGATACCTGACACAGAAATACTTAAATAATGCACAAGGGGTATAATAACTAAGGCACAGTTATTATTGTTACGTGCTGGGTTCGAGGGATAGGAATGTAAACAAAATTAGCGACTAAAACACGTTTTATTCAAGCACACAATTACATTTAAAAAACAGCAAATACTATACTACACTTTTCCACTGTAACTGCTTCAAACTCCGCAGTATTTTCGCTTCGATAAATACTTGACCGCTTACGATTGTAAACTGATTCGGCGAACGCTGGTCTTCCCCTTTTATACGCGGTTAAAGCGTTTCCGGAATTTTCTAGAAACGTCACACACGGTACGTAACAGTACGAAGATTCGAGAATGTGCCAGCAGCGTTCTCTCTACTCTTTTCGTACCGACTAAGTAGTTCCGTAAGACAAATAGATGGCGCTGTAATAAATTATAGACGGCACTGCCGAGTCTGCCCCATAATGCCGAGAGATGGCATTGGGTGTAACATTATCTTTATATACATAATTATACTAGCTGACCGGGCAAACATTGCTTTGCCATAAAAAAAAAAATTAACCAAAAGATTTTAAAAAATGTTAGGGGTGGACAACCCTTATTACTAAGGGATATGAAAAATAGATACTAGCCGAGTCTCAGACCTACTAAATATGCATATGAAATTTCATAAAAATCGGTCAAGCCGTTTCTGAGGAGTATGGTAACTAACATTGTGACACGAGAATTTTATATATACGATATTTCTTCTGTACGTGTATTGACAGTGAACAGAAACGGCTGGACCGATTTGAATGAATTTTTTGTGTGTGTGTTCAAGTGGATTCGAGGATGGTTTAGACTTGTTTTTTTTTTTGTCTATACAGAACAACGTCTGTCAGGTTTATCTTTGGGTATAATAATATTAATGTCAAGTTGACAATCAGTGACATCAATGACATGAATGACTTATATGTCATTAGATACTGATGGTAAGTGATTTTCTTAGCAATATCAAAAGAAAAAGGAATTTATTTTGGTACCTACTTAATAGATTATAATACAGTTTTTAATTTATAATTAAAGATTTTGATTCCTAATGTCAGCTCTGTCTTATATATGTGAATACGGGTCGAATTCGGAAGAAAGTGATTGTGAAATTGATAACAATCGCTGTCAGAGGTAATATAGCAGCAGTTTATAAAACTTGTAAGTTAACTCGTAGAAGTTAACTCGTCATTCTTTATGGAAGGTGACTGTGTCGAGAGGTTAAATAATGAGTTATGTATGAGTCTATGTATTCCAACCATGTGTGTTCTAGATCAAAGCTGCCAGTACCAAATCTGAGTAAAGTAGCAGTAGTGCCTACATTTGAATACAAGGACAATCCACAACTTCATGGTGGTAGGGCGCGTTCTTTTCCTCATGTTAGGGGAAATTGGGCAACATTTGTTTATGTACAATGTATGATTACCTAATCAATAACAATTAATTTTTTTTTAAGAAGTGATTTGATATCTCAGATGTTTGTTATTACAGATCGAAATGAATTAGCTGAATTAATTGAAAAATTGGAAGAAAAAGTGCTAACAAAAGTTGAATCATGTCAAAAATGTGATGATTTCCATATCAGCTTGTCTAAGACTGTTGTATTGAAGTACCACTTGATATCATCATTTAGTTCATCTCTTCAACAAATTCTAAAAGATGTTGAAAGGTATCTATTCAATTAACTTATATTATGTTTACCTAAGTAAACAATATTCATAATTGTTTTACTTATGTAAAAAGTACAACAAGTTACAGAAGTTTGAGTTTGAGTTATAGTAGTCAAAAATATCAAGAAATATAGAGACTATTTCTAGTGTTGCCTAACAAAGCCATGTTCCATCCATCCATCTCTCCATCTATTAGCACACATACACACAAGAGACAATACCCTTTGGAGTTAAGGATGTCTTGTAAAATATTCTTTTGAGATGACATAGATATTGTAGAAGCTTACCTTATAGTTTGTGAAAGGCATTATAGTGAGTTCGGGGAAGTCTGTCAGTGGGGCATCTCCGTCCAAGATTTGTTTGAACACCTTATTGTATAGCTACGGCTTTGACAGCTTCAGTCAGCTAAACAGCATCTCATGCTACTTCAAACTTCAAATTTAGATCATAGTTGTTACACCTTGTTACATGTTTTGAACCCCTGACTTGACAGAATATGATGGAATTACCCCTAAAAATAAAGTATGCCGACTTCCCTGAACTGACCTTATAGCTGTTGTAAAGTATAAATTTATGATGTCAGTTTATTGTTCATTGTTTGTGATATTGGTTTTCTAAAAACATTACAATTAACCTATCATGTTAATTAATGTCACATGTTAATTTATTAAAATGTAGCAAGTACTAATGAGCAAGATCACAGTATGTATAGAATTGATATATATAATATTCTATTCCAGTTTTGATCTTGGGTTTGCTGCTGTAAAAATATACTGTAATGAAGAAAAGTCTAGAACATTTATTTCACTGGTGGTAGATTCTTTTACACAGAAGTTTTTGCTGGCAATATCTAAGAAAGTTGATCAAGTTTTAGAAGAGTTCCAGTTTCCAACATTCTATGAGGTATTTATGAATATTTTGTAATTATACTGATTTGTAGACCAATGTGAAACATGACCCACTTTGCCGATAATTCTTCTATATTATTTTATTTATATGAGCAGATGGCTGGCTACCCACTCTCCGTCATATATATATCATTGATAATATTTATAAGTAGCAAATTATCCATTCATAGTTTTAATGTGGTTACTCATTAGACTGTCCATATTCAATAATAATATACAGTATGCAGTTACATACACTATAACTGCAAATGACAGCTTTAAATTTTTATCAATATTCAGGCTTAAGCTTGTGCTACTTGCTTTGGTAGTTTAATAATCGCAACTCTTGTGTTATTACATTGTAAACAGGAACATGGATACATGGGCACCAGCAGCTGGTTGATGTCGTACTGTCCCTGCCTCATACTTTCCTGTTACAAATGCCACTCCTCTCTCATTCAGTATTTAAATCTTAACAGTTTTAGCTTAAGTGTCAGTTTTTCGTCATATGAAAGAGATAATTACATTTGCAAGAGTAATTTTGGTGTCAGAATATTTGAGTATACTGTCTCTGCCTATTAGCTGCTTGAAGTAATAGTATGTTCATGATAGCTGCTGTTAACGAATACCTCTCCTCTAGTCACAGTGGTGTTTATTTTTGTAACCCATCTATGAAGTTTGTCACATCCTCGGTTAACGGATCGTCGTAATCGCTGTTGCGTGGTGTGCTTGACACCTTTATTACTAAACTAAATAATTGCATTTTGTTTATTTTTCAGGACCCATCCTTTCACATGAGTATTTTATGGGTTAATGGTAATAAGGAATTAGAGCTTAGTGCTATTGTGGAGTCTATGAACGATATATTGTATCAAGATATAGAAAAATCGCAAAAATCTATTTTAATTGATTGCGTAAATTGTAAGATTGGTAACAAGTTTTTCCAATATTCATTATGTTGATATGGCTTTGTATAAAAAAATGGAAAATATGGTCAATGGCAATTGTACAGACAATGCCACAAATAAAGTATACATTAACCCCAATTTTAATAAACCTATAAGTAATAATTACACAAACAGTGCTGTGATGCATGTCAATCCTAGATTTTCACATTATCTATCAAATATCCAGCCCATTCCACACAACAATGTCAGGATTTATGTTAATCCCAATTTCATGAAATATAAAAATGCTGCTGATAGTTTTGTTACAAATACTAACTCTATACAGCCAACTACTGTTACACCTACTACAGATTCTTTATATCCTCGACAACAACAAAAACAGGAGGATCAATATCTTGACACACCTGTACCTATTGCAAAATCTCGATACTGTTTAGTAAGGCAAAATGTAACTAAAGTGTCGGGCGCAGTAGCTGTAGAAAAGGCTACAAAAACTTACCAAGTAAATAAGTACAAATCTATACCACTGAATGACATCAAAAGAAATCTTGATAACGCTAAAAATGCCACAATTAAGCAGTCTATGGCACCAAGTTGTTCAAAACCAAATTATGTGATGTCTATAGATAAGAAGTATTTGGGTTCTGCAACTTCTAATACGAGTAGAAGCCAGTTTAAATTAGTAAATCGTGATATAGAACCCATCGCAAAAAATTATAAGATCAAAACTAAAACTCACATTGAAATACGCAAAAAAGTTGAAATAAGTCAAATAAAACTTAAGAAAATGAAAGGTAATTTAAAGAAAAATAACATCCCATGTCCTACGTACCGAAAATTTGGGAAATGTTTAAGAAAACTACGTGGCAATTGTGAGTTCTTGCATGACAAAAGGCATATATCCATTTGTCGCAAATTTATTAAAGGACTTTGTCATGATAAAGAATGTCTGTTATCTCATGATTTAACTGCAAAGAAAATGCCAACATGTTACTTTTATTTACAAGGAACATGCACAAAACCAGACTGCCCATACTTGCATGTGAAATTAAGCGAAAAAGTAAAAATATGTCCAGATTTTCTTAAAGGATATTGTGAAAAGGGAAGCAAATGTTTGCAGCGACACATGCAACCTAAGAGTCAAGTTAAAGGTTCCGTGGTAAGACAATCCTCTTTGACCTCAAAAAGGAAATACAACAAAATAAAATCAAATAATTCGGATCGGAGCAATGTCAAAGTTACGCAGGGTGTAAACAGGATAAATACAGATAGAACTGAAAACAGTGTAGTTACAGAGAGAAACGAAAATAACACTGAATACAGATATTATCAAGAACACAAGGAAGATGTCAATGCCGCTGCTGAGACATGTGAAATCATAAAGCCTATGAGATGTAAACTTGGAACGCTCCCATCATTTATTCAATTGTAACATTTAATCATGGAGTTTATAAGTACTACGTACAACAGGAAAGCTCATTGTCGTCGATAATACGTGCCGAAGGAGAAGTTCTAGAGCTTAGCATTTTCTTTTGAAAAAAGTCGAACTTCCTGACCAAATCTATGTTAGCGATAAGTATGTGGTCATTCTACTATTACAAGACAACTTATAGGAGTAACCGAGCCAAACTAAGCTAAGTGACGCTCTTGGCTAAGTATTTTCGTTTATCTATCATTCAAGGCATTCTGAGCCTTATAATATAGGCAATTAAGTCTATTTCAATTTTAACAGTGATCTTGTTGTACGTAGTACTTAGTAATTCCATGTTTTTATTTATCGTAGACAGATACTGAATTAAATATATACCACAAGCACATCAAATGATATAACACATTTAAGTAAAGAGAATCAAATGTTTCGCACTTTATGGCAATTTCATTCACCATTTATTTCTTTTTTATCTCCGCAAAATATAATCAAGGATATCTTTAGTAAATATATGTATTAAAGTTATCCTCAAACGCGGGCTTTTTTGTTGTTAATCCCAAAAGACGTGTATTATACTGAGTGAACCTGTTCCATAGAAAGTACTTATTTAATTGTCTATAAAAAGCCAATTGGTATAATATTGAATAACGAAGTAAATTTTCAAGCTTTCTAGTAACGATACAATCACATTAAATTCTTAAGTTCAAAAATATTTGCATATTCCAAGTAAACGTATTAATTAATTCTTGCGTACTGTTTTAACTATAAGTCTTTTTATATTTGTTACTAAGCTTTTCTACTGTTCAATAACAGATTCAATAAAACAGTATATGTATTCATCGCCTTGCACTTGCCTTTAGCCATCATAGTAGGTCAATTTGCTTTATATCTATTTAATTCAGTATCTGCCACTGTACAGGAATTCTATTTTTATATGACTTTTATATAATGCAATAGGACTAAGCTGAATCATATATGTATAATCGATTAAAGCCATTTGTCACTTAATAGATAATTAAATAACAAAAGCAAAGCAAAGGATAAGTGTTATTCAAAACCAATGAGCCCGATTATAAGTGACGATAAGCTATTGGGTTTCTCACTTACTAACTGATTCGATTTGATGTAATGTCTCCTAAAATTGTTCTTTATTTTGTTAGCTGTCTAAAAGTTCTGAATCGAAGAAAAAGAAGAAAAGTTAGATAAGTATATCCTTAGATATAACTAAAATGTAATAAAAGATTTTTTTATTATGGTTAATGGTTTTATTTGATACTAAATATTATTTTCCATTATTTACAGACTGTATGTAATAAAACAAATTTATAAAAAATGAAAACAAGATGTACAACTTACATAAATATACTATTAAGTTAAAAAATGTCCCAGTCTTCGATACAAGTTATCACACCCTCTCATTAATCATTGTTGTCATATAGGTATGTTCTTTATTGTGACAACAAGCATGCTAAAGATTAAGCTTTATTTAAGCCATCTGGGTGTCTTGTTATTCTTTGAAGTTGATGGTTTATTCGATTTCTGCGAATGGTGTCCCGAATCGTCATGTTTTCGCCTACTAGGTGCTCTGAAACAAAGTATATAGGAATTATCAAATCCAGGCATTATTAATGGTATTCTTAGTGTTGGCAAATTTTTAAATCCTAATATTATAGAGTGTGTTATTCATTTCACGCCTTAACTACTCGATCGATCATCATGAAGTTTCACATACACGTTTTCAGGGGAACAGAAAAGGACATAGGGCACCTTTAATCCTGAAGTCGATTATAGGTACTTATACTCTTGCGAAATTAGTGCTTAATGGAATAATTTCCGTGGCGCAGCAGTGGTAGTGAATGCGACTGCTGTGCATGAGGTCTCGGGTTCGAATCCCGGGTCGGGCCAACAAGAAGTTATTGGGTTTTCCTGTTAAGAAATCTCAATACGAGCCCTTAGTTAGGAAGTTGGCAGTGTTAGACACCCCCGTGCCTCGAAAAGCACGTAAAGCCGTTGGTCCTGCGCCTGATCTCTCTCCGGTCGTGTCGGATTATTCGTCCCATCGGATCATGAGAGTTAGGGAACAGAGAGTGCACTTGTGTTTGCGCACACACTTGTGCACTATAATATCTCCTGCGCCGATGGCCATTCTCCGTTAAGATTGGCCGCCGTGACCGAAATTCGGTCAGGAGGACATTATTACTTTCACGGACTAACAGTAGCTTTTTAGTCATTAGTTTTCAGCCATATCCTTATTATCCCATTTACTTTACGGCCTGAATCACTATTATTGGCATCGAATTCTTTTCTATTGAAAATAGCTCTTTTGTGTAAACTTGCGAAAGCTTAAATTTTTATCTCCGCATAGAAGCAGCTATGCATTTTATTTAATTACTGCTCTATTTTAGTGAACAGTTTTATTTTTAAAGGAAACTTACGCATGAGAACCTATGCTTAAGCATGGGAATACATGTTATCGCGGTTAGTTTCAACTAATTAGCTGCGAGTGCAGATAGACAAAAGATGTAATTGATTAGTGACCGAGGTTGAAAAGCTTGGCCGACGCCTTATTCTCCTAAAACTTTATTTTCTTTCAGAAGACACGCTATTACAATGGTGTTCATAATAATTGACCTGTGTATTTCGTATACAAATGCCAACAGTTGTGTGCCAACGGTCAGCGAAATAAGTCAGTCAACATTTGTGACATTTTGAATTGCGTTATAATGCATAATAACGATAATTCCTAATCTTATATAGCAGTCAAAGGATTGTTATTTTAATCACAACTTTGAACATTATTAGACATTTTCATACATAAAATACTTCTAGAAATGTATTCAATGTTTAGCTAATTATGTCGTTGACTGTACTTAATATAATACTGTTTTAAGAGTTTAAGTAGATACGTCATACAATAACTATCTATTTGCGGAGGTTATCGCATACTTTTCACCTCACGCATCGTTTGACACGTCAGTGTGTCAGCCTACCAGCTTGCAAGATCTTGAAGCATTGGCTGTTTCGCTTGATATTTCGAAGACCTTCGGCAGGGTTTGGCAAGATAACCTTATCAATAAGCTTTCGTCCTTTGGCCTACCCACTAGCCTCTGCGTTTCGATTCGAGTTGTCATTGATGACTACACATCCGAACAAAACACAATTAATGCCGGAGTACCACAGGGATCAGTACTTTCTGCAACTCTATTTTTGCTGCATATTAACGATCTGCTAAACCCCGGTACGGTTGGGTATACAGGCGACAGCACGTTGGTAAAGAGTTACGTTTCCAGCGCCAGGGCCAGTGGCACACAGATACAGTTGCTTAGGGAAGCTATGATCGAGCGTATGAACTTATCCTTGAAGGCAGTCTCCGGTTGGGGTGATGCCAACATAGTTAAGTTTAATGGCTCCAAGACCCAGGCATGTCTGTTCTCCGCAAAAAAGAGCTCATTCCAACTGGCTCCAACTTTACAAGATATATCCGTGCCGATAACTGATCTTCTTGAGCTTCTGGTTATGTTATTGACTCCAATTCTTAACTTTGGCTCCTATATTACAACAAAAGCCCAAACAGCTGGGCATCCTCAGTAAGGTGAGGCAGTATTTCATGACAGAACATTTGCTGAATTTGTACCAAGCACAGGTTCAATCCTGCATGGAATACTGTTCTCACCTATGGGATGGGTCCGCAAAATATCAGCTGGAGGCTTTGGAGTCAATTGAGTGAAAGGCCAGGAGACTTATCGGCGATGACCAACTGGTCAACGCACGACTCCAAAGCTTGGAGCATCGTCGTAAGTTTTTCGGTTTACTATCGGATACATTTCGGAGAGTGCTGAGGAACTGCATAATTTGATTCCTCCTTCCCCATTCTACCATCGGACGACCAGACAATCAGACCAGCGGCACATGTTTATGGTGGATATACCACAGTTACGCACGAAGCGTTTTGCTTCCACTTTTATAATGCGTACCGCAAAGGAGTGGAACTCACTACCTAAGTCTGTGTTGCCCGATGAGTACAATCTGGGTGTCTTCAAGTCACGAGTGAATAGATATCTTCTAGGCAAACGTGCTCCATCGTTCACTTCGCATCTTCACTTAACATGAGGAGAGATCGCGGTCAAACGCAAGCCTATACCAATATATAAAAAAAAAAACAGTCCAGAGAAGCCCTTAATTGCATCTATCAGCATCTCATGCTTTGATGCATATCTCTCCGCGGGGCGACGGAGAGGTTATGTCGGGCTCACCGGGGAAAAGATACCCCGGTAATACCGACTAAACCTACCACGGTGTTCCTCGACATAACCATAGACGGCGAGGCCGCGCGAATCGCTTTCACATGCAATAGCAACCCCGCTGAGGTTTCGGCCCGCCGTATGAAACGGCAGGCCATTGCATTGAGTTAACCTAACATTGACTGACTTTTATAATAACATATTTAATTTAACACAGCAAAATGTTTAAGTATCAGAATGCAGGCTTGCAAAAGTGTAGATGCAGAGATTTTCATATCATATTGAAGGCATTCTATTAGTTGAGGGTTCCGGTATCATGTCCGGATTTGACCGAGAAGAAAAATTGTGTAACAAATTTTAAATAATAAAAAAATGGTATACAATTTTTCTTCTCTGTGTGTTACATATAAACAGTTTAAAATCCACAAAAACTTTTATCCAATTTATGTTATCCTAACTAATATTATAAATCCAAATGTGCTTTTGTTACGCTTTCACACCTTAACCTTACTGGACCGATTATCATGAAATTTTGTACACACCTTGTCAGAGGTACAAAAAAGGACATGGAGTTTCATAAAAGAAACAGTACTGTTCCCGAGGAATAGTAAAATTGATATAACCAACATTTACGCGAGCAAAATCTAGTATTACATATAAACATGCCCATTATTAAAGCTTTGAAAACTGTTAACGAACTTTAAAAGAACCGTCACTAAATGTTACATAAATAAGTTAGGGTAAAATTATAATTTTAAAAAATATTCTCGTTTTAAAAATATTCTCACCTGTATTTTGAAGCCAATATGCTGGCGGCATCGGGTGCTGTTTTCTTCGAATAAATCTCTTCTTTCAAATATGGTTGCTTTGTTTTATCTTCTTCTACCCATTTGAAATGCATGTGGACACATGGCACAAACCTTGCATCCATTAACGATGTTTGAGGATCCAAAATTTCCTTTAGCGGTGTTGTGACTTGAACATTAAGAAATATAAGATAAAACATTTAATTAATATTTAAGTTTAAGAAGTTAACAAATGTAATATGAAGGGAATTATTTTACTCACATATATGAAAGTTTCTATCAGGTTTCTGCAAATGTCTCTTAACAAAATTTTTAACATCTCCTACAGTGTTTGTTGGTGTAAAAATTCCTTGAAGTATCATATGATCCGGGAACTGTACCCGCACTACAACATTTTTGTATAAATTTAGTTTTTCTTGAGATGCCTAAAACAAAAAAAAGGTTCCGAATATAATATAAATAAACATAGTCAATCTAATAGGGTACTTGAGTAATGGTGCTCCCACACCGCTGTTACAAAATGTTTAGAAACATTATTATAAATTTGATACAAATGTTAAAATTTATTTTTAAATGTTTTCATATTAAGTAAGTAATGTTTACTAAACATTTCTAAACAAAATTGTTTGTTAACAAATTGTAATAAATTAAAACATCTGTTATCATTTGTTTGTAAACATTTATTCAGACGACATGAGGATATACTATACTTTTCTCTAGCTCATAGCGTTTGGCGCATCCAGTTAGAGCGCTCTCCTTCTTTTTAAACATAAAATAAACCCTAATCCAATGAGCAAATATTCTTCCATTTTCGTGTAGACGCTTCGGGGCGTAAATCCAAACGGCGAACCGATACCATGCCTTAAAATGTTAAAAAATGTTTGTAAACAATTTCCATCAGTGTAGGACACAAAACATCTAACAATTCTTAACAGAATGTAACAACTCCTAACATTTGTTAATAAATGTTTAGTGTTAAAAAAAAATTGTAATCATTTTGTAACAGCTAGTGTGGTGCATAAGTGTATGAAGAATCGGCCATCTACGTTACTGGGGTTTCGTAACCAGTTTCGATCAAGGTATCCCTTCAGCCTACGTTACTGGGGTTTCGTAACCTGTTTCGACCGAAGAATCCCATCAATCTACGTAACAGGCGTTTCGTAACTAGTTTCGAAAAAGAATGCCTTCAGTCTACGTAACAGGGGTTTCGCAATCAGTTTCTATCAAGGAATCCCTTCAGTCTACATAATTGGAGTTTCGTAACCAGGTTCGATCAAGGAATCCCTTCAATCTACGTAACAGGCGTTTTGTAACCAGTTCCGATAAAGAATCCCTTCAGTCTACGTAACAGGAGTTTCGCAATTATTTTTTATCAAGGAATCCCTTCAGTCGACGTTACTGGGGTTTTGTAAACAGTTTCGACCAAGGAATCCCTTTAGTCTGCTTTACTGAGGTTTCGCAAACAGTTTCTATCAAGGAATCCGTTCAGTCTACGTAACAGGAGTTTCGTAACTAGTTTCGATCAAAGAATCCCTTCAGTCTACGTAACAGGCGTATCGTAACTAGTTTCGATCAAGGAATTCCTTTAGTCTGCGTTAATGGGGTTTCGCAAACAGTTTCTATCAAGGAATCCGTTCAGTCTACGTAACAGGAGTTTCGTAACTAGTTTCGATCAAAGAATCCCTTCAGTCTACGTAACAGGCGTATCGTAACTAGTTTCGATCAAGGAATCCCTTCAGTCTACGTTACTGGGGTTTCGTAACCAATTTCGATCAAGGAATCCCTTCAGTCTACGTTACTGGGTTTTCGTAACCAGTTTCAATCAAGAAATCCCTTCAGTCTACGTTACTGGGGTTTCTTAAACAGTTCTGATCAAGGAATCCCATCAGTCTACGTTACTGGAGTGACGTAACCTATTTCGGTCAAGGAATCCCTTCAGCCTTCCATATCTCTGAATTTTCGATGTTGACTTTTTCTTACTTCTACGAAACCAGTTATGATCAAGGAATAATATCAAAGTACTAGCTGACCCGCGCAACTTCGTCTGCTTCATATAAGAGAACTTACCCCGTTCTTGCAACATTTTTCATTTATGCTCTGCTCCTATTGGTCGTAGCGTGATGTTATATAGCCTATAGCCTTTCTCGATATCTAACACTGAAATAATTTTTCAATTCGAACCGGTAGTTTCTGAGATTAGCGCGTTCAACCAAACAAACAAACAAACTCTTCAGCTTTATAACATTAGTATAAATAAATCTCTTCGGCGTTATACGTATGTAAGTGGACATTTGTTATTAGTATCAGTGGAGACGTCTGTTTACTTCAACATAACCCGTTTCTTCCAAGGAATAACACATTTTCGATTAATTAAATAATGGCAGTTCGAAAATCCTAGTGAAAGGATTTCACTATAACAGATATCTATACAGACAATGCCATATACAGGTTGACCCAGAATATGTGAATCAAATTGTAATAGGAGATTCCTTAGGTAAGGACCTTTCAAAAGTGCTAAATAAAAAAATAATAAAATAATGACATTTGGGAAAAATAAAAAATCAAAGTTTTTAAAAACTTTGAATATCTGAAGTTCATATTTGAATATGTATCTATAAAAAGAGTTTGAATTACCTCTTTATCTTTCTCTTCTTTTTGTGCAGTTAATAACAATGGAGTGTTTTCTAAACTTATTCGGCTCTGTTGTAAATCATGGTACAACTGGCGTACTTCGTCAATTGATAATTCATAGAAGTCATCTGGCAGATCTTCAAATTCTTCCATAGTATCAGGCTGCATAAAAACAACAGCTTTTTGATCTCCCAACTAAAATAAACAAATAAAAAACATGATAAGTATAATACAAATAAGTTATCAGTTATGGTTAGCTGCATGGGTCTGCATACTATGTTAAATCTATAATAGGAGCTCAAGTACATTAACTATTTACAAATATCCTTACAAAAGTAACTTCTTCTTCAATCTTAAGTCTTCTCTCCAAGTTTTCCTGTGTTTGTGTGCGCGATGAACTAGTGCTGCTGTCTACTTCTATTTCCATGGGTTCTTCAGTTTTCTTTGTATGTAATATTTGTTCCTCAGGTTGTACTGCTGAGCTTTCTCCTTGTTCCAATGCTTTCTCTTCCCTTACTTTTTTATTTAATGTATCTTCTTTGAATTTTGCTAAAATATCAGGCTGGTGATATTTATCTTGTTTAACATGACTGTTTTCTGTGGGTGCTGTAATTGTTTGGTTTGCAGGACCTGGTTCCTCCATGGCCATGTCAGTTTTAGTATCTGCTATTTTTGTTTCAGTTACAGTTTTTCTATAAACTGATGACACATTTGCCTGTCTGGAAGAGAAGTAGATTCATTTGAATGGTGAAGAATATTAGCAAATTGTTGGATGTTTTAAGTCATTTTCTAAAACAAGCATAATAGTTTATCATTAGCGTCAAGATCTGCAGATACGGATACGGATCTTAACTTTCTAACTCAATCGGTGTCGGTGCGCGTGACCTTAAGATTGAAGTTTTGTTATAAAAGTGATCTTATAACTTTCTATAATAAATGTTACACAGATTTAAACTCAATTGATCTCATTATAAACATATTTTAATTAATATTTTATAATAACTTCCTATATTATGTTAAGTGGGGAGATCAACAGACTGCAATGTAGAGGGTCTCGGGTTCGAACCCACGTCGCGCATCTCTGACTTTCGGAAGTTATATGACTTTTCGAAATTATGTGCGTATTTATTGACAATTATCGTCTGCTCCGTGCCTCGGAGAGCACGTTAAGCCGTCGGTCCCGGCTTCCATGAACATCTATGGCAGTCGTTATTGGGAAGTCAGTGCCCTATAATATCCTGACACTGGTCTAGCCTTAGGGTATCGTTAGCCTTCGGGTTGCGGAGGTCAGGTGGCAGCCGCTCCGTGTAAAAACGGATATCCAGTCAAATCCGGTTAGACTAGAAAAGCCGACCCCAAGTGACTTGAGAATAATAAAGGCTAGGGAGAAGAATAATGTTTCCTATCATTATTGATTACATGCAGTCAATAGTATTATATACAATTTGCCACAGAGTTTCTTGGTTTATCTGTTTTCCTCATGACATGCAGCTGTTTAGTAAGCTTAGCTAGCTCTATGGTAAAGAACCTGTTCTGCTTTGCAATACTCTGTTCTATTCTACTTGTACTTTTCCTTGGAAATATTTTAACCAATAAATATAATTTTAGATACCATCCATTACTTACAGGAACATCCTCAAATTTCTTTTATTTACAAATAATATAAATCTATTTACATGTATACTATTATTTAGATATATAAAAATGAAATGCTGTTTGTCGGTAAGTGCATCATTTGAGAAGGGCTAGGTAAATTTGGCAAGTTTATAAATATGGTCCTAAGTTTTTAATAGGTTTAAAGGAAAATAAAAAATTGTACATACTGATTATTAGTTTTTGCATGAAATTTGGTCAGGACATCTATTGCTTCAGCTAGTGCATATGGACTGCAGAGCCACTTCAGGTTTTAAAAGGATGTATATTTAGTAAGAAAAAAGTTCAACCTACAACTTTAGATGAACCTGTCAAATTTATCATAACAACAATAATAAAAAAGAAGTGTGATTGTGTTTACATTGAAGACAAGCCTTATATATGGTGTTTGGCGCATGGACCGACACAACGTTTTGGGGGTTCGGGGAGGGCATATCCTAGTTTTCACCCATAGACCCCAGGTCCTAAGTGTACCTGTACTCGAGATACGATTATTTTATTATTTTTTCAAATTTTTCTGAATTATCACATTTAAAACAATATAACTTTTTAGTTTGTAGTCATATTTGCACTAGATAACTTTTATTGGATTCCGTAATGTATTATTATTCTTAAAAAAATATAAATTGTTGGGAATAAATACAAAAAAAGTACTTGTCGAGCTTCAAAACTCTTAAAAATGTAGTAATGTGTGAAATAAAAAATATGAAATTACTTAAAAAAAAAAACTGTATTTAATACCCTTTCTAACGATGTACGATATGGCATTAAAATCTTTCAATATGTAATCACCTAAACACAAAACAAAAAAGACTACCTAGCCAGTGTCAGAATAATGAAATAACAGTTTAGGTTTTAAAATGTTTTTATTGAATATGGTTACAAATTTTGTTCGAACTGACTTCCTCTGTAGCGAATGCATGCACGACATCTTTTTCTGATTTCGACAGTAGTCGTCTTTAGCCACATTCTTCTTTCATTATTTGAAAAGCGCTATTTATTCTTTCTACTAAAATTTCCCTTGTAGGTACTTCGGTTGCGTATATTGTTTGTTTAGCGCGTCCCCACACATAAAAATCCAGGGGTGTCAGGTCTGGTGACCGTGCAGGCCAAGGAATTGGGCCACCTCTACCGATCCAAGCATTTGGAAAACAATTGTCCAAATGCTCTCTTACTTGTCGCTGATAGTGTGCTGGACAGCCATCATTTTGAAAAATTATTTCTTCTCCTTCTAATACTGGTAAGACCAATTGCGGTTAAGTCTTCCAGTAGAAAATTTAAATGACTTTCTCAGTTAGACTCTCTGGTAAAAAGTGTAGACCGATCAGATGTCTTTCAATAACTCCCACCCAAATGTTCACACTGAACTTTGTTTGAAAAGAACTTTATCTTTTTTTGTGGGGATTATGTCCTTTTTGGTCCCAATAATGGAGGTTGTGGAGATTCACAATACCCTCATGACTAAAATTGGATTCATTGGTCCACAATATTCTCCTCAAAAAATTGGCATCTTCGAGGTCTGTATGCATGATAAATCTGCAGAATTCCAGTTGTCTCCTATTATCATCATCTATGAGACCTAGAACACTACGAGACCTAGAACAATAATTGATAAAATACATGAGAATTGTACAAATGCGACCATTTTCCTAATGTGAACTAACTCAAGAAAAAATAATGCCAACAATGAATAAATGATTTATTAAATAACAAGTAGTTTTTGAAACAAAGTTATAAAGGTTAGGTTACATTGCTTAAAAAATAAACATGAAAAGGCCCTAAAGAAGATATGTAATTGTTTAAAACACTTACCTTGAACAGGCGTGTAGTGATATGCATGCCGTCCTTCTTGCCAAAGAACTGACCAGACTTTCCAAATTGACAAGTCTTTTAGCTACAACTCTAATACTTGTCGTTGGATCCTCATCAAAAGCTTGTAGAATATTTTCATCTACTGCAACATTATGTTGCCTCACATTGACTCGAAGTTCTTGGAAATGTATGCTTCCTGTCTCCCTCATATGTCGATAGGTTGTAGAAAATGTCTTGTGGTGTGTCACGTCTGTTAGGATATCTCTCCTGGTAAATTCTACGTGCTTCACGAGCACTACAATTAGCGCAGCCATACGCCAACAACATGTCAGCATACTCTTTGTTACTGAAGTTAGGCATTTTAAACAGAACATTCAAGACAAATCCACCAACAGTTTAGTAGAACAGTTTAATAAACAAAACGTCACAAACAGTCCAACAAACAAAACTTAATAAACAGTTCTACAAATAAAAACAAATAACAACGAAGATGTGAAATGCACGAGCACTTCCGATGGCAAAGATAGTGAAATCACGACTAAGCAAGGATCCCGCCACAATACTGACCCAATAATAGACACAGACAATTCATACTCAAGAAAGAGACAGACTATTTACCTGTTTACTACTGTTCCCCAAAACAGGTTTTTATGTAGAGTGCCTGAACGTTCCTACTTTGATTTTGATAATTTAAAAATTATGTTTAGACTATGTCGTATATAATTAGCATTAAGTACAGATTTTTTTTAAAGTAATCCAAGTTCAAAGGAGCTTTTTGTTCTTTTTATAATTAATTTAGAATTTCATATTTTGCACACATTACTTCATTTTTAAGAGTTTTGAAGCTTGACAAGTACTTTTTGCATTTATTCCCAACAATTTATGTTTTTTTAAGAATAATAATACTTTAGGGAATCTAATAAAAGTTATCTAGTGCAAATATGACTACAAACTAAAAAGGTATATAGTTTTAAATGTGATAAAACAGAAAAATTTGAAAAACTAATTAAAATATCGTATTTCGAGTACAGGTACACTTAGGACCTGGGGTCTATGGGTGAAAATTAGGATATCCCCTAACACCCAAAAAATTGTGTCGGTCCATGCGCCAAACATTCTGTATAAAGATATCTATATAATAGATAGATAATCTGGATGTTCAAATGACTCACATTCACCTTAATTTATTTTTAATGATTAAATTGTATGTAAATATTTAGCTGCAATATTATACATACATGATAAAGACTGCCACATTATATGAGGATATTAATATCTATTTGTAATTACTCCAATACTAATATTTTATGTCTGTTTATTATATATGTTTGTTATATTATATCTGTTTATTATACTATTAGTTACCTCACTGTCCACTTCTACCATAATTAAAAGTTGTTTCAAAGATTGTAAACTTTTTGTTTGGTCATCCTTAAAGGAAATAAATAGTAACAGTGTTCAAATAGTACCTGGATTCTTTTTGTTTGTTGAGTAATCTCAAAATTGCTCTTCCTTTGATCAGACCTAACTGCCTTAATGTCTTTTCTCTGAGGGCAGTTTCACCAACAACTTCTTGACGCATATACAATATTGTTGGATGGACTAATGCATGCATCTCAGATGCAGCTAACGATATTATAAGATCATATAATGTTGTTGTGGGAGCAAAATCTGCTGTTCTTCTTTCACCTTAAAAATATTGAAAGACGATTATCTTCCAGCAGTGTGTTACATTGTTTACATAACTGAGTTCATTAAACTTTACCATCTTCTAGTTGCAAACCAATAGTAACATTTGATTCTTTTCTCTTTTGATCTGCTTCTACCATTTCAAGCATCGCTTTGTTGGGTAAATTTGAAAATCTGAGCGTAGTTGTTAGATCTAGGATACGGTTGTGATGTTTAAGATCGTAATCAGAAGCCTGAAAGCCCTGCTTATGGCATACATCCTCCAAAACCTAAAACATAAATGTAATGACTCAGGTTATTGTATGTACATTAATTAATAACTAAAACAATAATTTGATGCAATAATAAGGTAATTTATTTTCCTAAACAAGGTTAAAAGTAGAAATTAAATGGTTGATTACCGACCTGTAAAAAGCTTGTATCAGGTGTGCATTGTATTTTTTGCCTTCGGCCATTTGGCGTGAGCACAATAATATCTTTGGACATATTTCAATATTAATAAAGTTAAACGTAATCAATGAAAATAGTGAGCAGCTACTCAGCAATTTTCAATATTCATGTATTGTAAAATCATATGTCATATGTCATTTACCGGCGTAAGTTGACAGATAAAATTGAAAGTCTAGTTTATGGTTAATGTCAAACATCAATCATGTCAAAGTTAAGATAAAAGCAATATCTTTGGTACATATCTATCATGCGAAGAAGCAATTACCAAAGATATTATTGTATCGTACGGCGGCGCACATGCAGCGCACCTGAGCGTGGCCGCGTATGAATCAGCAATAGCTTTTATATTATACTTACTGCAATCTGCCATCGCAGAGTATACGATGTACACTAATCACCCAAGTAATAAAGTAAATTTCTTTTAAATACCCTATAATCATCACAATTACCTCATTTGTACCGTAAAGTTACGAAGAAACCTTCACGTATTTGATTACTTTAAAAAGATGTCGGTCGAAAAACCGGCGCGCCACATGAGACAAGATGATTGATGTTTGTCATAATTTTCTTACTGATTTTGTTTTATCCTTCTCACTTGCAGATTGCACACTGTTATTTTATCTTCATCTAGACCCTTAGTTCCCAAAGTTGTCCAGGTGGATCCCCAGGGATCCACAGGAGACTCGACGGGGTAGACCCCGTTGGCGTGACAAAAAAATGCAGCAGGGTCCACGAAAATTTATTTGTTTTCGATAATGAAGTACTAAAACGTTGGCTTGACTTCACCTATCAATGTAAGCAAATAATATTTTACGAAGCACAGCGACTGTTACTTGTAAAAACTTGCATATTCCATATTCAGTACAACGTGTCGAGACTTGCAAAGCGCCGCCGCCGCTGCCGCCGCCGCTGCCGCCGCACGGTAGGCTGAACTAGGACGCTAGTGGTCTTAGGAATTCATAAAAATCAACATATGATTCTTCCAAAAATGAATACGTATTTGGGTTTTACCCTTAAATACAAAACATTTTTATAAATTTGCATTTTTCGTCATACTTAATAGTTTCAAAGATATAAATATTTATTAATTTCTTTGTACTCCTGATTCTCAAGATATAACAAAAAATGGTTACCAGATTTGAATTGTGTGATTTTTTTGCTAAATTATCCGCTATATGTTGTGCTTCGATTTTCTTCGATTTTAGAGAAATTTCATATTTCCATTCTCTTTTCCACACTACTCTAGAGGTAGAGAACAAAGCGTTTTTTTTAAATGGTATCCTCCGTAAGCCTAATCCACTCACACATTCTTACTTATACATATTTACATACATAAATACAAAGGTGCCCATCACGCTTGCCGCGTTACCGCGTTGTCGTATAATATATTTAGAATCAATCATCATTATCAGGCTCTAATTCAGATATTGTGTCTATGTTTACTACATCAACAAAACCAATATTTTCTAAATCATCATCTTCATCAAAATTTTCATGTAATATCAACAAAGTTTTTGCTTCTTCCGAAAGTGCTTTGTGTTTACGCATCATTTTCTGTCTCTTTGTTGAAATGTAAGGGTCAGAAGTAATCAACAAGTTATTTAGGATATCCTGATTACTAGCCTTCCTGCTGAACTTACGCGAATGGTTTTCACGGTACCTTCTAAAGTCATTATTTCTACATTCAGCAGCTTCTTCTGGCAATTTTCCAATAGGGATTAACCCGGAGTTTGCAATTATATCTGCACCATGAACAAGAACTTTATGTACACTGGAGGGCATGTAATACCACTTGTACAAATCTATGTATAGATTCATTGTAGCGTTTGTGTATTCCTTGAACTTAACGGTGTCAATTCTCTGGCCTGAAGATACAGTCTCCAAAATAGTTGCAAATTTTGTTATTACAATTTTGTTAACACCAGTAATTGATGCAGTAATATCTGTATTTGCGAAAAACCTTCGCGCAGTATTACCATCATTAGTGGTTCCGTGTCCTTGTTTCACTACATCTATCAAAAGACCCGTTTGGTTTTTAAAAGCTTCTTGAATTTCTTTCTTTCTGCTTTCCATTGCAGCTTTGTTCTCGCCTTTTGCAACCCATGTCTTGAATTCTACTCTATAAGCAATATGAAGGATGCACTCCATAAAACGTATCCACATACGTAACGATGATATACCATATTTAAATAAATCACTATCGACTTTTTTCGCCAAAACTAAGGGCAAATTATTCATCTCTGTTGGAGTTGCTTTACATATATCACAACGTTGTGTTGATGAATCACATAAGACTAACGTTGCTTTGCCATCTATCATAGTAAGTAATACTGAATGTGAAAGTTTTATATCTTCAATTTCAGTTTCTTTTAAATTATTTATCTCTGCTACTATTTCATTTTTTGCATTTAAAAGAGTGGTTTTATATTCATCTTGGAATTTGAAAAAATAGGACGACATGAAAATGCTGTATTTGGTGAATCATTCTCTCATACGAGTTGGTCTACGTAAACAATTTTGATTGGTACTAAACTTCCCATAAATATACTTGAATCGTCCTCACTTCTCTCTGTACTATCTGCGGACATTTTTTGTTTATAGTTTGCCTGATTTGAAGCACCATCAAATCCACATTTGCTTATGAGCGTTATTTGTTTCAACTCGTTACTATCTATTGTTATGAGTATTCTCTTAGTCGTTATACCTAAAAGCGACTGCAATTTTATTTTAGCTACTGTATCTGTCACAGTAACATCACTCTTTGGTGGATAACATTCTTGCTTTGCAATTTGGACCCTGTAGTAAGAGACAAATAGATCCATAATCTTATCATTAATACTTTTTCTCATAGTATTATATTGCCACTTGGACAACTTAAGGGACAAAACAAGTCCTAAAGCTTCATCTGCAGTAAATTGTGGTTTTTTATTTTATCTAAAATACTATGTTCCACTATTTGGACATCTTGTGGATTCTTAAGTAAGTGTTCCAGTATTTCAGCAATATCTTCATTTCCATCTTCTCGTAATTTTGTAATATGTGCATGAGATATTTCTTCTGAAGTCATAGTTGTATACATATGCTCAGTACGTCTCTTTTTTTGCTTAGGGCCTAATTCAGAAAATGTTTTCTTGGACTTACCATAGTTGATGTAGCGATGGACACTTTTTCAGAAGCCACAAACTCAGTTGATGTACTAACAACAGAGCCATCGTGATGTGCATTTAGGACATTTTTAATAAAATCTGGTCAATTTATTTCGAATGCTAACCATTCATTATTATTATTTCTAAACAAATCCTCTTTACTACGAGCATTTTTCGACCTTCTTTGAAGGCTGTAGCAATATTTAGCACAGAAAGCTTTTAACAGTTGATCGTCTTTATGGTTTAATTCCGTAGGTAATCTCGATTTTATGGCATTGTATAACACATTATTATTTTTTAAACTTCCTCTTTCTCTCAATATTACAACTAAATCAATGTTTGATACTAAATCAGTAAACATTGTCACGAAATTTAATACTATCTATTATGTATATTCCGAATAAAATGTATGTGGTAGTCCGTTAATTACGATACGTAACAACGTACTGAAGAGGGTTGTTTTTCAAATGTAACTGTGCAGTTTGTTTACCTGCTTTTAAGTCTCCAATCATATAATGACGCGTCATTCTTTGCTGCGCTCTGATTGGCCGACACGATAATGAAGATCATCGCGCTAATGTGTTTTGTCGTAAACCAGTGACGTCATAGCTTATGACGTCACTTGTTTTTGTATGACTCTTAGGAGTGGTGTGGAATGTCAGTGAACAATATTGACTGAATATTTCTTCTAATACAGTATTAAAGTGTATTTAATTATACGTAGAATACTTTCATTTCATACAAAGTTTAGGATCCTATATCTCTAAAATTAAAAGAAATATAAAGAAATGTTAAATAATAAAAAAGGTTTGTATTGATCTCTAGAATCAAATAAACTATCGTTTTAACATCTGAAAGTAACGATGTTGGCTTGATCTTACAATATCTCATTGCTTATAGCGAAATCTGGAAAACCGCACACCATTGGAGAACAGTTAATTTTACCCGCTGTTGAAGAGGTTTTGAAAACTGTTCTGCACAAATCTCCATTTAACATACTCAAAAGAATTCCTTTGAGTAACAACACTGTACACAGACTTATAGATGAAATGGAATTGAGTTTTGATATTGAAAGTTTCTTGTGTAATTATCTGCAAACAACTCATTTTTCTATTCCACTGGACGAAACAACTTTACCTGGTAATGAAGCATTATTATTGGCACATGTTCGATTTTTTATGGACGAAGAAAACAAGAAGAGCTGCTCGAGCTTAGCACTAATGAGGAGCTGTAGGTGAAATTTAAAAGAGGGTATCAAACATTTTGGCTGCAGACAGAAATACCCGAAAAATATCCTGGACTGTGGGGAATTGCGAGAAAGCCTTTGATAGCGTTTCCCTCGTCATATCTTGTCGAAAAAAGTTTTAGTGTCGTTACAAACCTTTTACAAAAAAAAAAGGAGCAGATTGAATATCACGGAACGGAGAGATTTGCGTTTATTCCTAACAAAACTGAAGCCAAATATTAATTATTTGCTGTCAATCCATCAAGTACATCACATATTTGAATAAATACATCACAAAAAATATACTATTTTCTTTTTATTTTTACCACTCCGAATGGGGGAGTTTGTGTGTTTGTGTTCCTTGTGCTGTGAGTAGATATCAAAAAGTAAACTCGGATGAAATCAATTTTTTGATTGGCCAACTTTACTTTTTTAACATCCACTCACAGTATAATCAATTAATTAATTAACCAATCAATTCTCACTTCTTTTTTCGAAAACTATTAATTCGTGGTTGGAACTCAGCCGCAACGCAAATTTCCATAGTTAGATCTAATCTTGACATTTATTTATCGAGTTTTGGAAATATGGTATGGTATGTAGCTACATACCAGCGGGTCCACTAAATTCTGAAAATGGTCGATGCAAAGAAAATTCTGGGAACCTCTTATCTAGAGGTACCTAATCTAAGCTATGGAACTATTATTTTCACTTGTCCGCTATCCCAATGGCTAGTTCCATAAAAAAATATACGTTATGGTATGATCTCCATGTGTTTGCCTGTGCTACATCCGTTTCACCGGTTTCTTTAGTAGTGTGATCATGTACTTATCTTTTGTATAGGACCGTAGACTCAATATGTACTACTTCCTCTAAGTCTACGGTATGGACTGTTTTAAAAATACAATTAACAAACATATTTATAAACACTATTATTACTGTTAATGTTTTTCTTAATTACAGTGCAGACCATATTTTTTAAGTCGTAGAAGATTCTATTTTTGCCGACTACCGCATCTAGTTAATGCTTTATAATTTGAATAGGTTTGGCCCGCGGCTTTGCTTGCTTAAATGTAGGTTAGAATACTAACAATTATTTTTCTGGATGAAAGGTAAGTAAGTATGTCCTTTTCTTTTCCCCTGATGACGTGGTTATTAATGAATATGGTTTTTATTGACATTTTAAGTTTATTAATTGTTTTGTTAAAACAATCCTGTTGGTGTGCTATTCAACATAATTAATAAATAAATAATTCGTGTTACGATAGCAAACCAATTCAGGATCTTGGATTTGAATTCAAAATTAAAATGAGTGAGAATTTTAAAATGAGTGCCTATGGTGTTAGAGAAAATATACCCAATCTAATAAACTCGTACCTTAGTGGTAGAAAACAGTTTACTCGAATCTCTAGATTATGCTCCATTAATAAAAATATTGTGTATTACTATTCCGACTAGCAAAACGTTACATTCGGCGTTCCGCAAGGAAGCGTATTGGGACCACTACTCTTCATAATCTATATTAATAACTTTCCCAAAGTGATAGGCCATGAATCGATACTATTTGCGGATGATAACACTATTCTATTTATATACACTATTCTATCTAACGGTAGAACATGATATTAATAATACTTTGAACTCCTGTTCAAAGTATTATTAATATCATGTTCTACCTAGAGCATTAGCTGGCTAAATATAAACAACCTTAAAATAAACATTCAAAAAACTAAAATTATGATTTAAGAAATAGAATGAATGAACTACATAATTTAGATATACATTACGACAGCATAAATATTACACAGGTACAAACTACAAAATTTTTAGGAATAAATATTGATATTTTGGACACTGTATTGTTTGTAAAATAAGTATTTATATATGTTTGAAAATTAAAAAGTATAAGACTTAATTTAAAAATAAGTGTTCCGCCTAACACAACGGCGTATTTCAATAAAAGTATATTTTGTATGGCACCCAGAATCTATAATCACTTGCCTAAGTCACTTCTTGAAGAACAAAATGTAAAAATTGTTAAGAAAAACTTAAAGCAAATCTTGCTGCATAAATGCTATAACACTGTTGAAGATTTTTTACTAGATAAAATGTAATACATATTATAACAAATCACATTAGTTTTATATTAATGATTGCATGCCGCAAGGTTAGCCTTAGCCTTGTACTTAGGTACAGTGTTACCTAGTTGTATACATACTAACATAACACCCCATATTACCTGTATTTGCAATTTATGTAATAAATAAATTCTACTAACTACTTACTAACTAACTAATTACTACTATATATTGAACTAACTAACATACACAAATCTCTTAAAAACACCAATAAAATTACTCTACAAAATAGAATGTGTGTCTGTTTATACAGAATGTAACAGAAAGGTGTGGTCATATTTAAGAGTCACAATATAGCCCATGTACAATGGAAAACCGAGAATTAAATTTGAATAAGGTTTAAGGTTTGAGATATCTTTATTTCTCATAAGAATTTACAATAATTCACTTACATGAGAAAGTTTAAACACATACAAATAAATTATAATCTTATCATCTCACTTAGATATCGATGCACTTCACTTCATTTTTACGACGATATTGAATTTTCTTTTTTATCGACTTATAAATATCAACATATTGTTACGGCTAATGCCCTCTATCGGCACTGTGGGGAAGAGTCGGCGCTTTCTAATAATAATTTATTACAGCACCATCTATTGACATCTTACGGAACTACGTATTTGTCGCTACGAGTTCAGTGGAGAAAGCGCTGGCACATTCTCGAAACATCGCGCTGTTGCGTGCCGTGTGTGACGTTTTCTGGAAAACTCCAGAAGCACTTTACCCGCATATAAATAGAGCGCACGCGCACCGCCAAGTCAGTTTACAATCGTAAGCGATCAAGTGTTCACCGAAGCGAACGGAAGCGAAGAATACTACGGAGTTTGAAGCAGTTACAGTGAAAAAGTGCAGTATAGTGTTTGTTGTGTATTAAAGTTAATTGTGTGCTAGAATAAAACGTTT
The DNA here is from genome assembly GCA_963675205.1 of Catocala nupta. Taxonomy (NCBI): domain Eukaryota; kingdom Metazoa; phylum Arthropoda; class Insecta; order Lepidoptera; family Erebidae; genus Catocala; species Catocala nupta. The sequence continues at coordinate 16,187,798 of OY776095.1, forward strand.
TAGTCGGTAATATTGTTTTATATTCTTATCCGTCGAACCCAGCACGTAACAAATTGGTGTCAGAAGTGAGATAAGAATATGCCAGTACTACCGAAGAAGGAAGTGGAAGGGGTGCGTACCAGGAACCAGCGCCAGCAAGATGTGGACCAGAGGCGCTTTGGAGACGCCCCCTCGCCGACGTCAGTGGGACCACGTGACTCCGCGGCTGCAGCGGAACTATCTAGTGCAGCTCACTCGCCGGTGAATCCCGACCTCGCGACCCTGATGGCGTTTATGCAGGAGCAGTCACGCCGCCTCGAGGAACAGCTGCAACGCGATAAGGAAGAGGGCATGCGCCGCCAGGAGGAGCAGGCACGCCGCCAGGAGGAGCACGCACGCCACCTCGAGGAACAGCTGCAACGCGATAAGGAGGAGGGTATGCGCCGCCAGGAGGAGCAGGCACGCCGCCAGGAGGAGCACGCACGCCGCCTTGAGGAACAGCTGCATCGCGACAAGGAGGAGGGTATGCGCCGCCAGGAAGAGCAGCTGATGATGTTAAAAGACCTCAGCGCAACGGTTGGCAAGGAGATGAAGGAGGTGAAAGAGCAAGTCCAACACCACGAAAGTCGCATCGCAGAGGTGGAGAAAACGATACGCGGGATCAAGGCTGGAGATGGCATCGTGACACCTGCAGTTGTGGCGCCTTCACCACGAGGCTTTAAAGTTCCACCATTCGACGGCTCATCGTCATGGGCAGCCTATAAGATCCAGTTCGACGCCGTCATGAAATCGAACGGGTGGACGCAAGAACAGGCTCTGACTGCTCTCACCTTGGGGCTTCGCGACCAGGCCTTGACTGTGTTAGAGGCGCTTGGTCAAGACGTCACTTACGAGAAGTTGATAGAGGCATTGGAAGCAAGATATGGCGACGCACACCTAGAACACGTGTTTCGCGCCCAGTTGAAAAACCGATCTCAACGGGTTGGCGAACCCTTACAGCAGTGGGCCCTGGCGGTCGAGAAGCTGGTTCGAAAGGCGTACTAGTCCTCACCTGCACTCATCGACGGTAACCTCGTTCAAGCCTTCACCGACGGGATCCGAGACCTGTACGTTAGGGCTGCAGTAAGACTCGGACACTTCACAACCCTGAAGGATGCCCTAGCCCACGCTCTGGAGGTGGAAGCCGTGTGACGAGACGATCGCGCTCACCGTATCAGGGAAGTGTCGACTTCACCCCGGTGCTATAACTGCGGCGAAAGAGGCCATATTAGGTTGAGCTGCCCGAAGCGAAGGAGTCCACGCAGCAGAAACCAGTCGCCGGTAGGAGGAAAACCTGATGCGCCTGCCGTGCAACAACAGCAGGGAAACGAGTAGACGCCAAGACTACGGGGCGGGTGCTGGCTAGTGATAGGAGAGCCCCAAGCATCTTGATCTCACAATCATGTGACGGGAACAGCCTGACTATCGAAGGCGAAATTAACAGAACGCCGTGCAAGTTGACATTGGACACTGGAGCTTCGCGAACAGTCGTCAGTTTCCGACTAGCAAGACGGTTTCTTGGGGACTACTACGGGAACCATGAATGTGTACATCTTAGAACAGCTACCGGTCAGCACATAACCGTCCGAGGTGAGAGAGAGATGGACATGAAATTAGGTAATAAAATTTACCGCCACAACGTCATCGTGGCTGATATAGTGGACGACTGCATCTTGGGTGTAGACTTCTTGCGGAAACATCACTGTGAGATCGACGTTAGTCAAGGAGTATTGAAGTGTGGCTCAGAAGAAGTATTCATGGAGGGCGCATCATCGGGAAAAGTGTACTGCCTAAAGAAAGTAGTACTTCGTCCGAGGTCGGAAACAATCATACCGGTTTGCCTACCAAGGAATTCTGATCAGGCAAATCGATGTGTTATTATAGAAGGGTTGGACAACGATGCTCCATGGAAGATTGCACGCACTCTGGCGAAGGATACCAACGTTACATCAGTACGCGCACTGAACCCAAGCGATAAGGAGCTAGTACTCAAGAAGGGCACGATATTGGGCACCTGCGAAGGAGCAGTTTGGATGCGTAGATGCCATGAACAGCCTACCAACGCCAAAGTTCAAGGGGCAAGGTACGACGTGTCTTCCCTCTTGAAGGACTGCCGGTATTACCTGTCGAGAGAAGAAAAGAACAAGGCTGAGACGATGTTAAACCGGTTTGCCGACATCTTCTCGACAAGTGATGCTGACATAGGCAAGACTGCCCTAGTTCAACACAAAATAAATACAGGCAATGAGGTACCGATCCGCCAGCGACCAAGACGTGTACCAGTAGCACGAGAACGTGAAGTTGACGCTATGATCGAGGGTATGGTAAAAGAAGGTGTGATTGAGCCTTCGTCCAGTCCATGGTGTTCACCAGTGGTGTTGGTGAAGAAGAAGGATGGCAGCATGCGCTTTTGTGTGGACTATCGTCGGCTAAACGACATCACAAAGAAAGACAGTTACCCGTTGCCAAGGATTGACGACACTCTGGATACGCTAACGGGGATGAAGTGGTTTTCTACGCTAGACCTGAAAAGTGGCTACTGGCAGGTCGAGATACACCCTCGAGATAAGGAGAAAACGGCATTCTCCACAGGCAAAGGATTGTGGCAATTTAATGTCATGCCCTTTGGATTGTGTAATGCCCCTGCCACTTTTGAGAGGTTGATGGAACGGGTGCTTACTGAATTGATTGGAGACGCCTGCCTGGTCTACTTGGATGATATTATCATAGTAGGACGCACCTTTGAGGATCACCTTCGCAACCTGGAACGCGTGCTCTCGAAGATTCGAGGAGCCAACCTGAAGTTAAGTCCAAAGAAATGCGCATTGTTCAGGCGGCAAGTGAACTTCTTAGGACATGTGGTCTCCGAAAGAGGCATCCAAACGGACCCGGATAAGATCATTGCTGTCAAGGACTGGCCAGTTCCGGAGAACAAGACCCAAGTCAGGGCATTTCTTGGTTTGTGCTCCTACTATCGACGGTTTGTAAGGAACTTTGCTGACATCGCCCGGCCTCTGCATAAGCTCACCGAGGACAAGATAAAGTTCGGCTGGAATGAGAGCTGTAACGTCGCATTTCAGAAGCTGAAGGAACATCTATGTAATTCACCGATTCTAGGCTATCCTGACAATGACCATGAATTTGTAGTAGATACAGATGCCAGTAACACCGGCATTGGTGGCGTGTTATCTCAACGTAAAGGAGAGCATGAGGTTGTAATAGCGTATTTCAGCAAAGCCCTATCCAAACCTGAAAGGAACTACTGTGTCACGCGAAGGGAACTTCTAGCTGTCGTCAAGACATTGCAGCACTTCAGCAAATATTTGTTGGGCCAGAAATTTCACCTGCGAACTGACCACGCTGCATTGAAATGGCTACTACAATTTAAAGACCCAGAAGGACAGGTAGCAAGATGGATTGAACAACTACAGGAATTCGACTTCGTAATACAGCATCGCAGTGGCAAGTCACATGGTAATGCAGATGCCCTGTCGCGTAGACCGTGTCCCGACCAGTGTAAGCACTGCGCCAGGCAAGAGGCCAAGCAGGAAGGACTAGTGAGGATGTTGAGGACGGATCTTAGCGAAGACTGGAAGGAAACTGCAGAGAACGCAACAAGAGGACAAAGACATAAGACCCATCCTCGAATGGAAGAAAACAGGTGCTTCGAGACCTCACTGGAGTGAAGTTGCGGCAATGAGCTCTATCACCAAGAGTTACTGGGCACAGTGGGAAAGCTTGGTTATCCAGGATGGAGTTCTGTGCCGTAAATGGGAGAATGCTCGAGGTGACAAGTGTCACCTGCAAATGGTCGTGCCAAAGCTCAAGGTACCGGAAGTTTTACAACTCTATCATAATGGGAGTTCGGGAGGTCACATGGGAGTTAAGAGAACTCTGATTAAGATCCGGGAACGTTTTTATTGGATCCACTGTCGAGAAGACGTCGAGGACTGGTGCCGCAAATGCACGAGTTGTGCTGCCGTGAAGGGACCACACACTCGCAGTAGGGGTGCATTAAAGGTGTACAATGTTGGAGCCCCGTGGGAACGTATAGCATTAGATGTTGCCGGACCGTTTCCTGAAAGCCAGAGTGGGAACAAGTACTTCTTGGTGGTCATGGATTACTTCACAAAGTGGCCGGAAGTGTTCGCAATTCCGAATCAAGAGGCATCTACGGTGGCCGACAAGCTAGTCCATGAAGTCTTTTGTCGTTTCGGGGTGCCCTTAGAGATCCACAGTGACCAAGGTCGGAACTTCGAGTCTGAAGTATTTAAGGAAACGTGTCGTGTGATGGGTACCCACAAAACGAGGACGACTGCTTATCATCCGCAATCAGACGGCATGGTTGAACGATTTAACCAGTCTCTGGAAAGATATCTGGCGAAAGTCGTAGAAAGCAAACAAAGGGATTGGGACAAACACATTCAACCGTTTCTCCTGTCATACCGTAGTGCCGTTCACGAAAGCACATCAATAACACCTGCTTTCGCTAACTTCGGAAGAGAACTACGATTACCTGCAGACTTGATCACCGGCATCCCACCTCAATCTCCACGCAGCATAACAGATTATGCGAATGATCTGCGCAACAGGATGAATGATGTATACGAGCACATCAGACAGACCGGTCAGCAGATGTCTGAGAGGATGAAGACCCGTTAAGACCGGAAGGCCAACAATAAAGGCTTCGAGGAAGGATCGCTGGTGTGGTTACATAATCCGGTACGCAGCAAAGGAAAATCTCCTAAGTTGCAGGCAAAATGGGATGGACCCTATCGCATAGTCACTAAGATGAATGACGTCACTTACCGGATCCAGAAAGGACCACGAGGTACACCAAAGATCGTTCATGTGGATCGATTGGCACGCTACTACGGATCCAACAATGTTCGGGACGAACATGTCTAAGAGGGAGGCAGTGTTACGGCTAATGCCCTCTATCGGCACTGTGGGGAAGAGTCGGCGCTTTCTAATAATAATTTATTACAGCACCATCTATTGACATCTTACGGAACTACGTATTTGTCGCTACGAGTTCAGTGGAGAAAGTGCTGGCACATTCTCGAAACATCGCGCTGTTGCGTGCCGTGTGTGACGTTTTCTGGAAAACTCCAGAAGCACTTTACCCATATATAAATAGAGCGCACGCGCACCGCCGAGTCAGTTTACAATCGTAAGCGATCAAGTGTTCACCGAAGCGAACGGAAGCGAAGAATACTACGGAGTTTGAAGCAGTTACAGTGAAAAAGTGCAGTATAGTGTTTGTTGTGTATTAAAGTTAATTGTGTGCTAGAATAAAACGTTTTAGTCGGTAATATTGTTTTATATTCTTATCCGTCGAACCCAGCACGTAACAATATCATAACTTCGTCGTTGCTTTATACGTTCCATTAAGGATATTTTAATTTATTTGGCAAGTGCTGAGTTTTTGCTAGACAGTTGTTTTATAAGAAATTTCGAAGCGGCTTCAGCTGTGCATAAATTAGCATCTCGCCAACAGATTGCTTCTACTGTCAATTTAATTGGGGTCAGCATGTCAACAATTTTATTTATCAATTCAAAATCAACATATTCTAAACGAATTGGATGATTAAGATCTATGAGAGCTTTTTGAATGAAGGTTTTAAAAGATAAAATCACTCCAGCATTGTTAAAATATTATTCCACCTGGTTTTAGAGTCCAAAAGAAGGGACAGCTCTTTCTATGTTCAATTTTCACATATTTTTGAAGTACTGTTTCATTTTTCAATGATGATCTTTTGTAATACACTACAACTTTGCGGATTTTCTTTATCAGCTCATTAATGTGCACCTTGTGTTAACTCTGGTATGTGTTCTCGCACTTCTCACACAAGATCATTTTGTGACATTAAGATTATACCTGATTTTGGACAGTCTAAGTCTTCTAAATGGTCATCATCATCGCTGTCGTTCATTCACAATCAAAAGCCACAGCTGGTTCATTTATAGTACCATCTGAGGTGATGTCTTGCAAATAATTATGTTTTTCATAAAGCACATCACGGACGGCCAAATTGACACCATGTGCGAGACATAGTTGTTCTTCAGTGCAAACAAGCCGTCCCACCTTTATCATAACATTCGGTCCATCGGTTACAATAGCCACGATGTCAGTTTCCAGAGGAATATCAAATTTATTTAGACGTTCTTTCAATATACTGGTACGGCTAGTGCCATTTGTCGGCACTGTGGAGAAGACTCGGCAGTCCCTTCCAATAATTTATTACAGCACCATCTATTGACTTACTACGTAGTTGTCGGTACGAGTAGAGTAGAGAGAACGCTGGCACATTCTCGAATCATCGTACTGTTACATACCAGGTATGGCTTTTCTAGAAAACTCCAGAAACGCTTTACCCGCGTATAAATAGAGCGCACGCGCACCGCCGAATCAGTTTACAATCGTAAGCGGTCAAGTATTCATCGAAGCGAACGGAAGCGAAAATACTACGGAGTTTGAAGCAGTTATATTTGGAAAAGTGTAGTATAGTGTTTGTTGTGTTTAAAAGTTAATTGTGTGTTCTAATTAGTGATCGGAATAGGTAGAGCTATTTAGGTTCATTGACCGCAAACATTGATGTTAATATGGATATTCCACGGGATTCCGACTGATACTACGGGATTTTATTGAATTTAATTATTTATGTCAATATGTATAAAATGGTTTATATAAGCCAATAAGCGCATGAGCGGCGTTGTAAATTTTACGTCAACAGCACGCTATAAAACTTTTTGCCAAGCGCGCGACGTTGCCGCTTTGTTGAGACGCGTAATGTCGCTGCATTATGGAAACAAAAGAAAACAATAGTGGGGTGTTTCTGTCGCTAGAGTGACGCACCTGTTTTTGTCTCTTTCTGCGCCACTAGAATTCAATTCTTTACCAACAGTAACTTGTTGTCTCACTCGATTACTTCGGTTCTTAGAGTGCGCTTGTTTGCTTCCTGATGTGTTTTGTTGTGTGGTGAATATCTTCTGACCCTGGCTTATTTACTGGATTCTGGAACCTTCTTGCTACTACTACTTTGGCTAGCATTTACGGACTCTGATTTGACCTTATTGGATTGGACGTTTGGAGTTATTTTATTGGATACTAATTTGGTAAGTTCTATTTTTTAAGTAAAATATTGAATAAAACTAATGTATTAATCTTATTCTACCTTGACATATTAGAAAATTTAATTGTTTGGGCTTAGCGAAAAGCTTGTCCTAAGTCGAACCAATAATAAACATTTTACATACAAAAAGTCAAGTACAGTGTTATTCGCATAAAACGCAAAACCTTTTCTTGTTAGCTAAACTTTATTAATACTAATGTATTCCAATCCAGTATTTTCTTGACTTTAAAGTATGTCACGCACGTGTCAATATTAACTTGGAAACTTATTATTAGAATGTATTAATTAGCTATACGGTAAAGTGTAGGAGTCATAGACTAACATGTTTGCAGTTCGTGCACATATGAACTATCATTCAACTGTACTGAGTGTACTACTTGTGTGCGATTAACCGTAGCCTCTCTTAGCGTAAATTAAAAACTTTTGATTGACTTTGCATTTTCAAACTAGCACTTGGAATATATATATTTTACTAGTTTTGTTTTTCGAACACTAAGTGACGATGTGACTCTACTCAGCATTTCTAATTTAACGATATTTTGATTCAGGTGAAGTACTTCAACTTGGCGTCAAGTTCTGTCAAGCCTGAAACAGTTCAGAAGTGGATACGTGACCATCCTGAGCTGATTTTTGACGCTGCAAGCTGTACTATTTACTGCACCAAGTGTTAAAGCCATTTATCAGTAAAAAAATCTAATGTTAATCGACATATTGAAGGTGCTCAACATCGAGGAACATACAAACAGCCTCAAGAAGAATTTTATTTATTCAGTTTTTAATTCTTTGTATCATCCCCTGGCCGCAAATAAAAAATAATATCTTCAAAGATTTTTTCAAAAATACATGTGTGGTGTTTGTTGTTGTTATTGCAATAACAAAAAAGTGCCTGACGAGTCGCTATTACCTCAATTAAAACATGTCACCTGTTTGGCACACACTCTTCATCGCGTATCAAAACAGATATGGTACTCTAGTACCATGATGTAGATATGTTAATATCCAATGTGAAAAAAATACTTTTAAAAGCTCCTCGCAGAATAAAAGTATTGAAAGATACGTATCCCAACTTACCTCTTCCCCCACAACCAGTGATAACTAGATGGGGCACTTGGCTCGAAGCTGCATCGTATTATGCGAAATATTATGAAGAAATAATAAATGTTATTTCAGATTAAACAGCCCTGATTCAATGGCAATACGTAATGCGAAAAATATTCTGAAAAAGGAACATCTACGGAATCAATTAGTATATATAGAAAATCATTATACGATTATTTTATTTTCATTAAAAGAGTTGCAGAAACATAATTTAGCATTAAGTGACTCGTTTTTGGCTTTTGATCAAGTCAGAGCTGCTTTAAATGAATGTAATTCTGATAGAATAAACAACAAAATTGAAAAAGTTATGGTTAGGAATCCTGACATTGACATCCTCAGAGAATATGAAGGAAAATTATCGAAAAATGATGTGAATGACGAAATTTTGTCATATAAATTCGCTTCACTAACATCAACAGATGTCGAACGCTTGTTTTCCACATATAAATGGGTGTTAGATGTAAAAAGAAATAGATTAAAATTAGATAATGTAGAAAAAATAATGGTGATTTATTTTAACTTTGGTCATTCTCAGTCTTCTAGTGAAGCTGAAGACGAACCAGACCAATGACATTTTTTTTTTAAATAAGTGAATTATTGTTGAAGCGTATTGATTATTTTAATTAAGATTTTATTGTAAATACATATTGTTCTATTTGATAATGTTTTGGTTTTGCTGAGGAACAAATAATTTGTATGGTAATATGTTTTTGTACAACTTCAGAATAAATATGTTTAAATGATTGTTGATCCTTGAATAAGAAATTGTTACGTAAAAAAATATGTATATGTGGTTTAAAGAATCAAGTTTATCTATTTATTATACTATCCTTAATCCCGTCCTTCTTATATTTACCCGTCAGAAAGGAAGTGTAATCTTTCATTAGTCCTGTGATTTTACTACTTAAAAACCAAATCCCGGGACTCGGGGAATATCCATATTATTCTAACCTATGGCAAGTACATAAAACAGCTCTACCTATTCCGATCTCTGGTTCTAATAAAACGTGTTTTAGTCGGTAATATTGTTTTATATTCTTATACGTCGAACCCAGCACGTAACAAATTGATGTCAGAAGTAAGATAAGAATATGCCAGTACTACCGAAGGAGGAAGTGGAAGGGGTGCGTACCAGGAACCAGCGCCAGCAAGATGTGGACCAGAGGCGCTTTGGAGACGCCCCCTCGCCGACGTCAGTTGGACCACGTGACTCCGCGGCTGCAGCGGAACCATCTAGTGCAGCTCATTTGCCGGTGAATCCCGACCTCGCGACCCTGATGGCGTTTATGCAGAAGCAGGCACGCCGCCAGGAGAAGCAGATACGCCGCCAGGAGGAGCAGGTACGCCGCCAGGAGGAGCACGCGCGCCGCCTCGAGGAACAGCTGCAACGCGATAAGGAGGAGGGTATGCACCGCCAGGAGGAGCACGCACGCCGCCTTGAGGAACAGCTGCAACGCGACTAGGAGGAGGTTATGAGCCGCCAGGAGGAGCAGCTGATAATGTTAAAAGACCTCAGCGCAACGGTTGGCAAGGAGGTGAAAGAGCAAGTCCAACGCCACTAAAGTCGCATCGCTGAGGTGGAGAAAACAATACGTGGGCTCAAGGCTGGAGATGGGATCGTGACATCTGCGGTTGTGGCGCCCTCACCACGAGGCTTTAAAGTCCCACCATTCGACGGCTCATCGTCATGGTCAGCCTATAAGATCCAGTTCGAGGCCATCATGAAATTGAACGGGTGGACGTAAGAACAGGTTCTGACTGCTCTCATCTTGGGGCTTCGCGGCCAGGCCTTGACCGTGTTAGAGGCGATTGGTCAAGACGTCACGTACGAGAAATTGTTGGAGGCATTGGAAGCGAGATATAGCGACACACACCTAGAACACGTGTTTCGCGCCGAGCTGTAAGACCGATCGCAACGTCTTGGTGAAACCTTGCAGCAGTGGGCCCTGGAGGTGGAGAAGCTGGTTCGAAAGGCATACCAGTCCTCACCTGCGCTCATCGATGGGAACCTCGTTCAACCTTTGCCTGACGGGATCCGAGACCTGGAGGTTACGGCCGCAGTGAGACTCGGACACTTCAAAAACCTGAAGGATGCCGACGCTCTGGAGGTGGAAGCAGTGCGACGAGACGATCGCGTTCACCGTATCAGGGAAGTGTCGACTTCACTCCGGTGCTATAGCTGTGGCGAAAGAGGCCAGGTTAAGCAGGACATCAGGTTAAGCTGCCCGAAGCGAAGGAGTTCACGCAGCAGAAACCAGTCGCCGGTAGGAAGAACACCTGTTGTGCCTGTCGGGCAACAACAGCAGGGAAACGAGTAGACGCCAGAACTACGGGGCGGGTGCTGGCTGGTGATAGGAGAGTCCCAAAGATCTCGATCTCACAATCGTGTGACGGGAACAACCTGACTATCGAAGGCGAAATTAACAGAACGCCGTGCAAGTTGACATTGGACACTGGAGCGTCTTGAACAGCCGTCAGTTTCCGACTAGCAAGACGGTTTGTCGGGGACTACTACGGGAACCATGAATGTGTACATCTTAGAACAGCTACCGGTCAGCACATAACCGTACGAGGTGAGTGGGAAGTGAGGAGGTGAACATGAAAATAGGTAATAAAATTTACCGCCACAACGTCATCGTGGCTGACATAGTGGACGACTACATCCTGGGTTTAGGCTTCTTGCGGAAGCATCGCTGTGAGATCGACTTTAGTCAAGGAGTACTGAAGTGTGGCTCAGAAGAAGTATTCATGGAGGGCGCATCATCGGGAAAAGTGTACTGCCTAAAGAAAGTAGTACTTCGTCCGAGGTCGGAAACAATCATACCGGTTTGCCTACCAAAGAATTCTGATTAGGCAAATCGATGTGTAATTGAAGGGTTGGACAACGATGCTCCATGGAAGATTGCACGCACTCTGGCGAAGGATACCAACGTTACATCGGTATGCGCACTGAACCCAAACGACAAGGAGTTGGTACTCAAGAAGGGCACGATATTGGGCGCCTGTGAAGGAGCAGTTTGGATGCGTAGATGCCATGAACAACCTACCAACGCCAAAGTTAAAGGGGAAAGGTACGACGTGTCTTCTCTCTTGAAGGACTGCCGGAATAACCTGTCGAGAGAAGAAAAGAACAAGGCTGAGACGATGTTAAACCGGTCTGCCGACATCTTCTCGACCATCGATGCTGACATAGGCAAGACTGCCCTAGTTCAACACAATATAAACACAGGCAATGAGGTACCGCCAGCGACCAAGACGAGTACCAGTGGCACGAGAAGGTGAAGTTGAGGCTATGATCAAGGGTATGGTAAAAGAAGGTGTGATTGAGCCTTCGTCCAGTCCATGGTGTTCACCGGTGGTTTTGGTGAAGAAGAAGGATGGCAGTATGCGCTTTTGTGTGGACTATCGTCGGCAAAACGACATCACAAAGAAAGGCAGTTACCCGTTGCCAAGGATTGATGACACTCTTCATACGCTAACGGGGATGAAGTGGTTTTCTACGCTAGACCTAAAAAGTGGCTACTGGCAGGTCGAGATACACCCTCGAGATAAGGAAAAGACAGCATTCTCCACAGGCAAAGGATTGTGGCAATTCAATGTCATGCCCTTTGGATTGTGTAATGCCCCTGCTACTTTTGAGAGATTGATGGAACGGGTACTTACTGGATTGATTGGACACGCCTACCTGGTCTATTTGGACGATTTATCATAGTAGGACGCACCTTTGAGGATCACCTTCGCAACCTGGAACGCGTGCTCTCGAAGATTCGAGGAGCCAACCTTAAGTTAAGTCCAAAGAAATGCGCATTGTTCAGGCGGCAAGTGAACTTCTTAGGACACGTGGTCTCCGAAAAAAGCATCCAAACAAACCCGGATTGGTGGATCATTGCCGTTGTAGTGTAGTATAAGATCTAGTATGTAAGGTGTAACATGTATTTTGTTCTTTCATTAAATATCGTATTTTCAACTTGAGCGTTCGAGACGTTACAGGTGCGACGGCGTTAGGTTTCGTTACCAAGAATGTAGAAGAGTGTGCGAAAAATGTTACAGTATTTATGGAAATAAAAACTATGGAAATTTTTTATCAAGATGTGTCGATCGAATATAGAAAAATATGAAGTTTTTATCACACTAAATGCGTCGGCACTAATAATTCGGCTACGCAGGCATTTCATCTGTCAAACATAAGCATAGTTTTGTTTGTGATTTGCCCCCTGTTGTGTATAGCGGCATTGTATGCGGTATATCTACTTTACCGAAAATGTCATTATGGTTGAATAAGGAATGAAGTCGTATCCCAAAACTTCATGCGTTCGTTCCGGCGACCAAACCTAAGACAGGAGGCGCGCGTGTATTACGAACGTCAGCGACAGGAGCCTGTGGTTGACAGTAGCAGTAACCAGGAGCCGCTCGTAAAATTGCAAAAGTGAAGAATTGCGTGGTTTACTTTAAAAGTGTGAAGTGGCAAGTGCGTTAAAAACGAAATGTGCGAGTTCGAGAACGTGTTCTTTGAAATTAAACTACTATATACGAATTTTATCGCGTTGTTTATTTAACACTCTATTACATAATTTAGAAACTGTTTACACTACTATACTACTATTAAACTTTACTAATTTTAAGCTAATTAAATTATTAAAACTATTAAAAGTATTTGTATTTTTTATACTTTCTCCGACGTTTCGGTTGCTTTTCAGGAGCCATGGTCACGGGGTACAATCATATTGAGTTTGGAGTTTTCCAGAAAACGTCACACACGGCACGCAACAGCGCGATGATTCGAGAATGTGCCAGCGCTCTCTCCACTCGACTCGTACCGACAAATACGTAGTCCCGTAAGATGTCAATAGATGGCACTGTAATAAATTATTAGAAGGGACCGCCGACTCTTCCCCACAGTGCCGATAGAGGGCATTAGCCGTAACAATATGTTGATATTTATAAGTCCACTAGTCGTAATAATATCTTAAAAGCGGCAATCATTTCTTATGTTGAATCAGGATGAAATAGAAACAGAGCGAGTTATTCTCTCGTTAAAAAATAATTGTGCACCTGGGTGGGACAATATAAGCTGTAACATATTAAAGACCTTTAAGCATATCCTGGTGCCTTCATTCACCCACATTTTCCGAATTTGTCACTCTTTCGGAGTCTTCCCTCTATGCCTTAAAAAAGCAATAGTGATTCCTATTCATAAGTCTGGTATGAAAGACCTTGTAACAAATTATCGACCAATCTCGCTATTGCCTACTTTCTCAAAAGTGCTAAAATTTTGAAAGGGACCGTGCAAAATTCAGTTATTTTAGGGCAGTCGGGTTTGTGTGTGCCGGACAGGTACGTGTGGCGACGGCGACAGCCGCGGCTGCTAGTAGTACCGCGCGGTCGAACCATCCTCATTAGTGAGGTCTGGTGAGGTATGTCTGTAAATAAATAAATAAATAAATGAATCCTGCAACTGCAAACCAAATTTTAAAACATTAGGCATACGCATACCTTCTCTGACCTGTATGTATATTTTAAGACTACTGTTTTTGTTAAAACCTACCCATACCTGTTCACCAAGGCAAAGGATAAATATTCGAGAAACACTAGGCATCCTAAAAGGTTAGTTCTAGAGACCATTCCGAGAACTACACTGTATAAAAATAATTGTTACTGTATGTATGTGCATCAAAGTTCCAGAATGTTTTAAAGACTTACCTACCTCTTTATCGTTTTAAGAAACACCTTTACGCATGGCTACTAGAAAAGTCATACTATAGCCCATAAAGAGTTTCTACATTAGGTAAATAATTTATTATATGATAATATATTACAAAATGCTTTTTAAATAACAATGTCAGTAATTTAATTTAATTTTTAAAATAATTCTAATGATTGCATAGGCATACTTACCTAATTATTTTAAAAATGTAAAACATGTCGCATGCTACATTGTGACTAAATGGAAGAACTAAATGTATTTATTATACCACAACATTCTGAAATGTACTCCATTTTCAGTGAAATAAATATCATTTACTAGACTATCACTGTTTAGGCCTCGGGGCCTTCCCTGTAAAATAACCCTTGATATGCGATAATGTAAATATGTTTCGGTGTATTTTATATAGATTATGTATCTATCCTCGCTGGTTTCAGCATGAATGGGCCGGATCGACCGGGGTTGTACTACCCTCTCACAGAATACCGGCGTGAAGTAACGGTACCCGTACTGTTGCGTTTCGTATCGGTGAGTGAGAGAGCCGGAGGCCCAGTTACCCCGATCCTTTTCCTATCCTTTCCTTTGCCCTTTCCCTCCTTCATTCCTTTTTAAAGGGTTGGCAACGCACTTGTAACTCCTTTAGGGTTGCGGGTGTCCATGGGCGGCGGTAATCGCTTACCATCAGGTGATCCGCCTGCTCGTTTGCCCACTTATGATATAAAAAAGAAATATCTTTTCGATTTTGAAAACATAAGCATTGCAAGTACCTTTATACAGGGAAAAAGACTACAAAAACTGCAGAGGCAGTAGTTTATCCAGCACTGCAGTGTTGGCTAATTATATGCCAGTGATTGAAAGAATTGCATAAGCAACCAATAGGAAAATATTAAATGCACAGGCAAGGGGTGGGTTGTGCGGTGTGTTCAAGTGATTTCCTTGCGATGCATAGCCGAATTTTATTTGATTCTAAATCAAAATTAATATGTAGGAACGTGGTCTAAAAATATTTTCTTGGTTGTATGGTATATATATATTCTTGGTATATGTATGTATGTTGTAACAGTTATGGACTTGTTATGTCACGCTTGTGCTGTTCAAGGCTGCATGGTGACCACCAGTATACAGTTCTATTGCACATTTGTGTATTTCTAATAAGGCTTATGATAAGGTAAAGAAGAAATAACAGTGATCGGTACTGTAGATGTATGGGGTAGACAGTGCCTTAATTCGAGCTCTTGAATCTTTTACCTCACAATATTAATATCATCAGTAGTCAGTACTTTACAACCCTAAAATGTGACCACACCTTTATGCTACACGCCGTTTATGAGACTTGTGCCTTTTAGGAAGATTGTGGCTTTTATACCTATTATTGCAATTAAGTAAAATTAGGTGCGGATTTTTGGACAATTTTCAGTTTGAAATTAAGCAAGTAGTGGGCCATTCACAAAATCTTACAACGACAAAAAGGTGCTACAATTAAGTACAAAGCAAGGGCTATAAAAGTTAAGCTCTTTAGTTCGATGTGTAGCTTTCTACACCTAGGCATGTAACAACCGTCAGAGTCACAGAAGAATACTACTTTTATAATGTTCTTTGGTCATGGCTCGGCTAGACGAAGTCGTGCAACTAATGTGAACGTGACGCGGCCGTGCCAACGCTGCCACACTAAAGTTGTTGATGTTATACCTACATAAGATTCTCGCCAGTTCTTAGGTATAGTTCACTCACCACTAAAATGTTGAATATGAATATGTTATAATTTTATAATATTACATAGGTGTTGCTGTTTTTAAGAAACTTAATAAATAATAAGCAGTGGTAGCTCAGTGGGGAGACCAACAGACTGCAATGCAGAGGGTCTCACGTTCGGACCCACGTCGCGCACCTCTGACTTTCAGAAGTTATATGACTTTTCGAAATTATGTGCGTATTGATTGACAATAATTATCGGCTGCTCCTTGCCTTGGAGAGCACGTTAAGCCGTCGGTCCCGGCTGCCATGAACATCTTTGGCAGTCGTTATTGGGGAAGTCGACACAAAAGATCTCACTGGGTCGAAGTGTCGCCGGTCTGTACTGACTGGCCCCCACACAAGATAAGATAAGAGACTTAATGGTTGGTGCATAGTGCAACCTAAGTTTGCGTAGAACTTTTCGGTATCCGGCTTTGTAAACCCGGTCTCAGGAACTGAGCTGGGTTATTATAATCATACTGATGATGCCGCATGACTATGAGCCTATGATTCTAAGTAAAAGATTTCGACCCAACCCAATGTAAACCCAACAAGTAAAGGATTTTAACATATATTTTAACAAATTGACAATGTCTTTAAAAGTATGCATTATGGATTAATAGATATATAAAGTCGGTGTCTTCGCCTAGGTACCTATCTTGACGATGATATAATTTCAGTTGATTTTAGCTGACGCGAATTACCTGCCATAGAGAAACAACGGCAATCAATTATGGCGAATATTCGGCCAGATATTTATTTTAGCATACCTACATTTTGTCGATCGTTATGTGAAATCCATGTGAGGGCCAGTCTCTAATAATATGTGTGTTTAAACCAGGTCTACAACTGACAATTTGCAGATTCTTTGCTTGGGTTTTTGTTAACTTACCTGCCTATTAATCACTTTGCAGAATATGAAATATCCATAATTGTTCTGAAGGAATAAATAAAAAGCTCGATATTGTCCAAAAAATATATTTTATTGTAGTAGACAACACGAGGGCGCGCGCCCGGAGCCCAGCCTGCACCGCGCGCGCGTCCCACAACAACGCTTCGCTATCTACGTCCAGCTCTCTGTTTTAATAATTGGAATAGTTTATTTAATAATTACAACGTTTTTTTTATCTGTCCGTATTTTAACATTAGGTATAACTAACTTCGTCTTGTATAACTTGGTGTAAGAACAGCCTTCAGGAATTGAAATAGGGTGGCGCAATACACGCCTCACAGCACTGTTTCCATTTCTACTCGTGTCCGTTCTCTGAAATAATAAAATGATATTTTAAACATATTAACATGGATGGCGCAGTGGTATAAGTGGTCACCGCGCCGTTGCCACCGTGCCTATTTGTGTGATCCACAAATATATAGCCATCCCGAGTCTGGGTGTTCTTTGTGTCCCTTGTTTGAATGGTTGTAAAGTCCTCCGGATTTCGAACTCCGGGCTCAGGAATATGCCTAGTGTGGAAAAAGTATAAAAAAAAAGAAAGCGTTTCATCTCTTTTTGCCTAAGACTTCGCTTGCGAGTAAACCACGGATACGCATACCAGGCAAAAGTATCTTATACATGTAATAATAATAAAAATAATGTTTATTTAACACATCAAAATATAAATTTCATCAATCAGTAATACAACAGCAGATTTCTTACAATATTTAGGTTTAACAGTATGTCCTATATGTACTGATGCTGATTCCCAAACTAGGCTGAAGCCTGTATGTTGGGAAGCAGTGTTCAGTCGTGCAATATGTTCAGTAATTTAGGTTGTCACTGCTTGTACTGTGTGGTTTTTATTTAGTCTTTATTCATTATAAGTGAGTGTGTGTGTGTGTATATATATATGTATGTGTGTGCGTGTTTGTGTGTGCGTGTACGCGCTTGTGTGTGTGTACATTTTATCCAATCTATTCCAGTTATGTAATTAAGTCCTCAGTACTTTGATAGTCAAGCTGTTTAAGCCAGTTACTGACCTTAATTTTGACTTCATGTCTACTAATTTTCACAATCTTAAGTTTTTTATTTGCATCATTGTACAATTTGTTACTAGCACTTAGTGACTGTCTCCTTGCGAATGTCGTCCTACAGGTGATACGAGGGCAAACTGATGAGGTGCTACGCCTCCTGGAGCTGGGTAGGGGAACGTCACGGTGTTTTCTGAGTATAGTTTTTAAGACAAACAGCTGGCGAACTGTGAGAACCTTACAGTTTGTGTAGGGTAAAGTCGTAGGGTATCTATAAGGTTTTCGGGTCATTACTTTAAGTACCGCTCTTTGTGCCCTTTCTAATCGAAGAAGAAACGTTTTGGCGGCCCCTCCCCAAACCGGAATACAGTGTTGTATGACGGACTGACATAGTGCCAAATAGACAGATATCAATTTATCTAATGGCAGGGCGTCTCTTAATGTTTTTAACACGTTTATCAGCCGCCTTAATCTGGTCGTCACTAGGTCTATCTGCTTGTCCCATTTTAGCCTACTATCTAAGTATTTTGCGTGTTCAACCCGTGTTAATTCTTGGCAGGTGCAATTATATTGTATGTTGCATTGATGGGCTCTAATAGAGTAGTTGTCCGGGGATCGAGTGGCCTTGGTTATGGAAAAAGCTATATACTGGCTTTTAGAAACGTTCAATGTTAGGAGGTTGAGCTAGCCAGTTCTTAACCACAAAAAGTGTATGTTCAGCCCTCTTTTTGACTATCTTCCAGTTTGGTCCCCAGACAAGAAGTGCAGTATCATCTGCATAGGTGAGAATTTTGGTGTTCGGTAATTGAATTTGGCACAGATCATTTATATAGATTTGGAATAAGGTAGGGCCTAGAATGCGGCACGCCATAGCATACTGTCTCTTCGTCACTAGTGTACTCCTCTACTCGCACAAACAGTTTCTGCTCCAGAAAGTAGTTTTTAAAAATTAAGTAAACTTTACCTCGTATTCCCAACTTTTGCAGTTTCTCCTGTAAAACGGGAACAGAGACCGTGTCAAAAGCTTTGGAGAGGTTTAAGAATATACATAAGCATTTATTGTTTATGTCTAGATTCTTTACAACTGTGTTTGTTGATTCCATAATTGCGTTCTCAGTGGAAATGCCAGACCGAAATCCATATTGATTTGATGCTAGTATGTGATAACTTTTTAGAAACGTCTTTAGTGCCTGATTAAGTACCTTCTCCGAGATGTTTGATAGAGCAGGCAGTACTGATATAGGCCGATAGTTATTGACACAGTCTCTGTCCCCGTTCTTATAGATTGGATGAACTATTGCTATTTTAAAAGCTTTTGGAAATACACCAGAGTTTATCGCGAGATTACAAATGTGTGTAATCGATGGTATTAGCACTTGGTGACACTGACGAATAACCTTGGATGAAATACCATCGCATCCTGTGGTGCTATCTGTGCGAAGCTGTAATATAATTTCTTCAATGTCAGAACTGGTAACTTCTAAAAGAACCAATGAGTTCGATGGGCTGTTTAACGCAGTTGGCACAATCGCTAATATAGGAGAGTCTTTTTCTGGCGTTTGCGGTGCATGGGTGTTGGTGTTCACTGATTGTTATATTTGAACGGCCAAGTCTCGATGTCCTTGAAAAAATTATAGACATAGTTGACAGCAGCTTTTGAGTCATTGTATATTTTTAAAAGTTATTTTGGACTGATATTAGTCTTTTTTGTGTCAGATATATCTTTAATAGCTTGCCAACGAGCTTTGGGGTCATTTCCAGCTTTATTAATTTGGGACTTATTATAAGCTATTTTCAATTTCTATTTTTAAGATTGTTACAAAAGTTACGATAACGTACCTACACACCGGGCACGCCACGATCGTGGCGGTAAGTCCCGTGTTTGAGGAGTGGCTGGAGAGGCGGCATGGCGGCCTCACCTTCCGGCTGACACAGGTTCTGACTGGCCACGGTTGTTTTGGCCGGTTCCTGTGTCGTATACGCCGGCAAGAGACGCCCGGTTGTCACCACTGCGGCTTCTGTCGCGACGTTGTAGAGGACACGGCGCTGCACACTTTGGCAGTTTGCCCCGCCTGGGCATCGCAGCGCCGTGATTTGATCGCGGCAGTCGAATCAGTTGCCCTCTCGCTCCCGGCCGTAGTTCAGTCTATGGTCCGGAGTGAGAGGTCGTGGAACGCTGTCGCCTCCTTTTGCGAGGAAGTGATTTCCATCAAGGAGGCGGCGGAGCGGGTGAGGGAGCTTGTAAACCCTCTCCCCAACCGCAGGCGCCGGAGGGCGCGCGATGACCTCCAGCCACCCTGAGGTTTGACCTGGGGGTGGCGGGCTTTGCGGGCCTGCCCGCCATCCGTTCAGCACCAGGTCCGAGAGGCGGCGTGCGTGTTCCCACGCGCGCCTCTGTGTCGAGTCCGTCTCCCCTCTAGGGGGGAGACAGTAGGGAATTTGTCGAGTTTTTCGAGAATTTTCGAGAGTCCTTTGGGTAGGTCTCTTGTGTAGTGGCCTGCCGTTTCACACGGCAGGCCGTAACCTCGGCGGGGTCGCAACCGCATGCGAAAGCGATTCGTGCGGCTCCGTCGATAGTGGTTTTGCCGAGGAACACCGCGGTAGGTTTAGTCGGTATACCGGGAGGTACATTATCTTTTAAACGTCTTTCTTTTACACGGGCGAGTCCGACATAATCCCTCCGCCCGCCCCCGCGGAGGGATATGCATCAAGGCATTCCGCCAAGAAAAAAAAAAAAACGTACACACGGCTACACATCAAGTTAGACACCCTATATACGCATAACTAGGCTACATACAAAATAGAGAATTGTCGGAAAGGGACAGTGCATAGTGGTGTTGATGTAATGGTAAGGATACAGCGTAACAAAAATATAACGCACTCTCTCGCACGATTCGCAGCGTTCAACTTCTAATAGTTCAAAGTCCAAACAGTCAAGGTTGATGCGTCGCTGTTTGTAACATATGTAATTTTGGCAATCATATTATCCGGTCCTTTTCTAGATTTTATGTGAAGTCTGTCACGGTTTCGTGTGCATCTTAGCAATCCTGGTGTCATCCAGGGTTTCAATATTATATACGTCTAGTTACGCAGATGGTTCGAGTGTGTTTAACTATTATTTATCCTTGAAACTAAGGATACAAACATATTTGTTGCTATATTTGGGTCTGTTGATTCTAGAATATCTGCAAAATTGTAATATGTAATGTATGTAAGTATGTTATATGTTATCCAGAATAGTTTGTATTAGTGTGCCAACTTTCGTTCAAATCGGCTTTACGATTTACGCGTACTTGATTATATTAATAGGATTATTTATAATGTAATAAATCCGAAAATATCTGTCTGATTGTTAAGTTTCACTTCTAGAAACTACTATATCTACGACAGCGAATTCATATTAACGGTGGCAATATTATTAAGAGATACTATTTAATAGATAAGTAGTTACGAAATCACGGATTATAATAAATAATATATTTTCTTAAATATATTTCAGAAGAAAACAGAGCAGTCACATCGCACTGTTGAGGCAATGGGCGAGCGATGCAATGGTGCACATCAGATGAGCAGGGGAAACGTCAACATAAAGGGGAGCACCCGTCAATAACAAAGATCACATGTCAGTTGACATATTGCTAGTATCTACATATTGAACTCTTGAAACTTGAAGCTATGTATATGATTTGATGATTGATGATTATTCTTAATTATTATTTACAGATTAATATTTCGTATAAAGTGTTTGTGATTATAATGTTTAGGTAGTCTGCCTCGGTGGCGTTGTAAAAATAATGCGATTGCTATAGATGATAGTTTGCCGCCCGTAGAGGGCATTGTATAATTCGGTTTTCAGTCAAAAAATTATCTATAGTTAGACAATTATGCAAAGTAAACGGCGTGGCCATGTAATGGGACAAATCATAGCTAACGATATGTAGTTGTAACAACAAACAACACGTAGGTCTATGTACCTACGCCCATGCTTGGTGGCTAAACAATTTCCTCTATTGACGAAAATAGGAAACATAAAACCTCATGCGACTTATTTCCCATGGTCTTATGGTTTATGTAATTAGTCTGTCAAGTCTTAGAATACCAGACAAGATTAAAAATCTATTCTGTCTGGCCGCCAGTCTAGCGCTGGGACTCAAGAGCTTAAACGTAACTTATAGAATTACTGTTATCATAAACCAAAATTATAGAATCGAGCCAGGTGAGGTTTTATAATTAGTCCGATTGTGTTCTGATCTAGTTCTGACATAAAGCGAATAAAAGAAAATTTAGTAGGTACAAAAATACAATATGGTATACCTAAGTGTTGAGGGTCAATATAGTTACAGAAGTCTTCATTCATACAGACTGACGCTCATGGTCGATTACTTTTCAAACTATGGAGATTAGAAATCAACACATAATAAAGGACTGTTACTTACTTACTTATCGTGTCGATGGCAACATATTTTATATAATTTTTGACCAGTTTTCGGCAACGCGGATTGCATTTGGTTTAGCCTGATACAGGTCATCCAGTATGCACGATTCTGGGCTCACAGGGCACGTCAGCAGATGACCCATTAAATTGTCAGTGGTGATATGCCGCAGTCACATGCATTCGCACTTGTGTCTATATAACCCCACCTTCATTGTCTTTACATCGGCCAAGCTTGGTACGCAACCTGTTGAGTGCCTTCCAGATTGGCCAATGTTAATTATCACTTTAATTTGATACAAAGATAACCTATTATCTACGTAATTTTCAATTTTCTAATCCATTGCTTTCATAATTTATTTGTTTCATTGACTTTCACAATATTGTTAGTTTTATATAATTTTCTATTAATTGATGTATACTTGTAGTTATTATAAATGACATTGTTGTATTTACGTTATATATTATTATGTTCTTTATATTGTATACTGTGGTCTCCTGTTATTGAGGAAACAATTATGTCCTATTTTAGTGTAAATCTGCCTTTTAATAAATGTGTTTTTCTCGTTGGAGATTCAAAATAAAATAAAATAAAGGAACTACTGAATTACAAATTAATAGAAGTGGCGTCCCACAGGGACGTATATTAGGACCGCTTTTCGCTTTACTTATTATATATAAGTAACATAATTGGCTCTGGATCATGCAAACAATGCACTTATTTTGCTGACGATAGAACATTGATAAATAATAAACAGAAATGTATTAGTGGTTAGAGTGGTAGCCTCACTACTACCAATACACTAAGTATTGTGACGAAACCATCTTGCGGGCATTGCCATATTAAAAACATTACTAAATGGCTGAAATTAAATAACATGCTTATTACAAAAGATTCAATATTTACTGCAGATTTAGACCTACGTTGCATGTTCAATAGTATTTAATAAGTTTAATTGTGTGATTTTATAGATTTGGACAGCTGTACTACATACTAGATTCCATACCTCGCACGTAAATCCCCGCAAGAGA
Organism: Catocala nupta; assembly: GCA_963675205.1. Classification (NCBI taxonomy): domain Eukaryota; kingdom Metazoa; phylum Arthropoda; class Insecta; order Lepidoptera; family Erebidae; genus Catocala; species Catocala nupta. The sequence continues at coordinate 16,210,917 of OY776095.1, forward strand.
GCGGACGGTCGAGATCGGGCAGTAGGTCAGCGGGCGGGCGCAGCGTCCGCACGTGCGTGGCGTCATGCGCTTTGCCGCCCGCCAGCAGCGCGCCGGCCGACGCCAGGCGGCGCGGCGGCGCTGACAGCCCGTGCGCCGCCAGCGCCGCCGCCAGCTGCCGCGCACGCGCCACCGCCAGGTCGCGCTCGTGTCGCGCGCGCCACACCTGCGCATGCGTCCAACAACTGTTTGTACTATCCTATAACATCAATCGTTTCTTTCATCCCAGTCCCGTATGAGATTCGGTGTAAGAATTCGTAAGGAGCTCGAAGCTCATCCAAGACAAAATGTTTCTGTTGGAACTGTGGAGACTGATACGTTATATGAAAGGTATAATGTAGTGGTTATACCTGCTGATGTAGATACATACAGTGACAGTCTGGAAACAAATATTATTATCGATTACCTGAGCGGCACAGACGGCAGAGCGACAGTGACTCCGGCCGCCGTACCCACGAGCCGCTGCCTCCACTACGGCCCCGTGGAATGTTAAAGATTGTCCTGTTGGCATACAACATAAGTTTAGAGGTAACATTGTCATAGTAAATTAACAAACTTGAGGCAATCTTTATGACCTGGTAAAACAATAAGTTGGATGTGCTATCCTAAACTACGGCGAAGGCTTATGATAGATATGTAGATGTTGATAATACTACTGTAAGCGCCAATTTTTCAATCACTAGATATCTTTCATCTAAGAATTTCATCATAAATATGGCAGTTTGATATGTTTCTATACAAAATCTGTCAAAACGTCAAATATAATCCGATTCAGATATCTCTGACAATTGAAAAATCGGCTTTAAGGGTCATAGTTTAACGGTTAGATTGTGGAGCTTTATCATGTGCAGAGATTAATACCCATAGATAGAGAGACAAGGGCGCAGCACGAGCCCGCACTGGAGGCGGCGAGGTGCGAGCGCAGGTATCGGAAGTACACGTGCTCGAGCAGCAGCAGTAGCGCTGCGAGCAGGATGCCAGCCATCAACAACAGGAATGCTGACAGGAATTGTTCCAAAGCCAACGGGTCGGATGACTTGTGTTCTTGTTTATTAGGCTTACATGTACCCGTCATCCAGTATCTACGAAAACACATTTAACTATAGTGTCTGCCTAAGTTAATGAGCGCATACATAAAATGTCAGTAAAGAAATTTATTTGCTTTTGATTCCTAATTTAGTTGAGAGATGTTTAATTAATTGGTTGCAAAATTAATCCTGTACCGACCCACTAACCTCAAATGAACAAAAAATATTTCTTCATTGGGTCGTTAAATACAACTAATTCACTTTATTTGTACGTCATATTATTTTATAAGAATAAATGAGAGTAGTTATTATTATTACGATAAGTACTTACCTTCGTAATCTTTCTAGATCACCATTTGCTCTTAAATCGAGTAATCTTTTATTAAACATACTGACATATTTAGAATTACGAGTAAATGCTAGTCCGTATCCAGACATTGCATACCAAGACCCTACAGTTAAAAGTCTGCAGTCTTCGTCCTGTAACAAATGCATTATTTAATGTAATGTGTAAAACAATAACAGACATTCTTCAATGGCAATCATCAGTCAGGTAAGTTAAACTTCTTTCAAAGTGTGTGACAATTATTAAGATTCGTGATTACTGTATAATAATACACTTAGTCGTTGCGTTAGGAAACATAAAAATCGCAATGCAACTTACTTGTGATACTAAATAGTCTAGTACTGTGCCGTCGTAAATGAAGGCGTCAAGTTCAGCTGTAAGCACACTCGTGACGCCTGCACTTACTGTACTCCGATTATACCTGAAAATATGATTGATATAATTGCCTAGACAAATGCTTAGAAATATTACATACCAAATTCTGCTGGCTATGAAAACAGTATTACAGATTGCAAATCACGAGAGACATTGAAAATCATTGATTGGTTAAAACTTAAATAATGACTAAAACACGACCTAACAGTGCCAACTAGACTCTTTCTTTTTGAATTCATTAAATGTCTTCTGACTACGAGACGATTTAATGCTATATCAAAATAATTTTTATAGGTGTTCAGTTTTTATTGTATAGTGGATGTATGTATGATATGTTCATAAACTTACTGAGCCATGTATGCATGGGGTTCTGAAAAATATTTGGCAAGGGTAGCGTCTGTGTGTGACCACGGCACCGTGCCAAACTTGAGTGGCGGGCGCTGCGTCAGAGGCCGCGCTATCCGAGGATCATCTAGGCCGCTGAGTTCATGGAACTCTTCTCTTGTGATCATGAAAGCGGCCAAGTTGGCAGTGTATATCGCAAGAAACACGACTGCAAACATCGCCCACATGTTTGTCATAAATCGGGCTGTAAACCCTCGAGGTGAATCAACATGGACTGATGCCTGCAAAAGTTAAAAATGTGTTATTAATGTAATATATTATGCACAAGTTCTCATTATTTTATGTCACCGACCTGAAAAAGGACTGCCCAAACAATCCAATATGTTCGACACAGAGAAAATCTATTCTGTGGCACGCGTTTTGAATTGTTCCCGGTAGAACAGTCAAATCCACTGGGTGATAACCACTCGAAGAAGAATATGGAGAACGTAGCCGCTTGAATGGCGACGGCCCCCACAAGCATCCACGACGCAGTATCAAATGGCTCTAAGAAAGCTGTAGGAGAGATGATACCCGTGCGTTTAGCGACCACTATCGCGACACCGGTTTCCATAAAAGGGACACTAAAATCCACTACAGCTTCTCTGTCTGAATTTATTATTAGTGATGTTAATACCTGAAAATTAAACAATTTACCTAATAACAACCTACTTACTAATATGCAAACACTTTACACTTACTTTAATAAAATTATTAATAAAAAGCGTTCAAAGCAAAAGCAAATGCAAGGTTCAGTGCATAAAATTAGTTTTAAATAGAAAGATTTTTGAGACTACTCGGAATTTTAACTACTTTGTTTTTACAAGCAACTCATTCTGGTCACAAGATCCACTACAGAAAGTTAGTTGAAGGGGACCAGTTTACTTTATAAGGAGATTATTAATAATTTAAAAAGACGTACGTACCATATCAGTTTTCTTGTTGACTAAATCAGCTATTAGACCATTCCACTTGCCATGGTGTAGGGTTCCCCAGCGTCCATCTTCGACGCGCACCAGCTCATATGTAAACCCGAGCTGTTCTGCTAGCTGTTGAAGTAAATCTATGCAGAATCCACTACAGCACTGATACAGTGAACTGTTCCCATGAGCAGCTCCAGCCTCCAAACTGAATACAAAAACCGAACAGAAATTAGCAATACGCCATATTACTGTTACGGAAAAATAATGATTATTACCTACAAAGCAAATTTATTTATTTTAATAATATATTATATTGTTTAAAATGCAATCAGCTTGCAAAGATGGCTGTAGACTTTGTTGTTTTATAACTTACCCGGCCACTTCGACTTCTGGCGCTACACGACATATGACCCCCCGATCCAGTGAACATCGTCCGCTCACTGGATCTGGCGGTGCTAAATTGATGTACGGCGGTTCTTCTAGAAATGTAATGCGCATGTGGAACTTTTCTGGCACTCCCTGGGGTGGAGTATGTAGCCCGCCCGGCCATACAATATCTTTAATTATGAGCCTCTCCCGCGGATAAGAATTCCACGTGCCAATTTCTTCCCATACCAACTAAGAATAATAAAAGTAAATAATTAAGAAGCATTATTTCTACAATATAACATAGTTATTACTAAGGTAGATAGAACCTAATTACTCATTGTAGTAGTTATTTATGAATGTATACCTATATCGTCTTTAAGAATTTGGGGTTGAGAATTAATCAGATCAATCTAAGATAGATTGGTCTTTGTGTGTAAATAATAAACCGTCTTTAATAACATAATTTAAGTGATAGACATACATACATAGTTGTCAAAACAACATCTCCTTTCTACTTAAATACTATTCGTAAAAAGTATGTTATAACTTACCTGTTCACCAATGGCAGGTCTTAGGTTCATAATTTTTAATTCTGCAGCTTTCAGTTCACCGTCTGGTGTGAACTCTATGCTCGGTCGACCGGTTTCACCATCGACGCTAACGTTACGCAGATGTCTGTAGAATCTTTCGCCGGTCGACCACCGCGCCTCCCCTGCTGCCGCTCCACTACAAGACAGTCTAGTCCCTAGCGGGTACCGAATGTTGTCTGGCTCAGACACATATGATTCGACTCCATATGCAAATACTTTTACTGCAGTAGCTATTTCAGCGATTAACGATGAACTTGATGTATCGAAATGAACACCTGATAACAAAAAGTAGTACGTGTAAGTATATTTAAATTTACTTATGAAATGCTGTATTTTATAAAATATAGGCGAGTAGTTAATCTCACACTGAATCGGTATTGAGCAGGTATATAATTAAAGGGATTATTTAGTTAGATTACGTGAATTCCGTGCCAAAAACATCTTTCGTCATCAACCGGTGTTTTGTTGTTATAAAAGTACTTACCTACTTATGCGCTAAGGACAAATAATAAAAAATTTTTTGCAGATAAACCATGTCAATATAAAACATACTTAGGTATACTTTATAAAAATATGCATTACTTAACACGATTAAATTTATACGTACCAAGCATGCCAACTGGGAATTTATTCGGTTGTTGCATCGAACCGAGAACACTTTGTGTGACTATCCAGACAAAATTCTCGCCAGTCAGGTGTAAGTCACCAGCTGCAGACAGAATTTCAGCTGCTTCCTCACGCGTTGCGTATAGCAACATGACGCGTGCCTCGCTTGTCACCAACTCGTTCAGATCCGAAGACCGTTTTACCACGATAGCATTTAAAATTGTAAATTTGAATCGATCCTGTAAAATATCGTTAATTTATAATTTCTGTTTTACAATAAAATAAAGGAGAAGATATATAATACCCATTGATATAACTAAGTGAAATATAACTATAACTCTAATGAAAAAACATGTCATTGTACTATTGAACAGTCCGAAATAGAAATGACTACAGATAGTTCTTGAATAGGGAAGAGGTTAAATTTAGTGCAGGAGCCGAAAAGTATCGCAAGGTAGAGATTGATAAGCACTTGCATGAGAATGAGATTTAGTTACATACAATAAGAGCATGCTAAGCTCAGAGTAAGGACTACGCGAAGTGCGAGCAGTTAAATATTGTGTTTTTAGGTCAAAAATAATAACCTTTAGACGTCATTTCCAATATATAATAGTCAACATATTTAGCAGAAGGTACTTACTTATTTTCTTAGATTTATTTATACATGTGTCTAATATCGGTCAAGACGCGAACAATTTAGAAGAGGGTTTATGGTTTATTTAAAAGTAAGTACATTTTTAAATATTACCTATACCTAAACGCTTAAATATTCCGTGCTTGTTATATTTATATTATAACGGCTAATCCGCAGGACTTCTTTTGGTCACACTAGATACGGAAATAGTATGAACCTAGAACGAGACATTGATAGTACCTATAAACGGTTAATGCCTTAGTTAACAGCTGCTAGGCACATAGGTATGCACATAAAAACGGCAATCTTTACTCACGGTTATAGTTTGGAAATCTATCGTAATTACTTTGCGCTTTAATATTTATTCGCTGCTAAAATACTCTTAATTTACGCAACATCAGCTTACCACGAAATATAAATTTTGACATTAAAAAGGAGACATAGATTTATAAACATTTAAAGCGTTTCACAAAATTAAATAAGGATATAAGAAACACAAACGTCAATTAACAACGTGATATCAATCAATTCGTTACAATGCTTATCTTTAAAAAACTAAAGAGGAAATTAAACATATGTATTTGTAAATTAAGTATGATTCGGTACAGATTGGATACATACTTGGAGGGCAATAACTCTTTCACGCACAGCCTGTATAAAATCATCGTGACCCGCAATCGCTGAAGTAACGACACTGAATTGATGCCACTTGTATCGTTCTAATATCGATAACATGGCAGCTGTTTGATGTTCGATAGACGGAGCCAGTTGTAGACGCAAAGATGCATGTGATGCACGCTTTTCGAGGCCACTGTTGTCTGCGTTCCACGCAATAACCTATGAATTAATTTATAATTCAAATATTGCTTACAAAGAATAAGAAGTTGTTTACTTTCTGTTTGATTTTATTTCATTGAAAGTACGCTAAATATTTATGCTAAGATAAAAATATTTTACCGGTATGCCGAGATAGCCGGCGAGTTGTAGAAAATACTGTGCAGAGGCAGTAGAACGCCCGTATTGTTCATGATTCATAAGATAAAGGATAGCAGACACATTGACTGCTAGAAATTCTTTACATAGCGAATCCAGGATAGCTGAAAGCGGTCAGAAATTAGTCAACTAGATATGATAGCGTTCGTAATGACGTGTTTTAGATAGATATGAAGTAAAAGGCACATAAAACTGATAGATCACTTACACATAGGACTAGGCGTCAAGCCTTGCGTGGAAAGCGTTATATTTAGGCGCACGTGCGAGAAGAGTTTAAGTTTGCGCGGCAATTTCGATAGTGCTGCCTTCTCGGCCTTAGTATAATCACGCGTGCCAAAGGCTTTATGTGGCACGACAAGTGCTGCCGTGATGGAGGAGGGCTGTCGCGGCGGAGGTGGCGCGGGCGAGGTGCGCTGGCGCCGCAGCCCGTCCAGGCCGACGCGCACGCCGCTGCCGCGGCCCGCGTCGCGCGCGCCGCCGCCGCCCGCGCCGCCGCCCACCTTGATGCCGCTGCCGCGCTCCGCCGCCGTGGCCGCCGCCGCCGCCAGCGCCCCCAGCGCCGCCAGCGCTATCAGCGCTGCACGCGTCTGCATCTCCACTCTTGATGCTGCACCAAACACACTATATTTTAACTATGTTTAATAGCTTAGTATATAGGAATCGATTTTTTATTTATTCCTTTGTTGGTAATCGATTGCTAATTGCAGGTTTTAGGAGTACTTTACAAATGCAACAATTGAAGAATATCATTAATATAAACGAAACAGTCAAATAACTTGATTATATGAAAAACAATAACGCGTCGCTAATTCGCTGCTAGGTAATGTATGTAAATAATGATGCAGATTCATTTATAAACACTGCTCCGGTACTGACCCTGTTCACAGTATGAGAAGGGTTAGAGCTTAGTTATCTATTATTAAAATGATCCGTTACATATTATAGATTAATTCATTTAATTTAGCACTAGCACGTCTGCAATGCAATCCTAGTGAGTCATCCAGTCAATCAGTCCTCATTCATGACACTTAATTAAAATTTAAGCATAAAATTAAATAGAGTACAAAATGAACGGAGTTAAGTTCATTTACTGTAACAAACATATATCAGGCTAGTTTTGTTCTAAAATAATAAGCACGCAACTAATAAAAAAATATATCATGCGTCTACGAGTAATCCCGGCACAAGTCAGCATGTAAACACGACTGGTGAAATTCTGCTGTAGCTATTTACCTAAATATCTTTTTAAGGCTGCGGCAATAGTTACGCTTATCTTATAAACACTTGGAAAATCTAATCAAATGAAATTTGTTAAGACGTAATAAATTGATTCTCGGCAAGGATGTACTTCTCTAGTTCTCTCGGATTTTATTTAAGATTTCGCCTTAAAGTCGGTAGGTATACTTGTAAATATTGTTGCGAACTCTCTATTTGCGACAAGACATAGCGCTATTATTGATTACACACTACCCAATACAATTTCTACTGGAGTCTGAATCACGTAAGTGAAACAGTACGCGGTAGGTACCTACTAAAATTATACAGGTTCCTAACATAACACCAATTGTTGGGTCGCAGCCCACTAAGTATGATCACCTAACCAGGTCGGTGGATCCTCCCTATGTATTGGAGAACACAAAGATTTCCTATACAACGTGTCACAGATATAACGCACAACCTCAAACACTTCAATTAGATCAGATATTAGATCGTTACAATAATATAATCATTAAAATGTTACTTTTATGTACTTAAATATTTTAATTTAATGAATTAGTTCTACTTATTGTGCGCGGATAATATGTGTATATTACAATAAATCTAACATTATTGCCTTTATTGCATCAAAAACCTTATTGCCTTGAATTATGATACATTTTCGTTTATTTCGACTGGTCAAAGAAAATGATGATTATAATATAGGTTTTTTAATTATTTTAGGACAATAAAAAATACCTATATTAAAATGTTAGAAATGGATTCAGTAGCCGATTCTGAACAAAGTACTTTCAGGAAGTGCGTTTAATATGTTATACGTTGTATAAGCAACAGACTTTGTTAATAAAGGGCGATCCCCAATCCTCGGGCCGTTTATGTTTTAATATATATACATATCTTATCTTATCTTGTGTAGGGGCCAGTCAGTACAGACCGGCGACACTTCGACCCAGTGGGATCTTTTGTGTCAATTTCCCCAATAACGACTGCCATAGATGTTCATGGCAGTCGGGACCGACGACTTAACGTGCTCTCCGAGGCACAGAGCAGGCGATAATTGTTAATCAATACGCACATAATTTCGAAAAGTCATACAACTTCCGAAAGTCAGAGGTGCGCGACGTGGGTTCGAACCCGAGACCCTCTGCATTGCAGTCTGTTGGTCTTCCCAGTAAGCTATCGTTGCTCTAATATATATATATATATACTAGCTGTTACCCGCGACTAAATTGGAATTTAACAAAAAAGTGTCCGTTTAGTTCGCAGAGATATTATTCTAAAATAAAATTTGTTTTAAGTTTTGCATATATTTTCATATGCATTTAGTAAAAGGCTGCTATTTTGGCATTATAAACAGACACTTTAATTTTATTTATTTTTATATATAGATAAACGATTGCAGCGATAGACTAGTGGAAAACCATTGGACCACTATGCAGAGGTCTCGAGTACGATCCCAAGGCACGCATCTCTGACTTTTCAAGTTATGTGCGTATTAAATAGTCAATTATCGCTTGCTTTAACGGTGAAGGAAAACATTGTGTGGAAAGCTGCACGTCTGAGTGTTCTCCAAAATTTTCTCGACGATAGTAGTCTACCAACCCGCATTGGGCTAGCTTGGTAGACTATGGCCTCACCCTTTTCACACTGAGAAGAGGCCTGTGCTCAGCATTGGGACAGTTTAATACAGGGCTGATATTATTATGATATTATAAACGATTGACCTAACTATATAAGGTATTTTATGAGATTGTGTTTTACGCGGACGACCCCTACATATCCTTCGGGCTTTAAAATTTAACCACTCTTTGTCAATGTTATGCCAAACTTAATAATGCACTCTCTAAAAATGTCCATTGATTAAATGTCAACAATATTTTTGGTAATGATAAAAAGCTAAAGTTTATATTTCTACACATCTAATGTTAAATGAAGCTTTGACTCTGTTAATGTACCTAACCCTATTTTAGGTATTATGCTTAACGCAAAATTACAATAGGCTCACAAATTGAAATACATATATGTACTGTATTTATATATCTATTCTATATAAAGATAATATAAATAATGATAATAATAATAATATTTCACACTTTTGATTAAAACTCTCGACGGGCCTCTTCACGTTGGACCCATGTCTCCGTGTAAGCCTCCCAAAGGGCCAGGTATTTTCTAATAATATAAAATGTAAGAAAGTACCTGTGATAAGAGAAACATAATAATATTTAATAATTTAATATTTGTATTATTGTTTGTAATGAATAAACTCAATAATTATTGAAACGATCCCAAAAAATGTTCACCAGCTGAAAGCTTTGCTCAGAAGTAACATAAGCTATATATAACGTCACGCTACAAGCCATGGGAGTGCAGTAGTAGTCACAGATGCAGGTGAAACCGCGGTGGACTGCTATAGTCAAATATTTTGAAATTACATCTCCAGTAAAATCTTTCGCGGGCAGGAATTCCAGGAGTTTTATTATTCACTCAGATTTTGGATTGACTATTTCTAATACTGATACTGCCTAGTTAATATAAAATAAAATTAATTCAGGTAAAAATAAATACATTCTAAGTACTGTGATATTAAATTGTAGCTAAGACGCCCATTAAACACACCTGTGTCTGATTAAACCAACGTCAAACTTTATATAGCTTAAGGTGATTTAACAAACTGCAAAACATACCTAAGTGTTTACAAAATAGCCGGACTTAGACATTAGCATATAATATATACTTTTATTTATTTATTAGCCTAACAGCCAGTTTCTGAATTGAGAATTTTGGCTTTAATCAGTTGAGATTTCTCAACTAGTTGATATATGAATATAACTGCTATTCAAGTTCAACTAAAGATATTATGTACCTACAATCTTAAGTTAAGGAGTGACTACGAGGTGGAGCTAGAAGATATCAGAGCTTACTACTTATTGCTTAAACGTATTATTATTGTTAAAGTACAAACTCATTTAATATTTATTATCTACTTCATAATGACTGCCATCATGCCTTTAAAGCGGCAGATTAAATTTTATTTACACAATCTGTTCAATCATGAATTAATTATTATTTACCAAACACGGGCTTGTCTTGCATGCGTAATTATACATAGATACAGCTCATCTTACACCTCCCTCTATCGACTAGGTATAGGCGAGCGGCAGCATTTAAACTTATCCTTAAATTTATAAAATCACGTAACAATCTCTGATGATCAATGCATATTCGCCATGATACATTTCACAAAATATATGCAAAGTCAATACCAATACTGAGCTAGGGCCTCTAGATTGACATTATTGTATACACATGTAGATATCAACCAAAGGGATCACAGTCTATGGGTAATTATTGTAAACAGAAATGACACTGGATACATAAATAACTTCATGTCTAGAATATGTATAAATGGGACAGGACAAAAATTACCAATATTTCTAACCATAATACCATGCCGTAAATTAAAACGTTATCTAATTTTACTACTATTGTAATTCTGAATTCAGTTGTCATTGGAGTATAAATGACACCCACAAGTCCCACAACACACATTACCACTTCGACAGCAAACAGCTATGGTTAGCACCATGATGGACGTCTCATTAAATATTGACGTTAAGGATTAGGTACATATATAAACGATAAAGGATCACATTGTCCTATTGCATTTTTGCTCTTTGTGACCAATTGCAAAAAAATATTGATTAGAACTAATGTCGTTCACTTAAATCATTAGATTGTATAGTTTATGTTAGCATAGTACCTATAAGCGCGTTAAACGGCGGTGGTGACAGTGGCAGCGGCGGCCGCACGACAGAGCGCGTGCAACTATCCACATAAACTTAGTAGGCGGCGCGGGCCAACATGGGGTCGTTCTAGGACGGACAGTGGCGCGGCACCGCGCCGCCTGCAACACTAGCTGTGTGCCACGCGTGTTTACGTAAGCGCCACGCCCCGAGCCACGCTCCGGCTGTATGGGGCGCGGCGCGAAGCGCGAAGCACCTCCAAACGCCGAGCGCCGACTGACGCGCCCTCACCCCGCGCGCGCCTTCTGACCTCGCGCCTGCGCCAACTGCTTACAATATCCACACCTCCCGAGCTGAGAGTCCCGTGTCCTGTTACATAATACCTCTAAACATTCAGAGAACCTTGTTATCGGGAGTATAGATGATCAACTCTGGGTCTACCAATTTATTATATCTCTTGCCAAGATGCGTTTCTGTTATACCTCAAATGTGCATCCAATGGTAGGTACGTATCGTATTTTAGTTTATTTGCCCGAGTATTGAAAACAAAATCGCTCCTATTCGAATTTTGTTCAAGTAATCGATGAAAGTACTTAATCATAATAAATTAAAACAAGGGCGAGGAAATGTGAACATGATATTATTATGTAGCTAAAGGTTACCTACTTAGTGTACTGGCTAAGTACTTATATTAAAGTTGTTAGCAAAACCAATGACTATCAAAAGGTTTCTAAATAAATACATTTACGAATAAATGAAATATCATTGATATTTATAAAAGTAGTGTTATAACTATTGACACACTGATCAAGTAGGTACCTACTACCTACCTATTGAGCTACTACTTATGAGCATGTGTCCTTAAAATGACAGACAACTAATTACATTAACCGAAATTCTTAATAAGTGTAATAGAAAATGTCTCGGTGTTAATGATACATTCGATTTACAATTTATGTCTTTTTAGAGCAAACATTGTGTTCAATACACAATTTATTAGGACGCAGCATTGTCTTGCAATAATTTACAATAGGTACTTATTGGATAATTACTTATATATAGGTATACATAGAGTTAGGTACTAAATGTTTGCAAATGACGTATGTACTACTCTTTATCTCGATATATACTTATTTCTATTCACTATAGATATAGGATTCAATATAGATTCAAAAACCGATGATTTAGTTTTTTTTGTCGAATATGTAATCTGCTATTTGTAATTTGCGTGCGTGGTGGCCATTGGAGTAAGTACAAAACGCATTAAAGGAGTAAGTTCAATCGTACTAAGATGGATCGTGAGAATGTGATGTTTATAATTCTAGCGTGATTAAAACGTATCAATTACGAAAGAGCGGCAATACTATTAGGCATTATCTCACGTTCGGTCACGAACTTGCCACTTTTGCAATCGTCACTTAGCAGCTGCGCAAATTGCGCCTACATCGCGCGCGAACAAAATGCTAGCCAATGTAAGAAAGGTGCCAAGGAAAATAGGAAAAAATATACTCGAACTTAAAATCTTATTTATTTGAAAGATGAACTAAATAAAACTTTGTTTTGATTCCATTGTCCGTCTTTTGGGAGACTTGTTATAATAATTATATTATGTACTTTTGTTAATTCAATTGGCACAGAATCTCTTTTAACCGTTGACTCTAAAAATATCGCATCTCTACTTTTTATTACTGTTCTTGAATTAGGTAATATGAATCGATACCATTTTAAGTTTTGACAGTAGCCAATAAAAATTAATTTTTGTGATTTTGAATCCAATTTTTCTTTTTCTTTTGGTAAATGTACCATTGTCTCACATCCGAATGTACGCAAATGGCTGACCTTGGGTTTCTGACCAGTCCACATCTCTTGCGGGGTTTTATAAGACAGAGAATTTGTCGGAGAGCGGTTGACAATGTAAGCAGCTATATGAATTGCTTCAGCCCAATACATTTTAGGTAGGTTGGCATTTAACATCATACATCTTGCCTTTTCTATTAAAGTTCTGTTCATGCGTTCGGCTGTACAGCTTTGTTCCTTGCTTCTTAAATTCTTTAAACTTTTCTAGGACTTCTGACTTGTTATACATGGTGTACACGAATATCTTCTTTGAGTAGTCATCGAGGAATGTCACAAAATATCTGGCTTTGCCTAAAGACTGAGTTTCCATCGATCCGCAGACGTCTGAGTGTATCAATTCAAGTAGGTCTTTGCTCTGACACCCTTGACTCTTAAAAGGCTGACGTGTTTGTTTTTCTTCCTGATACGGTATACACTTCACATTCTCTTTTACTTGACATAAGTTTAAATCTGCAGTATTCTCAGCCAATTTTTTCATACTTTGTACCACATGTAAGTATCTTGCTCAATATTATAGTATCTGATATGCATGCATAGTCATCAGGCATGTTCAGCCGGTACATATTATTTATTAAGCTTGCTGTTGCTACTATGACATTCTTTCTATTAAGAATAACACAGCCATTCTTACTAAACTTCACTTGGCCACCATTATTAATAATTTGACTTACTGACAGTAGGTTTGTAGTTAGTTTAGGCACATACAATACATTTGTAAACAATATTTCATTTTGTTGGCCTCTATCATCATAAATATATAAGCTTATTTTTCCAGAGCTTTGAACAGGTAGTGTTTTATTACTTGCAATTTTAATTCTTTTAATGTGTGGACTTGTTTCTTCTATAAACAAATTATTGTGTTTAGTCATGTGTACAGAAGCGCCAGAATCAACATACCAGGCATCGGAGTATTCAGAAAAAGCTATAAAGACAATAATAATAATAATAATAATAATATCATTTATTGCGAATATAGGTTTTAACAAAGGTGTTACATAATATTCAGAGCTTCTATATTCTGCTATTTAGCATGCAACGTTTTTATAATAGAATATAGTATCTTGGTTCAATTTATTTACTATGTAATTAATCTTGAATAATACGTTATAACGGTCAGTGCATATTTTAATTTAAAAAGAATATAATATCAATACCTCAAAAACTCCCGGAAAAACCATCACTAGATGTACAGCAGATAACCGGTCATGCTAGTAAGGATAGTAACTATGTAAATATAACAAACTTTACTCCGTATGATGTTATAGGAAGCATAAATAAATTGAAAACTCCAGTTCAACAGGTCCAGATAAAATAATGCCCAATGTACTCAAACGTGGCAAAAAACATCTATGTCTACCTTTGTACCATATCTTCAATCTGTGTCTTGGAACGGGGCTCTATCCACCTCAGTGGAAAATTTCAAGGGTTACCCCGATAAGTAAAATCAGTAATTACGGATCTGTGGAAGAATATCGGCCTATTGCTATACTATCTGCACCCGCTAAAGTCTTCGAGAACATACTGCACAGTTACATTTACTCTCAGGTCAATAAACATCTATGTGATGAGCAACATGGGTTTAGATCCAAGCGCTCAGTCAACACAAGCCTGCTGACTCTTGTCGATTTCATATCAACAAGACTAGATCGAGGCAGTCAAGTAGATGTCCTATACTTCGATATAAAAAAGGCATTCGATCGTGTGAATAATGACATACTACTTGCAAAACTCTGCTCTATTGGTATCGCTCCAAAACTACTTTGCCTTCTCGCAGACTACCTGCGTGACCGTCAGCAGTATGTGAAGCTTGGTTTGTATGAATCTAAACCATTTCATACACGCTCTGGAGTGAGTCAGGGATCAGTTCTTGGGCCTTTGTTGTTCCTTATAATGCTAAACGATATGCCAACAGTGCTCAAACATGCAAAATGTCTCCTCTATGCGGACGATCTAAAGTTGTTTTGCGAAATACAGTCCGCATTTGATTGCCAGGCACTTCAACGAGATATCGAAGCCATAAACAATTGGACTCTTGATGCAAAAATGGAGTTCAATAAGAGTAAATGTTGCATTATGAGTTTTGGACGAAAGAGGCATCGAATCCTCTTTCCTTACAACCTAAACGGCGATCCTATCAACAGAGTCGAAAGTATGAAAGACTTAGGCGTGATATTTGACCCTAAATTGACCTTTCACGAGCATATCATCTTAACCGCTAAGGAATCCTTTAGACGACTTGGGTTTATCCTCAGGAATGCCAGGGACTTTCACGGTTATGATGTAGTCAGAACACTCTACCAGTCGCTAGTACTAAGTAAATTAGAATTTAGTGCCTGCGTCTGGAATCCACACGAAAGTACCTACGTCCTCTTACTAGAGAAGGTCCAAAAGGCTTACCTGAGATTTTTATACAAATGCACTAACGGGTACTATCCATTCATGTATCCCACACAGTATCTCCTAGGTAGCCTGGAGTACAATTCACTTGAAGTTAGACGAAGACTTGATCAAATCAGAACAATGTGCAAAATATTACTTGGTGTCATTGAGGCCCCTCAGCTCCATGACAAGGTATGTCGGTTT
Source organism: Catocala nupta (assembly GCA_963675205.1). NCBI lineage: Eukaryota > Metazoa > Arthropoda > Insecta > Lepidoptera > Erebidae > Catocala > Catocala nupta. Next base: position 16,226,608 of record OY776095.1, read on the forward strand.
TACGTGCCCGATAATTATCGACGTAGCAGGAGGCACAAGTTATTTGCACCACCTTCTTACCGCACCGTGGCACACAGAAACTCACCCGTTCCTCGGGTACTTATCGCACTCAACGCTATCTTGGACGCAAATCCGAATTGTGATTTGTTTGCGGATGGATGGAAGGCGATTATGTCAGTATGCTTGGAGTTTTGTGAGAGATCTGTACGCTAGTTGATTGTTTTTAAAATAAATATACCTTAATTAGTGTAATTGGCTTGTAGCCGTTCTGATTAAGGATGCTTTAAATAAATAAATAAAATAAATAAATGTCAAAACAAATATTTTAAAATGTCCGGTACTTATAATAAGCATTAGAGAATAATGTCAAATTAGGTTATTAATTATTATTAGTCAAAGAGATTTAGTCAAAGAAAATTTATTAGAATATGTCAATATATTTGTACGGATTAATTATGTTTTGTCATTAAGATATTCTGTCCCATTATAATATGCTTTCTTTGTAAGAAATTGTTTAAGTGAAACTTTTAATTTGTCTACATTGCTACATTTCAATATTTCTTTAGGTAGATGGTTATAAATTCGAGGAGTCATACAAAAAACACTTTTACTAAACTGAGCAGTTCTGTTTGCAGGAAAACACACTCTAGTCTTATGACGCTCACTCAAGGGCGATTTAAACAAAGTCTTATTCATGGCAACAAACATATCAATCTCATATATATAAATACATGGCAGGGTTAAGAGCTTTAGGTCAATAAAGACAGATTTACAGCTATCAGTAAAATGAAGTTTACAAATTGCTCTCACGCATCTCTTTTGTGCTTTGAACACCATTTCCTTGTCTACCGAGTTACCCCAAAAAATAACCCCATATCTTAATAAAGACTCGACATAGCCACGATATGAAGTTATAACAGCCGTCTGATTCACTATCTTACCTAGCATGTATAGTGCATAGGAGAATTGGTTAAGTTTGGAACATATGTTTTCAACCTGATGCTTCTAACTTAAATTGGGATCGAGATGTAGACCTAAGAATTTTGCACTTTCTATTTCATTTATGTGATGTCCGTGGTATTTAACTTCAATGTCTTGTGTTCTGTTAATTTGATTTCTAAAAGTCATTATGCTAGTCTTGTTAAGGTTTATTTCTAAATTATTAAATTTTAACCATTCAATGATTTGGGCGAGTGTATCGTTCATATCCTTTTCTATTTCGTTTTTACATTCACTAGTGAACATGACCGTACTGTCGTCAGCAAATAATACAATATTTTGTTTGATATTTTTAGGTAAAAGCAAGGGACCCAAAACACTCCCTTGTGGCACACCTTGTTTTACCACATGTTATTCAGACGAAAATACAATTTCTTTCTTAGTTTTAGTGCATATACGAGTGATCTGAGTACACTGCATTCTATTACTGAGATAGGACTTTACAAGATTTAAAATATTACCTCTTACACCGTACGCTTCCAACTTTTTGAATAATAATTCATGATTCACATAATCAAACGCCTTTTTTAAATCCATGTACAGGGCCGCAACATGCTTTTAATTATTTAAGCCAGTCATAACAGTTTGCAAAAATTTGTATACTGCTAAATTTATGCTTTTCTGTTTTCTGAAGCCTACCTGCTCATCAGCGAATATATTATATTTCTCAAAGAAAGTGTTTAAATTGTTTCCAATGACCTTTTCAAATATCTTGGATATGGTGGGTATTAAGGCTATTGGTCTATAATTGTTCATGTCTAGTTTATCGCTCTTTTTATGATGCGGTTTAACAATAGTGACCTTTAATTTTTCCGGGAATACACCAGATACAATGCAGATATTTATTATGTAGCTTATTACAGGAGAGATAATATTAGACACGGTTTTAAGAATTTTGGTATGTATATCATCATATCCTGTGCAATTTGTGTTTTTTAAGGACAAAATTATTTTATTAATGTCAAAAGGTGTTGTGGGTATCATAAATACAGATTGTAATACCGTTTTATCGAATGTAATTTGTTTGGAATTTGTATCATCGATATTATTTGACCCAGTTCCTAAGAAAAAGGCATTGAAATGTTCAGCTATGGCAATAGGCTTGTCGATAATATGACCATTTACATTTATTTGTTTTACTTCTTCAGCAGGTATACATTGTTTGTTGTGGTTTATTACTGACCATGTCACTTTTGATTTATTAAAGGCAGTTTAAATCATGTAGTCATTTTGTGATTTCTGAGTCAATTTAATAATTTTGTTTAGCCGTGAAGAATATTGTTTAAAAATACTTTTGTTATGCATGTTAGGATTTTTTCTATAACGCCAAAGTTGATCACGCTTACGCTTAGAACATATTTTAATACCTTTCGTTATCCATTTAGGTTTCTTGCGAGAATCTTTTCTAATTAATTTTAAAGGAAAACATAAATAATAAATTAACGTGAACATGTCATAAAAAATGTCAAATGCTCTATTAGGATTACCCGTATTAAATACTTCGTTAAAACTTATAGCTAGTAGGTAGTTTTTGAATTTGTTAATATTTTCTTTACTATAGTCCCCTCTCTATATACCAGTGTGAAAAGCGACAAGTTGTTTTTACTGGGCACGATAGCATCTGAGCAGTATGATCGGACAGAGCAAATTCATAAAGTTTATAATTTGATCCTTTGATATTATGCATGAAGTTATCAATACAGATTCCACTTTGAAGGCGAGTGGGCTCATTTATTGTTAATTTGAGATTAAAACTGTTTATCAATTCTAATAAGTTTTTACAAGCTTTCGTGTTTACTAGGGTATTTATGTTGAAATCCCCGCACATGACGATTTTTTTCTTGGTGTAGCATAACTCATGCAGTATATTATCTAATCTTTGAAAAAAATCTTCGAGTTGCTGTAAGTTGGTTCTCGGTGGTCTATAGACACAAATAATTATTAATTTATGAATTGTAAGTTCCACGGCACAACATTCAATAATTCCTGAAACACACAACACAGGTTGACGCTATTTGAGAAACAACTTTATACTCATGATTTTTATGGAGCATTATGCAAGAACCGCCACGTCGGTTTTTACGGCAGACAGAGACAGCGGCATAAGAACTGTTTTGTTCATTTGCGTTCTCCTGATCCTTATTGGGTTTTGATGATTTACACTCGGGACTTTTATGACCATATATGTTGCATGTATAGCAGCGGGGGCCTTTAGAAAATCTTTTTTTTTATTGTGACACTTCTGACTTGTAGCAAAAGCTGATGAATCACTTTCAGTTTGTTTGACATCTTGTAATATTTTTGATTTCACCGAGTCCGAGGTGATCTTCATGTCTGAACTGTCAATGGTTATTATCTGTGACCGCCTTCTAACTTTCAGGCAGACCGGATAGCAAAAGTGTGCCTAGCCACTCGTCATCTACATGAAAGCCAATGTTTCTCAACTTATGGGCCGTTGTCATTATTTTACTGACATACTCCTCTACATTTAGACATCCAGCTAGCGTAGTATTGCATAAGTCTCGCAGCAGACCAACTCGGCGTGTGAGCCCAGAATCATCAAAAGCACGAGATAAATTTTACCAAACTTCTTTCGCAGTGCTTGATTCTTGAATATGAATATAGTTCACAGGATCGACAAGAAGTATTATCTTCGATCTAGCTTTAGTGTCACGCTTTTTGTCAACTGTACTTGAATCTTTGCATTCACACAATCTCTTTGCTCTTCATGCTGCAAATACGTTTTAACAGCAAAACACCATGTGGCATAGTTATCACGGCCGGTAATTAAGACTGCGCCGAGCGAAATGTGCCAAAACAGGCGGTCACAGCTAAGTTGATAAAATCAACACTTTTTGTTTAATACAAATATAAAATATACATTTACCATAACAATGAATGTGTTTACAATTACTCCGTGTAAAAAACTTAAAATGATTAATATTTTCGCCTACAAAATTACTTTAATTTCCTCGAATAATGCAAAAACGTAAGCTCGTGTTACGTGATTTTTAGATTATAACTGTAGAAATCTATCCTATTTTACAGTTTAAACTAAACATAAATAGCTATATTTCATTTTGTCCGTCCCAAATATTTAAGTTATTGGTTGACAATCTTTATTGTCAACCAATAACTTAAATATATCTTTATACATATCTATCAAAAAAGCACTTCAAATCCTCCGTACAATTTTACTATGGCGGCCGCGCGCCGATTTGTATATCAAGCTCTGTAATTTAGTCCAACCGCGTCTTACGCTCGGCGAAGTCTTAATGCCAGTGAATTATTTGATGACATATTGAATTCGAAAGTATTTATTACCAAAAAAACATTCACTCCAACTGTCAGGTATGATTCCATACGTTTATTACTCTCAGAGGCCGCCCAACACAATCTTCAGATAAAACAGTTAGACATTAAAACTGCTTTTCTGTATGGAGAGCTTAAAGAAGACATATACATGACTATACCTGAAGGCTTGAGCTGTGATGCTGATAAGGTATGTAGACTCCATAAATCCTTGTATGGCTTAAAACAGGCTCCCAGATGCTGGAACTTTTGATGCTGTTTTGAAGAAGTTTGGGCTAGTCAATAGTAAAGTTGGTCAGTGTGTGTATGTTGGTACTATTAATGGAGCAAAATGTTATTTGTGTTTGTATGTTGATGATGGACTAATATTCTCAAAAGATAGATCAATATTAAAGGACTTGATTCTACCACATTCTACCACATACACACAACAACATCTAGCCCAAACTAAGCAGAGCTTGTACTATGGGTACTAGACAATGGATAAACATACATATATACTTTTTTTTTTGTAAATACATACATATTATACATAGAAACACCCAGACCAAGACAAACATCCATGTTCATGCACACAAATGTTTGACTTGTGCGGGAATCGAACCCGCGACCTCAGGCGTGGCAGCCGGTTACACTAACCACTACGCCATCGAGGCCGTCAAATGCCGGATTGATGACTTACAGTCAATATTTGAAGTAAAACTACTCCCCTCAGAAATTTTGTTGGTATGGAGATACAGAAATGTGACAAGTACATTTTTATACATAAATAAAGAAAAAGGAGAAGAAGAAACAGAATAGATCATTCCATATCGAGAAGCAGTTGGATCATTGATGCACCAAGCTACAGTGAGCCTGGCATCTCGTTTGCCGTAAGCCGGGCCTATAAAATATGTATACCAAAATTTTATACTCATCTACATTTATTGTATAGGTAGGTACCTATCTATTATTTGTTGTGTTTCTGCAGTGAGGAAAGTATTCACAACACGTTAAGAAAGCGTTGCACTCTCTGCAGGTATACGAGTATGTAGGATTATCGGAGGGGAAACATGTCGGCATTGATCCGAACTTATTACTGTGACTAAACGCTTGACAAATCATAATATTACCTATTCATTTCATTGTAATCATTGTTTTATGTTGTCATTACGTACATACGACGACGTATAAATCGGGAGAATCCAGACGATTCCCGACCAACTAGCAACCCTAGGTACCTATTCTAATGTTTAGGTAGGGGCATAGTCATAGTTATGAACTTATGACTATGCGCTATATACTACTTTTATTTTCTATATTGTGTAGGATATACTTGTACCTACTAAACAATAATATCTCATTAATATTTGTTTCTTTTCACACAAATATTTATATACTTAAAAGAAGGCCTCAGCAACGTTTGTGTTTTAACCTGTTGATAAATAAATACTTAAAGTATTTTTATTTTTATTTATTAGGTGTCTACCTATAATTTATGTGTCGCGTGGGCCTTTACAAGCATTCAAACAAAGAACAGCCAGATTCGAATAACAATTTCTAGAAACACAATATTTGTAGATGTAGGTTTCGAACCCACAACACGGTGTGGCGATCACTTAAGCCTCTACGCCATCCGTGCAGTCAAAATAATATTTTTTTTTATCTTTATTGTTTTATAAGTTTTTTGTACATATGGACATGCCAACCCTATTGTAAAATGTTGTTTGTTTTTATAATGAATGTAGGACCGGATCAAGATTATTTTTGATAGAGATATGGAACAGCCTGTTAACGAGAGTGAACTGAGCGAAGTCGCAGCTAGTGTATGAAAAAAATAGAAAACATTCTTTACTACCTCGTCGGTCTAACTTATGGTCGTAAATGCCACTGCTAAGAGTGAGGTCTTGGATTCGTTATTTGAGTAGGGCGAGCGCTATATGAGTTTTATAATTCGGAGATCCTCTGTAGCGGCTCGGGACCTTAATTTCTACCCAGTACAAATCCAGACTATTCCAGACTCCGGGACTCCGCATCTGCCCTGCTCTAGATATATTAATTATAGATTACCTGATGGTTGTAGCTTCAGAATTCAATGATGGTGTGCCCCGAATAACAATGCTGACTGCTGGCAGCCTTGGTACGCTGACGGCAGTACTGCACATGACAGCCTCAAGCCAAACAGGATATTTTTACTTTAGCTATAATTGATCAGGTTTGATGCAATTTAATTTCTTTTAAAGGGGGTTGGGAACATTGTAAATTTAAAAAAAGGAGTTCGTATATGTATGCGTCTTCGGTACAAGTATTTCCGTAACTTCGGTCCTTCTTCTTCTTTTCTAAACACTCCTCTACTTATACGGGATTACTTTAAGTGTACTTTAACCCAACCTCAATCAAAAACTATGTTGATGCTGTCATCATCTCGAACTTTTGGACAGAGTGAAGTGTTGTGTCGCACTGGAGCGACTGTGTCTATTACATCCTGCAGCAGCAGCTTTAAAGCAGTGAGAATCAGTTTTTAAAACTTGGACAAAGATTTGCTTTACCTTTCCCGGCACTCACCAGAACTAAATAATTTTTATTAAGCAACTATAACAACTACTTAAATTCACCAGACATTGCTTTACATTAATGGCATTATCGGAATTTTGACAATTGTTGCCAACAGAGCATTTATTATATCTGTAACGATAAGTCCAAATTGTGGTAGAATGTTGATAAAATGTTCGACAGCGTCCCCGTTGCGCAAAATATAAGCATTAGACTATGTGTAAGTCAGGCCCTGTAGAGTGGTCTTTACCTCTTATACTGACATCGGCACGAGGTCTTTTTGTTGAGTAAGTATATATCAGAAGCACACAAATGTTTCGGAAAAACTGTAATTATTGCTTATAATCAGGCTGCTTGCAAATTAAGTTCTATAAAAATAAAAGTTCAGGTTGTACCAACTTAATAATAATTTATTACAGTGCCATCTATTGACGTCTTACTGAACTACGTAGCTAACAGTACTAGAAGAGTAGAGAGCACTAGAACTTTCTCGTACCTACTATAAGGAACATAGCGAGTATAGCGCATCTAGAAAATTCCAGAAAAGATTGTATCACATATGTAACGTGCAGCACGCGCACTGCCAAGTACTACCGCTTACGATTGTAAACTGACAATCGTAAGCAGTCAAGTATTCATCGGAGCGAACGGAAGCGAAAATATCATAGAGTATAAAGCAGTTAGAGTGGGAAAGTGTAAAAGTACCTAGTATGTATGGTGTTTTAAATTTAATTGTGTGTTAGAATAAAGCGTGTTTTAGTCGGTAATATTGTTTAAATTCTTATCCCTCGAACCCAGCACGTAACAATATTTTCTTTAAAAAAGACAACTCTCTCACTAGGATTAATTTCTGAAAAACTTAGACTTAAAGAATGCCTCGATTCGAAAAAACTAATTGTGGATCACACAAATTGTTGTCCCGTATTCAAAAATCGAGCACACAACACTTGGCACGTTGGCAGCCGCGAGGCGACCACTTAATCCACTATGCCATGATGCCATCGGATATAACCCGTGGAATTCATAAGTAGGGTAGACTGGGTACGGTTGAAACAAAGGACGGTTGAAACAGAGCAAATATCTCGTAAACGGTTACGCGGGGAGTGAGGGAGGCAAGGGGAAAACGAAGCGGATGACAGTTCCGAATACGAATTCAGTGCCGCGACGCTCCCCGCGCGTTGTTGTTGTGTGCAGGACGCCATATTGTTTTTTATTACCTAAAAGTAAGTATTTTTCTTCTGACATTAACGCTTATATTATCTGTTCTTTTTAAGTGAATGTATTGAGTGTGTGTTTGTGATTATTATGAAGCTTGTAGAATAAGGGATAGTGACTATTTTTAATGTGTTATTATTACTGTCGTAAATATAAAGTATATTCTACCAAAAGTAGTGTTGGGGACGGTTGAAACATTTTTTGTGGGTACGGTTGAAACAAAATGTTTATTTTTTGTAGATGCCGAGAGTTCGAGTGAGGAAGACTTCCAGAGGGGAAATTAACTTGTCGAGCTATAGTAAAGCATATGAGGAGGTAAAAGCTGGAGATTCACTACGGAAAGCGGCAGACAAGCATGGTATAAACCACTGTTCCCTGTTAAGATACATTCGAAAGCGAGATGCGTCCGGCAAAGACGATGAAGGTATGGGGTATAAAGCACACAATCGTGTTTTTAATGAAGATCAGGAGCGAGAATTATCAAAATATTTGATTCGTTGTGCTGATATATATTTCGGTCTATCTAAGAAAGAGGTGAGAAAATTAGCTTACGAACTTACCATTAAGTATAATTTATCACGACCTCGAACTTGGGAACACAACGGAATGGCTGGTGAGGAATGTTTTCGGATGTTTATGCGAAGAAACCCTGAACTGTCCGTACGCGCCGCACAAGCTACAAGCTTGTCAAGGGCGACAAGCTTTAATAAAAGTAACGTAGACGTCTTCTATGATAATCTGTCCATTGTCATGGACCGCTATAAATTTGAGCCCCAAGATATTTATAACACAGATGAAACCGGCATAACCACGGTGCAAAAGCCTGACAGAGTTATAGCTAGACGTGGCGCTCGTCAAGTTGGTGCAGTAACCTCCGGTGAAAGGGGTACTTTAGTGACAGTAACCTTTGCAGTAAACGCCATTGGAAATGTTTTTCCACCATTTTTTGTATTTCCGCGAGTGCGATTCCAAGACCATTTTCTTAGGGATGGGCCAATAGGGTCTAGTGGAACCGCAAATCCCTCAGGTTGGATGCAAGATGAATCATTCCTGCATTTTCTAAAACACTTTCAAAAGCATTCTAAGGTTTCTCTGTCACACAAAGTTTTACTTATACTAGATAACCATTCCTCACACATACACATAAACACACTGGACTATTGCAAGAACAATGGAATTGTGTTATTGTCTTTTCCTCCTCATTGCTCTCACAAGCTCCAGCCGCTCGATCGATCCGCATATGGCCCTTTAAAGAAGGCTGTAAATTCCACGTGTGATGCGTGGATGAGGAATCATCCAGGAAAACCCATGTCAATATACGATATACCGGGGATTGTAGCGTCTGCTATGCCCCTCGCTATGACATCTTCCAACATTCAAGCCGGCTTTCGCAAAACAGGAATTTACCCATATAACCGGAATCTGTTTACTGAGATCGATTTTGCTCCTGCATTCGTAACAGATAGACCTAATCCGGACAATTCAACTGAGAGAACAGATAGACCTAATCCAGAAAATACTAGTGAGTCTGCAGTTGTTCCTATATTTAATGAAAACCCAACCGAAGATGAAACACCACCACTATCGCCTTCTCTTTTAACTGAGGAATTACAGTTGTCTCTCCAGACACCAGTTGAACAACAAGCCCTCTTTGACTCATCAGTTCCAATAATCCAGCAAGTAAACGCTCATGAACCAGAAGAAACTATAAATACACCACCTAGTCTTGGCAGCATCGGTATTTATCAAGAAATTTCACCAAGACCGTCTACAAGTGCACAAGCTACTAATGATTGTATCGTTTTTACTCCGGAGGTAGTAAGGCCATTACCAAAAGCACCCCCAAGGAAATGTAATAAAGGGCGAAAAACTAGAAAATCAACTATTTATACTGATACACCGGAGAAAGAAGAGATAAGAAAGGAGCATGAAAAAAAATTAAAACGGACAAAAGCGAAACAAGTTAAGAAAAGATTAGACGGAAGAAAAGGTAGAGGAAAAATTTCAAAAGGAAAAAAGAAAAATACTCATCAGGATTTGTCATCGGAAGAATTTGAAGAGGAAGAATACTTCTGTATTGTTTGCTTAGCACCCTATTCAGAGAGCAGATCCGGAGAAAAGTGGATACAATGTACTTCGTGTAAACAGTGGGCTCATGAAGAATGCACAGAGGGTAGTCTCAGCTACATTTGCCACAATTGCGACTCTGAATACTCTGATTAATCTCTAAGCTAAATGTTTTCTTTAAGTTATTTCTCAATGTTTATTTGATTTAAGGAGTGTTTTCTTTAGTTTATTTTGAATGTTTTTTGATTTATAAAAAAGTTTTTATTTAGTTTATTCAAAATGTTAATTTTATTATTATTTTTATTTGATTTTAGAAATTCTTTAAATGTTTACTACTCGTCAAAGGCTGATGAAACCTTGAAGACTGATTAATGTTGTTATGTGGTGCCATAATTAGTTTTAATGATAAATAAAACATGCTTCCTTGGTATTTATTGTATTATTTGTATGTGTTTCAACTGACCCCAATCGCTGTTTCAACCGCCCCTGGCATGGGGACGGTTGAAACAAATTTGTTCTTTTTTTTAATTTTATATATTTCTAAAAATAATACCCCGGGAACTATATTGATACAGCCATATCGTAGCCAAAACTTAACATTTGAATTTCATGTATCATAATCGTCACTCGGTTTATAAACAACAAAATTATAAAAGAAAAAAGCTAAATTGTTTCAACCGTACCCAGTCTACCCTACTCATCTATGAACTGCAGTATGGTATAAGCATAAAATGAATATTTACATTAACTCCATGCTAAACGTTTTAACAAAACACTAAAGACATTTCGGTTAACATGTAAAAACTATAATAGGAAACTGCTGATCCACCCACTTCTTCAACACAACCTCAAGTTTCTCTCTATGCCAGCTCAAGATAACAGTAATTCATATCTAAAGAAAGGGAGAATTTTAATTTCTTATAGTTACCATTTCTTAATATATTGTTTACTATAAATATTGATCTGATTAAAAATTCTAATAGCTTTTGAAAGTTATATTTACTTAATTAATACCAAACGATATTTAAAAAGTTTTACCTTTTGGTACCATTGAAACGAGTTACAATATTTAAATATCTTGGTCATGTCTTAACTCCTGGTCTCAATGATGACCCTGATATTGAACGCGAGAGAAGGGCGTTGTTGATAAGGGCGAATATGCTGGCTCGCATATTTGCGCGTTGCTCACTGAAGGTAAAAATCACTCTCTTTCGAGCCTATTGCACCACTTTTTACACGTGCGGCTTGTGGTCCAGATATACGCAGAAGTCGTACAGCGTTCTCCGTGTTCAATACAACAAGGCATTCCGGGTGCTGGTGGGGCTGCCTCCTTTCTGCAGCGCATCAGGGATGTTCGCAGACGCTCAAGTCAATTGTTTCTATACGATTATGCGAAAGATGTGTGCGTGTCTGGTGTGCAGGGTGCGGGGTAGCCCCAATAGCATTCTAAACATGATTGCTGGTCAGTTGGACTGTATATACGTGAATCGGTGCGGTGCCATCTCTAACGGAATGGTACACAGGTGAGTCGCGTGTATGCCGACAAGATAACTAACTTAGTAGTTAGTCATTTAGTAATCATAATAATAGTTAGTTTATAGTTTGTTTATTATTGTCACACTAACATTGTTTGTAAGTTAAACTAACAATTTAATTATTATTTTATTATAAGTCCTAGTTACTTGAATAAATGAAATTTATTATTATTATTAAACCTGGTTGCAAAATCAACTACGCACGCAGTGTGAAAAGTTGCGAGCCACAAGATCCGAGGAAAGGTGGAGCATTGGCACTCATTAATCAACCTGTGAACAACCCTCCTATAAGCAATTGTATTGTTTAATATTTTCATAATTTCTAGCTAGTTTAGTAGAAAACCCTAAACCGTTAGCTGAATTTCTCAGAAAAGGGACTAAGCCACTTTTTTGAAATCTTATTGAGGTGTCTACGCAATCCTGTGTTTTTACTGTACCTACGCCACAATGGCAGACATCCTATACAAGAACTTTGTTATAATTTTGGGCAAGTCAAGAAGAAGTTTTATATAATTGCTGGGAAAACTATATCTAATTAATTTTGTAAATTTTACGGTTAAACCAAGGTACCTATACAGCTTTCGATAGGGGCAGCCTATTTAGTTCTTAACATGGTTTTATCAATATGTTATTCAAATAGTGGTAAAGTTTTAGGGCGCGATTTGCTGGTCGACCAAAAAGTTATTGGATTTTCTATTGAAAGTTTTCAATAGCAGTAAGGAATATGTGGCCGCTAAATCGCAATGGGCCTCCTGTTACATAATATCTAAAATCATAGTTGTTAAATGAAAATTTGTAACTCATTGGCCTACCTCTTCGAGGATAAAGGCATGCAACTATGTACGAAGATACAAAGTATTGTTTTATTCATAACAAAACACAGCACCATTTGATATATTCTAGATTTACGACCGGTCTTTATTCTTGTTTAATCCCTTGCTGGCTTGATCTTACGTAAATCGATCACAGACCCACTAATTGATATTATTGTTTGTTTAGGTACGTCAATAGTAATATAATGTATATTGTAATTAATTAATAAAATATATATTAAGTATTATTAGGTAGGTATATGTATATAAAAAAAAGATTAAGCTTTGTATGGCAGCTCATACTAAACCGGTAAACAAGGGTCTATTTTATATAATGTGGACTGCCAAAATTAGTAATAGATAAAGAAGTTATGTGTTTTAAATCAAACAATGGTCCCAAAAGGATTAGTTGGCAGCGGAATTTTGAAACAGGACTCTCAAGACGATATACGACTAGACCATAAGGCCTACTTGATTTTGGACGTGTTTGGACGCTGGCCATTGTAGACTGGGCTTAAAAGAACACTGAACTTAAAGTGAAAGAATATAAATTATGTGATGGTGCTAGCAGACTACATCTAGTCCAGATATAGTCAGCCAGCAAAGCCAATTCCAGGATCTATTTGTCCGAGCTTGATAAAACAATGATATACTTATAGTAATATTTACTATGCGCTTATTACTTAGTTATCTACTATGCACTTATAACAATCAAATACTATTGTCGTTGTGGCGACTCCGCACAGACGAAAAAGTTCAGATCATCCAGGACCCGACGTGATCATCCAGCATCTAATGTCATTCAGCACTCGACTTGATCATCCAGCACCCGATGTCAATGGAAGCAACCTTCATGAAACAGACCAGCATCTTCGGCCTCAATAGGGACCACCACAAGCCTGCAGTGAACACGCAGCCTGATGTTCCCTACGGCCTTACCAGCGTCAAGGCTCAACCCACTGCACACACAGTCCAAGCAAGCAGGGCACTTCACTCCCGTCAACGCAGCAGTCAGCCATGACGCAGCAACTACGCAGCATCAACCCTGACTCACTTTGGGACACACTGCAATGCAACAACCCCGACTCACTGAGGCACACGCACCGGTCTAGCGGCATACGGTTTTGAATCACTGGAACTAGCGGCATCCTCCACTGGCACTGGCAACGCTCTTTAGCAGCATCGACAACTGTCTCATCAACCTGATCGACCTTCGGTCTTGGGAGGGAATACTATGACGACTCTGCACAGACGAAGAAGTTCAGCCTACTTTTAGACACTACACAGCCTACTTCCAACAGATGGCGCTATATACAATAAGTTCAAATGACGTAATTCAATCCTGAATCGTACAAGTAACATTTACACAGCGACTAATTAGGTATATATATAAGCTCCCAACATCAACTGTTGGCACGTTCACCCAGCTTGGTCGGAGGACCACACCGTGATACGCGAACGTCCAATCAGATAATAATAAACGAAAACGCGTTTTTATCCATTTTAGTCAATTTATACATAAAATTGCAGACACGCGTACTATACAGAAGACTCTATCTAATGGAAGTTAAGAAGTTAAAGAAGAAAATTACTCTCTAACCATATTCGAGTACTTGTACACCATGCTAATAAAAAAGCGACAGATTTTCTTATAACCTAGGCATTATAGGGTACTATCAGTGAAGGCGACGTTCTTTAACAAGTCAAGACATACCCATCTCTAAGATTAATAAGTACAATAAAGATGTTTGCTGCAGTATCGACATTAGGGTAGAGGATGGTCAACATGAGGGCACGCCTAAGGGAGAGTACAAGAAGTACGAGGTAATGTGTCGATAATCAAAGGTAGCTACATCATTTAAATTTTCTGGTCACACTATGTTGATACCGTGTGTGGACAAAATCTTTATAAACGATGCGAGAACAAAAAAATTGCTACGTCGCATTGTCTAATCGCCCTCCGAGGACAGACATCATTAGAAGTGATGATAATACACGATATTTTCTTATGAACTTTTTGCTCACATTCACCAGAGCTGATAGGGAATAGGGACCATAGAACTTTCGTTCGCTTCTTCACAACAGCGCACTGGTAGTGCTACAACCTGCTCCGAACGACTATAAAACTACTTAGTAATTAAAGTAAAATAAAGGTAGTTTAGGGCACCTAACAAATCTTAGTGCAACTATAGCAGATCTGTAGCTGCAAGGCATTAAAAAATTTGCTGGAAATTATAGATGGTTAACGTTAATGTAATCCAGATGATACAGTACCTAGTTAAGTTAATAATCAAAATAAAAAGTTAATCGATGCGAAGTATTTCTGTCAGTGAATAATGTTTATGAGATAGGCAGTAGCGTGGAACCTTTATCTAGTATACCTATTGTCGAATTTAGCTTTAAGCTCAGATATAGGCTACTTAGTATTAGCGAGTTAAACAAAGCAAAAATCTAAGTTTTTATATCAACTACTTTTCGCTGTGGTCCGTCTAGTTAGTGGCATTAGAAAAGGAGCTTGCGAGTTGCGACACAATGATTTTATAGGTACACCAAACTACTGCAATCTTTATACATATATGTTGGACCGTAATCTGAAGCATACTTATTGCTGTTAAATAAATTACAAATGATTATTAACTTCATAATTGCATATAACATATTATCCTACGTGCAATATCTACGACAAAGTCATGTGCGTGTCTCAAATATAAGGAATTTCCTAGCGTACACAGTCTAGGTAATGTATGTGACGCAAACCTTGATAGTGAAAAATTAAATTGATATTTATTATCCTATAACTAATTTCGTAATTGTTATACAAAATACCATAATGAGTTATTTCCGAACCAAAACCAAATTAATCAAGCATCGAACTTGTTGTTTCAACTTTCTTCAAACCTAACATTAATTGCTTAAGTAAACACTCAATACTTATGTTTATCCTACTCAATACTAAACAACGACAACTAATCAACACCATTGATAAGTCAGCGAGGATGGCTTATCAATCCCTATACATAAGTGATGAAAACTAAAATATTTGTAGCTATTAATATTATTTGATGTGTAGTCGTGTGTACTTATCTATAATGCGATCATTACACTTTCGCGCAATGACTAAAAATAGTGTTCTTTTACTCCTAATAGTATGGTCACATCGCATGTTCGCAAGTTGAAACTGATGATGCGAACATGCGATGTGACCATACTATTAGGAATAGGAGAACACATCTATTTAGTCAAAAAAAAATGTATTACATACGTACGTAATACCTACATTTTTTTAGTTGAGCTATCACGTCGTGCCTTTTGTCACTTTGTCAGTTTAAGATGCAATGTCATCAGGACCTCATATAAATAAAATTTGCGCGAACAAGCGATGGTCGCCTAGTTGAGTTAGTATATAGTAACTATGAACTAATTGCGATTTTAAGTAACATAATTTTATGATGATTATTGCTGTAAATGGGTCTGCTTTATAAGGTTTGTGGGTATTAACCGATTCGTTGCGGATCACACGGCAGGCGTGCCATACCTTCTTTTCCCATATGGCGGATGACACGAATGTCGTGTCATTTTTAAATTCCTTATAACTCGCTCAAATTGAGATTTTAAGAGGTGCTTCTTGAACTAAGCATTTATTGTTTTGAATTTAGATCATGCCTATAGTCTTCGTTTCTGTATATAATGCGAATCAGAGTATCAGACAATTTCAGGAGTTGACAACCCTGACAACGAAATACCTACCGTATGCTATTGTGTGATATGGTTTATTTTTGCGTGAAACAACGATAAAATAAAACGTGCCGGCGCGGCGCGTCTATTGTTTGCGGGCCATAGGCTGCAGTTAGACGAGAGCGGAAAGGCCGCGCGGCGGCCGCGTACTAGAATTCGTTAATAGAGAATTAACTCGTCCAGGTCGGGCAGTGTTGAGTTTGCCTGGCAGGAATTTCTCATTAGCAAATCAGAATTGCAACTGTGGCCAGTAGAACGTAATAGGCTCGGTAAACTAAACCGAATTTTGGTCATAGCTACTAACCTTAACAAAGATGAGCTATCTGCGAAGGATATATTATAGGTAATGCACAAGTGGGTGCAATCACAAATAAACTCTCTTTTCCATAAATCTCATAGGCTGGTGGAACAACAGTCCGAAACAACCGCAGGAACATCAGGCACAAGACCAAGGGCTTTACGTGCTTGCTGGGGTATGGAGGTGTGCATCATCGCCAACCTCAATTTGACTTGTTTTAAGCCCGTCCCGGGACACACCCTTTAATAGAGCATAGCAGTGGGACCTTAGCACAGCAGTCGAATTCACTACCGCTGCGCCACGCAGGCAGGCCTATTACGTCGGACCAAAAATAGTAGTTAGCGAAATGTACATGTAATACATAAAAGAATATCACACAAATTTTGCTAATAATGGTTTAAATGACCGAAGGCCCGTGGTACAACAGCCTCACCATTCGAGGATGTCGCAATACTATGGTTTAGGTTGCAATTGAGCGTGACCATTATTTTTTATGATATAACAATGCAAAATCACACAATGTGTATTAATTTATCTTTACTAATATTATAAAGATGCAGAGCTTTTTTATTTGTTTGGTTGAACGCGCTACTCTCAGGAACTACTGGTTCTAATTGAAAAATTATTTCAGTGTTGGATAGCCCATTTATCGAGGAAGGCTATAGGCTATATAAATCACGTTACGAGCGATAAGAGCGGAGCATCAATGACAAATATTGCAAAAACTGGGAATATTCTCTTATGTGAAGCAGACAAAGTTGCGCCGGTCAGCTAGTGTTCAAAAACTTTCAAGCCAATTAGAAAATGTTAACATAGTTGAGCCAAACTCTCAAGAGGAATTTCTCAAGTAGATGTGCGTATAAAATGGAGGAGGGTTAACACAACATTCATTTCATTTTTTGTATGTAAGTAAAGACTTTCCAATAATAAAATATTATCTATTATGGAGGCCCACTGATACAGAAATTGTACAGTGTAGGTAGAAGGCAAAAAGTAGGTACTTGAAATATACGACATCTCAAGTTGTCGCGATATGATTTCGATTAATATGTATTCGCGTGCTTTTACAATCAAGGAGTAAGACGTTTAAAGAAAGCTAAAAATAAATAGATTGCTTTACTACAAAAGGTGAATCAGGATTAGAATAAAAACAACACAAAAAGCTTATTTAGAAATCAATCAATAGTCAGGGCAGAGCACTTATAAATCAGTGGATAAGATATAGGTACATGGATGAAGCATAAAACAAAAGCATAAGTAGGTAGTTGTGGACATCAGGATTATTCCTTAGAATTGAAGAATATATTAAAATTTCAAGCCCAAAGTCTTACCTCACTTGTTCCAGTTTTCATAAACACCAACAGCAAATATGGAAAGATATAAATGTGCATGAGATGAATGTTGAAAATTACATGCATTTTCAGCTTTAGAAGTAAGCACAAATAATAATTCACATACAATGGAATAACTTGTCTTCACAGATGAGTTTGATTTAATTACAACTAATGAATTCTAAATGCATATTATAAGATAGCCCATACAACAACAAAAAAACGCATGAAACTAATGAAATTCATAAATATAAACCATGATATTGAGTGATGAAATTGCTCACTGAAAAGTCAAGAGAGAATAATAAATACCTTCATATTATTAAAAATGCAATTTTGGGGTCTATTTCTTTGGTTGATATGTATTAGCCACAACAGGCATAAATGTATATTTAACATGTAAAATAGGTGGAAATATATCACAGATTTACACAACAATTTTCGTTGTACAAAAATAGTTATAAAATTTAGTAACTAACTTCCAAATTTGTAACACTAACCAATCATTTATAAAAATCTTAAAATTATTTGGCTAATGTTACAAATAAGATCCATTATATCAAAAGTAAAAAGATTACACTTGCATCAATCATCATCATATACCCTGTAAATAGAGATTTCTTACATTAGATGTGGAACTTCACTGAAAGTACCTAGTGCCATTAGTCCCTTTGTTTTTACCTATTCTTTTGATTGTCCAATTTTAACCATATTAAAGTTCTCATTGCATAACTATTATAGTTCACCACAACACTAAGATTATTTGATTCAATAAAGTTCAAAGTTCAAACACAATTTTTTATTAGCAATTATCAGATAAATCAATACATTAGGGGTTGATACAGTTTCATCGTCGATCACGGTATGATCTGTGTGATTCACGTTCACGACTACGTCCACGAGAACGATCAGAAGTACGCCAGAGGAATTCATCTACAGAACGTTCATAAGACCTCTTGTCATAAACTAACACTGAACGAGGATAGTCTGCTAACTCGTAATAACGTGGTGGGGGTGGTGGTGGAGGTGGTGGGGGTATTCCGTCATATGTCGATAGGGCACCACTAAATCCAGGTGGGGGCACATATGGCAATGGTGGCAACTGATGATGCATTGATCTCATATATTCTGCCACATAGGCTTCAGCTGCTGCAGAACTGCTACTACTGTATGCCTCACGGTTGCGTCCAAACCATACTGGTAAACGTTCCCGCATGTATGGTGATGGTGAACGTCTCTTGTATGAACCAGATGATATTCTACTTCGTGGTGACATAAAAGACTTTCTCCTATTCCGTGATGATGTATTCAAGCGGCTTCTATAGTTGGAACCTCTGGAAGATAATGGTGCTCTATATGTCCGATAATTGCCTCCACTTTTTAAATAACCCTTCTTGGCAGCTTCTTTAGATTTTCTTAAAATTGGAGTCATTTCAATGCCTTCATCTTCTGGAAAGAGGCGGCAAAGTTCTTCTGCAACTTTTGGTTCAATTTCCTGGCCATCTCTTCCAATTTTAACTGGCTTGCCCTCATTCCATGGGTTGTAAAGATGTAGTGTGCTACTAAAAGGCAATTCTTTTCGACATATCCAATCAACTTTGAACACACCATCTAGAACTTTGGCGGAAAGACCTGGTGGTAAAACCCATGATATAGGGGGAACGTCACGACGTGATTCACTCCCTAATCTGGCAAATCCGGCAAACTTGCCACTTTCCTTTACTGAGAATATTAATAATACGTTTCTAGATTCCCTATAAGCTTGGTTCAAATTTGCTTCATTTTGAGGGAGTGTCGACCACACACCTTTCGCCTTTGACAGTGTTATGTTTTCGGCATTATTCGATTTAATTAAAAAGAATCGTGTGTCTCTGAATAAATAATTCAACTTGGTCATGTAGTCATACGTCTTTATTTTGATACTGTTAGCAACGCATCGTCGTTTATTTTGTACAGGTGAATGGCTTGCTGACTTGGTTCGTTTACGATTAGCGCGTCTCTCTTTTGATTTAGTGCTTACTGAACTGATACTTGGTGTGCTAGACTCACTAGAAGTCGAGCTTGACACCTCACTGCGGGTATCAAAATCTTTTCCTTCCTCCAATTGTTTTAGTTCTTCGCCAATCTCTGCTTCCACTTCACCAACGCCAAGGTTGACGGCGTCGGTGTTGTTTGAGACCTCCATTTTCAGTTCAACGTGTAATTACTCATAAAAACAAAGAGATAGCCAAAATTATTGTTGCAAGTACTTAATTATTAATCATATTGTTTATTCCTATATTATAGCACACCATTACTAGATTACAACATATTCAAAATTCTAAATTACATTAAACACTCCAATCATTTACTTCAATCAAGCTCAACACTCAACAGCAAGCGACAGCGACAATCTGTTACTTTTTAAACTTTGGATTCATGTCTTTTTAGATAGATTTACTTATGATGATATTACACAGGTGATCATTTAGTCTATTATAGTAATTGTTTTATTTTTAGTATAAATAACAACAAACAATAAAAAATGTGTTTCTTTGTTACTTAAATAGGTTGACGCATGGGCCACAGTCCGTTTACCAAACACAAATTAGCTTCAACACAGGTGGTTAATTTATCTGTAGACAACGAAGTAACAATAATAAAGAAAAGGTATTTTAGATTATTTCTACTCCTTACTTGACTCCTCGACGCCGAAGAGCCATACGCTGTTGATAAATGTTATGAAATTTAAGCGGTCGATAGTATCCACTGACAAAATACTGTAATAGTTAATTATGAACAGCACTATTTTATATATTATAATCAAGCGATTGATGGGGCAACTACTACATCATCAACATTGAGAGATAAAAAGAAATAGTTTAGTTGCTATTATGCCGATATGATAGTTCTGCATGATGGCGACTAATGTCTAAATTAACCAATTTTAGATTCTCATCTAGCTCGAGCGAGCCCGCAACAGTTGCACAAAGAACAAAGCAGCACTCAAAATAATACTGTGCCCTCCTCACTCCCAGAAGTAGTTTTTATTCAGGGCTGAAGTATTAAACTTGCTTCCTTGCGTCCCATCTTAGGTGATAATCCTCATTGGCGCGTATCCACTGCTGAGGTTTAGAAACAGGTCCATTCCTGCAATACCGGTTGTTATAAACGCTGGTGACATTATTTTATTTGCTACTAGTCTAACTGCATTGACGAGTTGTTTCAAAATGAATGAATTAAAATAAAAGAGTTTGGTAAGTACCTGACGTTAAAAATTAAAATATAAAGACACATAGTCTCTCGCCCATGCCTTGGCTGGGGTATAATTATTTGTATATATGATGAACTGCCCCAATACGTCCTAGGGTACCATTAATCCACATTTCGCTAGTTATGATTTTAGGTCGCATGTAATTCTACGGGGAAATTGTCAAACGCCGCACATTGATTCGGTTAGAACATTCTAGCGGGATAATATTCATGACGTAATTTCCAGAAACCACTGATAACGACTTGTAAACAACCAGGTAACGAATTCCAAGAATTAATTTGTTGATCACCTCATTAATTAAGGTATCATAATTCATAGGTATCAGGGGATCAAAGTAACCATTATAAAAGAGGTCATTTTCATTTGCAAATCAGTTGCATTTTATGCACACTTTTGTTAACATATTTTAAAATTGGTAGCAAAGTGAAACGAGTTTTTTGTGATGGAATATTCTGTTGAAGGTATGTACTTACTTTATTATGACTTATATTTTTTTGTAAACAATATTGTTTACTTTTTGTGTAATATCAATTTGTAAATGTATAGATAAATCCAGCAAATTTTACATTAATTGTAATCTTTAAAGAGCAGGAACTTTTTTTATCCACATATATCCACCTAGATTTTTCTATATGTAATACCTACAACATTCAGTAGGCCAATTCACGTATTTAAATGAGTTTACTTGCAGTGCAGTTGCAGTTAAGTTTCGATCAAAACAGCTCTTTTCGTATTCACGTAATTTTGACAGCTGATGTTTCAGATACAAAATCCGACGTAAAACTTAACTGCGACTGCCTACGGACTTCATCGAAACTCGATCGGTGCGTCGAGATATTACGTGATACAGATTCTTATATATTATAGACCCCGAAAAGGCCGGAAAGTAAATGTTTTTTTCAGTACTAATCTTGCCTATGACGAAAATTGAGTTTTTTGAAGAATGGCTAAAACATGACAAAACTGATCGGAGCAGTGGCATTTTTAATTATATAAATGAAACATTCAATATGTCTGATGTTTCTGACGATTCTCTAAAACGACTCAAAATGAAAATATCCTGCCTTTCAGCAAAATTCAATCCAAAATGGACTTCTTTAAAGTGTAACAAAGAAATGTTTCTAAATTGAGGAGGATTATTTACTCTCTGAATATTCTACTGAATGGGAGAGCGGTGATGACGACTCATCTGATGGTGATTAGTAGGTTTAAGTATTTTTTAATTGTAATTATTATTCTTATGCTTATTTTATTGTGTGTTGTTGTTGCTTATAATATGCCTTAGTTTAAAAGTGATATAATATTATATTTCTTTTACTTATACACCTTGTTATTTTAAATAATTGATATATAGATACTGTTATTCTATTAATTTATTTTAATAGAATTATTTCTATTAAAATAAATTAATAGAATAACAGTATATCGTATATTAATAAATATGTAATGTTAATAAATATACTATAATTATGAATTTTATTTTTTTCTTAGAAATTTCTTTATAAACAAACATGATAGTGCTTTACACACACAATGAGTAGGTAGACGTAGCTAATTAAATTAGCGACAATAGTGAACAAATGAGACACATTAATAAACCACTTCCGTCTTGCAGCTACATATTTCGATTAATACACATAGGTAAAGCAAACATTTTTGCAAATTTGTTTTTCTTAAAATTTGTTAAGATACCTAGAAAATACATACACGATTGGAATAAGTGAAGAAATAACATTGTCCCGCTAGCTTGTACTAGTTGAGACACTGTGCGCCGTGATGCTACTGCTCACGAATGATGACATGTATGAAATGACTTGAGCCGCAAACCGCGAAATGATCTTGTCTTACCATAGTTTCTCTTATCTGCAACTTAGTAACCCTCCTATGCTGCAGATCATTACACCCATCGATGGTATATTTGATCGATGAGTACACCTAAGTAATATAATATACAACCACGTGCAAGGTTGTGAAAATACTTATACTAATAAGTCTTAAATAATTACGCAGCCTACCAAAATATGGTTTCCAAGTAGGAAATGATAAGATTTATCAATTAAATATAGTGCCAATAAAGCGCCTGTTACCATAGTTACCGACGGTGATGAGCTATAAAATTGCTAACACGAACAGTATCATCAGGCTGTATGGCTATCGGTATTATTTTACTGAAAATATACCTAAATATGCAGAATATAGGTACTTAATTATTATGAAACACAGCTATGTACTTATTATAATCTATGTAATACTGTTTCAAATGTCTGAGACATTTTATTTTTGAAATCACTTATTAAATATGTAGTTACTGAGTACGAGTACGTACTACGATTAGTTAGTTCCTACTAGTGCTTTGTAAAGAACTTTTTGATATAACCAGTAATTCTAAGTCCCGTCTACGTGTTCTGTTTAACCTAATTATTATCGTTTTAATCTATGAGTTTTAAATGGGCCGGTTTTTCCATCGTCAGATATCTTTTATCTGAAGAATAAATATGGAGGTTTGACATATTTTCTATACAAAAGCTGTCAAAACGTCTAACATATTCCCCAGATAAAAGTTATCTGACGATTGAAAAACCGGCCCTCAGGGTCGATTTTTCAATCGTCAGATAACGACGAGAGAAAAAGAACAGACGATTGAAAAATTGACCCTTAGTATTACAAATTCGATAAAAGATGGTTGTCTTTATTGTATACTGTACATCGAATTTGTAATACTGCATATATATTTTCAGAAAAACGAGTAAAGAAAACTACAATCATGTTATTTTTCACTCCTTTTATGAAATTTTGTAAATTGCTGTTTCGCCTATAATTAGAATATGTCCTCATCATCTTAACAATCTTTTCTACCGTTTAATATTCGATTTAAATTCTTGCAGTGGTTGTGAATAAAAAAACTGCAAGTTAAATTAATCAAAAAAATAATTAAATCTTCTTAATGTTCTTCACAATTAATAAAATTAAAATCAAGCATCATTAATATTATTGTGAAGTATTTAATATGATTTAAACATGATTTACACCCAGGAACACAACACTTTTTATCAGACATGATAATAAGTACACAAACAAAATAGTCAAAATTAAACAATGTTATTTTTGCATGTAATTCACAAACACTTAAACGAGTAAGCCGGAGGAACCGTAGCTCAACTCAACGGATTAGATTAAAAAAAAACTTGATACAGAAAACAGCTGATTAGAACAAAATAATGCCCACACGCATCAAAGATACGTACCCATTATATTTTCAAAACACGCCGTCCACAGATAACAAAAATAATTTCTGATCTAAGCAAATTTTTATTAAAACGCCATCTATGAATTGAAGTAGAATAGTTTCTACACGTTATAATACTACTAAGTTCAAAAGTCTTAGAAGTTAATAGGTTTGTATGACTTATTTTACTCTATTCTAATTGGCCTCTTTATATCTAATGTTCTTCCATCGATAATGTACTAAGATTATAGACCCTGGGGTAGTATTTAACTGCACAGCAAAATATGCTTACCAAAGATACTAATTGCACAGCAATATATATTTAAAGAGATCAAACTATTTGCTGTGCAATTAGTATTTTTGATGGTCTTTATATTTAATCCTACTACCAAATCTACTTAATATGTTTGGACAGGTATGATTTAGTTAAAATTTAATTAAACGAACAATTTGGCGGAGCGGTCGTGTTCAGTTTGTTTATTTAGTTTTTATTTATCTGTTTCTAAAATGTCAAAGTGGACAGAAGAGACTACAGTAAAGTTTGTGGAAGAGTATTTGAAAAATGAATGTTTATGGAATATTAGAAGCCCGAATTACACAAATAAACTGGCTATACAAGAAGGGCTTGCCGGTATAGTGTCTGCTATGAGGATTAGTAATTTTCGAAATAAAGATGTTGAATCAAAAATCAAAAGCATCGGATCGACGTACTCACAGGTACTACAAAAAATGAAAGATTCGACTAAATCCGGCTATGGCACAGATGATATATACAAGCCAAATATAAAATGGTTTGAAAGTTTACATCAAACATTAAATTCCGCGAATATTGGTGACTCCAGAAAAACACAATGTAATTTGGTTAGTAGAATTTATTTGTAATATGTGTTAATTTTATTAATGCCTCGTCGGTATAGCGGTACCTACTAGTGTATGTGACTGCGGATCACGAGGTCCCGGGTTCGAATCTTGGGTCGAGCAATGTGTTATTTTGTGGGTGTTTTGTTAGAAATTTCTCAGTAACAGCACGGAGTTTGGAAATGTGCCCGGTAAATGGCAAAGGGTTGGCTCCTATTACTATGGTCCTAAAAAATAGGTGGCAGAATATGGGTGTGTAATAGACCTCCGCATATATATACCTACGGGGCCACTGGAGTGAGACTATATGATATGTATGTATTATTGAAATAAAGTAAAACAAATAACGCGACAAAATCCGTATAAAGTGTTTAATTTCAATATATATAATTATTGAAATTAAACACTTTATCCGGATTTTGCCGCGTTGTTTATTTTACTTTAAAACACTTTTATCACATAATTTTGAAAACTCTAACACAAGGTACAATTATTGAAGTTTACTACTATTTAGATTATTTAATTTAATTGAAACTATTTATATTTAAGTTTACACTTTGGCGACGTTTCGGTTGCCTTACAGCAGCCATGTTCACGGGGAGATAGGATGGTAGTAGGTTAAGATGTTCTGAAGTGTACCTAATTATTTCAAAGTACCCAAACATCATTTAATCTTTGGTGTTTTATATTTACGCAGAATGAGCTCAAAGTATTATGAAGTCTAGTTGTGTTTTGCTTCTTCTTGGGGTTTGACTATTTTAATTACTGGATCCCAAGCTGGTGGTACATTCCAACCATCTTCTCTTTTGAAATTAGGATGATTTTTAGTTTCAATAGCCTCGCGACGCATCCTTGGTAGGAATCGGTGTTCTTTTGCGAGTATCTGTGTGGTTTGTCAAATCGTAGGTAGTGGTTGGTTTCCTGTTGCACGTGTTCACACACAACAGACTTCAACGAGCGTTAGTGTTTAACATCAGCTATATGTGCTTGTATGAGAGTCCACAGTCACAATCTATTTCATAGACCCTGCATCTTGTAAAGGTAATTAGCACTTGACGGATGGTAAAATTTTACTTATCTTCGTTGGCGGCTTGAAGTATGTGTTGATTAAAGCTCGCTTCAAGATGTAGCCAATCTTGTCAGTGATACCCCTTACATATGGTAGTATGGCAGGCTGGCGCTCGACTGTGGCTGGCTTTTCACAGACGCGGCTGTTGGAGCTTGTTGTCTTGCAGTACTGGCTTGACATGTTGAAGCTCGGCGTCCAGGTGTTTCTTGTCACAGATCCCGTGGGCTCTCTGAAACAAAGACATTCCTACAGTAGCTAACTATTTAGGATGGTGGTGAGATTCACCGTTTAAGTACCTATTTGTATGGGTCTTTTTGATGATCAGGACTCCTGATGAGAAAAACATCTAAGAAAGCTAATTAATTATTTGCCTCTAATTCCATAATAAATTGGATGTTGTTATTAATGGAACTAAAATGTTTTAGGAATGCATTTACATTATCTGTTGATAATATTGTGAAAGTATCGTCTACATACCTCTTATAAATCCTGGGTGTGATGGTGGTAGTCTGCAAAGCTCGAGCCTCGAAGTCCTCCATAATATACGTCGGCAATAACAGGTGATACTGGCGAGCCCATTGCCACACCATCCACTTCTATGTGGAATTTATTATCCCACAACAGAAAGCCAGTTGTTAAGCAATGGTTTAGTATTTCTGCATATTCCTCAGGCATATTGTTTTCTATTAGCTTTCTTTTAGTTATATCAATACAGTCACGAACAGGTATGCATGTAAATAATGGCTGCACATCAAAACTAACCACTGTTTCTCTGTCAGTGAGACGTAGGTGTTTAATCTCACTCACAAATTGGTATGAATCCTTCACATGTGCTCTCGAGTTGCCGGGTGTCGAGAACAATATGCCTGAGGAATATGCAGAAATACTACTTAACTTTTATGTTTTTTAATGGAATACACATCTGCTATTCTTCGTTTTGTCGGGCGCTTGGGATCGAGCGGTAAAGAAGCGTATTTGCGTAACGTGCTGTTAGCACAAAAAAGCTGTCTCACTGTCATTACCTCACATTCTTTGTACAACTGTGTAGTACTAAACCGATAGTGTTTGAAGGTCATAACCTTGAGAACAGCTCTCTGCGTCCTTTCCAATTTGAACATACTTGACCTTGGAGCACCACTCCAGACCGTTATGCCAAAAGATAGAATAGACTGGCAGAGAGAGAAATAAACCATACGTAAGGTATTATCATCAGCACTATAATGCAAGTTTTTGAAAACGGCTATTAACTTTCTAACTCTGCAAGACAAAGCGTTAATTTGGTCTTTCCACGAAATAAGATTGTCTATCAATATTCCCAAGTACTTAACAGAGGTCTTTCTTATCAGGGGAAGGCAAGAGCATTGGCTTGAGTAACCATTGCAAACATGTGCTTTGATTGAGAAAGAGTTATCTGGTTGCAATGAAGTTTTAAGTGTAAACGGAATATAGTTATATATATATACATACATACATATATATATATATATATATATAACTATATTCCGTTTACACTTAAAACTTCATTAGTATATATGTTTATTCTATAGTCTTCTCAACATTTAACGTCAGACTGATTGCGGATAGCCAAGACATGATAATACTAAGGACAGACTCCGCTCTATTGCGATATTCTGTCCAGGTTGCATGTAGGTCCTAAAAGGGCCGTATCATCCGCATATGTCTAAATGGAGCAATTTGGTAATGCTAGATCACATAGGCTATTTACATACACTAGAAAGAGTGTAGAACCTAAAATAGAGCCTTGCGGCACACCGTAAGATATACCCCGTACATTCGTCGCTGATATATGGGGTAACTTTAATATACTGCCTTCGTTCAGATAAGTAGCTCTTGAAGATGTATGCATGTGCAGGATCTCTTACCCCAATTCTCTCCAGTTTTTTAATTAAACCAAATAAGTAGGTATATAGGTATATATTTCAAGGAAGGTTATCATAATGTTTATTGTTGTATCAAGGACAATGAATGCTATTTGCAACAATTTTAGCATATCATTCGAATTCGCCAATCTACTGATCCTTCTCCAACAAAATAATCTGCATAGTCGTCACGGATTGCGCGGGCGTCTCGAGATGAGTGATTATGACTGTTCGTGGGTAGATCTTGCAACCCTTCTGATGGTACAGCTCGCCAATCTCCTGAAAAAATATGGCCATTGTGTGTGTCTTCAATGTCTACTGTAGGAGCATTCACATCACTTTTTGTTTTACGAAGCCAATTGTGTAAAGCGCAACAGGCTTTAACAACTTTGTCAATTTTGTCACGGCTGATAGGAATAGGTCTTTTAAATACTCTGAGTCAAGCAACTAAAATTCCGAAGGCATTTTCTACTATGCGACGTGCTCGTGAGAGACGATAGTTAAAAACTTTTTGTTTTACAGTTAAATTGTTTTCTGGGTATGGTTTCATAAGGTATAGTTTCAAGGGAAAGGCGTTATCACCAAGAATGATGCGTCCATCTGGATGTAAATTACTCTCTAGGGCTGTACTTAGACTGCAATTTCTGAAGACTCTTCCATCAGAGACTCGTCCATTACATCCAATGTCGACATAGCTAAAACAGTAATTGTCATCTACAATAGCTAGTAGGATTGTGCTGTTCGAATGTTTATAGTTATAATAAAGCGGGGGTTGCTTTCATCACAATGTGCTTGCCATCTATAGCACCACAACATCTAGGAAAATGCCATTTCTTGCGAAATCCTGTTTCTATTATATCCCAATCTGTGTTAGTAGTAGGTAAATAAATAAATAAATAATAAATAAATATTCTAACACATACACACAAGTATCTGCAAAACAAAAAAATAAACAGTTTAATGGTTTGTGTAAATAATTTGTTACATGTGAATAATAAAAAAAACAGTACTGATAATGTAACTCATCAATCACCTGATGATGACATCAGCCAGCTCGCAGCAAACAGCGAACAACAATTTACTTTACCAAATCCTGCTAATTCCCTTACCCGCAAAATAAGACTTCGGGAATTACATTCACTTGTGCATAAAGTAAATAGAATCAACAATTCACAACCTACTGCTGAACATGAATTTGACAAGTTCGCGAAAAGTGTTTCAAGTCGCAACAAGCGCAAAAATACATCTAAAATTATTTGTCAGTCAATTATTTGGATTCTTTCACTGTGCGTCAATTGTTGAATTCACAAAATTCAACAACTGACGCACAGTGAAAATATCCCTTCGCCAATACGCTCTAGTAGCAATTTTCTCCATCGCATTCGGCAAATACGTATTATGTTGAATCCGGGGTGGATCCAACGCACGCTAGTGCACGCCAGATACTGAAGATGTATCACAATGTCTTATAGTTGAACCGAATATTCTGTTACAGGCATTGTGGGGGTCAAGAAGTAGTAGTTTTTAAATAACTTTGTGAAGGATAAGCCTATGTTTTTTCTGGTTTGTTTTTTATGATGATTTGTGTTAAAATATAAATCAATATAATAGTAAATTACCTGTTTTCATAATTACAATGTATACCTACGTTAGTTGACGATGTATCAAAAACTGTTATTGTTGAGTATATTATTTTTGTCTTTTTGATTCACTTACCAGTGTGACGTTCATAAGTGTTACTTTGCGACATAAATGAATAATTTTTTTTGACTTTGTCTTAATAATGTTATGAGGGATAAGCAGTTGTACCTATGTATTTTCTCGTTTGGATTATATGATAGTTTGTGTTAAAATATAAATTAGTATAGAAGTAAGTTGTATGGCTTTAAAATTTGTTTCATAAGATAATTTCAGTCAATACACAATAAATATAAATCAGTACCTATTTCACTGACTACTTAGGTACTAATTTAATTTAATAAGGTAATTCTAGTGAATAAATCATAAATAAATAATATTTGAATTTTTCCTTATTGTTCCTGTATGAAATCCTTTTGGACTTGGTATATAGCTTCACATACAAAAGGGAGCATTAAACATAATATACTTGATTTGGAAACTCTAAAAAAGTGCGATAGACTGCGAAAATTATTTACAGTAGCGAGATAATATAATACAATGTGTAGTTTTAATTTTGGTTCTAATGCACATCGCATTACAGTATCTTTTTATGAATCCTACGCTTAACTTAAGACAACAAATAATCAAATTATTCTTCCGACATTCGTAGAACATTGAAATATTCTTGATTATCTTCTCCTGCTACCTCATTAAAAAAAGTTGCACTAGTGCCAAATTGATTCCTTCTGCTTATCCAATTTCTCACCCACAGTCTTTTAGGTATCGACATTTCTCTTCTTATTTCGTCTTTAACTTTCCAAAAAATATTTGTCAAAGACCACTTTCAAAATTTAGCTGGTTCCGGTGGACTCCTGCAATTAGAAATTTAATCCACCAAGTAAAATCATACCAAAAGTTGAAATGTATTAAAATTTAAAAAAATTGGTCATGTCTGTGCGGACTTCTCAGATCTTCAGCGATATTCCTCAAAATATCCGTCGACTGAGGTTTAAACAAGTAACAGTCGCTGAGCTTCTGAAAATACACTGACGGATTCATAAACTGCATCAATGTTCAAGACGCCTTTGAAATAAACATTTTAACCAAGTATTCAAACTTTTTAATACAAATTTAAATTGAAACCTTTAGTTTGGTTCGTTAACTTCATAACAGCGTAGTATCATATCCTTAATTGTATGTTTGTATACTGAAAAGGACCAATCAATTTTTTTGAACAAAGACAATAAATGTAACAAAAATTGGTTTTGGTTGGTTTATTGAAAAATTGGTCTTTACAATAAAAAAAAAGTTGATGCACACGATTTTTTTCTTTTAATAAGGTGTATAGCCTCCACTTGCCCTTATTACAGATTTTAATCGGTTCGGCATGGCTCTGATTAGGGTTATTAAACGGTCTTGCGGAATATTGTTCAATTCTTGTGAAATCGCTGTTCTCAGTGCTGCCACTGTTGTGGGCACAGGATTGCTCGCATATACAGCTTTTTTTAAACTGCCATACATGCTCAATGGGATTAAGATCCGGGCTGCGTGCTGGCCAATTCATGGTACGTATCTCAACCTCTTCGCAATATTGTCGAACTTGTGCAGCGGCGAGGGATCGGGCATTATCTTGCATTAGAGTAAAATTTTCGCCTATTAATCCCATGTTAGGTACCACGTGACCTTCTAAAACCTCTGTTATATAGAGTTGTGCCGTCAAACCACCTTTTCTACCGTTTTGACGGACCATGTCGATGAACTCAAGTTCCGTTCAATTTCGTTCGATCATCGAAATGCCACTCCACACCATACACAAACCGCCTCCAAAAGGAACAAGCTCCTCAATGCAACTTTGAGCATATCTCTTCCCACGTTAACGATAGACTCTACTGCGACCGGCTGCACCATTTAAACATGTCATACATTCATAGGTGAACAATATGGAGGCCCATTGCTCTTCAGTCCAATTAAGATGTTCACGCGCAAATCTTAAACGAGCTTGTCTGTGAGCTGCAGACAGCTTTGGACCATTTGTTGGTCTAAAAGTGGTGATTGCCGCTTCCTTATGCCTCTTTCTTATTGTTTGTGCACTCACGTTTACTCCACGCACTTCATTCAGCTCTGTTTTGATGTTTACTGACGTGAGGAAATGATTTCGTAGGGCAGTTGAAACAATAAATAGGTCGTCACGACGTGTGGTTGCTCGAGTTCTGCCGGTACCGGGTCTCCTTTTGTAAGAAACTGTCTCTACAAACCTTCGGCATACTCTAGAAACCGTAGACTGGTTTAAATTTAAATTTCTAGCAATCGTTCGTTGATCCAAGCCTTCCTGCACCAATGCCACAATTTGAGCGGCTTGTTCGGACGAAGTATCCATATTTATGGTTACGAAACTTTTGTTGAGTTTAAAAGACTAATAATCAATGCTATTGGTAACAATAATTTAAATCGCAAATGAAAAAAAAAAAGCAAAATGAATATTTTCAAACTTTACTCTATTAACACACGCATTTGAGACTACCTAAATTTTATTTTCATTGTAGTTCTATATTTAAATTGTTTTTTTTTTATGATTAATTGACAGTCTCGACATTTTCATTTACTTATTTTAATCTAAAACGTTTGCATACCTATCAAAAATATTAATTCGGAAGTAATCCTGAACTTTGATGCATTTTATGAGCCCGTCAGCGTATTAACTGCCTACATTGATAGGTGAAGTCAAGCCATTTTAGTTCTTCACTATTCATATAAATTTTCGTGGACCCCTGCTTACGAATTGTGAACCCCCATTTCGATCATTGTCGAGTCTCCCGTGGACCCCTGGAGGACCACTTTGGAAGCTAAGGATCTAGAATCCATCTAGAATCTCCCTGAGTACAAAACGAATAATATCCGATCGTTGTTGATCGTCCATCTTGACAGAACTAAAGAGCTTAACTATTAAGTACGTGTAGGCACTTACTAAAAATTAAGTGACTTAAAATTAAGTTAAAATTTTGTTACTATATATATATAATTATATTGTAACTTAATTCGTGTAAAGCAGCCTTATGTTGATCCGTAGTTCGTCAGGTTGTCGATTAATAACAATGTAATGTCAGTTGACATACCTGTTATCAATTTCCGCTTGTTATCACCCGATCTGCCAGGCGTTAGTTGCTGTCAGTCAGCTGATTTTAGGCCTTTTAAGTTGGTAGCACTTGTTTTTTGTGAAAAACCGCGTACAAGTTTGAAGATTTGTGTTGTTTTAATGGAGTTTCAGTAGGTTTATATTATTTTATCCTTTATTTAGTTCAGTTTATCCAGTTCATTTAATTTTCCATTTAAAATGCATTATGTGCAAAAGTATTTGGAAAAATTGCCTTTACCTAAAACAAATAATAATGTAACAACCGGTAATAAATCAAACATTTATTTGTATTGTAATTACTACAGCTTTTATTCTCAAAAGGTAAGAAATTTAATAAACTTAAAATAAATGCAGTTATTTAAATTAAGATTATAATTTTAAGTTTTATATTTCAAGTTATTTAATAATTTATTGCTTGCCATAAATATATATTTTATGTTATACTTAGTTACTTAAATTATCTTAATAAAACTAATTATATCAGTTATTATTATATATGCAATTATTAATTCAATGATTTATAGGAATTTTATTTTACATTACTTACTACTTCTACTTAATTTCAGGTGTTAATGGCACTTTACGAGAAAAATATAGATTTCGAGCCATTAATTATAGACATAACAAAAGGAGAACAGTATTCATCCTGGTTCTTAGACATCAATCCTCGTGGTGAAATCCCAGTGCTCAAAGTAAAAGAAGAAGTGATCCCTGACTCAACAAGAATTCTTGATTATTTGGAATACTATCTAGATTCAGGTTTGTTTTTCTATACAATTATTTACTTATTTCCTTTTTGGTTTTGCTATTTGGCTTTTAGACTATCTACTTTAGTTTATTGCAATCCAAGGCTTTCACTTTCTACAAGGTTTGTCAATACTGTACTTTTGCAAAACCAATCACAGAGTTGGACTATTTGCTTGTTTTCATAGTGGTTCTCTTAAAGTAACTAAGTATTTTTGGTCTCATTTAAATTATTCATCCTTCGAATAGTGTCTGTCTGTTATTAATATTTTGGAATATAGCATTGAGTACTTCAAATTACCTGTTAGGAAATAACCAGAACACTTTAGTAATAATAAATATTTATTTTATTACTCTATGTTCATAATTATTACTATGTGTTTGTTAATTTTCAGAATCACCACAATTGATAAATGTGTCAACCGACAGTAAAGTGCTGGATAACATTAATAGATTCCGTGACATGATAGAAGCACTGCCGGCTGGTTTAATAACTGTTGGATCTTTCTACCAGCCTCATTTAAGTGGTACACCAAAATTGCCATTCATCCTTCCAGTGCGAGAAATACTTAAAAGTAAGTAGGTGTGTAATTTATTATTAGAATAATTAATCATGTTTACATAATATTTAAAATAATTGCCACATCTCAATTCAGAATGAGAATTGTTTTAAATAACTTCAGTTTTTAACAATGATAAATTAATGATGAGAGCTAGGCACACTTTATATCCTTTGAAAGCATTACTGAGCATGTGTATTTCCCAAAATGGATAGGAACATCAGGTTGAGGATACATCAATATTTTGTTAGTTAAGTTTATGTACTGGGTTCGAATGGAAACAATTCTAAACGCGTAATTAATCTAAGCATAATATGCAAATTCCTTCTAAAATTAATGTAAACCAAAAACTGTAGGCGAAATTTGTTCTCAATACACGCAACTCCAACTACCTACAGTTAGAGACGAGTGTACTTCGAGCATATTCTCCGTTCGATCATGAGATCACATTGATTCCAACTTTGAGCAATTTGATACTGGGTGTGTTTCTAACATCTAGTAACATTTGACTAGCAACTCTTATGTTTTCACTTCCGTTAATAGATTTTTCTAGAGAAGAATATAAATGTAAAGATGATAGCACAGCGAGAGCGGTGTACTCTCTGTTTAAATCGCTATTTAGGTAGTGTCTGCGTTGAAAAATCACGAGGTTCCGTTTACTCATTATGACGTACCAAGGACGAATAAACAAATCCAGCTTTGTATCTATTGTTTTGTTTAATCTGTCTAGATTATTTCAAGATTTAATATTCGTTTAACCGTATTTCAAAACACGAATGCGGTTATTTTTTGAAATATCGTATTTGCAAAACGTTATACAGTCAAGTCTTAGAATACCCGACATACCTAATTAAAAATTTATTGTGTCTGGCCACCGGTGCGCTGCGGTGCGATTCATTAGATTAATAAACCTTGATGACGCAGCGATAGTGAATGTGACTGTTGTGTGATGTCTCGGGTTCGAATACCAGGTCGAGTCAACAACCGTTGGTGCTGCACTTGATCTTTCTCCCATTGTGTTGGATTGCCATCCCATCGAATTATCAAAGAGTTAGGGAACTGACAATGCACTGTGAGTGTAAGCGCATACACTTGTGCTCCGTAATACCTTTTGCGCAGATACCTATCAGGCCAGTCTCCATTCAAATTGGCCGCCGTGACTGAATTTAAGAACTCTGGGAGACACATTACATTATAATAATTCATTTTTTATATACTTTTAAAAGCCAAATATCACATCAGGCATTATACTTTGTGTCGCAAGGGACTTTACAAGCATAGGTACAATTTAACGGACACAAAGTAAACCCAGAATGTCAAAACAGTGGCAACAACGGTGGTAGGAACATAGCAGGTACTAATGTATACTATGTGCTTCAGTTCAATCCAATCTGAAGTGTCCATAGGTACTAATTTATAAATTAACTGTGTCTTTCTATAAGTTTGCTGCATTTTAACTATTTTGTTGAATGGTGTGAAGATAATTTTAGAGTGAGTGGATCCTTCTTGATTTACTGGATATTAACGGCATTTACTGGCTGCGGTCTCTTTCATATGCCAATGAATGTCATGTAAATAATTACAGAATAACCAAAAATTATGGCCTTTGAAACACGATATTTTTATAGTTATGTACTAATTGGCACACTCTACGATCAATTAGTACCTAGTGGACTAACTTTTCCTCTAGTCACTCCTTCACATTGACCTAGAATCTTAAAATTAGCATGGAGTTATGAAACGAGCAAAGTAAAATAGGTAGAAAAGTTATGCTATATTTATTTTGTCTAAAATATGATAGAATTGCACTGCACCTGCTTACGTCATTGGTAGAGCTCGGTATGAAGTTACGTCAACGTGGTAATTCATTTTTGGAGTTTAATCATGATATAAGTCATGTAGTGACACAAAGAACCCTAAACTTTTTGTTCCGTATGTGTAACTAATGCCCTAAGAGCTATTTTTCGCTAAGCGACTAGTCTGTATTCTAAAAAATATATAGGTTTTTAACACAGGTTTTGTTAAGATAACGCACTACAGAATGTGCAGTACAGGAGGTGCCAACAAAGCTGACTCTTGTAATATAGGGTACTTCAATATTATTACAATAGAAAACTGACGAAAACATGTCGTCCGTTCAGGCAATTATGATTATATAGAAGGCCAGCACAGCACGGCTACTCGGAACTGATCACGCATAATCATTTGCAGTTGCCACGATTGCTAGGTCGCTGTTGCTTCAATGGTAGTAGGTATATGATTAAGCTGACCAAACGTTAGTTATTGTTCTGTCACTTCTGCTAGAGCGTATGTATACCGAGAACCTGTCGAGATGCAATCATTGGTTGCGTTTACTGACTACAGTAAAGGTTCGAGGTACGTTTTAGGATGGAGCAACTATAGAATAAACTTTATAAATACATACATACGAGTAGCTCCAATGATAGTAGCCAATGTGCAATCAGCCATATCATTATTATCTGAATAAATAGGACTTACGAGTTTTAAGAGCGTAGCCAGCCAACTCTTTAAAAAAAATCATCGAGAATTCGGTAGATTTTATATTCGACCTTGTTATTAATCTCAGTTTCAGTCTATACTATGACAGCTTTCTTCTTGACTGTCTCACTTTTTTCGATCTCTTACGGCATGTACGTAATGCCTTGTGTTTGCCTCAAGGTCTATCTCTGGGAACTACGGAATCTAAGCATGTCCCAATGATGAATTTAATTTGCTTGGTTTACGCATTAAACGTTCGCACGATTACTAAGGCCTACTTAAGGCGACAAATTGAAATAGTCAATTATAATAAATCGATGTTCTTTCAGCAGATACAAATACAAGTCAGTAGAAATTGCTAGGACTCATAGAAACGATGCATTAATACAAAAAATCATGCAGTTAAATTATGCTAAGTATTTAATAATTCTGATGCGATTGAGTTATATTTCTCTGTTGCATCTTAATATATCAAGATTTTGTCAGACTTGACTTAATGTATGCGTAGATTCTTTAAAACACTGATACCGTTTGTTTATTCTAGATTACTAAATTGTATTTACCGACTTGATACACATATGGATAACACATAACATGACGCCATATTTGTCTGATAAAATGAATCATGGAAAGATGATGTCATGGCCATTACCCCAAGAAAGAAATGTAATTTTAGTTAATGTGATGCTTAAGTTGGTACATACAAAACGCCTTTATATTATCTATTATGCTTGTACTACCTATCCTAAAAGTCTTAGCGTCCGATGTTTTGAAATAGATATATTTAGAGGTGGGATATAGCTGCATCTATCTTTAAAACTGGAGTAGCTTGACTGCATAAAAGTACGCTACGGCATATCGCAATCCAGTATCTTTATTTTGCGTTACAGCAGTCCCTGGCTACATATCGCAGATAGGTTTTTAATTATCTCTGACTGTACAAGAATTGACAGGTTAAGGAGGTGTAGCTACCGCACGGTGAACCACACACGCACGACACCACAAGACCATGACTTTTTTATAGAAATTAGATTAGTTCTGAAAAGAACCGTCATTGTCTTGTGGTGTCGTGCATGTACGGTTCAAGGCTGCATACGTGCGGTGGCTACAGAGGTAATATCATGAATTATAAACAAATACTTATAGTACCAATCGTCTTTGTAGGATTGCCCTTTTGGATTGGATTGGATATTACCTATCGTTGTTACAAGTATCCATGAGATGTAGATGATGTCACTTTAGTAGTATAAATACATGTGGCTTACCAGATACCTACTTGTCTACTGCGTATATTTTCAGTAAGGAACCGATTTAATATTCACGCTGCTAAGAAGTTTATACTGACTGTCGACAAACAAACAATCACGCTTTTAAATAAACCAATCGCGTGATCATTTAAAGTTTATGGAACCGTTTTTGTACCATTTGCAATACAAAAATAAGTAGGTAAATATTATGTTCAAAGTATATATGATGAAAGCCAAGTAATTACACTGACGGACTCATAAACTGCATCAAAGTTCAGAAATACTTTCGAATTCATATTTCTGATAAGTATGCAAACTTTTTAGATTAAACTAAATGAAAATGTCGAGACTGTGTATTAATCATAAAATAAAAACAAAATTTAAAAATAGAACTACAGTAAAAGATAATATTATAGCCGGGCAAATAAAATTTAGGTAGTCTCAAATGCGTGTGTTATTAGAGTAAAGTTTGAAATTAAATCTGTTTGTTTATTTTCATTTGCGTTTTGCATTATTTGTTGCTAATAGCATTGATTAGTCTTTCTCAACAAAAGTTTCGTAACCATAAATATGGATACTTCGTCCGAACAAGCCGCTCCAATTGTGGCATTGGTGCAGGAAGGCTTGGTACGAACGATTGCTAGACATTTAAATTTAAACCAGTCTACGGTTTCTAGAGTATACTGAACGTTTTTAGAGACAGGTTCTTACAAAAAGAGACCTGGTACCTGCAGAACTCGAGCAACCACCCGTTGTGACGACCAATTTATTGATTCAACTTCCCTACGAAATCATTTCCTCACGTCAGTAAACATCAAACAGAGCTGAATGAAGTGCGTGGAGTAAACGTGACTGCACAAACAATAAGAAGGAGGCTTAAGGAAGCGGCAATCAACCGTTTTAGACCAGCAAATGGTCCAAAGCTGTCTGCAGCTCACAGACAAGCTCGTTTAAGATTTTCGCGTGAACATCTTAATAGGACTGAAGAGCAATGGGCCTCCATATTGTTCACCTATGAATGTATGATATGTTTAAATGGTGCAGCCGGTCGCAGTCGAGTCTATCGTTAACGTGAGAAGAGATATGCTCAAAGTTGCATTGAGGAGCTTGTTCCTTTTGGAGGCGGTTTGTGTATGGTGTGGGGTGGCATTTCGATGATCGAATGGAATTGAACGGAACTTGTGTTCATCGACATGGTCCGTCAAAACGGTAGAAAAGGTAGTTTGACGGCACAACTTTATATAACAGAGGTTTTAGAAGGTCACGTGGTACCTAACATGGGATTAATAGGCGAAAATTTTACTCTAATGCAAGATGATGCCCGACCCCTCGCCGCTGCACAAGTTCGACAATATTGCGAAGAGGTTGGGATACGTCCCATGA
Organism: Catocala nupta; assembly: GCA_963675205.1. Classification (NCBI taxonomy): domain Eukaryota; kingdom Metazoa; phylum Arthropoda; class Insecta; order Lepidoptera; family Erebidae; genus Catocala; species Catocala nupta. Next base: position 16,265,916 of record OY776095.1, read on the forward strand.
ATTGGCCAGCACGCAGCCCGGATCTTAATCCTATTGAGAATGTTTGGGACAGTTTGAAAAAAGCTGTATATGCGAGAAATTCTGTAGCCACAATAGTGTCAGCACTAAGAACAGCAATTTCACAATGAAACAATATTCCCCACGACCGATTAATAACCCTAATCGGATCTATGCCGAAACGAGTAGAAAATTAAAAGAGAAAATTGTGGGCTTCAACTTTTTTTTTATTGTAAAGACCAATTTTCAATAAACCAACCAAAACCAATTTTTGTTACATTTATTGTCTTTGTTCAAAAAAAATTATTAGTCCTTTTCAGTATAAAAACATACACTTATGGATATGATACTACGCTCTTATGAAGTTAACGAACCAAACTATAGGTTTCAATTTAAATTTGTATAAAACGTTTTCTTTACTTGGTTAAAATGTTTATTTCAAAGACGTCTTGAACATTGATGCAGTTTATGAGTCTGTCAGTGTAGTTCTATTAGTGTCACAATCACTATTCTATTTACTAGTTCAGAAAGAACACCAATTATCCATGCCTATGCAATCACGAACACGGAAATATGTAGTTAGTTGTGATCTTAGAACAATAACAGTATTGAATTACTGTTTCCTATAAGTTTGTTCTCAATATAATTACAATACATTTTACACATATAAGTATGTGTATAACGATATAGCAAATTAAGCAGAATGTACCACAAACCAGCTATTACTAGCATTTCGTGCCTGTTGTTACGGCTTCTAGGCATCGTATTAAAAGTTTCTTATTATTAATAGGTACTCGACTTTTAAGCGGCTTGTGAAGATCAGGCAATTTATACTTGCGCCAGTTTTTAAATTAGCCCTAGAGGTCTAACTGTGCAGTTTTCACAATTGTATTGTTAGAGGAATTAATTTGGTGCAGTACTATTTACGCCTACAAACATACAGACAGACAAACATGCTAAAATAATTATTTTGACTTCTATAGCTCTTGTAAAGACTCCTTACATTAAATATCTCCTATGTACAGACATCGACCTGTTACAAATTTATTATAATATGCTTCGATAAGAACTACTGATTGCACCAATATTGCCAATTCATTAAATAAGGAAAAATATGTTTTTATGATTGATTGACAAAATATCTACTTATCTTTACGTATCTACTTCTTAAAAAATATAGCATCAATCTGAATTTTAGTGCCAGTGTAGATACTTGATATTTGGCTAGATACGTTAATATTAGTGATGTTCCGGATATCTGTATCAGTATCCGTATCCGTTACATTTTTGACGGATCTTTAACCTTATTAATTTTTAATACATACGTAGATTCAATTCTATATGTAGGTAATAAGGTAGCAATAGAATACTGTAAAATTTCAATCAAACTATTTTTTATTTCTAAAATCAAATATTTGGCATCAACATTTATCGTAGCGAGTTAACATTCGATACAATTCTGCACGTAATTAAACGAACTAAATCAACAATCTAATATATATTTAAACACTTACTACAGTCTTCTTCTCCCTAGCCTTTATTATTCCCAAGTCACTTGGGGTCGGCTTTTCTAGTCTAACCGGATTTGACTGGATATCAGTTATTACACGGAGCGGCTGCCACCTGACCTCCGCAACCCGAAGGCTAACGATACTCTAAGGCTAGACCAGTGTCAGGATATTATAGGGCACTGACTTCCCAATAACAACTGTAATAGATGTTCATGGCAGCCGGGACCAACGGCTTAACGTGCTCTCCGAGGCACGGAGCAGGCGATAATTGTCAATCAATACGCACATAATTTCGAAAAGTCATATAACTTCCGAAAGTCAGAGATGCGCGACGTGGGTTCGAACCCGAGACCCTCTGCATTGCAAAACTATCTTTATAATGAGATCAATTGAGTTTAAATCTTTGTAACATTTATTATAGAAAGTTATAAGATCACTTTTATAACAAAACAAATCTTTTTAATATTTTAAATTGTAATTAAATGATTATTCCAATTAAGTAAATTATAAGATCACTGTTATGACAAAACTTAAATCTTAAGGTCACGCGCACTGACACCGATTGAGTAAGAAACTTAAGATCCGTATCCGTATCCTTATCCGCAGATCTTGACGCCAATGATAAACTATTATGTTTGGGCCAGTACAACCTGATAATTGATAAAGCGTATAGTAATATTGCGTTATTATTGTCATGTGCTTTCAAATTCTAAATAAGTTTCTGTACTTCTTAAAAAATAACGATTATATCTGCATCTCTATACCTATCTACTAATTATCATTATCTCAACGTGATTATTTTATTTACTGGCAAGAGCAACACATGTATCTATCTATGTGTGACCTTTTTAGATCGTTTATATGATACGCATAATTATGATTTCTGCGATTATTTACAGGTGGAGATTTAAGTAATTCTACAAACTTAAGGAAACTTGCAGAAGAAAATCCTAAAGCCAAAAGTATATTGCTTTACAAAGCTGAAATACAAGACAGAAAACATGAAATAGTAAGCAACGAAGAAGAATATACTAAAGTACTAAATATCATAGATCAAGTGTTTACTCATGTCGAAGAACAATTGAAAGGACAACCAGAAGGTACGTGTTATAATGCTCTATTATCGCACTTTTGTTAAATTACCTGTAAACTACACAAATGTGTTAATATGTCTATCTACTACACTGAATAAACGATGTGGAAAGTCAGCAATGCACATTACTAGCGTTGAAGGACATTACGCGATTCACTTGATAAGAACCGATCCAGTGTGAGAAGGACATGCATATCGATAGATCCGACAGATCCGTACCTACCTTCGGATTCTGTTGATCTGAGCTGATTTCTTGAAAACTGTGCTAGGTTCATCCTTCATGGGTAGAACTTACATTGTTTTATTTTCCTGTATTCTTTATGTACACGTGTATATGTATTTCTGATTTCTCTCTTCACAAACATTGAGATAAGGACAGAAGAGTACTTTTTGTTTCATTTTTCATGATAACATAAATAAGAAATATGCTTTACAATTTTCAAACAATATCTTGCCTAAACTTGTAAACCTATTTAAAAAAGATATCCACGATTTTTGATGGCACACTTGCACGTATTATCTCCTACAAAAAAATCCATACAATATGGCATAGATAAGAAAGTTATACTTTTTAATTAAAAAGACATTTTCGGACACGATGCACACCTAGACAACCAAATTTAAACCACATTTGGTTGAGCCTGAGAGATAATTTTTGTTCCGTACAAAAATTCGAACCCAAGTCATAAGATGCAATGTCTAGCGATGTTACTAGTTAAATTACGAACATCCGTTCAGTCAGTACCACAGCTACTACAGTAACATAAATATCTTAATGGGACAACATAGGTACATTGTTTAGAGGTGGATATATTAAAATAAAACAATTTGATTTAATTTTAGACCTAAACGACATTTCAGCCTCATAATAGTTTGTAACTATCTAGTCTAGGGAACCTTTGAAGTTTGAACTACGAATATATGTTAGTACTAAATCAAGGGCACTTCTACTGTTGTTTTTATAGGATGTTTGGAAATGTAATTATTGTTGTTCAACATAAATTTGTTTATTATTAACCTTTTCAACGCCCATGTATACAATACGCGATGTCTCGTCCTGCGTCACGCTACAAATGTATATGTACAGCATATAAGTATAGTAAAACGTAGGGATAGGGTGATGTCCTATCGATGAAAAATTATTACATATTTAAAATAAAGTTTATTTAGGTATCAATATTCGAAGATAAAGATAAGATAATATGTATAAATTTTTTTCTTAGAAGATAAATAAAACGAAAGAGTATCCTCATATTTTGGTTTACTTTAAAAAAACAGTTGGAAATCTTAGGATATATTTTCAGTTATAAAGGAAAAGAGCCATACATTTATTATAGGTGTGTTATATCCCTTTGTCTCTAAATGTAATGCATTTACTTCATGTCAAGTAATTGGCGCTAATAGCACGTTAAAAACCAATTGCTCTAATACTGATGCCGACAGGGCTTCTTCTTATGATATGAAAGATTTTATAGCAATGACTAATGGCTTAATTACGAACTGCCAAAAAACAAAAAAGTTATTTAGACTAGACAATCCCGGAAGTCGGTAAATTAAATCCGAAAGATAATAAAAAATTACAGAAAGGTATAAAGATTTTTCGGACCAATCACCTTCACAACGAACCTACTTTAAAAACCTCAAAGAGCAATTGGATCAAATAATGGCTCAAGGATAAAAATATTAGAATCAAATACGTGAAAGGGACTCACAATCATAAAGCAGTCAAAACCTTCAACCAAAAATGTATAAACAAAAGCTCCAGTATCACAACATATCAAGTACTCAACATTTATCAAGAGTTAATCACCTGTAAATCAATTTTAAATTTATTTTATGCAAATGTGAGAAGTATATGCAAACCGGGTAAATATGATGAACTTAAAAGTATCCTCCTATCCCTTGACAAAACTATATACGTGGTCCTGCTAACCGAAACATGGATACAGTCTGAAAAACAAGCAAGTAAATTAAATCTACCTACTTACTCACACTACTATAACATAGCATATTGGTGGAGGAGTGTCCATGTATATACATAATAGTCTACAACATAATTTAATACAAGAACCGTATATAAGTGGCTATAATTACATATGGGTTCATTTAGAAAAGGATATACTTGATGTTGGACAGGTATTATACCCCGGGAACACGAACTTTAACAACTTTCTTGACCAATACCAATCACAATAGATTCAAAGGAAGAGAGCAATTATATTTGGTGGTACAAATATTATTCTATTGGCCGCAGAAAACAAAACCCAACGTTACAAAGCCATATTGCAGGAATCTGGATACAAAATTATAAACAAGATTGATACAAAATACTGTACACGAGAAACGGCATACTTTAAAACCATAATAGATCATGTCATATCCAATCTTAGGCAAAGCAAATATAATATGGCTATCATAGAAACCTCCTTATCAGATCACAAAAACATTTAAATGGAAATAAAAAATTCCAAACCTCCAAAAAAACAAAAGATTCAATATGAAGCAATTAATTATGAAAAACTATTTAACAGAATCGAGATAGCCGCATTTAAAAACGAAACATGTGAGTTTATTCATTTTGATAATTTTATACTCTGTAATATAACAGCGAGCAAACAGAAAAACCAAAGAAAATAGATGTACCACAGAAAGAATAGGTTAATAATGAGATTTTAAGCAAGATCAATGAATGGAATCAATTTTGGTGGTCTGAAAAGAGAACCTGATAATAAACAACTTGAATCAGAGTACAACTCGAAAAAATCTGATGTTATAGAGATTATCAAATGCGCGAAGAAAATATATTTTATGGAGAGTTTATGAAATGTACAAATAATTAACTTAGGAATATAATTAACAAGCTTTCCAAAAACGCGATAGAAACCAGTTGTGTTCCCCCAGATCTAAAAGCTGATAATGGTATTATCATTAAAGATCCTATTGAAATTTGCAACATGTTTAATAAATATTTCACCAACATAGGTTCTGAATTAGCTAATAAAATTCCATTAAAATACTATAATAACACTGTCTTTACGTGGCTTACACTAGGTCCTGCCAGCGCACAGGCGGAACTAGCAGAATTAACTTCTTGTAGCACAAAAGAGGTATCCGATATCATTAAGAATTTTGATCCTAATACTCGTGAGTATTGGAATAGATGGTATCAGCACTAAAGCCCTAAAATGTGTAAAAGAGTTAATCATTCAGAATCTAACCTGTTGCTTAAATAAATAACTACAACTAGGTGTATTTCCTGACAGACTTAAAGTAGCTAAAGTTACGTCAATATTTAAATCTAGGGTGAAATCTGATCCAGGAAATTATCGACCCGTATCGGTTCTACTCTTGCTTTCAAAAATGTTGGAAAAATTATATGCGCAAGACTAAGTGGCTACCTTACCAAAAATGACTTCTTGTACGACCAGCAATTTGAAGTTAGATCAGGATAGAGTACCTAACTGGAACCGCCCACAAGATCTTAACCTCTTACCTTACAAATAGGCACCAAATTATTAAAATGGGAAATTACGAGAGTGATCCTTTACCCTTAAATTGCGGCATCCCACGAGGGTCAATTCTAGGCCCTCTTTTGTTCCTGATATATTTTAATAATATCCTCCAAGCAGGCTTGGCAAAAAATCTCACTCTCTACGCTGATGATACATGTTTGTTTTACTTTGGCCATAACCTCAGTGATACTATTCAGATAGCACAAGACCTTGACCTATTACATAATTGGTTCCAATACAATCTTTTAACTATTAACAAGTCAAAAACATCATATTATATGATTTTTAGTGCCCAAAATAAAAGAATACAGAGCCACACTGCTCTGACGATTGAAAGCGAAGTGCGCGAATCCAATCAAGTGAATTTCTGGGACTCTCACGTGATAAACATCTGACATGGGATGCACACTTATCACACATACAGAAAAACTATCATCATTGGTGAGTTCTTTATACGATATAGCCAGGTGTATACCGCCCAAAGTACGGCCTCTAATTTATAACGTACTCGCTAAACCTCACTTACTTTATCTAATTGAAATATAGGGCAATGCAGCTATAACGAATCTTAATAAAAAACAAATATTGCAAAACAAAATAATAAAAAATTCCATATCATTATGTACGATTTCTTGACGCCATCTAAAACAATATATAAAGAAACCAAGCTCTTAAACCTTAAACAAATATATACATTTTCTCCATGCGTACTCATCTACAAAATAATGCACAACATGATACACATACACATCACTCCCACCACGAAGGCCCAAAATAAAACAAACAAGTACTCATCACGTCGCACTAATAATCTTGTATTAACCAAAGCAAGAACTAACTATGGCCAAAATGCCGTAACATTTGCGGGAGCACAACTGTATAACAAAATTCCCGATGACATTAAGAAAGCAAACTCGATAAGTGTCTTCAAAAGAAAGATGCTTGAGCTAATTAATGACGACCATGCCATTTTAGCTTAAAGTTGTAGTTTGTTTGTATCTGTTTTCTTTTAAAATACTTTAACTTGGACCACCGCGCAAATTATTCATAGAAGTGGGTATCACATAGTTATAAATTATAATATTAACTTTTGTTCTGTGTTTTTGTTTTGATACCTACATATATGTATTATGTTAACGGACTAACTAGTGTAATGCATTTGTTTGTATTTTCATATGTAAGCGACATGTAATTGTCTATAATAAGAAATAAAGAAATATTGAACCGAAACCATTCTGATTGAAGTTGTTTATAGTAATTACTCAGCAAAGGGTGCTTTTTAATTCGGTGTGCTTATACCCACCATGTTTATCTTTGTTTAGATGTACCTTTTATATTTTCATAAAATGGAGACAACATACGTCGCGCTGCGCCGGCGATAAAAACAATCGCTAAATTATTGTTAATTATCGTCAACAACTTTTTTTAGCGGTGTCGTTTCGATAAACTAACAATAATTTACGAAATGCCTTTGCTCGTTCGAAATTAAGTCAACGTAATTGTTCAGCTACCTAAGTATTATCGAAGAGCCTATATAATAGCATCAATATTTACAAGTCATTGGCGTCGAAAAGGTTATGCAGCGATAGCTTAGTGGGACACCGTTTGACTACCACGCCCTCTGCATCGGCATTCAAACGGTCTCCCACTAGACTATCTCGAGTTCAATCCCGAAGCACGTCTAACTTTTTGAAGTTATGTGCCTATTAATAGTCAACTGTCGCTGGTTTTAACGGTGTAGGAAAACATCGTAAGCAAAAACCTGCAAGTCAGAGTTCTTGATAATTTTTCGAAGATGTGAAATCTACTAACCCACACTCTATAGCCTAACCCTTTTCATTCTGAGAAGAGGCCCGTGCCCAGTAGTGTGACAGTTCAATATTCAGGGCTGATATTATTTATATACCTACATTTGTTTATGATAATTATGTACTAGCTACTAACTCATAAAGCTTTTGGAGTTTGAACTATGAATACATGTTAGCACTGAATCACACAATACACTTCTATTGTTGTTTTGATAAGACGTCTGAGGTACCTAGAATCCGATAACGTGACTTTTTTGCTATAATATAACTACCCTGCTTATATAAGTGCTTATGCGAAATACAAACATAATATTTATTTATTATTTACACTTTTCAGGCAACTGGTTGTGCTGTGAAAACTTTAGTATCGCTGATATAAGTTTAGCTATTCTTCTGCAGCGTCTTTGGGAACTTGGCTTTGAAGAAAGGTTTTGGACAGAAGGAAAACGTCCCCTGTTAGAACACTACTACGAGCGCGTGAAACAACGAGACTCCTTTAAACGCACAATACCTAACTTACCAGTTCATCTAAAAATGATAATTATGTCCCAGCCACCAGCTTATTTGGGCGCTGCAGGTGCTGCATCCGTTGGAGTAGTACTTGCAATTGGTTATATTTTCAAAAAGATTATACACTAATATGTACTTATATAATTTAGAAATATCAAAGAACATTTAAAATATTAATCGATATTCCAAATTACATATAGACAATTTGATATTTAGTATATCTATTGTTTTTATTTAGTTAAATTGATGTATCACTTAATTAATAATAAAAATAAAACCCTTTGTGCCCTCACAAATTATTGACGTATAATGTATGTTACCAAATACTTGAATATTGTTTATATAATGAAAATGACATGTGCTAATCTGCTTTTGAAATACAAAGTACGAATTTGTACATAGGTATAAGTAGTACCTATCTCAAGCAGAAAATCGATTTTACCTCTGGTATAATTAACACGGAATATAACTAGATAATCTTATAAGCACACTTTCGTAAATATTTTATATATTATATTAGCGTGTTTAAAATATACTAGAGGTATTCTAAATAGGTAGGCACTGACATAAAAATATTTATGATCTCGAATGAATGCATGTCGAATACTATACAAAACCATAGAAATCAAAATATTTATTATATAATTTTAATAAACCTTAAAAAATTGACATTGTTATATTTATAGATTGTATATACACTTTACAGCTTAATAATAATGAATGGTTAAGCTGTTATTGAGCATCACTGGGCACCCAAATTTAGTAACAAGAATATTACAATTGTCTACACAACTAGTGATAATAAAACAACAGTATTATTTATTTTAGAAGATATTTATTAAACCGATAACATCAACCATAGTTATTTTATTTATTAACCAAATGACAATATACTTACATGTAATTAGCAAAGAAGCTAGATGCTACCTATTAATGGCAAATCATTTTATCTTATATAACAATTATGTATTATATTGTTTTACATAATACATATAGTATATCACAAACAGGAACATATATTTGGTAAATAAAAAATAAACAACAGTAAGCATTAACAACAAATTGTAATATCAAGGTCAAAAACACTACATATAGATTAAAAAAGGATTGGAAAAATGCATAGGTAAACAATTTATCACACAGTTATGGTTTATAATCCAAGTTAAAAATCTATAAGCCATTGCAGTTGCCCAAAAACTAAGTGTTTAATGTGTAACAGAGTAATAAAGTATAAAGGTCTATCCACACATATTAGGGCCGTGCCCGGGATGTTATAGGGCTGTGGCCGTGCTAGTACACTAAAGCTCCGTCGCCGTGTCGGCCCAGGCACGGATGTGTGTGAATGAGTTCATATAAAATGTACACACCAATATTTTTTTGAGCCCGTGACTGGGCATGACCCTGATGTGTTTGGATAGACCTTTAAATTACAACATTTCAATATTATAAATAAGAGAAGACAAAAAAATTCACCAATTTTAAAAGATTTCTCTATCTAATACACCAGACCAATGTATACTTCACAGGCATACATATATACTAATACCCAACCCATCTATGTGTACAAGACACCTGTGTTGATTATCTTGTTTCCTCCTTTGTGCCCTCAGATTCTTGATTAGTGCCAATAGGCATACCCATGAAGTGCTTTCCATTTGTAGTACTTCTTTTCCTATATACAGGTGCTGCAGTCACTGTTTTGTCTTTGTTGTTATATTTAAATATACCTTCTCCAGGTAAATTAGGCAAGATATAAGGTATAGTGTACCAGACACGATAAGTCACAAACCATGTGAGTATTGCTATTACACCACTGATGAACTTTTCTACCATAATGTGGTAATACAATATTGTGGAAACAAGCATTACATCCCATAATAATTGCAATAAAGCAATGCCTATTAAAAATGCTCTCACATAAGGTGTGAAATTTCCATAAGACATTTTTAAAATATTCAATTCTTCATTTGTGATATTCTTCAAGGGATTCATACTAGTTGATTTGTCATCAATACTTCGGGCATACTTCTCGTCTCTTATGTAGTCTTTTATCCTCTCCCATCCATTAATTGCCTTTGCTTCTTCTATCATAACTAAACTGGAATATATCAGAATAAAACAGTGGCCAGATATATCAAAACCATTCCAGAAATGCCCATTTTTTAAACATGATATTTTGGTATCATACATCTTTGTATTGCACCGCCCATAGTTGGTCTCTATCATATTGAAAACTGAAGTCCAGATATACCAGAATATCGTAGCTATAAACAATCTCGTTAGATGGGCCATTGCGATTAGTCTTCTCTTCCCGCAACATGTTGTGTATGATGTTAACAAGACATAAGGCACTGTCATAAATAACGTCCAAAACCATCCAATTTTTACAAAGTATTGGTTAAATATATTATCACTCCTTGAAAAATATGATTTTGGAAATGTCAATACATCTGCAACTATAGATAGTAAGAAGAGAGCCCCTAGGTATACTGCTATTTTTAAATTGGTGTCGAAGAAAAGAATTTTCTTACAAATATGCACTATCATCAAAACTAAAATTTCCAATATTGATGATTCTTCCCGGGTAGGTTTTGTACCTTTGGGTTCAAGCGGCTCATTTTGCACTTTAAAGTTCATTCGGGTGCCTTTGAAACTTGCTCGACTTGTCATGATTTGAGAATTTTCATTTACACGGATCACATAAATTAAAACTTTCACAATAAAATATGAATACAATCATACAATATTATTAATATATCTGCGTAAATGTTCTATCTCGGTGAGGTTGTTCAACCATGAGTATTATATTTTTAGAGACAAAGCTGTTTGTTTCTTTCTTTAGCCGTTCGGTTAAAGTGAAATGAAATGCAGTTAGATTAGGATCATGTTTATGTCATCGAAAACTACAGATTATTTTAATGTTAGTATACTCTGTTGGAGTTGGAATATAGTTTGCAGACTGTCAAAAACTTAGTATTATATTTTACGTGAAGCAAAAGCTTTGTACCCTTTTTTACGATAATTGCGCGAACGGAGGAGTATAAAATTTGGCACAGTTAAAGTTTACATGGAGAAGGAGTGGCGAATCCTAATATTTTTATAAAATATGCATTAGAAATACATTAAATTAATGAAAAAACACTACACACACAACCATGCATTTGACACACGTAGTCGAATCTCGAATCGCGTTCGTAGTATTTAGGCATTGTTCGTCTGACATCGTACATACAATTCTTCGTAAATATGGTTATATATTAATATACCTTATTTATATGTAATAAAGAAAAAAGGGGAAACGAAGTAGTAAGTTTAAGAATATCGTCAATAAAAGAGTATAGATATGTAAATAATAATTTGTTTGAAAAAGATCGGTAAATTAACCTTTATAGCCTTGGCGAAATCTAAATAAAATGTGATTTTAAGGTTAAAGTTATAGACAATAAAACCTTAATAACGATCAAACTTAAAATTGTAATCAATTATAGTCGAATTTTGACCATTAGGCGACCGGTAGTTACTTTTATTAGGCTGGGCGTAGGACGTAGTATTAGTTATGTATGACTTATCTTATGACCGCTTCACAGAAGAATACTTACATCCACGCTGTTTGTGTTCTGCTACCTTTCTGCATGTCTACTGGATCACTATGACTTTCTTTATGTGCCATTAGTGATCCATTTAGCGACAATCTAACCTTCGCAAGTATCGTAGACATTGCGTTCTTTGTAAGCAATAATCACACAAGTTAACAGCCTTTCATAATCCGTTTCCTTAGATCCAAACTACGCCTCGATGGCATAGTGGTTACTGTCACCAACTGCCACGCCTAAGGTCGCGGGTTCGATTCCCGCACAAGTCAAACATTTGTGTGCATGAACATGGATGTTTGTCTTGGTCTGGGTATTTCTATGTATAATATGTAAGTATTTACAAAAAAGAAGTATAAATGTATGTTTATCCATTGTCTGGTACCCATAGTACAAGCTCTGCTTAGTTTGGGCTAGATGGTGTTGTGTGTATGAGGTAGAATATTATTATATTATATTATTATTATTATAACAAGCATCCAGCGTGATTACCTTATCGTAGAAGGATATTATTGACATATCCTTTTTGTCACGGGAGTCTATAGCAAATCAAGGCAAGGTCAGCAGCAAGCATACACGATAATACGATACGACACACGTAAGTTACTTAAACCTAACTATGATCTAACTGCAATCCCAGTATACTACCAAATCAATCTTGCCTCTGACTAAAACTGCTATAATCAGATGGTATCAGTAAAATCTTTCCTTTTTAAATGTTTGTAATCCATTCTGCACATTTATCTAATCTTCGGTGAAGAGCAGATAAATGTGCAGAATTTACAGCAATTACAGCTGTAGTCGCTTTTGGCCAATTATTGTACCGTGGCAGCAAGTATCGTTTGTTAACAAACAAACAATACTTTGTTTAGGGCAAATACGCAATTCAAATATCAATATACTTCTGAACCCAGCAACGAACATATCGATCAAGACCTAACTGCGATCATTATTTTAAAAAGAATTCTTAACGTTCGCAAGTATATTTTCTGAACTATACAGACGTTAAGAATAGTATATAAATAAATAGTGTATAAATTCACTTATACAGTGTGAGTTTTCATAAAGTACACATATGAAAATGAGTGAAACTAGACATCATTTTATCGCTAGGAAAAATAATAAAAAAATATAAAAAATAATATTCTTCGATTTATACCCATTTATATTTTTTCTTTAGTAGTTATGGACCTTGTACCAAGAAAACCTTGTAACTTTTGAACCAGGTGGTTAATCGTATTGAAACAAAAACAGTTATAATACGCAATGTGTAGACAATAACGACGGTATACTATTCACATCCAAAAAAATACCGGTGGCATAAAAATAAGGAACATTTTAGAACAAAACTGAGTTAGGTACAATGTTTTTTTAAACATTGTTAAAAAACTCAAGAAAACGTGCCCATTGCCCCCAGCTTTTATTAATTGACGTTAATCTGTATCTAATAAGCTTTAAAACAACATAAAAATCACACCTGTATCCCAAACAAAACAGTTTTTATGAAGGGTTAAACAAAGACCTTGCCGCCACCACGTGCATCTTTGTTTGAAAATTGCATTATCTATCTCAGGTAGTTTGGGGTGGGATTGAGGTGCAGGGTATGGGATAAATTGCGGGCCAGGTCTACAGAAAGAATCAGATGATCCCCTATTACTTTTGGAAGATGTACCCCTACGAACACGACGTAGAATGTTTTTGCAAATGGACGGATGCCCTGCACATTATGCAAGAATAGTTAGTACGCAATTATTTTAATGGAAGCTATCCCAATCGATGGATTGGTAGGCGGGGGCCTGTCGGGTGGCCTGCGCGTTCACCTGATCTGACACCCCTTGATTATTTTCTGTGGGGGATAATGGAGCAGAGAATTTATAACTCTCTCATCAATAGTGAGGCAGAACTGCAGGAAAAGATTTTAAACTGCGCCAGTGCCATAAAGGAAGATCCAATAATGATAAGACGAGCAACGCAACAGATTTTGCTGCGAAGTACTATGTGTTTACAACAACGTGGCAGTCATTTTGAAAATTTGCTACATTAAAAGTTTTATTGTAGGTTGATGAAACTAAATAAACGTGCTGATTTCTACTAAATATTTTTAATGTATTACTTATACCTTTCGTACTTTTACAGAAAAATAAGTGGCACTTTCAGCCCAAGTGTATGTTTAGTAATGCATGGCAAAGGATTACACAAGACCAAATTTTTTACCTGAGATAGATAATGCAATTTTCGAAAAAAAATGCACGTGGTGGCGGCAAGGTTTTTGTTTAGCCCTTCGTAAAAACTGTTTCATTTGGGATACAGGTGTGGTTTTTATGTTGTTTTAAAGCTTATTAGATACAAATTAACGTCAATTAATAAAAACTAGGGGCAATAGGGACGTTTTCTTGAGTTTTTTATCAATGTTTAAAAAAACATTGTACGAAACTCAGTTCTGGTCTAAAATGTTTCTTATTTTTATGCCACCGGTATTTTTTTGGATGTGAATAATATACCGTCGTTATTGTCTACACATTGGGTATTATAATTGTTTTTGTTTCAACACGATTAACCACCTGGTTCAAAAGTTACAAGGTTTTCTTGGTACAAGGTCCATAACTACTAAAGAAAAATATAAATGGGTATAAATCAAAGAATATTATTTTTTATATTTTTTTATTATTTTTCCTAGCGATAAAATGATGTCTAGTTTCACTCATGTTCATATGTGCACTTTATGAAAACTCACACTGTATAGATGCATTGTACGGTGTATACGGTCGTTTGGGCATCCCAAAGATAATTACATTACGACTCCTTACTTTATTCGTTGCTCGTCGATTAGGAATATAATAATTAATCTCTTGACTCTATCGTTTTGCAAGTTTATGATTTTATTTAGACTCATCTGTAACAGCCCTAATTTGGAAATTGGTCTAAAATGTAATTTTTTTAATTGGCAATCCTATCCAAACATAGTGTTTTGTTAGCAAGCAAGCGTTCTGTTCTAAAGCGTCGCTGCAAGTAGGTACTTACCTATCTGAGATTTTCCCTCCTTTTGCATTTAGAGTGTTTATCGGTGTGCATATATCTTAAAATTCATCATGCGTAAATTATCAAAAAGTCGGGCGGATGATGATGTCGTGTCTTCGACAAATGGATCGGTGCTCTGTGAAGAGCAACCTGAGGCGGAACGCCAAGCCGACCCAGATGAGAAAGAGCCCGAGTCTGAGTCTAATGAAAATGTTGAATCAAATGAACATGAATCTACAAGTACTACAAAAGAATCACCTGCTAAAAAGGGTAAAGCCAAAAACAAAACTAAAAAAAGGAAGTCTGAAAAGGATAAAACTATTACTGAAGAGGAGTATGAGGTTGGTAATATATTGTAACAATGTTTGTAAATAATAAAGCTTTTCGTTGACCAGTCCTGTACGGGGTTAGTTGTATATATTTAGGGTAGCTATATTATTATATTTCGTTATTTGTGGGCAGTTAGACACTACTACACTTAATTGCGCATTTCTGCTGACTCCGCGTTTTAGCGGCATTTATTGGTTAAAACGTTGAGACATCGTGTTTGTGTCGAATAATAAGTATAATTTAGAAATACGCCTCTCGTGTCGAATCTGATACGTTGGTTGTAGCTTGCATAAATTCTGCCCCGCGATATCCAGTTCTATGGCTGATGTGACTGACTTGTGTGTAATAGTGACGGTCGCATGAGCTACTGTGCAGTACATCTATGACACTTATCAGATTAGTTATGACTATGTAATGGACTGCAGCATCAAGATCGAAATTCAGCTTGCATGAGATTCAGCTTTGAATCTTCTGCAATGTCAGGGTATCACTGTAGCACATTGCAAACTAGTGGGGGTTATTAACCAGTGAATTATAGTTTAATATAAAGTAATAAATAGATTCATAATATAATTCAAACAAAATGAATTGCCAGTAGGCACCAATTAGATTGTATGTGTTTTTTGCATTTACCCTCACAATTAGGCCATTGTGTGTAAGTGACACATGCAAAGGATTATTTTTTTACTCATACCATGACAATTTTGACCAGAAAGATAATATTGCGCTGTACTTCCTATGCTGTTTCTGGATTGTTCGGAAAAGCTTTCCCCTCTGATTGCTCATGCTTCTGCAGTGTAAGAGCATATGAGCCGGTATCTCCTAAGTCTTCATGCAGCCTCTACATAGTGGGCTGCCAGAGATTCAATGTTGAAAAGGCTAGCCTCGTATTATGATCACAAAGTAGTGGGATATGGCAGTTAATACCATGAATGTTTATCTAAGTTTGCCTAGTTTACCAGTACAGATGTACAGTTCTGTCTCATAACAGTCATAACCCAATTAGGACATTAATTATAAAAAAGGAATCAAATGACTTATTTTGTCTCTAA
Source organism: Catocala nupta (assembly GCA_963675205.1). Lineage (NCBI taxonomy): Eukaryota > Metazoa > Arthropoda > Insecta > Lepidoptera > Erebidae > Catocala > Catocala nupta. The sequence goes on from OY776095.1 coordinate 16,282,337, forward strand.
ATATTGAACCAAGGTACATTTATTATAAATTCCTATTTATACTTAATAGCAACTGGGTACTTAATTTGTCATAAAGTGAGGTGGGATAAAGTATGATCCAAATTGTCTCTAGAGATAAAGACAACACAAAGAAATAATTTAAAATTCCATTGAAAACTAAATTCATTGCTGAGCTCATCTTTACTTTTTTTATGATATATTTTTGTAATTATTTTATGATATTTTTAGGTTGAAAGAATTGTTGATTCAAAGAGGATTAAAGGAAAGCTTCATTACCTAATACGCTGGAAGGGGTATTCTGCCAATAATGATACTTGGGAGCCAGAAAACACTCTATCATGTCCAGAATTGATTAACAAATTCAATGAGGAAGTAAGTGCTATGTTTTATCTATTACTGTTAGTTTTGTTGATAAATTATTGATCAGTTTATTAATTATTATGTATTATAATGAATAATAATCAAGGCTCTTGGCTTAGACCATTGACAGTAATGACATATATTGTGACTATGTGCACAATTATTATTTAGAAAATTATTTCCTAATAGACAAATGCAAAACCAAAATAACAACTTACATTAAATTTGTCTAATACATAAGTAGTGTGTGTGGACACTGCTTATACAAGGAAGCCACAAAGGTCTGCAAGAGGGCATACTTAAGAGCGGATGCCCAGCGCGTCGCACGGTCGGCCAGGAACTCATGGCGCATCCTACGGGCAGTCGTAGCTATTGGCACCTGGCCAAAGTCGTGCAGTCCAACTTCTGCCAGACCTCGCTGCCCCCTTTGAGATATCCGAATGGATCACTGGCTTATCGGCCGCAGGAGAAAGCAGATCTGCTTGCAAATTTCTTTGCGGTCAACTCCCAAATCGATGACTGCGGTTGGCAGCCGCCTAACACTGCCAACTGCGGCTACACCATGCCTGATATACGTATTAGGCAACGTGCTTTTCGTGCGATACTGCAGTCTCTCCCTATACCGTCCCTAAGACGTCCGTCTTACGCCGCAGGCACTGTGTCTGAGGCTTGGAAAGAGGCGAACGTTCAACCGATTACCAAAAAGGGGGACCGTTTCGACCGTTTCACCTCGGTGCTCTCCAAGGTGTTCGAGCGGATTATAAACACCCAAATTGTCCGCTACCTGGAGGATCACTCGTTGAACAATGATCGCCAATACGGCTTTTAGGCTAAACGATCAACGGGTGATCTTCTAGCGTTCGTCACGCACCTCTGGAGTGAGGCTATGGACAAGCACGGCGAGTCTTTGGCTATCAGCCTAGATATAGCCAAAGCTTTTGATAGAGTCTGGGACCGGTCTCTTCTTTCCAAGCTTCCGGCCTATGGCTTGCACCCTCAACTGTGCAACTGGATTGCAAGTTTCCTGCAGAAGCGTCGTCTCTCCATCTTAGATATGGATCTTTGCCGATCCCTTAATCCCAAAATCTATATCGAGAGCGTCATTAAGCAAGCTTCGCGAAAACTCGGCGTTCTGAACAGGGTGAGGCGGTTCTTCGCGCCTGGGCAGCTGTGCCTATTGTATAAGGCACGTGAGCGCCCTTGCATGGAGTACTATTCTCATCTTTGGGATGGCTCTGCGCAGTACTTGCTGGGCGCTCTCGACAGGTTACAGCTGCGGGCTATCCGTATCATCGTAGATCCAAAGGTCACGAGTTCACTAAACCTCTGCAACTACGTAGGGACATTGCCTCATTGGCATGTTTCTACAGAATATACCACGGGTATGCTCTGAAAAGTTATTTCACCTTATCCCGTCCTCTCCTTTCCTATCCAGAACAACGCGTGCTGGGCTCAGATGCCATCCTTACACGGTAGAGTCAACTAGAGTGTGTGCCAATAAGTTTGGGTCCTCATACCTTTGCCGAACGATCAAGGCAGCCAAGGCACGTGTTTCCTCCTTCCTTCAATCCTAAGGCTTTAAAGCGCGGCGTGAAAAAGCACCTTCTCAGGCCATCAAAGTAGAGACCTCAACATCGCCTCGGCTGCTATGAGGACGGTGTGGAGGCCACTCCTCTCAGACCACACGACTACTTACCATCAGGCGGTGTGGTCATTTTGAAGAGCAAAATAAAAAAAGTTGATTACATAAATTTTTATAAGTCTATAATGGTCCATTAAAAAGGAAATGTTTGTCCTTCGCTTAATTATGTATTCTCTACACCTGTCTGTACTTCTATTGTATGAATTACATATATAAATAGGTGATGTTCTTGTTTTTCAGCTATCCTTTTAGGATTTAATTTATAGGGGTCAAGGCCATTGCCATCTACTGGGCACAGTACCAGGCTCTGTGCTGCAATGCAGTGCCTGTATAAATTTACATGCTTTAACTAAATTGTATTAATAACCTATCTAAAAATACAGCTGTTGCGATTCATGAGACACCATAGTTTTCTGTTGAATTATATTTAACTTAAATTATTTTAATTTTATCAGTTAATTAATATATATTTGGTTATAATATAGCTTCCTAAAGGTATAATAATTTTTAAAATATCATCAATCAAACAATAAATCTAATCTTTCCTCTTTATAATATTAGTATAGATAACATCAATTACATACCAGATTTTTAATAATACTTAGCAAATAAATGGAAGTTGTATACTGTTGTATTTCATTGTATGATTACATGTTAATATAAATAAAAATTACATATGATATGGTTAAATGTCTTAATATTTTTTATTAGTTTAACCTACAAAACTTATACATATTATATTATTTATTTTCAGAAAGAGAACTCCAAAAACAAGGATGGTAAACCAGAAAAGAAAAATAATAAAAGGAAAGCTAAAAAAGAAATAAAAGTGCCATCTAAGCGACCAAAGAATGATTGGGATGGTAAAACTGCTGATGAAAATGCTGAATATGAGGTAAATACAAATATTTATTGTAGGTATATATTATCTATGTGCTACATTGAAAAGCAAAAAACACTCACTCTCTCATTTCCTCACTGCCTACACCACAAAATCTCCAAAACAACTTGCATTCTGATGGCAACTTGGATACCTTAAGGTCCAAAATCCTTTGAACACTAGAATGAATATGAATAAACTAGATGGCGTTGTTTTATAGATATTGCAACGCATACTCATATTAGCAAATAGGTGAAATTTATAAGAAACTCAACCGAAAATACACTCGAACACAGGGACAGAATAATCTTTACGTACAAACAGAATAGTGAGTCATCGAAAGTATCTATGAAATAAACTACACACTACAAATTTATAAATTCATTTGTTATTATTTGCTTCTTGTTTTACCCTGAAATGTGTTCTTTTTTTAATAAACTATTGTCAATAGAGATTAAAACATTGTTTAAAGTAAATTGATCAAAATTGAGTTATTTTCTTAATAACTCAATTTTGATCAATTTACTTTAAACAATGTAATAATCTACGTCTTTTTATTTTATAGTAATGCACCGCGATTTATAACGATGTAAATAAACTACTTAACAGTTCTTATATCGATTTCCGTTAGATAGTGGCAATTACCAGCTTATACCGTTTTAGTTTTAAACTAGCTACAGTGACCTGCAAAAATACATACCCATGTATGCAGGACACTGTAGGTAGTTTATTCAGCTTTGAAACCTTTTCGAGTTCAATTTTGAAAATCCATTCTTAGCTGACGAATATGTGTATCCGTCGTAAAAATCCGCCCTTAGATAAAGTGTACTGTTGTTTAACAGTACACGTTATCTAAGGACGGATTTTCAAAATTTAATCCCTAAGAACGTAAAAAGAGGTTTCAAAGTTTGTATGGCAATACAATGTCGGTTACAAGTATAGTCATTACAACTTTACATTTCGTATAGTAGTTGTAGAAATCAATAAGCAAATAGTTGCACAACGTTTTTCTAAATTCTGCTCCTAGAAATGATGCCGTAAATTCTAAATAAAGATTCGGGTATGAATGTGGCAGTCTTTTTACATTTGATAGTCCAATTCTTAAGGAAGGTTATAGGCTATATAACATCAGCTACGGGACAGGACCATTAATTAGAAATATACGCGCAACTGAACGCATGACCTAGTGATGTGATTTAAGTTGCCTTGCCACTGTCATTATGCCGAGAGTTGTGTGTTCACACAATAAACAAAAATTTGTGTTATCCGTTTTTTGTATATGCGATATTCCTAGTGAGGCGAAATCTTTCTAAAAAAACATATCAGGTAAATGAGAGTTTGTTGAATAGATTACGGAACAACTAGTGGAGACAGAATTTTAACAAAATCTCCTTTAGAATAAATCAGCCTATTGCAGCGGCCGGCAAGGCCACAATGACAATTTCCGACGTTCGTTGTCGCTTAGTTCGAGCCGAAGCGAGCAACGTCACGTCGTCTATACCATAGACTTAAGGCCTGGCCACGGAAACGGGCGTCGCGAACGGCCATGCGGCGGCGGGCGGGGCGGCAATCCACGCGGCACAGTTTGCACGCCACGGGCAGTTGCGTTTGCTGCCGCGACCAGTAAAGACCGAGAGCGAGATGTCTTTATCAACGTTCTCTCGACTTTGTTTGGAGAGTAGTCGTTTTTTATTCAAGATATATAATTTAAATTAAACAGACTTTATACGATTTTATTGCGTTATTTATTTTTTATAAAATTATTACATAATTTTGAAACTTTAAACTACTATTGTTAAACACTTACTAGTTACTGTTTACTTCAATTTCAGCTATTTAAATTATTCAACTATTTAGATATAATTTTACACTTTCCCCGAAGTTTCGGTTGCTTTTCAGCAGCCATGGTCACGGGGAGACTAAGATGGTAGTTGTCTCAATGTTTCAGTGTAGTTATTTCAAAGTACCCGAAAATAATTTAATCATTGGTGTTTCTATTTACGCAAAATGAGCTCAAAGTATCATAAAGTCTAGCTGTGGTTTGCTTCTTCTTGCGTTTGACTATTTGAATTACTGGATCCCAAGCTGGTGGTACATTCCAACCATCTTCTCTATTGAAATTAGGTTGTTTTTTTTATTTTAATAGACAAATAAAAAAAAAAACCCTAATCGCGAAGCATCCTTGGTAGGAATTGGTATTCTTTAGCGTGAATCTGTGGTTTGTCAAATCTCAGGTGGTTGGTCCCTTGTTTACACACAGCAGACTTCAGCGTTGGTGTTTTACATCAGCTATGTGTTCTTTTATGCGGGTGCCTATGCTTCTCTTGGTTTGACCAATGTATGAGAGTCCGCAGTCACAATCTATTTTATAGACCCCTGCATCTTGTAAAGGTAATTGGCACTTGACGGATGGTAAAATTGACTTATCTTCGTTGGCGGCTTGAAGTATGTGTTGATTGAAGCTCGCTTCAAGATGTAGCCAATCTTGTCAGTGACACCCCTTACATAAGGCTGTATAGCAGGCTGGCGTTCGACTGTGGTTGACTTTTCTCGGGATCTGTGACAGCGGCGTAGCTGTTGGAGATTGTTGTCTTGCAGTACTTGCTTGACATGTTGAAGCTCGGCGTCCAGGTGTTTCTTGTCACAGATCCCGTGGGCTCTCTGAAACAAAGACATTCCCACGGTAGCAAACTGTTTAGGATGGCGGTGAGATTAACCGTTTAAGTACCTATTTGTATGGGTCTTTTTCCTATACACAGTGTGACTCAAAGTATGATCAGGATTCCTGATGACAAGTACATCTAAGAAAGCTAATGAATTATTTCCCTCTAATTCCATAGTAAATTGGATGTTGTTATTAATGGAATTAAGATGTTTAAGGAATACACCGGATCTGTGACAAGAAACACCTGGACGCCGAGCTCGAGTCTCTTGTCACCCGGCGCTGCGGCCGACGCTCGGCAAGTTTCGCCGGTCGCCCCGCCGATCGCCGCTACGCGTGGCATGCCCAGTACTTTTCCACACATTTGTTTTAGTCGCAATACGTTCCGCCGTTCGCACCATGCGAATTTTCGCTGCAGCGAATGTCCCGTGACCAAGCCGTTAGAATATTTTCGCTACGCTCAAAGACGTCCAGAGAGTCAAACCAAAGCCAGACGTCAAAGAGAAGTCCAGATTAAGTATAAATTACTGGGGTTGAAAAGAGATAGCCAAATAAGTATCCGTATGTCATAATTTTATATTGACAAAGATATCAATTTAATAAAATTATAGATCTAATTATTTGCTTCACACGTAATACTATAATTCAGTGTAGAATAAGGAATAAGAGGAGAATTCGAGTAAATTTAATAAATATTTTTTACGATAGAGCTTGACAAAAGCTTGACGTCATGAGTATTTGACAACGTCATCAGCTATTTTTGGTGCCATGAATAAAAAGTGAAATAATGATTACAAGAAGAAAAATATGTCCTACATTTACGCAAGTGTAAATTGAAATTATACTACTTTATACTAATTTTACCGCGATTTATTTAAAAACACTAATTTTAGTTAATATTGAATCTATGAAATTATTTAATTTTACACTTTTCATATACTTCACACATCTTCTACACCCACTGTTTCAGTTGCTTTTCAGCTAAATAATAACTTAAAAAATTACATATTTATAATCCAGATAATTTTAGGGATAGTCATATGTTTGTTTATTTTACCAAGATGTCTTGACATTTATTAACGTTTAAAAAAATATTGTTATGTTGTATAGTCTTAGATGCTAAATCAATACAATATTATGTGGATTGTATTTGATTGCATATTGATGTTATTTCAAAATCTCTAAGAATTTTTACCCTATTGCGTGAAAAGTGTTTATGAATACTGGATAGGGGAAAATGGGCTCCACATAAAAATTCTACTATATGTAGTAAATACTTATTTAAATTGCTTTACACAAAGGAAACAACGACGTGTCCTCATGAAAGACTCAGTGCCTACTGAATGATACCGAGTATATATGGTGGTTATTACCACTAGACACTGGTATTACAAATTAAATTATCTTTCGTACAGGTCCAATTGAAATCAAGAAGACCCTGTTCTTACGTATAAGATTTTTAACCACCGTCGGTGGTCCTTCAAACCAATCACTGAATCCGAGGAAAAAGAAGCTCATGACAAAATATTGTAAGCAAGAGGATAAAATGTCATCAAGAAATAAACTGATAAGAAATTTAAAGTTTAAACAAAAAGATTAAATAAACGTCTGTTTGATTTCAATGCAGTCGTTAAAGAACTGTATAATACTACAGGCTACTACCTAAATAAGACTGTCATATTCAGGGGACAGTAAATAATAAATTAATGTTTCCAATTTTTTTATACAGATTGTTCCACTTTCCATTTTGATCGTTGTCAATTCATATGCGTATCTATAGGATTCGCCTGATGTTTAAACTGTTTCCCTTTTAATTATATTATTATTCTTGTTCTAATGTGTTTCGATGGTTTGGGTCTGCAGTTCATGATTCAACAATGGCATCATACATAATTTTGTTTAAAGTTTAAATGTTGCTTTAAATTGAAAAATCTTTCTTAGCTCAGCCTAATTTTGTTGAGCTCTTTTGTTTTAGATTTTTATTAATGATAGGCAATAAAATAATTATTCAATTATTAATGTCTTGTACTTTTCTCTTTGTACATTTATAGTATAGCATATCTTTCATACATATGTAATGACACTATTTTTATATTATTGCCATTATCTTGAATTTATACATTAAATGTTTTAATTTAGGCATTATATATTATATTTTGTTACTAAATAAGTTAGCTAGTTTTAGGAATATATGTCATAAGTATCGATATTCGATATTAACGGCAATGTACATTAATACAATATCATGTTATGATTAATAACATTTATTTATTACTTTTAAGCCCTATAGTCATCGATTATTTAATCGAAATTCATGCAAGCGAAGCCGTCAGGAACACTAGTTTATCGACGTAATGATTAAAATGATTTGTGACACCATTGCACTTACACATTTGCATTTGCTTTTTTTGTTACACATTTCATATGACATTGTTTGTCTTGTACATTCTAAGTTTATGGTCCCTTACCTGACTCTTATGTTTAAGGTTTAAAGCTGTAACAGATTTAAGTCGATGAATCGATGAATGATCGTCGAATAAATTAAATCAGTGTGGAATCGCTATAAAGCCTGTTTTTATTATTAGTCGTCTATTTTATATTGCAGGTTGATCGTATCTTGGAAGTTCGCCTCAAGAAAAATGGCAAGAGGGAGTTTTTCATTCACTGGAAAGGATGGTCCAGTAAATTTGATTCATGGGAACCAGAGAGCAATTTAAATTGCCCCGAGTTGATTAAAAAGTTTATGGAGAAGGTTAGTTAGATTTAATTGTATGTAATATTATTTTTCGAATTTAAGTTATGTTGTATATGTTTTAAATCCAACTCTACGGTTTTCATGGTGTATAAATATAGTTATATGGCCTTAATAAAGTTAAAACCTACTGGTATATGTTACGAATATTATATTAGTTTAGAATCGCCATTTAGTAACCATATTCGGCTTTTAATTGTCGGTAAACTACATCTCTTTTTATTTGTTAATTTTATCTTTGCACATGCTAAGCACATACCATACATCTCTGAAATTATTGCACATTTGTCGATTTAGCAGTGATGTGAATTTCGATCAACATGTTTATTTGTCAAACATGATCTTGTATTCATCAGGTTAGCAAGGCTCGTTCCGTGGAATCCCGTGACCTAAGAGTGGCCCCGGTGACCACAAACCGCTACACGCTACAGGACCCTTCATCAGGCCGCCGACTAAGCAAAAGGCGCGGGCAACGTCAGAGGTAAGATTGCTGTACCACATAACTGTACTTGGAATAATATAAATCATACTAAACAATGTAATAGTGAAGTGAGTCCTTCTGTTTACAAATATTGCTGTAATTGATCATCATATTGTACTAAAAAAATATCGAAATATGTATAATATATTTCGTCCGGTGTCTTTAGGCTTATTTACATAAAATATTTCTTGAAAGCTTATAATATTGTTTTATTTGTTTAAAAATTGTATTTGCGTTGTGGCAGTAGTAGTTTGTCATTTTTAAATACGCTACTTTTGGTTTGCTTTGCTTCTAGTTGCACTAATGAATGTTAATTCACAGCCAATACTTTTGGTTGTAACCTCGGCTGTCTAATATTTTACTTTAAGATCTAAAAAGATTAACATTCATTTATCTAGATATCACCGTAATTTTTGTTGGTAGGCTGGCTAATATTTGTTTTTATTATTTGCAGAGTGCGTTATGACGATGCTGAATAATGGAGTATACAGAGTTCTCATATTACATATGGTATATTGTATGTACCATGATTAATCATTGTGAAAGATTTTAAAAGTTTGAATTTAAGTAAATATTGCAAATATTCATTTGTAATAAAAATGTGTTTCTTTTTTATGTGCAGTGACAGTAGTGTTCCTACTTATATGTGTATGCGAAAGTGCTAAATAAAGTCACTTCGTACGTATTTGTAGACAAATGACTGTCCCACTTTTATTTCAATCTTTGTATATTATTAATTTGTAGCATGTAATAGAAAAGTGTGGCCCTATGGAGGAGAGACAACACTTGGTCGATCTAGTAGTGTAAACAATGTTTATAGATAAAAATCTATATACATTTTTCGTTTTGAAATGGTCTTTTATTTCTATCTAAATTCGTATATTATAGCAACATTTACAAGAGTATTGGGTAATTAAAGCTGTTTTTTTTAAAATATTTATTGCATATCTGTATTACGAAAAATAAGCTTTATTTTGCGTAATTATCCACGTTAGTAAAGTAATAAAAGCAAGTACTAAAATTATGTTTACATTACGTATGTTAAAACTGATATGTTGATTTACTTTAAAATTGGCCACCTTACCTTTTACTCGTTGTGTAGATTGAGGCTCTGGGGAGAAATATCTAGTAAATTTTTAGGCATGTTTTAATTGATAAATCATTGCAACAATGAAATGTTATTGTTATGATATAGGTACTAGCAATGCGCGATTGTTGCTAGGAACAATCGAATTATTCGATTGTTGCTTCTATTCGGTTGCATTAGTGTTGTTTGGGTGTTACACCGTGCGATTATATTGACACGAAGTAACATACCATGTTCACTTGCGTAATTATAGATATCAGTCGCGCGTTGGCAACCCTAGGCAAAAATAATTAAAGATGGTTTGAAAGGAAAGGAATGGAAGAGGTAAATATGTGTGTCCTGAACTCTTACTCACCAGGCGAAACACCATTATAGGGCTACGACTCATACGTAGTTTCTTGTAAGATGGTAGTCTTCCACTGGTGAGCTGGCTCACTCGTTATTATTTGGTTCTATTAATTATTTGGCATCAATAGCGCTTCGTTAGTACCAATGGCGCCTTAAATGGTCTCATAAGTATAAATTTGAATAAGTGTAGTAACTGCATGAGAATTCTTTTGTACTAGACTTTGTTATTCATATAGCGCTTCTTTTATGGTGCGATTGAGTATTTTATGTTTTACTTTGTTTATTGATATTGATGTATTATAGCGTTAATCATAATACCTGTCGCATCATGAGGAAGAAATAGCATTAGGTACTTGTTCGCTACTACTGTCTGTGTGTAGAAAGTAATAATATCTAATCCGTCGAGTTCAAGAATCTGCCCAATCCACGAATCTGTCATGTTGGGAATCTGCCGAATCACGAATCTGTCCAATCCAGAATCTGCCCTACACCGAACAAGCGTATAAAAGAAACATTTTTTGCCTTTCAACTTAAAGTATTATTTTCCCGCATATTGCTGCATCTACTGTGTAGCTATTATAATTATAAAAACCTTAGTGTCATTAAAACATGCATTTGAAAGTGGTATAGACTTATTTACACAAAATCTTGATTTATTTTCAGAACGTATTATGATTGAGATGAATAAAATTCGCCAATCCTCTGGGAAATATTTATCGTTTGATTATAATATTTTCAAATATAACAAAAAACTATAACTTAAAACTGTCATTAACTTTTGGGGTAAATAACGATATTAAATGTTATATAATAATATTAATAAGTGCGGGATCGAAGTGAAAGCGGGGGCACATACGTTTTGTTTTTGGACGCAATTCACGGCAAACACACACCATCGAACGCGGCTTCTGGTTTATTCTGTATTCTGAGGACTAAACATACGAACTGTTGTAATTATACCGTACCGCGTCGACTTGCTCAGCTCAAGTTAAGTCGTCAAATGTTACGTTATGTTAATGTATATTTCCTGATTTTAAATTGTCTTGTTTCGGAGTACAATTGTATCCTCCTTTGACATGGAGTTTTTCTTCCTGTTTTTACATAATTTCAATTTCAATAAATGGATACATTTGATAACACGGCAATGGCGAACAGTAGACCAAATAGCCTTTCTAACTTGGAGTATAGCTAAAACGTGCTCTCTTGAGAATCGCAAATGCCTATCTGCGACTTAAATATCTGTATTTATTTTTATATAAATTACAGAAGCTCCCCTCGCTTCAGGATATATTTTTATTTTTAAAAAGGTACATACTAATTCATTTTATATAATATATAGTAGGCTACTCTCTACATATGTTGATCATTGCACTCATTGCTAACATGCGGTAACGGTATGAGAGTGTTGGCCAGTCTTTTTTAATCGTTTGATGCCTGAGTTGTCTTGCATGCTTTAAACTAAATATTATTTTTGTCCAGCTTTCAATATGTTATGAAGCATTTCAATTTGTAAGTATAATGGTAATTCACCGTTATGCATTCAGCCAAACTCGTTGTATCACTGGTATATAAGTTTTCTGTTCTGATTATAAAGTTATTGAATACAGCTCGTTTGCTAAGACTGTTACAAGATTCATCGACCCGATGCATTCATTTATTTTGTGTGTTGGTATTACTCAGTCATTTGTCTACAATGTTTTTAATATAAGTACATAGTCTAGCACGAAAATATATATTTTACTATTATTTACTAAATGTACAAGAAAGAGGGCCTCCAAAATTTCCTTAGAAATCTGTCGTAGTATATTTATACTTAGTATAATTATTTACACAATTCAGCGAAATCATCTAATTATTATATCTGAGACTAGTCTTGAGGAATTATCTAATATTTGTCTAAAACTGTAAACTTAGAAATAATTTGTTGCTTAAGTAAGATAGAAGTCCTTGCTGAATTGTCATTTAATTGATGTTGTTGATCTTCCAAGTACATAAACCAGTCATACGACATCGCTACGGACCTCTCTTTCACGCTAGATAAAACACTTCGAGATGTGCAATAAATGTGGTCAACTATTCTCATTCAAAATTATACCTACATAAACTATACATATTATTAACATAACCTGTGGTCAACATTTTTGTTCCGAAACTGTAGATGTAAAAAGAAATGTAAGTGGTTTAATGTGTGCATTTTACTTTTAAAACTATTGTAAGGTAGATAATTATAATGAAAAATAAAGAATTCGCTGTAATTTGTGTTTTATTTTGAAAGATCCAGCTGCATCACCGTGTCCAATGTGCTATCTATTTTATACCCTTTTTTACGGTGTAGCACACCGTAATAAAATAAGTTTGCCTCGAACGGTGGGTCACGTTAATTTTATACATCGAGCAACTGTTTAACTGGCCCCTTGGGCTGGCAACCGGAATGATTATTTTTAATAGGAGTATTTCTTTAAGGGTAGTATTTAACTGCACAGCAAAAAAATACTAATTGCACAGCAAAATACACTTCTCATCAGAAAAATAGAAACACCTTGCAAGTTTATGTTTTGTAAGGATTATCAGAAAATGTGTACCTATATTCTTATTAATTAAGAGTATATGTCAAATGCCGTTTAATAGTGAATAATATGAGGTTTTCAAATCCTAATGTTAATGTTCTAAATTCAAATTAAATTTTCATAGGTTTCGTATTTTGTTTAACAAGTCATTTTTATCCTGTATTGAGTATGAAGGAAATTGATAAAACAAAATAGTCCATTGAAAAGTTACATTTAGGGTTGCGTTTTTCAGAGGAAGCAATTTTATTTTTTTGATTTGTAGGGGGCATTAATAAAAGCTTAAGTTCAAGTTTGTGGGATCGCCACCCTTGTCCCCCGGCCGCCATCTTGGAAAAAGGGTTGCAAAGGGTTTTCGCGCTGTATCTTGTAAACTAGCAACGCTACAGGAAATTTTGTAAGACATTAATTGTAGCAAATTAAATTGAATACAACTTTATTCCTATTACTTTTCATCGTAAAATGGAAAATAAAAAGTTATAAACAAAAATAACTGAACATTTTTGAACAAATTTTCTTCTGGGCGTTATAACTTTTTTCTGGTCATTTTACAATAAAATGACATTAGAGCAATCCTGTAGAGGGGGTTTCAACGAATAATTTCCACTACAAATTTGTATAATTTCATTAATTTATCTGGGTTTTACAGCGCTCCGAAGTTGACCGGGTTCTTGAATACTCGTAAAGAAAGTCAAAACGCTTATCACAAAATTAAAAATGTTGCCCATAAAACTCTTAATTGTAAGTACCTATCAAACTCAAAATACTTGTCACAGTTTTCAATACGTCTGCACGTAGCGAAATATGTAGCATAACTGAAAGAATAAGTAGAGAGGGAAGAAACAGCTGTACTTCCTAGGACAAATTATAATAACAGTAATAGCAGCAGATGTTCATTTGTCTCCAAGCAGTAACTTGGGCCTTTTCTACCTGCTTAAGATTCTCGTTAATGTACACTCTGATTAGAAATGATTGTAAAAACCAATGATATTCTAAGTTTTGTGGTGGAGAAAAGGTTCGATAATAAATTAATAATAACATAGGAATGTTGAGATAAAGTATATGAATAAAAAAATTATATAATAGAAAACTAAGCCTAATGGTTTGTTTTTATCGTATTCTTACGAGTATTCAAGAACCCGGTCAATTTCGGAGCGCTGTAAAACCCAGATAAATTAATGAAATCAAACAAATTTGTAGTGGAAATTATTTGTTGAAAAACCCTCTATAAGATTGCTCTGATGTCATTTTATTGTAAAATTACCAGAAAAAGTTATAACGTCCAAAAGAAATTTGTTCAAAAATTTTCAGTTATTTTTGTTTATAACTTTTTTATTTTCCATTTTACGATGAAAAGTAATAGGAATAAAGTTGTAGACAATTAAATTTGCTACAATTAATGTCTTGCAAAATTTTCTGTAGGATTGCTAGTTTACGAGATACAGCGCGAAAACCCTTTGCACCCCTTTTTCCAAGATGGCGGCCGGGGGACAAGGGTGGCGACTCCACAAACTTGAACTTAAGCTTATATCAATCCCCCCTACACATCAAAAAAATAAAATTGCATCCTCTGAAAAACGCAACCCTAAATGTAACTTTTCAATGGACTAACACACGTAAATGAAAAAAAGCTAAGAAACGTGTATAAACTTGTATTCCCTCCCCGAGCTCTTATTACTGCTTCGAAACGGTTCTTCATCGATCGGATGAGAGTCACCATCAAATGTCGTGGCATTCCATTCCATTCCTCTTGGATTGCATTTTGCAGCGGGCTAAGTGTTTCTGGGGCAGGATTTCTTGCACGAATTCGTCTTTAATTCATCCCATAGATGTTCAGTCGGATTCATGTCCGGGCTTCTTGCTGGCCATTCCATAATGGTGATACCGACTTCGGTAACAATCTCGTACTACGCTCGCGGTGTGAGCCCTAGTATTGTCGTGCATGAATATGAAACCGTTGCCAATAAAATGTGCATAGGGCATCATGTGAGACTCAAGACACTGTTCGATGTACCGATGACTGTTTAGTGCAGGCAGACGTGGCCCAGACACAAAGACAAGCTCTGTCTTACCGTCGGCGCTGATTCCTCCCCAAACCATCCACGAACCGCCACCATAGCTGACCTTTTCTTCAATGCAGCATTGTACAAAGCGTTCTCCATATCGTCTGTAGACCTTGTTCCTTCCGTCGTTATCATACAGCATAATTTTACACACAAAGAGGACTTTGTTCCACTGGAGGTATGACCAATTTAGGTGCTCACGTGCAAAGTTACGGCGCGCTCTTGGATGGTCTGCAGTTAATTTCGGCCATTTGCTGGCTTGTGCGGTACCAGTCCACGTTCTTTCAACCTTCTAATTGTACAGTCACAGCCACCCTACGTACAACATGAAGCTGCTGCTGCAGTTAAAAAGCATTAAGGCGTCGATTTCGTAAATAAGTTGTTACAATAAATCGATCATCTCGCTCAGAAGTGACCCGATTCCTGCCAGATCCTGAACGGCGCGTGAACAAACCAGTCTCCCGATAGTGTTTGTAGACTCTATGAACAGACGACAGACTTAGATGCAATCTTTCAGCCACAACATGCTGACTAAGTCCAGAATCCAGCAATGCCACCACTTGGGCGGCTTTTGCGGGCGAAGTATTTCGGACGTCCCAAAGTCACAGTACACACACAGTATACAGAACACCGAACAAAAAATTTAACATAAGGGCTAATTTTTAGTTAGGTGAAGGTGAAATGTAGGTACTCCAACTCTAAACACTCATTTGTCTCAAAACAGTGAATCATTTCATTTATAGGATAAACAAATGAAATTCTAATATTGAATTTAGAATTTTCACTTATCACTGTAATGGCCATACTGCCAGTTATACAATCATGTGATTTTTTTCATGGAATGAAAACTCTTGTGTTTTAAAATTAGGACAGAAACCATAAAGACGGAATTTCAATTTTTCTGATGAGAAGTGTATATTTAAAGAGATCATACTAAGTCAACGGAACCCCGCCTCGTGGGGCTGCTATTTTTGGGTGGGTTTAAGAAGGAAACTAATATAACCTAACCCTTCCGAGACGGAATGCAGTGATTTGAGGCGTATAGGTGCTCGTTATGCTGTGCAATTATTATTTTTGATGGTCATTATATTTAATCCCTCTTTTTAATAACTTATAGTCCGATTGATGTGAACGACCATAGTATTTTTTAGGGTTCCGTACCTCAAAAGGAAAAATGGAACCCTTATAGGATCACTTTGCTGTCCGTCCGTCTGTCTGTCAAGACGATATACTCAGGTCTACAGTTTCTTGAAGCTGTGAAAAAATCAAACTTCTAAGTTAACGTAAACAAAAGATACGGCTGTGCATGCCGCAAAAAACGTATATTTCGACACTCGAGGTATCAAAATTTATACGGAAGGTACCCTATAAATTTTATTTTCGTTGACCTAGAACTATTAAATTTGGTAAGTAATACCGTCTTATATTACAAGTATAGGCGAAAATCTAAAAACTAAAAAATGATTTATGCAAGGACAATTTTTTTAAATAATTTATTCTCATAAATTTGTACGGAACCCTCAGTGGGCTAGTCCGACTCGAAAAACACACGATAAGCGCGCGTAGATACACGCACGCCGCCTCTTGGACAGGCCCACGAAGCCCATCACCGAAGAACCTCAGGGTGGCTGGAGTTCATCCCGCGCCCCCCGGCGCACGGTTCCGTGGTTGAGGAGAGGGTTTAAGCGCTCTCTCGCTCGTTCCGCCGAGGGTGGCCTTAACACACTCAGTGCCACTGACGTGCCTAGCGTGTTCTCACTAATGCTTATCGCCTTGCCACGAGCACGCCTGGCGTGTTCTCGGTTTTTCATTAATATCTCTAAGATTTGACTATATTTTCTATCGAGACGCTCAGAGCATGTACCTCATGCCGTAACCTAAAGAGTATCGAAGAAGAAGTTTGCTAGTATTAACATTTTTTTAAGTTATCATAAAAAGTTATTATGTTATGCTGTGGACACGCCATGCGTGTTCATCTACAGGAGATTTCAATCTGTTATATTGACAGATAAATTTATAATGCTATTCTATACATACCTATAATAAAATTATAACTGATTGAATGTCTGTACCTACATGGAAGATATTTAAGAAATTTTGATATGCTTTAGAACACCAATAGAAGCAAAAAATTTGGTTTTTAATTTTTAACTGTCTGTCTGTACATTTGTTTGCGCATCACGCAAAAACTACTGCACCAAATTGGATGCGGTTTTCATAGTTGTATTGTAGCTGGACTAACTTAAAATCTAGTATATGTTTCAGACGCTAAGTAACCCTATGTTCCCGTTTGGTAACACCAGATTGTGTCACACTGTAACATAATTGGAAAAATTCGCGATAAGTAACACTGTTTAACGCGTTACCAGCCGGCGGGCAGAAGCCAGGTCCGTAGCTGGTAACCGTTAGGGTTATATTGAAACACGCAGACTGATTCAACTGAGAAATATTTACAATTTTTCACCTATCTTATATCCCATTTATTAGTCATGCAAGTAACGCTAACACTAATGTGTACAATAAACATTTTCACCAAATCAGCGACAAGTAAACAAAAATCTAACATTTACGAATGATTTCTTGGAAATCTGTTCGCGAGTATAAAAGTAGTGCCACGTATAAAAAGCAGAGGGAAGCTTCGCGCGTCACCAGTTTGAAAGTTGATATCGTCGCGCCTAGACGTATGATGCTCCGTTCGATCGCCTTCGCGCGTCGCTTGGTTTCGGCGCGGCTAGTTGTACGATGCTCCGTTCGATTCCAGGTTTCTCGTAAAGTTATATGTTGCCTGTGCGTATATACATACGCCACATCACTCTCGCTTAAGCGAAGCGTACGTTTTGTTTCACCACGCGGCCGGATCTGGTGACGTACGAATTTCGCGGTGAAGGTGATGACTGTGATGAGGCTGTCCGCATTGGTGTGGGTGATGTGTCCGGGGCCGGCGTGTTTGTTAATGTTGTGTTTTCTGGCGAGTCTTCCTCGTTGAGTAGATGGGCTGGCTTCAATCTGTCGATTGAAATAACTGCGGTGCGAAGCGGAACTTGCAGTGTGAAGTGCTTGCCGTCGGTACTGCGTTGAAGTACTTGATATGGTCCGTTGTATGGTGGTACGAGAGGTCTGCGCACGATGTCGTTGCGCATAAACATATGCGTACATGTCCCGAGGTCTTTGTGTATGAATGTGTTTGACCTTGACGCTTGCCTTGTTGATGTTGGTGATAGTGACGACATTGTTTCAGTCAGCTGACGGACAAATTCCGCATCTTCAATTTTCGGCTTGGTAGGCGCGAAGAAATCAGATGGGACGCGTAACGTAGATCCGTATGTCATCAGGGCCGGGCTGACGGTTGAGTCTTCACGTAGGGCGATGCGAAGTCCTAGTAATACTGTAGGTAATTCATTGATCCATCTGTTATCGGTTGCTCTTGCCATCAGTGCCGCTTTCAGAGATCGATGCCATCGTTCGATTTTTCCATTAGCTTGCGGGTGAAATGCAGTAGTACGTATTCGAGTGGCGCCTATTTTCTTTATTAAAGCTTGAAATAAAGACGATTCGAACTGTCTCCTTTGGTCTGTAGTAAGTCGTAGAGGACATCCAAACCGCGATATCCATCCCTCGTACACGGCCTTCGCGACCGTTTCGGCGGTAATGTCATGAGTAGGTATTACCTCTGGCCAGTTAGTGCAGCGGTCAATCATAGAAACTAAGTATCTATAGTCATCTGATGGTGGGAGTGGCCCAACTATGTCCACGTGCAGGTGTTCAAAACGAGATGATTGTTGAAACTCACCGAGCGGGCTAATGACGTGTCGATGAACTTTCGCTCGTTGACAGCTGATGCACGCCTTGGCCCATCTACCTACGTCTTTGTTTATTGATGGCCAGAAAAACTTTGTCGTCATTATTCTTCTTGTTGTACGAACGCCGGGGTGACTTAGTTCGTGTTGTGCTTTAAAGACTGCGACACGATAAGGCAATGGTAGGTATAGTCGAATGTTCGCTGTCGATGTTTTGCACCAAATAGGCCGTTTGACTCCCGGTAGGTTTACGCGGGAAAACTTCAGTCTGGGGTTATTCATGCAAACACGTAGCTCGGGGTCCGTTTCTTGTTCTTGAGATAACTTATCGTAGTCCATCGTTGCGTTGAGTAGTTCGATATCTGCGATACGTGATAACGCGTCAGCGGCTTCGTTCTTATCACCGTGAATGTATTTGATGTTAGTGCAGTATTGGCTTATGAAATGCAATTGTCGTTCTCGACGCGGTGTGTCATTGCTACTGGGATTTCTTGTTAGAGCGTACGTCAATGGTTTGTGATCGGTATATATGGTGAGTTCGTTGCCCTCTATCAGTCGGTGTAGGTTTTTAACAGCTGTATACATTGCTAGAAGTTCGCGATCGTATACACTGTATCTTCTCTGCGTCTCGCTCATTGTTTTTGAGTAAAAGGCGAGTGGTTTCCACACGTTGTCTATTTTTTGTTGTAGGACTGCGCCGAGGCTAGTGTCAGACACGTCGGTGAGTAAGCATAACGGAGCGTTAGGTATCGGGTGCGACAATATAGTAGCCTCGAGAATGCTTTGTCGCCATCGTTCGAAGGCTGTTTCAGCTTCATGTGTCCATTGTATAGGTGTTTTGTCGTTTTTCTTGCTATTGTGTAGATACTTGTTTAGTAAATTTTGGTATTCGGCTTGATGGGGTAGGCAGCTACGGTAGAAGTTGATCATACCTAAAAATCTTCTTAACTCTTGCACTGTAGTTGGTTTGGGAAACGTAAGTGTGGCTTGAATGCGTTCTTCTGTGGGTTTGATTCCGTCCGGTGTAACTTCATAACCCAGGAACTGTATCTTGTCTTTGCCGAACTCACATTTATCGATGTTTAGAGTGACGCCGTAGTTGTCGAGTCGTTCGAGAACTTTTTGTAAGTGACGCTTGTGATCCTCTGGGTTTTCTGAGTGCACTAGTAAATCATCGACGAAACAGAATACGTTGTCGTCGAGCCCTCGTAGTACTTCGTGCATGAAACGTTGAAATGTTTGGCCGGAGTTGCGTAAGCCGAACGTCATACAGTTGAACTCGAAGAGGCCGAAGGGAGTTATTATGACAGTCTTCGCAGCATCTTCTTTTTCAATAGGTATCCAGAAATACGCCATTTTGAGATTGAGTTTAGAAAAGATTTTTTTTCCATGTAGCTGGTACGTAAAATCTTGAATTCTCGGAATAGGGTAGCGATCGGGTACTGTAACGGCGTTCAATCTTCTATAGTCGCCACACACGCGTAGCGAACCATCCTTTTTCTTAACGACGTGAAGCAGGCTGGCCCATTGACTGTTTGACGGTTTACAGATTCCCATCTCCATCATCTTCTCAAATTCTAGCTTCGCATCTTTGTATTTATCGGGTGGCAGGGGGCGCGGCCTTGAATATATTGGTTGGCTTATTGTTTCTATGCGATGAGTTACGTTGTGCTTAGTCGGAGTTTTGAGTGATATGGGTCGCAGTACGTCGGGATATTCTTTCAAGATGTCGTGATAGGGGTGATGGTGGCTGATAACGTATACGGCTTCCTCGGTGCTATGTATTTTGATGGTGTGAACGCTAAGATCGGTAATGCGGTCGATGAGTTTTCTTTGATGTAGATCGACAAGTAATTTGTGCTTCGCTAAGAAATCTGCGCCTAGTATTGATGTTTTCACGTCGGCCACGGTAAATGTCCATTTAAAGCTTCTGCGTAGACCTAGGTTGAGTTCGAGTGTGCGCTCACCGTAGGTACGTATCTCTGTACCGTTCGCAGCAAACAGTTTGTAGGTACTTTCAATCGGCTTCACGTGTTTCTTATTTCTTGCAGCTAATACGGATATGTCGGCACTCTTGTCGACTAGAAACTTCTCTCTGTTGTTAAGATCGATAACGCAGAGGCGGTAGCTTGGTCTGCTAACATCGACGCCCGCCATAGTCGATGTATTGTCTAGTTTTCCTGCTTCTTTTTTGCGCACGGTGATTCGCATCTACAGGCTTCATCTCCATAGCGCAGGTGGTAATAACACAGCCAGTCGGGATCGCCGGGTTTGCGGTTTGAGCGGGCACGGTATCTCGAGTTCGATCGCGATCGGTTGTTGCTATGCGAACGGGTGGCGCCATAGCGATACGACGCATATTGTTGATTGGTTCGAATCTCGGCGATCTCCAGCGTTAGTTTTTCTATTTGTTAATATAATAGGTCGAACTGTAGATTTTCTGTAGTTGGGCAATGTAAACACGACGGGCTTGATGTGTGCGCCGGCGTAGGGGTTGTAGTGTGGACTGCGGCGACTATTGCAGGTTCGAAATGTTCAACCATTTTGTCGGCCATCACAGCTAAACATTCTAGCGACGATTCGGTGTTAACGGAGAGTACGGCGCGGACTTGTTTGGGTAATTGGTTGAGCCATATAACTTTTAGAGCTTCGTCGGCTAGTAATTTACCGCTCAAATCACACATCTTACGTTATAACTGGCTAGGTTTCATGTCGCCGAGTTCTAGGCCGCTGAGTAATTTCTGTAGCTGACGATGGTCTGATTCTTGGTACGTCGATATCAGTCTGTTCTTTAGCGTAATGTACTTGTTGGTCGATGGCGGGTTTAATATGATGTCGCCGATTTGTTCGAGGTCGCTACAGCCTAGCAACGGGACGACGAGGTTGAATTTCTGTTCTTCTTCCATCTTGCTGGCGGCGACGGCGGCTTCAAACTGTGCGAACTACAGTCGTGGGTTTTGACGCCAGAATGGTGGTAGACGTGCAGGCAGTGAGATTGTAGCGACATCACCGTGTAGAGGGGTCGTTACTTGCTTGTCGGTGAATTCTTCAGCTTTTTCTTGTGCCATGACGATAACGTAGCGTGTTCGTACGTCTAGATTTGGCCGAAAACCAACAGATGTTGGATGTCGGTTCAGTGAACCGATATTACAACAGCACTAGAACGATGAGAAGTCAGGGGTCAGCAATTTAACGCGTTACCAGCCGGCGGGCAGAAGCCAGGTCCGTAGCTGGTAACCGTTAGGGTTATATTGAAACACGCAGACTGATTCAACTGAGAAATATTTACAATTTTTCACCTATCTTATATCCCATTTATTAGTCATGCAAGTAACGCTAACACTAATGTGTACAATAAACATTTTCACCAAATCAGCGACAAGTAAACAAAAATCTAATATTTACAAATGATTTCTTGGAAATCTGTTCGCGAGTATAAAAGTAGTGCCACGTATAAAAAGCAGAGGGAAGCTTCGCGCGTCACCAGTTTGAAAGTTGATATCGTCGCGCCTAGACGTACGATGCTCCGTTCGATTCCAGGTTTCTCGTAAAGTTATATGTTGCCTGTGCGTATATACATACGCCACAACTGTAACATAACACAATCCTGTATTCTCTTTAATAAACACCTCTTTGTAATAAAATATTTATTATATAATCAATGACTTATCGTTAGGGTTTTTATGATTACTTGACTGATTAAACTTATTGAAAGATTGCAATCAAATCCTTTTTACGGATTAGGTATATCGTGTTTTTATTGAACTATTTAACAATATCTTACAATATTATTGTTACGTGCTGGGTTCGAGGGATAAGAATATAAAACAATATTACCGACTCAAACACGTTTTATTCTAGCACACAATTAGCTTTAAAACACAACAAACACTATACTACACTTTTCCACTGTAACTGCTTTAAACTCCGTAGTATTTTCGCTTCCGTTCGCTTCGATGAACACTCGACCGCTTACGATTGTAAACTGAATCGCCGGTGCGCGTGCGCTCTATTTATAAGCGGGTAAAGCGTTTCTGGAGTTTTCTAGAAAAGTCATACCCGGTATGTAACAGTACGATGATTCGAGAATGTGCCAGCGTTCTCTCTATTCTACTCGTACCGACAAGTACATAGTTCCGTAAGATGTCAATAGATGGAGCTGTAATAAATTATTGAAAGGGACTGCCGAGTCTTCCCCACAGTGCCGACAGATGGCACTAGCCGTAACACTGCCCCCCTCTTAGACATGTTCGTCCCGAACATTGTTAGATCCGTAGTAGCGTGCCAATCGATCCACATGAACGATCTTTGGTGTACCTCTTGGTCCTTTCTGGATCCGGTAGGTGACGTCATTCATCTTAGTGACTATGCGATAGGGTCCATCCCATTTTGCCTGCAACTTAGGAGATTTTCCTTTGTTGCGTACCGGATTATGTAACCACACCAGCGATCCTTCCTCGAAGCCTTTATTGTTGGCCTTCCGGTCGTAACGGGTCTTCATCCTCTCAGACATCTGCTGACCGGTCTGTCTGATGTGCTCGTATACATCATTCATCCTGTTGAGTAAATCATTCGCATAATCTGTTATGCTGTATGGAGATTCAAGTGGGATGCCGGTGATTAAGTCTGCAGGTAATCGTAGTTCTCTTCTGAAGTTAGCGAAAGCAGGTGTTACTGATGTGCTTTTGTGAACGGCACTACGGTATGAGAGGAGAAACGGTTGAATGTGTTTGTCCCAATCCCTTTGTTTATACTCTACAACTTTCGCCAGATATCTTTCCAGAGACTGGTTAAATCGTTCAACCATGCCGTCTGATTGCGGATGATAAGCAGTCGTCCTCGTTTTGTGGGTACCCATCGCACGACATGTCTCCTTAAATACTTCAGACTCGAAGTTCCGACCTTGGTCACTGTGGATCTCTAAGGGAACCCCGAAACGACAAAAGACTTCGTGGACTAGTTTGTCGGCCACCGTAGATGCCTCTTGATGGGAATTGCAAACACTTCCGGCCACTTTGTGAAGTAATCCATGATCACCAAAAAGTACTTGTTTCCACTTTGGCTTTCAGTAAACGGTCCAGTAACATCTAATGCTATACGTTCTCACGCGGCTCAAACATTGTACACCTTTAATGCACCCCTGCAGCGAGTGTGTTGTCCCTTTACAGCAGCACAACTCGTGCATTTGCGGCACCATTTCTTAACGTCTTCTCGACAATGGGTCCAATAAAATCGTTCCCGGATCTTAATCAGAGTTCTCTTAACTCCCATGTGACCTCCCTAACTGCCATTATGATAGAGTTGTAAAACTTTCGGTACCTTGAGCCTTGGCATGACTATTTGCAGGTGACACTTGTCACCTCGGGCATTCTCCCATTTACGGCACAGAACTCCATCCTGGATAACCAAGCTTTCCCACTGTGCCCAATAACTCTTGGTGACAGAGCTCATTGCCGCAACTTCACTCCAGTGAGGTCTCGAAGAACCTGTTTTCTTTCATTCGAGGATGGGTCTTATGTCCTTATCCTCTTGTTGCGTTCTCTGCAGAGTTTCCTTCCAGTCTTCGCTAAGATCCGTCCTCAACATCCTCACTAGTCCTTCCTGCTTGGCCTCTTGCCTGGCGCAATGTTTACCCTGATCGGGATACGGTCTACGCGACAGGGCATTTGCATTACTATGTGACTTGCCACTGCCATGCTGTATTACGAAGTCGAATTCCTGTAGTTGTTCAATCCATCTTGCTACCTGTCCTTCTGGGTCTTTAAATTGTAGTAGCCATTTCAATGCAGCGTGGTCAGTTCGCAAGTGAAATTTCCGCCCCAACAAATATTTGCTGAAGTGCTGCAATGTCTTTACGACAGCTAGAAGTTCCCTTCGGGTGACACAGAAGTGCCTTTCAGGTTTAGATAGGGCGTTGCTGAAGTACGCTATTACAACCTCATGCTCTCCTTTACGTTGAGATAACACGCCGCCAATGCCGGTGTTACTGGCATATGTATCTACGACAAATTCATGTTCATTGTCGGGATAGCCTAGAATCAGTGAATTACACAGATGTACCTTCAGTTTCTGAAATGCGACGTCACAGCTCTCATTCCAGCAGAACTTTATCTTATCCTCGGTGAGCTTATGCAGGGGCCGGGCGATGTCAGAAAAGTTCCTTACAAACCGTCGACAGTAGGAGCACAAACCAAGAAATGCTCTGACTTGTGTCTTGTTTTCCGGAACTGGCCAGTCCTTGATAGCAATGATCTTATCCGGGTCCGTTTGGATGCCTTTTTTGGAGACTACATGTCCCAAGAAGTTCACTTGCCGCCTGAACAATGCGCCTTTCTTTGGAATTAACTTCAGGTTGGCTCCTCGAATCTTCGAGAGCACACATTCCAGGTTGCGAAGGTGATCCTCAAAGGTGCGTCCTACTATGATAATATCGTCCAAGTAGACCAGGCAGGCGTCTCCAATCAATCCAGTAAGTACCCGTTCCATCAATCTCTCAAAAGTGGCTGGGGCATTACACAATCCAAAGGCCATGACATTGAATTGCCACAATCCTTTGCCTGTGGAGAATGCTGTCTTCTCTTTATCTCGAGGGTGTATATCGACCTGCCAGTAGCCACTTTTCAGGTATAGAGTAGTAAACCACTTCATCCCCGTTAGCGTATCCAGAGTGTCGTCAATCCTTGGCAACGGGTAACTGTCTTTCTTTGTGATGTCGGTTAGCCGAAGATAGTCCACACAAAAGCGTATGCTGCCATCCTTCTTCTTCACCAAAACCACTGGTGAACACCATGGCCTGGACGAAGGCTCAATCACACCTTCTTTACCATACCCTCGATTATAGTCATAGTCGTCCACTATGTCAGCCACGATGACGTTGTGGCGGTAAATTTTATTACCTAGTTTCATGTCCAACTCCTTCTTACCTCGGACGGTTATGTGCTGACCGGTAGCTGTTCTAAGATGTACACATTCATGGTTCCCGTAGTAGTCTCCAAGAAACCGTTTTGCTAGTTGGAAACTGACGACTGTCCGAGAAGCTCCAGTGTCTAATGTCAACTTGCATGGCGTTCTGTTATTTTCGCCTTCGATAGTCAGGCTGTTCCCATCACACGATTGTGAGATCGAGATCTTTGGGGCTCTCCTATCACAAGCCAGCACCCGCCCCGTAGTCCTGGCGTCTACTCGTTTCCCTGCTGTTTTTGCCCGGCAGGCACATCAGGTGTTCCTCCTACTGGCGACTGGTTTCTGCTGCGTGGATTCCTTCGCTTGGGGCAGCTCAACCTGATGTGGCCTCTTTCACCGCAGCTATAGCACCGTGGTCAAGTCGACACTTCCCTGATACGGTGAGCGCGATCGTCTCTTCACACTGCTTCCACCTCCAGAGCGTGAGCTAGGGCGTCCTTCAAGTTTTTGAAGTGTCCGAGTCTCACTACAACCCTAACCTCCAGGTCTCGGATCCCGTCGGTGAGAGCTTGAACGAGGTTCCCGTTGATGAGTGCAGGTGAGGACTGGTACGCCTTTCGAACCAGCTTCTCCACCTCCAGGGCCCACTGCTGCAAGGTTTCACCAACACGTTGCGATCGGTCTTTCAGCTGGGCGCGAAACATGTGTTCCAGGTGTGCGTCGTCATATCTCGCTTCAAATGCCTCCAACAGCTTCTCGTACGTGACGTCTTGACCAAGCGTCTCTAACACTGTCAAGGCCTGGTCGCGATGCCCCAAGGTGAGAGCAGTCAGAGCCTGTTCTTGCGTCCACCCGTTCGATTTCATGACGGCCTCGAACTGGATCTTATAGGCTGACCATGACGATGAGCCGTCGAATGGTGGGACTTTAAAGCCTCGTGGTGAGGGCGCCACAACCGTAGATGTCACGATCCCATCTCCAGCCTTGAGCCCACGTATCGTTTTCTCCGCCTCGGCGATGCGAGTTTCGTGGCGTTGGACTTGCTCTTTCATCTCCTTGCCAACCGTTGCGCTGAGGTCTTTCAGCATCATCAGCTGCTTCTTCTGGCGGCGCATACTCTCCTCCTTATCGTGTTGCAGCTGTTCCTCGTGGCAGCGTGCGTGCTTCTCCTGGCGGCGCATACCCTCCTCCTTATCGCGATGCAGCTGTTCCTCGAGGCGGCGTGCGTGCTCCTCCTGGCGGCGTGCCTGCTCCTCCTGGCGGCGTGTCTTCTCCTCCTGGTGGCGCATACCCTTCTCCTTATCGCTTTGCAGCTGTTCCTCCTGGCGGCGTGCCTGCTCGTGCATGGACGCCATCAGGGTCGCGAGGTCGGGGTTTACCGGCGAGTGAGCTGCACTAGATGGTTCCGCTGCAGCCGCGGAGTCACGTGGTCCACCTGACGTCGGCGAGGGGGCGTCTCCAAAGCGCCTCTGGTCCACATCTTGCTGGCACTGGTATCTGGTACACACGCCTTTCACTTTCTCCTTCGGTAGTACTGGCATATTCTTATCTCACTTCTGACACCAATTTGTTACGTGCTGGGTTCGAGGCATAAGAATATAAAACAATATCACCGACTAAAACACGTTTTATTCTAGCACACATTTAAAACACAACAAACACTATACTACACTTTATCACTGTAACTGCTTCACACACCGTAGTATTTTCACTTCCGTTCGCTTCGATGAACACTCGACCGCTTACGATTGTAAACTGACTCGGCTTCTTCAGTGGTTCTTCTCGTAGACCCCTTAGGGGTCTCGGGGTAACCAGACCAGGCCGTGGGCCTGTCTTGGTGGTGTTCGTCGCCGTCTGCTAAAACAGGCGGGTCACTGGGGTGGGCCCGTGTGGGCCTGTTGGTCAGTCCGGGTAGTCAGAGCCGGTGGGTAGCGCAGCTAGCGAGGTCCAGCCCGCAAAGATAAGTCCCCGCGGGCGACCAACATGCCAGCAGCGCTTGGGTCGTGTCCGATGGGTCCCTCCTGCGCTTGGCGAGGTCGAGCTCCGCGGGAAGAGTTTCCCGGGGAGCGCCCGTCAGCCAGCATCAGGGAGGGGCACCACGTAGGTCCGGTGAGGGTTGCCACGGAGACGAGGTCTCGCGGCAGGGCCATCCTGTCCGGCGGTCGCCGATGGTAGGGCGCAAGCTCCCGCAGATGGCGGGCGTGCGATCCGTCGGCGCGCACGAACAGGTTGGTGCTCAGGCGTCTCACGAAGTCGTCCAAGCTCTCCATGCACAGGTCCCTGGAGATCGTCCTGTTCCGCACGAAGCGAGGGGCGTCGGTGATAGTACGGAGCGCAAGCGACTGCTGCGCACGCAACCGGCGGCGGTTCGTCTCAGAGGTGAGAGCAAACCAAGCCGGGGCAGCGTAGGTGAGTCGGCTGCGGATGTACGTCTTGTACACGCCGAGCTTTGCACGGAGCGGCAGTCGAGACGATAGCACGGGTCGCAGGAGGGCGCGCGCTGTGCGCGTTTGGACGACTACGTTGTTGACGTGGGGCTTCATGGAGAGGGTGCGGTCGATGGTCACGCCGAGGTATTTCACCGTCGCGGACCATTCGATGTTCTCTCCCATGAGCTTCAACTGCGGCAGGGCTATGCTGCCAATGGAGATCGCCTGAGTCTTCGCCACGTTGACCGTCAGTCTCCATTCCTTCAGCCAGCTGGGAAGTGCGTCTAGGGTGCGCTGCATCTTGGTCACCGCGTGGACACCGTTCATCGATGTCGCGATGTAGGCGGCGTCGTCGGCATACAGCGCGAGCTTAACGCCGTCGGTGACGGGGATGTCGTCCGTGTACCAGGAGTAGCACACGGGAGAGAGGCAACTACCCTGGGGCACACCGGCGCGGATGGGCCGCTCTGTAGACAGGGCGCTTTCAACCGCCACTTGGAAGCGTCTGTCTTGCAGGAAGGTGGCCACGATCCTAACTACTCGACGGGGAGTAGTGGATGTGGACAGCTTGTACAGCAAGCCGGTGTGCCATACGCGATCGAACGCTTTCTCCATATCAAGAAATACTGCGACGGCGCGCTCGCGTTTGTTGCGAGCAACAGCGATGTCGTGCAGTACCCTCGCGAGCTGGTGAGTCGTGGAGTGTTCGGCGCGGAAGCCGAACTGTTCGTCGCGTGGCTGAAGGTGTGGCGTTATGTGCAGCAGTAGCAGCTTCTCGAATAGCTTCGATGTCGTCGAGAGGAGCGTGATAGGGCGATAGCTTCCCGGCAGTAGGATGTTTTTCCCCGGCTTTGGGAGCATGATGACTCTGCCTAGTCGCCATGTGGAGGGAAAGTGTCCGGTACGGAGGATGCCATTGAAAAGGCGCGTCAGCGTCGCGATTGCTCGCGGAGGTAGGTGACGCAAAGCTTCGTTGGCTACCCGGTCAGGAGTCACTGCTGCACAACTGACTCGGCGGTGCGCGTGCGCTCTATTTATACGCGGGTAAAGCGTTTCCGGATTTCTAGAAAAGCCATGCCCGGTATTTAACAGTACGATGATTCGAGAATGTGCCAGCGTTCTCCTTACCCCACTCGTACCGATAACTACGTAGTTCCGTAAGATGTCAATAGATGGTGCTGTAATAAAATATTAGAAGGGACTGCCGAGTCTTCCCCAGAGTACCGACAGAGGGCATTAGCCGTAACATTATCTTAGCTATATTCTATTCGACGTTTCGTCTCTTCGTAGCCTTCGTGAACATGGTCACTGAAATAGGGTCCGAAACGTCGATAGGATAAAGTTGATATCCCAAGTAGCACAGAAGCGCTGTATACTTATTAGCTGAATCACTGTCCACAATAGAATCCAAAACTGTACTAGCCTGCTGAATATGAGCGTTAGATGCGTTGTAATAGAAGATATAACTCTAATTTGGGCACAAATTAAACAGCTGTTAACTGAATAACTGTATCTAATTGCGTTATATCAGCATTATTACAGGTAACAGTCGCCCTAAGAGCTGAACATAGACTGATTATTAGAGTATGTGTTACCCTTTGTACAGCACAATGGCCGATTAATAGAGTCCTTGTTACCTATTTTTCAGCACAAAGTACCTACACACTAGGATATTTTTAACGCTTCTATTGAGTTCAAGATTCACAAGCGCCAAAATTGTGAATAATTTTCATCCCACTCCTTTATAATTATATTATTTAGATATATTGTTTGTGTGAACCATTTCGTGACGTGACGTTTGTGGTGAAATAGACAAATATTGTAATCGCAGTGAAAACTTGCTTTTTCCTGCAAAGTCAAATACTATATAAACGAAAATTTTCACGCGCTCTCAAAATATCACTGTTTACTTGAAAATTATAGTAGGTACACACAGTGACACATCAAGCTAGACTGTTTGGACTTTGAACTATTAGAAGTTGAACGCTGCGAATCGTGCGAGAGAGTGTGTTATATTTTTGTTACGCTCTATCGACGATATACATCGATACCACTATGCACTGTCCCTTTCCGAGAATTCTCTATTTTGTCTGTAGCGTAGTTATGCGTACATGGATGTCTAACTTGATGTGTAGCCGTGTGTACAAAATAGGTTGATGATGTATTATAAAAAAAGGAAATATATTTATATTGCTTTTTTAATTTGACAATAAGCTGTTCACGTATAAAATCAGTACATTTTCTATTCAAATCCAGTTGTTATTTTCGTTGACTAAAAGATATTATATTATGTTACATATATATCCATAGGTTAGAACCTGAAAATGGCAGACAAGCAATGAGCACTGTATTAATTACAATTAAACGGTATGGGCTGTTTAAATATTCACTCATGGTATATAAATCAGTAACGAGCTGATACAGGTACCTAGTTCTTGTGTAAAACAAGTCACCCACAGATTCATGTACAGCTTGATAGTGGGTAACATGTAGGTACGGAAATATTGTGGGTAATCAATCAGTGGATCACTAAACTCTGCAGAAATAGGGATCCGTGGATTTTTTTGTACAAAATTATACGTCTGGTGTGTTTATCCTTATATGTTATTTGGTTACATAAATCATCCCGAGAACCACTCATAATAACGTTTGTAATACTTTTTTTGGATAAGCGTATCATAAGTAGGTACCTAGTAAGTATCAAAGTTTTCACGACCAAAGTAGAAGTAAATAGTAATTATAAAGTAACTTTTTAAAAGCTCGGGATTTTAAACAGCTTGGTTATTGTGCATCTCCGAAGCAGTCTGCGACACCCTAGGATAGTTTCTCTCTTGGGGAGGGAGGAGTTAAGCACCCCCAACCTACTAAGATTAGCTTTGTCAGCTAATAGTCTGTAACTTTCCATTGCGGTGTCATCATTTCCTATTAAGTAAATATTATATAGTCTCTAGAAAATTTGATTGCTAAATTAGCAATATTGATTGGGACATGCGTCACTAGATACATATTGTCGAATTAGCTTTAATATCTTTACAAATTTTTAAAATTAACCAATTACTGTTACGCTGTATAACTGTTTAAATAATTTTTTTTTACTCTTTCACCGTCGTTTACTTAATTGGCGCAGCCGGTAGGTAGGATCTCTGTAGTCAGTCTGTCACGTATTCGATTCTACGACAAGCAGCCGACGTCCGTTTCTACGGTTTAGCAGAGAACGCCGAACAAACAAATCTATTAAGAATCCACGGGAGAGGACAGCCGAGCAGTAATTCTGGAAACATGAAGATAGCTGCGGAACTGCGTGTAAATCTTTTCACCTTCCTTTCAGTTCTTCCATTTGTTTCCGTACCTTGTAATAAGTCTATGTGTGTGTTTTATTAAACCAACCTTGCGTTAGTAATATATTTATAGATATTTATTACTAGATATACCTATCTTTGCGTTATTTTTTTTTTTATCTGTTACTATTTTAGCTATTTTTTACAATGGAAAACGTAAACCGTGTCCCACAGGAAATAGCCAAAATTATTCTAATATTTAGTGGCGATGCTAGGACGTTACAATTATACATAAAGAAATGAGAATATATTTTAACTACGTTCCAAGGGGACGTAGCACAAAATGAATATTTATTTCATGTTGTAACTAGTACATTAGCAGGCGAGGTAGGTAGTTTAGTCTGAGAAAGAGATTCGATTGTACGTGGGATGATTTGAAAACGTTGTTGAACCAACACTTTGGTGACCCACGCACCGAAGCTTGTCTAGCTATGGAATTAGAATGTTGTAAAATCAATAGAGGCGAAAGTTACTTCGAATTTTGTAATAGAATCCAACACATGAGAAGTATGTTATTTGCTAAGATATCAGAAATTATCATTGATGAATCTTTACGTAGGGCGAAATAAGTAATTTATAGTAATCGAGCAATAAACGTATTGTTGTATAACTTGCCACCGTTTTTAGTGAGATTAGTTCGTTTACGGAATGTTTCAACCTTTGAAGACGCGTTAAAAGTAGTTTTAAAAGAGCAAAACTTTCAAGCAGTTTATGATTCTACAACATATTTTTTATACATTACAGTTGTATAACTTGCCACCGTTTTTAGTGAGATTAGTTCGTTTACGGAATGTTTCAACCTTTGAAGACGCGTTAAAAGTAGTTTTAAAAGAGCAAAACTTTCAAGCAGTTTATGATTCTAAAACAAATGATCGCCGTAATTTTAATAGAACAAAAAGACCGAGTTTTTCTACTTCTAATAACCAACAGTACAATACACAACAATTGGGCAGTCGCTTATCAAGTACACCTTTACCGAAAAGTCTAACAAACAGACCATTTATTTGGAGCGATTCGCTTCAATTCAAGCATTCCAAACAACATAATAATGATCGTAATAACCAATATAGTAATTATAATCATTTAAATAATACAAGTAACAATAACATATCGCCACAGTTAAGTAGGTAATCGTTTCCGATTGCTCAACCGTTGAATAATGCACCGCGCATGTCACCTTTTGCAGCGATAGCATCCAAGTCGGGCTCTAATACTAAAGTAACCATGCGTACTGCAAGTTCACAACGCGTTACTTATATTGTTACACCCAGTGCTATCTCTCAGCATTATGTGGAAGACTCGGCAGTTCCGTTTAATAATTTATTACAGCGCCATCTATTAAATACTTACGGAACTTCGTAGATTCGTCGGTACGAGTATAGTAGAGAGAACGCTGGCACATTCTCGAATCTTCGCATTGTTTACATACCGGGTATGACGTTCCTAGAAAACTCCGGAAACGCTTTAACCACGTATAGAAGGCCAGCGCTCGCCGAGTTAGTTTACAATCGTAAGCGTTCAAGTATTTATCGAACGGAAGCGAAAATACTACGGAGTTTGAAGCAGTTACAGTGGAAAAGTGTAGTAGGTATAGTGTTTGTTGTATTTTAAATTTAATTGTGTGCTAGAATAAAACGTTTTAGTCGGTTATATTGTTCTTATCCCTCGAACCCAGCACGTAACAATATAAATAACAGCAGTAATGTTGAACAAAGTTCTAATAACGTGAACAATATTTACAGGAACTGTTCGAGGCAATACTTGCATCGAACACGAATTGCTGATCTAGCAGCCTAATACGGCCACGCCGAGTGCGCATTTCCATTTACCATTCATTATCATTTAGCATAGCATAGATTAGGTACTCTTTGAGCGGAATAAAACTTAGTGTTTTCCAATCAGTGTGTGGCGTATGTATACGCACAGGCAACATATAGCTTTACGAGAAACCTGGAATCGAACGGAGCATCGTACAACTAGCCGCGCCGAAACCAAGCGACGCGCGAAGGCGATCGAACGGAGCATCATACGTCTAGCCGCAACGATATCAACATTCGAACTGTTGACGCGCGATTTTTTTTTTTTTTTTTTTTTTAAATGTGTTAGTTGTTGGCCTCAGATGGCCTTAACAACTTTACGCGGACTGTGGGTGAGCGCAGAAGGCTCCCAACCCGTGTTGACGCGCGAAGCTTCCCTCTGCTTTTTATACGTGGCACTACTTTTATACTCGCGAACAGATTTCCAAGAAATCATTCGAAAATGTTAGATTTTTGTTTACTTGTCGCTGATTGGTGAAAATGTTTATTGTACACATTAGTGTTAGCATTACTTGCATGACTAATAAATGGGATATAAGATAGGTGAAAAATTGTAAATATATTCTCAGTTGAATCAGTCTGCGTGTTTCATTATAACCCTAACGGTTACCAGCTACGGACCTGGCTTCTGCCCGCCGGCTGGTAACACGTTAAATTGGTGACCCCTGACCTCTCATCGTTCTAGTGCTGTTATAATATCGGTTCACTGAACCGACACCCAACATCTGTTGGTTTTCGGCCAAATCTAGACGTACGAACACGCTACCTTATCATCATGGTACAAGAAAAAGCTGAAGAATTCACCGACAAGCAAGTAACGACCCCTCTCTACGGTGATGTCGCTACAATCTCACTGCCTGCACGTCTACCTCCATTCTGGCGTCAAAACCCACGACTGTGGTTCGCACAGTTTGAAGCCGCCGTCGCCGCCAGCAAGATGGGAGAAGAACAGAAATTTAACCTCGTCGTACCGTTGCTAGGCTGTAGTGACCTCGAACAAATCGGCGACATCATATTAAACCCGCCATCGACCAACAAGTACATTACGCTAAAGAACAGACTGATATCGACGTACCAAGAATCAGACCATCGTCAGCTACAGAAATTACTCAGCGGCCTAGAACTCGGCGACATGAAACCTAGCCAGTTATTACGTAAGATGCGCGATTTGAGCGGTAAATTACTAACCGACGAAGCTCTAAAAGTTATGTGGCTCAACCAATTACCCAAACAAGTCCGCGCCGTACTCTCCGTGAACACCGAATCGTCGCTAGAATGTTTAGCTGTGATGGCCGACAAAATGGTTGAACATTTCGAACCCGCAACTGTTGCCGCAGTCCACACTACATCCTCTACGCCGGCGCACACATCAAGCCCGTCGTGTTTACATTGCCCAACTCACCCAACTACAGAAAATCTACAGTTCGACCTATTATATAAACAAATAGAAAAACTAACGCTGGAGATCGCCGAGATTCGAACCAATCAACAACATGCGTCGTATCGCTATGGCGCCACTCGTTCGCATAGCAACAACCGATCGCGATCGAACTCGAGATACCGTGCCCGCTCGAACCGCAAACCCGGCGATCCCGACTGGCTGTGTTATTACCACCTGCGCTATGGAGATGAAGCCCGTAGATGCGAATCACCGTGCGCAAAAAAGAAGCAGGAAAACTAGAAAATACATCGACTATGGCGGGCGTCGATGTTAGCAAACCAAGCTACCGCCTCTGCGTTATCGATCTTAACAACAGAGAGAAGTTTCTAGTCGACACGGGTGCCGACATATCCGTATTAGCCGCAAGAAATAAGAAACACGTGAAGCCGATTCAAAGTACCTACAAACTGTTTGCTGCGAACGGTACAGAGATACGTACCTACGGTGAGCGCACACTCGAACTCAACCTAGGTCTACGCAGAAGCTTTAAATGGACATTTACCGTGGCTGACGTGAAAACATCAATACTAGGCGCAGATTTCTTAGCGAAGCACAAATTACTTGTCGATCTACATCAAAGAAAACTCATCGACCGCATTACCGACCTTAGAGTTCACACCATCAAAATACATAGCACCGAGGAAGCCGTATACGTTATCAGCCACCATCACCCCTATCACGACATCTTGAAAGAATATCCCGACGTACTGCGACCCATGTCACTCAAAACTCCGACTAAGCACAACGTAACTCATCGCATAGAAACAACAGGCCAACCAATCTATTCAAGGCCGCGACCCCTACCGCCCGATAAATACAAAGCTGCGAAGCTAGAATTTGAGAAGATGATGGAGATGGGAATCTGTAAACCGTCAAACAGTCCATGGGCCAGCCCGCTTTACGTCGTTAAGAAAAAGGATGGTTCGCTACGCGTGTGTGGCGACTATAGAAGATTGAACGCCGTTACAGTACCCGATCGCTACCCTATACCGAGAATTCAAGATTTTACGTACCAGCTACATGGAAAGAAAATCTTTTCTAAACTAGATCTCAAAATGGCGTACTTCTGGAAAAAGAAGATGCTGCGAAGACTGCCATAATAACTCCCTTCGGCCTCTTCGAGTTCAACTGTATGACGTTCGGCTTACGCAACTCCGGCCAAACATTTCAACGTTTCATGCACGAAGTACTACGAGGGCTCGACGACAACGTATTCTGTTTCATCGATGATTTACTAGTGCACTCAGAAAACCCAGAGGATCACAAGCGTCACTTACAAAAAGTTCTCGAACGACTCGACAACTACGGCGTCACTCTAAACATCGATAAATGTGAGTTCGGCAAAGACAAGATACAGTTCCTCGGTTATGAAGTTACACCGGACGGAATCAAACCCACAGAAGAACGCATTCAAGCCATACTTACGTTTCCCAACCCAACTACAGTGCAAGAGTTAAGAAGATTTTTAGGCATGATCAACTTCTACCGTAGCTGCCTACCCCATCAAGCTGAATACCAAAATTTACTTAACAAGTATCTACACAATAGCAAGAAAAACGACAAAACACCTATCCAATGGACACATGAAGCTGAAACAGCCTTCGAACGATGGCGACAAAGCATTCTCGAGGCTACTATATTGTCGCACCCGATACCTAACGCTCCGTTATGCTTACTCACCGACGCGTCTGACACTAGCCTCGGCGCAGTCCTACAACAAAAAATAGACAACGTGTGGAAACCACTCGCCTTTTACTCAAAAACAATGAGCGAGACGCAGAGAAGATACAGTGTATACGATCGCGAACTTCTAGCAATGTATACAGCTGTTAAAAACCTACGCCGACTGATAGAGGGCAACGAACTCACCATATGTACGGATCACAAACCATTAACGTACGCTCTAACAAGAACGCCGAGTAACAATGACACACCGCGTCGAGAACGACAATTGCATTTCATAAGCCAATACTGCACTAACATCAAATACATTCACGGTGATAAGAACGAAGCCGCTGACGCGTTATCACGTATCACAGAAATCGAACTACTTAACGCAACGATGGACTACGATAAGTTATCTCAAGAACAAGAAACGGACGCCGAGCTACGTGTTTGCATGAATAACCCCAGACTGAAGTTTTCCCGCGTAAACCTACCGGGAGTCAAACGGCCTATTTGGTGCGAAACATCGACAGCGAACATTCGACCATACCTACCATTGCCTTATCGTGTCGCAGCCTTCAAAGCACAACACGAACTAAGTCCCCCCGGCGTTCGTACAACAAGAAGAATAATGACGACAAAGTTTTTCTGGCCATCTATAAACAAAGACGTAGGTATATGGGCCAAGGCGTGCATCAGCTGTCAACGAGCGAAAGTTCATCGACACGTCATTAGCCCGCTCGGTGAGTTTCAACAATCATCTCGTTTTGAACACCTGCACGTGGACATAGTTGGGCCACTCCCACCATCAGATGACTATAGATACTTAGTTTCTATGATTGACCGCTGCACTAACTGGCCAAAGGTAATACCTACTCGTGACATTACCGCCGAAACGGTCGCGAAGGCCGTGTACGAGGGATGGATATCGCGGTTTGGATGTCCTCTACGACTTACTACAGACCAAAGGAGACAGTTCGAATCGTCTTTATTTCAAGCTTTAATAAAGAAAATAGGCGTCACTCGAATACGTACTACTGCATTTCACCCGCAAGCTAATGGAAAAATAGAACGATGGCATCGATCTCTGAAAGCGGCACTGATGGCAAGAGCAACCGATTACAGATGGATCAATGAATTACCTACAGTATTACTAGGACTTCGCACCGCCCTACGTGAAGACTCAACCGTCAGCCCGGCCCTGATGACATACGGATCTACGTTACGCGTCCCATCTGATTTCTTCGCGCCTACCAAGCCGAACATTGAAGATGCGGAATTTGTCCGTCAGCTGACTGAAACAATGTCGTCATTATCACCAACATCAACAAGGCAAGCGTCAAGGTCAAACACATTCATATACAAAGACCTCGGGACATGTACGCATGTGTTTGTGCGCAACGACATCGTGCGCAGACCTCTCGTACCACCATACAACGGACCATATCAAGTACTTCAACGCAGTACCGACGGCAAGCACTTCACACTGCAAGTTCCGCTTCGCACCGCAGTAATTTCAATCGACAGATTGAAGCCAGCCCATCTACTCAACGAGGAAGACTCGCCAGAAAACACAACATTAACAAACACGCCAGCCCCGGACACATCACCCACACCAATGCGGACAGCCTCATCACAGTCATCACCTTCACCGCGAAATTCGTACGTCACCAGATCCGGCCGCGCGGTGAAACAAAACGTACGCTTCGCTTAGGCGGGAGTGATGTGGCGTATGTATACGCACAGGCAACATATAGCTTTACGAGAAACCTGGAATCGAACGGAGCATCGTACAACTAGCCGCGCCGAAACCAAGCGACGCGCGAAGGCGATCGAACGGAGCATCATACGTCTAGCCGCAACGATATCAACATTCGAACTGTTGACGCGCGAAGCTTCCCTCTGCTTTTTATACGTGGCACTACTTTTATACTCGCGTACAGATTTCCAAGAAATCATTCGAAAATGTTAGATTTTTGTTTACTTGTCGCTGATTGGTGAAAATGTTTATTGTACACATTAGTGTTAGCATTACTTGCATGACTAATAAATGGGATATAAGATAGGTGAAAAATTGTAAATATATTCTCAGTTGAATCAGTCTGCGTGTTTCGTTATAACCCTAACGGTTACCAGCTACGGACCTGGCTTCTGCCCGCCGGCTGGTAACACGTTAAAAGTGTTTAATTTAGCATCTCCTTAAACATAGATCCAGCGTAGCATTTAGGTAACGTATAGCACAGGAACATTTGCCAGATGATTATAGGGCGGAAAATTTTTGCATACCGGCCTCTTCACTAGAGAACGAATAAAATTAAGCTGTAATAAGCGTTTAAATTTACCGCACATAGTTGTACCTGAATTAAAAGCCGTTTTTATGACAGATACCGGTAGCGTAAGATCTTTTATTAGTACTTATATAGCGAATAAATATTTAAAAATCGATTGCAATATGAGCCGTTCGAGGTAGTTAGTACTCACGCATCGAGCTTATGCAGCGAAACAGAATTCTTACCGGTTACATATAAGAGTAACGAGTTTCATAAGTTTTACGTTTATAGTGTTGACGACAGATATGATGAGTTAATAGGTAGTAACTTACTGAAACAATTACAGGCAAAGATTTACATGGAAAACCAGGTGCTGAAAATACGGACATTCCAATTATATATACACCGCCTATGAGAGAGGTATACCATTTGCCCCCTCGTAGTGAGGTTAGAGTACGACTTCCCGTCAGTTTATTGGACGGAGATGCTATATTAGATTTTAAGCAGTTTATGGAAGGGATTCGAGTGCCTGTCGCATAATAAATTAATTGTGTTAAAGGCTATGCAAATTATTCAGAATTATACCACAGAACTTAGAAATTTAGTGGTAACAGGGCCTTTCAAAGTGGACCCTTATATACACAGGGGCGTGCACAAAGATTTCTGGTAGGGTATGCACGCCCTACCCGAAACCTCTGCGAGGGCACTAAATTTCATTTATAAATGTTTTTGTGGGTATATATATCTGTGTACAATAAATAAATAAAATATCTTACCAAATTCAATTCAGCGACTTTTCCACATTGCACCATTGATGATTTTGTGTGTGGCCACCATGAATATCCAAATAAGTCACCTAAATGATATCCATTGTGGCCTTATAGGTATTACAAGGCCGTGAGAGGTTAAGAGTGTTTCTTGCGCAAATGAACAAAAATAAATGAACGAAATTACTAACATACTTGACTGTAGGTATTATTTTAATTTTTATAAATCAAATCAACGCGCCTATCTTTTTTTAAATAATTCTGTAAAACGTCGTAACAATTACAAGATCGTTTTAAAATCGTTAAAAGGTCATTTTCAATTGAAATCATAGACAAATCAGTTTGTCTGCTTTGGCCCTGTGTGTTTCGTAGATATGTATGGATTCTTTTTAAGCAAGAAAATGATCGTTCAGCTGATGCGCTACTAACTGGAATCGTAATTATTAATTTTGCTAATTTGTAAACTTCGGGAAATATGGCTGTTACATTGTTTGTATGTAAATATTGATTAAGATCTAATATTCCTAACGTTTTTAATTCGTCTGATTTATAAACGCATCGGAACTCATTCCTAAGGCGATCCGCGTTAAAGGAATGTTCATGCGAATTATTGAGTTCGACGATCGATTGCTCTGGAAAATTATTACAATACAAAGTATAATTTTCATATGAAAGTAGATTGAAAAACTTAAGGTCTTTTTAGTTTTTATAACGACTACGACACTCGTTCAAGACATTGTCAATAATCTTGATAAACACGCGACTGTAATATTGTTGAACATTGTCAACACCTCGTTTTCTTTTCGGTCGATCGCAAGTTGGTTAACAAACAAAATAGTTTATTTGTGTCTACACAGCCCGCTAGCCAGCTATAAATATCATAATACTTTTTATTAAAAGAACGTGTCGTATTACCTTTCTGATGTTTTAGATTTAAATCGCGAACACAGCGTCCAAGAGAAATTATTTTATTTTTGTCATCAAAAGACAACGTCGAGAAAACACCAGTTTTTAATTTATTTAAACATATATCACCAACACAGATCTCACAGGTATAATTTTCCATAATTTACAGTAATTCCGGTAATTTCACTAATTATTTAGCTATCAATTACAAAGCGCTCAAAATTGCCTCGACAGCTCTGTGAAATAATTAATAATGGCGTACGATGCTATATTGCTAAAATAATAGGCCTATAATAAACAACAGTTATGATGTTTTTGACAACTATTTAAACTGGTTAGATTTTCGTTGTAGGCAGTGCCTTCAGACGGCGAGCACACACGTGCATTTTACACACACAAGCAATATATTTGTCTCGTAGACAGCGTAATCGATTGACGTTTAAATGTACTGCTAATAAGCACGGTTCTTTTTGCTTCCAGACACCTCTCTAGTCTCTATTATATATTCTATTTGTTTAGTAGTTCGCTCACGGATCAATAGATGGCAGTGGCACAAGCTCTTATTGTATCTGATAATTTTATAGTGTATTTATTATTATTCAGATTGTAGTATTTAATAAATAGATTTCGATTGTATAGATTTACATAGGCCAGCGGACTAGAGTATGCAGTGCTTATTTGCTTGTATGAAGCGCACGCGCCTGTATATACAGAATCCTTCAGTTAGTGTCAATTTTACAGAAAATAATACTATTTTCTGTACAGAACAGTTCTTTCTATACGGAAATAGATAGGATGTTAATAAAAATATTGAAAATTTACAGTTAGATCATATGAATCCAGAGGAACGTAGGGTTATTGGAAACATTTGTAAAGAATATAAAGATATTTTTTATTGCGAGAATATTCCATTAACCTTCACCAATTAGGTTAAACATAGAATAAGAACAAAAAATAAGGATCCAATAAATATTAAAGCACATAGATTACCACCTGTCCAATCGAAAGAAATTAGGAACCAGGTAGATAAGATGTTTAAGGGATAACATTATCCAGGAATCCCATTCTCCCTGGAGTGCTCCCGTACATCTCGTGCCTAAAAAGATAGATTCGTCAGGGCAACAAACATGGAGAATGATAGTCGGTTATAGGCGGCTTAACGAAATCACTACCGATGATAAATATCCTTTGTCTAACATTAATGACTTATGTGACATGTTAGGCAAGAGTACTTACTTTACAACGCTTGACCTGGCTAGTGGGTACCATTAAATCGAGGTTCAGGAGGAAGATAGAGCGAAAACAGCATTTAGTACACCCTCAGGAAATTATGTATTTAACAGAATGCCTTTTGGGTTAAAAACTGCACCCGCTACGTTTCAGCGAGCGATGGACAACGTCTTAAGAGGCCTCCAAGGCTTGCATTGCCGGATCTATCTCGATGACGTAATCATATTTTCAAAAAGTTTGCCAGAACATGTAGAAAAGCTCTGAGCAGTTTTTGATCGCTTTCGAAAACCCAATTTAAAGATAAAACTTGATAAGTCGCATTTCTTAAGAAAGGAAGTTCTCTATTTAGACCATACTATTACTAGCGAGGCTTTGAAGCCAAATAATGACAAAACTGATGCCGTTCTGAGGTACCCCATAACAGAATAAGTCACACAAATAAAAAGCTTTTTAGGACTTATAGGTTACTATAGGCAATTTATTAAAGATTTTGCAAAAATTACTAGACCATTGACAGCTTGTTTAAAGAAAAGCCGTAAAATAATTATTAATTATGAATATAAGGAATGTTTTGAAACATGCAAAAAGCTTTTAACAAACGCACCCTTATTACAATTCCCTGACTTCAGTAAAAGTTTTATTTTAACTACTGATGCGTCCAATTTTGCGATCGAGGCTGTACTTTCACAGGGTACAATAGGCGTAGACAAGCCAGTAGCATACGCTAGTAGGACTTTGAGCGATACAGAGGTTAACTATAGTACTATTGAGAAGCAGCTTTTAGCCATAATATGGGCAGTCAAACACTTTAGGCCGTATCACTATGGTAATAAGTTTACGATCTTTATAGATAGTTTTTGGCTTGGTTGTATTCACTGAAAGAACCCAATAGTAAGCTCACGCGCTGGCGACTAAGACTAGAGGAGTATGACTATGATGTCCGATATAAAAAAGGTCCTCAAAATACAAATGCAGATGCATTATCAAGAATTAAAATTAATGCAAGAAATGATGATATAGACTCAATATTTGTAAATGTAGGATATAGGCAGAAACGAATACAGAAAATAATAGAAAATGAACTTCAATTTGACGATCCTCCAATAGGAACTATAGAACTTTCGGATTCTGATGACGGGGTCACGGCGAATTTAATTTCAAATAGAGAATACCAATGTATCCCTATTTTAAACGAGGCTGTACTGTGATACTAAACTGAGACAGATATTAGTGTATTCACGGCGTAAGGATAAATTAGCAGTTAAAGACATTTCTAGTAACAAACAAAGAATCCTTGAAGTTCACTTACCAACAAATAATGATAAATTAATTAAAGACTTTTTGATAGACCCTAAACATAAATATTTTATATATTTTGAGCATTCATCTTTTAGAAAATCTTTTCAAATATGGTTATTAAATTGTTTAAAAAGGATTCGGTAAAGTTAACGAGAGTGTTACAGAAAGAATAATTAGTCTAACAGAATCAGAAGACGACCAGAAAGATGTTGTAATTAAGTACCATGAAGGTAAAACGTGCCATATCATCAATGAAACTTTGGCTAAACTTAAAAGACATTATTGGTGGGCGAATATGAAAGAATCCATTACCGCTATTATTAACAATTGTGAAGCCTGTGAAAAAATTAAATACGATAGGAAACCGATAAAACCTTAAATTCAATTAAACAAACCCAAATTAGCTCATTCTAAGAAGTATTCATAGATTTTTTATATATTGAAACTAAATTGAACTTCATATAGGGACTCCGAGTAATCCTAGTTCAATGGAAATCGTAGAAAGATTCTACTCAACTATTATTGAAAGTTATCGCTAAGCTAAATATGATAAAAGTGATTTAGATGCAGCGTCTGTCATGACTTATGCGATCCTAGCGTATAATAATACAATACGTTCGGCAACAGATTTTACCGATTCGGGACATGTGTTTAATGTGTTTAATGTAGATAGAGAAAAGAATCTAAGACAAAAACTATTATTATTAGATCATAGGGAACGTCTGAAAGTGCTTTACGAGTATGTATCAGAAAAATTAGAGACCGACAAAGTAAAGGTGAGAGGTAAAAAAGGAGGCGAAGAAGTCCTTACAACAGGTGACAATATCTTCATGAAAAATACTAGAACTAGGAAAACTGCGGTATGAGAAAGCAAAAGTAATTGGTAAAGTTCAACATAATATTTTACATGTGTTAAATAAACGGTCTACCAGAGTGGCGGTAAAGAATATTAAACGTCCTTTACAGATCGTTCCTGGTACTTCTAGTACTAGTGGTGACAGTGTCCACGCTGGACCTTCAAAACCTCAGTCCGAACCCCGGGATAGCGTCACTGAAGATGGGAGTAGCTGTGAAGAGGACTAGTTTTTGGACTATATTTAAGAAATTAGGCTTAAAATCTATAAGTTTACAGATAAATAGTAATGTTCAAGATTTTAATAATTTAAAGTTTTAAGTAATGAAACCATAGGAATAGAAAATCAGATTGATTATTGAATTAAACTTATTAAAGATCAAGAGATCTTTAGTAAGTGTACGGTTTCGTATGATAAATGAAAGATAAACTGATAGAATAAAAATAATTATATTGAAATAAACAGATTTACAACGAATTTGATAATGATCGATACGCGGCGAAAGAGTAAATTGTGCGATAGATCGCCCGGAAAGATGTTTGCAACAACTACTGATACTCTTGATGTACTAATTTATATTTAATATGTGTTTTGCTGCGCATCGATGTCGGCATAAAACTGTAACTATTAATATGTACGGGTTTAAGGACGCGGTGGCAGCTGACACAAAGAATAGTACAAGATCTCTGGAAGAAATGGAAAAATGAATATTTAGTACAAATTAATGCACGGAGCAAGTGGCGACAAGTAATAAATAACGTCAAGATCAACGACGTAGTCATGATTCACGATGACAATCTTCCTCCAGGAAAATGGTTGATGGGAAGAATCGCTGAACTATATCCTGGCTCCGACGGGCGAATTCGAGTCGTAATGCTAAAAACCACAAATGGCACCTTAAAACGTCCCATAACAAAGTTATCTTTGCTACCCGTTACCGAGAAAATCCAAACAAAACAGACGACAAACATTGTATCAAACACTTATCATGCCAAACAAAATCCCAAGTCATTCAAAGAAAAAAGATTAAACATCGCCTCTGTGTTTATATCTATCATATTATTATTCACTATGTTAGCAACTTCCCAAGACGCCCTTAATATTAGCAAGTTCAGAAACAATCAACATATTTATTTTGACAAATTAACAAACATGAAAATCATAAGAGACGATTGGAAATTGATAATATATTACAATATGGAACCTTATTGGGAAGGTATTACAGCTCTAAACAAAAGCATACAATCCATTGAACAATCATGTATTATGATATCTGAGCGTACACCTTGTGATATAATATTACTACAATTGCGACACGGGTACGATGAACTCGAGTACAACAATCACAGGTTACTGAGTCAGCACTTTGACACGCGACCGAACAGGTGGCGACGCGGTC
Source organism: Catocala nupta (assembly GCA_963675205.1). NCBI lineage: Eukaryota > Metazoa > Arthropoda > Insecta > Lepidoptera > Erebidae > Catocala > Catocala nupta. The sequence continues at coordinate 16,327,291 of OY776095.1, forward strand.
TTATCGACGGTGCCGGTTACATCGCAAACAGCCTGTTCGGCGTACTGGATACTAGATTCGCGGAACAGTACGAGAGAGATATCACAGAGAGAGATATGCATGGACAAAATGCAACCATTGCACATATTCAAAAAGAATTTTAAAATAAAGGTCCCCACGAGGGACGAATGGAGACAAGGTCTACAATCCCCTGACAAGGGCTGTCTCATCTGGTACACTGATGGTTCCAAAATGGAAACAGGATCAGGGGCTGGTATCTATACCAACGACTGCAAGGTGAGCCAAAGCATGGGCAAATATGCAACGGTCTTCCAAGCAGAAACCTAATATAACTGCCTGTGCTCAGAAGAATATCAACAGTAATGTGACTGACAGGACTGTGTATATTCTCAGTGACAGTCAAGCTGCTCTCAAGGCTCTGGACTCGTGTAGGGTGGACTCCAGACTGGTCCTGAACTGTGTTAAGGCCAAAGTTGGCAGAAAGAACACAGTCAGACTGGTGTGGGTTCCGGGGCATGCAGGGGTGCAGGGCAATGAGGAGGCTGATGAATTAGCCAGAAAGGGCTCGAAGCAACTGTTTGTGGGCCCCGAGCCATTCGTGGGATTCTCTGAGAGCACCGTCAAGGCAGCTTTGAATGCATATGGCAATGATAAACACAGGCTAGAGTGGATGGCCCTTAGGGGTCTGGAACACTCCAAGAAATTCATTGCAAACAGAGCCACAGGCTTCACCCGGAAGTTCTGCGGGTATAACAAGAGCCAAATACGCCTGCTCACAGGAGCGTTTACTGCCCATTTTGGCACCAACGACTTTCTGTGCAGATTGAGATTGGCACACAATTCGATCTGCAGAGCCTGTGGTGAAAAAGACGAGTCCATATCGCACCTACTATGTGAATGTGACGCGTTGGCTGGATTGAGGATGGGTCTGATGGGATTGGCATATCCAAACCCTGAGAACTTCAGGCTTCTCCCTCTGAACTGTACGCTACGACTGATGCAGTACATTCATAGGGGATAGCTAAGGGATAAATCTTGGGGCCGAAACAAAAGATCCCAATGGGTCGAAGTGTCGCCGGTCTGTACTGACTGAACCCCACACATAAGATAAGATACCCTGGTTCGGCAGTGTTTTTGAAAATGGCCTCTAAAACCACATTTTATGTAACTGGCATTAACTGCAGGGCAGGTACTACTATCACCTTTGTGATTTTTGCTGCCACATCGTCTGCAGGAATCAAACTCTTTTCTAGTAAACCGTTTTGTGGTTTTAGTGTCGATTTTGTTGATGCTGGTAGATGTTGCATTTTGGTTTTGTCTATCGTGGAACTCGCTTAATTGCCGATCTACTGTTTCTAACGTATTTGCTTCTGCTACTATTTACTCTATGGTGGTATGCGGTATCACCAAGTATCAAATATTCTTTCTCAATTTAGTAGAGCTACACTTTTCTGTTATTTGGTCAATTAGGTTTTCGTTTTCATTAGCAAAATTGCACTTTGAGCTCTGTCGTCTCAAACGAATTAAAAACTTTTCGAATTTTTCTTCAGGTACCTGTTTCATTAAATGAAACATGTGTCTTTCAAATAAAAAGCTTTGTTTCGGGGAAAAATAATAGTCTAACTTTTTCACTGCAGTATCGTAAACGTCAGTCACAGTAGGATCAGTGACGTGCGTGCCGGGTATGATGAAATATATATATTGTAACAACATGCCCCCGGAATGTAGTAAAATATAAAATAAAGTTGCGTGTAGATATCTATTTCTGACACAAACTTACTATTATGAGTGTAGGATACTTCTAATTTCCTATAACGATAGACAGAGCTGAATACATTGGCACCATTTTAATTTTATTAATATTAGCCGTAACGGATTTATGACACATCTTCTTTTTTTTTTGATTATGTCGATATTTAGGTAAATGCCAGTAAAATCGGATTGGTAATTTAATTAATGACACTCATTTGGTTATAACATAAGTCAGGTACATAAATGCCGATAATATCGGATTGGTACTTTAATTAACGGTTATCCTATGAAACCGTTGGTAATTCGATTGAATAATGTTATTCGATAGGAATCACATAATTATGTTTGCTAACAGATTCGGTCAACAATACGTAATACGAATGAATATTGTAAATATATATGTAAAAGCACTACACGCACACAACCATGCATTTGAGGCGTGGCGCGATGCGACGCTCGCTATAACCATGAGTGACACACTCGTGGCAAATTAGCTGGCGTTCATGTAGCAGAAGCTGGACGTGATGGACGAAGTGTCCGTCATCCAGAACTGCGCTTCGAACTACAGCGAGGAAGAGATTGCAGCTGCTAAACAGCTGGTGTTCTGGTTACTGAACAAGAGCGACCAGATGGTGTCTCGTCGACGTGACGGGACAAGGAAAAGTCTGCAGGATGTCATAACGCTGCTTTAGGAGACTGATCCGAATGACGTGCCGACATTTGTGGCGAGAGACATACACAAGTTACCTCCCGTCATTTTCGATCACGTCGACGTCACAGTCTTTTACAAGACATCGTCTCTTTAAAGGCAAGCAAAACTGCAGATGAAGTTGAGTGCATCTGAGGTCACTCTTGCAGATTTGCGCATCGAACTAAAGGCGTTGCGCAATAACTGGGTCACTGACGCGTGTAAACAAAGTGAACACGCGTCGAGGTGCATGCCTCAACACATCGGCGACTAGTTATGCGTCAGCGGTTTTGTCACCGGCGCCGACTGCTGAGCCTGTGTTATTCGCCGCAAGCGCGGTCACCCAGCCCCGCTCCCACACCCACAGCTCCTCCCCGCTGTACTGCGCGAATTGTAAGAACAGCTGACACCACGGTCACTGCGAGCGCCCCTGCTTAACCCTTGCCTACAAAAGCAACGAACCGGGCTACCGAGGATGGTTTTGTGACGGTGCAATGGAGGAAGCGCCGGTCGCAAAACATTAAGAACAGTTGTGGTAAGGCACCTGTGGACCCCAACCTGAAGATGCGTGCTGCGTCCCCGAACACGCTGGTGTACATCTTGCGCCTGCACTACACCACTGAGGCGGAGGACATCGCGAAGTACGTGTGCCAAAAGCTGAAGTACGTCCCGAGAGTGCAGCTGCTGGAGTCACGTTGCAACGTCAACTTTAAAGCGTTCGTCGTGCGCGTACCCGGCTGTTACCTGCACAAGGTGTTGGACGAAAGCTTTTGGCCGCCGTGGTATTCCGTCGCTTCCGCAGACAAGTACCAGTCGAGCGTACTAGTATTAAGTGTGCGAAGTGAAGTTTTACTAATATAGTATTAAGGTGTATTTACTAACATCAAATGGGCCTCAATGGCGTAGGAGGGGTTCGATTCCCGCACATGAACCCATGTTCATGCACACAAATGATTGACTTGTGCGGGAATCAACAAACATCCATATGTTTGTCTTGGTCTGGGTGTTTCTATGTATAATATATATGTATATATAAAAAAATACAAAATATATATGTATGTGTATCCAGTACAAGCTCTGCTTAGTTTGGGCTAGATGGTGTCGTGTGTATGTATTATAAAATTTTATAATATGTAAATCTATCTATGGGCCTATGCAGCCCGAAAAAAATGATTTGATTTGATTTGATTGTATTAAATCCTATATATATACGAAAAACCTGGCGGGGTTCCGTCATCTTGACGTTTATAAGATGAGTGATGATCTTGTAAACGGGGGCTCGATTAATGCTGATATTTTATGACCAATGTCGACTAATTATGGACTAAATATAGTAGATAATTCAGGAATAGTGCGCGTTTGCCTCGGGCGATGTTGTTGTTAGTTGTCGTTTTACTCCATGCTAAACATCAAAGGCGTCGTAGTTTTCCGTGTGGTCATATAACAGATTTAAGCTAAACTAGAAAAACGCAGGTAGGTTGGCTTAGTCTAGTGGACTAGCCTCGTGTATTATATTTTCAGAACGAGGGTGCGTTGTGCTGTAAGCTTCACGCGGCAATTGTATTTTCGCTCTGTCAAGGTAGGTAATAGTTACTTACGCGCTACGTAGCGAATGATAATCATTAAACATCTCAAAACTACATAGTTTCACTTGATTCTGTTTACTTAGGAAAATGATTTCATGCTGCAGCCCTGCTTACCGCTCCAATAACGTCTGGAGGGCCCCAACGGTTATGAAACCAGCCATAGGCGCATCCAGCCGCGCCTTCCACTTTACAATGATACCCTGGTGGGCACGATTACGCGCGAACTCTATCACTGCCGGGAGGCGACGACAACCCGTTTTCTCCCGGGCCGCCTCACTCACTGCGAACCCTCGGCGAGCACTTTAGCCTCCAAATCACATGGGGGTGTTTGGGCCATCGCGCAAATTACGTCGTATCTATCCTATCTATCGTATTACCCTAACCGCTATGACTCTCTGCAGTCTCCGCAAGAGAGTCCTGAGACTCCGATCACTATGTTGATAACCGTAACCCTAATGGTGTTGCCTATAAAGAGTTTTATTAACCTTTTAACACAAACAAAATATCCGGCTAATATTTTCGTATACATTCTGCCGATTATTTACAGTAGTTTATAATTATGAGGAGGCAGTGACCTTATAATTAGAAACTACAAAGTTCTTACTTATGTTGTCCTGATGTTTACCTTCTGATGCAATGCAATCATCCTTACTAACCTAATATAACTGAGTATATCCACACAAAAATGTTGATCCGCTGATGCCGTGGGCAACTCACGCTTGATCAAAATTGTTTATTGAGTTTAAAGCTAAAACTTAGCTTACAAATACGTTTCTAAAATGTTCTAAGAGACAATGGATCCAAATTTCCACGCACTACACCAGTTAAAACCACTCAAACGTCTGTAACTTCGCTTCTAGGCATCTTATCAAGATGAAACATATACTAGATATTAAGTTAGTTCACCTAAAATACAACTATGAAAACTGCTTCCAATTTTTTTTGCGTGATGCGCGAACATACATACCTACAGCCAGACAGACAAAAATTCAAAAAACAATTTTTTTGGATTCTATTAGTGTTATAAAGGTCACTCATATCAAAATTTCTTAAATATATTCTATGTACAGACATTCGATCAGCTAAAATTTTATTTGTATAGATTAGCTTTATAAAGGGTTTGGGAAATTTTGTATGAACCAGTGGCATGATATTTGTTCACAGCGGCCACTAAGTTCACTATTGTTAACATGTAGTAGTATATTATAATAATAATAAATCACAAAAGAATTCTGCTGAAAATAGTATCGTAGCGGAAATATTTGATATGGAAGTTTGAATATAGTGCCGTCTATGTAAAGTCATAACTCTTATATCTATTGTAAATACTACTTCATTTATAGCGTTATTGGTTGGATATTAAAAATAAAATAAATAATAGTTTTAGAAGGGTTTCCATCGGCTAGTTTCACCTTGAAGCCATCCTAGAACCGCCATTGAGTCCACCCAGCCATACATTCGAATATCCAGCTCACTTAAGCAATTTACAACTTTATCCATAAGCTTAGCTAACAAATACGCGGCGCTGAGCTCCAATCTCGGCAACGATATGCTCTTAGAAACGGGTACAAATCGAGCTTCAGCGACAACCAGTACTATAGATCTCTTATTTTCTTTCCAGATTCGCGCATATATAACAGCCGCGTAAGCTTTAGTTGACGCGTCACAATAACCATGCAGTTCTAATAGATCATTAGGTTGATATTCGATCCAGCGGGGTATTTCGCATTGGTTCAAATATTGAAGGTCTGCTTGCAATACGAGCCATTTTTTCCTAATGCTTTCAGGAACTTCTTCATCCCACTGCATTTTATTCAACCATAGCTTTTGAAATACCAATTGTAATTTAGTTGTGACCGGTGATAATCACCCTAGAGGGTCAAACATGTTGGATATCTTAGATAAAAATATACGTTTAGTCATTTTTGCGCTGGTCTTCGATAAACCAAAGTTAAAAGTGAAATTGTCATTCGAAGAGTTCCACCGTAGACTTAATGTTTTGGCCGTATTTTCCGATTTAAAATTAAATCAATTGTGATCTAAGTTTTTAAGTAGTTCCGGATGATTTGCTGACTATTTTCTCAGTCTAAAACCTCCTGATTTTAATAAGCTGTTCATGTCTTTTATAACCTGTTTTCCTTATTCGATGGACTGTGACCCATGGACCAGGTCATCCATATAGAATGACTCCTCTAAGATTTTGGCAGCATCCGGAAATAAAACGCGCTCATCCGACGCCAAACACTTCAGAGTCATCATAGCCAAAAAAGGCGCGGATTTGGTGCCGTATGTGACCGTGGTAAGTTTGTATGCCTGTAAGGGCTGGTTAGGTCTCTCTCTCTCCAGATTATTTGCTGATAACGGTGATCTGATTCGTGCACCATAATTTGCCTGTACATCTTTTCTATATCTGATGTAAAAGCAAACTGATATTGACGCCACTTTATAATTAATTCTTGCAAATCCTGTTGTAAATTAGGTGCTTTAATCATCAGGTCATTCACACTATAATCGCTTGACGTCCTTGCTGATGCATTGAATACAACGCGTAACTTACTTGTCGCTGACTCTGCTCGTTGTACTGAGTGATGCGGCAGGTAACACGATAACGTTTTATTATTTCGTTCATTGTAACATGGCACCATATGACCTAAGGCTATGTACTCACTAATGAATTGTTTATATTGTTCTGCTAATATTGGTTGTTTGCTAAATTTATGTTCCTAATTTTAAACTGTGCTATTGCCATTTCCTTTGTGGTACCTAATTTTTCGCTTATATCAGGTTTACATGGCAATCTAACTTTATACCGTCCATTTTCGAGGCGTTCTGTACTAACTAAATAAAAGTCTATACATTCCTGCTCAATGATATGATGACATTTCGCCACCACCGTAAATGATCCACCCAAGACGAGTCTCTTGCAATATAGGTTGCGATAAGCTTTCTCCTTTAATCAATCCTCCTAGTAATATCAAACCATTTACTTGAGCACTTAGTAATAAATCTACTGGACGGCTAATGTTAAAATATGGATCGGCTAATTTATTATTTTCGATGTACGACCACTTTGATGTGTCAAAGGACTTATATGGAATATCTCTAAATATTTTGTTCATAATCAGTACATCAGTGGCAAACGAAAAGTCGTTATATGTCGAGGTACACTTCAGTGTGGCCACTCCATTACAACTATTTTTAATATAATATTGTCTTCTGTTTACGCGAATGTTATTCATTGAAATTAAACTACTATATACGGATTTTATCGCGTTGTTTATTTATCACTGTATTACAAAATTTTGAAAATATTACACTACTACTGCTATTGATTTTATTTTACTAATTTATAAGCTAATAAAATTATTTAAACTATTAAATCTATTTATTTTTGGTTTACACTTTCCCCGACGTTTCGGTTGCTTTTCAGCAGCCATGGTCACGGGGAGACTAAGATGGTAGTTGTCTCAATGTTCCAGTGTAGTTATTTCAAAGTACCCGAACATAATTTAATCATGGGTGTTTCTATTTACGCAGAATGAGCTCAAAGTATCATGAAGTCTAGCTGTGGTTTGTTTCTTCTTGGGTTTGACTATTTGAAGTACTGGATCCCAAGCTGGTGGTACATTCCAACCATCTTCTCTATTGAAATTGGGATGTTTTTTGATTTCAATAGCCTCGCGAAGCATCCTTGGTAGGAATCGGTGTTCTTTAGCGAGAATCTGTGGTTTGTCAAATCTCAGGTAGTGGTTGGTCCCCTGTTGTACATGTTCACACACAGCAGACTTCAACGAGCGTTTGTGTTTTACGTCAGCTATGTGTTCTTTTATGCGGGTGCCTATGCTTCTCTTGGTTTGACCAATGTATGAGAGTCCGCAGTCACAATCTATTTTATAGACCCCTGCATCTTGTAAAGGTAATTGGCACTTGACGGATGGTAAAAATTGACTTATCTTCGTTGGCGGCTTGAAGTATGTGTTGATTGAAGCTCGCTTCAAGATGTAGCCAATCTTGTCAGTGACACCCCTTACATAAGGCAGTATAGCAGGCTGGCGCTCGACTGTGGCTGGCTTTTCTCGGGATCTGTGACAGCGGCGCGGCTGTTGGAGCTTATTGTCTTGCAGTACTTGCTTGACATGTTGAAGCTCGGCGTCCAGGTGTTTCTTGTCACAGATCCCGTGGGCTCTCTGAAACAAAGACATTCCCACGGTAGCTAACTGTTTAGGATGGTGGTGAGATTCACCGTTCAAGTACCTATTTGTATGGGTCTTTTTCCTATATACAGTGTGGCTCAAAGTATGATCAGGATTCCTGATGACAAGTACATCTAAGAATGCTAATGAATTATTTGCCTCTAATTCCATAGTAAATTGGATGTTGTTATTAATGGAATTAAGATGTTCTAGGAATACACTAACACTATCTGTTGGTAATATTGTAAAAGTATCATCTACAAACCTCTTATAAATCCTGGGTGTGATGGGAGCAGTCTGTAAAGCTCGAGCCTCGAAGTCCTCCATATATATGTCGGCAACAACAGGCTACATACAAGTTGATGGTGTGGCAATGGGCTCCCCAGTATCGCCTGTTGTTGCCGACATATATATGGAGGACTTCGAGGCTCGAGCTTTACAGACTGCTCCCATCACACCCAGGATTTATAAGAGGTTTGTAGATGATACTTTTACAATATTACCAACAGATAGTGTTAGTGTATTCCTAGAACATCTTAATTCCATTAATAACAACATCCAATTTACTATGGAATTAGAGGCAAATAATTCATTAGCATTCTTAGATGTACTTGTCATCAGGAATCCTGATCATACTTTGAGCCACACTGTATATAGGAAAAAGACCCATACAAATAGGTACTTGAACGGTGAATCTCACCACCATCCTAAACAGTTAGCTACCGTGGGAATGTCTTTGTTTCAGAGAGCCCACGGGATCTGTGACAAGAAACACCTGGACGCCGAGCTTCAACATGTCAAGCAAGTACTGCAAGACAATAAGCTCCAACAGCCGCGCCGCTGTCACAGATCCCGAGAAAAGCCAGCCACAGTCGAGCGCCAGCCTGCTATACTGCCTTATGTAAGGGGTGTCACTGACAAGATTGGCTACATCTTGAAGCGAGCTTCAATCAACACATACTTCAAGCCGCCAACGAAGATAAGTCAATTTTTACCATCCGTCAAGTGCCAATTACCTTTACAAGATGCAGGGGTCTATAAAATAGATTGTGACTGCGGACTCTCATACATTGGTCAAACCAAGAGAAGCATAGGCACCCGCATAAAAGAACACATAGCTGACGTAAAACACAAACGCTCGTTGAAGTCTGCTGTGTGTGAACATGTACAACAGGGGACCAACCACTACCTGAGATTTGACAAACCACAGATTCTCGCTAAAGAACACCGATTCCTACCAAGGATGCTTCGCGAGGCTATTGAAATCAAAAAACATCCCAATTTCAATAGAGAAGATGGTTGGAATGTACCACCAGCTTGGGATCCAGTACTTCAAATAGTCAAACCCAAGAAGAAACAAACCACAGCTAGACTTCATGATACTTTGAGCTCATTCTGCGTAAATAGAAACACCCATGATTAAATTATGTTCGGGTACTTTGAAATAACTACACTGGAACATTGAGACAACTACCATCTTAGTCTCCCCGTGACCATGGCTGCTGAAAAGCAACCGAAACGTCGGGGAAAGTGTAAACCAAAAATAAATAGATTTAATAGTTTAAATAATTTTATTAGCTTATAAATTAGTAAAATAAAATCAATAGCAGTAGTAGTGTAATATTTTCAAAATTTTGTAATACAGTGATAAATAAACAACGCGATAAAATCCGTATATAGTAGTTTAACTATTTTTAACTTCACCTACACCGAATATTAAACCATTAAATTTAGTTCTTGGTAATCCTAATTTCTTCACTGCGATTTCTCTTATTAAGGAAACTTGCGACCCAGGGTCTATGAGAGCCCTTAAAACATGATATGAGCCGTCAATAGCTGCGACTTTAACTAAGGCTGTAGCTAAAAGTACTTCATTTGTACCAGGACCATTTTGCGACACGTGTGCAGTAATCGCCGCGTGGTCTTACGGACTTGGATCAGCTGTTATTGCTGCGTTGTTCGATTGCGACATATTTTGCGAGCAGCCGTCATGTAAAACAGAGTGATGATTACCGTTGCATTTGCGACATCGCCTAATCGAATAAACAATTTTTGCATAATTTAAATTTTTTAACTGTATTTAATTTAACATTATTAGGCTTTCTTAAAAATTTTACGATTTTGAACAAGGCATGTTGTTGACTACACAATTGACACTTGATCGTCGACACGTGTAAAGCTTTCGAAAATCCTTGAGGCTTGTTAAATTTGTTAGAGAAGTTCCGTCTCACTTTTTGATTTTCCAGGACATCGTAGGTATTCGATTTCTTTGACGATTGATCTTGTTTTCTGCGCGATGATTCGAGACTTGTGAACTTACTTTCCAGGTAATCTAAAAATTCCTGCAACACCGGTAGCTCTCTTGAATTTTTCAAAGAGTCGATATAATCACCGTAAGTTTCGCTATCAAGCTTCTGTGACAATAAATGCACTAGAAGCGGATCCCAAGTGCTTATATCAACCCCTAAGTTCCTGATTGCATGCAAACATTCTAAGGTTACATCATGCAATTTTTTGATATGATTTAACGATTGTTGCTGTGTACTGAGTAATCCTAGTAAAGTGTTAATGGTAGATGTAAAAATTAGTTTTTTGTTGTTGTACCGGTGGTTCAAAATTTACCAACAGGTGTTATAATTATCGGAACTAATAGTAAGGTGCTGAATAAGTCTCTCTGCTTCACCTCTAACCTTCCCTTTCAAAAATTGCATTTTCTGTGCTTGAGACAAAGTAGGGTTACTATGAATAATCTCGGTAAAAAGATCCTTGAACGATGTCCAATGTTGGTAGCTCCCTGAAAATACAGGAATGTCCATTTTCGGTGTAGAGTGTTCCCTATGTGCCACACTCCATAGGTTTTTATTGATCATTTTCTTCAGTACAAGGTATGATCGCTCATGCTGAGTATAAAGAGCTTCGTAGTCCTCGTCCTCTCCACCTATCTCGCTATCGATCTCCCAGTGAAGATTTAAGTAAGTTTTTGTAAAGAAAGGATGCTCTTTAACCCATACTCACAGATAACTAAATGATTATTTTGAAAATCCGACCAATACTTCTCTAACAACTCAACGCCTTTTAAAATAGTCGTCAGATTTCCGTTCGTCACTGTCCTTTTTTATGTTAATCGGTATTTTCCTAATTAACCTGCCAAGTTCGAGTTGTTGATAATATAGACCTTATATGATGCTGCTAGTCAGTAAGAAATAAAAAGGAACGATCTTATTTGATAGTACTGGCTCAGGCTGCTGATTTGCTGTAACTGGACACTGACGTCCTGCTGATATAAATACCGAGTGCTGCTGCTTAGGATGCTGATTTCCTCGTGCTTGAGGCGCTGACGTTCCACTGCCGACGTCTCACTGCTCCAGATGTCCCGCTAATTGCTAGTGGAAACTAGTAAAGGAGCTCCTAGGTTTTGCTCCAAAACGCTTTGCTACAGTTCCGTGGTTACGATACTGTTTACTCGGTGACACGTGTAACTGTAAGTCCACGTGCCGATTTCGAAAAGAATACACTCACAAGTTCGCGTATGTAAAATATCTCGCTAAGACTTATACTTAAACTCGCGAGGTCCCGCCCGATGATCGAAGGACCATGTAGAAATTGTTAAGTTAGGCTAAATGATAGATTTTATGTTTAAAGTTAAAATGAATTTAATAATTGGACCAAAGGGTACACGATATAAAGGAGCGAGAGAGCACGCGCGATGACCGCTTATAGAGTACTGAATATGAATGAATATTAATTAGCAATGTTAGGTAAAACTGCTGAAACGTTAGTATTGTAGTTGGTGTATGGTTTCACCGTACACGCGGAGTCACGTGGTCCAACTGACGTCGGCGAGGGGGCGTCTCCAAAGCCCTCTGGTCCACATCTTGTTGGCACTGGTTCCTGGTACGCACCCCTTCCACTTCCTCCTTCGGTAGTACTGGCATATTCTTATTCTACTTATGACACCAATTTGTTACGTGCTGGGTTCGACGGATAAGAATATAAAACAATATTACCGACTAAAACACGTTTTATTCTAGCACACAATTAACTTTAATACACAGCAATCACTATACTACTCTTTTCCACTGTAACTGCTTCAAACTCTGTGGTATTTTCGCTTCCGTTCGCTTCGATGAACACTTGACCGCTTACGATTGTAAACTGACTCGGCGGTGCGCGTGCGCTCTATTTATACGCGGGTAAAGCGCTTTTGGTGTCTTCCAGAAAAGCCATACCTGGCACGCAACAGCACGATGATTCGAGAATGTGCTAGCGCTCTCTTTACTGTGCTCGCACCGACACTACGTAGTTCCGCAAGATGTCAATAGATGGTGCTGTAATAAATTATTACAAGGGACTGCCGAGTCTTCCCCATAGTGCCGTCAGATGGCACTAGCCGTAACAATACCAATGAAATGGATCCGTTTGACTTTTCATAATCTCTAAAAGAATAACTGCGTCCGATTTAGTGGCTTCGTATAATCTATATACTTATGTCAAGTATATGACCATCAGTGCAAACTGTAGCAATAATCGTACTTTAGCGGCGATCTCGCAAACCGTCAGCAAAACGCTTAATTGCTAGTTTTTCGTTCATAGGTTTTAATAATGCATACTTAGCAGAATCGTTGTCTGCTTGCGATATTGTCAAATTTACAAAGAGTTCTGATATCTCTTTGACGTAACCTGTAACAGTTTTACTATTTTGTCTACAGTATTGCAATAATTTGATTTGAATAGATATAGAACTCTTCTGTGGCAACAATAATTTACGCATATCCTTTATAAGCTCATTGACAGTTTCGTATTTTGACGATTGTAACAATTTTGCACGCTGGCATAGCCTGTTTTTTAACACAAACTGAATTAATTTAATTTTACATCCTGGTTTGTCTAAAACTGAATCATAGTATTCGATACTTTCAATCAATTGCTTGGTATTGTCAGAACTATCGTCCATAATAGGCAACAAATGTAACGCTGTTTATAATTCAAATGTATCAGCCATGGTTTTTAATGAGATATCGTCCTCTCTAGTTACGTTACACAAAAAAATTGTCTGAAAATAATCTATCGAAATCTTCATAAATCCTAGTACCTAATTATTGCTATTTCCGAATTCGAAATATTGGCCTCTTTCCTTTTTGTATCTAGTATCTTGCCGTGTCCACGGCTGGGACTTATTTTTATCAAGTAATTTCTTATGGCTCTTAGTTCGTTTAATATTATATTCAAATCTTCAGCCATAACACGTTAGCAAGATAACTAATCACAAGTCTTAATTCAAAATTACAAAATGCAACTAATCATAAGTTGAAGATGCACATGATACTCTATATAAAATAGTATAGCTTCATAAAATAGGTACGCTGCGACGCGGTCCCCTTGTATGCCTGGTGGCAGCGCAAAATACTGGAATCCCGTCTCAATGTCATTTGATCCAAGTAACGTTGTATTTTCTTCTTATGGCACCGGTTATACAGCTTGTATACGACTATCAAAAATCCAATTGCCAATATAGTGCATATAACCACGAGAATAGTGTTCGTGGTTGTTTGCAGCTGCTACGTGTGAGCTGTATTACTACCAACTCCGGCGTTTTGGGCAATAACCACTTCTACTTTCGAGCTAGAACCATTCATTTTTCACAAAAAATTACCAAGAAATCGAAACTATTAGACGCGTTTTATGCAACATAGCTCTAAACTCTTTTTGATTCATGATTAAGTCCACACAAACTTTCTATTAATTGTTTCTAATACTATAACTGTATACGGAGCGCATGCGCTCGTGCCGACTTAGGTTACAGGCTGGGTTACCATCTAGGGTTGTGTAATTTAGAGACAAATGAAACGCTCAAGGTTCGAGAATACTTTTTATATACTTTACAAGTACTACACCACATAACTATTAAAAAAGGTTTAACTAGGTGATGGAATTTGTGGAGGCTGTAGGATTTTCTTTGAAAATAATAATTACTGCTTTTTTGTAAGTAAACCGTTATGTGCCGTCTAATATAATTAAGGGGCCGTAGAGATTAGGATTTCCAAATAGTGCATTTGGAATGGATAGATGTCGGGATATAACCTCTTCACGTGTCATGTGTTTATTTGTTTATTTACTTGAAAACACATTTATTACATAATTTTGAAAACTCTAACACTACTTTTATTGAAATTTACTACTTAAGTTATTTAATTTAATAAAAACGATTTATATATACTGTTACGTGCTGGGCTCGACGGATAAGAATATAAAACAATATTACCGACTAAAACGTTTTATTCTCTCACACAATTAAATTTAAAACACAGCAAACACTATACTACACTTTTCCACTGTAACTGCTTCAAACGCCGTAGTATTTTTCGCTTCCGTTCGCTTCTATGAACACTTGACCGCTTACGATTGTAAACTGACTCGGCGGTGCGCGTGCGCTCTATTTATACGCGGGTAAAGCGTTTCTGGGGTTTTCTAGAAAAGCCATACCCGGCACGCAACAGCACAATGATTCGAGAATGAGCTAGCGCACTCTCTACTGTGCTCGCACCGACACTACGTGGACCTACGTCAATAGATGTCAATGTCAATAGATGGTGCTGTAATAAATTATTAGAAGGGACTGCCGAGTGCCGTCAGATGGCACTAGCCGTAACAATACCTATGTAAGTTTATACTTTGCCCCGACACGTTTCGGATGCTTTACAGCAGCCATGTTCACGGGGAGAATAAAATTATAATAATAATAATTATTATTATTTATTTATTTTAGTATAAATGCTTAGTTTTACAATTGCATCTTAACAATAACATAAAGTGCACGCATACCTATTTTTTTTTTACCTGGGGGAATGCTTTTACGCATATCCTTCCGCGGGGGCGGGCGGAGGGATTATGTCGGACTTGCCGGGGTAAAAGAAAGATGGAATAAGAATAATATACCTCCCGGAATACCGACTAAACCTACCACGGTGTTCCTCGACAAAACCACTATCGACGGGGCCGCGCGAATCGCTTTCGCATGCAGTCGCGACCCCGCCGAGGTTACGGCCCGCCGTATGTAACGGCAGGCCACTACACGAAGAGACCTACCCAAAGGCACTCACTTCACATATAAACCCTACTGCATTGTGGTTTCACTGCCGCAACGCATCTCGGGCGCTTGCCTGCTCAGCAAGTAAGAGTCATAGCTGGAGTGACTCGGGCCACACCCGGCTTGTAGGCCTATTTGGGTAGGTGTACGGATGTACTAGTATGTCAGGAAGTAAGCGTGCCTTACACAGCTCGGGTACCATACTGGAGATATGGAAGGCGGCTTCTCCGTCGGCTTCAGCGAGGTTTTCGTTAGCAACTCCCTGACTTGCGGGTGGTGAGCGGCTTTTTTGCTCCGGTACCTATCTGGAGAATAGGTAGTATCACTTGGGCACGAGGTAGCTCGCTTACGAGAACCGGATCTCTGAGGTTAGGGTGGAGAGTCGGGATTTGGGGACAAGACCTGTCTATAACTGGTCCCGGAAGGTGCTCTCGGGCGCTGGAAGGTACAGCGGCTCCTCTAATATAACCTAACGGTTGGTGTAGGGGAACGCTATATCATAAACTGGGATAGTCGTAGAGAAAGGGGATGTCCATTATAAAAACAAAACAAACTATCACTTCAACATTAATGTGCATATCACGCACAAACACACTAAACTAGATCAATGTTTATAATAATATAAAGAACATCATTAATTTCGTACCCAAAAACAAAAGCGCCGGCCAGAAAAAAAAAAAGTTAGATACTTATAGAAAATAGCATTCTTAACATTTTTTTATACTACAGCAAAGCTGTATGTTTAATCCTCCGATTACTACATTAGTTTAAAGATACCAAAATCATTATTGTTTTATACGAAATTAAAATTCTGTAAAACAAAAAGTATATGTATTGTATTTTTATACGAAATAACGTCCTAAACATGTTTACGTATTACAGGAAAGCTTAATGTTTAACCCTCCAACTGCTACCTGGGTAGAAAAATGCAAAAATCAATATGAGTTGGAATTACAAAAACGTAAAAAGCATGCATGCAAAAAGAAAGCTTTGTAAGTTTTCTATTTTAAGTTTAAGTTTAGTTATTCATCGTTTAAGTAGATATAGATATAATAAGGTGACAAATAAAACAAAAATAAACATATAATGTCTTTATTATTAGATAGGTTGCTTTACAATTTAATAGACCTTATTATAATGCTCTCTAAGCCAGCTGCAGGTGGTCTTATACGAGCCTCGTGTCTAGCAAAACTCAAGTACCAAACCAAACACATTGTATGAGGACAACAACCAACGGTTCGTTTTCCTATATTGCAAGTGCAATAATAATGCGCTATGGCTGCCCTATCACGTGAACCTCTATGCCAACCAATATACACATAATATACCCTAGCCCTTACATGTCGAGACTGGATTCGCCCCCTTATCAATACAATATTTTCACCTACTTCTCTAATATGTTCAGTTAGTTCGCTTATTTCTATAATAAATTCTCTATTTGGGTTTAAATGTTCGCCATAGTAGCTTTTTGCTTGTTTTAACTGGTATACACCTAAGCTAAATAATATTAAGTCTTCTTCAGTGAGCCTTGGGAAATCTTGGAGCTCAGGTACATCAGCCGGCAATAGACGAAATTGTACTCGCCTTCTATTATAATTATGTCTTATGACTATATCCGCAAGTGAGTTTGGCAGCGACAATCTTTCATTAATGATAGATAAAAAGGTGTGTGCGTGAATGTTGTCTTCTATTATCCCGTGATAGGCATTTAATAGGACAGCCGCTATTTTAAAATAATTGAACATATAATACAAAGAACGATTTACAATGATATTCCGCAGAAGCCAAAAATCCCTTTTAAAACGGCCATTTACAACCTCGACGACCCATCGGCAAATAGTTACTAGACGAGATTTATTAGCCTGGTCTGTCGTCAATTGTGCTTTATTTGGATGTTTTGATTCTGGCATGTGTACTGAGGTTACTCAGTACACATGCCAGAATCAAAACAATGCAACAGCATGGTTAATGCTGTTGCATTGGTACAACCGCGTCTCTAAAACCACGATCTAAAATAAAAACATCACCACTTCTGTAAAACCAATGAAAAACGCCGTCACCGTTGTTTGCTTCACTATCTATTATATTGTTCAATATTTGAGCGTCAGATGTAGAAGCATCATGGGGACCTGACACTTCAATTATATATCCATCACAGCATACCAATAGGAATGGCTTTATAAGATTTCTATACTTATGATTACTGTAAGATATTCTTTGGAACAAGTAATTAGAACTCTTTTGAATATAAATGTATGTGCCGTCACAAATTGTTATTGCTTTCCTTTCTTCAACGGCGCTGTTTGGATTACCGAAGAGATGTTCTGGCACAGTTAGATTTCTTCGAGCTACATTAATTCAATTTAAATCAAACTAATTAGCTATATTAGATAGTCTCACGTATAAAATAAGGATATCAAAACAAAAACAAACAAAAAGTCAAAGTCAAAGTCAAAAATAATTTATTCACTTAGGTCACAAAGTAACACTTATGAACGTCAAATGGGTTAGTGAGTTTATTATATTTACTGAATTTACATTTATGGTAGTTGCAAGGTTCAGGCAAAAGGTTGAGCCCATGAGAAGATACCTGCAAGAAACTCAAGGCCACTCTTTTAAATCGCCATCAACTTATAATTTCAGTATTTTACAACTCATTTATGTACCAGGTGTTGCAGTCATTATGCCATATGTCACTGTCCATATAAAACTAAATTCTAAAATAAAGAAAAGTTGGTAATATTATGTAAAAAGCATTTGAGATTTGAAATCATATTTATCAGTACGTAGCCATTTGTAATAGACAGTAGTATGGCATGAGGACGCATACGCTTACACTTTGTGACATGAAAAGGTAGTTCGTGACTAAATGTAGTTAAAACAAAATTTACGTTAATACTTATAAAGTTTGTTTAAAAGAAAAGAAAGATACTTTAACACCACCAAATAAACACGAAGTACCTTCACATAACTAAATTGACTTATATAATACATACATTGTTTGAATCCTGTATGAAACAAGCAACTAGTTCCATGAGTTTTTATCATTTAAGTAATCATTGATTGAATAATAGCCCTTCCGGATAAGCTGACTTTTAACAGCACTTTTAAATTTTAGTAAAGGTAAATTTATAATATCAATCGGTAGTTTATTAAAAAAGCGTATACTGAGTCCCGCAAATGAATTGTGAACTTTATGTAAACAATGATACGGACCTACCAACTTATGCTTATTTCTAGTGTTTAAGTTGTGAATATCACTATTCTTATTATATAAGTGAATATTATGTTTTATAAACATAATATTCGTAAATATATATTGCGACGCAACAGTAAGTATACCATTGAAATTAAACTACTATATACGGATTTTGTAATACAGTGATAAATAAACAACGCGATAAAATCCGTATATAGTAGTTTAATTTCAATGAATAACATTCGCGTAAACAGAAGACAACATTAAGTAAGTATACCAATTTCTTTAAAACGCTCTTTCAGGGAAACTCGTGGGCCTAAATTATAAATGCTACGTACTGCACGCTTTTGAAGAAAGAATGAAAATTGTTTCAAAATCAGCTGCCTTACCCCACAATAGTATGCCATAGGACATAACGCTGTGAAAATAACTAAAATATACTAGTCTCGCAGTATCTATATCAGTAAGCTGTCTTACTTTCCTAACCGCGAATGCTGCTGAACTAAGTCTCCCTGCAAGACACGATATTTGAGCGCCCCACTGAACTTTATCATCTAAAGTAATGCCTAAGAAAACTGTGGATTGTACAAATGTTACTGTTTCATTATTTAAATTAACGTTAATGCTAGGACTCTTTATATTAGGCAATGTAAACTTAATACATTTTGTTTTTTTTTGAATTGAGTAGTAAATTATTCGCCGTGAACCAGTCCAGGACTTGCGCGAGTGAAGAATTAACACCCTGTAAATTTGGTGCCTTACGTTCTACTTTAAAAATAAGTGATGTGTCATCAGCAAATAATACAATGTCGCACAAATTCTGTACGAAGAACGGCAAATCATTCACGTACGCTAGAAACAGAAAGGGTCCTAAAATTGAGCCCTGTGGCACGCCCATTGCGACTGGTAATCCAGAAGATCTACTTCCGTTGATTTCAACGTGTTGTAATCTATCGCTTAGGTAAGAACCAACGAGGTCGAGTGCAGCATTTCGAATTCCATAATGCCTGAGCTTCCGCAATAACGTTTGATGTTCAACGCAGTCAAAGGCTTTTGAGAGATCACAGAATACGCCAATGGCATCTTGCGAATTTTCCCAAGCAGCAAAAATATGTTTTAAAAGTGTAACACCCGCATCTATTGTAGATCGACCCTTTCTAAAACTATATTGTTGAGTATGAAATAAGTTGTTTACGTTAAAGTGGCTCTCTAATTGCTGTAATATAATTTTCTCAAATATTTTACTTATAGCAGGTAATATAGAAATCGGTCTGAAATTACATGGATCACTTTTACATCCATTTTTAAATAATGGTATTATTTTGCTACATTTCATTAAATTTGGAAAAATGCCCACATCAATGCATCCGTTGAATATTGCAGCTAGGTGTGGCGCTACGTTATCAATAATACTTGTAATTAATTTCATAGAAATACCCCACAAGTCAGCTGATTTTTTTGAATTAAGTGACTTAAATACTTTTATTATGTCATGCGGATGTACATATTTAAAACTAAACAGGACTTTACACTCCACCACGCTATCCCTAACCAAGGATTCTGCTTTTACTGGGCAAGACCTTAAGGAACTAGTTGTATTAACAGGTATCTTTGCAAAGTAGTTATTAAATGTTTCAGCTACTTGCAAGTTATTTGAAATTATCTTATTATTTACATTAAGTTTAATAGTATTATCACGCTGCTTGGTGCGTCCAGTTTCATTATTAATAATATTCCAAGTAGCTTTAATTTTATCGTCGGCATTTCGAATTTTGTTTTTTAAATAAAGGGACTTGGCTGTAGCACAAGCCTTTTTAAATAATTTTGAATAATTTCTAACATATTTAATAAAATTTGGATCAAAATTATATTTTTTTATTCCATATAATTCATATAACTTAGCTCTACTTGTATATATCTCAGGTGTTGCCCAATCACAAAACTTAACTTTTAATTTTTTGTAAAATGTCTTCATTTTAAAATTTTTGTTATATTCCAGTGTAATGACGTTAAGCAAAGACTCGTATAGTTCGTCTGGACTATTGCAATCTAGGTCCATATTGACAACCTTGGCATTAATGTTATTATTAAATTCCTTTATGCGATTAGATGTCATTGGTCTACATGTGATGATAGTTTCTTTTTTAATTGTATTTATAGGAAATACAACCTATTGCCCACAGTGGTCGGATGTCAAATCACTCAATATGGCCCTATTTAGAAATTGGCATTCGCAAAATATATTGTCTAAGCACGTAGCAGAGTGTGATGTAATTCTGGTTGGTTCGAAAAATAAATTATTTAAATTAAATGATCTAAATAAACTAATAAGTCTTACAGAAAGAACTGATCGCTGAAGTAAATTAATATTAAAATCACCACATACTACTATATGCCTATTACCATAACTTAAGCGTTTTAAAATATCCTCCATTACTGTTTCAAATACACTAAAGTCACTCTGCGGTGGTCGGTACACGCAAAGTATGACATGTTGCTCCAGAATTCAACAGTGCGCTCGATAGAAAGATTTACTATATCATTTCTTTCCTTAAATTTAAGATTATTACATACATATATTAGAGAGCCACCATGTATAGAATTCCTTCTTACAAACGCACTTACAACGGTATAATGTTCATTATTAAATATTAGTTGACTACTTCTTAACCAATGTTCTGTTAAGCAACATATTTGGATGTCATGTTCTTTAAAAAATAAATCTAATTCTAACTCCTTGCCGGATAGACCCTGAATATTCTGGTGAATAAGTCTAATACTATGTGACTGCCTATCCTTTGTCTCATCTAATAGTTTAAACTAATAGAAGTATCAATATAGGAATTAGTAGTAATGTTACTACTATGATCTAAAATCTTCACTACCGTACTGGTACTTGTATCTCTAAATAATAATATATTAAATGCTAATAACTTAGCAAGTTGTTTTTTACAAAAATATGAAAGATACATTGTATCTTTAGTCAATAAAAATCTACTAATAAAATTATTAGTGTCAAACAATACAAATAGCCTACAACGCTGAGGTCGTTCACTTTGTTTACGTTTCAATCTGCGCATAATATTTTGTCATCAGTGCCTATTATGCACTGACGTTTTTATTTTTTAGTTGTACCTACCCTCTTAAAATTTATTTATTTGATATTGACGTATTTTATTTCTACCTTTATCCTCATATATTTTTAAAATGTACCTAATTTATAAACATAATTTAATATACATTTTCCTTGTGTATGTATGTAGCACAATCACATTTATTGTATTTTTGTTGTAATGTTAAGCATTTGCCTCCATCCGTGCATCACTTGTATCGGGTGACCAACTGAAAACCAGCGCTGGTGCACTCAATTTGGGTGCCCAGCTAATGCTGAGGTGGTGACCCTTTTCGGCAAAGGCATACACATTTTTTTAATTTTTTTACCATGTATAATATTTTTTTTGCTTTAATTAACTGTGTGTGCTTTGTACGAAATAAACATGATTTCTTTCTTTCTTTCTTTTATTCTTTCTTTCTTCTCTGCTTAGATGGTCAAAGCCCAAGTACCTCGGGACAAAATCTTGCATTAGTTAGTCCGACCAGTGTTGAGTAAGCGGGCGAAAGAAGACTCGCTTATTTTAAATATTGATGCCAACCTAGCGTTAGAATCTCCTGTCCGTAATTTTACCAGTACAGCTGCCAATATTACATTTTTGTTACTCCTATTATTAAGGCTTGGAAGATTAGTTTGTAAATCAGTAAACTGGGTATGTGTAAGGCCAACCCAGGTACGAAACTCGTTCGGACTTATCAATTGGTATTGTTCTGGCCGGCACTTTTATTTTTGGGTACAAAATGTTCGAAGCTTGAATGATGTCCTTTTTTACTATGTTTTGATTGATACACGTCTGTCAGCGATGACGATAGCCCAAATGCTGTGGCACGAATTCAGTCATTAAATCTTGTCTCACCAGTCGCATCATCTCTTCAAACATTTTGCTGGTCATATTAAATATGGTAGACAGTCTTTAATTTGATTCTCCGTTGTGAAGTTCAGCAAGGACTAGCAAGAGCTTTTTTGGCTTTTTCCTGTATCGCTGCGTAATATTAGGTAGGTGTTATATGAAGGATTTGTTTGAATTGTTCTTTTGCAAACCCTACATAATTATGAAACACGCCATTATTTATGGAAGATGGCTTTTCAAAATCTAAAAAAAACCTTACGTTTCCTTAAAATCTCCATCATGTCTCTAACTTTAGCGACCGAGAAAGTATTTATTTTTCTTTTAATATTTTGCCATGACAGCTGTGAGTGCTCTTCGCATATACGTGTTCCACGTGGTAGATAGAAATGTTTTTCTAATTGTGATAAATGGCGCTCGCGTAATTCTATCATCTGCGGTCTATTTACTTGTATTTCTTGATTGCGCACATTTTCATTCACAAGATTAGGTTGATCTACATCTTGCATTGGTGCATCTTGAGCATATAAACGGGTTTGATTACACACAATATACACCCACAGATAAAACGATCAAAATCGTACATGATTATTCGCGAAACTACGATGGCCAACGTTACGTATCTAGTAGCAAACAATAGACACTTCGGGATAACCGCGAGCGAACCTCAACAGAGGACATATTTTAACCAATATGTCGTATTATGCATGGTGCTTTTGAGAGTAAAGGAATGAAAATTAATGTAAGCAAGACGAAAATAATGGTATTTGCAAAGGAGGAGTGCATGACGATGTGTAAAATTATGATGGAGAATAAGTGGAGCAAGTGAAAGAGTTTGTATATTTGAGTACTTTGTTTACAAGGGATGGCACACACGAGAGAGATATTGTAAGGAGAACGATTGCTGGTAATAAAGTGAATGGCGCTTGACGCTCTTTTATGAACAGTCGAAATGTATCCGAAAAGGCACGTTTGGCTGTTCATAGATGACTATTAGTGCCTACGCTTATGCATGGAAATGAAAGTTGGGTATGGCAAAAAAAGCATGAGAGCAGAATAAATGCTGTAGAAATGAGAGCGCTAAGAAATATATGTGGTGTGACTCTGAAAGATAGAATAAGGAATGGTGTGATTAGAGAGAGATGCGGCATGAAAGTTGATATAGTGACGAGAATAGAAAAGAGTATATTAAGCTGGTTTGGGCATGTAGAAAGAATGGACGAGAAAAGACTGACTAGGAAAGTTTATAAGGCTAGTGTTAATGGAACAGTTGCAAGGGGAAGACCTAGGTGAACGTTTCTTGATCAGATCGGAGACGTTCTGGATAAAGGCCAGGTTAAGAGCACCTTAAACCGGCGAACGTGTATGAGGAATGTTATGAAAGTGAGTGAAGATAGAGAAGTGTCTCAGGATTGTAGCAAATGGAAATCTGTAGTCTCTGTCTACCCCTCTGTGAAACAGGCATGAATCTATGTGTGTATGTACGTATACCGTAAGTCGATTTTACAATGAACGTTCCACGATGTGTCAGACTAGTGCCAATCTCTTTAACTGGAATTCTAGAAAGTATTTTATCTATGTTTGTCAAACCCTCAATAATCCGTTTTTATGACACGTCATTTTAATAATTGATTCTCAAGTTAATGAATTTTGCTTATATCGTAAAAAAATGAGGTAGTAACCGAATAAATGTTATACAAATAAAAAACAAAGTCTCTCCTGATGTATATTGATAACTTGTAAACAGTACAACATTAAAAATGGATTGTTCTGCATAAGCTCTGCTCTTAACATCATTGATCTCCTATGAAATACGGTTCAAACTTCGCCGACAAGCCACACATGCACTTCTAATATTAACTACGTCCATAATGTTTTAAATTTCCAAATCACAAAGCTAAACGTTGTTGTGCAGTTCGTAATGCCAAGTCACAAAATAAAAAAGAAACGAAGTCCAGTAAGGTAACCCAAGTCGTTGTGATTAAAAACAAATAAACGCACTCTCGCGTTCAACGCAAAGGGCAAACTGGGAGTGAATTGCGCGGGAGTGCGACGCGGCGACTCAGGTAAACGAATTCTGTGCTATGATTGGACGAGGCGATGGGTGCTTATTGTTGTTAATGACTAATTGTAAGTTATAGAAACAAATAGTAGCGAACCATGCAATATATGAAATGAAATAGGCACTTTACCAACATGATTTTATTTATTTTTGATCTTTAAATATCTCAGCTCCGATGCATTTTGGAAATAAACGTATATAGAATATAATACTTGTGTCACACATAATAAAATACTATACTTGTACAGATACTCAATCTATTTTACTTGCTATTTTGGTACCTGTCAATTTACAATAGATGGCAGTAAAAAACTAGCGCTACTGCCATCCGTTCAGCACCAGGTCTGAGAGGCGGCGTGCGTGTTCCCACGCGCGCCGCCTCTATTTTGAGTCCGTGTCCCCCTCTAGAGGGAAACAATAGGGTTTTATAACGAGTGAGTTCCTTTGTATATTATGAATAAGACTTTCGAATGTATCACGAAATTCTAACAACCTGAAAAACTCACCATTAAATTTAACTATTTCTATCCTAGAAAGTTTTAATCCTACAACCTCTTGCGAATCGTGACAACAAGACCATTCTACCACCGAATCCCGTCTGGGCTCATTAAACCTTTATATTAACGTTTTAGCAGGAAAAATATTTGCAATAATTTCCTGCTCTATGCTATCACATTCATCTATTTCTTCCGTTATGCGATCATATATTGACCTAAGCTACGGCTTTAACGTCAGCTACTACAGCTACGACTTTGAATTTGAAGTCGTAGCCGAGATCAAATTCGTAGCCGTGGCCAAAGTCGTAGCCGATGTCAGTCGTAGCCGAGGTCAAAGTCGTAGCAGTCAATGTCAAGGGCAAAGTCGTAGCAGTCACGATCATGGTCAAAGTCGTAGCAGTCATAGTCAAGTTGAAATTCGTAGCATTCATAGTCAAGGTCAAAGTCGTAGCAGTCATAGTCAAGTTGAAATTAGTAGCATTCGTAGTCAAGGCAAAAGTCATAGCAGTCATAATTAAGGTCAAAGTCAAAGCAGTCATAGTCAAGGTCAAAGTCGTAGCAGTCATAGTCAAGGTCAAAGTCGTAGCAGTCATAGTCAAGGTTAAAGTCGTAGCAGTAATAGTCAAGGTCAAAGTCGTAGCAGTCATAGTCAAGGTCAAAGCCGTAGCAGTAGCAGTCATAGTCAAGGTCAAAGTCGTAGCGCAGGTCAAAGTTGTAGCAGTCATAGTCAAGTTGAAATTTGAAGCATTCATAGTCAATGTAAAAACCGTAGCAGTCATAGTCAAGGTCAAAGTCGCAGCAGTCATAGTCAAGTTGAAATCCGTAGCATTCATAGCCAAGGTGAAAGTCATAGCCGAGTTTTAAGTCGTAGCAGTCATAGTCCATCGTTTAGTAAAAGGAGTGTTTAATTCTTTACAATTACATAGCAAATTACTGGCTTCAGAATAATTCGCGTTTGAAACTTTAAGATGTCAAAATTCTGGCAGCATCACCTTCTAAATAAAAGATCAAATAATACAATTTATTTATTGGTGAAATTTGGGAATCATTATGTATAAGACTTCTGAATGTTTCACGAAATCCTAACAACCTGAAAAACTCACCATTAAATTTAGCTATTTCTATCCTAGAAAGTTTTAATCCTATCGCCCCTTGCGAATCGTGACAAAAAGAATATTCTTATACTGAATCCCGTCTGGGCTCATTTAACCTTTGTATTAACGTTTTAGCAGTAGCAATATTTGCAACAATGCTATCACATTCATCTATTTCTTCCATTATGCGATCAGCATTAAGATCTTATAAATCAGTTTGCAAACTGTCTACCCTAACTGATAATGCCCCGAACCTTGCCAATCTAAGATGTAACTCTGACTAACTGACTGCTACTTCTTTGACCTTGACTATGACTGCTACGACTTTTACCTTAACTATGAATGCTACGGATTTCAACTTGACTATGACTGCTACGACTTTGACCTTGACTATGAATGCTACGAATTTCAACTTGACTATAACTACTACGACTTTGACCTTGACTATGAATGCTACGAATTTCAACTTGACTATAACTGCTACGACTTTGACCTTGACTATGACTGCTACGTTTTTGAAATTGACTATGCCTGCTAAGACTTTGACCTTGACTATGACTGCTACAACTTTGACCTTGACGACTGCTATGACTTTGACCTTGACTATGACTGCTACGGTTTTTACATTGACTATGAATGCTTCAAATTTCAACTTGACTATGACTGCTACAACTTTGACCTGCGCTACGACTTTGACATCGGTATCGACTTTGACCTCGGCTACGTCTTTGACCACGGCTACGACTTTGACCTCGGCTACGACTTCAAAGTCTCAGCAGTCGTAGCTGAGGTCAAAGTCGTAGCCGAGGCCAACGTCGTAGCAGTCATAGTCAAGGTCAAAGTTGTAATAGTTAAAGTCAAGGTTCAAAGTCGTAGCAGTCACGGTCAAGGTCAAATTCATAGCCGTAATAGTCAAGGTCAAAGTTGTAGCAGTCAGTAAGTCAGAGTAACATCTTAGATTCGCAAGGTTTGGGGCATTGTCAGTTAGGGTAGACAGTTTGCAAACTGATATATAAGTTCTTAATGCTGATCGCATAATGGAAGAAATAGATGAATGTGATAGCATTGTTGCAAATATAGCTGCTGCTAGAACGTTTATACAAAGGTTGAATGAGCCCAGACGGGATTCGGTGGTAGAATATTCTTGTTGTCATGATTCACAAGGAGCAAGGATTATAAGTTTCTAGGATAGAAATAGCTAAATTTAATGGTGAGCTTTTCAGGTTGTAAGAATTTCGTGAAACATTCGAATGTGTTATACATAATGATATCCGAATTTCTCCAATAAATAAATTGTATTATTTAATCTCTTATTTAAAAGGTGACGCTTCCAGAATTTTGACACATCTTAAAGTTTCAAACGCGAATTATTCTGAAGCCTGTAATTTGCTATGTAATTGTGAAAATTAAACACTCCTTTTACTAAACGATGGACTATGACTGCTATGACTTTAAACTCGGCTATGACTTTCACCTTGGCTATGAATGCTACGACGTTGACCTTGACTGCTACGACTTTGGCCTTGACTATGACTGATATGACTTTTTGATGAATTTATTATAATAAATTATATGAAACTCGTAGCAGTCATAGTCAAGGTCAACGTCGTAGCAGTCAAAGTCAAGGTCAAAGTCAAGGTCAAAGTCGTAGCAGCAATAGTCAAGGTTAAAGTCGTAGCAGTCATAGTAAAGGCGAAAGTCGTAATAGTCAAAGTCAAGGTCAAAGTCGTAGCAGTCACGGTCAAGGTTAAATTCTTCGCCGTAATAGTAAAGGTCAAAGTCGTAGCAGTAAGTCAGTGAGAGTTACATCTTAGATTGGCAAGGTTTGGGGCATTGTCAGTTAGGGTAGACAGTTTGCAAACTCATATATAAGTTCTAAATGCTGATCGCATAACGGAAGAAATAGATAAATGTGATAGCATGAAGTAGGAAATTATTGCAAATATTGCTACTACTAAAACGTTAATACAAAGGTTTAACGAGTCAGCTTTTAAAGTGGTTAGAATTTCGTGATACATTCGAAAGTCTTATACATAAATGATATCCAAATTTCACCAATAAATAAATTGTATTATTAAATCACTTATTAAGAGGTTGATGCTTTCAGACTTTTGACATATCTAGAAGTTTCAAACGCGAATTATTCTGTCGCCTGGAATTTGCTATTTAATTGTAAAGAATTAAACACTTCTTTTACCAAAGGATTGACTATGACTGCTACAACTTTGACCTGGGCTAAGACTTTGACATCGGCTTCGACTTTGACCACGGCTACGACTTTGACCACGGCTACGACTTTGACCTCGGCTACGACTTCAAAGTCGCTACGACTTCAAAGTCGCTACGACTTTGAAGTCGTAGCCGAGGTCAAAGTCGTAGCAGTGGTCAAATTCGTAGCCCAGGCCAACGTCGTAGCAGTCATAGTAAAGGTGAAAGTCGTAATAGTCAGAGTCAAGGTCAAAGTAGTAGCAGTCACGGTCAAGGTCAAATTCGTAGCCGTAATAGTCAAGGTCAAAGTCAGAGTTACATCTTAGATTGGCAAGGTTTGGGGTATTGTCAGTAAGGGTGTAGACAGTTTGCAAACTGATATATAAGTTCTTAATGCTGATCGCATAACGGAAGAAATAGATAAATGTGTTAGCATTGTTGCAAATATTGCTACTGCTAAAACGTTAATACAAAGTTTGAATAAGCCCAGACGGGATTTGGTGGTAGAATATTCTTGTTGTCACGATTCACAAGGAGCAAGGATTATAACTTTCTAGGATAGAAATAGCTAAATTTAATGGTAAGCTTTTCAGATTGTTAGAATTTCGTGAAACATTCGAATGTGTTATATATAATGATATCCGAATTTCACCAATAAATAAATTGTATTATTTAATCTCTTATTTAAAAGGTGACGCTTCCAGAATTTTGACACATTTTAATGTTTCAAAAGCGAATTATTCTGAAGCCTGTAATTTGCTATGTAATTGTGAAAATTAAACACTCCTTTTACTAAACGATGGACTATGACTGCTACGACTTTAAACTCGGCTATGACTTTCACCTTGGCTATGAATGCTACGGATTTCAACTTGACTATGACTGCTACGACGTTGACCTTGACTTTGACTGCTACGACTTTGGCCTTGACTATGACTGCTATGACTTTTTGATGAATTTATTATAATAAATTATATGAAACTCGTAGCAGTCATAGTCAAGGTCAACGTCGTAGCAGTCAAAGTCAAGGTCAAAGTCGTAGCAGCAATTGTTTACTCTATAAGGATTATTTTAGATCGCCGGGTGATTTTTAAGTAAAACGACGTGTAGTTATTACGAACGTTTATTTGCAACTGCTAAATCATTAGACATCATTCGATACAGTGGACTGTAAATAGATATATGCATATACATATAGTATGTAGGTGGTTCATACCACACAAAACTCTAATCCATTTAGACATTCCGCCCGCCAAAGAATATAGTTCTTTAACTACATTTTAACAAAATCATTTAACTCATAGACCTATATTATGTACTTATGCGTAAACATAATACATATTAGCTGTAAAAAAAAAAGAAAAAAACTTGTGACATTTTTACTTCACACAAAATCTTAACATAAATAACAATTGAATAACAGAATAACCTATGTATGTAGGTCTTCCTGATTTGCAAGATGTAAACACTTTGCATTTTGAATAACATTGATGTCTAACATGATAATTTTATATGTACATACATAGCTCAACTAAACGATGCAGATAAATAATGTGTTTGGGTAACTCATTAAGTACCTGTATATAGTATATAACATAAATACAATGTTTAAAGGTTCTTTAACAGGTAGGTAATTTACATGAATAAAAATACAATTATCTACCTATAATAGGCTACGTTAGAATTTTTACAGTATAATAGGTATGATTAAAAACAAAGCTTATTTAGTTAAAATACAAATTTTGCTCACTGGACGCTTCAATTCTCCGGTTTTACACTTCACAGATACAACTCGAGTTACATTATCTGGTCCAGGGTATTTGTTGACTATCTTACCAAGTAACCATTTAGCTGGAGGTAAATAATTTTCCTTTATAACAACAATATCGCCTATTTCTGGTTCATTACGTTTAGTGTTCCATTTATATCGTTGATTTAAATTAACTAGGTATTCTTTATACCACCTATGCCAAAAATCTGTAACAATCTTTTGCGTCAATCGCCATCTATCCAAACCAACTACATTAGAGTTATTAATATAATCTTCATCTGCAATATTTAACAAGGATTCACCTACCAAAAAGTGACCTGGTGTCAAGGGTAGAGGGTCATTTGGATCATCGCTTAACAAAGAAATCGGCCTCGAATTTAAACACGCCTCCACTTGCGCCAGAACAGTTGACATTTCCTCGTAGGTAAGTGTACTATTTCCTACTACCTTTTTTAAATGGGTCTTAGTGCTGCGCACCGATGATTCCCATAAACCGTCAAAATTCGGTGAGTGGGGAGGAATATAGTGCCATGTGGTTCTTTCTAAAGAAAGTAACTCTGCTATTTCTCCCGGAAGAGAAGATCGAGTACTATTAAACATTTCTCGCATTTGTTTATCGGCGCCAACAAAGTTAGTGCCATTGTCACTGTATAAATCCTGACAATGACCCCTGCGAGCAGTGAATCGCCTAAAGGCGGCAATAAAACCTTTAGCCGTCATATCAGTCACGGCTTCTAAATGGACTGCTCGTGTCACCATGCATACGAAGATGCAAATATAGCTTTTGTAGGACTTAGCTCCTCGACCTGGTGAAAATCTGATAAAAACAGGGCCACAGTAATCCACGCCAGTAGACTTGAATGGTTTACTGGGCTTTACCCTTGCCTCTGGAAGC
Source organism: Catocala nupta (assembly GCA_963675205.1). Lineage (NCBI taxonomy): Eukaryota > Metazoa > Arthropoda > Insecta > Lepidoptera > Erebidae > Catocala > Catocala nupta. The sequence goes on from OY776095.1 coordinate 16,358,282, forward strand.
AAACCCATAAGAGGAGTAGTCTGTTTCGTGGAATATCTCAAACAAATAGTGCATTCTCTAAAATATTTTTTAACTCGCTCTTTAGCACGTAATATCCAGTATTTGGATCTTAGAAAGTTTAACATAGCCTGTGGACCACCGTGCAATGTTTTTTCATGAGCATGCGCAATTAAAACTTTGGTAAAATGATGTTTACCAGGCATAATTATCGGATGTCTTGTATCGTAACTTGCGTCCGATTGTGCTATGCGTCCACTGACTCTTAGTATCCCTTTTTGGTCCACAAAGGGACAAAGAGATCGTAATTTACTCTTTTTAGGTACACATTCTCGAATCTTTAACTGTTTTATTTCAAATGAAAACTCGCGCTCTTGTACTTGTTTAATGCATGATAATAATGTTTCGCTCATTTCTCTTGGTGTAATAAATTTAGGTAGTTTAGGTCTGTTATCTTTCTTTAATTTAAAATTCAAAACTCGTCTACAATATGATACAATTTTTAATAATTTATTTAATGATGAATATTTTGACCACAAATATTCCTCATCCACATCAGATATAACAGTTAAAGATTGGATCCGTTCCTCTTCATGTGTGTCTTCAATAAGTTTGTTATCTATAGGTATTGTAGTTTCTGACAACCACTGTGGTCCTCTCCACCACAATATATGCTCACTCAACTCATTGGGCTGCAGACCACGCGAAGCACAATCCGCAGGGTTTGTCTCCGATGAGACATGGCTCCACTGGTTACAGTCCATAATACTTAATATAGTGGACACTCTGTTACTAACGAATGTTACCCATCGACTTGAGCCTCCTTTTAGCCATGCTAACACTATGGTGGAATCGGTCCATCCATAGAGATGTTCCTTGGGTATCTCTAGAACTTGTGATACCTCACTAATAAGCTTGGCCGCTAAGGCAGCGCCACATAATTCAAGTCGGGGAATGGAAATCTCCTTTACAATTGGGGCAACTCGAGTTTTTGCGGTCAGTAAATGTACATGCACTCTATTTAAACTATCAATGACTCGTATATAAACTACTGCCGCAAAAGCTGATTTTGAAGAATCTGAAAACACGTGTAACTCTCTCTTGCAATCTCGCGTAAAATTTATCCATCTAGGTATCTTAACATTTTGTAAATCTATTAGCTCTTGTCTGTATTTTAGCCACTCACAAAGCAATTCATCCTTCAAACACTCATCCCACTCAAGACCTGATTTCCACAATTTCTGAATTATAATCTTAGCATTAACTACCACTGGGGCAATCCAACCTAAAGGGTCATATAATCTCGCGACTTCAGATAATACTTTTCTTTTAGTAACTAAATCTTTAGGTTCAGGTAAGTTTAACACGTATTCAAAATTATCATTCTTTCTATTCCAACTCAATCCTAACACTTTAATTAAATCATTGAATTTTATAGGTTGTCTTTCACCCAACTCAGTCTTACCAATCTGCTCTAAAAACTCCTCATTGTTACTATTCCATTTTTGTAACTCAAAACCACCACTTCTCATTAACTCATTCATCTCCTCGTAAATTTGTATTGTCTCATTAACCGTATCAGCTCCCGCCATTAAATCATCCATATAATAGCATTGTTTTGTTATCCTCGCAGCTAATGGATACCTTTTCTTTTCTAACTCGGCTAGTCTATGCAATACTTTGACAGCTAAATATGGCGCGCATGCTGTACCAAATGTTAAACGTAACAGTTTGTAACGTTGTATGGGCTCCGATGGATTAAACCTCCAGACGATTCTCTGGAAATCGGTGTCCTCATATGCCACCCTCACCATCCGATACATTTTGGCAATATCGGCTACGATACAGATTTTATCATGCCGCCATCTCATCAGTATATGTCTCAAATCTTGTTGTAACCTTGGTCCAACAAGAAGTTCATCGTTTAGTGACACACTATTGTCACCTTTGCTCGAAGCGTCAAAAACGACTCTCACTTTTGATGTATCTTTATCTTCTCTCACCACAGCATGGTGAGGAAGATAGACAGCCTTACGGCTCTGTAATTCACTCTCAGAAACCACTCTCATATGATTCATGGTCAAGTACTCACTCATAACTTTATTATATTCTTCTCTCAATTTTAAATCTTTCGATAGCTTTCTCTCCAAATATTCTAACCTCTTTATGGCTCTCTGTTCTGTATTACCATATTGACATTTAGGATCATTCGTTGCAAAAGGTAATTTCACTATAAATCTACCTTCATTATCTCTCACTGTAGTTGAATCAAACAAATTCGCACATACTTTCTCCCTATCAGTCATATCCTTCTTTATTAAATTAGGCTCATCTTCCATCTCCCAAAACTTCTTAAGTAACTCATCCTCTTTCATATGTATATGCATGCTAATAAGATTATCTTTTACTAATGCTCGAGGTCCTTTTGAAATTCTTCCTGACAAAATCCATCCAAACAACGTATTTTGGGCTATTACATTACAATCAGGATGCTTCATAATACCATCAAGTAATATTTCACTATAAACCTCTGCACCTAGCAAAATATCAATCTTACCTGGCACAGCGTATGTAGGATCAGCTAAAGGAAGATTGTCCATTTTCACCCATTTGGGAGTGGTCAAATTGGTTGAAGGAAGTAGTGACGTTAAAGAATGCAACACATAAGCGTTAACTATGATGTAACTAGCAGGATTATAACGTGATTCCAAGCGAAGTGAAACCGTGTGTTTAATTCTCATACGACCATCTCCTAGCCCTGACACCCAGCCACTTACTGCTTTACGTACAAGACCTAATAATTGCACAGTAGACTCAGATACAAAAGATGCCTGTGACCCTTGGTCAATTAAAGCACGAATAAAATACTTAAAACCATTAGAACGGAATACCTTAATTTTAGCCGTCGCAAGTAGCACGCTGTTGGGTTGTAGCTCCTCTCTAGAAAATGTAGCAGTAATGTTTGTGTCACCTCGTGATGTACTCGCTCTCTCATGTTGTGGTTCACTCGTTGACACTGCAGTTGCCTGCTCCTTACTACTGGTTGGCTCCTGGTTATCCCTCTCGAAGTGTAACATCGTGTGATGTCTCCTTCCACATTTTTTACAACTAAATGCTTGACGACACTTAACGACCGCATGTGTCGGGGATAAGCAATTAAAGCATAATTTAGTTGTTTGTACAAACTCCTGTCTTTCCTTAGGTGTTATAAGGCTAAACCGCTTACACTGGTTGAGATAATGATTTTCGTGGCACATCGGGCACTCTTGTTTACTCTTAGATTTGTCCTCTTTCTCTTTATCCTTCTCTACTGACGCATGAAACGATTTTGATTTAGCCGCAGGCTTAGCTTGTTGTGTGTCACGTTTTCCGTTCGTATCTATCATCTCTAAGGATCGAAATCTATACTCTAAATAATCTCTCAATTGTATCCAAGTAGGCAACTCATCACAGCTCATACTTAAATGCTGCTCCCACTGTTTGATAGATTCCGTATCTAATTTTGAAACAACTAAGTAAACGACAATTGCGTCCCAGGTCTCAGTCTTAATGCCCAAATTCTCCAAAGATTTAAGACAGGTAGACGTTGTATCTAATAAACTTCTAATTGCATTAGCTGACTCGTTTAGAATTTTCTTTGTGGCAAATAAAGACCTCATAACAGCATTGCAGTTATAACGCTTGTTATTGTAACGCCGAACTAACTGCTTCCAAGCTTCCTCATAATTGGATTCAGTCGTTGAAAAATTACTCAGCAGATTTAACGCTTCTCCACTCAAATTGCACTTAAGGTAATGCAGTTTCTGTACCGATGAAATACTCTTATTATTGTGTATTAATGAGGAAAACATGTCGAAAAAGGTTTGCCACTCTTCGTACTTACCCCCAAAAGTAGGTAATTGTATGCGGGGTAGTTTTACATCACTGCAATTGTTGTTCGCGTTAATGGTAACTTCTGGGTTACGTAACTCGGTAACTGGAGGCAAAAACTGTTGCAAAGCTTCTCGTAAATTCGATTTATACTGCATATATAACTCTTCAAAAATCTCATATTTTCCTTCTGTAAAATATGCTTCCTTCTTACTTTTTGCTTTAACAACAATCTCCTTGTGTCCGTCTTTAAAATCTTTAAATAGTTGTTCTAACACCTCCAATCTCGTTTCTATATACTGACGTTTAATTCTTTCCTTCGAAGTTTTCTTAAAATTCCTCTCAGCTTTTATCAAATTCTCGAACATCTCATCTTGTAACGAAAAAAGTGCCTCCATTGTGGTAACAAAACACGTGGTAATCTCAGCAACTAATACTCCGGCCGGTCACTTATTTTAGGTAACAAGTGGCACAATAACAGTTTGTTAACTTTTATTTGTTTTAACACTCACTCAATGTACTGTTATTATGATTTACACCGAAAATCACATACACGTAGTAAACAAGAAGTAGTTCATAACGAATTTATTTAACAGTAATAACTCGTTAGTTAAAACTGTCTTATAATTTTTACATTAGGTAAACAAGTCGTCGGACGACACCTCACACTCAGGTAATAAAATCTTTTGTTCTCACGGGTCGGCCTCGCTCGATACTCATTAACACTATCCGGTTCGATTATGGACCAAATGTTTACTCTATAAGGATTATTTTAGATCGCCGGGTGATTTTTAAGTAAAACGACGTGTAGTTATTACGAACGTTTATTTGCAACTGCTAAATCATTAGACATCATTCGATACAGTGGACTGTAAATAGATATATGCATATACATATAGTATGTAGGTGGTTCATACCACACAAAACTCTAATCCATTTAGACAGCAATAGTCAAGGTCAAAGTCGTAGCAGTCATAGTAAAGGCGAAAGTCGTAATAGTCAAAGTCAAGGTCAAAGTCGTAGCAGTCACGGTCAAGGTTAAATTCTTCGCCGTAATAGTAAAGGTCAAAGTCGTAGCAGTAAGTCAGTGAGAGTTACATCTTAGATTGGCAAGGTTTGGGGCATTGTCAGTTAGGGTAGACAGTTTGCAAACTGATATATAAGTTCTTAATGCTGATCGCATAATGGAAGAAATAGATGAATGTGATAGCATTGTTGCAAATATAGCTGTTGCTAGAACTTTTATACAAAGGTTGAATGAGCCCAGACGGGATTCGGTGGTAGAATATTCTTGTTGTCATGATTCACAAGGAGCAAGGATTATAAGTTTCTAGGATAGAAATAGCTAAATTTAATGGTGAGCTTTTCAGGTTGTTAGAATTTCGTGAAACATTTAAATGTGTTATGTATAAAAAATGATTTCCGAATTTCACCAATAAATAAATTGTATTATTTAAACTCTTATTTAGAAGGTGATGCTTCCAGAATTTTGACATATCTTGAAGTTTCAAACGCGAATTATTCTGATGCCTGTAATTTGCTATGTAATTGTGAAAATTAAACACACCTTTTACTAAACGATGGACTATGACTGCTACGACTTTGAACTCGGCTATGACTTTCACCTTGGCTATGAATGCAACGGATTTCAACTTGACTATGACTGCTACGACTTTGACCTTGACTATGTTTGCTACAACGTGGTCCTTGACTTTGACTGCAAAGATTTTGACCTTGATTATGACTGCTATGACTTTGACCTTGACTATGACTGCTACGACTTTGCCATTGACTATGACTGCTACAACGTGGTCCTTGACTTTGACTGCAAAGATTTTGACCTTGATTATGACTGCTATGACTTTGACCTTGACTATGACTGCTACGACTTTGACCTTGAATATGACTGCTACGACTTTGACCTTAACTAGGACTTATACGTCTTTGACCTTTACCATGACTGCTACGACTTTGGCCTTGACTATGACTGTTATGACTTTTACCTTGAGTATGTATGCTTCGAATTTCAACTTGACTATCTATGCTTCGAATTTCAACTTGACTATGACTGCTACAACTAAGACCGGGGCTACGACTTTGACCTCAGCTACGACTTCAAAGTCGTAGCAGTCATAGTAAAGGCGAAAGTCGTAATAGTCAAAGTCAAGGTCAAAGTCGTAGCAGTCACGGTCAAGGTCAAATTAGTAGCCGTAATAGTCAAGGTCAAAGTCGTAGCAGTCAGTTAGTCAGAGTGCAGCATCGTGCCCAATAATATTCTGGGTACTCTTCAACAATCTCAAGAATCGCTAATGCACAAAATAGGCAGTAATCTTTTACAGAAATCTTTTTTTCTAAATCCGTCTGACTAAAAGAAATAAGTGCCTCAATTATATCACCTCTGGCTGAATTATTTAATATAAGTTTGCAAACTGGCATCTTCTCCGATATCTGGAAGATTGCATCTATCACGCCGCTTTACATACACGGTCCTAAGGGCTTACCAGAAAGTTATCGACCAATTTCTTTACTAGCGGCATTTTCAAAATTACTGGGGAAATTGTAAACAATAGGCTTGTCAAATATCTTGAACTGAACCACCTTATTTCAGATAGACAGTTTGGGTTCAGAAGAGGAAAGTCTACAGAAGACGTTGTAAGCTTATTAACCTCTAAAATATCGACCTATCTCGACGGTAGCAGGTGTATCCTGGGTGCCTTTTTGGATTTAGCCAAAGCGTTTAATACCGTATCAATCCCAATTCTTTTAAGAAAACTAGAGTGTCATTTTGGTGTCAAAAGCAAAGTATTAAAGTAGGCGACAATAGAAGTGACCTACGCGAAATTACTTTTGGTGTCCCACAAGGAAGTGTGCTGGGCCCAACTCTCTTTATCATGTACATGAACGACATACACGACTCTATCACTGCGGACATACTATTTTACGCTGATGATACTGCCATAATTTTTGACGGATGTTCATGGAGTGATGCTTTTTCAAGGGCTGAGTCTGGTTTGAACTCAGTGCTAACATGGCTAAATCACAATTTGCTTACCTTAAACGCCAAGAAAACCAATTATATATGTTTTCACATAACCGCTTTGTCCCCAAGCATATCATATCAGCTTCATATATGTTTAATGTTAATATTAATATATAAACTAAAATATATCACAGTAATAAATGATTAGTGCCAAAGAAAAGAAAAGATTTTTCCTTGTATGTATACGTACTTATATGCCAATATTTATGGCAAGGTTAGGTGGACTAGGTTGAGATGAAAGAAGCATATCGTTATATAAGTAATTAACGCGTGTACGTTGCGTGGCAGGCGCGTGCAAGATCAAACTACATAAGTGGCAAAATCAAAGTTCCTGCAAATGTATACCGATAGAACAAATCCAAAGCATTAAATATCTTGGTATGATTATTGACCAAAACTTAAACTACAGAAACCAGATAGATTATCTGTCAAATCGCGTACGAAAAACGGCAAATATTATTTATTTATTTTAGGAAAGCTTACAGTCTAATAAGTACATTTGATCAGTTACAGTTAAGATACACATGTTGCTAATTACAAGCTTTCACATAATAATTAGTACACCACTTGTATAACTACTCTGATTTCCTATGAGTTAGTTATCATATTTTCAACTAAACAAATGTATAATAGAAAATAAATCATAGATAAAAAATAACTGCAAAAAACAAGAAACATATAAGAAAGCAATAATAATTCATACACTTCAACCAGAAAAACACATCGCAATATAAGGAGATTACCCGAGACCTAAAAAATAATAATTAATCTAGAAAGAAATCTTTAACAACTTTATTTTTGATTGAGTTTGGACTTGTACAAAATAAATCATTTTCCAATTTTGATGAAATCTTGTTGAAACTCATTGCACTCCGCGAGAAGAAAGTATTTCGTCTATAATTAGTGAGTGAAAATGGGACTACTAACAAAGGACACTCTCTGAAACCCAATTGATTAGTGCGTAGTGTTATATTTGATAGAAGTTCAGGACAATCAATGGAGCCATTTGCGATGTTTGCCATATAACATATATCACTAATATTTCACGTATATTCAAGTGGTTCTGTTACGCTTACAGTACACCACGAATCTGTCAAGGTCTTCTTGAAGTTCAAAGAAGTTATGAGGACATCGTATGGTTTTAAAAAAATTTCATATCGTCAGCATATAAAAGTATATATGAATTTTGAAAGCAATGTATTAGGTCTGCGATAAATATAGTAGAATAAAAGGGGGCCTAATAATAAACCTTGGGGTACGCCAGAAGGGACAGTACGCCAAGTAGAAGAATAACCCTGTAGAACCACAGCCTGGGTCCGATTATCTATATACGAGCAAAACCAACTATACAAGTCACCGTGTATACCAGATGACCGTAATTTATGCAGAAGTACACAATGATCTATACGATCGAAACATTTTCGGTAATCTGTATAGATTACATCCACCTGTGCACCTTGCTCCATTCCTTTTGTGATAAAGTCAGGGGCAAGAATTGAGTTTGATGTGGTTGATTTCTTTCGTACGAATCCGTGCTGAGCATCGCTTAGGCTATTCTATACGGTCGAGTAAACCTCGGTGTGCACTATGCGTTCGAGAACTTTCGCGAATAAACATAATTTTGAAATGGGGCGGTAGTTTTCGACATCGGATTTATTTAGAATTGGTGTTATGAAGGCTGATTTCCAGATGTGAGGGACTACACCTTCCGATAATGAATGCTTATAAATCATACAGATAGGTCTGGCTAAACTTTCCGCATAGTTTACGACAAATACCGGTGGTATCAGATCTGGACCGCCAGATTTAGTGGTATCAAGTGCTTTCAATAGGTTTAGGACATTTTCATGAGAAATCTGTATGGTACTGATGCAATTAACACTTGAATATGTTTCATGCTTCAAGTGCAAATCATCGACACCCGTACTTTTATTGCGATATGTAGAATAAAATTATTTGGCGAATAAGTTACTTATTTCTGTCCCTGTGTTGGCAATCGAATTACCGTATCGCATTACATTAGGTAATGAAGAATCATTTTGTTTATTTTTAATGTACGACCAGAAACATTTAGGGTTGGCAATTATTGAAGATTCGACTTTTTCAATATAGGTTTTAAAGCAGTCTTGTTCTAACTGGATAGCCCTAGCCCGCAGCAAAGAAAACGAATGATAATCAGATAAATTTTTATATATTTTATACTTGCTTCAGTTTTTCTTTTAGCATTTTTATTAGTGCCGAAGAGTACCAGGGTGGATGTGATTGCCGTATAGTTTTCTTGGGGATAAACATGTCTCTAACTTCATACAATTTATTATAAAACGCTGTTACAGCATGATCTGGTGACTCTGGGCTTAAAAGCATAGCCCAGTCAACCCGGTCGCGCGCAGATCTAATAGCTTCGTAATCGCAATCGTAGAAAAGGTATATTGTACTAATCTTTTCCTCAAGCTTATGCAGCTCTACGAAGTCAGCCTGAATTACTAACGGTTTATGATGCATATCGATAAGTACTGCTAGTAGTGTCTTCTTCTCCTTCTCCCTAACCTTTATTATTCCCAAGTAACTTGGGGTCGGCTTTTCTGATCTAACCGGATTTGACTGGATATCAGTTTTTACACGGAGCGGCTGCCACCTGACCTCCGCAACCCGAAGGCTAACGTTACCCTAAGGCTAGACCAGTGTCAGGATATTATAGGGCACTGACTTCCCAGTAACGACTGCCATAGATGTTCATGGCAGTCGAGACCGACGGCTTAACGTGCTCTCCGAAGCACGGAGTAGGCGATAATTGTCAATCAATACGCACATAATTTCGAAATGTCATATAACTTCCGAAAGTCAGAGGTGCGTGACGTGGTTTCCAACCCGAGACCCTCTGCATTGCAGTCTGTTGGTCTCCCCACTGAGCTATCGCAGCTACATCGCATTCGTTTACAGTAACGGGACCATTAGAAAACACTAGGTCCAAAAGCCTACCATTTACATTTCGAATATTATTAAACTAGGATAAGTTGCACGTATCAATAGTCTCAAAAAAGTCATTAAGACAGTGACAAGTATAATTTATTGATGATAATTCAATGCTATTAATATTATATGTCCATTCCACCTGATTGCCAAAGTTAAAGTCACCTATAATGACAAATTTATCTTGCAAATGTGATAAGATTAAATTATAAATTATAATAATAATAATAATATCAGACCTGTATTAAACTGTCCCACTGCTGGGCACGGGCCTCTTCTCACTGTGAGTAGGGTTAGGCCATAGTCCACCACGCTGACCTAGTGCGGGTTGGCAGACTTCACATATCTTCGAGAACATTATGGAGAACTCTCAGATATGCAGGTTTCCTCACGATGTTTTCCTTCACCGTTAAAGCAAGCGATAATTAACTATTTAATACGCATATAACTTCGAAAAGTCAGAGATTCGTGCTTTGGGTTCGAACTCGATACCTCTACGTGGCAGTTTGTTGAAAAATTCTGTAATTGGGTGTTGTATGAGTTACCTGTGTTTTCCTTGCAGAGATAAAGGCCACATACATGCACATTGTAGGTAAGTGCAGGTCTAGACCTCTTCAAAACAACAGAAACCCAAATGTCTTCAGCGGTACTACGTCATCTTTCTAAAACTGTCAGGTCACATCTCACAGCGATTAATACACCACCACCGCGCGTCTGTGATGTTCGATTATAATCCCGATCGCGTCTCCACACTAAATATCGACCATCGAACAATTCACTGCTATATACACTGTCCACTAGCCAAGTTTCTGTTAGTATAATAATGTCATATGCGTTTAAACAAACGTTTCTTAGGAAGTTAAGTGTTTTAGTACGTAAACCGCGCACATTTTGATAGTATATGTTAAGAGATACCATTTTTAAGCTTTATCATAACTATATTTCGCTTTAATATAATACAATGCAATAATAATGTATTGCATTGCAGTGAAAAATATGTATTAAACAACTACAGGTAGATGGTAGAAACATATTATAACGATTTAATAGCAAAACACTGTGTCCGGTGACACACTTACTTCGAATCTTCATCGCTTAATGGCTTTTGAATAGTAACAATAGAACTGGTAGATACGATTAGTAAGGTGCAATGAGTCATAAGTGACAGCGATAGATAAGTCAGATTGAACTTAATGCGTATAGTTAAAGATTTCATAGTCGAATACCATAATACAATTAGAAAAATATTATATTTTAAAAGTTTGTTAAGAAACACACTGCAGGGACACATTGGGTGATGGAATACGACATGTTCACAATATCGCAGACTACGGTTCTCAAACTGCAATCTCATTATAAGTATAGAAATATTTTTAATTGTCCTGTTAACAGTTATTATTGATTTTAACATCAAAGGGAATAAGATTACGCTAATTAGGTCACAATATTGGTTTACTCTATTTAGACTATTGTTTGATGGAAGTTTAGTGCTATTGTTAGTTACACAATTTTCATAAGATCTTTTTCGGATTTCACGAGTATGACAGGCGTTGTGTCCGCTTTTCTGGCATATATCTTTGCTTGTTTCACCCACACGTAACGAAAATCCACTTCACGCGCAGTTTTCTTAGTTTTCGATAGCAATATTTTATTTTTTGGGGTTAGATGATCATTTACAAATACTCTGTGATTGCCCGAGGAACCAATTTGACTGCATGTTAGAGGAGAGGATTTAGATATCTCGCGGTTCCCTATCCATTAGCATAAAATTTTAAGACCTAATATAACTTAGCATAATGTTGTTTGGCATAATTATATTTTCGCATAATATAATTACGCATAACAGCTTACGCATAATTTTTTAAGCATAATTTCTCTAACCATAATAATGATTAAGCATAATATTGTAAAGCATAAATTTATTAAGCATAAAGTTCTAAACCATAACTTTTTTAAGCATAATATCCTAAAGCATAAATTGATGATGTGTTGAATGAGTTTCTGTCACGGCTCCGGCGCTGCGGGCCTCCGGCGGCCCCACGCGTGCTAATCGTCGCAGACGGCTTTCGCTCACCACCGCAGCTTCGGCTTGTTGGCCGGCTTCGCCGGCCAGCCTCAGCCGCGGCGGCTCGCTCGCAGCCGCCTGCTCCTCAGCCCGCGGGCCGCCTCGCCCCTACACGCCTACGCGATTTTAAATAACACTCTAGGGGTAGGACAAACAAGACTACGTGAAGTCGGTTTTGCAGCAATTCGGTTCTGTGACTAACTTTTGTTAACTTCTATTATGCTAAAAGTCTTTAGGCCTACTAACGTTATGCTAATAGTCATTAGGCCTACTAACGTTATGGGAATCAAATTTATGCCAAAACAAATTAGTCTTTAACATGATTATGCCAACATAAAATGTATGCCTAAAAAAAGTATGCCAAAGTATTATTATGCCAAAACAAATTGTGCCAAAATCGTTATGCAGAAGTATATTAGGACAAAAAACATTATGCGAAAAGGAGGAATCCCATATCTCGCTGCCGATATAAAGTCTTCTTTCAATGTATCTGTTCGAGAAACTAACAATTATAGGTTTTATGTGATCTTTTTCACGTGTAAGCACTCGAGTGATAAAATTAATTTGGGTTTTGGTGATAGGATAACAGACTTTTTCTCCGATCTTAGTTATCACTTCAAATAAATTCTTATTAGTTGTCTGTGGTATTCCTTTAACTTCCACATTATTAAGACGCGACCATTGATCTTTGCTGTCATAGTCTTCCTCCAACTTATCCAGCCGGGCTTGAAGCTGATCTACCTGCACGTGGACTTTTTCCAATTGTACAACGCGCTGCTCCATAGCGTAGATTTTGGCGCTGAACTTTTTAACCATGTCGTTAAGCTGCGTGTTTAATGATGTTTTTAAGTCAGCGAATTCACTTCTAAGCGCTATTATTTCTTCCTTCAAACCCTCGATTGGTGCAATTTTCGCAGAAAGTGCCCGAATTCCGAGTAAGATAGCTGACTCAGATTCCGATCTGGGTGATCTTGCGAATTCAGTGCTTGAACACTGCCTGATTTTTTACATTTTGGGCAACGCCACGTGAGCCTGCTATCTCCCAGTTTGCGATAGCTAGCTTCTGTAATGCTGCCGCAATGGAAGTGAATCACCTTGTTGCACACTTTACAATGTACACCTTCAGACAGTAAGTCGTCACAGAATCCGCACTTTTGTGACTCCATTTTGACGGCCGTCGGCGTCGATTCAAAATAAAATAACTATATTTAGGAAACTTTGGGATACAGTGTACAATGTATGTGATGTATTATGCAATTACTTCGCACGTCGGCATCGAACGATGTATTGAAGACCGTTTATTTTGCATTGTCTCAATCATTACTAACATATTATGTATAGGAAGTTGGGGTTGTGCTGTAAAAACAACACTGAAAGAGCTAAAACGGGTCCCACGATCAGTATTAAAAGCAATGCATTATAAACCATTCCAATATCCTACCACAAGACTCTACGAATGATAGTAAGGTACTTACTGTGCGCCAGTTGTTTTTATTAAGGGCATTTCTCAAAGTGCATCAATTAGTAATTACCTCTAAGGAATATATACAGATGCTCAAATGTAGAGTATACAGAATTACCCTTCCAAAAATTAACACATCTTTTGCTAGGCGTTCTAGTCCCTATATTGATCGCTATATCTATAATATAATAGCGAAATTCTGTGCAATTAAAGAAAGCTCTCTAAAAGAGGCAAAAGTAAAAGTTTTAAGTGGCTTAGTTCTTTAACATACGACGACACCGAAAAACTACTAATTCATTTAAATTAAATATATATGTATGTACCAATATAATAATTTATATATATTACGAATGGGCCGGCTCGACCGGAGTGATACCACGGCCTCACCAAAATCCGGCGTGCAATAGCGCTTGCGTTGTGTTTCGTCGAGTGAGTGAGGGTACCGGAGGCCCAAACCCCTCCCCCCCTATGATGGCACAGTTGAATTACCGAACGCTACCCCAGGAGGGTACCAACTGCGCTAGCGTTGGAGAATCCCTCTCTGAGCGTCCACGCTCAGGGCAGAACGTACCTGAGCGTGAACGCCCAGGTCACCCCTCGTATTCTGGGGGAGGCAAAACTGCGCTCAATAATGCCCGAGGCAAGAGTAGAAATACCATGGCACCCCCTGCCACGCTGGCCGTGGACTTTTGCAACATCAGGGGATTACATAGTAATCTTAATGCTGTTCACCACCACCTCGAGACAGCAAAGCCAGCCTTGTTCTTCTTGACCGAGACGCAGATATCGTCTACAGCGGACACATCCTTTTTTTTCTTTTTTTGTTGCCCAGGAAAAAATGCTTGATGCACTACCCGCCGGCTAGGGGACGGCACCGGCGGGGCGTGTGGGACTCACCAGCCTAGTGCTAGGATACCCACTAAAAAAACCTGGGGTGTTCCCTCTCCCACCCAATGGGGGGGGCCTGTTGGGAGTCTAAAAAGATTCATCCATAGCAGCCCCCCCCGTGTGGGTGCCGGCCGGGTCAATGGGACCCGACCTCCTCTCGTCCCCGGGGGAGAGCATTTCACAGCTCTCCCCTTTCGACGCTAGAAGGCGCGCGGGAACACCGCGCGCGCCCTCTATGGGTTCTTACTCACGGGTGGCAGGGTCCCCTGAGGCCTTGCCACCCAGAACCCTTAGGTGGGGGGCAGGAGAGCGACATAAGCGCGTCTCCTGCGCCCTCTCCTCCGGCGGCGGATGTCCGGGGCGTAAGGATCTTCCTCACGCCCCCGCTCCGCCGCCTCCTTCTGCGAGATGACAGCCTCGCAGAAGGACCTCATTGCGCCCCAGCACCTGTCGTCGCCGACCATCATGGATACGACGGTCGGCAACGAGAGGTCGGGGCCAATCACGGCGACCAGGGCACAGCGCTCCTCGGCCCACGCTGGACACTCCTCCAGCGTGTGCTGCGCCGTGTCCCGGTCGCACTCCTCGCAGTGGTGACACCTGGTTGTCGGCTCCCTACCGGCTATCTTGCACAGGTACTCTCCGAAACAGCCGTGTCCGGAGAGCACCTGAGTAAGCCGGTAGGTGAGCGGTCCGCGCCGTCTGTCCATCCATTGCCTTAGCACCGGACGGACAGCCTCGACGGTCCTCACCCCGTAGCGGGGCTGGGCCAGCCTTTCCTCCCACTTGGCCTCGAGGACCAGTCGAGCCTGGGACCTTCGCGTCTCCACCGCCCCGTGAGTGGGTTCCTCACCATGGAGCCGGAGGTCCACGCGCCAGTGATACACCGACGCTTGGACCTCCGCCTCCAAATCCCAGGGCGGCGATGCCGCCAGGATGCACGCCGCCTCAAAGGAGACGGTGCGGTACGCCCGCGACACCCTGATCGCCATCGCCCTCTGAGGTTTCCTCAAGAGGGCGATGTTTCGGCGATCGAGGGCGCTGGCCCAAATGGGCGACCCGTAAAGGGCCATCGACCGCACCACCCCCAAATAGAGGCGGCGGCAGACGACACTCGGCCCCCCGATATTCGGCAGCAGAGAGCTAAGCGCTCCCGCCGCCGACATCAGCCGGGGGTCCAGGCGGCTAAAATGGACGCGAAAGTTCCAGCGGCCGTCGAGGTGGAGCCCCAAGTATTTCATACTCGGCTCCACCCCGATGCGGACCCCTCCAACTATGATGTGGGCATCTGGTGGCGGCGCCCGCCGAGGCCCATGAAATAACAGGGCCTCGGACTTTACAGCGGACACATCCTACCTCAACTACCCTGGGTACGGACTAGAACACTCCTTTTTGTCTAGGGCCGGAGTGTGCGTGTATGTCAGAGACGATATCAGCTCTCGTCACCTCAGCAATCTTGAAGGTAGGGACCTCTCCATCTTATGGCTCCGTGTAGACAGCGATGACCATCCCCGCGTCTATGCGTGCCTCTATAGGTCCCATAGCGGTGACACCGAAACTGACCGACTCATTGAGCACATCCAGATGGCTTCAGACTTTGTGCAGCAGCAGATCCCGTCCGCAGAGATCGTTTTACTTGGTGGTTTTAACGCCCACCATGCCGACTGGCTCAGTTCCAGTAAGACCGATCATGCAGGGAGATCTGTTCACGACTTCGCCCTGGAATATGGCCTGACACAACTGGTTACCACGCCCACGCGAATCCCAGATGTGGAGAGCCAAAATCCTTCACTGTTGGCCCTTCTGCTGACTTCACATCCGGATGGCTACCGCGTATCTGTTGGCGCTCCACTTGGTTCCTCAGATCACTGCATTGTCCGGAATACAGTGCCTCTCACGTGTCCGCCGCAATCGCGTGTTACACGCAGCCGCCGTGTGTGGTACTATAAGTCAGCAGATTGGGATGGGATGCGGTCCTTCTTTGCGTCCTACCCTTGGGGACAAGTATGCTTCTCGCCGGATGATCCCAATGCCGTTGCTGACTCTGTTGCTGATGTGGTGCTACAGGGTATGGAGCTTTTTATTCCGTCCTCTGTGGTCCCCATTGGTGGTAAATATTGGCCTTGGTTTGGTCCTTCTTCCAAAAACGCTTCTCGCAGGAAGCAGGAAGCTTACCAAGCCTGGGCTGATTCGGCGACGGCATGTGATGTAAATACCAGCACATTAAAAAAGGAGTATAACTTTGCTTCCAGGTCCTTCAAAAGAGACATTGCAAGGGCGAAGTCGGAGCACATTGGTAGAATTGGCGAGAGGCTTGAGCGTCTTCCTTCGGGAACTCGTGCATTCTGGTCTCTTGCCAAAGCTATCAAAGGAAATGTCTGCAAGCCATCCTTTCCACCCCTACACATGGGAAACGATTCGTTGGCCCACGACGCAAAAGAGAAAGCCACTCTTCTGGGCAAACTTTTTGCGTCCAACTCGACTTTGGATGACGGGGGACAAAAACCACCTACTATACCGCGGTGTGACGGTTGTATGCTGGATATTCAGTTCTACCAACGCTCAGTGCGCTTAGCACTTCTATCCCTTGATATCCATAAGTCGAGTGGGCCTGATGGAATCCCTCCTATTGTGTTAAAGATGTGCGCTCCTGAGTTGGCGCCGGTCTTAACGCGAGTATTTCGGCTCTCTTACTCTTCTGGCGTAGTCCCGACATCATGGAAGTCAGCATTGGTCCATCCAAACCCAAAAAAAGGCGACCGCTCAAATCCGTCCAACTACAGACCAATAGCCATAACCTCGCTTTTCTCGAAGATAATGGAATCCGTTATCAACTGTCAGCACGTACGATACCTAGAGGGTCATCAGCTGCTTAGTGAGCTTCGGTTTTCGTAAGGGTCGGTCGGCTGCTGATCTTCTAGCATACCTAACACATCGTTGGGCACAGGCGATCGAGACAAAGAGGGAAGCCATGGCGGTTAGTTTCGATATAGCGAAGGCCTTTGATCGTGTCTGGCACAAAGCGCTTCTTTCGAAGCTCCCTTCCTATGGGCTTCCCGAGAGATTATGCGAATGGGTCACTAGCTTTTTAGCAGACAGATGCATTAAGGTCGCAGTCGACGGTGAATGCTCTAACTCCATGCCTGTAAACGCTGGTGTTCCGCAAGGCTGTGTGCTATCGCCTACTCTGTTCCTCCTCCATATCAATGACATGTTGCAAATAACCAACATTCATTGTTATGCGAATGACAGTACGAGCGATGCTCTCTATACCGGCCGCGCTAACATCTCTCGGGAAAACGTCATTGAGAGCCGAAACAAACTTGTGTCTGAAATAGAGACCTCTTTAAAGAAAGTCTCAGATTGGGGCAGACTTAATTTGGTCCGATTTAACCCCACAAAGACACAAGTTTACGCGTTTACCGCTAAAAAACTTCCGTTGGTCGTATCGCCTCGTTTTGAGCACACCCCGATAACTGACTCAGCCAATATTGGAATAATTGGTGTTAACATATCGAGTGAAGTGCAGTTCCGCGGCTATTTAGAGGGTAAGGCTAAATTAGCTTCGAAAAAGCTTGGCGTGCTCAACAGATCGAGACAGTATTTCACGCCGAGCCACCGCCTACTACTTTACCAGGCGCAGGTTCGGCCTCACATGGAATACTGTTCTCATCTGTACGATGACGTACATTTATGCACTTATGCACTAAGCAGTATGCGTGACCTAGAGCCGTTACAAGACATTTGCTACATATTAAGTACAAATCTAACTGACGAGTAATAATAACGCGTGTGAGTCAGAGTCACCTAATATTATCCGTGTAAAAACTAACTAGCAATAAACTATTTTAAAATGTGAATTCGTGTACTTCTAAACTATCCAAACTTTATAACAGCTAACTATATGAACTATAAACTTTCCTACGTGTACTGAGTTAAACTAACCCGTACATTTATGGTTCTTCGAGCCGGATAGTATCAAAAAGTGATCAGTACTTGGCATCTAGTGACGTTTGTGAATAGTTTAGCTTTCTACAAAAATATTTCTACCATTGTATTGAGAAAGTAAACTGCGTGGCTAGAGGTAAGTGCATTGTGACACTTGTAGATATCTCCGAACTCAACGAGAACTAGCGGTTTTGGAAACACAGCTCTACGGAACCAACATATTACACAGATATATGCCAAGAACTACAAGTTAAGTTAGCTCCAGAACTTCATATGGACTTTTGATAACCATCGAATACTATCGTAAACTACGGTGAACTACGGCGGATTACTTTTCCTGAGCAGAAGAAAAATCACTAACAATAAAGATGGAGATTTTAAACAAACAGGTTCTATGTTTTGAAAGTATTAAATCTCTTTGTACAAACTACAGAAAGGATAGTATCTCGAGAAAGACGAAAGAGTATTTAGAAAAACGACTTACAGCGCTAGAAGAAAAATGGGCGGAATTCGAGGAGAGGCACGAAGCCATCGACGAAGTAATGGTTGAAAAGCACAACGTAAGTTACTTTACTAACAACGTTTATGAGAAAACAAGGATCTTATATGAATCTACTAAGGACAGTATTACTAAGTTGCTAGTCAAATTGAATAAAATCAGCAAGAGGCATGCAATCTTAACTTTGATTTATCACAAATGCTTTTGGAAGAAACTAGTGACAGGACTAAAGAACTGATGAACACACAGGAATGTCATTTTAAAGCCTTAGATCGAGCTATGTCTAAGATCAAAATCACGGAGGTCAATGAAAAGTGGGAACTAGAAGACCACCTTTTAACTTTAAAACCAAAGTGGGAACGGATTGACAAAGTCCACTGGGAGCTGGAAAAGCATCTGAAAGGATCAAATTTGCAAGATGAGTATAGTATCACGTTTGACACGAATGAAAAGAAGTATGATCAGCTAATAAGCCAACTGAAAAAGAAGATTTGGTCTAACGCACATTTCCATAAGTCAACGCCTAAAATAGAAATAGCTGATTTCTCAGGAAATTATATACAGTGGATCTCGTTCAAAGATATATTTACGGAGACCATCGATAAGAATCCTACAATATCTAAATCTGAAAAAATGCAGCATTTGAAATCAAAGTTAAAAGGAGAAGCCGAGAGATTGGTACAGCATCTTACAATCAGTGCCGAAAACTTTGATTCGTGTTGGGAGATCTTATCTCACAGGTATGACAACCAACGTCTACAATTTACGTCATACATGAACGCCATGCAACAATTGCCAATTATACAACAACCTAACGCATTCAACCTTAAGAAAATGCATGACGTCATAACTGAAAGCTAAAACGGTCTTTCTAACATGAATATTGAAATATCCAGTTAGAGGCCTATTATCGTATACTATGTCTTAAAAAATGGATTCAATGACATACAATCGAGAACTGCCTAACCTGGAAGAGTTTCTTTTCTTCCTGGAGAATAAATTTGTAGCCTTGGAAACGGCAAAAAGCCATGAAAAAGGACAAACGCAAGTAACTCAAATGCCTGCCTACCGTTTACACAAAAGTTTTAACAAGCCGCCTCTGACAAATAACTTACTTTACAAAAACTATTACGATAACACCTATATAAAAAACCAATCAAATGAGCCTAGTAACAAAGAAATTATGAAATCACTTCATGCGTTATACGCTAACTGCCCGCTATGCGGAAACAAGCACATCTTGATGCAGTGCCCTAATTTCCTAGATATGGACATGGTACAGAGAAATGCAACAGTCGCAAAACTTAAAGTATGCAAAAATTGCTTGTTTAGCCACAACAACGCTCAATGTACGTCACGTAAAACATGCAAGGAATGCCAGAACAAACATCATACTTTACTACATAATAGCAATCACAATAATATCTCCAGAAATAGCCCAAGCCTGAAGCCGATGAATCCTGGCAACCGATCTTCAACCTCCACTCAAGCTTCGCATCACTTGTCGAATATAGCTATGGAAGTACTCTTAACTACAGTACAAGTGAAAGTTAGAACTTTTGAGGGAACATTTGTAACACTTCGAGTCCTCTTAGATCAGGGTTCACAAGTGAATTTAATTACAGAAAATGCAGCTTAGATGCTTCGATTACCAAGAGACAGGCTTAACGCAACAGTATCTGGTGTCAGAGCTGTTTCCGGGAACTGTAAAGGTCGTGTACAGCTCACGGGCCAGTCAATTCACTCAGATTTCATATTCAGTGCACAAGCACTGATAATCAATCGATTAACAAACGATTTACCTAGCTCCTCATTTACAAAAGTTGACTGGCCACATCTTAATAACCTAAAACTCGCCGATCCAAACTATAACATCTTGGGGCCAATTGACCTACTTTTTGGAGCGGATATTTATGCAGAAATCATCCTGGATGGTGTTCTAAAAGGAAACCCGCAAACACCCATAGCACAGCAATTAGGTTAGATATTATGCGGCAAACTGCAAACCTACAACTGCCATGTTTCGGTGATCAATATGGAAGACATCGCAAAGTATTGAAAAAATAAAGACATCATTCAAGGAACTAAGGATATGAGTCAAGATGACTACTGTGAACAATATTACCAGGAGACGACAAGGAGAACATGTGACGGTAAATATGTCGTAAAAATGCCGATGTTGAACGACTTCGAAAGAAAGCTTGGCACGTCAAAAGCTACTGCAGTATCGCAATTTTTGCAATTAGAAAAACGATTGTCAAGGAATCCCCAGCTATCAACATTGTTTAAAAACTTTATACACGAATATCTCACTCTGGATCACATGAAATTATCGCCATCATTAAAACCTTGCGACAACTTTTTACCACACCATGGAGTATTACGAGAAGGCTCTACGACTACAAAACTTCGAGTCGTGTTTAACGCGTCACAGAAAACATCCGCCGGGGAAAGTCTAAATAGTGTAATGGAAAAAGGTAGAAACTTACAAAAGGATATACAAGATTTATTGTTGAAATGGTGAACTTATAAATACGTATTTATTGCGGACATAGAGAAGATGTATCGTTGTATTTGGATAGCTGAAGACCAACAACATCTTCTAAAAATAATTTGGCGTAACAGTGAAACTGAAAATCTAAGGCAATATCAACTGACCACTGTAACGTATGGAACCAAAGCCGCACCCTGGTTAGCGATGCGAACGTTGAAACAGCTAGCGTTGGATGAAGGTCACGAGTATCCGGAAGCTGCTAAAGTATTAGAACATGAGTTTTACGTCGACGATTTGGTTAGCGGAGACAATGACCTTGAAAAGGCAAAACATTTACAAAAATCGTTGTTAGCCTTACTTTCAAAAGGTGGAATGAACTTGCGCAAATGGGCTAGCGATAATTCGGCATTACTAGAGCAGTTAAGTCCCGACCAAATATCAACTGCCAACACGTTTGATTTTAAGCAAGAAGATGCCATGAAAACGCTCGGCCTAGGTTGGAACCCCATTAAAGATACTTTCGAATTTAATTGGAAGCTGGACAAAACTAGCAAAGCCTTAACTAAACGTATCATGCTATCTCAAATTTCAAAACTATACGATCCACTCGGATAGTTGTCACCCATAACTGTGTCAGCTAAACTCATTTTCCAGCTAATTTGGACGGCCAAACTGCAATGGGATGAACCTTTACCAAGCAACATACAAACAGCTTGACTCAAGCTATATGAAGAGCTACCAGCACTATACAACGTCCAAATTGACCGATGGATTGGCGGCACAGACAAAGATATACAGCTAATTCTGTGACGCCAGTGAAAAGGCGTACGCGTGTGTCATATACAGTAGAATACACGACGAATACAATCAACCTATAATCAAATTACTTGTAGCGAAAACTAGAGCGGGGCGCTCACTCATAAATCAACTTTACCTCGACTTGAACTTTGCGGTGCACTTTTATTAAGCCAGCTTATGAAAAAGGTTAAAAATGCTTTGTCTAACCATAATATATCTATGAGAGCATGGTGCGACTCCAAAGTGGTATTAGCATGGTTACAGGGAGAATCAATGAAATGGGAACGATATGCTGAAAACAGAGCACATAAAATCAGACAAGTGATCCCAGCAAAGGAATGGTGTTACATCGAAACTAAGTGCAATCCAGCTGACTGTGCTACGCGTGGATTAAACCCAAAGAAACTTATAGAGTTCGATCTTTGATGGAATGGTCCGGCAGTGCTGAAAACGTTTCACACCCAATTAACAAATGAGGATTGACACTTGCAATGTTTATTTACAACTGATGTCGATAAAATGTCGTGTATGACAGCCCTGCAACAATCGGAACCTAATATAATAATTGCATTGATAAACAAACACAGTTCGTTGACACGCATCGTTCGTATAACAGGTTGGGTGTACCGTTTCATAACAAATGCAAGGAAAGCACAAAATATTAAATCATGTTATCTAATAATAAGTGAACTTGAACTTGCAAGGCGTTTAATTATAAAGTATGCACAACAAACTGATTTTGATGAGGAGTACAGTTTATTATATAATAAACGGCCTTTAAGTAATAAGCACAGTATCTTTAAACTAAATCCTTATCTTGATGAAGACGGGATTCTGCGCGTTGGAGGACGTTTGAACAAAAGCTTTTTACCATCGGAAATGAAAAATCCCTCTTTTTTGAACAGTAACAGTAAACTTGCACAACTCGTTATTGACCAAGCTCACACTATGACTCTTCATGGAAGCGCAAGACTGACCCTTGCCTTCATACGTCAGAGATACTGGATTATCGGAGGAAATAGGGCAGTGAAAAAACATCTTCGTAAGTGCGTGCGCTGCCATCGATACAAAGCTAACACCAACGATCAAATTATGGCTGATCTACCCAGCTTTAGAACAAACCCGTCAAGACCGTTCACTCATACTGGTGTCGATTTTACGGGTCACGAATTGAAAATGAGCAAAAGTAGAGGGACTAGAACTACGAAAGGCTACATAGCCATATTTGTGTGTATGGTAACGAAGGCTGTGCATATTGAACTTGTTTCTAACATGACTACGGACGCATTTATATCAGCTTTTCAACGAATGTGTTCCCGGCGAGGGGCACCGAAACGTACGTGTATTTCGACTGCGGAACAAACTTCATTGGAGCTGCCAAAGTTCTACGCAACGAACAAGAAGCCTTCAAACGGGAACTTTCGCCACTATTTTACGAAGAGATTTCAAAACTAGAAGTGGAATGGCACTTTAACGTCCCGTCATGGCCTAGCGCCGGCGGCCACTGGGAAGCTGCGGTACGGTCCATGAAATACCACCTGCGTCGGGTACTAGGAGATCATAAGCTTACTTATGAGGAATATTTGACATTACTAAATAAGATCGAGGCGTGCATGAACTCAAGGCCGCTGTGTCCTCTTAATGAAAACCCAGAAGATTGTTATAGTTAGCTAACACTGGGACATTTTTTAACTGGAAGCCCAACTCTTACTTTACCAGTATCTAACTACGAAAATATAAGATTTGTTGACCTGAAACAACGATGGCAATTAACTCAGCATATGTTAAATCGATTTTGGAAAACCTGGTCTACAGATTATTTGACTCAACTGCAAACACGCAGCAAATGGAGATCAGCTAAGCAAAACCTTCAACTGAACGATTTGGTATTGGTAAAAGATGATAATTTACCTCCTGGAAAATGGGCCATGGGACGAGTCATTAAAGTCCACCCCGGTAGCGATGGACGAGTTAGAGTTGGCACTTTGAAAACGCAAGCTGGCACGTTGAAACAACCTACTATAAAGTTGTCACCGTTACCGATAGATTGCACATCGGATAAATACAATGCTACATTGAATAATTAATTAATACACATTTGACTCGGCTACAAAGCAAACCAGTGAGAAATACCTTCTTGACAATGTTTGCAACAATGTTAACGTTATTGTCGCTGTTAACTGGCACTTACTGCAACACGGTGATAAGTGATTCAGGAGTACAATTTGCTAGATTAGGACTCGGTCACCCGGTATATTACGACACCATTGGAAAAATTGAACTCGTGCATGATGAATGGAAACTTTTAACATATTATAACTTGACGACATACTGGCAAGCTGTACAACAAAGTGAAGCATATGTCACAGTCGTGGAAGAATTGCGCAGCAAAACTGAAAACAACTATTGTGAAAACACGTTGCATCAATTGAAACATGAACTCGAACTGATAAAGTACTACAACAACATCTTACTATCGCCACACAAACACTTATCCAGTCGCAGGAAGCGCGGCCTGATTGACGGTGTGGGCTACATTGCGAATAGCTTATTTGGTGTGCTAGACCAACGTTTCGCCGAGAAATACCAGCAGGATATCGAATCAATACAGGATAATGAAAACTACTTGCTACAGTTGATGAAAAACCACACATCAATAATAGAAATAGAAAACGAATACCTTCAAAAGAGCGAAAATAATATCAAGAATCAATTCAAAGTCATGAACGAATTCATGAACAGAACGGACTCATATCTGGTAAAAATACTATCGGGTCTCGAAACAACTGTAGCCACCAGTGAATTCAATTCTGCTTCGCTCACAGCCTACATACTATTTAATAACTTAAGAAGAATTCAGGAAATGTTGTTTAACACTTTGATGGACATGTACAATGGCCGTATCGATATACATCTCCTGAACCCCGTCAACCTAATTAAGCAACTTACAGATATTTCAGGCCGGCTACCAAAAAAGTTATCATTACCCGTGGAGAACCTTCAAGCAGACATAAAAGATGTTTATAAATTGATATATGCACGAGCACGAGTACTCGATAACTATTTTATGTTGGAATTTCATATACCATTGATACGTGACGAAGATTTTACGCTATATCATTCAATTCCCATACCACAGCTAAACAAGATCAAGAACAAACTGACCGAGTTTAATATCGTGAAATTGACTTCAGATTATATAGCAGTCAATTTTAAGAAAAATACATTTATTATGTTAAAATAAGCCAATATGAAAATATGTATGCAACAGAGCTCAGGCAATTTAATTTGCAACACTGACCTACCAGTATACAGTTTAGATAACGCGAATGCACCTTGCGAAGCTAAACTACTGAGTCATCAAAATTCGCAACAAAGCCGATGCAATATGAAAACGACACCGTGCGAAAATGTATGGATCAAGTTACACGCCGTCAATGAATGGCTGGCGGTGTGTTGTGACATGTGCGATATAAGGACGGTGTGTAACGATGACGTCACTACACAGACAATGAATACCTCAGCCATCGTAAAACTACGGGAAGGTTGTCTACTGCAAACCACAGGCTTCACTATATATGCTCACAATCATTACGAGAGCAAAGCCGTAATGAACTATGACATTAGCGTGCCACCCACTATAGACACTTCAATCAACAAAATTTTCATCAACCGCTACCAGTCCCCTATACTAGAGTCGCTGGCGAATAGCGAGCTTGAAGAGGTTGAACTAAAATTGAGGTTGCAAAAGAAGCAAGAGGATCATCTTCAAACAAAAATAACAAACCACGACATTCACCAATATGTGGTTATGTATGTCTGAGTGGCATAGTGACCATCGCCGCTATTCTGTGGGTCGTGAAGAAGCGCTGCACGCGCTGTAATATTCCAGAACGAGCTGAAAACAACGACGATTTCACTAGCAAACCCTCCAAGGACATCGAGATGCAACCGTTACCGCGGCAGCATCCGCCGCCGACGCCCCGACCCCGTCCAGCACCAGGCGCGCCAACGCTACAGCCGACAGACGACCCAGTATTCGATTTTAATGGTAATAGGTATTTACGTAGGGATATTAGATTCGTTATTACAATATCTCTCTGCTTACCATTATACAAATAGTTTTCTTGAACATTTTGTTATCTATTTTGCAGATTTAGCACATATTTTATTTACTTATTCGTAATCAAAACAATCGTGTAGTTATAATTATGCTTTTACGGCAATTTAGATATGTAATTATTTTAACTTTATTTTGCTGACTTTTGTCTCTTTATTGTTTTCAACTTTTTTGCTAGACAAGCATATTTTTAATGAGGTCAATATCAATTAATAATTAAGCTGTTTCGTAATATATTCATTTCATGTTTTTGTACAGGTGATTCTAACTCGATATCTTTCGTTATCTCCTTAGCTTTGGGGTTGCCAATATGTACGATGACGTACATTTATGCACTTATGCACTAAGCAGTATGCGTGATCTAGAGCCGTTACAAGACATTTGCTACATATTAAGTACAAATCTAACTGCCGAGTAATAATAACGCGTGTGAGTCAGAGTCACCTAATATTATCCGTGTAAAAACTAACTAGCAATAAACTATTTTAAAAGGTGAATTCGTGTACTTCTTAACTATCCAAACTTTATAACAGCTAACTATATGAACTATAAACTTGCCTACATGTACTGAGTTAAACTAACCCGTACATCATCTTTGGGCAAGGGCACCCCAGTACCAGCTTCTCCCTCTAGACCGCATTCAACGGAGAGCGACTCGAATCGTCGACTGCCCGGTTGTTTCAAATCGGCTAGTCCCCTTGGCGCTGCGTAGAGATGGAGCCTCGCTATGCATCGTCTATCGCTTTTACTACGGGGAGTGCTCCGAGGAATTGTTCGGAGTGATCCCTGCCGCCTCTTTTCGCCATCGTCCTACGCGACAGAATTCCCATTCCCATCATTTAGATGGTTGGCAGTCCACAACTGTGCGCTTTTCTAGAAATTTTCTGCCTCGCACAACTAAACTGTGGAATGAACTGTCTGTCGCCTGCGGTATTTCCGGACCAATACGACCTACAAACCTTCAAGAAAAGAGCGTACTCCTTTTTAAAAGGCGGGCAACGCATTTGTAACTACTCTGGTGTTGCGGGTGTCCATGGGCGGCGGTAATCGCCTACCATCAGGCAATCCGTGTGCTCGTTTGCCACCGTAATATAAAAAAAAAAAACTATATATAAAAACTATATATATATATCTATTTATACATTTTTAAATATAATCTGTATTATATTTTGTTAACATTAGAATTTAGCTACAATATTTTTACATAATATTGTCTTCTGTTTACGCGAATGTTATTCATTGAAATTAAACTACTATATACGGATTTTATCGCGTTGTTTATTTAACACTCTATTACATCATTTAGAAACTGTTACACTACTATACTATACTATTAAGCTTTACTAATTTTAAGCTAATTAAATTATTAAAACTATCAAATCTATTTGTTTTTGAGTTTACACTTTCCCCGACGTTTCGGTTGCTTTTCAGCAACCATGGTCACGGGGAGACTAAGATGGTAGTTGTCTCAATGTTCCAGTGTAGTTATTTCCAAGTACCCGAACATAATTTAGTTATTGGTGTTTCTATTTACGCAGAATGAGCTCAAAGTATCATGAAGTCTAGCTGTGGTTTGTTTCTTCTTGGGTTTGACTATTTTAAGTACTGGATCCCAAGCTGGTGGTACATTCCAACCATCTTCTCTATTGAAATTTGGATGTTTTTGATTTCAATAGCCTCGCGAAGCATCCTTGGTAGGAATCGGTGTTCTTTAGCGAGAATCTGTGGTTTGTCAAATCTCAGGTAGTGGTTGGTCCCCTGTTGTACATGTTCACACACAGCAGACTTCAATGAGCGTTTGTGTTTTACGTCAGCTATGTGTTCTTTTATGCGGGTGCCTATAGGTACTTCTCTTGGTTTGACCAATGTATGACTTGACGGATGGTAAAAATTGACTTATCTTCGTTCGCGGCTTGAAGTATGTGTTGATTGAAGCTCGCTTCAAGATTTAGCCAATCTTGTCTGTGACACCCCTTACATAAGGCAGTATAGCAGGCTGGCGCTCGACTGTGGCTGGCTTTTCTCAGGATCTGTGACAGCGGTGCGGCTGTTGGAGCTTGTTGTCTTGCAGTACTTGCTTGACAAAGCTCGGCATATAGTATCCGTATGTAGTAGTTTAATTTCAATGAATAGAATATTTTTCTTTCATATTATGTTTTTTTTTTGTTCTATTTTATTGTCCTTTTGTTTATACAGGGTGTCCGGTAATTAATGGATAACCTTAAAATGTCTTATAGTAGAACTGAACGCCGTTCAGAAAAATGAAAAAAATAATAATATATTAACATGACAGACATACTAAGTCCCAGGAGTGGGGTCTAATCAACTATGATCATATTTGCTAGTAGAAAGTGTTTAAATAAACTTAAAAAAATAATTATAATATCAGTTTACAAATAACTATGGTCTTACCTGCATAAATAATGTTAACAATCAAGTTTTTATTGTTTTTCAGATTACTGAACATGGTTTGTGAAGCATGTCGAGATTTGGCAATGGCTGCAGTTAATCATAATTTGCAACAAGAAACTGTTGGTAATAGTGACCAACAAGCTGGTCCAAGTCATAGAGGCCACAATCATGTGTGTATTTTATGTGGTTGTACTATTTTGCAACGCCAAAGTGATAAAGTATTAAGAGAAAATCCAACAGAACTTCATCGATCCATGATTGACATATTAAAGACTAGAGTAGCACCAAGACAGGTATGTGTGTCATGAATAATTAATGTATTAAAATATTTATTTTAATTTAGCATTTAAAAGTACCTATGCATTAACATTATCATCTACATACCTAAAAATAATGCTTTGTCTCGAATTAGTACTTACAATATACTAACTCAAGTGTTGGATTTGCTGCTTAACAAAACTACCAGTCTAACAGTTTTTGCACAACAGTTTGGATTACAAGGACTTATGTCCAGGATACTGTCCTTAGGTACGGTGACACTAAAGAAAAATGAAAATGAAGCTAAGAAGCTATTCTTTTCTTATCCCTGGAGGATTGCATTGACGTATACCCCACCGCGGGGGCGGGCGGAGGGATTATGTCGGACTCGCCGGCGTAAATGAAAGATGGAATAAGAAAAAAAGAAAGAAAATAAAGAAACGGCAGGCCACTACACGATAAGACCTACCCAATATAGGCACTTTCCACTCGTAAACCCTACTGTCTCCCCCTCAGAGGGGAGACGGACTCGAAACAGAGAGGCGCGCGTGGGAACACGCACGCCGCCTCTCGGACCTGGTGCTGAACGGATGGCGGGCAGGCCCACAAAGCCCGCCACCCCCAGGTCAATCTCTCCCGCTCCGCCGCCTCCTTGATGGAAATCACTTCCTCACAGAAGGAGGCGACGGCATTCCACTACCTCTCACTCCGGACCATAGACTGAACCACGGCCGGGAGCGATAGGGCAACCGATCCGACTGCCGCGAACAACTCACGGCGCTGCGATGCCCAGGCGGGGCAAACCGCCAAAGTGTGCAGCGCCGTGTCCTCAACAACGTCGTGGCAGTCGCCGCAGTGGTGACAACCGGGCGTCTCTTGCCGGCGTACCTATACGAAGCTAAGAAGCTTATTTCATGCTTAGCCAACATGAAATAAGCTTTACTAACAATATGAAACTGGCCTCAGATTATAACTTTAGTGGCTTACTTTTTGATTGTTTATTTTAATTTAAAATGTGGTTTTACATAAAAATTATGAATATAGTTTGTGATTTGTAATATTAATATATAATAATACTTGATTTTATTGTTACATAAAACTACAATAATACACAATTCTATATATTTATAGAAAAAAGACCATAGATGGTGGCTACGTTTACAAAGAGAGGCTCACCGTATCAATATTGTTGCTGACGTTAGATCTCAACATGTTGCTGTTGTAGCAAAAGCTACACCAGAGGAGCACCAGCCTCAGATCGAACCTCAACCTGAATCTCAAAAAGTGGTATTACCAGACTATAGACGAGCAGCCAATTGCAACAATCGCTGTGTCTTCCCTCACTGTATTAGTACCACACTACATAGTATTACAGACAAGCTACGTGCTATTGTGCTGAGTAACCATAAATATTACTTACCTAAACTTGCTCGTTTTTGTGCTGAGCATTCAATGAGCAATTCATGGGACACATTATATGAGTCTGAAAACAGTAAGGAGACCTTCACTGTAGACCAGATTCAACATGTATTCAGTTTTGTAAATACATTTAACCCAACATTAGACTTTGAAAATCTGGAAGAAATGGATGATCATGTCTTTGAGTACTGGATAGGAATTTCAAAAGAGAGGTTTTACATAATATTTCAAGAAGTACCTCGTTTATCCAGCATAAGACGATGTAGTCTAGGACTGGCAGTACTACTGTTAAAAATGAAGACGGGGGGTTCAGATGAAAGAATATCATATCTTGTGAATGTGCCTCGTCGTACCTTAGAAGTGTTGATGCAAAATGTAAGGAAAATTCTGCTACAATATTTTGTACCCATGCATCTAGGAATAAATACAATAACTAGGGAAGAATTAATACAACACAATTTATCTATTCCAAATGGGCTTTATGGAAATGGTGATAATGCCATAATTATATGTGATGGAACATATATTTATATAAAAAAACATAGTTACTCTCTTCATTAATATAGGAATTAGTTAAAACCTTTTTTGATTGTGGCCTGTGATGGATATATTATTGATTGTTTTGGCCCATATAAAGCTACTACATCAGATGTTACTATAATGTCCAATTTTTTTGTGAGGGATCTGCCTTACGCTCTTATTTCAGAAATGATGATGTGTTCATACTTGATAGAGGTTTTAGAGACAGTGTATCTTTGTTAGGGATGTGGCTACAGAGTGTGTATGCCAGATTCACTTTCAGAAGGCGAACTCCAACTAACCACAATTCAAGCTAATAGAAGCCGTTGTGTCACAATTTGCAGATGGGCGGTAGAGCCGGTAAATGGTCATTTTAAAAGAGATTTTAAGTTTTTTAGACAAGGATATTTTCATCTTCCATATGATCTCCCCCATATGATCAAAAACTTTCACACAGGGGCAGCTTTATTAAACAGGTTTAGTGTTCGCTTTCAAGATATTATGTATATCGCCGATGAAGAGTCAATAAATAATAACTGCAAAAATGCAACTTTTCAGGAGGAGAAAGAAACGTTTCAAGGCCATTTAATTTAATATTGTCTTCTGTTTACGCGAATGTTATTCATTGAAATTAAACTACTATATACGGATTTTATCGCGTTGTTTATTTATCACTGTATTACAAAATTTTGAAAATATTACTCTACTACTACTACTGATTTTATTTGACTAATTTATAAGCTAATAAAATTATTTAAACTATTAAATTTATTTGTTTTTGGTTTACACTTTCCCCGACGTTTCGGGTGCTTTTCAGCAGCCATTTAATTTCTTTTATAATATATTTTATATATATATATAATATATTTATTTATTATTATTATTATTTTTATGTTTCTCTTATCACAGGTACTTTCTAACATATTATATTAGAAAATACCTGGCCATTTGGGAGGCTTACACGGAGACATGGGTCCAACGTTAAGAGGCCCTTCGAGAGTTTTAATCAAAGGTGGGATGAAACACCTACAGCGGCACTAGCCGTAGCGGGCGTAGGACTATTGCTACGTATGGATTCTAATATATGGGCTATAAGTATGGGTGTTTGGTGGACCGGTATATTGCTAACTATGGATGAAAAACGGCGTCTGCCCTGAATACTCTAATAGCATCAATGCAATGGGCAGACGGTGACTCGCTAACTCACTAGATGGGCCCCCTGAATAGCCACTATAGGCATACAAGCCAGCAGCAGAGGGCAACACCGGTGCGAGTGGCTAGGGGTGTCGAGCGGTGGGGGGGCACACGGGGGGGGCCTGCTATGGATGAATCTTTTTAGACTCCCAACAGGCCCCCCCCATTGGGTGGGAGAGGGAACACCCCAGGTTTTTTTAGTGGGTATCCCAGCACTAGGCTGGTGAGTCCCACACGCCCCGCCGGTGCCGTCCCCTAGCCGGCGGGTAGTGCATCAAGCATTTTTTCCTGGGCAACAAAAAAAAAAAAAAAAAAAAAAGGGGTGTCGAGCGGTGCAGCGCCGGTTTCACCATCACGGGTCTCGTGACAACGGAGACCCGGAGCGGGTTTCCCCGTAGTTATGCCCTTGAAAATGACATTTCCACCAAGGCAAGCCAGAGTTGAGAGTCCTACGGGCGCTCTTGAAGTTCCACCCCAGCCAACCAGTAACGGCAAGCAGGGAACGAGGCCCTAACCAACTCTCTGAGGCATTCAGGACCGCAGTGATCACATTCAGCCCGCCACAAGCTGCCCTGCGGTTTGTGCGCTTTAATTTAACCTGGTGATACATTTTTTGTTTATATCACAAGGCGAAGGTGATAGTTAAAAAGCTAGTGTACTGTGCCCTCCGATATCGCGTTAGGCTCATGATGAGATAACGACGTTCCCAGAGGGGTTTATTATTTATTTTTATTACTGTTTTTCTTAATTTTTTTAATTGACGCGACTGGTCTTAGATAGTGTCTATTGCCATCATAAATTACGTAATAACACTTAGCATATATTGCAATAACTAATTATGTTGCAAAATTAATAAGAAACGGACCCAAGATCTTTATCAGCATGTATATTACTTTATTTTACAATGAATAATTCAATAAAACAAAAAATGGCCAAAATGTCAGTTATTATATATTGACTCTTCATCGGCGATATGCTACTGAAATATTAGAAATAATTAGAGAGAGATTCCATCTCGGAAATAATCTGGCTGACATGGTTGTAATTTTGAATATGAATAGGCGAACATCCCGCTTCCAAAGCATCACTGGTAACCAGAATGATCTTATATATTTTCCAACTTTAGAATATAAAGACCTGGTGTTGTTCGCGTTGGGATCGTACCAAATACGACAGGCTCGTTCTTATTATGGCGAGCATGTACGTTCCCATGGCGGATATATAATTGAAGTCAGCAGTGAATACATCGACACTTCTGTGTATCATCTTAGAGGCAGTGGGGAGACAACTCTTATGAGAGGAAAAATAAAATCACGGCATGTGTCCAGGAGACAATATGATGTTTATATTGCTAACGAAAATAATATACCTGGCCGGGCAGGAATCACAGATTACTGCTGTAGTTGCTTAGTGGGAAGACGCACTGTAGGCTGTTGCGCTTATACAATGACGATAGTCTGGTACTTGGGATGGGCCAGACATCAATCTGATATTTCACCGCTGGCTGAATTTTAGATCATATTATTATAAGAGAAGATGATGAGGAATAAAATAAAATAATATTAATACTTGCCTTGTTTTATTGATCTTATTGTACCTACTAATGGTATAATAACTAACGGGTACTGACTGCACTTCTGGCGTAATAGTTAAGCTGATCAACTCGCCAATACGCTTCGTGTCGTGGGTTCGATTCCCACTCGAGATAAATATTCGTGTGGTCCATAGATAATTGTTTCAAGTCTGGGTGTTCATTTTGTTTGATAATTATATACTTGAAAGCCCTGTGAGACGGCTTGGTCTCTGGCATGTGCTTTGAAAAATAGAGATATAAGAAGCAAATGCTACGTTAGATACGAATAGAGCAGCTATCGAGCTTCCGACTTCTAAATCGCAGCTATTTCGTATCACCTGTGGTATCACGTTTTAACGTGTTACCAGCCGGCGGGCAGAAGCCAGGTCCGTAGCTGGTAACCGTTAGGGTTATAATGAAACACGCAGACTGATTCAACTGAGAATATATTTACAATTTTTCACCTATCTTATATCCCATTTATTAGTCATGCAAGTAATGCTAACACTAATGTGTACAATAAACATTTTCACCAATCAGCGACAAGTAAACAAAAATCTAACATTTTCGAATGATTTCTTGGAAATCTGTTCGCGAGTATAAAAGTAGTGCCACGTATAAAAAGCAGAGGGAAGCTTCGCGCGTCAACAGTTCGAATGTTGATATCGTTGCGGCTGGACGTATGATGCTCCGTTCGATCGCCTTCGCGCGTCGCTTGGTTTCGGCGCGGCTAGTTGTACGATGCTCCGTTCGATTCCAGGTTTCTCGTAAAGCTATATGTTGCCTGTGCGTATATACATACGCCACATCACTCCCGCCTAAGCGAAGCGTACGTTTTGTTTCACCGCGCGGCCGGATCTGGTGACGTACGAATTTCGCGGTGAAGGTGATGACTGTGATGAGGCTGTCCGCATTGGTGTGGGTGATGTGTCCGGGGCTGGCGTGTTTGTTAATGTTGTGTTTTCTAGCGAGGCTTCCTCGTTGAGTAGATGGGCTGGCTTCAATCTGTCGATTGAAATTACTGCGGTGCGAAGCGAAAGTTGCACTGTAAAGTGCTTGCCGTCGGTACTGCGTTGAAGTACATGATATGGTCCGTTGTATGGTGCTACGAGAGGTCTGCGCACGATGTCGTTGCGCACAAACACATGCGTACATGTCCCGAGGTCTTTGTATATGAATGTGTTTGACCTTGACGCTTGCCTTGTTGATGTTGGTGATAATGACGACATTGTTTCAGTCAGCTGACGGACAAATTCCGCATCTTCAATGTTCGGCTTGGTAGGCGCGAAGAAATCAGATGGGACGCGTAACGTAGATCCGTATGTCATCAGGGCCGGGCTGACGGTTGAGTCTTCACGTAGGGCGGTGCGAAGTCCTAGTAATACTGTAGGTAATTCATTGATCCATCTGTAAACGGTTGCTCTTGCCATCAGTGCCGCTTTCAGAGATCGATGCCATCGTTCGATTTTTCCATTAGCTTGCGGGTGAAATGCAGTAGTACGTATTCGAGAGACGCCTATTTTCTTCATTAAAGCTTGAAATAAAGACGACTCGAACTGTCTCCCTTGGTCTGTAGTAAGTCGTAGAGGACATCCAAACCGCGATATCCATCCCTCGTATACGGCCTTCGCGACCGTTTCGGCGGTAACGTCACGAGTAGGTATTACCTCTGACCAGTTAGTGCAGCGGTCAATCATAGTAACTAAGTATCTATAGTCATCTGATGGTGGGAGTGGCCCAACTATGTCCACGTGCAGGTGTTCAAAACGAGATAATTGTTGAAACTCACCGAGCGGGCTAATGACGTGTCGATGAACTTTCGCTCGTTGACAGCTGATGCACGCCTTGGCCCATATACCTACGTCTTTGTTTATAGATGGCCAGAAAAACTTTGTCGTCATTATTCTTCTTGTTGTACGAACGCCGGGGTGACTTAGTTCGTGTTGTGCTTTGAAGGCTGCGACACGATAAGGCAATGGTAGGTATGGTCGAATGTTCGCTGTCGATGTTTCGCACCAAATAGGCCGTTTGACTCCCGGTAGGTTCACGCGGGAAAACTTCAGTCTGGGGTTATTCATGCAAACACGTAGCTCGGCGTCCGTTTCTTGTTCTTGAGATAACTTATCGTAGTCCATCGTTGCGTTGAGTAGTTCGATTTCTGTGATACGTGATAACGCGTCAGCGGCTTCGTTCTTATCACCGTGAATGTATTTGATGTTAGTGCAGTATTGGCTTATGAAATGCAATTGTCGTTCTCGACGCGGTGTGTCATTGTTACTCGGCGTTCTTGTTAGAGCGTACGTCAATGGTTTGTGATCCGTACATATGGTGAGTTCGTTGCCCTCTATCAGTCGGCGTAGGTTTTTAACAGCTGTGTACATTGCTAGAAGTTCGCGATCGTATACACTGTATCTTCTCTGCGTCTCGCTCATTGTTTTTGAGTAAAAGGCGAGTGGTTTCCACACGTTGTCTATTTTTTGTTGTAGAACTGCGCCGAGGCTAGTGTCAGACGCGTCGGTGAGTAAGCATAACGGAGCGTTAGGTATCGGGTGCGATAATATAGTAGCCTCGAGAATGCTTTGTCGGCATCGTTCGAAGGCTGTTTCAGCTTCATGTGTCCATTGGATAGGTGTTTTGTCGTTTTTCTTGCTATTGTGTAGATACTTGTTAAGTAAATTTTGGTATTCGGCTTGATGGGGTAGGCAGCTACGGTAGAAGTTGATCATGCATAAAAATCTTCTTAACTCTTGCACTGTAGTTGGTTTGGGAAACGTAAGTATGGCTTGAATGCGTTCTTCTGTGGGTTTGATTCCGTCCGGTGTAACTTCATAACCGAGGAACTGTATCTTGTCTTTGCCGAACTCACATTTATCAATGTTTAGAGTGACGCCGTAGTTGTCGAGTCGTTCGAGAACTGTTTGTAAGTGACGCTTGTGATCCTCTGGGTTTTCTGAGTGCACTAGTAAATCATCGACGAAACAGAAGACGTTGTCGCCGAGTCCTCGTAGTACTTCGTGCATGAAACGTTGAAATGTTTGGCCGGAGTTGCGTAAGCCGAACGTCATACAGTTGAACTCGAAGAGGCCGAAGGGAGTTATTATGGCAGTCTTCGCAGCATGTTCTTTTTCAATAGGTATCCAGAAGTACGCCATTTTGAGATCTAGTTTAGAAAAGATTTTCTTTCCATGTAGCTGGTACGTAAAATCTTGAATTCTCGGTATAGGGTAGCGATCGGGTACTGTAACGGCGTTCAATCTTCTATAGTCGCCACATACGCGTAGCGAACCATCCTTTTGCTTAACGACGTGAAGTGGGCTAACCCATGGACTGTTTGACGGTTTACAGATTCCTATCTCCATCATCTTCTCAAATTCTAGCTTCGCAGCTTTGTATTTATCGGGCGGCAGGGGTCGCGGTCTTGAATAGATTGGTTGGCCTGTTGTTTCTATGCGATGAGTTACGTTGTGCTTAGTCGGAGTTTTGAGTGACATGGGTCGCAGTACGTCGGGATATTCTTTCAAGATGTCGTGATAGGGGTGATGGTGGCTGATAACGTATACGGCTTCCTCGGTGCTATGTATTTTGATAGTGTGAACGCTAAGGTCGGTAATGCGGTCGATGAGTTTTCTTTGATGTAGATCGACAAGTAATTTGTGCTTCGCTAAGAAATCTGCGCCTAGTATTGATGTTTTCACGTCAGCCACGGTAAATGTCCATTTAAAGCTTCTGCGTAGACCTAGGTTGAGTTCGAGTGTGCGCTGACCGTAGGTACGTATCTCTGTACCGTTCGCAGCAAACAGTTTGTAGGTACTTTGAATCGGCTTCACGAGTTTCTTATTTCTTGCGGCTAATACGGATATGTCGGCACCCGTGTCGACTAGAAACTTCTCTCTGTTGTTAAGATCGATAACGCAGAGGCGGTAGCTTGGTTTGTTAACATCGACGCCCGCCATAGTCGATGTATTTTCTAGTCTTCCTGCTTCTTTTTTGCGCACGGTGATTCGCATCTACGGGCTTCATCTCCATAGCGCAGGTGGTAATAACACAGCCAGTCGGGATCGCCGGGTTTGCGGTTCGAGCGGGCACGGTATCTCGAGTTAGATCGCGATCGGTTGTTGCTATGCGAATGAGTGGCGCCATAGCGATACGACGCATGTTGTTGATTGGTTCGATTCTCGGCGATCTCCAGCGTTAGTTTTTCTATTTGTTTATATAATAGGTCGAACTGTAGATTTTCTGTAGTTGGGTGAGTTGGGCAATGTAAACACGACGGGCTTGATGTGTGCGCCGGCGTAAAGGATGTAGTGTGGACTGCGGCAACAGTTGCGGGTTCGAAATGTTCAACCATTTTGTCGGCCATCACAGCTAAACATTCTAGCGACGATTCGGTGTTCACGGAGAGTACGGCGCGGACTTGTGTGGGTAATTGGTTGAGCCACATAACTTTTAGAGCTTCGTCGGTTAGTAATTTACCGCTCAAATCGCGCATCTTACGTGATAACTGGCTAGGTTTCATGTCGCCGAGTTCTAGGCCGCTGAGTAATTTCTGTAGCTGACGATGGTCTGATTCTTAGTACGTCGATATCAGTCTGTTCTTTAGCGTAATGTACTTGTTGGTCGATGGCGGGTTTTATATGATGTCGCCGATTTGTTCGAGGTCACTACAGCCTAGCAACGGTACGACGAGGTTAAATTTCTGTTCTTCTCCCATCTTGCTGGCGGCGACGGCGGCTTCAAACTGTGCGAACCACAGTCGTGGGTTTTGACGCCAGAATGGAGGTAGACGTGCAGGCAGTGAGATTGTAGCGACATCACCGTAGAGAGGGGTCGTTACTTGCTTGTCGGTGAATTCTTCAGCTTTTTCTTGTGCCATGACGATAAGGTAGCGTGTTCGTACGTCTAGATTTGGCCGAAAACCAACAGATGTTGGGTGTCGGTTCAGTGAACCGATATTATAACAGCACTAGAACGATGAGAGGTCAGGGGTCACTAATTTAACGTGTTACCAGCCGGCGGGCAGAAGCCAGGTCCGTAGCTGGTAACCGTTAGGGTTATAATGAAACACGCAGACTGATTCAACTGAGAATATATTTACAATTTTTCACCTATCTTATATCCCATTTATTAGTCATGCAAGTAATGCTAACACTAATGTGTACAATAAACATTTTCACCAATCAGCGACAAGTAAACAAAAATCTAACATTTTCGAATGATTTCTTGGAAATCTGTTCGCGAGTATAAAAGTAGTGCCACGTATAAAAAGCAGAGGGAAGCTTCGCGCGTCAACAGTTCGAATGTTGATATCGTTGCGGCTGGACGTATGATGCTCCGTTCGATCGCCTTCGCGCGTCGCTTGGTTTCGGCGCGGCTAGTTGTACGATGCTCCGTTCGATTCCAGGTTTCTCGTAAAGCTATATGTTGCCTGTGCGTATATACATACGCCACAACGTATTAGGTATCTATTGTATTTTTCAAGGTTAATTATGAGCCAATACATTAGGCCGACATAAAAGTTACCTATTGATAATACAATTTATGTTGAATAAGAACAAATAGATCGGCAACAATTCAGTTTCATAATGTCACATAAGACATAACCTATAAAAAAAACAAAACCAATATTCTTTGCTTCCTGGCCTTGTCTAATGGAAAATCTTACATATTTAAGCTCAACAATTGATGCTTAATTTTTTAAGTATTTTTTTATGTCAAGACGCGTCTTTTGAGTACTAACTAAAATAATTTATGAGATTCTACCATTGTTCTTTGATATTGTATATATTTTATAAATACTAATATTATAAAGCTGAAGAGTTTGTTTGTTTGGTTGAACACGATAATCTAGGTTAGTAGTAGGAACTACTGGTTCGAATTGAAAAATCTTTTAGTGTTGGATAGCCTATTTACCGAGGAAGGCTATATAACATCTCGCTACGCAGTAACTATAAAGGGCTATAATAGGTTGGCTATATGGTGATAATAAGGAATAAAGTGAAAAAATATACGATAAGTAACATTTATTAGAAAATCACTTTGCTTATTAAAATAATCAGACTTTACAGTTCTTAAATTATTAATCACAGCAACATTAAGGCTTATATGTTAAGAGAAAAAACAAATTAAAAATCTTTTTGTCGTTGACAATATGGAGATACGGGGGCTATATGGTGATACTATATATGGCAATTTGGTGACAAGTCTATTCCGGTGTCCAATCACTGTCATCAGAGCCTAAAAAGTCAACTCTGTCACAATTATCACAATGGAATTGTGGTGACTGAGTGCCAGTATGTTCCTGGTGGTACCATTTGCTACAGCTCATGCAGTTTACCCATACACATCTTGGGAGTATGGCATACTCCTTGGATGCCTTATAAACGGACCACTTATCTTTGACAACCTTCACGCATCTTTAAAGCATGACGCGTCATAATTCCTTCGTACATCGCCCTTCATTTTACGCTTTCGTTTGCCCGACGACTCGTTAAGGTCGTTAGTTGTACAAATTAAATGCACCCCGTAATTTTTAAAACCAGTAAGACGCATTGTTTGTTGCTGTTACTTTCTAGAAAACGCACTCAAAGCGTGCTAAAAACAAAATAAATATAAAAAATGTAATGTGTTTAATAATATGGTGATATTTAAGTACCGATAATAATCTATTTTTTACTTATTTGCGCGCGAAACGACATAGCTAACGTCAGTTCATTCGAAAAACGTAACAATCGCGCTGGGCAATATTAGCATAGGTATAACCAAAATTGTCAGCATATTGCCATATCACCAAATAGCCAACCTTTACCCTAATATTAATTAATGCGTTATAAAGTAAGTATTATTATAATAATATATTTCAATATGTATGCGATAGCCATTGATGTTCGAGTACATTATAAATTAAAAATTCTACTTGGGCAGAAGGTGCCCTGGAATTGTGTTATGTTCGATTTTCAACACATCAATTCTGGGGTTGTCTGTAGGCCAGGGCTGTTTAGAGCTAGTCATTGGCGTACACCTAGAATCATTTATAGGTAAGTGTCCCTTGAAAAGCAACCGAAATGTCAGCGGAGAAATTGTATAAATGCATTTAAAGTTTTAGCTTCGTTTTACCTACGGACAGTTAATTTTAATACAATTGTATTTTATAACATGTTAAAATTAAACGTTCCACAGCTAAAACGCATTGTTGCTTGAATATGAGAAGCGGGCGTTACTGGAATAGAGATGTTACTAACTGACCAATGATCAAGTTGCCAGTTTTAATAAATTTGTATCTTTTATAAAGTATATTCCTTAGGTTTCAGTTCAAGCTTCACACCACATCATTTTTACAATATAGTTCTGCTGTAAGCTGTA
The DNA here is from genome assembly GCA_963675205.1 of Catocala nupta. NCBI lineage: Eukaryota > Metazoa > Arthropoda > Insecta > Lepidoptera > Erebidae > Catocala > Catocala nupta. The sequence goes on from OY776095.1 coordinate 16,399,167, forward strand.
AAAACGTAATGGTCTTCGAATCGGCTTATTGCTTATATTTGGTTATCTATGTTTAACTACAATTGTAAATATTAAATAATGTAAAATAATGCATTCATATTTTTTTAAATCAACTATGCAATGCCGAATATTACGATTCTGTTAAAATTTACTGAGTCATGGCATGCCATGGCAAAATACATCACAAAGATTCTTTTGAATTCAACTATAAAAATCAAAATATCTATCTATAATAACTAATAGGTCAGCATTTTTTTTTCAAAATGTTACTTAGTTTTACCCTTATGCCATGGAACAGACTACACAGAAATCTATTGATCATATTTTATTTTTTGTTTGAGAATCGAACCCATAACACTCGGCACGTCGATATGCACCCGGTGTATGGGATTAAACCACTAGGTACGCGATACTTGAAATCATATCATACGCATGTCCGAATAATGCCCGGCAGCGGTCGGCTTATTCCGGTCAGCCTCGTGAATATTCCTGTGTGCGCCCAGCCTTAACCATCTAGGCGCCCCGGGCGAGTCATGCCGTTGGCGTTCTTTTAGGTCTACTCATTACAATTTAAAAACTAATTTTGAATTCGTACCATTTCTTTTATTGAATTAATAGAAAACTACAAACATCATATGTATTTATATTTTTTACATGGGAGAATGCATTGACGCATACTTCTCCGCGGGGCGACGGAGAAGTTATGTCGGACTCACCGTGGAAAAGATATCCCGGTAATATCGACTAAACCTACCACGGTGTTCCTTGACATAACCAGAGTCGACGGGGCCACGCGAATCACTTTCACATGCAATAGCGACCCCGCCGAGGTTTCGGCCCGCCGTATAAGACGGCAGGCACTACAGGAATATATCAACACTATTTAAAAAAAATGTTTTTACTTCTGTCCCCTTGTGGGAGGACGAAGACAAAACGTCACAGGGGCTCGCATGGAAACACGCACGCCGTCTCTCGGACTTGGTGCCGGTCAGGTGGCGGGCAGGCCCATGAAGCTTACCAGCCCCAGGTAAAACCTCAGGAGGAGGAAGTCATCTCACGCCCTTCTTAGGTTAGGGAGAGGGCGCAAGCGCTCCCTCTTCCGCTTCGTCACCTTCTTGATGGAAATTATTTCCTTACGGAAGGAGGCGACGGCGTTCCACGATCTCTCGCTCTGGACCATAGGCTGAACCACGGCCTGCGAGCAACTCACGGCGCTTCGCTGCGATGCCCAGGCGGGGCAATCCACTAAAGTGTGCAGCGCCGTGTGCACAACAACATCGTGGCAGTCGCCACAGTGATTACATCCGTCTCCTGCCGGCTTATGTGATACAACAACTGACCAAAAAGCCGTGGCCAGTCATTATCTGTGTCAGCCAGAAGGTGAGGACGCCATGCCGCCTCTCCAGTCTCCAGCTACTCCACTAACATGGAACTTACCGCCACGATCGTGGGGTACCCAATTAAAAATAATAACATATTTTAACCATTAATTCTCTAAACAATGCACCTTATTACTATCTATATTGTCTGTAAGTCACGTCACTAACCATTAAAAAATATTTTATATTTTCTAGCTTTTTGTCAGCAAATTCTCTGATAAGACAGGCAAAACCTAGATTTTCTGAAACTTGATAATTTTAAATAGATAGCGCGGCCAAACTAGACAATCTTGTTTGAGACGTCGTTGTAGACCGCAAATAAGTTTCTATCAAGTTTAGTTTTGAAAAACTTTGCAACAGTCATTGATATTGTTAACAAAATACGCAGCGATATCCAAATGTTAGGATATAACTCTTGAAGATTGTGTTTTTTGATAAAGTTTAATGTTTCGATAGGAGTTGTTTGACTTTCTTCGAGATAGTGTTGCAAACTTAAAAGTTCATCGCACAACAAAAGTCAATCAATATCAGATTGAATCTTTCATCCTGCAGTAAAGAACAATGTCACATTAGTTCTTCTTTATTTTGATTACAAGTACAGGTTTACTAAAACGGTTTTTTAATTTACTTGTGAACTTACGAGTAGGTATGTCCCAAGATTTATCCCTTAGCTATCTCCCTATGAATGTACTGCATCAGTCGTAGCGTACACTTCAGAGGGAGAAGCCTGAAGTCCTCAGGATTTGGATATGCCAATCCCATCAGAGCCATCCTCAATCCAGCCAACGCGTCACATTCACATAGTAGGTGCGATATGGACTCGTCCTGTTCACCACAGGCTCTGCAGATCGAATTGTGTGCCAATCTTAATCTGCACAGGAAGTCGTTGGTGCCAAAATGGCCAGTAAACGCTCCTGTGAGCAGGCGTATTTGGCTCTTGTTATACCCGCAGAACTTCCGGGTGAAGCCTGTGGCTCTGTTTGCAATGAATTTCTTGGAGTGTTCCAGACCCTTAAGGGCCATCCACTGTAGCCTGTGTTTATCATTGCCATATGCATTTAAAGCTGCTTTGACGGTGCTCTCTGAGAGTCCCACGAATGGGTCGGGGCCTACAAACAGTTGCTCCGAGCCCTCTCTGGCTAATTCATCAGCCTCCTCATTGCCCTGCACCCCTGCATGCCCCGAAACCCACACCAGTCTGACTGTGTTCTTTCTGCCAAGTTTGTTTAGTTTTGTTTGTTTGTTTAGCCTTAACACAGTTCAGGACCAGTCTGGATTCCACCCTACACGAGTCCAGAGCCTTGAGAGCAGCTTGACTGTCACTGAGAATATACACAGTCCTGTCAGTGACATTACTGTTGATATTCTCCTGAGCACAGGCAGTTATAGCATAGGTTGCCGCTTGGAAGACCGTTGCATATTTGCCCATGTTTTGGCTCACCTTGCAGTCGTTGGTATAGATACCAGCGCCCGATCCTGTTTCCATTTTGTAACCATCAGTGTACCAGATGAGAGAGCCTTTGTCAGGGGATTGTAGACCTTTGTCTCCATTCGTCCCTCGTGGGGACCTTTATTTTAAAATTCTTTTTGAATATGTGCAATGGTTGCATTTTGTCGCATCCCATGCTCATAATCCTTTTGAGATCCTTCAAAATCTCCAATTTTGTGTGTCGAGTTACCAGCATGTTGACGCTCCACAGCCCATGCACAGATAGTCTGTGTAGCGCCTTTATCGCCTCTGACTCCACAATATTGTGTAGCGGCGTTTGATCCAGCAGGACCTCTAACGCTGCCATTGGCGTAGTCGGGAACGCCCCTGTAATAGCCATGCAGGCCAATCGATGCACCTTCGACAGCGCGGTCCTGCATGTAGCTAGTTTAGTTTTTGGCCACCAGACAATACTTCCATACGTGATTATGGGTCTTATCATCATCGTGTATAGCCACTTGATGACCTTGGGATTTAGCCCCCAGGTCTTCCCATAAGTAGAACGAATCATGCTGAAGACCCGCTGGGCCTTCTCTATGACTTTGTCTACATGAGATTTCCACGTTAGTTTGCTAACTAAGGTCATGCCTAGATACTTCACCTCCATGGACCATTGTAACTGCGTACCATACATGGAGAGAGTTTCCAACCCTGTCAGGTCTGTATGCCTTGGCTTCTTCGTAGTCCGCTTCGCCCGGTTTCGGTATGTAGATGACTTTAACACGACTCCATATCTTTGGAATGTATCCAAAAGCTATGCAGGCTCTGTATAATCTGCACAAATGCAGAACCAAAAGTGCAGCTCCCTGTTGTAGGATGATGCGATAAACCATGTGTGGACCAGGTGACTTCAATGGTTGAAAACCATTTAGAGCCCAGCCGACCTTCCCTTGATCCACTACCTTCCTAGCAGTGTCCCAACCTGCTTTGGTCGTACTGTTATAACCCGAGATAGTTCCTTATTAACGCTAAATCAGCATTTTACTTATTCTAGTACATTTCCATTGTGTTGTGACTACTTGGTCAGCATTTTCATTTACTTCAATAATTTATTTCATACAAAAGTTAGTTAGATTCTGTCCATCGCGAAACGCGGTTCGCTCCGGGAAGTTCGGAAATCGGTACCAGTGTATCTTTAAAATAAGTGTTTTATATTAAGTAAAGAGTTTTTAAAGTATTTTTCCATATCCACTGTTTCTACATTTTTTTTCGTGAGCACTAATTTTCTATTCCATATCGTATTTTTGTGTGTCGATTTTACGGTAATATTTTCTATATATAAAATTACAATTGTATACTTAAATTTCACTTAAATCAGAACCAAAGGCAAAACCTGAAAAGGCTGAAAAAATTACACTCTCAGTCCTTACCAAATTCATCAAACCTTATAATGGGGACCGGGATTCCCTCCCCGCGTTCCTCAAAAATGGTGATAATGCTATGTCTTTAGCTACAACAGACCAACAGAATGTGCTCTGTAAATATATTATATCCCAACTTGAAGGTAAAGCCCAAGTAGCTTGTAGCTTAAAATCATTTTCCAAGTGGGACGAAATAAAATCATTCTTAAAATATACATTTGGCGAGAAAAAGCATGCGACTCATTTATTAGTGGATTTGCAAAATTGTAAACAAATTAGTAGCGAAGACGTCACAAAGTATTCTTTACGAATCGAGCAAATTTTAACCCGAATATTATCTGATATCCACAACAGCTGTAAGGATGAAACCCAACTACCAGGTAGGATAGCCGCTATGGAAGATTTAGCCCTGAATACTTTTATGTTAGGGTTAAATCACTCAATTAGTAATGTTGTCAGGTGTAGAAACCCCTCGACACTGAACGAGGCAGTTCAGCACGCAATCGAAGAGGAAAAGTTATATAATTTATCTAATTCTAATTCTAAATTCCAAGGTATGTGTAGCACGTGCAAAAAGCCTGGGCATAATGCTTCAGAGTGCTACAAAAATAAAAAACCTTCAAGTACAAGTAACAATAATTATCAAAAATCTTTCCATATTCCTTCATATGACTATTCTAATGCTAATAATATACGGTGTAATTATTGTAAAAATATAGGTCATACGATTGATCAGTGTCGCAAACGTCTGTATAATATGAAACGCCGTGAGAACGCGAACCAAGTGCAACGTGATCAATCGCCGCGCGATAGCGACGGCCGCGTAGTTAAATTCTGCGAAGCTGAAGAGTCCGGGTTCGATTCCCGAGACAATAATTTAAACTAAATAAGATTTTGGTGTCGTGTCTGCCGAAATCGAATCATAAAGGACACTAAACCCTTTGCTAAATCTTTTACTACATCCTCATCTCAGTCAAAGCAACTGAGTCCTACTAATTCTATTACTAAATCTTTTACTAAATCTACATCTCAGTCAAAGCAACTGAGCCCTACTAAATCTACATCTCAGTCAAAGCAACTGAGTCTTACTAAATCTACATCTCAGTCAAAGCAACTGAGTCTGACTCAATCTACATCTTAGTCAAAACAACTGAGTCCTACTAAATCTACATCTCAGTCATAACAACTGAGTCTTACTAAATCTACACCTCAGTCAAAGCAACTGAGTCTTACTAAATCTACATCTCAGTCAAATCTGAGTCATTCCAAATCTTATAACTATACTAACTCGATAATTACACCTCGAGACGTGATCTCGAGTCATCAGCATACAAAGCCCTATTCTAACTCAATAAAGCTTAGTTCTACTAATACTTGCCAAAATGATGCTAATTTAAAAATTAAATTGGACATGCCAATCCCTAAATATAACTCTATACCTACTAAATCTTGTGATATTATAAAACCTACTCCAATTTATGAAACTAATATAAAAATCAAGAAAATATCTTTGCCATATATTTATTTAAATTCTAGTTATTCTAAAGAGCCTTTAAAGTTACTTATCGATACGGGTGCCGCCATTAGCCTAGTGAAACAGTCGGTACTAAGCAAATCACCCAACTTGTCTCGCGAAGTCGTTAAATTAAAAGGAATTAATAGCGTAGAAAGTTGTTCTCAAACTTTAGGCACATTTCAAATGGATTTTACTATATCTAATGATGAATTTAATTACAAATTTCATATGGTCAACAATGACGTCAGTCTTGAGTATGATGGCCTACTCGGTAGCGATTTTCTTGGTTATTTCAAAACTAATATCAATTACGATTCTAAATCATTGAATATTTGTGGTCATATTTTACCTATAAATTATATTCAACTAACTTACATTATTCCCGCGCGATCTGAAGCAGTAATTGAATGCGCGATATCTAATTACATTCCTGAACTTTATTCTAATAATGAAGCTCTTGTTCTAGATCATACCATATGTAGTGGTGTTTATGTCGCAAATTGTATTGTCTCAATCAAGTCGAATAAAATAATTAATATTACGGTGTTAAACACGACTGACTCTGACGTTGAAATCAAAGATTATTACGCAGAGTTGACACCTCTCGAACAAAACGATCTCAACTCTGAATCATGCCTAAATACGTATTCTATTTCTATTTCCAAATCTGATCGTGTTCAAAGGGTTTTAGACCTTATTCGTTGTTCTCATTTAAACTCGGAGGAGCAAAAAGCACTATTAGAGTGTTGTTCTGAATACACTGATATTTTTCATATGGAAGGTGAACCCTTATCTTTTACTAATGCCGTTGAACATTCAATTAACTCTGGCGATACGCCGCCTGTTGTTAAATCTTATCGCTTCCCCGAATGTCATAAGGAGGAAGTTGACTCCCAAATCAGAAAGATGTTGGACCAAAACATCATTCGCCCTTCTATTTCACCCTGGAGTGCCCCTGTATGGGTAGTTCCCAAAAAAATGGACGCGTCTGGTAAAAAGAAATGGAGAATAGTTATTGATTATCGCCGCCTTAACGACGCGACGGTCTCTGAAAGTTATCCATTGCCTCTCATCACTGATATTTTAGACCAGTTAGGTCATTCCAAATATTTCAGCACGCTAGATTTATCTAGCGGATTTCACCAAATTAGGATGAGTTCCAAGGACGCGCCGAAAACCGGATTCACTGTTAACACTAATTCTAGTACCTCCGGACACTACGAATTTACTAGGATGCCATTTGGCTTAAAAAACGCTCCCACAACCTTTCAAAGGCTCATAAATACGGCTCTTTTCAAGGTCTCCACGCCTACGTTTACTTAGACGATTGTATTATTTACTCCCACACGCTAATAGATCATATTATTACAAAGCTTAAATTAGTTTTTGATAGAATGCGAAAATTCAATCTGAAATTGCAGCCAGATAAGTGCGAGTTTTTACGGCGCGAAGTTGCTTATCTAGGCCACATCATCACCGATAAAGGTGTATCTCCAAACCCTGATAAGGTCAAGGCCGTTACCGAATTTCCAACTCCTACTAATGTCAAACAAATAAAATCTTTTCTTGGCCTTGTTGGCTATTATAGGCGATTTATTGAAAACTTTTCAAAGTTAACTAAACCTCTTATATCCTTATTAAAAAAGGACGTCACTTTTAATTGGACCATTGAACAAGAAACAGCTTTCCAAATCCTTAAAAATTATCTTACCACAGCTCCTTTATTGCAATACCCTGATTTCAATGCTCCGTTTATAATCACAACAGACGCCTCAAGGCGCTGTATTATCTCAAGGCGATATAGGCAAAGATAAACCTATAGCCTACGCCTCTAGAACACTTAACAAAGCCGAAGGTAATTATTCAACTACGGAGAAAGAACTCCTCGCTATTATTTTTGCTGTGAAAACCTTCCGCCCCTATATATTTGGGCGCAAATTCAAGATTGTCACAGATCATCGTCCTTTAGTTTGGCTTTTCAGTAATAAAGACCCAGGAAGTAGACTCATCAGATGGCGCTTAAAGCTTGAGGAGTACGACTACGAAATTGTCTATAAACAAGGTCGACTCAATTCTAACGCAGATGCGTTATCTCGTCATCCGGTAAATATAATTGACTCAAATCGTCTTAATAATTCAACCTATGAAAGATACTTTAAAGATCAGTTTACAAATAAGTTACCTACATCAAACACTATTATGGAAGAATATAGTCAAGGTCTACATCTATCGAAAATAAAATCAATCGCAAGTCCAGTCTCTTTAGACTTTGATTATTCTATGTCTCACTGCGAAGAAATACTATCGCAGCTCGAGAATTCCGCTGAATTGCTTAGTTCCGAACGCGAGCCGTTTACAGTCCATAAGGTTATTAATGATAACAAAACATATTATTTCTTTTATTCTAAAATACATCACTATGAAGAAACAAAATACAAAGATATTTACAATTTACTAATTAAATTAAGAGATATGCTCTTACTAGATAATATAACTGATCTTGCGATATCTGATTTTACAGACCCTTTTTCTAAAATCTTATATACTAAATTATAGAACATGATTTCCTATATTTTTCATAACACGGATATTAAAGTACATATTTATAAAAACCAATTGATTTACCCGACACCTGCCGAGGTCCCTAGTCCCTACGATATTGAAAGAAAATCATGACTCTATCATTGCTGGTCATCCAGGTGCGCGCCGCATGTATAATCGTATCAAGGCCGCATATTACTGGAAAGGCATGCGTTCTGATATTGAACGGTATGTTAAACAGTGTAAGTTATGCCAAATAAATAAGCCATTAAGGCAGTCAAATAAAGCTCCTATGGCTCCTACTTCCACTTCCACTAAACCATTTGAACGTTTAGCTCTTGACATCGTTGGTCCATTACCCGATGCTGGTTTCCAAAATTTTAAATTCATATTAACTCTCCAAGATGATTTAACAACATTTTCAAGTGCTTATCCCATGGTCACTGCTACAAGTGAAGATATAGCTCGAAATCTTGTACATTTCATGTCGTTATTTGGTTTCCCTAAAACTATTTTAACAGATCTTGGTACATGCTTTACCTCAGATTTATTTAAACAGCTTACCGAAATTCTTAAGATAAAGTCTCTTTTTACTACTCCTTACCATCCGCAAACGAATGGTGCATTAGAAAGGTCACATGCCACCCTTAAAGAATATCTAAAATCTTTCGTGAGTGAAATTCAAAATGATTGGCATTGCTACTTATTTACTGCTATATTAGCCTATAATACTACCCCTCATTGTACAACTGAATTCACCCCTTATGAACTTTTATACGGTTACAAACCCACTATTCCTAATTCGTTGTATAATACTTCTAACAGCGCTACCTACAATGAATATATTCGCACTTTGCAATATCGAATGCGGCTTAGCCGAGAAAAAGCTATACAAAATATTATGAACAGCAAAGAACGTTCAAAACAATATTATGATTCTAAATCCCGCGATGTTACTTATAAATCAGGCGATATGGTATACCTTAAACATCACCACAGGCTAAGAAAAGCTTTGTCCCCTATTTGGAAAGGCCCTTACAAAATAATTAAAGTACATAATAAACATAACGTCACGTTACAAGTGGGCCGTAAACATGTTAAATATCACACAAATGAAATCAAGCCCGCTGTATCTTGATATGTCTTATTTTCAGAGCCTTGTGCCACGGCTGCCACGCCGAATCGAAGATAACTCCGATAACTCATAGTCCCGGCATCTACTTCGAGCCTATTACTAATATTCGTTTTTATAATGACTACTGGAATGTCGTAACTCATATTGATAAAATAAATAAATAAAAATGTTTATTTGAACTAAAAATGAGTTACCAACAAAGTAATTACAAAATAGTGTTGTTTAATTTTTACAAACGGTACTGGTCCTGTGTCCCAAACTAGGCTGTAGCCTGTATTTTGGGAGACAGTGCTCAGTCAAAAAGTTTTACGCTAACACAGTGGATGACGTAGTTTTATTGATGTCGGTAAGTCATAAACAAAGGTACTTAATATCTAAAGAATAATATAATTACTATAATAAAATTCTACATAATATGCAGAATGTGTGTGAGTGTTCGTGCATGTGTGTGTGCGTGTGTGTGTATGTGTGTGTGTATGTGTGTGTGTGTGTGTGTATGTGAATTTGAATTAAAGGGTGTGTGTGTATAAAGTGTATTTTTACTCTATGAACTTGAGGAGCACTTCCGTATCGTCGTAATCTAGCTGGAGTAGCCAGCTGGTTGTGATTGACTTAACCTCATGGATGTTGAGTCCCACAATGTTTTGGTTTTTGTTAATTATGTTATATAGTTTGCAACCAAGGCTTTTATACTGTCGTCTGGCAAAGGCGGTTCTACAGCGAGTGCTCGAGCAGACCGACTGCTTGCTACGTTTTTTAGGATCCGGAAGGGGAACATCTTTATGCACTCTTAGGATTGCTCTGAGCACAAAGAGCTGTCTAATAGTTAGTACTTTATTGTCAGCGTACAATTGTTTAGTAGGGTATCTTATCGGCTTTTTATTCATTACTTTTAACACAGCTCTTTGTGCCCGTTCCAATTCAAGTAACTGTGTCTTTCTGGAACCCCCCCATACCGGAATGCAGTATTGAACGATGGATTGACATAGGGCAAGATATACCATTCGTACTTTGTCTTGCGAGGTGATATCGCGTAGGGTTTTGAAGAGGTGTATAAGTTTTCTTGTCCTGTTTTTAACGGTTTCAACTTGTATGTTCCACGTCAACCCACTATCCAACTGCACACCTAGGTACTTCGCATTTGTTACTTTTATCAAATCGGGGCAAGTACAGTTATTATTAGAAGCACAGGTGTGGGCTTTAATAGAGAAATCCTGGGATGGAGAATTAATTTTAGATAAGTAGAAAGAAAGATAAAGAGTTTTATTCAAATTTAGAGTAAGTAAATTATTAGAAAGCCAAACCATGATTTTTTTTAACGAGTATTCCGCTCTCTCTTTAACTAAGTTCCAATTTGGACCACTCACTACAATTGCGGTGTCATCAGCATAGGTGTAAATATCTGTATAAGGAAGAGACATTGTGCAGAGGTCATTGACATATAGCTGAAATAGAGTGGGACCTAAAATGCTCCCCTGGGGGACGCCATAGCAGACAGTAGCCTCATTACTTATCAAATCTCCTAGTTTTACCCTTTGTTTCCTATTTGATAGGTAATCTTTGAAGAGACTATGCGTGGATCCACGAATACCAAGCCTTTCTAGTTTATTAAGTAAGAGCGGGACAGAGACAGTGTCAAATGCTTTGGATAGATCTAGAAATATGCATAAACATCTATTATTATCGTCCAATTTCTTAACCACTGTATTAGTTAAGTCAATAACAGCGTCTTCAGTAGAAACTCCGGATCTAAATCCATACTGGTTGTTAGCTAGAATTTTAAATTTATCGACGTACTGTTTTAATGAGGTGTTTAGAAACTTTTCCAAGATTTTTGATACCGCCGGTAATACCGAAATGGGACTGAATGGAATGATATTATATCGTTAGAACCCTATTTAACTAATATAGAATCTTTATTACGTAAAACTCAAAATATTTGTAGTAAAATACAAACACAAGATATCATGCAATGTAAAGATTATTCTAGCCCTATTAAAATACTAATTCAGTCTAACCTTCATAAGATACAATCGTTATCTCATTTAACTATAAATCAAACACCAACCAAGGTCAAAAGGTCCTTAGAATTCGGTGGTGAAATTTTAAAATACTTTTTCGGAACTTTGGATGCCGACGACGACGCCAGAAAATACGATGCCGCCAAAGAATCTTGCCAAAAGAGCGAGTCTGAACTATACCGGCTCATGAAAGATAATATACATGTTGTTAAGTCAACAATAAATAATTTTAACTCTACCATATATAAATTAAACGAAAACGAGATTAAGTTAAACTCTCAAATAAACTTTATGAATAAGATCTTATCTCAAGTTACTAAGACGGATAATTTGTTATACAATTGTTATAAGAATCGTAATCACGGTCCCGGATGCTGTATACAAATTTTCAATCAATGTCATAATCAGAAGTCAGTTAAACATAAATCCAAAGTTTCTAATTCCATAGAGATGTCTGATATCTCTACGTCAGATGATGATAAGAAATCTGTTAAATCTTTGCCCGCTTTACAGCATCATAACTCTTATGACGCTATTCGTAAAGTCGATTTTTTCAATTCAAGTAAAAGAAACCTGAACTTTTAAGTTACGTTAAACTGCCTTCTATTTTACTATGCTATACTATAAGTCGTTAATATTATATCATTTACTATGTTGTTTATCTCATAGGTATATTAATAAGATAAGGTATAAACAGTTAGCTGATTGCCAAATGTTAACTATTATGTTACTGCGAGTACACTGTTAATCTTTAGTAGCTTACTTAAATGTTATTTTTATATTACCTTGTGTTAAACTTAAGATAATAATATTTTAACAATTTTGTACTCATGATAAATTCAATTTGTCTTATATTATTTTTGGGTACGAATTCAATATTCTACATATTGTGCTCTTTTTATTTTCTATATTTTTAAAACTATATTTTATTTTAATTTTAATGTAAACTGATTTCCAAGCTGCCAATCGTTTTCTATATTTTCTATTATCTTTAATTACGCTTCATCTTAAAATTGATAAAACTTCATCTTAAGGGGGGAGATATTATAACCCGAGATAGTTCCTTATTAACGCTAAATCAGTATTTTACTTATTCTAGTACATTTCCATTGTGTTGTGACTACTTGAACCAAAAGTGCAGCTCCCTGTTGTAGGATGATGCGATAAACCATGTCTGGACCAGGTGACTTGAATGGTTGAAAACCATTTAGAGCCCAGCCGATCTTCCCTTGATCCACTACCTTCCTAGCAGTGTCCCAACCTGCTTTGGTCGTACTGTTATAACCCGAGATAGTTCCTTATTAACGCTAAATCAGCATTTTACTTATTCTAGTACATTTCCATTGTGTTGTGACTACTTGGTCAGCATTTTCATTTACTTCAATAATTTATTTCATACAAAAGTTAGTTAGATTCTGTCCATCGCGAAACCCGGTTCCCTCCGGGAAGTTCGGCAATCGGTACCAGTAGAACTGTATCTTTAAAATAAGTGTTTTATATTAAAGTACAGTGCAGTGTAAAAAGTAGTTTTTTTAAAAAGACAAACTGGGACGGCCTCCTAACAGTACGACAGCTTAGTTCAACCAGGCTGATCGGGTCCTCCTGCTCCTTTTCTATTGTCTTACAGTCTGGAAAGTGTGTGTTTAGCATCATTGCTAGGGTCTCCTTACCAGACCCTGCACACCGCTGCCCATTGCCATCCTTAATGGTTGTCAATGGGTGTGCTCTAACAGTCGTCATAGCTTTTGAGAGCCTAATTCCTTCAGGAATCGTACTGATGTTTTTACAGTGTGCTCTCCAAGCCTTCCGTTTGGCTATCCGCACAGCTTTGTTATAGTTGGTCAAACAACGAGCGTAACTGCTGTAGTCCCTACTGGTCCTAGCATTGTTAAACGCTCGTCTGGCTTCTAGCCGCAGTTTGACCAACTCTGGCTTCCAACACGGTACCCTTTTGAGCTTAAGTTCCCTCTCAGGGCAGTTGTTTGTCCAGACCGTATTCACAGTCTGGACCAATTTGTCTGCTGTACTGCTGGCCGCCTCCATCAGCGCCTCCGCAGCCTCCGGTGACGACAGATCTAGACAATCTATATGTCCAATTATGTCGTCGGAGACACGCATGGCGATGATGTGTAGAGAGCCGTACCTGATTCAATCACCACTGGGTTCGCGGGCTCTTCCCCGTCCCCCACCTGTGGTGCCGTCGCCGCAAGGGCCTCCTCCCCCCACACTGGCACCCACTGACACCTTCTGCACGTTCAGATCCTCAAGGATCTTAAACGTGCTTTTGTCCATGCCAGCATGGATACAGAAGCCACCTGCTTTTATGGCCGCAGCCGACACGCTGTCCACCAGGACAATGCGCCTGGTGTGCATCTCTTCGACCTGCGTACTCAGCACCTTCCACTCGCAGGTCCTCAAAGAAGGGTTGAGGCGCTATAGCATGGTCAACACCCTGGAGTCATCTAGGCACCATGTTCCTGGTCTTCCAGGCCATCTTTATTGGCCTTGGAAGCTCCTTGGCGCTGACCACTCTGAGCTTCACGTTCTCAGCGGTTTTACCGTTAAGGCCGCGAAGCCATTTTGCGGCTCTCTCACACTCACACGTCACGTGCAGAGCTCCACCAAGCAGTGAACCGACATTAATGACCGGCAGAGGATCCGGTGTAGCCTCCAGCTGATCCCAAATGGCCGCCCTTATGGGTTCCACCAGCTCTGCATTAAGCAGCGCATCAGGGAATTTGTCGGCAACAATGGCCATTTTAACTCCCGTCAGCGCCTCTCTATAGGAGTCGCCTTGGGTCTTGGTACGTTTATTGCCATTACTCCCCCTAAGGGTCCAGAGGTCCTTTGTTGCTCGCCCTTATTGGTCAAGCCCTTGGTTTTTCTTGTGACAGTCCATTTTGGTCTATCTTACTTTTCACCTCGTTGGGGATGCCTTGTTCAGGCACCAGGGCTACCAGCTAGGTATAGCACCCCCAAGTGAGCTGTCCCCGAGACGTACAACACTAATCGCTCCACCCTAAAACACTAAGGTGGGAGACGAGCACTGCCGGCTGGAGACCTCTTCACCCAAGGGCACTCGCCTGGTGGCCGCATAAGTGGACACCGCAGCTGATTGATCGCAGCTGGCTAGACTACGATGTCCCGTGTGAGAAGAAATCCGGACCAAAGGGGCGTGTTGCAGATCAGTAGCACTACCATCGCCACATCACCACTCAACCCCCAGGACTCCTTCATCCCTCCGTACGGATCTCCGCGCACGGCACAAACACGCGGGAGGTCATTACTATCCATCGTCCATCCATCCACCGGAACATGACTTCTCCATCCCAGGCAGTGATCGACTGGTGGTTTTAGCTGCGTCTATTTCATAGGGAACTAGACCAATAACAGGGGCCAACCACTTGAAGCATTCTCCACCAGACTTGTCTTAGGGATCTACACGACTGTTGCGCTCTCCCCTAAGACCATTGGCACCTTACTCGTCTTGAAGAGTCGAGTAAAGTGGGTTTGCATCTATACTACACAAGCAAACAATCCAGTGAAGCTAGAAAGCAAAGAAAGCAAGCTAGGCAGTGCAACTATTAAAGCATAAATACAAACCCTCAGATTCAGATCCTCAGAGGCTTACAGAACACCATCTGCCTGGTTTACTTAGATGATATCGTTATATTTAGTACCAGCCTCCAGGAACATATGGTTAAGCTGGAAAAAGTACTCCAGAGACCCCGAGAATCAAATTTCAAAATTCAAATGGACAAATCTGAATTTCTTAAGTTAGAAACAGCATATCTCGGTCATATTATTAGTAAAGATGGTATTAAACCTAACCCGGATAAAATTGTCGCCATTCAGAAATTCCCTATGCCCAAAACTCCCACAGAAATAAAACGATTTTTAGGCTTATTAGGCTATTATAGAAAATTTATTCCAGATTTCGCTCGCATAACAAAACCAATAACTAAGTGTCTTAAAAAAGGTTCTAAGATTAATATTACCGATCCAAGTTATATTAACTGTTTCGAGAAATGTAAAACCCTTTTAATGAATGACCCAATCCTGCAGTATCCCGACTTTAACAAAGATTTTTTTCTAATAACTGATGCCTCAAATCCGTTCTTTCGCAAGGACAAATAGGTAGTGATAGACCTATAGCTTATGCTTCCCGAACATTAAACACTAGTGAAATCAATTACAGTACAATAGAAAAGGAACTTTTGGCTATTGTATGGGCAACTAAATATTTTCGCCCGTACTTATTCGGTAGAAAATTCAAAATCATTACAGATCATAAACCACTCACTCCAGTGGGTTATGAGTTTAAAAGAACCAAATTCACGTTTAACACTTTGGTGATTAAAGTTAAGCGAATATGATTTCACTACTGTCTATAAGCAGTGTAAGCTGAATACTAATGCAGATGCCTTGTCCCGTGTGGAAATTAATCACGAAGATGCTAATTCTGTATTTATTAACACATCTATAAAACCACCATTAGTTACTGGTTCCTCTACTGAAACAGCTCATACTAGTGCTGAGGATCCCATATTAGAAATTCCGATATCAGATGAACCCCTTAATAAATTCCATCGCCAAATATGTTTCGTTGTTGTAGGAGATATTAAAAAACGACCTACCGTATCTAAGCCATTCGAGACTCACACCAAAACAGTTATTCAGTTATCAGAATCTAATCTCGAAGACGACGTTATTAACACCGTAAAAGAATACGTTAATCCTAAGGTAAAAACCGGTTTGATTATTCATCCTCCGTTGGCTATGTACCAAATAATCCCTATCATTCAAGATAAATTTAAAAGTTCTGCCTCGAATATGGTTTTAACGAAAAAAGAAATAGAGAACGTAAAAGAGTACTTGAGTCAAGAGGAAATTATTAAAAATTATCACGAAGGTAAAACTAACCATCGTGGTATCAATGAATGCTTTTTATCTTTGTCATATAGATATTATTGGCCTTATATGAAAGATGATATAACTAAACATATAAATGAATGCACTATTTGCAGTCAAGCAAAGTATGACCGAAATCCTATTAAACAAAAAATTTCTATAGTCCCGCCTGCTACCAAACCTTTTGAAATTGTACATCTCGATCTTATTATAGCTCAAAATGAAAAGTTCCTTACCTTAGTTGATGCCTTCTCTAAATATGCGCAAGCATATCATCTCCGAGATGGTACAGCTTTAAGTGTCGTTCAAGCTCTTTTAACGTTTTGCACCCATCATGGCGTTCCCTATACTATAATTATCGACCAGGGCCCCGAATTCACAAATGCACTATTTTCAGAATTTATAAGACTTCATAAAATTCAGCACCATAAAATACTCGCACATTCACCTAACGATAACGGAATAGTAGAACGTTTTCACTTAACAATTTTAGAACATTTAAGAGTTTTGAAACAAAAAGGCGTAATGAATCTGTCATAAATCTAATGCCCTTTGCAATATTAGGATATAACAATAGCATTCACAGTTTTACCAAATGCAGACCCATTGACTTAATCACTGGTCATTAGCTTATCGGAACAATTGTTACAGCAGTATTTAATAGATCATAAGAAGAGACTAACTCAGGTTTATGAATTAATTAACGAAACTTCCTTACATAATCGCACTCAATTAACTGAAAATAGGAATAAAGATCGCGATCCCGAAAAAGAATACTCCCTAGATCAACAGATCTTTATACGTAATCCCCTAGCCAATAGACAAAAACTTGCCCCTCGCTATACACAGGATGCTGTACTCGCCGATCTCCCTATACATATTTATACCAAAATGAAACGTGGTCCAGTTGCATAGTCTCGTTTAAAACGTAGCCCTAAGAACCCCGTGTTGTTACAAGATTCTGCTGTTGCTACTACTTTAAATGACTCAAGGACAAGAAATAATGATTGACCCCTTAGAAAACGGTCCTGGCTTACTCCCTTTTAACTTAGGAACAACGCGAATTATTTCCCATTATCATTCCTTTCTTAATTATATAGATCTTGATAATATACAATCTTATGTTGAGACAGCTAAAGTAAAGTTATCTGAAATAAGATTTAAATTAAATAATAACACTTCTTTTATATTTGAACCACATATAAATTATCTTATGTCAAAGTTAACTAAAGTATCTTCACGGTTATAACGTTCGAACATAGTCGTTATAAAAGAGGACTTATTGACGGATTAGGCTCAGTTATCAAAAGTATCACAGGTAACTTAGACCAGAGCGATGCTATTAAATATAACAATGCAATTAAAATATTACAGGAGAATGAACATATGTTATCGCAAATCAACCAACATGTAGGTAATCCTAACTAAAACCTGGGCTTCTCAGAACGATTATTTATTAAATAATATAACGCGTAATCAAGAAAGAATTAGTAAAGTACTTAATCAGATCATTGAGACCAAAGGGCGTGATCTTATACAGCACACCCATATGGCCCAGTACTTAGTAATTTTAAGCGATAGCATAGAAAGTTTATTTCAAGAGTTTCGTAAGTTAGAATACACTTTAGCTTTTATACGTGCATCGAGCACGCCGCATTCGGTTATAGGTATGGTAGAATTAAGAAAATTATTAGATAAGCTGAGAACTTTGTATCCGCAAAATGAAGTTCTTGATTTAGAAATTAGAGATTATTATGATGTAATTAAACTAGGATATTTTTACAGAGATAATTAAATAGGTAGTTATAGTTTTTAAGATGCCTATTGCCCTTCCTACAATTTATAATCTTTATAAATTATCCATTTTATTATAATTATCCATTGTCCCAAACAAACTTGATAAAAACCTTATACCAACCCTACCTTTTATTGCGATTTCTGGGAAAGATTTTATGTAGGTACATAGAGGCTGAATGCCCGAAGGTAAATTCACTGTACCTATGTGAAGCAAAACCTAAGTACCGCGTACGAGATGAATCGGACTGCATCCGAAATCTTATCACCGAGCTAGAAATACGACCATCCTGTAAGCCGACCTCTGTCATCTTAAACACAGCAGCCGTAGAACAACTCGACGAAAAGCATTATACCATAAGCTTTCCCAACCCTACAAAGGTGCAGATATAGTATGGACAAGAAACCCATAGAATACTGACTAGCAGCTTTCTGGCTATCATTCCATATAACTGTAACATAGAAACTCCTGACTTCACCATAGCAAACTCAAACGATTACATCAAAGGATATGTCATAGAGATAATGGCATTGCCGCAATTTGTAGAACCCGTAACCAAAAGCTCGACGCCTATCCTGTTGAAGTCAATTGATTTGAAAAACCTACATGCAATTAACACGAAGCTAATGCTACAAACACCAGTTCAACTCAGCGGAAGCGACCTCGAATCCAGTGTCTACCATACTACAATCCCGATGTACCTAATACTATCCGGTGCAAGTGTACTTGCAATTGTACTAATGTACCGCAAGCGACGAGAACAATCCTCACGAAAGGTTGAAACGAATGACGTTATAACGACTGGTATCTACGCTGAAATTCAGGAAATAGCGCCAACTCATCCGAGGGATATAAAAGTTGGCCACAGCAATATTTCATCATCTCATCCCATCAAGATTTCGAAATAGTTGCTGATCTACGGCGGGAGGTGTTACATATGTGCCTATCTCTAAATCTGCTGATACGTGTTTCCCCAACGTACTTTCGCTATAGCAGCCTAGTGACGGCAACGGACACGAGGCGCCGACGCAGCACAACGTGAGGCATCGAACACCGGATATCGCGGCCCCTTGAAGACGAGTTACTTTTGATCCAACATCGATCGATTGTCGACTTGCATCTAATTATAATTAATTGTTATTTTAAAGTAATAAATTTTGCATTTTTTTGCATCCTCCGGCTACAGCCGTCGTAATTCGCGGCCGCTTTACGACCGCGCTAACAGTGTGATGTTTTACCATGCCAAAGTGTGTAGTGAAAAGTGCAAAAGAAGGATGGAGTGTCGTACTTTCGTTAAGTATATTTTATTATGACATTATTTATTACATATATTATTTTGATGAGTAGGTATGGCACTTTTAACAATATATTTGAAAATATTTTCGTTTATATTCAAATGCGTGTATTACGCACCTAACCCGCTCACTCTTGCGTGCACTGCCCGTAAGTGAGAGCAAATCGACACCACTGTTGGAATTGTTGCGACTAGTTTATACTTAATTGATTTTTATAAAAGGTTAATTTCAGAATGTTTACATTAAGTATATGACATTTTTACCGTAGTAAGAGATTGAAGAAAATATTTATGATACTTTGCCATACGTATTACGACACTATCACTAAGTGTTAAGGTTTATCTTCTCCCTAGCCTTTATTATTCCCAAGTCACTTAGGATTGGCTTTCTAGTCTAACGGGATTTGACTGGATATCAGTTTTACATGGAGCGGCTGCCACCTGACCTCCGCAACCGGCTAACGATATTCTAAGGGTAGACCAGTGTCACGATATTATAGGGCACTGAGTTCCCAATAACGACTGCTATATATGTTCATGGCAGCCGGGACCGACGGCTTAACGTCCTCTCCGAGCAACGGTCAGTCTGTTGCAGTCTGTTGGTCTCCCCACTGAGCTATCACTGCTATACTAAGTTGAATTTAAATTAACTTGGACTATTTTTAAATAGTCCAACGAGTAAAAATAACTATAAATGTTCAGTTCTATTCGTTGACATTATTTGGGTATGATTTAGTACGAGAACGTGCATCTATAGTATATTTGATCGAAGCACTGGCCCGCTAAAATAATAAATAAGTAAGTACATGTAGGTATGTACGAATCACCTGCCTGCAATGAATCGGAAAAATAAACCAATAGGAAATAGTTCCATTTGTGTACACATCTGTACTAAACTTGTAACACTATCCTACATATTTAAAAAGATAGCATAATGTACTACGCGGTCGCTTTTTTCTAACCATGGTCGGGTTACCACGGTCTTACACTTCCTAATGACTTTTATTTTAATATCTCGTTTATTATTGTAAGTAATACGCAAAATTTTTCAGGTATAGGTAATAAAATTGAGGGATTTAACAAAGAAGAAGAAGAATTATTTTATAAAAATCTTGAAGAACCTATGATAAAAAATAAATATGAAGCACATCAAATATTTAATATGTATGAGACAGGCGTATCGACAGTTCAAGACCCAGGGAAAGTTTTAGCAAGAACAGGTCAGAAACGAGTTGGGACTGTAACTTCATGCGAGAGAGGGAAAACCGTCACTGCTGTCTGTGCAATGAGTGCTGCTGGCGTCTATGTCCCACCCATGTTCATATATCCGAGACAACGTCATTCTCCTCATCTAGAGAAAGATGGTACCCCAGGCGCAATTTATGACTGTTTAAAAAATGGATGGACTAATGAAAGTCTATTTTTTAAATGGTAACAACATTTCAAGACATTTGTAAAACCATGTGAGGATAACAAAATATTACTTATTTTAGACAATCATAACCGCTACTCCACTTTAAAAGCATCACAATGTTGTCTATACCACCACATTCCTCCCATCGTATGCAGCCCATAGATGTGAGATTTTTTGGTCTCCTAAAAAAGGCATACAATCGTGAATGTGATTTGTATCTAAAATCTAAAATTTGATTAATATCACGCCGTATGACATAGCGGGTTTGTTTCAGAAAGCATACAGTAAAGTAGCTTCAATAGATAAGGCCATAAGTGGTTTTCGCGCAACTGGCAGAAGCCCAATTAATACCTACTGATATATTCAGCGACGAGGACTATTATGTCGTTAATACTGCTTCCACCAATGTAGTGGATGATACTGTAGACACTTTAGTACTTATTCTTATCTATGCTGTAGACTCTCATGAAACCAATCAACCTCAGAGAAAAGTGATGATACTGTCTTCTGGCAACGAAATTCAATCGCCTAAAAGGGATAATAGTGAAAATGTCCAAAATAATGTATGTGACCAAGAAGATGTTCCATCTGCTTCCTCTGGATTAGGTACATGAAAATCTAAATTCTGTACTCGCACTTATATCTCCTGAACCATCAACTTCTCAAGAGATCCGAAAATGAATATATAAACAACATTCGCAAATAATCACTGCTACTCAAAATAAAACTGTACTAGAAGAAAAGAAAAAGAAGCGTCTCATGAAAGAAAATAAAGCACTGAAAGGAAAGGATAAAAATATTAAAGAAATAAAGAAAATCTACTAACAAAGCACATAAAAAAGCTAAAAGATCCTATTTAAAGACGATACTAGCTCATCAGATATTACCAGAATGTCTGCGATGACAATAGTAGTGACTACGTTGATGAGGATTCCTACATGTGTATGATTTGTTGTGAATCTGGAAAATCTAATGAAATGTGGTACAGATGCAGGTCCTGTGGTGAATGGGCTCACGCTCAGTGTTCAGGAAGTGATTCCACCGAAGATTGTTTGTGATTTTTGTATTAGACAGTAATTAATTGTTTTTAATTTTATAAGACTGATTTTGTACGTTCTTAGATAGATAATGTAATTACGTTTCTTAAGAGAATAAGTATAAGTTATAAGCATATACTTAAAATATTATAAGTACATAATTTTTGTAACATTTTTCTACTCTGGTTACCATTGCCCCGGTGAATCTCATTACCCCTCACTCTGGTTCTAATTACCCCATACTATTGGGCGATAGGAGCCAATGTTACTCTTATCAAAAATGAGTATCAATGTCTTAGTTTGGTTTATTTTTTAATTTATGTGTTGATTACATAAACCTGATTTGTTACTCTGTAAAAAAAAACAATAACTATATTAAAATTATTGTATTGTAAGTATTGCTTGTTTTAACTTGTAGATTTGTCATTATAAAATTAGATATAAGAATTAATTTATGTTTGTACTTAACTAATTGTATTTTGTGTAATATATAAAAACTTAAAAATGAGTATTTGGGGTAATTGGAGTCAAATGGCTCTCGTTACCCCATTTCAATACTTTTGTTTTTTTTTCCAGATGCCTCGAAAACGGGACAGAATTACAGCAAAATGTCAATGGAGTTTAGATGTACTAAATCGTGCTATCAAGAGAGTCAATGATGATGGAATTTTTCTGCATAAAGTATCCCAAGAGTTTAACATTCCGTATAGAACTTTGCAAAAGAGGTATCGCAGATCAGAACAAGCAAATCCTCGTCTCGGAAGAAAACCAGTATTTTCTCCTGCTTAAGAACAAGTTCTGGCTGGTCACCTAATACATATAATGAATCTTTTTTTATGGATTAGACTCTATGAAATTCAGAAAAATAGCATACGAGTGTGCCGATCAATGAAAGCTAACTCATAATTTTAACAGGGAAAGCAATTGTGCAGGACCAGATTGGCTTGAAGGATTTTTGAGAAGAAATACCAATATCAGTGTTCACAAACCTGAGTCGACAAGTATTAGGTACCTAAAACTGAACTTATCAACTAATTATTTATTGATATAACATTCAGTTTATATATCTACATACAGGGTTATATGTGGCAAATAATTTCGCACGCATTGTGACCGTGAACGTGGAGAACTAAATTTCATCATAATTTGTTAATTACTTACAAATACTAATTAAATATCATAATATACATTTGAAGACAGTTACAAGCTACAAAATAACGTTTAAAGTAAGTCTTTGCAGCTCTTATTCAAAGTGTTAGGACGTATTGACGCGTTTTTCTATTTAATTAAATAACCTTTAAACGGTGCATTATTTTCGTTTTTTTTTATTGCATAATTAATTATAACTAATTCTTATGAAGTCATGTACAAAAGATAATTAGAATCCGCTTAACCGCAGAGATCCAGCAAACTCACAAGCGTTACTCCAGCAGGATCTCGAATAACTTCGCAGCCGAAGAAAGAACAAATACGAAATAAGTTGCAACATTTACCTCGTCTAGACAACTAATTATCGGGCACGCCACGATCGTGGCGGTAAGTCCCGTGTTTCAGGAGTGGCTGGAGAGGCGGCATGGCGCCCTCACCTTCCGGCTGACACAGGTTCTGACTGGCCACGGTTGTTTTGGCCGGTTCCTGTGTCGTATACGCCGGCAAGAGACGCACGGTTGTCACCACTGCGGCAACTGCCGCGACGTTGTTGAGGACACGGCGCTGCACACTTTGGCGGTTTGCTCTGCCTGGGCATCGCAGCGCCGTGATTTGATCGCGGCAGTCGGATCGGTTGCCCTCTCGCTCCCGGCCGTAGTTCAGTTCAGACTATGGTCCGGAGTGAGAGGTCGTGGAACGCCGTCGCCTCCTTTTGCGAGGAAGTGATTTCCATCAAGGAGGCGGCGGAGCGGGAGAGGGAGCGTTTAAACACTCTCCCCAACCGCAGAGCCGGGCGCCGGAGGGCGCGAGATGACCTCCAGCCACCCTGAGGTTTGACCTGGGGGTGGCTTTGTGGGCCTGCCCGCCACCCGTTCAGCACCAGGTCCGAGAGGCGGCGTGCGTGTTCCCACGCGCGCCTCTGTGTCGAGTCCATCTCCCCTCTAGGGGAGACAGTAGAGTTTAATGTGAAGAAGTGCCTATTTTGGGTAGGTCTTTTGTGTAGTGGCCTGCCGTTTCATACGGCGGGCCGAAACCTCGGCGGGGTCGCGACCGCATGCGAAAGCGATACGCGCGGCCCCGTCGATAGTGGTTTTGTCGAGGAACACCGTGGTAGGTTTAGTCGGTATTCCGGGAGGTACATTATCTTTTCAACAGCTTTCTTTTACACCGGCGAGTCCGACATAATCCCTCCGCTCGCCCCCGCGGAGGGATATGCGTCAATGCAATCCACCAAGAAAAAAAAAAAAAAGTAACAAATTATATAGCTAATATTTATTTCAATATTCCCATTAAAAAAGAAAATGTCTGGCTGCGGAACGTTACTAACGTTTCCCCAGCAGAAAATGGTTTTGTGAAATAACTAAAAACCTATACGTGCAAGAAATTTAAATATTTGCAGCAACAATTACAGAAGCTGGGCAACTAATTAATCTATAACATTTAAATTACTATTTTCGACATTATTTTGCTGGGGTAACGCACACTACGGCGTCTAGTGTTGTGGGATCGATCCCACATTGGGCAACATTTGTGTGATCTGTAAGTATTTGTGCCGAGCCTGGGTTTTATATGTGTCCATTGTTAGAATGTTTATAAAGTTCTCAGGTGATACAGGATTACTGGTGCTAGACCTTAAAAATCAAATGTAGTTACCAGCTTCGCACGTGAAATTGCAGGAAACCATTTAAGTGATTTGATGACCACTTATATCGCAGGATGTATACATATGATATTGAGCAAGAATGGATTAAATGTATAAAATCTATTAGGTTTTGTAGATTAAATCCTTTCTAACATTACAAAACCAAGCTATAAGAAAATAAAACAAAGTCTAAATTCAACGTAATTGTATATAATATAATAAAGACTATGAATGATTACATTACAATAAATATGATGTCCTTGGACATTAAAAGTCGGCGGTCGGGCCTTCAAACTAGACCCTCGAGATCACGTTGTGGCGGCGCCACCAGCATCAACTCGAAGTCGTGCGGCGGAGCGGCGCGGCGGCGCGGCGCACGCGCAGTCGGCGCATGCACCGCGGCCGCCGCGCGCCGCCCGCACGCGCCGCAGCTCGCCTCCGCCTCGCACGCGGCGTGCGTGGCGCGCGCGCAGTGGCCCGTGAGCACGGGCGCGGCCTCGGCCAGCCGCCGCCCGCAGCGCACGCAGCGCCCGCGCACCGCCAGCCCGCGCCGCGCCGCCGCCAGCGCGCGCGCCAGGCGCTCGTGCGCCTCGCGCGCCGCCACGCGCGCCGCGCACTGCCAGCCCGCGCGCCGGCTCGCCGCGCACGCCAGCAGCGCCAGCGCCGTGCGGGACGACTCGCAGGCGCCCTCCAGGATCTCGGACACGGGCAAGTAGGCGGCGGCCTCCAGCAGCAGCGCGGGCGGGGGCACGCGCGCGCGTCGCAGCAGGCGCGTCCACATGTCGGCGGCGGCGGCCCGCGGCAGAGCGGGCGCGGCGCGCGCGCATAGCTCGGCGCCGGCGGTGAGAGCGCGCGCCGCCTCTCGCTCGTCGCCTGCCTCGGCTGCCAGCCGCAGAAGTGCGTCGAGCGCCGCGCTGGGGTCGCCGACCG
Source organism: Catocala nupta (assembly GCA_963675205.1). Classification (NCBI taxonomy): domain Eukaryota; kingdom Metazoa; phylum Arthropoda; class Insecta; order Lepidoptera; family Erebidae; genus Catocala; species Catocala nupta. The sequence goes on from OY776095.1 coordinate 16,424,781, forward strand.
CCTCGAGGCACGGCGGCTCGGCGTCGGGCGGCCCTTCCTCGCGGACGATCGCCAGAGCTTCTTCGGGTCGTACGAGGCCGACGTTATCGGCTAAAAAGGTGCGCACGTCCGACGACCGCCGCCGGCACAGATTGCGCAGGTGCGCGGCGGCCGCGTCCCCGCTGAGGCGACCGGCCTCGAGCAAACTGCGACCGAGCTCAATGACTTCGTCGCTCGACGTCGACCGCAAGACTGCGAGGCATGAATCGGTGAGGTGCTCGGCCGCGAGACTCGCAGTGGCTCGTGGACGAAGCTTAATAAAGGCAGTGAGATACTTCTCGAGTTGCTTTTTGACCTCGTCGTTGGTATCAACTAGTGGACGAAGGTACTCGAAAAGTTCATCGACGTCGGTATTGGTAGGAAAGGTTATTTTAAAAAAATCTTCGAGTACACGATCATGACGTCCGAGAGCAGCGTCGATGCGCCACAGAACTCTTGGTCTTTCTTCAGCGGCGCTATACTGTTCCTCGAGAAAGTCCAGCTGCATGCGACCTTTCGTTAACAAAGCGAACCAGGCGCGATCTGCGCGCTCACAGTTTGTTATTTTCGCTAGCTCTCGTAAGCCACTGATGACTTCCTGATCGGTTGGAAGAGCACCTGAATTTAATTGCCCCGTCAAAAACTCCAGGATTTCCACACGATCGTCTGCCACCTAAAATATTTAATGATTAAGACTATAGCTAATAAATGTATTTAGCAATTAACTGAGAAATTATTTACTACCGGTAATTCATGAGCAAATGTCAGCAATGCCCGGGCAACCCTCAGTCTATTCTGTTTTCCCAGGGGACCCACGAATGGAGGGTCGCGAGCGCTCTGCTCCAACAGTCGTACCGCAGCCGACGCGTCATGCTCCACCATCACTCTTAGAGGAGACCTGGTACCACCTTCCCTCTATAATAAGCAAAAAAGTGACTTTACTCGCGTCACAGTATTATTAAATAGTAAAACCAGAGGGATATAATAAAAGACTGTCAGTTGGAGTAGCTTTATCTATGTTTTGAATCAATATGTGTCGTACCTCGTCGTTGAGCAGCGCCAGCAGCGCGTCGTGTCGCGCGGAGGGGCGCGCGTGCGGCGGCAGCGCGCGGCCGGCGGCGCCGCGCCCCGCCAGCGCGTCGGCCGCCGCCACCACGAGCGCCCAGCCCGCGCACGTGCAGGGCGCGCCCGCCGCTCGCCGCCCGCACGAGTCCGACACGTGTGCCGTTAGCTCCCGCATGGCACCGCCACCGCCACCTGCCAGACAAATCATATTAGTTCGGTGACTACTTTTGTTATAGCCACTACGTGTAGTCATTTTAGGGACCATGGGATGCAGATGGTCTCCACTATTACCAAAACAGATTGATACGATAACATTGGATAGGCATCTCCTCTCTCTTCGACTAGTCCAGTTTATGATATAGCGTTCCTCTACACCAACCGTCTGGTTATAATAGTGGGAGCCGCTGTACCTTCCAGTGCCCGACAGCACCTTCCGGGACCAGTCATAGACAGGTCTTGTCCCCAAATCTCGATTTCTCCAACCTAACTCCAGAGATCCGGTTTTCTTAAGCGAGCTACCTCGTGCCCAAGTGGCACTACCTATTTTCCAGATAGGTGCCGGAGCAATAAAGCCGCTCACCACTCGCAACTCTGGGAGTTGCTAACGAAAATCTCGCTGAAGCCGACGGAGAAGCCCCCTCCCATATCTCCAGTATGGTACCGGAGCTGTATAAGGCACGCTTACTTCCCGACGTACATCCATACGCCTACCCAAATAGGCCTACAGGCCGGGTGTGGCCCGAGGATTCTAGCTAAGACTCTTACTTGCTGAGCAGACAAGCACCCGTGATGTGTTGTGGCAGCGAAACCACGCTGCCACTTCGCTAAACACAACCCCGTGCCTCGCGCGACCGACTGGTTCGCACTAACTGCGCATGAGTCCGACGCTCGAACGCTTCGTGCTTGCCGAGCAACGAACATGACGTCCTCTGCGGCTAACCACATAGCCCCTGCGAGTCCAACCTTAATGCTGACATTGAGGTTGGACTCGCACTGCGCACTTTAATCAGCGGTCGATAAAACACATCTTTTGAGACGCAGTACCCTGGTGCTAATGGGGAGACCCGTAGTTCTCCCTCCGAAACCCTATCTACTTGGGTTCTGGATAGTGCCGTTAGCTAATGCGTCGAATATTGTTCGTTACAAAGACTTATAGTATTACCAAGTGCTGCGGCGATCGCTCCGACCGCTCGCCACAGTCCCTTCTCTCTGGTGAGCACGCTCGCTCGGTGCGGGTCTAGTGAAGTCAGGGGCAGGGAACCTATCACTCTCTCCACGAGGCCAGGCTCAAACTCTGCTAGTTTCTCGATGAGTGCCTAACAACATCATACAGATTAAATATCAGTACGACTAGGAATATGTCAAACTGTGTAATGAAAACAATAAAGGACATCATTCATTTCGTAACCAAAAACAAAAGTGCCGGCCAGAAAAAAAAAATTTTAGATACTCATAGAAAATAGCATTCTTAACATTTTTTTATACTACAGCAAAGCTGTATGTTTAACTCTCCGATTACTACATTAGTTTGAAGATACCAAAATCATTATTGTTTTATACGAAATTAAGTAAACAAAAAGTATATTGTATTTTTATACGAAATAACGAAAATTCCTATTCCTAAACATGTTTACGTATTACAGGAAAGCTTAATGTTTAACCCTCCAACTGCTACCTGGGTAGAAAAATGCAAAAATCAATATGAGTTGGAATTACAAAAACGTAAAAAGCATGCATGCAAAAAGAAAGCTTTGTAAGTTTTCTATTTTAAGTTTAAGTTTAGTTATTCATCGTTTAAGTAGATATAAATATAATAAGGTGACAAATAAAACAAAAATAAACATAAAATGTCTTCATTATTAGATAGGTTGCTTTACATTTCAATAGACCTTATTATAATGCTCTCTAAGCCAGCTGCAGGTGGTCTTATAAGAGCCTCGTGTCTAGCAAAACTCAAGTACCAAACCAAACACATTGTATGTGGACAACAACCAACGGTTCGTTTTCCTATATTGCAAGTGCAATAATAATGTGCTATGGCTGCCCTATCACTTAAACCTCTATGCCAACCAATATACACATAATAATAACCCTCTAATATGTTCAGTTAGTTCGCTTATTTCTATAATAAATTCTCCATTTGGGTTTAAATGTTCGCCATAGTAGCTTTTTGCTTGTTTTAACTGGTATACACCTAAGCTAAATAATATTAAGTCTTCTTCAGTGAGCCTTGGGAAATCTTGGAGCTCAGGTACATCAGCCGGCAATAGACGAAATTGTACTCGCCTTCTATTATAATTATGTCTTATGACTATATCCGCAAGTGAGTTTGGCAGCGACAATCTTTCATTCATGATAGATAAAAAGGTTTGTGCGTGAATGTTGTCTTCTATTATCCCGTGATAGGCATTTAATAGGGCAGCCGCTATTTTAAAATAATCGAACATATAATACAAAGAACGATTTACAATGATATGCCGCAGAAGCCGAAAATCCCTTTTAAAACGGCCGTTTACAACCTCGACGACCCATCGGAAAATAATTACTAGACGAGATTTATTAGCCTGGTATGTCGTCAATTGTGCTTCATTTGGATGTTTTGATTCTGGCATGTGTACTGAGTAACCATGTTGTTGCATTGGTACAACCGCGTCTCTAAAACCACGGTCTAAAATAAAAACATCACCACTTCTGTAAAACCAATGAAAAACGCCGTCACCGTTGTTTGCTTCACTATCTATTATATTGTTCATTATTTGAGCGTCAGATGTAGAAGCATCATGAGGACCTGACACTTCAATTATATATCCATCACAGCATACCAATAGGAATGGCTTTATAAGATTTCTATACTTATGATTACTGTAAGATATTCTTTGGAAAAAGTAATTAGAACTCTTTTGAATATAAATGTATGTGCCGTCACAAATTGTTATTGCTTTCCTTTCTTCAACGGCGCTGTTTGGATTACCGAAGAGATGTTCTAGCACAGTTTGATTTCTTCGAGCTACGTCTTCTCTGCTTAGATAGTCAAAGCCCAAGTGCCTCGGGACAAAATCTTGCATTAGTGCAGTCCGACCAGTGTTGAGTAAGCGGGCGAAAGAAGACTCGCTTATTTTAAATATTGATACCAATCTAGCATTAGAATCTCCTGTCCGTAATTTTACCAGTACAGCTGCCAATATTACAGTTTTGTTACTCCTATTATTAAGGCTTGGAAGATTAGTTTGTAAATCAGTAAACTGGTCATGTGTAAGGCCAGCCCAGGTACGAAACTCGTTCGGATTTATCAATTGGTATTGTTCTAAGTTTAAAACATCTGTAGTGACATGCGCTTGTAATAGAGACAAAGCTCTTACAATCTGATCAGCTTTAAATACGGTAATATTGTTTTGCTGTACGGCCAATGTGTGCCATAAGTCTTGCTGTAAATGTTCATTACAGACACGACTGTTTTCACATATAAGTAAATTATATCGACACAACATCCGCAAAACAATGTCATCTGGGATACGATGTCTTGTATCGTTATCGCAATGTTGGAAAACACAACTGCGCCTAGTGTCCGGTGTTCGCACATACCCAGGCAAATTAATCTGAGCTGGTTCTTCACCTGCTACCGGTTCCATCTGAGGAACATCAGCATCATCATCTTCTTGGCGTGTTTCCGTATATTTCTATGGTATGTTCTTGCCACCCTTTGCCAACAAGGTCGACAAATAAAATCTGTTAGCTGGAGCTGTAAAATAAAACAAATTTGTTTCTTACTCGTGTCGTTCCACTTGCTCCTACCGAGCATTATATTATACTATGCTTTATTTTAGATTTTGACATGGTCAGATGTTGACTTCCCTAGAACATTATAAACGTATTTTCTATGACGAATTGTAATAATTGTTATAATAAAAACACTGCGGGAACTGGCAACCTTATCAATTAAGACAGTTTACGTATTATTACATCCAATGAGCTAGTAAAATGTAAGACAAAACATAATAACTGATGGTAGATATTCAATTCAACGCGCTATTATTAAATAAGACGAGATAGAAGTAGGACCCATAACCTCAAAGATTACATACCTGTAGCTCCAATATTTCTTGAATAATAATCTGCGCTATATCAATGTGTATTTCTTCTCGAAAAGCCCAAGTGTATCGCCTTCTGTTTACAACAGACTCAAGACACCGAATACACAGAAAGCCAGCCATTTGAAATATTCTTAAATAAACACAACACAATCACGCATACGTTTGTAATAAGCCGTCCGATGTAACAGGAGTTGCATGGATAACTATTTAACTAAATATTTAAAACAGTGCAAAGCGATTAGTGTTCGTCGCGCAGGGAGAGGGGAGTACGGGACGCGAGCGGGCAGGGGGCCGGGCGATGGGTGCTTGTGCGCACACACATAATAATAGCAGGTAGCTAGGTTGTTTATGATTACTAACTAAAGTAAATAAATGTGTGTCTATTAGACAAACGTTGTACGTAAAAATAATGATTTTTGTATTTTTAATCACATGTAGCAGTTGTAGGGTTAAATTTAGAGGTTCGCTGTAATAGAAAAAAATGTTTAGAGACATATTTTCTACAAAACCGCAGTAATTTTTTTTTCTGGCCGGCACATTTATTTTTGGGTACAAAATGTTCGAAGCTTGAATGATGTCCTTTTAGGTGAAGTTATTATTTCTGTAATTTGGCATCACCTGTGTACAATCTGGTGAAGGCGCTGCAGTAGACAGCTCGCCACGAACCGCAGCGTCTCCTAAAGCTTCTACGAAAGCTTTTTCATTACAACATTGTTCCCATAAACGGTTCCACAATTCGTCTCTAAAAATTCAAGATTATAATGTATTTAGCTACACCTTTTATACAATTTATTTTCGTTTGTGCTGCTTGTGAACCTTTTTGTTCGAAACATGGAACCAACCAAAGAAATAGTCGTGACTACTTACTGTAAATCATATTTCAAGCACAGCTTCACCGTTTGGTCAGCAACTTGCTTGCTGCTCAGAACGTGCGGCCTCTCAGATATATTGATTACAAACTGGTTCGCGAGGGACTTCGCTTCTTCGCCTTGTGTAGAACAAAGCAAGCGCAAAGCGTGGAGATGTCGTCCAGAAGACAAAAACGCTTGAGCTCTTGCGAGCAGGTGTCGTGGTCGAACGCGGACTATTCCACGACGACCGAGTAAAGAAAGTGCGCCTTCTGAAACGCAGGCGCCGCCGAGAGCGCTCACACCAGCCGAGCACATGGCGCGGGACACGCGCCCGTCTGTCCAAAGTCCCTAGAGCAATACATGTAATAAATAAAACGATAGTAGCGAAGTATTAGCAGTATCATATAACACTAAACGATTATGATAGAGTAGTAAGATAATCTTTTAGCAACTAGTTAGACGAGATCGCATTTTAAGATGCCAGTTTCTCATTTTGATAATATATAAGAATATAAATAAAGTACCTTAAAGAACGCTGATGCGTAGACTGGTTCCATATGTGAGAGATCTAAAGGTTTCTCATAGTCCTCTCCCCACAATCGCAAATTCTCATCTGCATCAAAAATTGCCAGATTGCCGCCGAGCCAACCCAGCCACAGCGGACTAGTTAATAATTCGACTCGCTGAATTGGTCTAAGAGATATATTAGACCCAGTTATAGTCAGAGAGAGCCACTGTAGTGTTTTAGCACGACCGCATACTAGTACTCGCTCATCCGTTTCGCTCCACTCTAAAACTGGCAAGGTGTCTGGTGGTCCGATTAGGCGTAATCCCGCGGCTCGGCCGCCAGCCACTATGATAACTCGAGAGAGAGTAGCTAATGCTAAAATGCGTGCATCTCTAGCGGCCATAGCAACAACTTCACCGCGCGCTCCTGAAAACAAGCACGACGTGCGCGCTGATCGCACTCCGAGAGGTCGCGAAAACTTCATTAACCAGACAGAGCCGCCGGTGTCGAGTGCGAGTCCTGACGTGCCGGCCCATGTCACACGCAAGGTGCCCCAGATTTCGCCTCCCAGTGTGACACGCCTCAATATCGTCCCACGGATACTCTCGTATTGGCATATGAGTCCTCTGGCATATCCCGCAAGAAGTCGTGTGCAATCTTGATTATATGCCAAACATGAGACAGCTCCTCTATCAGTATTGGAATCACAGACCCATCGCAGTGTTTGTTCATGGAAAGATAGCAGATGGCCGTGTGCTGTGCCTACAGTTAATTTTGCGTCTGTTCCAACGCTTAGTGCTGTTGCGGCACCAGCTGATGATCTTTCCTAAAAGGTGCATTGCATATTAAAACTTATGTGTAATTGGAATCATTGGAGATTCCATTCTTCAGTTGAAAATTTGATAAAGATGGTGATCAAGTTTTGTAAATTAAGCTGATACTATTGCATCCATAACTTGGCTATAAGGCTATTGACACAATATTTGTACAACATGCAGGTGAATACATACCTGGGCTTGTAAAAGTTGTTGAGACACTCCTTGTAAGAAGTCGACTTGCAGTGCAGAGCAAGTCGCCGGCTCATCTTCCACTTTGTTTTCCTTATTTTTACATTCTTCCTCTTCAGTGGACAAAACTTCAGCCAAAGTTGGTGCTTCACTAGCAGGTAATGCATATTCTATTTCATCTAACTGTAACATAAGTATTAATTATAACAGAAAATATATTTATATTGTTTTAGTCAGACTCACAAAGTAACATGTTTAACAACAAGTTCTAAGATAACATAAGTAGACAAAATACAATATTATTATGTAAAGAAATCCACTGTTGGAATTGTTGCGACTAGTTTATACTTAATTGCTTTTTATAAAAGGTTAATTTCAAAATGTTTACATTAAGTATATGACATTTTTACCGTAGTAAGAGATTGAAGAAAATATTTATGATACTTTGCCATACGTATTACGACACTATCACTAAGTGTTAAAGTTTATCTTCTCCCTAGCCTTTATTATTCCCAAGTCACTTGGGGTCGGCTTTTCTAGTCTAACCGGATTTGACTGGATATCAGTTTTTACACGGAGCGGCTGCCACCGGACCTCCGCAACCCGAAGGCTAACGATACTCTAAGGCTAGACCAGTGTCACGATATTATGGGGCAGCGACTTCCCAATAACGACTCCCATAGATGTTCATGGCAGCCGGGACCGACGGTTTAACGTGGTTCTCCGAGGCACGGAGCAGGCGATAATAGTCAATCAATACACACATAATTTCGAAAAGTCAAATAACTTCCGAAAGTCAGAGGTGCGCGACGTGGGTTCGAACCCGAGACCCTCTGCATTGCAGTCTGTTGGTCTCCCCACTGAGCTATCGCTGCTTATGTAAAGAAATCTGTTGGTAATAAGATAAACGGGGAATATTATAGGACTGCCTCGGTGACACAGCAAGTGTATGTGTTTGCTATGTCTGACATCTAAAGTTTGACTCCCAGGTGTATGTTTACAGGCAATAAAAAGTTTGATAATGGGCTAGCCCCCTTTTAAACAAGACCTAAAATGAAACAGATTGCTAAATGTAGATATGATGTCTCTTTGACTACTCCTTTAGAGAAATAGTCATCAGACTATGAATGTATGTTGTTATTTTCAATCAGTACTATACATAGCATGTATTCAATGTGCTTTGGTAAGCACATTCATGACATGCAAGTCAACCATAAATTTGTGAGCTATTGCTTATTATAAAATAAATGTCAACTGGACTGTATAAAATTAGTACCAGTATGTGAACTTTCAGAAATACCAAAGTTACCACCATAACTCTTAGAATAAACAAGCAACAGCAACAATGAGCTGCCAACATTGGCACAACACCAGTGACTACAAGCACTAAGAAATATTAGAGTGGACATCACAAGTCGAGAAAAGGTGACAAGGGTACCAGACCAAGACCAATATACCAGATAAAGAAGATAACTGGAATTGAATGGCCCCAAAAGCTTATACTAGATATAACATTGTAACCTGGAACAACAGTGGAATAAGGTTGATTGGTTATTGGTTTAGTGTATTTAAAATCTGTGTCTAGCTTTGTGTTCTATTCATTATTATGTTTGTAAATATTTCACAGAGGTACTCTAAACAATAAAAAAGTATCTAAATTATTTTTACAGATGTTGTACAACAATGACAATTTTCTCATATATAGCATCTAAAACATTGAACATTACATACAATTATGTACATAATACATGTAGCTGAGAGGTAAAGTATAAGTCAACTGAGTAGTGTGCTTTAATCTACTTTAAAAAGATATTTTTGAATTGTTTTGCCAGCTAAATATACACTCGAGAAACTGGTAACAAAAGTAAGTCTTTGAAAAACATTACTTTATCTTTTACCATTTTTCTTTACCTTTCAACTACAGATATTTTATAACAATGTTAACTCTTATCAACAAAGAAGTAAAATAGATAATAAAATGAAGAGCTGTTTAGTATTCTCTGAATGTTATCAATTAACATGGTACTTAGATAAGAGCTTGTTACAGCTTAGCTATATAAAGGCATTGGCATACATAATATTGTCTATTAGTTTTAGAGCAATGGTGCCTATTCCCTTCTACTTCTACAGTAATATTGTCATTTCTTAGTTAACAATCATGGTGCATAAATATCACACAAAAAATATGTTTAACTATCACTACAGTCAAGTGCCACATATACATGTTAAATTGTGGTATACCAAACATAAAAATGCTTATTAGGTAAAAAAAATACATTATGAAATTGTTACATGGTTGATTATGTGGGGGGCGTAGCACTCAAAACATTGCTCCAACTGTTAGAGTATGTTTAAAATCATTCCTAATATCTCAATCAATTGATCTGGGACAGGAAGCACAGCAATTGTTGTATTGGGCGCAAGGTAACACTACATAGTTTCAGTTTAAGTTATTATTCAATTAAATATAATCACCTCTTCAATATCCAAATACTGAAGACTTTCAACAGATTCTAAATCCGAGTCCAACAATGATTGGACGGAAGGAGTTTTCAACAAGTCCATTGTTCCAATTGAATAATCTAATTTTGATTATACTTAATCTGAAAAGCCATAAAGTTGTTGTATTAAAAAATATTAACGTTTATACAAAGATATAATCCATAATATCGTCAAAAAATGTCGCTACATCCAGAGAAGAAGGTTTAAACATAAACTTTCTGGAGTTCCCTGCTTGCAATATACACTTATTATAGGATTTAAAATTACAACACATTTTCACAGGATAAAATATTATATTTACCCATTTTATTTGAATCACAGTGCATAAAATTTTTACATTATTCACATTTCACAGCATTAAACAAAATAATGACGTAATTGACAGCTGTCACTGGTGGGATTGCCAGTAAAAGATTTTCTTTGTCTGATATATACATACGCACGAAAAAGCTCGTAAGTTAGCCAAATGTTCACGACCTCGGTATGATGGTTAACATAATGAGTAAAGGGTTGCAGATCAGCCGGCAGGCATAAGCCAGATACGTAGCTGGTAACTGTTAGGGTTATATTGAAACACGTAGACTGATTCAACTGAGAATGTATTAAGTATTTTTAAGCTATCTTATATCCCATTTATTGGTCTTGCAAGTAACGCTAGCACTAATGTGTACAATAATCATTTACACCAATCAGCGACAAGTAAACAAAATATCTAACATTTAAGAGTGAATTCTTGGAAATCTTTATTTGTGTGTGCGTGCAGCGCGGCGGTCCTTACGCGTGTATGCGTGCGTATAAAAAAAGTGCCACATATAAAAGCAGTGAGAAGTTTCGCGCGTCGCCAGTTCGTAAGTTGGTATCGTCACGGCTAGACGTATGATGCTCCGTTCGATCGCCTTCGCGCGTCGCTTGTTTGGCGCGGCTAGACGTATAATGCTACGTTCGATTCCAGGTTCCTCGTAAACTTATATGTTGCCTGTGCGTATATACATACGCCACACATAAGTACACGAACTGTCAGTAGATAGTTGGCGTCTTATGCTTGTTATCGTAGTATTTTCGTAACAACATTAAATTGTTTAACAATAATATTATATCATTCTACACAAACAAGAATAAAGTAATAGGTACGTGCGGTCTCGTGAAATCATCTATAATGTTTTCATGCCGTGTTTAGCAGAATTTCAAGCCGGCAAAATGTTATCCGGTTTGGACAATGTCTATAAACTTGCGGCGGATTTTACCGTTAAGTAACTATTATATGACTATCTTGTACTAAAAGTGAATTACTAGGTACCTAGTACTATATAAAATTAATGGGATTTTCCTAATTATTTTCTATGATTTTCACATATTTTAGGTTATGTTTACAAATAGAAAATTGACAGTATTATTGTTATCTAAACTTTAAATTAATAATCTTGATACTTTTAACATGTTTTTATATCTTTTAAAAGAGAAGTTTCGTTTGTTCTAAGTACCTAAATCAAAAAGCACGGTGCGAAGAATCGTTAAAGAAAGCATGAGAAGTAGTGGAAATTTTTTAACTCTGGCTTAGCACCGAAATGTTGCCCATCAAAAAACTTAAACGACTTTGATAACTGTGCCATTAGGCAAAAAGTATATTTTTTATACAGTCCCCTTCCCCCTGGACCGCGATAGCGTCAAGACGTGTCCCAGTATTAGTTACGCGTATATTTTTTTCTTACTTATTTAAATTATAAATTAAAATAAATTAAATTAAATCACAAAATAAAGTTCTCAAGTACCAGGCGCCCAACTTCACGAATGAGTCAACTTTAACCGTGCATCCGTGAGTAATAACTGCGCACTCACACACGCACACAAGCCCCACCCATCCTGCGCGTGCGTCTGCAGTGAGCGCCAACACATCGGCACTTCACTCACACACGCACTGCATAACTCGCGCCCGCTACGCACACGGATACATCTCCTCGCCTCTGCTGCTCGCCTAGTACAATGATGCGGTCGCCTTCCAAGAGCGCGTCGGACGTGAATATTACTCGGATAGACAGAACTCCGCCACCGGCGGCATTTGTTACATCGAGACAAAAGAGACGTCATGATAATGTTACACGGGATGACTTTGATGATTTTAAGCAGGAAATACGATCAATGTTTGTATCCCTCCAGGAGAATATAAGTACCTCGATTGTGAATTTTGAGAAAAGCATCGAGTTTATTTCTAATCAACAAGATGAAAACTGTGCCAAAATTAAAATACTAGAAGATGAGTGTAAAAAGAATCGGAGTGAAATAACATCTCTGCAAGATAAAATGGAGGAATTACAACGTGTTTCAAAGCTATCGTTCATTGAATTAAGAAATATGCCATATAAACCCAACGAAACGAAAAAAGATCTTATTAATTATGTCTTGAACTGCTCTAATACACTCAATGTTAAACTGCAATCGTCGGATATCTTAGACATCTTTCGTTTAAACGGGAAAAAAACCTCCAACAGACCTATAATCGCTCAGCTTACACAAATACACCATAAAAATTCATTGATTGGCGCAGTGAAGGACCTTAACAAGTCAGCAAACAAGCTAAACACTGGACACGCGGGTTTAGTTGGCAACGCTTCACCGATATATCTCGCTGAGCATCTCACCATGCAGTCAAGAAAACTTTTCTACCTGACTCGTCAACTTAAAAAGGAAAATAAGATTAAATACTGCTGGACTAGTGATGGAAAAGTCCTGATCAAAAAAGCCGACGGCACTCCGACTGTCTACATCAAATCAGAAGCTCAGCTAGAAGCATTAACTCAAGAAAAGTGACTATACCTTAGATATTATTGCATGCATTACTGCCAAATATTTCTGTTTAATTTAGAGTTAGTTATTTTCATTCATTGCTTATTTTTTTCGAACAAAATACTTTTTATCACACAACACATACACATCCGCACTAATCACGCTGTCTCATACACACAAGGATACCCATACATAAGTTTACTACTATACTCATACTATACTCCGGCTTTATATACTCTCACACTCGTGTCTTTATGTCAGAATAATAGCCCTCTAGGGTCCCTAATGCTCATTACGGTGACACTAATTGCTTTACCTCCTAACTGTGAATAGCATATGCGATTTATGTGAAGACGTAGATCAACTTTCTATCGCGAAATCTTTGACCTGCACTGCAGAAGAATGCTCCTCACACGTTTCCCACCCAAAAAACTTTTTAAAATTATTACACAGAATATTAGATCACTAAATGCTAACTTAGATAATTTTCTTACACTACTTAATAGAATTAACTTAGACTTTGATATCTACGTCTTCACTGAAATCTGGGCTGATTGTAACGAGTTAATACCATCAATTGAGAACTTCTCGTACTATTGCTCTTCAACGCCTGTGAACAAATGTGATGGAGTCATTGTCTATATTAAAAATATACATAACTTTTCTGTCGAAGAGCCCCCATTTATGGACGCAAGTTGTCTCGTAATTAAGGATGGAACTGATAAAGCTATTATTTGCATCTATCGTTCCCCATCTTTCTCTGATATAGCTAATTTCTTAAATTCACTCTCCACGCTTTTGTCTAGACTTTCATCCTTTAAAAATATCGTCATTATTGGGGACATAAATCTCAACATTAATGGCTCTTCTCATACAGTTAATACATCAGCGTACCTCGATCTCATATCTTTCCATGGTCTTCTTCCAGCACATACCTTGCCTACAAGAGAAGATCGATGTCTAGACCATGTAATATTGAAAATTAATTCAAAGGTTGAGGCTCTAACGCTAGTTGTTGACTCTACTGTCACAGATCATAATGCAGTTATCATCTGCCTTAAAGATAAAATAAGATGTAGGCAACAACGAAATGTTGTTTCAAAGATCAATTACAGTTCCCTCGATGGTGATATGGCTAAAATGGACTTCCATGGTATCTACCAGTGTACTGATGCAAATCAGGCACTGGAACTATTTGTCGACTCTCTTATGCTAACTATACATACTCACACTTCCATCATGAGACTGCCTAACCACAAACGAATGTTAAAGCCATGGATGACCCCCGGTCTTCTACGCTGTATGCGCAATAGAGACGCCATGCATAGAAAACTTAAATTGTCCCCAAATGATCAAATCCTAAGCATTACTTACCGTAGATATCGCAACTTTTGTACAAAGACTCTTAAAAAATTAAAAAGAGATCATGAAAGAACTGAGCTGAAGCTAGCTGGCAAAGATAATAAAAAGATCTGGCAGATAGTAAAGAGAATTACTCACACATCTAAGCCGAGAGTTTCTCCTATGGACTTACTAACATCCTCAGACCCACCATTACAATCAATTAACAATGTTAACGGCTTCTTCACCACCATTGGCAAGAACCTTGCTGAACAATTTATTACTCAACAGAGAGAGCACCCAAATGTGTCAAATGACCATCCATCCCAGACCCCACTTCACTCATTTGTGTTGTTAGAGACTGAAGAATCTGAGGTTGCAAACATACTTAAGACTTTGAAAACAGATTCCGCTTCTGGATGGGATAATATATCCACTAAGTTTCTTCAACGATATCAGAGTCTACTTATCCCACCCTTGACATACATCTTCAATCTTTGTTTTAGAACTAGTACCTTTCCTAAATACCTCAAAAAAGCGATAGTGCTTCCCATATACAAAGGAGGAAATAGAGACTGTGTCAATAATTATCGCCCTATTGCCTTATTGCCTTCGATCTCGAAATTGCTGGAACGTATACTTAACAATAGACTCGTTAATTATCTTGAGGCAAAGACACTATTATCTAAAAATCAGTTCGGCTTTAGACGCGGTAAATCAACAAATGATGCAATTATAGAACTTACTTGCTTGTGAAAAAGCTAGATAACAGCAAAAAAGCACTATCTGTATTTCTAGACCTTAAAAAAGCTTTTGACACAGTCTCTATTCCCCACCTAATATTGAAACTTGAAGGGCTCGGTATTCGTGATCATGCTCTGAATATATTCAAGGACTATTTATGCAACAGAACCCAGTGTGTCAGGATTGGAGATTGTGTAAGTGACGAACTCCCAATCACTTTTGGCGTTCCTCAGGGAAGCGTGATGGGACCGACACTCTTCCTTACCTACATAAATCAACTATGTGATCTTGATTTACATAAAGGCAAAATTACCACCTTTGCAGATGACACCGTCCTTACATTCTATGGTGAATCATGGGAAGATGTTTTTGATGCAGCTCAAACCGGTTTAAACAAAGTCACGGTATGGTTAAATAGACATATGCTAACATTAAATATCGACAAAACTAAAGTAATTACATACCACCTTCGTAATCCATCTCAACCACCCAATTCTTTCAGTCTAACCGCCCACTTCTGTCGATTTCCTGGCATATCACCCTGCACTTGTCTCAAACTCGATCGCACACGTAAAATTAAGTATCTTGGTATCATTATCGATGATAATCTTACATTTGAAGATCACATTGATACTCTTGTAACAAGGGTAAGGAAATTAATGTTCGTTTTTAAGACTCTACGTCATGTCACATCAGCACTGACTATCAAGCAAATCTACCTGTCCTTGTGCCAATCAATATTGGTGTATGGTATCTCTGTGTGGGGTGGTGCAGCCAAGACCCATTTGATGAAGTTGGAAAGGGCTTAAAGAGCTGTTCTGAAAGTCAGCACATTCCGTCCATTTTTGTTTCCAACTGAAACTCTATATAAATCCTGTGAATTGCTGACAGTCAGGCAGCTATTTATTTTAAATATAGTTTTACAACAACACCATATTACCCCATATAAGGTAATCTTTAGGCGGCGCAGCGATAAAGTCTGCCAACCCTATAAATGTAACCTATCTTTTACCCAAAAATTTTACTGTTACCTAGGGCCACGCTTATATAATACACTTAATAAGAAGCTAAACATCTACCCACTCTGTAGTAATTCATGCAAAATGACCATCACAACGTACCTCCTAACATTAAATTATTATGAAACGGAGCAGCTCATCCTAACACATACCTAGTCATGTAACCACACACATATATACTCACTCACACAAAAACACTCACTAACACTCACATGAGTATTTATACTTACTACTACTAACACAGTCAAATACAGAAAACACATTCAAATCACAGATTGACAATCTAATCCAATTACATACCACATACATTTACCAAAATTATTTCATTATTGTTACTGTAAGCTTTTCAATTAAATCACTATACAACTTAAATAATTAGTATATACCAATTGTAAACTAAAAATTGTTACTTATAATGTCTACAACAGGGATATGGGCCTGGCACCTTTAATACAAGTTGTTATCTAACAACTTAGCAAGGGTGCTGGTCACCACATAATGTGAGACTGTAATAGTTTAAGACTTATGGACTTATTCTTATATTTCTTATGTATGTACTATTCTATATTGTGGTGAAATAAACTTTATTATTATTATTATTATTAAATTTCTTTGACTTACTTGATTAAATGTTACATATCTTTAAATAAACATGTAAATGTACATTTTGTTGTTTTATTACACAATTCATAGATCTTAGTTGTATTTCATTAACAAGTACATAACATTCTTATAAAATTAAATAAATGCTGATTAGAATATGTTAATTGATTTTTGTAGTCTTCCAGTCAGTCTTCGTTTTAATTAGGCATGGAAATTATAGCTACAATAATATAACTTTATATCCATATATATTCCTTGATATGTATCATCACGAAGTTATTATTTTTCCGTCACTGTTATATCACTAGTGATTAATCACGGTCGTTTATATTACACTGAGTCTAGTTATGATAATTATCTCCGTGGTTGTGTTTGTTTTCTCGTGTTCTATGTACGTATGTATATATTATTATATCGCTATATTATTGTCGTCGCCCGTTATATGCAGATGTTGTCAGTCAGTATCGATATTCGGTTCACTATCTAAGTTTTGTCAAAGAATTTTCCTTCCTACTTCAACAGGCTTAGAACAGCAAATTTTAATGTTTAATATTTTATTATTTTATTTATTGACAGTATGTTACTGTCAATAAATATTATTAATATAACGGCCTATTCACAAGCTCATTGAATCAACTTAATCAGCCTTTTTAATCTAGCTAATGTCACTCAAATAAATGTTCTTTGTTTAACTGCGACTGATCATTTGCCGAGTAATTATGGCATGAAAGCGTAACAAACAAACTCCCATTTGCATTAGTAATATTAGTTGGGAAATGAATTAGCAAAACTTGTGATATTACACTGACGGACTCATAAACTGCATCAATGTTCAAGACGCGCTTGAAATAAACATTTTAACCAAGTAGGTATTCTAACTTTTTATACAAATTTAAATTGAAACCTATAGTTTGATTCGTTAACTTCATAACAGCGTAGTATCATATCCTTAAGTGTATGTTTGTATACTGGAAAGGACCATTCAATTTTTTTAACAAGAACGATAAATGTAACAAAAATTGGTTTTGGTTGGTTTATTGAAAATTAGTTTTTAAAATAAAAAAAAGTTGGAGCTCAGGTTTTTTATCTTTTAATAAGGTGTATTGCCTCCACGTGCCCTTATTACAGATTCTAATAGGTTCCGTATAGATCTGATTAGGGTTATTAAATGGTATTGCAGAATATTGTTCCATTCTTGTGAAATCGCTGTTCTTACTGTTATGGGCACAGGATTTCTCGCATGTACAGCTTTTTGTAAACTGTCCCAAACATACTCAATGCGATTAAGATCCGGGCTGCGTGCTGGCCAGTTTATGGTAGGTATCCCAACCTCTTCGCAATATTGTCAAACTTGTGCAGCAGCGTGGGGTCGGGCATTATCTTGCATTAGAGTAAAATTTTCGCCTATTAATCTCATGTAAGGTACCACGTGAGCTTCTTAAACCTCTGTTATATAGCGTTGTGCCGTCAAACCACCTCTTCTACCGTTTTGACGAACCATGTCGATGAGCACAAGTTCCGTTCGCCCGATCATCGAAATGCCAGCCCACACCATACACGAACCGCCTCCAAAAGGAACGCGCTCCTCAATGCAACTTTAAGCATATCTCTCCCCACATCGATGATAGACTCTTCTGCGACCGTCTGCACCATTTAAACATGTCCTACACTCATCGGTGAACAATATGGAGGCACATTGCTCTTCAGTCCAATTAAGATGTTCACGCGCAAATCTTAAACGAGCTTGTTTATGAGTTGCAGACAGGTTTGGACCATTTGCTGGTCTAAAAGGGGTGATTGCCGCTTCCTTAAGCCTTCTTCTTACTGTTCGTTCACTCACGTTTACTCCACGCACTTTATTCAGTTCTGTTTTGATGTTTACTGCCGTGAGGAAACGATTTCGTAGGGAAGTTGAAACAATAAATCGGTCGTCACGACGGGTGGTTGCTCGAGTTCTGCCGGTACCGAATCTCCTTTTTTAAGAACCTGTCTCTACGAACCTTCGGTATACTCTAGAAACCGTAGACAAATTTAAATTTCTAGCAATCGTTCGATGATTCTGAGCCTTCCCGCACCAATGCCACAATTTGAGCGGCTTGTTCGGATGAAGTATCCATATTTATGGTTACGAAACTTTTGTTGAGTTTATAAGACTAATAATCAATGCTATTGGTAACAATAATTTTAATCGCTTAAGAAAGAAAACAAAAAGAATTAATTTCAAACTTTACTCTAATAACACACGAATTTGAGACTATGCATAAATTTTATTTTCACTTCTATAATTTTATCTTTTATCTTATCTTGTGCGAGGGCCAGTCAGTACAGACCGGCGACACTTCGACCCAGTGGGAAATTTATCTTTTACAGCAGTTCTATTTTTAAATTTTGTTTATTTTTATGATTATTGGACAGCCTCGACATTTTTATTTAGTCTAATCTAAAAAGTTTGCATGCTTATCAAAAATATTAATTCGGAAGTAATCCTGAACTTTGATGCAGTTTATGAGTCCATCAGTGTATTTTATTACGATACCGGTAAAAATTCAAATATCAAAGAGTGGATTGCATGCTTACTTACTCGCTACTTACTATCTCTAATTTGAATCACTGGTTCGGCTGGTGGCAGAAGGTTGTAAGGTCGGTAATGAAAAGTTCATTTATTGATAACCAACGTCTAAAAATATTTTCATCATGTTTACTCGAGGAGTACTATATTATATAAATACTAGTCATCCCTTTTGTATTTTGTTTGTTACCAAATTATAAATAAAGTAATACTACACCTAACCTTTTTATAGCTTTCGAACAAACATCAACTAAAAACAACTTTTTTTTTTTTTTTTACGTGGGGAATGCAATGACTCATATCCTCCGCGGGGGCGGGCGGAGGGATTATGTCGGTCTCACCGGGGTAAACGAAAGATGGAAAAAAAATAATGTACCTCCCGGAATACCGACTAAACCTACCACGGTGTTCCTTGACAAAACCATTATCGGCGGGGCCGCGCGAATCGCTTTTGCATGCGGTCGCGACCCCGCTGAGGATACGGCCCGCCGTATGAAACGGCAGGCCACTACACAAAGAGACCTACCCAAAAGAGGCACTTCTCACTTTATAGAACCCTACTGTCTCCCCCCTAGAGGGGAGACGGATTCGAAACAGAGGCGCGCGTGAGAACACGCACGCCGCCTCCCGGACCTGGTGCTGAACGGATGGCGGGCCCACAAAGCCCACCACCCCCAGGTCAAACCTCAGGGTGGCTGGAGCTCATCTCGCGCCCTCCAGCGCCCGGCTCTGCGGTTGGGGAGAGGGTTTAAACGCTCCCTCTCCCGCTCCGCCGCCTCCTTGATGGAAATCACTTCCTCGCAGAAGGAGGCGACGGCTTTCCACGACCTCTCACTCTGGATCATAGACTGAACTACAGCCGGGAGCGAGAGGGCAACCGATCCGACTGCCGCGATCAACTCACGGCGCTGCGATGCCCAGGCGGGGCAAACCGCCAAAGTGTGCAGCGCCGTGTCCTCAACAACGTCACGGCAGTCGCCGCAGTGGTGACAACCGTGCGTCTCTTGCCGGCGTATACGAAACAGGAACTGGCCAAAACAACCGTGGCCAGTCATTACCTGTGTCAGCCGGAAGGAGAGGGCGCCATGCCGCCTCTCCAGCCACTCCTCAAACTAAAAACAACTTTCGCTTAACCTATCGCTAAGTGAAAGTAACGGTCCTTCTATGATAATATCTTATAATTAATTTTCTATGATAATATTATTTAGGCCCTCTAATGACAGATATCATTTTGCGCTAATTGGCACATCTGTCACGCTATGTCCGAGTTTTATGCGTGATATCGGCGCGTATGATTAAAATGACAATATCTCAAAAATTTTGTATGGGAGCTATATATAAAACTTATGGCGTTAAAATTGCTATGAAATAAACTAACAGATTATGTATGAATCAGTATAGTTTTACCTTGCAATATATTGATAATTCTAATTTGAAATTAGGGTAATCTAATTTTCTCAGTTTATTGGATAAAAGTCATGATTATTATAAAATAAAACCATTATATCAATATGTTTATATTTCTTGTTACTAAAAGATACATTGTTATTCAATACACAATTGAAAAAACACACCCTGGCATACATATTTTTCACACCACAAGCTTCACAAAAACAAGCCCCATTTTTACGACCCGAGCGCCGCACAAAAAAATGGGGAAGTTTATACTTCAGTTCCGTGAATACAGTAGGCTAAGTGGTTAGGGATATAACTTATTCTATAGTTTGGTTCACATACTTATCACAGACAGCGTTTCAGCTGTTAATAATGTTTAATTTACGAGATTCGAACTAAAAAACCAAGCACTTGAAAATAAGCTCAAAAAAGTTCCTTCCAAACTTTGGATCACACAGCAAATTCTGTTGCATTATATAAAATATAAATTATTTATTCTACAATTTAATGATATTTGCTAATCGAAAACACAATAAAAAGGTATGTTGCTATACAAAAACATTTCAGAAATCAACAAACAAAACAGACAATTTCACAGAAAAATACGAATTATACGCTATCATAGTATGGATACGACTAATAATATTACATATTAAAATAAATTAAAAACATTATTTTAATCAAATTAAAAACGTTGTAGAACCCATAATATCTCTTTAGAGATAAATAAAAAAGTCCGTAAGCAACTTACGCTGCTGGCGAGGGCACCGAATATGCCGCCGCGCCGGTGAGAAAATTAATTCATCGGGTGTCACCGATGCTACCTCATCCACCACTTACATATCTCTATACCAGCTAGTGGAGGCGGTCGGTGGTGGTGGAGTTTGTGGTGCAGGCGCCAGGTTAGATCTAGATGGACATTTTAAAATTAAAGTTGAAATTTGCCACTACGCCATCGAGGCCATTGTAACACTCAAAATAATTTTAATTAGTGAGAAAGATAAAAAAGCGTTACAAAACATAAAAACTAACTCGTCAATAGTTCGCGGTCCAGGTCTCTCTTGGTGAATGGGGAGATGTGCAAGGCCAGCGCGCCGTCCACCACGTCGGCTACGTAGACCGCGACCACGTGTCACCACCATCTCATCTCCCCCAACCACCATGCCGCTGGAACCCGTGCCACCTCGCACACGCACACCTCTACCGCGTCTCCCTCCGCGTACGTGAGGACGTCTTGTTACACTAGTTATATAATTAAATCCATAAAAAAAATTCAGGACAATACAACACGAAAAATTTTCACCTAAAAATATTCCACATATTAATATTCAAATCGTCAAAAGTCTTATCCAATTCATTTTACCGAACAAAACCCAAACAAGTTGGCGGTTGACCGCTTATTCCTGTCTTTCAACCGACCTTTAAATGGTCGATTTGAGTAGAGTATTTTTCATTACAATATTTTGCAAAATCTAATCGAAAATATAAAAATTAAATGCGTAATACGTATTTAGTAACGTATATTAATAATAATACTGTCGGCAGTTTACTATCTTTATTATAGTGAATTTATCAGGTATTTTTTATAGGCGAGATTAAAGAAATTTATGGCTACACTTAGTAAACTTAATAATAGCTTCTCAGATATATAGTTTTACTGATGATCAGAGTCGTATGCTATGTAAGCTCACTGACTCGTCTATGTATCTTTGTTACTAAGTAATAGTTGCAGCACAAATATTTGCATGGCTGTTTGTGTCACGGAATTATTAGGTAGTTGCCTAAGTAATTGTCTAAAACAGAATAATGTTTGACATAACGACTTTGAACAATTTAAAAAATCGCATCGCCATCCCTACTGGCGATGATATAATTTGCATATAAAAATTGTTTTCATGAATCAATTCGACTCGTGAACTCTAAAATTAATCCACATTATATAATTTGTTTTCTAATCCAGAGCTGATAGCAGATATTACGAAATTTGGAAAATTAAGATCGATTATTCGTAAAACATAATTGGATGGCTTAGTTCTAATAGTCACTAAGTCCATTTTTATCGATATTAAGATTACCAGGTCAAAAAATTTGCTTTTTGCTTTGCGTTTTTCTCTATGGATTGACTTAATTTATTTTTCAATAAAATGACGCTAGATGGAGTTTTACTAATTCTAAACATCACTAAATCCTCTCAAATAAATTCAGTAAGTAACTAAATCTAAATTTAACCAAGAATCCATTGACTTTTTATTTTAAAGTCAATAAGTCCATGTATTTTAAGCTATGTGTTCTGGTCACCCCAGAGTCGTTATTTTTTCACTGTTTGAAATCAACCAAGTATGTGGAAAATATAACTTTAAAATTATTTTATAGTTTAAAATGTATTAATATTGTGAAGAAAGACTTATTTGATTTTCAAAATGGACTAGGATAAACTGAAACGGTAAGTAAGTTCTTCGGAATATGTGAGTCACTTTTATTAAACTTTGTAGGTACCTATAATGTAGTGTAATTATTGTAAAATTTTAACAATTTGCTATTTATATTTTAGACTTATTAAAGAGAGTGGGCTATTTGATGAGACTGTCGATGATTATGATTCCTCTAGTAGTGAATGGACCCCGGAAAATGAAACTATAAACAAAGGTTTTAGACATGTATCAACCTCCGCTATGATTAATGTGGAAAACGTCCAGTAGTTGTGGTATGTATAGTAATTTTATACCTACCCACCCACATCTAATAAATATTTGAGTTATTATCCACATTCTGTTTTAACAACCGACTTTAAAAAAAGAAGATTCGCAATTATATATCTATGTATGTAATATAATCCGAACTGCACTAAATTAACATACTAGCAATACCTCGCCGTTTCACCCGCGTAAGTCCCAATCCCGTGGGAATATTCGGATGAAAAGTCTCTAGCTATTCACATATAAAGTTTAATCGCAATCGGTTCAGTAGTTTTTAAAATATAACCTAATACGTTTGAATGTGACGAAAAAGTACCTACCTTGCTAAAAACTTATTTTGAAGTCAGCTTATATTTTTTTTAGTTCACGGATTGACAATGGTATTACGAAAAATAATGTGATAGAGATACTGATACACATACACATAATATTGTCAGAAAAATAAACGAAAAATTAATCGAGTTAAATGAAAAAACGGGAAATATTGAAACAGACAATGATGCGGATGATGTGTAAAAGAAATAGAAATTAATAATGGAGTAAATAGTGAAAATAATTGTCTATCTTTCGAAAATACTAAAATGAGAAATATTTTAAATGAGGTAACTGGCGAGTTTCATGAGATAGATAAAATGTATGAAGAAGTCGAAGAAGTAATGGGAAAACGAGGACAAAAAAGAACACGTGAGCCACAAAATTGGAAGAAAAATATATAAAAACATCATGAACCATGTTCGGCGCGAAATACCAAAATGAAAATTCAACTGTAAAGAAAAATTATCAGAAAAAGAGAAGGACAATATTTTCAACAAATTCATTAATTTGTCTTCACATACTAATCAAAATATATATTTGCAAAGTTATCTACAAGAAATCAATCCTGCAAGATTTCGCCCAACAAAATCTACGTCAAAGGCAAGGCCGCGAAAGATTTTTAAATACCATGTTAGCCTGAATAACAGAACCGTGATATTATGCCAACAAGCTTTTTTGGCCATACATGGCATTAAAAAAGAAAGGCTTCAGCGCAAAGTGCAACAAAAAGATAAAGACACTGCCGACTTCAGAGGAAAGCAAAGTCATTCTACTTATAGCCAAGATGTTATAAAGAAAGTACACGATTTTATTGAAGCTATTCCAGCAAGAGATTCTCACTACTCCAGAGAATCTAGTAGACATAAAAATACATCGATTCAAATTTATCACTTGCTGAACTACAATTTGAATGAATTTAAACAAGATAACCCTGAAACAAATTTTAAGTACAGTAAGTTCAATGAGATTTTAATAAAGATTTTATTATTGTTTCGGACACCCTAGAAAAGACATTTGTGCAACCTGCGAAATGATTAAAGTTCAGATTGATTTTGCAACAGTAAACAAAGACTTAAAAATGTCTGGCTGGGGTAATGTTATTATCGTTACCCCAGCAGGAAATGTTTTTGTGTAATAACTAAAAAACTACACGTGCAACAAATTTAAAAATGTGCGAAACAATTACGGAATCTGGGCAACTAATTATCTATAACATTTATATTACTATTTTCGACATTATTTTGCTGGGGTAACGCACACGGTAAAATCACGGCATTTCCCACCGATTGCTATCAACCAATGATACCATTAAAACCAGCAAAAATTCGAGGTATTAAGAAACTTCTTGAATATGTTGAAAAACGTCGATTTTATGATGAGATACTGTTAACAGCTTCATCTTCAGAGAGAGAGAGAGAGAGAGAGAGAGAGAGAGAGAGAGAGAGAGAGAGAGAGAGAGCAGGAAAATGAAGATAACGATATGCAAGAAGAAATTGACGAATAAAATACATGTAATAAAATTCGTAGGTACTGTTTGTCATTCTAAACTAAATATTTAAGATAACATTAAATTTTTTGATTTTTTGTTAATTATTAGTTAGGATGATATGTCACCAACTCCAAAGAATTTTGTTAAGAAATCTCTTACTCCATGTCTTTTGCGATAAAGCCCAAAATTTAAGTGACTTATATTGGACGTAATAATGGATATATATTTTTTTAAAACGTCAGTTCGAAGGTTGTCACGCAGATCGGTCGTGTGTGTCTCCGCGGCTCTGCTCGTGGCGCCCCTTCTTTGGCTTCACCTCCCCGGGCGGCAGCTTATATAGCGCGGCTGCGCCCTGGTTCTCGAGTAGTTTATGTACTCCTACCGAAATTTGTAAATCTGGAATTAAAAGGTTACCAAATATATTATTATACCAAATAAATATATTTTTTAAATAAACGAATCGTTTTAAAATCAGATATTTGCCCTTCAACAGACATATTAGGAAAATGGAATTAGTGACTTTTAGAACTAAGCTATCCAATTATGTTCTTTAAATAGTTATTTTAGAGAAGTTATACAAGTAAAATAATTAAGTATACTTCAATTTTATTACATTTCGAGAATTGATGGCAAATCTAAAATCATGATACTAATCCTATATTAAATCGAGATCGATTGCAAAAACTGACAACCCTAAATTGATTAAAGTATTGCAACACCGAACGAATAAAAAACTAAACTGCCTCAATTCCTAAACTGGTCGTTGGTCAAACGTGCAACAAGGTCTAGTTATACTACTATAGCTTTGGAATTTCACATTTTTCGTAAATACTGTGAAAGATTATTTTCATTAAGTGTATTATGCGGACATCGCAAATGTTAAAACATTACAAATACTAAAATTGAAGTGGATGAATACAAAGACAGTTGGATACGTCATGTCGCCATTTTGTTAAGGTCATCGTAAGTTGTTCAATCAATAGAAAACTTGTTGTTATTTGTTGAAACAAGTTATTTTTATTATTTTGCACTACAATGTCTGACAATAGTTCTAAAGAACCGCCGTTACAAACGATGAACGGCATGCCACCTAACCATAACCCGTGGTTCTATGGCATCTATCCACAATACAACGGTTATCACGGTGCTATTTGTCCTCCGTATTATAACCAGTACTTCAACCAAATGGGCAACAACGGAAGCTTCCCCAACAATTCTCACCAATATCATCAGAATAAAGATCAAAAGCCTGACCTAATTCATCCTCAATTTACCAAACCGCCGCCGTCGACACCTTTGCTTGGGATGTCTCCCTTAGATTCTAGTCGTCCTTTCTTTAATCAACCTCCGATCAGATTTAATCTTAATAATGTTAGGAAACCGGCGCCTCTCCCTCTTAATGAAAACCCACTCCTCTCAAACAATGGTCCTAAAAAGAAGCGCAAGAAGGGTAATAACAACAACAAAGGAAATGAGGGCAATTTGGGCTCCATGAATGACATACTACCACCTTTGCCAGACCATCCCCCACCTTTACCACCCTTACCTCCTCCAGATCTGCCAAAGCCACCCCCCCCACCTCTTGATCTTCCATTACCTCCTCCGTTGGCAACTGAGGACATACCTCAACCACCAGAACCAGAAGGGCATAGCCACAATCTAGAAACTGCAGATGAAATGAAAGATGAAGAAATAACATTAAAAAATAATAATTCTTCTAACTTCTTTAAATCTGCATCCATGCCAAACACTGCAGGCACATGGCCTGAAAGTTTAGAAAGGTACATCAAAAGATGCTATGAAAAATGTAAATCAGCTTTTGATCGTGATCAAATTGATATTTGCCTAAAAGGAAGGATTACTGCTGCAGCAAATAAAGATGAGATATGGACTAGGAATTGGGATGATGAACCTATACCTAGTGTCCATAGTGAACGCAATAATCTGTCTGTTAAACCTGTGCGAGGTACATTAAGTTTGTACCAGAAACCTGAAAATGTAGTTGAACCACCTAAAAGCAGGCCTCTTCCAAATGGTCGAGGGTTTGTTGGGCATAAAAATTCTCCACAGAGAAGACGACGCCCTCATTCTAGGAGTAGGTCACATTCGAGAAGTCCTACTAGAAAGAGGCTAAGGTAATTATTTCTTTAAAATATCTGGTTATGTGGTTTGCCTATGTATGATCAGTAAGTATTAATAATTTTTATATGGTTACAGCGCATCTTCTGCTTCTGGTGATGAGGTGGAGGAAAAGAGGTCTTCAAAGGGCAAGGCACGACAGAAAGTTAAAGACAGACTATCTTTAGATCAGAAGAAGACAGATAAATATCAAAAAAATTCTAATAAAAAGAAACCTCCCTTTGAGTTTGTTGTTGAAGATTTTCAGGGTAATGCTGAGAAGTTGCTGAAGAGAGCTGAAAGGTTTGGTAATTTGAATTTGTCTAGTGTACCTTCCATAGCCAGTTCTATCCAGGGAGGACCTAAACGTCAAGAGCCATCTGCCAGGAGACCTATAATTCAGGATACTGAAGGAGATTATGAAGACAATAATGTGCACATAGTA
The DNA here is from genome assembly GCA_963675205.1 of Catocala nupta. NCBI lineage: Eukaryota > Metazoa > Arthropoda > Insecta > Lepidoptera > Erebidae > Catocala > Catocala nupta. The sequence goes on from OY776095.1 coordinate 16,452,338, forward strand.
GGCACATGCTTAGACATTGAAAAGTCATTTTTAAGATTAACTAGAGCACCGGAAGCTTCTGAAGTCCGGCCCTTATCTGTATTAATTAATTCATTGAAGAATGTAAAGCAGAGGTGGATAGACAACCAAGATTACAGATATGCATGTGATCAATTGAAATCAATTAGGCAAGATTTAACAGTAAGTATTTTGTTGTTTTTATATTTTTAATATTTTATGACAATTTATATTCTTTACAAATATTTGAGAAAATATGATATATTATTCTGTAAGTTGGTTTTACATTTTTTATACAAACAATCCATAATGTTGTACTTCCATTCTTTATAACTATCAACAAGAACAAATAGACATTTGATGCATTGTATTTTGATTGCAGGTACAAGGAATAAGGGATGGTTTCACAGTTGAAGTTTACGAAACACATGCTCGGATTGCTCTTGAAAAGGGTGATCATGAGGAATTCAACCAATGCCAAACACAACTTAAAATGCTTTACTGTGAACTGCCTCATTGTGCAACTAATATTGCAGAGTTTACAGCATACAGGATATTGTATTATATCTTTACTAATAATACCTTAGGTTGGTTTTATCAGTAAATATATTTTTATTGAGGTTTTATAATTATGTTTTTAAATCAAATCTAACAAAATTACATTCTTTATTTTCAGATATAGGTACAATGTGTAAAGTACTGCCAAAAATTAGTGAACAGACTGATGAATGTATGATACACGCAATGAAAACTCGATATGCATGGTCCTTAGGAAACATGCGTAGTTTTTTCAGGCTGTATAAGAATGCTCCCAAGATGGCTGGATATCTTATGGACTGGTTTGTGGACAGGGAACGAAAGAAGTACTTGAAATACATCATAAAGTCGTACGTCCATTATTTAATTATTATTTTAAATTTGGTTTTGGTGCTATGTTTTTTAATAACAGCAATAGGTCTATTACAAAGCAAATATATTAAATTTCAACATATTACAGTTAATAACATCTTAGTATTCAAATGTTAGTAATATCACTGCATTCAACTTATTCATTTATGAACTAATTATTCATCAGCTTATCATTCATAATTTCATTTCATTCATCATTTCATTTTGCATCTGCACATATTTGAAGGTGATATCAGGTTTAATCATTAAATTATTATTTTAATTTTCTTTACAGTAACAATAATTTTATATTCTTTAAGTACAGTATAAATATTAAGTATAAAAATATTGCATAAAATATCATGGCATAAGTTAGTGTACATATTTTACGCGAATCAAACATTATCATCAAAATTGTCTTATATCTATCTATCTTTGGTGTATCGCCTCAGTAGTGTTGATTTTTTTTGAAGTGCTTGAAGTGATAGTTCATCCCATGTTTAAGTATGAGTAAATCTCTATATAATATAAAGACAGAATGAGAAAATTGCTCAAGGAATTTAAAATAAATGGGTAGGCATAGATTGAGCCCTGTTTAAAACGCATAATATGTTGCATAGAACTGCACGGATGGCGCAAGAGACAAGTGTTGATCTTTTCGCTGCCGCCGCGCTAAGTTTTGTGGGTTCAAACCTCACTCGAGACAAATATTTATGTGATCCGAAAATGAATCAGTCTGGGTATCTTTTGTATCCGATAATAGTATGTTTATACTATCCCCGCAAGAGCAGCGATAGCTCAGTAGGGAGACCAACAGACTGCATTGCAGAGCTATGCAATGCTCTGACTTACGGCAGTTATATGACTTTTCGAAATTATGTGCGTATTGATTAACAATTATCGCCTGCTCCGTGCCTCGGAGAGCACGTTAAGCCGTCGGTCCCGGCTGCCATGAACATCTATGGCAGTCGTTATTGGGGAAGTCGACACAAAAGATCTCACTGGGTCGAAGTGTCGCGGGTCTGTACTGACTGGCCCCTACACAAGATAAGATGAAGATCCCTCGCAATATAGGGCAAGATGCAAACAAACGGCAGAGTTGTCCTCTAAAAAGGTTACTCTGCTGAAAAAAACGCGTACAGTCGTAGGTACACATAAATTATGAGGAAATGGATCTGGCAAAATAACTGCAAAGTAATAACAAAACTGGTTAGTTAGTGGACACACACATTAGTGTGCCATTGTTACATACCAAGAAATATTTAGCTATATAATTTATATTGAATAAGATATGGTATATTTCATTTAATAGTATTATTATATTGGGCTATACCTATGTGTCTCAATATAGGCTGTGACGTATTTACGTTTTTTTTTATTAAGATGCAATACAGTCTCTTCTTCTGGAATAAATCCATAAACAACAACCTAACACGAAATAGGGTTGTTATATAGGTATTCATATAAAGTATATATAACAAGGGAGAGTCAGAAAATTATATAATCTAATTATTAAATCATTAGTAAGCCATGCGGTTAAATATACATTATGTCATCAATACATTTCGTAATGATCTTATAGTCATTTGGAAATAGTGAATTTTGTTATTAGGAAATAGGATAATATAATATACAAAATTATACACAAAATTTCATGTAATTATTTGGTTATGGTTACTTATTTAATCATTTGATTGATATTATTGAATCATAATGATTTAGGCTGAATTCTTAATTCCAATCAAAATACTTGATATGTTGGATAATTTCCAGAACATGTTTGGATAGAATTAAAGCTAATGGTGTTAGTGAAATTATGCCAAAACATATTATTACATAACATTTTTAATATATTATATGATTAATGAAATGCAGTAAAATGTTGGTGAGAGCGCCAGCAGTCATACAACATTTATCTACATTTCTTGATAAAATAACATGGCATACTGTGTCATATTAGTGATGATACCAAAAGTTAGTTTTAGCTAAAATAAAAATAAGCACCATTTGATTAGAAACAATAGGAAATATATGCCAGCCTTGCTGGTCGTGTTTTATTAACATTGTCTTTTATGTGCAGCTACAGACAGACTGTTCCTGTGGACTTCATCGTTCGAGAGTTGGCGTTTGAGTCCAGTTCTAAAGCATTAGAATTCTTAAATCAATTCCCACTTTCTTACACTGGTGATCAATCTCACATTGATTGTAAAGCCAGTCAACCTGTTGTTGCGAGTCTCTAACATTTTCTGCATGGATGTCCAGTTAGATGTCCAGTTGTATTAGCTTGGTGCGTGGTTATGTAACGCTGCAGTGCTGCAGGTTTACAGCCTGATTGCAGATCCACTGTGCATACCTATCAGCAGTGTCTTCATCGTCAGTCAGCATAGTTTACATCTTAATTTTAATCAGCTTTGCTAGGATGAGGCGGCCACAAAATGCATTACTTGTCGACTTGTACAGCAGAAATGGAACAGCATTGAAGAAATATTTATTTTAAAATAGGCGCAAAGTGACAACTCCACACAAGAATGGGAAGATTTAAATATGAACAATAAAAGTGTGAAAGTGATAAAAGACTTGTAAAGGATTTATTGTGAAGGACCTAAGTGTTAACTTTTTTATCTTTTATGTAGATAATATTAATTTTAAACAATTATGATTTTATAAAACCACGCAATTTAACGTATTTTATAGAACTAGTTAATAAATGATTCTCGTTTTTATATATTGCTTTTTATTTTATCCCATCTAGAAGAGTTCGTCTGTCATTTTTATAAAGATGACAGTGCTCTAGTCAACCTATATGTATTTTCAGTTCACATTTCTTTAGTCCTATAGACGCAGAGAGGTTATTGCATTCCAGCGTAACAAAGTGTAGAGTATTATTTAGATTTGATTATATTAACGTGACTGATATTAACAACGCTTTTCAATTTCTGAAATCTAAAAATACGGAAGATTTCTGGGGTATCTTCGTTAAGGTCGTAAAAAGTATAAAAGATACAGTTGCTCCATATTTAAGTGGGTTATTAAGTGTGTAGATTCGGGCACTTTTGCAGATTTCATGAAAAATAGTAAAATCATACCTTTATTTAAATCCGGTAGTAAAACTGATCCTAGTAATTTTAGGCCAATATCAATTCTACCAGCTTTTAGCAAAATATTTGAAGTCATACTCGAGCAATTACTTAGACATTTAATTTAAATAGTCTCTTCCACGACAACCAATATGGCTTTACTAAGGGTCGTTCGACAACGGATGCAGGAGTAGTTTTACTCAAACATATATACAGAGCGTGGGAAAACTCACAAAATGCTTTTGGTGTTTTTTGTGACCTCTCAAAAGCATTCGAATGCGTCTGTCATGATACGCTCATGCGGAAACTAAGGCATTACGGTGTTCAGAGTAATGCACTGGATGTAATTACGTCGTACTTGAATAACAGGATCCAGTGTGTAGAATTCAATGGTTCGAAATCAAACAGCTTACCTATAAGGCTAGGGGTGCTGCAAGGTTAGATTTTAGTTTTTTTTAATTTATATAGACGATTTACCTTTTTATTTGAACAATATTTATGACGTGGTACTATTTGCTGACGATACTTCTTTAATATTTAAAGAAAATAGGAATGGGGACCATTTTGACGAAGTAAACAGTGTATTGATTCAAGTAACAAAATGGTTGACTTAAATAATTTAGTAGGTAGGTACTGAACGCCATAAAAACAAAATGTGTTAAATTCACACTGCCTAATGTAAAACATCTTGGTCCTAGCATAACATTGAACGGTGAGGTACTGGAAGCAATAGAAACCACAGTGTTTCTGGGCATTACACTTGATTCAAAGTTACAGTGAAGTGCGCACATATCTTAACTCTCAGCAAAATTAAGTTCGGCCGCTAAAGCCATTAGAAAAGTCCGTGGATTAACTGACGTTGATACAGCCAGATTAGTTTACTTTAGTTATGTACTTTCACAGCGTTATGTCTTATGGAATATTATTATGGAGTAAAGCAATATTACAAAGTATATTATTTATATTGCAAAAAAGAGCTGTGCGTGCTATTTATCAATTAGGAACTAGAATCCCGCTCAGAGAAAAAATTAAGAATATAGGTATTTTAACTGTAGCATCACAATATATTTATTTTAATATTATGCACGTCCGTCAAAATATACATTTATACATAAAAAATAGTGGCATACATCATATCAATACTAAAATATAAATTATGTGTTCCATTCTACCGTCTACATAAAGTTCATGGTTTCTTAATGGGTCTTGGTATAGGTACGTTTTTATAATAAAACTCCGACCAATATTCTAGAATTATCAGAGAAGACATTTAAAGTTAAAATTAAAACTTACTTAATTTCTAAAGCATATTATAATAGGTATAGATGATTATTTGAATGACAAACATCCATGGCACTAATATTTGCATCAGATCACAGGACGTTAAATGACAAATACCTACTTACAACGCTTATTTTTTTGTAATGTTACACCTTGTTTAAGCTAGAATTTACATTGTTGTTACACTCAGTCGTATTTTAATCATAGATTACAATACTGATTTTAATCAAGAAGATTGTGCAATGAAGACTACTCGTGATCATGGACAGTTCCATAAAGTTTTCTGTTGATTATTCTGAGTTCGCATGCCAAGGACCGTCATGCTCACTCAAATGTCACTGCTTGTGGTGGCGTCATGGACCGGGTCGTTCCCTTCCCTTCAATGAAGCGATGGCGGGCGATGGCCGGCCCATGCGTCGTACTCGTGAACGGGTGCTACTTGTGGTGACTGGTCGACCTTGGTTTCGTGGCATTCGATAATCTACTTACTAAATTTTTATTTAAACATATTAAACTACGGACCACGATCATGCCTTGTCTTGATTATGTACCTACATGTAAGTGGATGCTCGTATTTACCATACCTACTGCTGCTTTAAAGGCTACCATTAAATTTTATTAAATTCTTGGGTATGTTCAGTAGTAGTTCATGGAGAAATGGTTGCAGGCACTAAATGTAAATTCACAGAATTTCTTTTTGTGTAACTGACATTCATAAGTGTTACCTTGTAACCTAACTTTAATAAATCGATTTAGTTTTATTTTTTACTAATTCGTCGAAGTATCCATAACTCAGTTAACTGAGTTTTCACGAAAACAACAAAACACTCAGTAGGTAGGTATATAGTAGTTGTTAAGCATATACCTATGTACTTACCTAGTTTTCGTCTTTCCTGTATAGTAGCAGAATTTAGTTTTCTAGCCGACCATATTTCATTAGTGAATATTGACAAAGTATAATACATAAATAAATTAATGTGAAAAGCTAGAAGGCAACTTTGACATAGACTGGCAGGGTTGAAAATGTCAATGCGAGAGAAGACATAATATTAACCTAATACCCATATTTCAGCCATAATTAATATAGGTGAATATCTAAATATAATGAGTTAGTTCAACAACTACATTGTCAGTCACTCTGCCCAGCGATCCATAACAATGAATATATCAATAATGTACGGTACATATTGGTCCAATCAACTGCCGCTTGTTATAGAATGTAAGTTGAATGTTATTGTGTGCAAGAATAGGTCTAATTTTGGCTATCCAAATAAAAATAAGGTGGTATGGGGTCAGCAAACAATTGACTAAGTGACATTTTTATCAATAATGAGGTTAATACACAATGGCATAGTAAAATCATAATTCTTCCATGCCACACTGATCTAAGTGCTCTTCAGATCTTACTTCCTTGAGGGATCACAAAATCTCACTATAGAATTGGTGCGGTCTGCAAACTGATGATGATGTAATGAGATGCACTTATATCACTGTGATCCCAATTTTATAACCCAATTGTAAGCGTTTATAAAAACCAAAGTGATCTAAGTGCAATAAAGAAACAATACAGTAATCGTGTAGTTATTGACCTCATTTTTATTAAAGATAAGCATCTGAAACTTGCAGGCGAAGTACGAACTGCGCTGCGTGACTGCAGAAAGCAAAAACGTTTTACAGTGCGAGATATGAAAATAAGTTTTTTTGAAAGCCTTACTGGACTGTTCAAAGATTATCTGATTGTATTATGAGAAGGTGCGAAAATTTCTATAAAGAGAAAGATAAAATTTTGTAAAAATTCAAATTTAAATCAGTTATAAAACATGAAACGGTTGATTTGAAACCAAATAATATGGGTTCCGAAACTTTCTTTTTAAACCTTAAGAATTATATAGGATGGGCGTACCAGTCGCAAACCAGTTAAGGAATTTTTTTTTTTGAAATGCTCTATATTGGAAATATGTAGCTTTCATGTAGAAAAGTACATAAAAAGTTGTTTGTTGTTTACTTACCCTGCCATAATGATAGATTATTTGAGTCCAAATATTAAAGCTTTTTAATTATACCATGAAACATATAAAAAACGGGAGTGTGCCTATTTTTGACCAGTGTGCTCCAATGATTGACCATACTTTTGCACCTATAGTTGACCACTGAAAAAGTTATGTAAAAAAGGTAGCTAATTCAAAATAAAACACGACTATTTTACAAAAATTGACTTTAATGTATTAATTAAATGTTTATATAAAACTACAACTAATTTTAATGGCACAGTCGTATGAAAATTATTTATAACTTAATTAAAATTATATTTATGAGTATCATCAATCACAGTCGTACTTATAATCAAATAAATCAGTCTCATCATAAGAGGTGACTTTAACAAAATAATAGTGTATTGAAATAATTCAAAACCGTAAATTATAAAATCTTAAAAAATGGTAACAATGGGTTTTGTAGAACTAGAAAACTGTATCTTATATCCATTGCAAAAATTTGGCCATTTCTTCAACCTTGTACGAACCTCTGCTATTTATAGAAACAGGTGCTCTTATAACTTCCACTATGCTGTCAGGCTCGTACCATAAGGTATCCTCTTTTTCAGGCCATTTGAAAGTGGTCGCAGATGATAACACCATAGTACTGACTTCAGCGTTACATCCGTCAATGTTTTTAATTTGACCAGGGAAGTATTCACCTTCATACTTGACAATGACATATGATCCCACTTTTAGGCTATCTTCAAGGCTTGTTGGTTTTCGAGCATACACATTCAATGGAATATCATCTTCCGAATCAGATTCCACTGAAACATTCAATGAAATATCATCTTCCGAATCAGATTCCACTAAAACTTTTCTCTTAATCCTTTTCCTTTTAGGTTCCTCTTTTTTTGCTTTATCTTTCAACATGTTCTTCTCTGCACGAGCTAATCTTTTCTTTTCTTTTTCTTCCTTCTCTTTATTTTTCTCCTCCCAATACTTCACCCACTGAGACGCACCAATAGCATCCGGTAAACGCTTCTTTGATGACTTTTTCTTACTATTGTTTTTTAAAGGAGACTTAGTAGGCCACAGAATAGCGTTGCAAAATGCTGGGCTTATTGGCATCTTCGAAGAGCCGGGCTTAGGGTTCTCTTCATTTGGGGTGCCTTTGGCTTTTGGTGGTGTTGTTCCAAGATTATTTTGTGGGGGTAGGTTAACTAGATTTTCTTCTGGCTGTTGATTTGATGGTCCTGGTCCAAAATCAATTAAAGATGCTCCCTGTAATAAATTTGGTGAAATCGGACTTGGTGTTCGTTGCTCTCTTGGAATTTCAGGACTGCCGAGAATCTCGATTTCAAGAATACTATCATGTTCTTCAATCTGCTCATCTGCACAAGGAAATGAAGCAGTGCCTTCGGTTTCTTGAAAGTTCTGCCTGATTTTACGCCATACATAGAAAAGTTCTTTGGCTGATTCTTCTCCAGTCCACGGTTCATTAGGATTGACGGCTCGAAATTCTTGTACATGTCTTCGCGACATAAGAGATTCAAAATACAGAGCGTGTTCTACGCTTATTTCAGCAGGTTTATCTATGGCACTGTGTCTGCTTATATTGCTCATGCATTTAGTGTAGTCTATAGCATCAACGTTGAACGGATACAAACCGCATTTGCGAAATCCATTGCAAATAATTTCAGAAGTTGCAGCTTTCATTGCAATTCTTAGTAATGGAGCAAATTGAGCCCTGGTTACAACTCTGTTTCCAGTCTCAGATTTCCACTTATGGACAATCTTGTTCCATGAATTTTTTGATGGTCTGAAAACCGACACATCCGCCGGCTGTATTATATGAGTCGCATTAGGATGTAGGGCATACAAAATAATTTGATTTTCATTACAAAGTTGACTGACTTCGTAAGTTATATGCGATTTGTGACCATCGATTAGAAAAAGAACAGGAAACTTGACATTGGATTGCCGTAATGCTGGTAGTAACGTATTGGCAATGTAGCCATGAAAAACTCTGGATGTCATCCATCCTTTTGGTGACTTACCGCTGGCCCAATCTCCTGGTATATTTCGCACTATTTCAAGAGGAATCCTTTCATATGGGTAAATAATCAGGACCGGCAAGACTTTTCCGGATGCTGAAAAAGTTCCCAAGACAGTAATGCTTTCTTTATTCTTATCTTTAATTTCGTAGAAATTTGCCATTCCCTTAGGACCCAACACCAAACCCGACGTAGGACAAAGATTGAAACCAGATTCATCGCCATTTATAATTCTATCAGGTTCCTCTAGTATGTCTTCGGCATTTTCAGATATTAAGAATTCTCTTAAGCCAGAGTGCCATTTTCTCAGGCTTTCTTCCGTTACCCGGCTTCGCGCTGAATTTATAGACTCAGCATATCGCTGTGTCACATCTGGATGTCTTTTCAAAAAGCTAGAAAACCATTTTCGTCCAGGTTTCCCATTGTTAAATGGATTTCTCCGACCGTCCTCTTCTATTATTTGGCTAACTGTTTCCAATAAACGTTCCTTTGTCAATGGTATTCCCTTTTTAGCATTAGCATTAATCCACCTAGTTAATAATAACTCTTCTTGTGGGGTCAAAATAGTTGGTGGTCCCATTTTGCGCTGTACAGGATGTCTCAATTTCAATTTATTTATGACCGTCGAGTGAGGGATTTGGTACTTACGGCATGTCTCCCTTATTTTAGCGCCTTTGCCTATTTCTTCGAGACATTTCATTAAATCTTCGTTGGTATATTTAAAAAATACTTTTTTCGGAGGCATCATCAACCTAAAAAAACGAGCAACAAACTTATAATTCTAATCTGGTCATACATAGGAACACTTTTTTTATTACTATGTACCATTAACAAACCAGTGGTCAATTACTAGAGCACATTGCTTATAACGACTATAAAGATAGGCTTGGAGCTCTAAATTGTCAAACAAAAGCATCGCTATGAAAAAAATTATAAACAAACAAAACACCATAGACAACCAGATGCAAACCAGTTGGTCAACAATAGGAACCCAGTACAAAGTGTGCTCCAGAAGTTAACCATCGTTGAAAATACTTAATAATGTCATTATTTATTAAAAATAATAGCATATAGCAGTTAAATAAACACAACATTTTCTAAATAATATCATTTTCTGAACGTAATTACGCAAAAATAGGTGATTTTGAAGGATTTCTCTTACCATGTAAACGTGCACTTCTAACTGTAATGGCGGCTGGAAGGCAACTAACCGAGGTACCAGTGTAATAAAAAGAACAAGATAGCTATATTTTTCTTTCACTCTCGCAAAAAGTACGTTCGGAAGTTTGGTAACAGTCTGGGCAACCTTACAAAACAATTGAATTCTTAAAAAATGCCCGCCATTTCAATTTATTCAATTTAGCATGCGAATGGTCAACCACTGGTATCTGGTTTGGGACTGGCACACCCATCCTACCTACCGGAAAAAGCCTCCCGAACCAGACTAAGTAATATCATATAAAAAATGCAAGACATAAGAAACATTCTAAAATTCGTCCCTGCCATCCATCATCAGTTTTACTTGACATTACCACATGTTCCTAGAAGAAGAGGCAACCAGGGAGGCGGGAGCATTATATAATAATAATAATAATAAATAAAATACTTTATTTCTTTATCAACAGGTTAAAACACAAACGTTGTAGAGGCCTCTCTTTTAAGTATATGAATACTTGTGACAAAAGACCCCACTCTTCCATATCTTTAAAATTTAGACATAGCCTGTGATTAAAGTAAAAATAACAATCTTAATATTTTAATAACAATATGAAAAAAAATGTATTTAAAAAGGGAAAACATAAAGAAACATAAAAACAGAATATTAAAAAGAGATAATATAAAAGTATGTTGGTGTGTGTGAGTGTGTGCGCGTGTGTATGTGTGTGTGTGCGCGTGTGTATGTGTGTGTAGCTGTTGTGTGGATGTGGTATGTGGTCTGTGTGTGAATGTAATCTTACTCATAAACTACTGCCTATTTTAATGATTGAAGAAGTGCTTCCGTTTCTGTGTAGGTGAGTTCCTTTAACCACAAAGTAAGGATATTTTTGCATTCATAATATGGTTTTCTGTAAATAGCATAAATTTTATTGACTGCGTTATAAAGAAAGGAAGCCTGGGTGACAAATTGGTATCTAGCAAATGAAGTTCTCACTCTATTTATCATCACAGTAGCATATCTTCTATTTGTTAATACATTTTCGTCAAATTCTGTAGATTTGTGCATTTTTAATAAAGCATTCAAAATTCATTCTGCCTGCTTCGGTGTTTCCCGAGCGCTATGATATGTCCTTCTTCAGACAAGGTTTAAAGAGAATTCTTCTTTCACGGTAGGCAGCGGCTTTGCTGTGTCCTGACATTGCTGAAGTACATGAGCAGCGGTTACCACTTTCCATCAGGTGGGCCACTTGCTCGTCTGCCACCAAAGGCAATAAAAAAAAAAAATAGTTTTCTTACTGTTAAAAGGTCGCATAGTTTGTAAAGAGCACCTGTACTGTAACAATATGGTTTGAAAAACATGGTTTCAGAAGAGCACGCTGATTCCTCTCAATTTCTAAAAATTTTGTTTTTGTTGCACCACCTCATACAGGAACGCAATAACTTAAAATAGACAGAGCGAGAGCAATATATATTTGTTTAAGTAGACATGTTGTAGCTATGTGCATTAATTGTTTAAAATCCAGATTAATTTTCTAGTTCGTTCACTTACTAATTCAATGTGATTATGCCAAGATAGTCGATGATCTAGTATAACACCTAAATATTTAGTTTTGTCAACTTGTTTAATTATCGGACATGCACAATTAAAAGGATAAACATTATTACATTGATGAATTTTTACGTTAAAGTTATTGTCGGGTTGAGATTTTTTTCTTAAAGAAAAAGACATATAGTTTGTCTTTTCGGTATTAAGTATTAACAAATTATTTCTTAAACAAAGGCTTATTTTAGACATTCCTAACTCCATGTTTTTTACGTACATCTGCCCAGTTATCACCAGTAAAAACAATAGCAGTATCATCTGCATAGGAAAATATTCGGGCACCACCTGACTCTAGTTTACATAGATTATTAATGTAAATCAGAAACAGAGGTCATGTCGGGCTCACCAGGGCAAAGATACCCCGGTAATACCGACTAAACCTACCACGGTGTTCCTCGACATAACCATAAACGGCGGGGCCGCGCGAATCGCTTTCACATGCAATCGCGACCCCGCCAAGGTTTCGGCCCGCCGTGTAAAATGGCAGGCCACTTCATGACCCTTCCTCTACTGTCCCCTTGAGGGGGGACAAAAAAAAACACGACTCAGAGGCGCACGTGGGAACACGCACGCCGCCTCTCGGACCTGGCGCTGATCGGGTGGCGAGCAGGCCCACGCAGCCCACCACCCCCAGGTCAAACCTCAGGGTGGCTGGAGGTCATCTCGCGCCCTCCGGCGCCCGGTTCTGTGGTTGAGGAGAGGATTTAAGCGCTCCCTCTCCCGCTCCGCCTCCTCCTTGATGGACATGACTTCCTCACAGAAGGAGGCGACGGCGTCCCACGTCCTCTCGCTCCGGACCATAGATTAAACCACGGTCAGGAGCGAGAGGGCAACCATACCGACTGCCGCGATCAACTCACGGCGCGGCGGCGCTGCGATGCCCAGGCGGTGCAATCCGCCAAAGTGTGCAGCGCCGTGTCCACAACAACATCGCGGCAGTCGCCGCAGTGATGACATCCGGGTGTCTCTTGCCGGCCTATGCGACACAGGAATTGGCCAAAACAACCGTGGCCAGTCATAACCTGTGTCAGCCAAAAGGTGAGGGCGCCATGCCGCCTCTCCAGCCACTCTTCAAAAACAGGACTTACCGCCACGATCGTGGCGTGCCCGATACTGACTAATCTTAACCATCTGTGTTCGATCAGTAGGCTAATTCACGTAATTTCGTGACGCGCCGATCAAGTTGCGGTGCAGTTGCAATGAAGTTTACGTCTTAATGCAAAATGGTATTTTTGTAATTGTTTAGCTGCGCGTGAGCTGCACGTAAACTGCGCGTGTGCTGCGCGTCAACTGTACGTCAGTCGTATGTAATACTTTTGACGTGGTTTCAGGCTTTTGGGCCATTACATCAGTTAAATTTATCTACGGTGGTGTGGCCACATGAGAGAAATTAATTTACTCACTAAGTAATCGCATGGAATCGCACGTTTAACGTTTCACGTTGATTGGACTAAACTGTCATTTGAGACGTCAAATGAATAGGTGAATACCGATCAAGTTGCGATCTCAATCACGCACATAAAACGCGCAGCAGTAGAATACTCTAAAGCGCTCGCGTGACGCGAACTTGACGCGAGCATCTGACGGCGGTTGTCAAAATTACGAGAATACGAAAAGGGCTATTTTAATCGAAACTTAACTGCAACTGAACTTATTTAATTACGTGAATTAGCCTACAGATAGGTAATCTTCTAATAACTTTAGAGCTGTACCTCTAATCCCTACAGATTCTAGTTTGCATACGAGAATCGGGACAGATTCACTCAACAATACCATGTCATCTGCGTAGCTAAAATTGTTCATACAAACATTGTCAACAAAACACCCTTCTCGAGCGCTGCTAAGCTCATTGATGTTCCGTAGGCTAATTCACGTAATTAAATAAGTTCAGTTGCAGTGCAGTTGCAGTTAAGTTTCGATCAAAACAGCCCTTTTCGTATTCTCGTAATTTTTACAACCGCTATCAGACACGCTCGCGTCACGTTCGCGTCACCGCGTCACTGCTGCGCGTTTTATGTGCGTGATTCAGATCGCAACTTGATCGGTATTCACCTATTCATTTGACGTCTCAAATGCCAGTTTAGTCCGATCAACGTGAAACGTTAAACGTAATCGATTCCATGCGATTACTTAGTGAGTAAATTAATTTCTCTCATGTGGCCACACCGTGGGTAAATTTAACTGATGTAATGGCCCAAAAGCCTGAAAGCTATGTCAAAAGTATTAGATACGACGGACGTACAGTTGACTCGCAGCACACGCGCAGTTTACGCATAGCTTACGTGCAACTCACGCGCAGTTAAACAATTATAAGAATACCATTTTGCATTAAGACGTAAACTTAATTGCAACTGCACCGCAACTTGATCGGCGCGTTAAGAAAATACGTGAATTAGCCTACAGGTTGAATAGTTTGAGACAGTGGTCGGCAACCTTGTCAACCAAAAGAGCCAAATATTGGTAACATAACTACAATTGTAATCTATTCAAAGAGTCATTTTTCTGCTTAAGCTTTGCTTTAGCAGAAGACATACTTGTGGAAATAATTAGGATAAAAAAAACACTCTCCAGCTTGCCTTTGATAAATAAGTCTTAGTTTAACTAACGGTAAATAAAATAAAATTTGGTATCATACTTATAAAGCAAGTAAATAAATAATATTCCGTGCCTGCACAAAACATTTCATGGAAGAGCCGCAGCCGAGGAGTCAAAGAGCCGCATGAGGCTCGCGAGCCACGGGTTGCCAACCACTGGCATGGGAGAACTCGACCCACCCTGTCTCACTCCACACTCCATTGTGTACGCGTCGGAGAAACTGTTAGCCCACATAACACTGTTTATTTGATTCTGGTACATCTGAAAAAGCTTTTGACCTTATGTCATACGACGTTTTATGCAAAAGTACAAAAAAGCAGATCTTTGCCATAAAACGTCATATGACTTGGTCAAAAGCTTTTTTTAGGTCTAGCAATCATGCATACACAGGTGTGGCCCTCTCTGTATAGTATTGCAGTGTGCTTTAGACGTAGTATGGCGCTTTCCGAACTGCGCATTATGTAGGTAGTTACCTAGTTCTAAATGTTTTCCAAGTTCAGAGTCAAGCACACTGTCCAGTACCTTGGCCACCACTGTAGCAAGAGAAATTGGTCTATAATTATTTATTTGTGATAGATCACCAGCTTTGTTTTTTATGATTGGCACAATAAGAGTTCGCATGAGGTCAGTGAGCAGGTAAAAGAGTCTGAGGCACAATGTGAACAACATCGAGAGTAGGTACCTACGCGTGGTAAGTGAAGTCCTGCATGCTGCAAGAGCTCGATGCTGAGGCCATCGTGACCAGGCGACTTACCTCTCTTCATGCCAGATATGATATTACGAACTTGTTTGGCTGACACGTAAAACAAATCGCTTGGTTCAATGACCTCAACATCAGTATACATCGTTGAAGGACGTGGTGAATTTAAAGTAAACTGTTTCCGAAATAGTTCGGCTATACCTAAGCTGTCACTTTCACCTTCCACGCTCACGGGAAGGTAAACCTATGATTCAATTATTTGTCTCCAAACATTTTTTCTTGCCCCTTTTGCTACATCATTATTACTAAGAATAGCTGACTCTGATCTGGCTACAATTATTATATCACTATAAAGCAAGTCAAGCTGTTTCTATGATCAGTAGGCTAATTCACGTAATTTCTTGACGCGCCGATCAAGTTGCGGTGCAGTTGCAATGAAGTTTACGTCTTAATGCAAAATGATATTCTTGTAATTGTTTAGCTGCGCGTGAGCTGCACGTAAGCTATGCGTAAACTGCGCGTGTGCTACTTTTGACATGGCTTTCAGGTTTTGGGCCATTACATCAGTTACATTTACCCACGGTGAGGCCACATGAGGGAAATTAATTTACTCACTAAGTAATCACATGGAATCGCACGTTTAACGTTTCACGTTGATCGGACTAAACTGTCATTTGAGACGTCAAAAGAATAGGTGAATACCGATCAAGTTGCGATCTGAATCACGCTTAAAAAATGCGCAGCAGTAGAATACTGTAAAGCGCTCGCGTGACGCGAACTTGACGTGAGCGTATCTGACAGCAGTTGTCAAAATTACGTGAATACGAAAAGGGCTATTTTGATTGAAACTTAACTGCAACTGCACTGCAACTGAACTTATTTAATTACGTGAATTAGCCTACAGTACAATGACAATCACTAGAACAACACTGTAAATTGTTCAGGAAGGTGAATTAATTTAAGCTTATTATTTATATTTATCTATCTGGTCAATTGATGACGACGTTGGAACCAGAGTGATCTAGGGCACAAAAAAATGTTTTTAAAAAAATTAAGGAAACGCGTTAGATGTTGCTGTTAGAAATCTATGAGATTTTTATTATTATATTATAGTTAAATGTACTTCTGATGAGTTTTAAATGAAAAAGGAACAAGTTTTATTAGTATATTTTATTTCAAAAGGCGAAAATTCTTAATACTTAAAAAAAAAACACATATCACTATGACAGTTCACAAATTTGATAAATGTATTAACAATGTAAATAGGTACTTTGATATCATAAGAAAAACCACATCTTATTCATCATCTATCACAGCAGGCAGTAAGTTATCACAAAGGTAAAAAATGCCTCTCGGTGTTTCTAGACTTAAAAAAGGCGTTTCACACTGTATCTGTACCAGTGGCATGCACAGCATTTTTAGACAGGGTAGGCAGAAAATTTTGGAAGGTCACTTACCAAAAAATTTCACTGCATATTGGTTTATTGGTTTAGGTTCGTCGTTGTATCGAATAAATTATTATGTGTGTGATTTACCACCTCAAATATACATAAATTGACTGAATTTATGAACATATCAATTTGCGGATATTCGAAGTGGCCTTTCGGCGCATTTGTCTGATGTTCTGTATTTGCAAAATAAATAATATTTAACAAACAAAAGTCGGTCGTATGTTGTGCGTGTACGGGAACTGTAAAGTTTATATATTTTTTTTTTATTTATAAATTATATCTACACGTCTATCTTTCAGTAAGAATTTTTGCAATACGGAATCGTAGAAGTTGGGAACGCGTTTTATTGTAGTAAGAAGGTTTTTTTCTATTGATCTCATGGAAAGATCTGTAAGTTGTTCCTGGCCTTGTGTATTCCTTAAATAAGTATGTATACGTTTTAGCGACGAAAAGGACCTTTAGGTTGAAGCACAGTTCGCGGGAACCGTAACAATTAATTTTCTTCGCCAAACGCAGTACTTCGGAAAAGACTGTATTTAAGTTATTTTTGTAAAAATGTTCTATAATTTTATAAATACTAAGGCTTTTGAATTCGGCGGTTTTATAAACACATGTGAGCTCATTGATAAGGCGGTCTAAGTTAAAGTTGAATGATTCATAAACATCTACGAATTGCGTTACTAATTCAAACGGAAAATTGATATTATAATTTTTAAATATTCGCACGATAGTAATTCAAAAATCTTGAATTTTTTTAGATTTCAATACGGTCGCAACATTCGTTAGATATATTCTCTATAATTTCAATGAGCATCCGCTTAAAATAAATTTTGGCGTCTACAACATTACGTTTCGGTTTTGGCGGTCCTGTTATACTTTTTACGCGTTCAAAAATGATTTCAAACTTAGATCTCAATGTATCCAAAAACAATTGAAATTCTTTAATTTTTTTCACGCAATAAATTACATCCGACGTCTTTTTTTGCATAATTTCGTAAAGGATATCAGTTTCCGCGAATATTTCATTAAACACATGGAGTAAAAATTGGAATACAAAGTCTTTTAAATTGTATAACAATAACGAAGCTTGACTTAAAGTCTCGCCATCCCAGGCGTCTACATTTTCCACGATATCTTCAAATAACTCAATTAAATTAGTAAAATAATTGAAAATCACATTTACAGTACGCAAATTGTACCTAAGTCCACCGAGTGGCAGCAACGAGGTAATTTTTTTATATGAGCCATTTTATTGTAGTGGTTTTGCCTTTTAGTACTATTATTAAAGAAATTGGCTAATGTTTTTATGTGCTCGAAAAACTTTTAGTTTCTGGAATATGTTCGCACGATTTCGAAAGTACTAAATTAAAGACATGGGAGGAACTTTTCACTGAAAAGTACCTTATGGCCTTTTGCCCTGACAACGTCTATACGAAATTTCATGATCATCGGTTGAGTAATTAAGGCGCGAATACAAATAAAAAACTCACATTCACATTTATAATGTTAGTTAGGACTAGGTGTTTCTTGCGATTTTACCCACGTTTTTGATTACTGCTGCGCTCTTGTCATTCATAGCGTGATGTTATATAACCATTGTTAGTTCTGGATAAAGTAGCTGTCTAATGGTGAAAGAATGATTCAAATCGGTTTAGTAGTTTCGGACGATATCGATTACAAACAAATAAATCCTTTATCCTTAATAATAATAATATATATTCTATCACATACACACATTACCATCTAGCCCAAACTAAGCGAAGCTTGTACTATGGGTACTAGACAATGGATAAACATACATTTTATACATAGAAAATAATAAACAATGAAAACTGAACAATCGATTACTATGTATGCAACCAATGAATGCAAAAAAGCAATGAATCATATTGTTTTTATATTAAATTTACGATTGACTTTACCTTTAGTTTGTATTAATTGCAAATCTGGTGTACTACGGCCTTTCGCAATGACTTGTTTTTTATCACAGAAAGATAGTTTTAAAAACGCGTCACTTTTTATTTCCTGTATACACACCATCTGAACAACTTTCACAGTGAAGAATTTCCATTTTTCACTCTATTAAAACGTTAAAATGTTAAATGACCTACGACTACAACACAGAACAAATTTAATATTAACAATGGCGACTTCTTAGAACTCACATAAAATTAAACAAAATACCTATGACAGAAAATAATAGTGCTTTAGTTAGCGCTAATCAAATAAACCATGCTACTTTTCAAATCGGTTGCACAGATAATATAATACTATACTAGTACAGATACTCAATCCCATACAAAAATCTTGGACACGCCTAACTCTGGCTATTCTACTTGCTATTTTGGTACCTATCTTTTTATACTAGATGGCAGCACAAAACTAGCGCCACTGCTGCCATCTACCCATAACAAATACACAAGTTCCGAATCCTATTTGACAACAGCTCATAAGAGATGGCGTTGTAACAGTAAAATAGGTACTTGACTGTTTACCACGGATAGAACATATTTAAACGAGACGAAACAAAATGTGCGCAACCTTGTAAATAAAAGTTATCTACCTACAGTGTTGTGTGCCGAAATGCGTACGATCACACTTTGGTGATTCTCATTTACTCGGTCGGATTTTCGTGAATATATCGCGTCGCTGTCAAAATTTGACCTCGTATATATTTTTTCCATATAATTTTAATGAATGCGTTTTGAAAAATATTATTAAACAATATATTTCATTATGTATGCGATTGTGATTGATGTTCGGGTACTACTTTGGCAGTTAGTTATCTATATTTCACTATACTCGTAATTGTAAATATAAAATAACATAAAATATAGCACTCAGATTTTTGAAAACAACTGTACAATGCCTAGTATTTAGTGTCTGTTGAAATTTACTGAGTTATGACTATTTATAAAATACATCACATAGATTATTTTGAATTATAATATTGAAAAATAAATATAATAACCAGCACTTTTTTTTAAGACTCATACGATTATTCTTTTGCCGTATAACAGACTCAACACAAAAAATCTGTATAATTTATTTTCTGTGTGAGAATCGAACCCATAACACTCCGCACGTCGATAAGTACCCGGTTTAATAGATAAGTAGGTACCTACCTACTTAATGAATATTGTGGTACTTATGTAAGTAAAGATCACATTCATAATGCGATGTTACTAATCCTAAAACACTATTGTTTGTTGTGGCAACCCTAATCACAACTGTGCCTAACTAGCTTTCAGGCCCTTTGAAACAGATTTAGTAAAGTTGCGTCTAGTGATCAAATAATACTAGAAATTGCGTAAAAACCAAACTAACAAAGCGGTATAAACAAATAACAGTCTTTAATTTTATAGAATAATTATAATGATAGGTTACTTAATATTTACCTAACTATTTTTAGTAAAATGTTGCTATGATTTACTAAAACTCCATTTCTATCGGCATGTCTATCGTAAGTTTGTAATTCAATTCAGAATAAGTAGGTAGCACAGAGATAATGATTATTATAACGCCGACGAGTCCGAGGACTGCGCTATATCTACTGCCGCACAAGCAAATGAAATTTGACAATAGAAGTTGCGAGAACCGACCAGGTGTTTGAATATAATGCCATGTAGTACAATAAAACGTACAAAGTAAAATATAAGCACAACAAATCGTTTTGTTTAATACATTGACATTTGTTAAGCATACATATTTTTCATATTATAAGTAATTTCATATTAATTAGTATCAGTAGGTAATAAACAAATATGGAAGTAAACCAAAAGAAGGGTATGAAATAAAAACATAATGTTTTTGTAGACTTGTATAAACATATAAAAGAGCCATCTAGCGTCTCATCTAGCCCTATAGGTAAAATAAAATGATAGGTAGATTACCTATGTGTGATGTAAAAAATACTGATATATCGATATCTTTAAATCATAAAATAAATGCGTTTACCTTGATGCTCGTTAATTAAATATGTACAATGTTTATTTATAATAACATTTTATGGTCAATTTTCTTCCAATAAATCATTTTGATTGATCTTAATATTAACATTGGAACTCATAGTGCCATCTATGATCTATTTTTGGAACTGTTTACTTTTTGTTCTAATTGGTACCCCATGTCGGTTGCATGACATTCGTCGTACTTTGGCAATTCTCGTGAACTTTCGTCATGTACGAACGTGTCTTTTTTTGCGTTTGTGTGCGTAAGTTTTAACATTGTGTGACAAATATTTATAGGAACGCACATATATATTTTTGTGTCCGTCTCGATGCACACATGCAAAGAATTATGCAATATTAGTTCATGTCTATTCCGTCGAATAAGGCGCCTTGCAGCGCAGCGCTAGTGCAGCCGGTACGCGACAGTTGGCGCTGATATTATGACAGAGGTTTTGAGAAATTTTGTTTATGGAAATTAATTATTCGTCGATAAATATAAATATTGGACTTCAAAATAAAATAATATAATATAATAAATATTTATCTGAGCTAGAGAGGAGTAGAAGGAGTTAGGGTAGGTAGTGTCTTCTTTTGTTGAGGACACAGCGCTGCACACTTTGGCGGTTTGCCCCGCCTGGGCATCGCAGCGCCGTGAGTTGATCGCGGCAGTCGGATCGGTTGCCCTCTCGCTCCCGGCC
This sequence comes from Catocala nupta, assembly GCA_963675205.1. Classification (NCBI taxonomy): domain Eukaryota; kingdom Metazoa; phylum Arthropoda; class Insecta; order Lepidoptera; family Erebidae; genus Catocala; species Catocala nupta. Next base: position 16,473,769 of record OY776095.1, read on the forward strand.
GTAGTTCAGTCTATGGTCCGGAGTGAGAGGTCGTGGAACGCCGTCGCCTCCTTCTGTGAGGAAGTCATTTCCATCAAGGAGGCGGCGGAGCGGGCGAGGGAGCGTTTAAACCCTCTCCCCAACCGCAGAGCCGGGCGCCGGAGGGCGCGCGATGACCTCCAGCCACCCTGAGGTTTGACCTGGGGGTGGCGGGCTTTGTGGGCCTGCCCGCCATCCGTTCAGCACCAGGTCCGAGAGGCGGCGTGCGTGTTCCCACGCGCGCCTCTGTGTCGAGTCCGTCTCCCCTCTAGGGGGGAGACAGTAGGGTTTTATAATGTCGGAAGCGCCTATTTTGGGTAGGTCTTTTGTGTAGTGGCCTGCCGTTTCATACGGCGGGCCGAAACCTCGGCGGGGTCGCGACCGCATGCGAAAGCGATTCGCGCGGCCCCGCCGATAGTGGTTTTGTCGAGGAACACCGTGGTAGGTTTAGTCGGTATTCCGGGAGGTACATTATTTCTTTTCCATCTTCTTTTACCCCGGCGAGTCCGACATAATCCCTCCACCCGCCCCCGCGGAGGGATATGCGTCATAGCATTCTCCCAAGTAAAAAAAAAAAAAAAAAAAAAAAAAGGTAGTGTCTTCTTGTCTTTATGAACCGCACGCTACTGGTTGAGTCCTATAATCAATGCATTAAGGAGACTTAGCTATTTGTGAGATATTTAACCATACTCATGGCTATCATACAACTGTTTAAAGAGTGAGTAGGTATATGGTTTCAAGGCACCCAGTAAGTGTCCATTAAATGTGCCGCCAGTGAAATTAAATGGAGTAGTGTTAAATAGAGTCTTCTTCTTCAATTTAAGAACCAAGCTTTTGTCGGTGGAGCCTCTTCCATAATGTCCTATCTTCAGCCAGCGCTTTGACTTCTTGATACGATTTAACTTTTACCTTTTCTTGCACTTGATCTATAAAACCTTGGCCTTTCTCGTCCCCTTCTGCCTTCTATTTTTCCTTCCAATATGTTTCTTATAAGTACCTAAAAGTGTCATGTCGTATCAAGTGGCCAACATTTCCCTCTTCTGTTCTCTATTGTTTTTAGAATATGTCTCTTTTCCTTTACCATATTTAGAACTTCCTAATTTTTTTCTTTCAGTCCAACTTATTCTTTATATCCTTTTTCTTTTATCCTACGCCAACACCACATTTCAAACGCTTCCAATCTCTCTCGGTCCTTTTGTGTCAATGTCCATGTCTCTGAGCCATACAGTGCTATACTCCATATATAGGTTTTAATGTATCGTTTATTGGTCTTAATTAAAATATTTTTGGTCGTAAGTAGCGACGACCAAGCGGATATTGAAAGGGAGCGTAGGGCGACGACAATCAAGAGTAATATGCTGGCCCGCAGATTTGCTCGTTAAGTGAAGATGTTAAAATTACTCTCTTTAGGGCCTGTTGCCAAACATTTTACACGAGCAGCCTGTGGGTTAGATCTACCCAGAGATCTGTCAACACACTGCGCATCCAATACGACAACGGCTTTAGAATGTTATAGGGTCTGTCCCGATTTTGTAGTGCTTCCAGCGTGTTTACAGAAGCTAGATTGATTGGCTTCCATGCTATCATACGCAAGTGGGTCGCCTCTTTACTAAGCAGATTGAGGGGCAGTACCAATAGAATCCTAAAGGTCATCGCTGATAAATGCAACGCTGTAATTATGAGAAAATTTATCCAAGTTTTGATTAACTATTGTTATCAAATACATTTAAATAATATCTACATATTATAAAAGCAAAGTAATTAATTGATTATAAAAGCATTGCGTGGCGCCAACTTTCGGCGCCACTTAATTATTTGTTATATTACTTTTTATTGCATAAGTAACAAATAATTATGTTTATAAATATTATAATTAATTACATCATTATATGATATATAACACATTCAAACATTAAAGGTACTTCGTATTAAATAAGGCAATTTGAATGGTAACGTTATAAAAACCGTTGTGACATTATTATTTATTCATTCGTTTACTGATAGTTGTACAATATACTGGTAATTGAGTGTGAATGTGTGTAATTAAATCCTTGATGATTGATTACACTAGATATACTTGAAAAATTTAAAGTTTGGTTGGTCGGGACTTGGGTACATTATCTAAATTAATTAAATTTTCAATGTTATTTTTGTAACTGTAACACAACAATGGACAATGTCTGAAATAAATATACCTATTATTATTATTTTTCTCATATCACATATTTTTCTAACATACCTATTAGAAAAATATTTTACAAGGAGACATGGGTCCAACGTGAAGAGGCTCTTCGAGAGTTTTAATCTTAAGTGGGATGGAACACCTACTGTGGCACTAACCGCAGCAGGCGTAGGACTAATTATTATTATTGTCATGTCTAAAGTAGGAAATTACACACATTCTACAGAATATCGCCGCAAAATGTCATTACAATGTGTTGCGTCGAGTAACGTTATATTAATCCATACCGAATTACGATCACAGCGATAAATCTTGATAGAGATTAACCATCTAAGTATGCAAGAAGTGTGTGCGCTAACACATGCACTACCTACAGAATCCTCTTCACCACAGTATCTTACTACCAAAATCCGACGGCTTATTAGTAGTTTCGCACGAACTATTATATAATTATATCGCACAATTTGTGCGAAACGAACAATCAGCCAGGCCGATGGGCCTGCAATCTGACACGACCGAAAAAGTCGGAGCAGGACCAACAGCGTTACATGCTATTCGAAGTCACGGATGCTGTTGCTTCAAATTTCACAGGTTTTGAAACCCAAATGTCAACCTGACCAGAAATTCATACAGTCATGATTTGCAGTCATGTCCCTCATAAATCCGTCCATAAGTAATCCGTAACGAGTCTTAACAAATACCTACCCGATTCTTTGTGTAGACACCGACAAGAATCGCGTAGGTACCTACTTGTTAAGTGGTATGTGGTTGGTGTCGATTATACTTGACTTACTAACAAGGTACTATGAGGAGACAAAGAAAAGAAATTTATTTTGTAAAACATGAGTAACAAATAAGTAGGTACATGGTGGTTAGGCACCCACAACGAACCTCCGTAAGACAGGTGCCTTATTTTTAATCATCAGTGGCGTATGTCTTAGTTTCTGCATGCGGCTTCACTCGCTTGGTTAATCTTAATTATCATTATAGAACTATACCTGGCCTGAAACAGGAATAATGTTGTTTTCTACTAGTAAAAGAATTTTTCGAATTGGTTAAGTGGTGTTGGACATTGCTTCCTAAAAGATTACAAAAACTTATAGCTTTAACGACCAACAACAACAACAACAGGAGATGATACAACTATATACTCGTACAAATAGGCTAGAACGAACATAATCGATACATTGCAATTTTTTTTAACAGTGCCTTAGCATTATTATATTGGAATAATACAGTTTATTGACAGCACAGTTGTAGTGGTTTAAGTGGCCGCCTCGCCACTGCAACAGCGACGAGTGTTGTGGGTTCGATTACCACGCGGGACATAAATTTGTGTAATCCACATATTATAGTTGTTTTAAGCCTGGGTGTTCTTTGTGTCCGTCGTTTAATTTTTTTAGTCCCCGCGCGACACAGAAAAATTCCTAGTGCGTGAGTTACTACTACAGTATGTTAGGCAAGCCTCAGCCCTTCTAGACCATTAGAGCTCGTGTGCGTCACCCCAGCAAAATAATATCGAAAATAGTAATATAAATGTTCTATCCGTTTACACCCGAGGGATGAAGTTCTTCCATATCTCGTTAAAAGATTATTATGTAGCCTCCTTAGTGTCCAAAATATACGAGTAAATATTGTAAATAATCCTGGTGGAGCTGGTCTCTAGCAATCAGACCCTCACGATTGTGAGTATGTGTCATCATAGAGTATTTTCACAAAGAAAATATGCAATAAAACTATTGAATATATTTATTAATATTTATTTTTGTAAAATAAGATAACAAGATTTATTTATTATTTTAGTCAGTATTTAAATTGATCATAAAACTTGAACAAAATAAACATTATTTAAATGGCAATGTTTTGGTAAATGAGAATTATAGGAACTATTATAGGATTTAAATTCTCATAGGAAAATCAACTACGAGTACTTATTTGTGACAGCAGCTTGAAGCAAATTTTAATCTCGAGACAGACTTACATAGATAAGACATTTCTCACATTTAATTTTGAAACGTCTGCCACAATTTTCTATTCGACCGAAACTGGGTGCTTTTATACCATCACTTGGCGTAGCTTACAGCGTCTTGTAAAAAGGATCATCTGCTTGTCAATAGATTAAAACCCCGGCACACTTTCTAGGTTGTTACAGTTTTCTTTAATCTTATCAATCATGGGTTGTACTTTTCATATAGGGTTATCCGTTACGGCTGATTCTGAAGAATCGCAATCGACAACATGGAGTGCATTACGAAGTATAAGAAACCTATCTCTTGTCATTAGGTCACAGATTACGCCTAACTTAATACCAGCTCTCCAATAATCGAGGGTAAGGAATGCAGCCCATGATGATATGAAAAGCTAGTACCTTTGCAATTTCAGCGCTTGTAGATTTGAGTTCACGGCCCGCATTGCGTAAGTAATATAAATTTGTACACTGAGAGATCTTTTCTAAAACTTAGTGTAAAAATAATCATTTTAATTTTCTGTAGGACGTCTAGCCGCGTTTATTGGCAAGGCAAGATAGTCGTGGGCCTTTTCAGTGAACGAAGTTTGTCTCCATATTCGCTTTCTTGCTACCTTTGGTACAGATGCTGATTCTCTCCTACGTATACACCCTCTATCACGATTACTAACTACAGGAGAATCCAGATCAGTCCCTTGAAAAAAAGTTGGACATGATGTCATTAGACGTTAACTTCTTGATTGTCGTGCTCCCGGTGTTAGCGAGTCTGGAAACTCTATTGATGGAGAAGGCGACCAAATTACTGTGATAGCTGAAGAAGAAGCCATAAACGAACTGTTATCAATAACTTCATCATTCTCCTCTTCTTCAGAGTCATCTTCGGCTGCTTCTTGCGAAACAGTACATCCGGATCGAAATCTGTGTCATCGTCGTCCAAATCTTCGAACTCAGAGATATTGACGTTGCACTGTGTTTTAGAAACCTCAAAAAAGTGACATCGGCTTTTTATTACAGTTTCGTAAAGATTAGATCAAAAGAAACACGAGAGTAGAACTCCCAATTTTCTAGCGTGTCTAAGTCAGGAGATACGTGCTCTTGAAAATACGAAATTTTTAACCGGATATACTGAATTTTTTTTATTAATAATTACCAGTGAACATTAACAGCCAGTGGATTTATTTCATCGATGGAGACATTAAAGGCGCACGTAGCTCATTTACAATATCTTTTTTAAGTCTACTAGAAACGATTCTATAATTGTTTTTAATATTTTTATTTTTATTTAATAACTCGAATAGTCCGCAATTTCGGCACTTATTTCACACTTATAGAGCTCCGGTGCGACGGACAGTGTTCCACTGCTAAAAACTAACCATCACCATTTCTTAATGCTATCAAGGGAGATTTCCACAATCTTTTGTTTCTACGTTTATTTCGACGGTGGCGCAAGAAAAGCAACAATAGAACACGTTTGTTCCGATCCATTGCGGAGACTGACTGAAGTAATCTACGGACAGCAGACGTGCGTCGTCTTCTTGCGCTGCGACGTCGTGCTTCGTCGCAACGCAGGTGTGGCATACAATGCGTTGATCCGCTGCGACGACGCAACGCAACACTATCAACAGTCACTACAACGCATTATGAGGCATCACCGTTAGATGACGACGCTCGTGGCAAGAACATGGGCAGCGGAACCATTCATAGAGATTATTAGATCACAAGTTCAGGCTCAAGCCTGAATTGTGCTTCACAGTCTAGTAACTTGCCAACATGTGCCTAAGTCTATTATAATTTGCTTGCTTAGCATAGCCAAATATATAAACATTTTAAGAATTTAATAAGACAAAAGCAAATTGCTTAACAATATAATATATTATTTTCATTAACATCAATATTACACTATATAGTTATAAACAAAATTTTACTTACAAGTAGAACACTAATACTTATTCAAAGGTCGAAAATTAACACCTAGTCCATTTAATTTACAAGAGCTATGCTTATTATATTAATTTATAGAGATTCTCTATTCCATGGGTACACAAAGATCAAACATCGACATAGATTTATTTAGTCAACATTTTTTGCAGCTATAATGCCTTATATGTGAGATTCTAGACTCTCTCAGTCATTTCGATTATCAATGGAACAATACATACAACATGTATTGTTTAGTTTTATTCAAACTCCAATTAAAATACAACTCAAGTTTTAAAATTATCTTACTAAATCTAGAGGCTCAATTCCTGTTTCTTTTAGCACATAGATCTAATTAATTTTCATTTAATTTTCATAGAGTTTTCGCATTTCTAGCGATCCGATCCAGCTACGCACGAGGTGTACAAAACCGTAACAAATTATGCACCTAAACCTTCCTTATGAATCACTCTATTTATTGGTGAAATCTGCATGAAAATCCGTTCAGTAGTTTTTGAGTTTATCGCGAACAGACAGATGCGATTTCAGCAGATGAGTTGATTCTTTAACGGCAAGTGGTTGCATATTTGTGTAATCAGAAATGACTTTATTATTTATTTGGTTTGTAATCACCAAATAAATTACAATGTAATACTTAATCCTAAAGGTATTCAACTTATTTTAAAAGTGTGGCAAGCAGACTTTGCCAGCAAATAATTCAGATATCACAGTTATCCACAGCGATAGAACAAATAATATATATGAGATGCCAACTTGATGGCTGTTAGGCAGTTGATATGGTTGTCCTCCGATATCATCGACATGGAATCCCATAGGGAATATTACTGCAGCTAGGCAAAACACAACCACTGAAATAAGAACAAAAAATCGATTAGACATCAATAAAGTAGTAAAATGATTGTCCGATATTAATGTTAGAGAGTCTATAAACATGTTTGAGTTATATGTGGGGAATGTTCAGCTAAAGTGTTGTTCACACAGACTCAGTTCACCTACTCATATACATATTAATATTAGCAAGTTCTGACTATCTGACAGAACACTTAAATGCTGAATAGTGCAATAAAAATGTGATACATTGTTTGAAAGGCTCAAAAGGAAGGCCTTACCATTGGTAGGAACTGTAAGTGCTGTATTATGTTACTGGAGCTAGCAGTCAATTTTAATATTTTATGTATATGTAATAAGAAATGGGTATTAACCTGGTCGAAACATCGAGCATATAAAAGGTAAACATTATGCATGATCGCATTAATACCGATTATATAGTATATATATATATCATGCAACACAAAAGTTTGAAAGTTATTTTAATATATTATTCATTTAAATGTAAATATCACAATATATCAATACTTACTTGCTGCAAATCCTACCCATCGTGCATATGGTATTACATTTCTGTCAAAGTGACTGGATGCCAATAGTATCACAGTAGTTGTTATGCATATACATCCAATAAAAATGCATATCAATGCAAGTAGCCATTCAGGTTGTAGATCAGGAGTGAAGCATACTTGTGGTCGGTTGTATAGAGTTATGCAAGACCACATTAGGCCGAGGCGCGTATCACCTATAAATAATATAATATATATAAATAAAGCTTGAGTCATTGTTCTCTTAAATTAAATACTTATTCCATAATAATCAGGTTAGTAAATAATTTACTATGCCAAAATGATGTGCTTACAATTGTAATTACAATTGAGAGAAGAAAGGTGTGGAATCTGAATACACACCAGAACAAATCAATATTATATTTAGCAATTTTTATTAAGTAAGTAAGTAAGACATATGAATATTAAATCGTAAACGAGGGTAACAGCTTATTATTCTATAGACTATAATTAGCTTAACACATTATAATATTCCGTTGTAACAACGCCATAACGATAATAAATAGTAGTGCAGGACAGGACCTTGAGATATGTCACATTATTATAATTTAAAAATGTAATTACTTACCTCCAACTTCAGTGATTATCCAGTTAGGCATAGCTAAACTTACTATGGCAAGAACATCTGCTGCCATAAATAGAGTGCCTGATATAAGTGTTAGCTTATCCATATTTAATGTTTAAGTATCCTCTTTGGATATCTACCTTACATAATTATGATTTTTCTGATTTGATGTTTTTGTTATTTATCAACAAATTTGTATTTTTGTTGCTAAATATTGTAATTAAAGATAATATAAAATATTGTAATGAACCGGAATGTAGTTTCTGAATGTAACGTTTATATTTCACGACAATAAATTATTAAAAACGCTAAAATAATACACAATATTGACAAAAGGATCAAGGACAATTTGACAATTGACATATGATAGTACGACAGCGACAAACGACAAATGACAGATTTTGTTTGCCGGTGTTGTCAAATTATAAAATTGTCACAAAATATTTTTCTCTTTTATAAAACCAACGCAGGTATATTTATATAGTTTAATTTATCCTAAATGAGTTGCACACCTGTGTGCGACAAGCTTCAGACATTCATGTCTGCAGTGTATTTGAATGCTTTAGAACGACGGTCAGTGCCTCTATAGAAATTTAAGACAATAGGTTTATTAGGTGGATCAATAATACGTGGAACACAGTTTTCTTTGATTATTATTATACTGGAGTAGGAGTCTATTCATATGCACCTAACTCCTCTGGCCTATCTTTGGTCTCTGTAAATGCTGCCAAGTTGTTATTGTCAGGAGCTCTTTCGCACCCGGACCTTTAATTAAGTAGTGCTACAATAGCTTTATGTTATTCCACAGTTTTTGTCGCTGAATCTAAACTTCATTCAGCAGTATTTAACAAAAACATTACGCATTTAAGCATGTATTATATAAATAATAATCTTAACTGGCTTTAGTCACAATTCTGAGATGACAATGTTTGTTTTCTTTTTTGTTTTTTAACTGCCATCATTGTAGAGATTAGCAGCGTGGGCGCAAAATGCAAAAACTATATAAACAGATATACTATTTAACTATTAAAAAAGAAGTTCCTGCGTACCAGATTATGGTCAGTGCAGACAATCTTAACGAAGATTGATCAGAAAATGTATGCAAACTAAAATGCATTCTGAGTTCCCTCACACTCATAATCTGATTGGACAGCGTGCGGCAATCCGACATAACCAAAGAGAGATCAGGCGCAGAACCAACGGCTTTACGTGCTTACCGAGGTATGGGGTTGTACAACGCCACTAACTTCTTAACTCTGAGCTGTTATTGAGAATTTCTTGACAGATAATCACATTAAATTTTTGTTAGCTCGAGTTGGGTTTCGAACCCTAGACCTCATGCGCAGCAGTCGCATTCAGTACGACTGCGCCACCAAAGCTGTTTCTTATTAGTTACTAGTATAATATTGCACGTTGGTTAAATAATATTTATCCATGTTATCGTAAGAGTGAGTTTGATTTATATTATTGTGTTTTATGACCATTTGAGGCAAGTTGAGGCAAGGGATCTATCGGCTTTAAAAAAACCAAAGATAAACATATATAGCACACCGCATACACTTCAGGAATTAGCGGCACCCTGAAGTGGTCGGTACCTTTTTAGTAATTAGTAGTCTATTACACCTGTACTCTGTAGCCACCGTACCACGTATGCAGCCTTGAACCGCACATGCAGGATACCTCACACCACAAGCGCCATTTGCGCGGAAAACGGCTCGTTTTGCCGTTAGCGCTGCGCATGGAAGTTAGCGTAATCTAAACTCATTTCTAATTCGTCGAATGTAAGATTTGCTATTGGTTACATTTCTGTGTAAATGTTTTATAAGTTTTTATTGGTTAACGCAATATTTTGGCTCCTATATATTAAAATATATACATTCTGAAATCTGGAATCTACGGGTTACTATACCCGTCACTATCCTCAACCTACATCATGCCAACTATGATGATAAGTTCAGCTACCATCAGTTTTAGGTTATTTACCTATTAGCTATGATTTTAGATCGCATGTAATAAGGAGTGAGCCTATTGTCGTCTACTAGGTACAGTACTTGAGGATTTAAAAAAAAATCGTTTCTTTCGTGTTTCGTTTCGTTTCATTTTGGGTTTCGAACCCAGCTCATAACCCGCATCCCTTTCTCCTTTTTGACTAAAAATCTTATTAAATTGAACAAATCCGGGAATCTAACCCGAGTGTATGAGGTCAACACGATTTTTCTACTAAGTACTATGTATATACTTATTGTCGAACTATCAGGTTTGCTAAAATGATGTTTCGGCGGATCAGTCGAGATGAAGCAGTGGAAAGAGACCAATTTCGAAAAGGGCTGACGATGGTGTATATCGTATTGCTCGCATTGGCATGCCTAGGGCAGCGATTCCTAAAGTGGGTACCGCGGAACATAGGGGTACCGTAGAAAAGTCACAAGGGTTCCACGAAATTATTTATATTTGGCTGTTAAATAATACCACAATTTTTCAGTCAACTTTGCTCCCATTTGTCTCAACGTATCGTTGTGGAACAGTTTTTTCAGCTTACACATTCAGGCCGAGGTAGGATGCTGCCCCGGATATGCGCATACAACATAAGACGTAATACCGAACTATAAAGCAATTATTGATAAAACAGTGAAACAATTTCATTCTTCACAATAAAAGTTAAAGTAAAGAATGAAAGTGTTTCACTAATAAAATACAAGCTTATGCGCGCGTTTCCGCCCGCATGGTACCTAGATCAATAAAAAGTAGCCTATGTCTTTCCCCAGGTTTTAAACTATCTTTGTACCAAATTTCATCCAAATCGATTGAGTGGTTTAGCCGTGAAAAGGTAACAGACATAAGAGTTACTTTCGAATTTATAATATTAAGTAAGGAAGTAAGGATTTATAATAAAAAAAATTGTTCTTATTTAATTTACAGTGTCTTTGATTTGTATTCATTTGGTATGGGGTTCCATTAACTAAAAGGTATTTGGTGAGAGGTCCGTTATCTTAAAAGTTTAGGAACCCCTGGCCCAGGGAGTCTGTGTAGGGATATTTTAGCAGTAGGTACCTGAATAAAGTAAAAGCCATCTTGTTTTCTCTTTCTTAACGCTAAATTCTCATGGGCACAGGCGATATTAGAATGCACAAGCGTGTGCGCAATCACAAGTGCACTATAATTATTTTCCTTGATTCTCATAGTCCGATGGAATGTCAATCCGACACGATTGTAGGGTGGCCTGGCACAAGATTTTACTTTGAATTCTTTTCTTTAAAAATACTATTCCCGCAGTAGGTAAAATTTCTGTGTCGCGCGGAATTTACAAACATTGAAACAACGTACACAAATAATGCCCAGACTAAGAACAACTATTTGTGGATTACATAAATTTTTGTCTCGCATGTGATTCGAACCCACAACACTCGGCACAGTGGCAGCGGCGTGGCGACTACTTCAACTACAACACCATCCGTGCAGTCACTAAATTAAAGACTTTACGTACTTTTTGAGACAGGGGATTAACATCGTCATCTTTCGAATACCAAGCTGCAACTAAGAACTTATTGAAAGAAAGATCTTTACTGTTTCTTTTCGTGTTTCTTTTTGGGTTTCGAACCCGAAATCTCAGAACCCGCATCCGCTCTCACTAGTTCCTAGATAATCGAGCTAATTTAAAATTATCAGGTAAATTGTGTTCTTTTGTCATGTAGGTGCCTATAGTAGACTTTATGTCCGTCTTTATTCGACATCTACTAATAAGTACTTTAAATAACTAATTTATTTTAAATTTTTTAATTTTTTCTCTAAGTGGCAATTATATAAGAAGTTACCGTTTTGTATGAAGAAAATTGGTAACGTTATTGTTTTCATACCTATCTACTAATTATTTCATTAATATTTTTTTAATTGACAATCTGAATTTTATGTGTTTTGTATGCTGTATTTAGGGCTTGATTTTATGTTGCTTGTATTGTGCTTCATGTATTCAGGCCATGGTTATTCTTAAATTAACAAAAACTTCAACCGGCATTTATTTATGGCGAATTGAAGCAATGAATAGGTACGGGCAGATTGTAAGCGATATAGCTGTAAATACAAATAGGTAGGTAGTATAGAAGGTTATTTATACTTATTTATTAGTATAGTCTATTCTTTCGACATATAAATGGTTTTTAAAAATAACCATACCATTTTTACAGAAATCAGCAAATTAGATGTAGGTCATCAAACGTCAATTTCATAGTTAAAAACTAGATAAAAAATACTTTTAATTATTTGACGAAGATGAATTAGATAACGGTGACATCAAGGGAGAAAGTAGGTCGCAGCGATCTTTTAAATAATAAATAGTACACACAATGAACAACCACAAATATTATAAATAAAGAATATTTATTTTTCTATAAACACATTATTCCTTTTATATCATCAATGGCTCACATCATTATAAATCGCGGATCGCATTGGGCTTTCGTCAACGAAGTCAGTGCATGGATGGAGAAGAGTTCAGCGGGCAGACCGCGGCCGACGCCGAGACGAACCGCCCAGCGCGCGCGGGTCCTTAGCTAAACAATTTGTGCATCGAGGTCAGGTAGAGATTACTTTAATCGCTAAATCACATTTGGACACTAATATACATGTATAACTACGTTCAACAAGTGTCAATATTGAGCAGTACGAGGGGGGCCGCGGGAGCGCGCGGCTCGTAGCCTGCGTCACGCCGTCCCATAGACGCAGTCTCCACGGCGCGCGCCCGCCGACTCCTCGCCCGGCAGCACGGCGGCGCGCCGCCACTGGTCGCGCACTCTCTCCACGTGCTGAAGCACGCGCACCACGTTCATCCCGGCCAGCTTCCGCACGTCGTCCTCGCTCCAGTCTGGGTCTCGCAGCAGCTCCGCCAGCAGGTGCGGATACCGCGACACGTCTTCCAGCCCCTCGGGGGGCGCGTCGATACCATCGTATCCCGCGCCCAGACCGACGTGCTCCACGCCGGCGACCCGTCGCACGTGGTTTATGTGCGCCACCACGTCTTCTAGTGTCGCTCTCTCACCGCACGTGACAAGTTTGGCGTAGAAATTGATCATAACAACGCCGCCATTCGCTGCAATCATGCGTAGTAACTCGTCGGGAACATTTCTACTCGAGTTGCAAAGTGCTGCAGCTCCCGAATGCGAAAAAACTACAGGCGCCTGCGACATTTCTAAAGCATCGCGTGCCGTCTCTTCCCCGGCATGCGATAGATCAACTATCATACCTAGACGATTCATTTCTCGGACAACCGCTCGTCCGAATTCGCTTAGTCCACCTGACGTACCAGCGGCGCGAGCCCATCTCGTATCGCACGTGTGTGTGACGGTAAGGTAACGGGCTCCGAGCTGGTAGAACGCGCGAAGCACAGCTAGTGAATCACCAAGAGCATGTCCTCCCTCCACACCTATGAGCGATGCGATACGGCCCTCGCGATGTGCCTCCATAAGTTCCGACGCATCGGTAACTAGCGCTAAGTGTGCTGTATTCAGTTCTACAATGCGCTTGATAACGTCCATTTGCTCGAGAGCGAGTTGCACAGCATCACGATCTCTCGCGCCGCATGGCACATACGCTGACCAAAATTGAGCGCCGACCTGGCCGAGTCTCAAGCGCGGTATATCAGTGTGCGACCAGCGCGACCGCGCCCAAGGTTCAATAGCGTCTAGACCGGCGCTCAAGTTGAAGTCTCCTATTTTATTGTGCAAAAATTTCCGAACATTCCATGCTAAATCATTATGACCATCAACGAGTGGAGAATCTCGCAGCATCCGGCGTATAGTGGTGAGTCGCTGTTCTGGAGTAGCTCGGCCACCACCGCCAAGCGCGAGTGGGAGCGCTAAAGCGGCGCCCAGCGCGGCCAGCACGACGAGGGCCGCTAAAGCGATGCGCCACCGCGGTCGGCGCGGCGTTGGTTTTTCGTCCGAACTGCCCGATGCCGAAGCCGATAGCGAATCAGGCGCCCAGCGCCCACATCGCTCGGCTACATCCGGCAGTGGACCGGGGAATGTCATTCCTTCTGGCACTGCAGCCTGCCAACAAAGAAATAATACATTAACAAGTTTATGACGTATGTTTTTTATTATACCTAGGGACCGCTTAATGGTAAATACATCGCTTCAAGACAGCAGAGCGCCTTCGAAGGAGCTTAGTATTTCAACTCACCGCAGTAATACAACACAACGTATGCCTTGCCATCTTTTGTAGTAAGAAGGTACATTCCCTGTCCACAGTTTCGCCAAAATTCTAGGTTTCAATGGCCGTTGTGGCTTGGCTAAATGCAAAATATAAAGTCAAACATAAAGTCAAATATAATTTTTAAAAAGAAATATGTACCTTCTTATTTATAACCTGACCCGTAGAAATAGCTAAGGAGGCAGAAGAATAATTTTACACAAAAATACTTATTGTAATAATAAATGGAGGAAATTTTAAGACATATTGTAAACTCAAAGCTGAGACCATTTTATATGCAAAATGAAGCGTAGGTATGCATGCTACTAAATCAATAACTTAAATATGAATTTTGTAATACAGAGAAACTATTCATCATCTGTCTAAAGTGGTCCTGCATATTGTTGTTTTTTTTTACTTATTGAACATTACCTATAATTTAGCGGACTAAGAGATAATTGCCTAAGGTTTAGGAATACGTTAACCATTGGATTACCGCAATCGTACTAGCAATCGAGAAGCCGTTGGAACGTCTACTGCTACCCATTGAACATTCGACGAGAGTCCACTCCTATCACAAGCATTTAGCTTTACACAAATCCACATACAATAATAATGGTAGAGACTATTGTATGCTATTTATACTATAATGGTAGTACTTATTGGATATATTTTCATTCCAATCTAAGTTCCTAATCGGCTTGTATTATTTACATAGTCGCATGCCCATATAAACCTGAAGGCTTTCTTTCAAAGAGATATAAAGTTAATTATGTCCAAATTTAATCAGTTATGTTTTTAATTCTAATAGGCACGAGCCTATCGCCGTCTTCCGGGCACAGTGCTAGACACCGTGCTGCTTCTAAATTTTATAACAGAAAAATATTAGACCATCTTGTTCTACCCGTAAATTTAACCTGACCCATCATGATGGCACGCAAATATAAGCGCAAACGAATGTCAGTGGATCAATAAAGCAGTTGATATAGTATGATATAAATAAATCATTTTTATTTTTGTACTTACGACAATTATGTTTATAAACATGATTATCCTTACTAATATTATAAATGTAAAAGTGAGTTTGTTTGTGTTTTATTTGTTTGTTCGTTCATTACGCTTTCACGCCTTAACGACTCGTCTCGACCGATTGTCACGAAATACACAGCATACATGTTGTCAGGGGTATAGTAAAGAACATATGGTACCTCTCATCCCGAAAAAAGTACTGTTACTAATTTAACCGAACCTACATTTACGCGAGCGAAGCCGCGGGCATAATCTAGTTATTATAGAAATGTAAGTTGGATGTAAACGCCATCTTTTTTCATAAACTAAGCAAGTCCGTAAAGTCATAAAGCCTCGTTATGCGTACGTACATAGGTGAGTGATTACGACTCCGTCTGTCTTTATCCCACATCATGTTGCCTGATTAAATATAATCTTGCAGACGCGAGGCGGTTAAAATAACAATGGATTTAAATGACTGACACATTTATGTTTCCCGGCGCGCGACTTAAATACTCACACACAATTTAATATACGATCTCATTACCTATACAGCTACATACGTTTTGTAACCTGTCACCGTAATGACATATATTCCCAACGACCATTACACGGATAGCGTATCTAGTTTAACTAGTTACCGCACCACTATTTCAGCGATTAGTAGGTTTGATCTTCGCATAAGACAATGCACTGCGTAATCCACAGAATGAACAGATACCGGGTGTTATTAATGTTAGAAATTTCGTTTATGTTATCACTCTGCGATTCAAGTCCAATTTTTAATGCTATAGAGTTACATTCAAACCAATTAAATATAAACCAATATTTTTAAACATATGTATATCATTAGACTACCCTCATTTGAAAATAAACAAACCTAAACCGTTTACTGATAAATATTGCTTAGACATTAAACTGCCTCCGTGGCGCAGCGGTAGTGAATGCGAATGTTGTGCATGAGGTCTCGGGTTCGACTCCTGGGTCGGGCCAACAAAAAAGTTATTGGGTTTCCTGTTAAGAAATCTCAATAACCGCCCGGAATTAGGAAGTTGGTGGTGTTGGATACCCCCGTGCCTCGGAAAGCACGTAAAACTGTTGGTCCGTCGGTTGATTTGCTGTCCCATCGGATCATGATAGTTAGGGAACAGAGAGAGCACTTGTGTTTGCGCACACGCTTGTGCACTATAATATCTCCTGCACCGATGGCCAGTCTCCGTTAAGATTGGCCGCCTTGACCGAAATCGGTCTGGAGGACATTATTATTATAATTATACATTAAAAAGCCTCTTCAAAATTAAGAAGTTTTACCATTAATTATAGAGCCCTTTTCGATAAGTGCATATTCTTCTCTTATTGTAATTTTATTTAGCCTAATGGAAATATAGCTGAACTACCTCGCAGGTCTCCATTCGATATCACAGAATCCTAGATGATGTAAAATACCTAATACCTACTATACGTGAAGTACCTCTGAATTAATGTACATATTGTAGGTACAGAGGTTATAATAGCAAAAACAAACATCATGGAAAAACTTGCTTGTCTAATATTTCTACAGAATATTTCCGCTCAGATTTTGTAAAATCTGCAGCTTTCTCATACAGAAAAAAGGCCTATAACCAGCTATGGTAAAGTATATAAATGGGGCTGGTGACTGTGTAAGCTGAAATTGAAAGCTTTATATATTTTTTGAAACGCACACCTGATACTCGTGCACTCGTTAGTCATTCGCCATTTACATACGACGTAATCAGTATGGCTACATCGTCAATTTTCCCATTTTCATTGTGATTTTACCGGAGAGTATTGTAAGCGTTCATATCAGTCGATTCAGGCGTGACAATAATTTGCCGCGTGTTCAATTATGCAAGGGGCACACACAGTTAGGGGACGACACTGTGGGGAAGGGGCCGCACCGGGTGAGCCTGAATAGCTTCTGACCCATTTACAGAGAAAACTGACGCGAAACCCTCCACTTGCCTGGATTTCAGTCTTATCTAAAAAAACTTCATTCAAATTACGTTGCTCACATTTTGCATTCATCCCCTTCGCCCTAACTACGGTACAAGTGGCATTCGGTGACATTTTTCAGCAGAGAAATGTTAATGTTATAGCAGGTAAATTACTGAGATTTTGCGGGCTATTTCACGTTGCCGATATATGTAGTGAGCCGGTGGAAATGTGTAGGTAATTTGTGTTCATATAAAGTGCAATTTTAACCCTCTATGTTTACGAAATAAAGACAAATGGGAATCATACATTATCTTATGACAGCGGGTGAATTCTGATTGTGTTTTTTGACTTACTATTTTATTAAGATGCGTATGTTCATGTCAATGTTGATTCGTCTACTAGAATTTGGTACAATATGGTTTATGTTTTCGAGAGCCTACGAGCGGATACTAAAGTCCAATAAGCACTATGAACATTTATCCATAGTTTGAAGAAACAACGAATTATTTAAAAAATTTTTGGGCACGCTATCAATAAACCTAGGTACGTCTCGTTAATTTACGTAATTGGTTATAAACATAAAGTTATTCAAGTCGACGTCAAGTAAATATTATAGCTCCCTAGTCGTAGCTATCGTCGCATCTTGAAGCGGGTCTTAAGTTATAGTTTGGCCTCCCGGGACTAAACGTTTGCAGCTAATGAATACGGTAATACGAAAATTCGACTTGGAAAGCCGCTTCTCTGCCCACAAAATACGTTTATTTACAAAAAAGTAAATAATCAAAGTAGATATATACTGACTCATTACCATAATGGTGTAAATAAAATAAAATTAAAACTTAAAACCGCATATAAAAATAACTACCTAAACAAGCTTAGTACAAATCAGTAATATAAAATATAATTTTAGATAATTTAGCTGAACACCAATTTTAGTTAACAATTAACATAATATACGCTGAAGGGAGTAATATTTATTGGGCGAAGGCGAGGAAAGTCGTGAAAACATAGTCGGCGGGGCGAGGTGGGCGGTGGGGCGGAGCTGCATCGATTCGCTGCATGGCAGACATCGGGCCCTGCGAGCCGGGAGCGCTGCGGCCACGGCTCACGGGCCACGGGCCACGCGGTGCTGTTGCCCCCACGACATAATGTTGCGTGAAATTTGCGCCTCCATTGTTACCTTACCTACAACTAGCCGTCCGCCGCCCGCCGACCGCCGACCGCCGTCCGTCCGTAACGCTTTTATGGACAGACCTGGATGCTATATGGACCGCGTGTGAATCACATCACGCGACATGATCGGATATGTCCATGAATTACATTTCTATAAATATATTTATATATATGTTTTCAATTATTGCAATTCACGTGATTTTTCTTTTTTCATTCAATTATAATTATATAATCTAAAAATGTGTACGAGGTATCGAATTGTTAAAGTTTTATTTTAATCGAATTTGATATTTATAATTACAAACATATCTAATTGTGTTTATATTATTCCTAGAACATAATACTTAACATAATATTTATTTTGACGAGTTACTTTGGGTGTTAGACAAAGTGTTTAGCTTACTTCATTTTTTGGTAATAGTCAGACGATTTTATAACTCAGAACCAAACTGGGGATGACATTTTTGCACCTTACGAACGTTTACCTAGTAGCCCCTACAGAATCTACATAATCAATTTCAATTAAGTCCATTAATTCTTGAAACGTTTCAAACTAAGTGTTCCGTGGTTACCCTAATTTCAATTTAGATGCTTGTTTTATGCCGACTGAAAAGTCAGCTAGCCATTAGAACGTCAAATGTTATTAACTAATGAAGTTTAACAAGATGAGTATGAAATTTCAGTTGTTGTGACGGATACTTGAACTACTTGAAAATGTAGTTTAATATCCAAGTTACACATTTACCAACTATTTAATGTTACAAATATACCTACTAATATTAAATTATATTATTGTAGGTAGGACCCACTTATCTGCCTATATTTTCTTTTGTACAAATATGCTTAGGTATTGTTATTATCTATATACATAGATATCTATCTAGATACTGTATGCCACCGACAAACCGCCAAACATATTTTATAAGAAAAGTGTTGCTAAAACAATTTTCTTCACAGATATAGTTCTGCTTGTTTTAGATATTACGCTTGTTTAAAAATGCTTGGGTAACGCACATGTTTTTACTTTAACTAATTCCAGTCGTTGTCTCAGGCCCAAATCAATTATTTAAGTAGATCTTCATCTTTCTAACATGTTTTTAATTTGTTATAAATAATTGTATCTTCATCTCTTACGTGTAACCATAGAAACTTGTATTTATTTAACTCCATTTCGAGCTTAAATAGATACTATCATAGTGTATCGGGTAAATACCTACCTATCTATAATAAGAAAAAGAAAGCATTGTAAATAAGTAATCAACACCATTTAGAATCATTTAGACAATAACATCCAGATTTGTTTTAGGAAGTGTCAAAATAACACACAGATGCGTCTAAGTATATGTATACCTATTACCTGGTACAAGGCCCAATTACCGTGTACAACCACCCGTCACATTTGTTGAAATCCACCAAATTGTATCGTGTAACAAGGTTGTATACTAGAATGTAATGTTAATTTGCTCTGTTTCAAATACGCCGACTGCATACACAACTAAATTAGGTCATGTTTTGGGTGTTTTATGATGCTCACGAGCCGATTTCGCCAGTGTCTTCACACGGGTCGTATATGTATTTGTAGCTTGTAGAGCTGCCTTTTGCATAACATCGTAGTGCCATAATAATTACAAACGTATGTCCTTTAGCATTCAAAGCAAAGAAAAGTAACAAGCAACTAGTATAAGGAATTGAAATTACATACTTAAATATGTAATTTTAATTCCTTGTGCTAGTTTTCAAGATTTTTAATCTTTAGATGGTTTATGTAGGAATCAAAATATACAGATTGCTACAAAATCTGGTAATATAACTAATTTAGTCCCATGGACGTCTAGTAGCATAGCAGCGATAGCCTAGTGGCAGACTGTTGGACTGACACGCAGAGATCTTGAGTTTGAGTCCTAAGGTGCGCGCATCTCTAACTTTTCAAAAATATGTGCTTACTAAAAAGTTATCGTTCGCTTTAAAGGCGAAGAAAAACATCATGAGAAAACCTGCATGTGTGAGTGTCCTCCATGATGTTGTCGAAGTAAGTGAAGACACTTCTTTCTTTTTTTAGTCTCTCTCACAGGAGCGTTTACTGGTCATTTTGGCACCAACGACTTCCTGTGCAGATTGAGATAGTCAAACAATTCGATCTGCAGAGCCTGTGGTGAACAGGACGAGTCCATATCACACCAACTGTGTGAATGTGACGCGTTGGCCGGACTAAGAATGGGTCTGATGGGATTGGCATATCCGAACCCTGAAGACTTCAGGCTTCTCCCTCTGAAGTGTACGCTGCGACTGATGCAGTACATTCATAGAGAGATAGCTCAGGGATAAACCTCGGGGCTGACACAAAAGATCCCACTTGGTCGAAGTGTCGCCGGTCTACAATGACTGGCCCCCGGATCAAGATAAGATAAAATAAGTGAAGTCTGCCAACCCGCGCTGGGCCAGCGTGGTGGACTATAGCCTAAATCTTCCCACACTGGTAAGAAGCCAGTGCGCAGCAGCACAGACAGACACGCAGTTTATACAGGGCTGATATTATTATTAGATGTAGACGTTTAGTCCTCACTTAAGACTTCTCTCGATATTATTATTTATATTATTATAGTTTTTGTTTGGACAAGGTTATAAATTACATAGATTTATGTATATTTTATTAATTATTCACTCAATGTTACTAGTGATAAATTATAATATATGCTCTTTTTGAATCTTGAGATAATCGAAGTAGGTGTACCGTGCTATCGTAACGCATTGGTATTTTGCTATACCGCGCAACGGCATGATTTCATATAGACCACAGAGTATGGCACCAAATCACTGTCACTTACCGCGGCGCGTGGTATAGCGTACTCTGTGATAGTGACGTAAGCAGTTGCTGATAAATTGATAGATCATGTTGACAGAATATTTGAAAAAAGGTACGGACAGTATATACCTACTGTCGCTGAAAATAAGTATTATTGCTGGCTGAACGGCATTTGAGTTTGAGAATAGGATACAGTATGCATTATCTCGTAACTAATACTTCAATCAGGAAATATTTTTAACTTTCTACTTAGAATGATCTGCGGTACAGAAACTTTATTAGGTATTTATTATACAAAGGTTAAAGTCACAGTCAAAATCACGCCATTTCGAGGTTACTTTTTGACGCGGAGAAAGTATAAACATTCTTTCTCTTTTATAATATTCGTACAATGAACACAATATTTTTTTTAAATGGTTTAGCGACTCAGTGTTCGCATTATGTGTAGGTATGTGCCTAGATAATATGTTTTTAAAACAATGTCGTCGAAAATATACCATATTATTGAGGTATAAATATCGACAATTTTAATTTTCAACCAAACAATAGTAGTTTTTAAATGGTCATACTTAGATTTTAAAGTGGATATAGCCACAGAACATATACGAGTAAGTAT
Organism: Catocala nupta; assembly: GCA_963675205.1. Classification (NCBI taxonomy): domain Eukaryota; kingdom Metazoa; phylum Arthropoda; class Insecta; order Lepidoptera; family Erebidae; genus Catocala; species Catocala nupta. Next base: position 16,495,574 of record OY776095.1, read on the forward strand.
ATTATAGCATAAAAAGCGGTTAAGAATTGAAATAGACTTTAATATTCTATACAAAGTTAAAAGGACACTCATCCACACCACACATCTAAACTATCGCCTACAAATCTTAGTAATAAAATTTCAGACAAATCAACAAACACATCTTCACATTTAACTTGAAAGGGCTTTTAATCAGTAATCTGCGATGAGCAACAGATCCAAGTAGTGTGATTACGACACGGAGAGTGAGGCAAGCGGTTAATTCTGGAAAATATAAAATTCCCGTGACACAGATCTTTAGAATGAAGGGAGTGAAGGCGTAAGTAAAAGCTAGTATAATAAAGGCAAATATTAGAATAAAGGCGAAAGTTTGGACTTTTGTTACCGAATCACGTCCGACCCGCCTGACCCGAGCATATTTTCATGAAATTTAGCGTGTTGATAACCACGGAGAAGAGCTTGTGCTACATTTTAACAAATTACGATTAAAAGTTTGGGTAACAGCTAATGATTTATAAACTTACTCCTACGAGAATCCTTTTCTGCATTCCTGACAACGTGTTTGTGATTTCATGATAATCGGTCGATTGATTAAGACATGAAAGCGTTACTAACAAACAAATTCACATTAACATTTATAATATTCGTTATGATGAGTGTATTTACAAATATTTTAATCAATACTTGAAACTTACGTTATTAATTTATGCAATGATTATATCAGCTCAGTTACACTAGCCCGGTGTTCGCTTGGATTTCGGCATCTTGGGCAACGTTGCACGTCTAACAAGTTCAATTTCATACAGCATAATTGTTATCTAATTAGTTAGGTAGTTGTAGGTATCGGGCACTTATGGATTTGATTTAGGTATAGTTTAAACGTTCCACAAAACAGAAATTAAACCTAAGTGTAAAACACAGAGAATCTCTGGCAAACTGAATAAGAACAGCTTTCGATGTAATCAGATGACTTTGTTAATCCCAGCCTATATTTTAGTTAATCATTTAAGTATATATATTGTTGCTGTAATATTAATAATGTAGATAAATGGATAATGGACTGGCAATTTATTATGATGCTCGTGTTAACAACTACCATAAACCGTTAAATATGTCTGTATATTTGCATTTGTATTTAGGAACGTGCAATAAACGTATATTTGTTGGAATGAATTAGGCAAGCTATATCGTCAAGAATGCTCGTACCGACTAAATATTTATGCAACTTAATTAAACCTACGTATTTATACGGTACTCAAAAGTTTCACGTTCGATACGCACCCAAGGCGCTACTTTCGTTTTATTTTACACATAAACTTTGCTATATTTAACTATTTAGCAGGCACAAGTATTGCACCAGGGACTTGTATAAATATCCGCCGTTGCCGTCATTGTTTTAAGTAAGTACATTCTCTTTTGAATGACCGAATTTTTCAACTAGGTCATCCCTTAAAATTAGATGGTCCACGCGGACCCTCATGAGCCACACGGTTGCTCTAATGTTCTACAAAGATAGCACAGATCGATATCTCAATATGGGCCGTCTGTTCCCAACAGTGCAAATAACCAGTTGACAACGGACAAGATATTTAAAGATAAAACCTGTTGGTAAACCGCGAGGCCACTTTGATGTCGGCTATACATATAACATAAACAGAGTTACGTGAACAAGGCGATATTTTCAACGTCAAGTTTCCCCTAATACCTAAGTACACCAAAAGGAACTCATGAAATGGTTCCAGGAAAATATTTGTTAAAAACGGTGAGCGAGGTACGCCATTTACCCGCCATGATTAAGGAAGAGATATCTGATGTTTTCCTTCCTTTTTGGACCTGCCTCTTACCTGTACGACTACATAAACGTTTCTCGCCACTAACGTAATTTATTAGAAATGGACAGGCAAACTAAACATCTGCACGAGAACTTTACCCCAGTAATTATAACAGTACCTATAGATTTATATATATGCATCGTTTTTAAGTAATGAACAAAATAATTGTTTAAGTCTACTCTGTACAATTTATTTAGACTTTAAAATAATATATATTAATCTAAAAATGTGTTAGTCAATATATAAGTAAAATCATATGATGATACTACATCGTGAATGTAAATAATTAATGTACATACATTGGGAAGTAATAAAATCAAGTAAGAAATACATATGTTGTATGCAAAGACATTAAAAGAGATGTATGTATAGTTATAAGAATGAGTCGTTTTATTCCTTACAAATAGATGGAACTTTCTGCGTGGTTCTTTGAAACAATTTGAATAACAATGGATTGATTTGGTTCCTACTTTCCGAGTTTTCCGATGAGACTCAGTTAATTTAATATTGACATAAAACAGAGTAATAGCCTTGCACCGCCTGTATTTCTGCTTAATTATAATGCAGACCACATTAGGATTCATCTATACTGATATTATAAATAGGAAACATTTAATTTTATGTTTGTTTGTAATGATTTAACTCAAAAAATACTCACCGATTTCTAAAATTCTTTCACCATTCGGAATTCACCATTCCTCTTTTATTACCGAGCAACATAGACAACATTTTATTAAAATGTATAATTTTAATGTAAAAAAGCGTGGGGTAAATATCGTAGAAAGCACCGCACGCATTTTTAAATTAAAATTATTAAATTATCCTCTACTTTTTTTTTACTATGTGTGTTTTTAGTTTTATATACTATTGATTTTTTATTTTTTTTTAATTCTATTTTTTGTATTGTCATCGGTAAGTGTGCATAGTTTCAAATCAATTCGTCGGTTTGAAAGGGGTGAAAATCACGATTAAAAATTCCGTTACATAGATTCATAAATACATAGATACATACATACCAAGCTAATAAAAACGTGTTAAAAAGTACTGTTACATTTAACCTAACCCAACCTACTTTTACGCAAGCGAAGCCGCGAGCAAAAGCTAGTTAGAGTATAAACCGGATAATTTCTAATTATTTCACTTATTATCATTTTAGCTCCGAGGTTATTAAAATAAACAATGTTAGCTATATCATCATCTCATATTATTAATAATATCAGCTCTGTTTCTAAAGCCTCCCACTGTTGGGCACGGGCCTCTCTTTAGTGTAAGAATGGTTACGCCTTAGTCCACTACGTTGGCCCAGTGTAGGTTGGCAGATACCTATTGCAAATCTTTGAGAACATTATGGAGCACTTAAAGACATGTAGTTTAATTAAGATGTTTTTCTTCACCGTGATACCTAATACTTAACTTTTTCTACACATATAGCATCAAAAAGTTACAAGTTAGGTGCGTGTCGTAGGATACAAATCGAGACATCTGCGTGGCAGTTCAATGGTATCCCACTGTGATATTGCTTCAGTAGAACATAATCTATTAGATTTTTATTGTTGTATAGACGTCCATGCGTTGCAAGTACCGTACTTGTATCTTCAAATAATTCATATTGAAAATCTGATAAATGCGGTTGTCACCTATCGCTGATTTTCAGTTGGTGAAAGAATGCTCATTCATAAGCTGGACCAGCATTACTGACCCAGCTTATGCTGTAATGGTGACTGTTTCAATTTCGGTCTTTATATTTTATTTGTTTTCCATTATTTGTATTGAATTTAATGGTATTATTTTATTTATTAAATCTAATTGTGTTGTCATTACCAAAAACTAAACTCAAATATGAGCCATTTTCTTTTTTTCTATTTCTTAGTTACTATTTATTATATACTTGCATTACTTACTACGAACCTACTATCCTAAGTAAATGCGGAACCTTTTTGGTTTAGTCATGTTCATTTGTTCCAATTCTATGAACTCGTATTTTTTGCACAAAATAAAAAGAGAGATTTTTGAGCTGACCCATATTTTTTCCTGTCGTATACAACAGATTCTCAACAAAAGGGTAAGGATTTCGATTTCTATTTTACCCTTTTCTTTTTTCAAAAGTAAAGGAAAAGAGAATAAAATTTTGACTAGAATGCAAATTTTCAAAGGGCCTTTGTCCCAGTCCATTTTAATTTTAAGTGTAAGACAAAGACTTTTGAGATATGGTCATTACTTAATTAATATTTTGTTAAAACTTAAACAGAAATATTAAATGTATAAAAGCAGGAGTTGTCTGTTTAAAAAAATAAACAAATATTTTGTTTTGGTTATGTTGTCCAGTGATATACATAAGTTTTTCTATATTCACACATCTTTGTGTTTTATTCGTTTACTATTCATATTAACATCTTCGCTTTTGCAATATGTCATGTATATCAATCACTGTTTATTACAAAATAAGCCCATAACATTATTTTTCTGAAACTAAGGCAAGATTACTTGAATGTATAAGATGGACTTTACCTACCGGTTCTATTTTATTAGCATCATGGATAGAATGTTATGCGTTTGTATGTTCATTGAATCAAAGCGACATCATGTCATAAAATGTAGAGCTTCCTCAAAGATGTAGACCAACGATGACTACGCTCAGTAAGTATTATTGCTCTGCGGTTTATATCTAAGCAACTACAGTATATAGCCACTTCGAGTCGTGGAAAGTGAATAGGGATCCCTTTTACACTTTGCCCTGCATTCAAGGCGGTAAATTCTTTGGTGTGCCATTAGAGAGCTCTTTAATGATTGATAGATATTGTAGTTTTATTTTGGCTTAACAGTAAAAGTAAAGTAAAGCAACATAGGTACTATAGATCGCTAAGACAATTCTCAACTTTGGTACTTTATTGCACTACGCTTTATAAGCAACTTAGTTTATTTATAAATTAATAAATGTAATCAACTAATCAGTATATTTCTGAAAAGTACCTAGAAGTAAATTACATATTTCCGGCTAAGCCCTCAGAATTTGTTATGGAACATGCCTAATAATAGTGCCTGATCCAGGAGTCGATTGCAGCACCTCATGTACGTCTGTGAATATAATCGCAAACTTGTGCCACGGAACCATACTCACCATTAGCAATGTATTGCATGCACGAATTTGTGTTGTATTCGTTATTTTTATGCAAACTTCACAGCGTTATTTCAAAGACTATACCGTCTTTAAAAATAGCATGAATAGTCAAACTTCCAATTGTAATAGAATCTATAAAAATTTCAATCAGTGCTTAGTGGTAAGATATTTATCGCTCTGTGGAGTTTATTTATACGAATATAAGGCTATCCACAGGTGTTTTTATTAGATATAGGTACACTAATATCATGATTGTGTGACAAAAGTAGAGCTATTCAAGTTTTTAAATAAGGGCCTTGACTATCTAGCTTCATATAATAACAAGAAACCGTAGTTAGCCTTTTATGTATGTAAAGATAAATATAGATGACATTTAGGTGGGATTATTGGATACAAAATAATCATATTTGTGTTTTAGCCATACGACTGCTTGCGATAGGCACTGCTTTAAAAAGGCCAATCGGATCGCGGTGGATTGAAATAATATGTATCCAAATATACATGAGCAATTTAATCAGAAGATATTTCGATATTCATGGTCTCACCGGAAATGGGATTGTACCAAGCGACATAAATATATTTAAAGCTACAAAATGTATATCTCTCTGGCGCAAATACACTGTCTCCTAGCTATATTGTAATTCGTTTAAATGCGCCCCTTCGGACCGCTAACACTGTTAAGATGCTCGGTTCGATGCCCATAAGTAGCGGAAAGTATCACTAAGGAGTTTAAATAAAATAAAAACGACGTCTTTATGGCACGGGAAATAATCTTTTACATTGTGTTTGATCACGCTATTTATTGTCTATGCGTTAGGGCGAAAGGTGTGGCCATATTTAAGAGATCTCAGCCATAACATGCATATAACCAATAGTAATGTCAGCTTATGTAGAAATTATTATATTATGCTATAGGAACCTTTCCTACCCCAGCTAACGTTGATACTGTTTATTAACATTTTTATTTTTGTGTATTTGCTAGGGAGGGAAGGGTAATATTTATTTAAAATACATATTTCTCTTTCTTCATAGACAATTTTTATTCTTTTAAATAAAGATAACATAATAATAGCATATCAACTATTGAAATTGGAAATTCCAATAAATTGCCATTTTTGTTTGTTATTTTACGCCGTTATTTACGCAAAGTTTTAAATTAATATTACGCAGATTGTTTGTTGTACGTATCTGAGCGTTCGCGACTGTTGTTCTTTCTAAACAAACATTGCATGAACACAAAAAATTTAATTAGGTACTTGTATTTATTAAACTTTTATGATTTCAGTATATTCAGTGAATAAATGCTAAGATTATATATACAGCGAATAACTTGAATAACTGCTGGGCAACCCTTTAAACATTTTGTTCAACCTGGAATTGAACGCGAGACCGGTCGACAGTTATAAATTCATATGTTGTTTACAAGGTCAATTAAGCCACAGGACCAACGTGGAAGTCAAATAACTAGCCATTTAGAAGCAGTGTTTAATGCTAAGTTATTTTATTTAAAACTCCAGGACCTCCCTTTACTCCGAATTCGAAGGTACTTAGATAAACAACATTTATAAGCGATTTACTAACTCTTTATTTACTGCAGTCTTTTATTGCAACTCTAACAAATAGTATTAATGTTAGTTTGTTTATTATGTTTTCACGCTTTAACTACTTGACCGTACTGATATAGCCTACATTAAAACGAGCGAAGCCCGGGCAAAAGCTAGTTATATATCTTTAACTGATTATAATATTTTATATTGTGACGTTATATGTATTAGGTTTAACTTTAATTTGTTAATTTTGCGTTGCCGTCTGGTCTTAACCTACTCATACCTATATTTTGGATTCACTGCACCTGAATAGCATGTTCTTGAAATTTTGTTTGCCTAGCTATGTAAGTAATTTTTAAGATTGAACTTTTTGGAATATACTTTTAATAGATATCACGTAACTTTTGTGTGTTTTATCGAAAATATTTGACTATTTAGATATTTTGATTATCGTGTAGCTAAGTAAGAAAATTCACGAAATTAACAAAATTTTCAGCACATACTATTTACGAAAATGAGCACTGATATTGATTGATGATGGTTGGTTGGCTTGGGTTTATTAATACTGGGAATAAGGTAACGTAATTGTTTCGTAAATGCTATATCGATATATCAAGTGGGTCGAGTTAAGTTTCTATAAGACATAAGAAAATACAGAGTTTAATAATTTATTGCAGGTTGCTATGCACTTTTCGTTCTTTTCATATCGCGTAGATTTCAACAACTATACCTATTATTATAATTAACCATATTAGTGTTCAACACAATAATGATAACACTAAACTTTACACCAACCTTTAAACATTTTCTTTCTTTCTAAAGTTTCTAAATATTAACAACTAGTACCTTCACCATTGCGGGATTCAATCACTCCAAAAGATCGGAAGTATTTGCGGATTCCAGGTAAATAGCCATTATAAGTCGCCATTATTTATAAAATATGTATTGCGTCTTCATACACTATAAGATACATGTATGATGGATTTTTATACTATAAAGTTACTTATATAAATACAATATAGGCATATATGAACAGTTGCAATACCAGCTTAGATATCTGTAAGGATTTTCAAAAACAGAATAGGGGGAAATTAAAAAAACTACTACTACTTACTCTTGCTGACAGTATCTTTTGTTCAAGGAGACTGAAAGTGTGGGCACACAGTACCAGGTTGTGTGGCTACGATTTCTATAGTGTGGATGTACTTTTCCAATCGGAGCCTCAGTGTGAACGAAATTCTAAGTTTACGTAGAGATTCCGCCATGCTCAATCTCTTAAACAATATACAATATTGTTTGTATAAAATAATGTCTCTATAAAATAAAACGAGCCGCTAGCAAACCATGTGTGAGAGTTAATAATATTTAGTAGAGACACGCGCAGATACCCGACACGTGCGTACGATGTATAATACAAGTGGATACGCAGTCATCAAATATTACTGCTTGTTTTACACTCTCTAAACTGTGCCCCCAGATCTATTCAATTTTATGCTCATACTCTATTCCGCCTGTACTTCATGCGAATAAAATAAGGGAATTCGGAAAGAATTGTGACGGTAAATCTTTTTAGTGCAATAAAATTGAGTGCCGACTGAATTGAGATGTAAAAAGAAGAGAAGTGTCATGGCGAGGACGAAATGAGCTCACACGTGTATAATTTTATGGCCCTTCGACCTAATGTTCTCTAATAAAATGTACAAGTACATTTACAGTACTTATTATACTTTTTACTATTTAGCTACACGGATGGCGCGGTGGGTGAATAGGTTATGCGCCTGTGTTATGATTTCGATGCCCGTATAAGACAGATATGTATGCAGTCCATAAATTCTGATTCTATCACGGCACATGAGTGCTGTAGAACGAAAGTGCTGCAATATATTGCTGAGATAGGGACCATTTCTGGCACCACATATGACAGGAGAACGAAACTACACATGGCAAAAATATTTATTTGTTTTTATTGATGGTTTTATCTATTTTACTGATACGAGAATGAAAAATTAGTCCCTTTTTTCACAGATCAATTGCATGTCCACGTTTTTAACATTTATTAATACGATCGTACAAGAGAGGAATAATGTCTGGTCTTATTATACGCCGGCTTGAATAATAATCATGACTGCCTGTATGGTTCAGAGATTCTTGAGTTATTGGTTTTTCTATAAGTAATTTATATAATACGATATAATACCACTATACACGATGTACAACACGAATACACGCGCAAGCGATCTAATCACGGCCAGTGAAATGTGGAAGTCGTTTATACCTATAACTAACGTACAGATTTCAGCACGATGCGACGTTATGTTGTTATGATCAATCTATAAAGAACATATGTATATATTATAAACTATAAAGGTTCACACTTGCGTATTCCCGCACATAGACAAATACGTATTACACATACATTTCACCAGTTGCCATAAAAGTACTGGAAACTAAAGCATTACTTGAATAACAAGAAAAAGATTAAAGACAAAATAAAGTACGCTACAGCGGGAAGGTTTTATAATGGATGTAATGGAAGTGGGCAAAGTTAAGCTTTGTTGAGGCACGAACTGAAAACAAAATATAACTGGAGACAGATTGCGGAGAATCTTGGCGCTGCTGTCACAGTTACGCATTGCTTCACTCCCACTACCGACCTACCTTTTATTTCGTAGGTACTTGATTTTGACCGCGATTTCGTTTGGCCTCATTTACATGAATCATAACATGCACCATGTCTTTGTTTTTACTGAGCCGAATTATATGAAACGTAACTTAGATTTTAAGTTGAACCCCAAGTTACTAAACTATGTAAACCGCATCAAAATACGATCGGTTTAAACGCGATGCCGGATCCAACATACAGAGAATATTCCTCCATATCGTCAAGCTGAATTACATTTAAATATTTTCAATGTACGTAACTATCCTTCTTCTATCTTAGAATGAATGCAGTTACCATATTTATGACTGCACAGAGCCTAGTGATTTAAGTGGTTAAGTTGACAGTGCGCCGAGTGCTGTGGGCTTACCAAACGGTACAAAACATGAAATGTATAACTTTGTGGAGAATTTTCAGGCATGCAGGAATCGCCGCAATATTTTTATTCAACGTTAAAGCGACCGAAAAACTTTGTTTTTAATACGCGGTTTCACAGTATTATTTCTATTATCTTTAGTTCGATATAATAGGTTACTTATTGTCTTTTTATACAGATAACAAAGGTGGCTTGTGTGAGTCTATGCATGTTACTTCAGATGTAATCTCCCTGTATGATGTAATAATCCCCGTATAGATATAGGTATATATATATATATAGATACGTCGATACGATATCGACATTAAATTGTTGATACACTTTTATGAGGTAGAGTATCTAGCGGAATATTCGTTCTGAACGGGGAGCAGTACCACCAATATTAATTCAGAAGATTGTAGTCAAATATTATTAAATTGTATTAAGTAAGTGCGGTTTCGAGGTTTTTTACAGCAAGTGCTGTACTGACAGCAAGAAGCCCTTACTTAGTTTATTAGTTGGTATAGATATTGTAATTGGTATGTTCATAGATAATAAATATTAGTCGTGTATTCCTCTAACGTAACCTTTCTCTTTATGTAAGGGTTTGGCTATAGTCCGACGCGCTGACCGCTTGTGCGGGTTGGTAAAACTTTATACATGTTCAAGATCTTTACAGAGAACTCTTGGTTAGGTAAGTTTCTTCGTGACGGTTTTCTTCACAGTTAAAACGAGCGATGATAGATTATTTAAAATGTAAATGACAGCTGAAGCGAGAGGTAACCAGAAGCATATATGAGGTCGAGATCAGGAGCTTTGCTTGACAGTCTAATGGTCTCACCGATAGACAATCGCTGCATTTGTAGCATGGCCTTATAATACAAAATCCCCGAGCTGTCAGGACCTAAGTACTTCATTTTAGAAAAGCTGATCTGTTACAGTAATCCCGTAATAATATGTAGGTTCACAACATAATGCATTCACGCTGATTTGAAAGTGTGGTTTGAAAGTGGGCCTTCTTGTACTTGAAAGGCATTTCGGATCGATCTGTCCGCTTACAAATGGGCTTAAAATAGAAACCAAAACAATTTATATGGTCGCTGTTTTAAACTGGCGAGTTCTTTTTTACCTACATACCTATTATGTATTTACTGTAAAAAAACAGCTATGCTAAAATGACGTTCTTTTGGTAGTTCTAGAATCCCAGTTTACTGAGCTAAATGTTTTCTAAAATTTGCACCTAAATTGCTTTTCCTGTCGATGATTAAATCAAGTTAAATTGAAATTAATCATTATGGTACATTAGTAACCTCAATAACTCATAAATGATATGTTATGTGATTATTTTTACGTGTCGACAAAATAAACAAAGCGCCACGCCATCCTCTCAATATCGCTAATTTATGTATTCATGGAGTGGATTTCAGTGTATTCATTTATGCGAACGAAATAAAATGTTCTATTCCAGATCACTAGGGATGTTAATTGACAACGTTTTTCCTTTTGCGGTAATGAGGCAGAATTTTAAGTAGAATCAAATACATTTTTAATTGTATTTTTATTCCGATTGAAGCCTGTGCTTTGCCATGGAATACTGGTTACAGTATAATGCGACCTCGTTATCTCGTGTACACACTGTCCTATCCGCGCTATTGGTAATATTCCATAATAACAACAATCTAATATTAGCTTTGGTATAAACTGTCCCATTGTCGGGCACACTGAGAAAAGAAAGTTAGGCCATAGTGACACGTATCCAGCGCCGATTGGCAGTCAACATATATCTTTAAGAACATTATGTATATCTCGCAGGTATGAAATCCTCGTGGCTTTTCCTTCTTCTTCCCTTAAAGCGCGCGAGTATTAATTGTTTAATACGTACTTAATTTTCAATAGTCAGATGTGCGTTGCGTTGGATCGAAGGCGATACTTCTGTGTAGCAATGCAAAGGTATTCTGCAAGGCTATCGTTTATTCTACTACTACTCCTTACTTCTTATCATTGGCGACAGAATCTTGCATTAATTGAGATTTCAAACATAATGGTCTTGAATTGTCTGTTGCCATCATTCTGCCTATTTCAGTTAACAAGCAAAAAGTAGTATAGCTGTCCTTACACCCCTAGTATTCTTTACGATATCTGTTTGGTTGTGTTTTCTGTCATTACTTTTACAGATCCAATTAAACGGAACTATGTTCATGGTGCAGGTATGTTCACTGCTTATTATCTGGTGGCCACTGGCTCATCTACCACTAAAGGATAAATGCAGCAGAGGTATAGGTGCCAAAAATCCCACTGCTAGTGCGACTTTTAAAACTGTCTACATAAATGTTTAGAGTACACAAATCTTTGTTTTAAGTTTGGGTCTTTAACGTTTCAATGTTTATAAAACCTGCGTGACATGACATAACTTTAATCAATAGATACTTAAAAAAAACAATATAAGTATCAACTTGGTAAGTAAGTAGCTACAATAGAAACTAAAACATACCTAGACACACTTCCATTGCAGTTAGAATTCAAAGTTAATGTTATACAATTAAAAGTAAAGTAACTTCTTTACAAAAGCATAAGTAACGCGAACTTTAATATGTATACCTATTGACAGTATGATTAACTAGTATAAGCAGCTATACAACTCAGGCTAAATAATCAAATTTCCGTCAGCAGGAAGCTTCGATATTCTATTGAAATACGAGCTCCTCCCGCTACAAGAAAACTCCAGTTATATAAGAATATAACTAACATTATTTACTTCTTACAGCGGCAAACTGTCCTAACATTATTTTGTAGCGACTCTTTCTAATGATATAATGATTCATCTAAATCAGATTTTTATAACTTTGACAGATAAGTTCTTATTTTGAAAATGCATTTTTTTTTTAATGTATTTCAAGGCAGCGCTTAGAGCAAAATTGTTATGCATGACAAAGCTCTCTTTTATATAGATAGGTATTAATAAAGAAAAAAAAGACAAAGGGTAATATTAAATATAAGCGTCTCGACATTGAAGTATATCTGATTTTACTGTATCTAAATATGTTATAAAAGTGCTTAAATAACTAATTAATATTGATGATAGTGCAATAATGAATAAGGAACAGCTAAAATGTAAATAGTAAATAAAAAACAAATCATAATGAATAAAATATTGGTATGCTAAAGATTTAATTCTATTTAAAGATTCAATTTGTCAATAATAGTGCAGCTTTGAATCGGATCGAAGTCTGTCGTGTAGATACTATAGCTAGTTAAGGCTTTCCCTCGGGCAGGTACGTTATTACGCATTTAGTACATTAGCAACTAACCGGTTTACTGCAGGTATTAGTCAATGTACCTATACATATATTATGTAACATAATTGTCACAAACAAACACAACAATATGTACCTATTCATAGAGTACGATTCGATGCAATATTTTGCTACATAAGGCTGGTCATATTGTATATTTTAAATTGTAATGTGAACACCAATAGCTAATAAAATAATTTCAATTTCGAATACATAAATGAATCAAAGTACTGATAAACGTAATTTCTCTAATTAGAATAGGTATTTGAATGGTGTCTCCACAACACTATTTTATAATAATTATAACAAAGTAAATTGCTTTAGTTGTCTTAAATGGTCAATTCGAGGTATTCGACGTTACAAATGCGTTACAATATAAAACAAGATAATAGTAGTAGTTAAAGAGTTAATATTTTTTTATATGATTAACGATTATAATTGACTGATATCAAAATAATCCATTGCTGTCTAAACATGGGCACTATTCAAGCAAGGATTGAAAAGCGAGAGTATACGGTTTCACTTTGTTAAAATGAATGAATTGCTGGATCTTCATTTACGAATTAAATTCCGTTACAAAAATGCACAAAATGACCAGACAGTATTCAGTTGAATAAATATTTACATCTATCATAGCATCCTGTTTAAGATAACATGACAGGTAAAAGTTTTAACAATGATTGAAAACTTAATTTTCGCGAAAAGTACGAGGCAAAGACAAACAATTTGTAGCATTAAATATTCACATACGGTCGTCATGAGAAATAACTATGTAGGTAGAGGGATTTCAAAAACATAGTATTAGTATCACTTGAATAAACAACAAAGTTACGAGCACCACAAGTGCTACATGATGAAGTTGAAATGATATGATGCAAACACTACAAACAAATGAGCGTGAACAGGACCCCTAGCGGGCCGCGCGAGGCATGCGGGACAGGGCCGGAGTGGAAGCGAGCGCGGGCGCGCGGCTACGACACGTACGTGGGCGTGCGGAGAGGTGATCGCGCGGCACATGCAGGCGTGCGCCCCCGGCGCCACCTGGTAGTCCATGTAGTTGCCGTAGCCCATGTGGTCGCACGTGCAGGCGCAGTTCTCGATATGCCGGCGCAACTCGAGCTCCAGCTCCCACGGCGGCTCCATGAGCGCGTCGAGGCGGGCGGGCGCGCGCCGCGGCGTGCCCGCGCCTCCGCGCGCTGCGAATGCGGCCCCGGGCCGGGCGCGGGCCGCACCTGCGCGACGCCACCTGCGTCCCCGCCCCCCGCCCGGCGCGCTCCACCATGCACCGGCGGCTAGCGCGGCCCGGCGCCGGCGGCGCGGCCCTCGCAGCGAGCTCGGGGCGCTACGGCCGGGAAGCGGCGGGCCGCGGTGCGCGCGTGTGCTTGCGTGTCGGCGCGCATAGCGTAGCGGCCGCCTTCCGGCTGGGGAATGCCGCGCCGCGAGCTCGGCCGGGCGCGCGGCCCGGGCGGCCCGGCCGCGCCGGCGCCCCGAGCTCCACGTGACAGCCGCCCTCTCCCGGGCCCCGCGCCCTCCCGCCTGCCACCTTCTCCCGCTGCGACTCTCACCGCCGGACACGTCTTTCAAATGCACAATCGTCAACCATCAATTAACTCCGCGACGTAGGTACATTAGTCGGAAATTGAATAGCAGATTACCAAGATAACCAATTTGCTATGTAAACATCTATAACGATAACTCGGCTGATCGACGATCACTACAATGAGTTCTTTTGTTCCTCACAAACATAGTAGGTAATAAAAGCAGTATAATTACGTTCAAAATCAATTACTTAATAATAAGAAATTTTATAAACACCAAAACACACAACATTTTTAATTTGATCTAAATATATGTTAAGATTGAGATTTATCATCTTATCATTTAAACATATTTATTTTAGTTAAGGCTGAATCTCTAAAGAAATCTGAATTAATATTTATGTGTTGGAAGTTAAGATACGCAAAGTTAACATTATACTATTTAACTTTTACTGTTAGGTGTATCCAGCATTTTATTAATATAAAACGAGATTCATAACGGCGGGTGACCCCGGCGAGGCGCCTCTACGAGGCGAGTAAGTTTTAAATAAAAAGAAGTATTATCAAAGAGTTTATAAATTAATGTGGTTACGAAGTTAAATGTGAATCTTGTGTTGCGGTTTTGTACTTTGTGAACCATTCAACACACAAACGCTTATGCTGCCGCACACTAAATACCACATAGGTATAATATATTTCTTGAAATAGTAACACGTCATAAAAGGATATTATAGCAAGATTTTAAAAGTAATTTTATTTTCGAATATTGCGATAAAATTATGAATTGATTAGCTGGGAGTAAAAATATCCTTTCTTTATACTTCGCCTGCCTCAAATTTATGAATTCTGAACATAATACAATAATATAAAGTGAAAATTAAATAACTTATATAGAGTATATGAGAGTATATATGTAAGTATATCAAACGGGGCTACCAGATTCAACGTTAATACTGTGGCACTCATAAATTTGAGAACCCGCAATCGAAGCTTGCCTAGTTTGGGTACAAATGGAAATATCGTAACTAAACAACAATTTATATTTGTGATTTTATGTGTTCTGAGTCTCCACTTCATTATGCAGCACCAAAAATATGTCGCCGATATTAAAAAGTTTATTATTTACGACCTGTCTGTAATAACTGGGTTAATACAAATCTTTCTGCGTGCAAGTAATCGATGGCATTCGTCATTATGGTTGTATATATTTATTTGAAATCTGCTTCTGTAATACATAGCTATGTGTACATGTAGGTAAAAATGGTGGCACCATATCCCAGTATACTTGGTATCAGTAATCTCATTAATAGTATCTCTACAATACATACAATGTTGGTATAGTCTCAATGATGTCAATGTTTGTAACAAAGCCTTATGGTATACATATTTTTTCGAAATAATAGAACATTTAGTGTATGGACACGAGAACATAGCAACACTAAGAACTGTAGCGTGTCTAGCAAGCAGACGTGTAATCATTAATCAGTGTTTCTGCAAGCTTTGTGCTGGTCTCAAGCATCATTTATACAATTCACAAGCATCGTAATTTTTATTAACGGAATTAGGACGCAGGTGGCCTGGAGCAGAGAGGCTGCATGCGTGCGCAGCGGACAGCCGCGAGAGCTGCGGTCGACGGAGCGCGCGGCAGTTGGCATGAGGCGCGCGCGGAGTGTCACGGGGCCCTTGCGGCGCGCTCACCCCGCCTCGGGGGCCACCTGGAACGTCCAGGTACCTGCACGCACTCACATAACCTACCGTCTCGCTGCTCACCACATCCCGCAACGTACTGCATTCACCCCGACCAGTGCTCCTCACCGGGCTACTCAATCAAATCAAGTGTACTGTAATCACCTCGTCGATATGATCGCTGGTGGCTTGAGCTCAACAGTTGGGCGAGGACTTGTTGCACTGCCAGATCTGATCTTTGAATACATTAAACTCATTACCATTACTCAAATATCATTTAGAATAACAACATATTTTCTCCCTCGTATAGAACGCGATACAAAATATAATAATGACTTGACAATGACGTACTGTGTTTGTACATACAAGATAGTTATGCAAATAAATAATATGTCCATGACGATAAACATAATGTTATACAGTTTGGACCATAACGTTAGTTGATCTGTTCTTTTATGACGCCAGCCACTGATTATAACATTATAGTAGTCTATTTGGATCTGGTTCGTAATAAGTTTGTATACTTTGGCAATTCTTGAATGTCGTGGTTTTGTGTCAAGTGCGGGGATGTGATTGCAAGAAGCGCGGTGATGTATTCCATCTTTGATTATAGTTAATAAGAAATTAAATATTATTTGTGTAATGGTTTACAAAATGAATATTGTGTGTACTATTTCAGTTTAACTATAAATATTTGTAAAAATGTAAACCATTGCTCAAATAGTCTAGGTTTAACTAATCACCCTACCAACGCATGAATGGTTATTAGTAAATATTTATAATATAATAATTTAATACAATTACGCCACAAGACAAACGGTAAGATATTTTATCATTGATTACTAACAACATATAAAATATTATTTTACAGCATACCAATTGCTCATTGCTCATGCATTTCCACCAAAAATATGTTAACGTATTTTATATATATTTATATAATTCTACAATTCAATAAAAATACATAACATTATCGAAACCAATTGTATCTAGTGCCTAATACAGGAGCCAGGTGTAACCCTTAATAGAATATTATATTAGCATGTGAAGATTTCGCGCCAATTCAAGCGCGAGCTGCTTAGCTTTATAAATAATAAACAAATACATACAGGTGGTGCGGGGCAAGATGAGTTCAAAATGTCTGTGGCACGCGTGCCGCGCGCTCTCCGCCGGCTTGCTGCTGATGCTGCTCGGAGCTGCGATGGCAGTTATAGGTATTATATAATTCTTCTTTATTTTGATTTATTCTTATTTATTACTTCCAATAATATAAAACCTTTAGCGAGATACAAAATCATACAATGCTATAAAGTGATTCTTGGTTTTACAATCAAGATGCATCGCAACTAGCTTATATTTTATCTCCTCTATGTATATTCCAACAAAATGAATAACAGCTATAAATAGTAAAAAGCCTCCATTGCTTAAATAGAGAATTCGATAACTTTTGTCAGACACTTTTTGTAAGACAAACAACTTATCAGCAACGGATATCCATTAACGGATGGAGTTACCAGAAAGTATATAAGCTTTTGACATGTTAATCAAAGTGTACAATAATAGGGGTACCGGGGGTGCGAGGCTCCTGATGCAGAATTGTAAAATACCTCTTTAACAGTCATATAGAAAGTCAGTACATAAAAGTATTCTTATATCTCAACATTGATACTTTCGCTATGTAGCAGTCATGTGACAGCCACTCAGTGAAATATTTTGTGAGTTTTTTAATCATAATAATGGTTTGATAATAATCAAGCTAAAGATAGGAATGGATATGACACGATAATATGTACCAGAGTTTGTTTCATAGATGTTAATTTGAATTTAGATTGAAAAATATCGTTTACTACTCTGGTTCTAACTGAAAGTTATCGTTTTTAGGATATAGGTCCAAACATTTAGACTAATTAATAATAGGTTATTTTCAGTATCAATTATGTCTAGAAATGTCTATTCAAAATTATATGTGTGTAATAACTTAATCCGTCCATATTATTCTATATCGTTACAATTTTTATTTTAAATAATAGTATATTACCGAAATTCATATTACCTTTTCGAAATGTAATTAGGTACAAATAATGATTTTTATTTGTCGTTTTGCAATAGGTATATAGCGTTGAAGGCACTCAAAACGTGTGCTACGCCGCGTGCTACGTCGCGCTACGAACTCTTCGTAGGCATCTTCCGTTGGAGTAAAAGCTGTGAACGAGTATACGTTGCTATACTTTTTTGTTACCTAAATAATTATATAATTTTTATATTGTTTTATACATTGCAAATTTTTGTTAGTTAGCAGCTTACAGACTACACAGGTCATAAATAAATAGGCCTAACTATGATTTTCACGTCCATCATTATTTCTCGAGTCACGAGTGAAACAAAACTAATTGTTTAGGTACCTCGAAATAATGAGTATAACTTATGTATTTTTAACAAATTAAGTATTATTTCTAATTAAAACTAGCTTTTGTAAGATCAAAATTGAGTAGACTCTCATTTTACATAAGGTTTGCACTGATTTTGAATAACATCTATTTATTTAGTTTTAAATACTTCTCAGATCACAATGACCCTTTCGAATACATGTGGGACATCTTTATAGTGTTTGGAACTTGAACGTTAACCCTTAATAGCTTAAGAGACTTGGTTATCGGTCGTCAAGATATCATGAAGTTGACTAAAGTGGCCTTAACAATGTATTATGTTCATTAAAACGGTAAATTCAGGTGGTCATCAGAGGGAAAATAGAACGTAAAAGGAAGGTGGTAACAGAACTTAATGCATATTAAGGGTATTCTCCGGGAAATCATAGAGTTCAAAGTTTTATTAATAGAGGAATTCAATTTAAAAAGATCAAAATAAGATCATCGATGTAATTTTTTTTTGTCTTTTTGCAGTTACGCCGGCTTTCTTTTCTTCTCTATAGTATTTTTCCGGCATTGACTTTTTATACGATATTCATAGCAATACATTATTAGGTAAATACAGTAGATCCATTGACAGTACAGTACATACTCAATTACATATTTCATTATTTTTGTTACATATTTTGTTTGTCTAATTTATTTACATACGGCTGGGGCACTCCTTAGACATACATCTGTCACGCAAACTGCTACGTTCTTCAAGGAAAAACCTGCGTCATCTAGTGGGTATAATAACAGGTCACTGCTCACTCAACAAACACCTATTTAACATCGGCATCACTGACAGCCCTTTATGTAGAGGCTGCATGGAGACCGAGGAGACACCGGCTCACGTGCTGCTGCATTGCAAAAGCGTGAGCAACCAACGGGCGAAACTACTAAACAGTCCAGAAACGATGAAGGAAGTACTGTGCAACACCGGTCCCCTATTGTCTTTCTGGACGGAGCTGGGGTGGTATGAGTGACCGAACAACTTTTCGCGTCGATCACTTACGCACAATGGCCCAATTGTGTGGCTAAGTGCGGATAACACACGTCCAACTAACTAACTAACTGGCTGGGGCACGCACAAGCACGTTCTCACGCGCAAACACGTTCTCACGCGCTTGTTTGTGTGTGTTTGTGTTATCAGCAATGGTATGCAACAGTGATGCTATACACGTGTGAGTTCCCGATACACTTCAGTATGTAGTCCAATAGGCAAGCGTTTTCTTTGGCACGTAGCGAGGCTGACGCTTCCGGCTCGAAGCCTCCGGCCGCTCATGGACGCCATTGATGGCCTGCACACGAGCCTGTTCGCGCCATTGTTGCTACTCCGATCAATTTTCTGATTGCCACTCATATTGTTACCACTACCAATTATTGTTCGGATGGCACACGATGGCCTATATATTCTGTTTCGCTTCAAGTTTGTTCGGCAAATAGTCGCGTTTATTTTAATATAAATAGCCCGTTTATGTTCGGACCTTTTTTGTATTATGGGCTATTAGGGAATTGTATTTCTGAACTGACTTTCTCGCACGGTTTTGGGAGAACTAATTTCATGCAATAACTCTAATGCAAGGGTTTTAATATTTAGTAATATCAATATTGATCGACTTGGTTACACATAAATTATACTTAATCAGATAATACACATAGATTTACAACTATAGTTTGTACTTAAAGCGTAGTCAGAGGAGAATTTACACTTACATACCATGTTTCTCAGCCCACGTAATAGAGGCAAACCTTTTATCGTCTGCCAGTCACAATTAAAGGCCTGATCTTGGAATCGAACTCGGCTCCACATGCTCACACGCACTTACAGGAGTAACTAACTAATGCTACGGAGTCAACGAGGCAGTTAATCCCAGAAACTGAGATGAGATATAAGTTATACCTCTGCCCATTCCTTAATTTGCATTAGAAATTGGAACGATGGGATCATATTTACAATGACTGCACTAGCCTTTTATCAAATACAAGTAAAAATGAACCAAAACGATATATTTGGTTATTTATGATAATGGTTTTATATCTAATTAGCTGTGCCCGCGGTTACACCCGCGTTTATGGTTGCGCCGCTCCAGTGTGTCATAGCGTGATGTTATATGGCCTATAGCCTTCCTCGATAAATAGGCTATCCAACAGTTAAATAATTTTTCAATTCGAATCAGTAGTTCCAGAGATTAGCGCGTTCAAAACAAACAAACTCTTCAGGTTTATAATATTAGTATAGATTATGACGACACCTCAGCTAGTTTATTTGGCTAAATCAATCTACAATCTTTTAACTTCATAGCAACAATAATACTAAAATAAAATTGTTTATTATTACTATTATATTTTATTGAAATTAAACACTTTAAACATAGGTACGGATTTTGTCGCGTTGTTTATTTTACTTTAAAACACTGTTATTACATAATTTTGAAAACTCTAACACTACTATTATTGAACTTTACTATTATTTAAGCTATATATTTTTTTTTAACTAAAACTATTTATATTTAAGTTTACACTTGGCTCCGACGTTTCGGTTGCTTTACAGCAGCCATATTCACGGGGAGACTAAGATGGTAGTTGTCCCAACGTTCTGAAGTCAATCAAAAGTTCATCTTAATTAATAACATCCAATTTACTATGGAATTAAAGGCAAATAATTCATTAGCTTTCTTAGATGTTCTTGTCAACAGGAATCCTGATCATACAACGCGTTTTAAAGTAAAATAAACAACGCGACAAAATCCGTATAAAGTGTTTAGTTTCAATGTATAACATTCGCGTAAACATAAGATAATATTATATTATATTTTTATTTATGATGTATATACATATAAAGAAACGGCTGCTTAGAATTACACTATAAAAACAAACACCATATTAGCCGCGAAAATTCCTAACCCCAAAATTCCGTCTTTGACATTTCGATTAAGTATACCTACTTAAAACTTTATTTTAACTTTATTTCTAATTAAATAGTAAGTAATATGTATAAGTCATTTGAGATTTAAGACTGAAATGTTTAACATTTATTGACGCCTTTGCCTAGTGCCAAAAGGCTTTCGATGCATACATTTTCACATTTGCAGTCATAAAGTGAGTGTTGACCTGAATGGGTTTTCTGGAACTAATACATAACGTAAGTACGAACCGCGTTTCAGCATAAGCTAGCGTCAAACCAAAGCATTAGGTCGATATACACATAGCATACACATTTCGTTTTATGTAGCTGCAGTATAGGTTTCCTATTTACCGAATAGATTAATAGAATCGGTGCAGCTGCTGAGAATTGCCTAGACCAGGTACCTAAGAATATTTTCTTTGTTCTGGAATACGAACCCGATCGCCTCACCATCGGCGGTAAGAGTAATTGTCCAAGCGCAAATATGAATTCAGATTATTTTATGAATTACAGGAAAGAAAAAGAAGGGAATATATGTATACATAGTATTTTGATATATTTACCTATAGCGCGAGTAGTGCACCGAATGTTGAATTTTAAATTGACAATAATTCAAATAATACTAAATGGTTTAAAGTTTAAAAATATTTTAAACGTTTAGATTTTATATTTTGAACAATATTATTGAATTTAATATTTCTACGATGATAATTTGACAATAAAAGTATTTTATCAGTGTTATTAAGAGCACATGAATGTAAGAGTTGTTTAAACTAATGGTACATTAATCAAAATAAAACTAGTTACGTACTGACGAAATAAGTATTATAGTGGACTGGTTTGAAAAATAACGCGATGAAAATGGCATTGTGCGAGAAACAAACACTAAAATTTGACAGTTCAAAATAGGGTTGAAGTCTCATTATTGTTCCAATGAATTTAAGTCTTTTGTTGAAGCATAGTTAGAGTTGGACGTGTGTTGTCCGCACTTAGCCCCACACTTGTGCCATTGTGCGTAACTGACTGATGCGAAAAATGTTGTTCGGTTACTCATACCACCTCAGCCCCGTCCAGAAAGATAATAGGGTACCGGTGTTGCGCAGTACTTCCTTCATCGTTTCTGGACTGTTTAGTAGATTCGCCCGTTGGTTGCTTACGCTTTTACAGTGTAGGAGCATGTGAGCCAGTGTCTCCTCTGTCTCCATACAGCTCCTACGTAAAGGGCTGTCTGTGATACCGATTGCAATTAAACTACTATATAAGGATTTTATCGCGTTGTTTATTTAACACTTTATTACATAATTGAGAAACTGTTATACTACTATTAAACTTTACTAATTTTAAGCTAATTAAATTATTCAAACTGTTAAATTTATTTATATTTAAGTTTACACTTTCCCCGACGTTTCGGTTGCTTTTCAGCAGCCATGGTCACGGGGAGACTAAGATGGTAGTTGTCTCAATATTTCAGTGTAGTTATTTCAAAGTACCCGAACATAATTTAATCATTGATGTTTCTATTTACGCAGAATGAGCAGAAAGTATCATGAAGTCTAGCATTAAGAAGAGTGAGCTCACACAATACATAAACATAATAGATAACGATAGATATTCAATGTAAATGAGCGTCATAATACTATATGTATCTACGATATATACGTATTATACATATGTATATTATATTAGTATTGTGGGGCAGAAAGGTAGCCAGAAAGTTGGCCATTGCAGTGGCTATATCTAAACGTATTACGGCGCATCCAGTTAGTTATCTATGATTTAAATCTTTGCCCAGATTTTTAGCTCTTGACTTCTTTTTTTATTTTACTATAGCGTTGTTTATCTGATACAAAGGAACCTGTATGAAAGAGATCTAAGATAGAAGCAATAATAATATATAAGTATTGTATCCTTTGGATTAAAAAATATAATTATCTTGCATACTTACAGGGTACTACGCGGAAACGTTGTCTGTGGCGCAAGAGATCCGCGGCAACGCAACCATATCGGTGAAAGACGAGGCGCGAGGATTCCATCTCAACAATCTCTCGTATGCTGGACCTATCGTCATGGGCTTTGGAGGTCAGTATTATTCTATTTTAATACTAGACATTTTTTTAAATTATATATACAGTTCCTAAATTAAATAAAATGAAATCATACAAGTTGTGCAAAAATATTACCTGCAATTTCGACTAGTAAATTATGTAACGAGTCTTAAGAATCATTGAAGTACTTTTAGGTAAAGAAGTTCATCGTAAAAGATCATAAGACCACATCTCATTTTTATACTTTTATATTCGTATACATATATATATATATATATATATATTAAAACTTTCTGATTGTATACCTACTCTTTAAGAATTGTCATATATGATACTATACTATATATAACTATATAGTACGATAAATTGTTGTTCGCGTCGGTCTCTTACGCACAATGGTCCAATTATTATGTCGGCCTCGATGGCGTAGTGGTTAGTGTAACCCACTGCCACGCCTGAGGTCGCGGGTTCGATTCCCGCACAAGACAAATATTTGTGTGCATGAACATGGATGTTTGTCTTGGTCTGGGTGTTTCTATGTATAATATGTAGGTATTTACAAAAAAAAAAGTATATATGTATGTTTATCCATTGTCTAGTACCCATAGTACAAGCTCTGCTTAGTTTGGGCTAGATGGTGTTGTGTGTATGTGATAGAATATTATTATTATTATTAATTGTGGGGCTAAGTGCGGATAACACACAGCCAATCACAGAACAGAGACCAACTAACTAACTATACTATACAAGGTACTATATCATATTATATCACTTGATAATAACAAGACATCGGCAATTTTTTGAGAAATGTGATATATTTTCCAGGTTTCATCGTGGTGGCAGCTTGTGTAATGACATTCGAGGCTCGCGATAGCGCGGCGAAGGTGACGCCGGCGCGGCCGCAGTCGATGCCACGACCGATGCCGCGCCGCGGCGGTCCCTGCGCCGCGCCTGCGCGCCTTGACCAACTCGGCGTTTACCGCCTGCCACACGTCCTGCCGCATGTCCTACCGTTGCCACACGCCCTCCCGCTCGCACCACCACACAGGCTCAGACCGAGTCACCACCACAGGTACTTCAACACTCTTAAAGTCTCGACACACAATACCCCACGCTCAAATCGTTTCGAATTTCAAACCCCATAAATTGCAAATCTTACATTTATTGCTCATATAATAATAATGTGTTATATCCAGCCCCGTAGTTAAGCTATTTGATCGCTTCAATGCCTTTGTCACTTAGATATTGTACATGTCATCGCTTTTGCCACATGTGTGGATGTAAGTCACAGACAATGCATCGATGTGAATTGAGGGCGAGGTGGATATATAGAGTACGAACGGCATAGGGCAGTCAGTATATGTGACACAGAGTTGGTGGTGAAAGAGCGAAGGTACGGGCCCGGTTTGGCTCCGCGCCCGACTTGCATAGCGGGAGCGGGCGCGCCGCGCTGCCCGTGAGCGCGTTGCGCCGCCCGCTGCGCCGCTACGCGCTCTCCGTCGACGAGCCGCCGCACTCAGCTGTTAGGTAATGTTCCCTCATCATGTCTACACCGCTATTCTTCATCTATATACTATTTTCCCATTCTAGCTTTATATAGTAGTTTGTTGTATAAACTGTTGTTAAACCTGTAAGTTGTTTTATTTTGCAATGATCTATCTACTAATCTATTAGATTATATTGTTTAAGTTTGATATTTTTCTATAATTATCTTTAAGTACTTATCTTAGCCTAACTTATACGGTTTACTTATCGGAAAATATACGTCAATAATTGATCGGCATTCTAAATCAACGCATTCTCGTTAATATATTATACGTGTAAGGTAAGCCTTTGATATCGTGTAATAATGAAATGGCAAAAGAGAATATATAATTGCCAGGTTCTTACACGTTGAGTTAATACTTGTATAGTTATTTAAACAAAATGTGCGATGAATGTCCGCAGTGCTAGTGCGGTGGAATCAGAGTGCGGGTCGCAGTCGTCGCTTGCGCTGGACTTACACGGCAGCGGCGCGTGCGCCGGCATCACGCTGCGCGTGCGCGACAATACGCGGCGCCGCCCACTCGCTCGGCAACAGCGACTGCGCGATGACACCGTACATCGTCAGTATTTATTACATTCATATATGTCTTAACGAGATTAATTTAAGTAGGTATACTTAATCGAAATGTCAAAGACGGAATTTTGGAGTTAGGAATTTTCGCGGCTAATATGGTGTTTGTGTTTATAGTGTAATTCCTTACTTTACCTCAGAAGTAAATAGTTTTGATATAATGCAATAACTGTCGCTTTGTTCATATGCATATATATATATGCATAGGGTTTATGTGCGCTTAAATTTTCAGGCTATTGTGAAGGTTGATGTTAGGTCAAGCTATATAATATAGCGTTCTTCTATAACTCGCGAAATGTGTTTACCTGATGTACCTGGAGGGCTGAGCACATATGCATGTGCTCACCCCTTAAAGTATAGATAGGTGTGGGTTACAATACCTATAGTTTATGTACTAAATAACTGAGTTAACTGTGTATAATGTGCGCCGACCTCTTTGATTGCATGTCCGTACCATACAAAAGATCGCAGCAAATACCTTATGTTGAGTTTCTCAAGTCAGTACAGATTCCGGAGTGAGTTACGCCAGCAGGGACATATCGATTTTGTTTTTAGTATCTACGCTGATGCTAAAACATTATTGAAGAACGACAATGGTAATGCAAGGCGATCATATAGGTAGATCGATTAAAATTTGCATAAAATAGATTAAACTAAAAAGAAAAAAAGAAGAAGACTTAGAGAAAAAGCTTTGGATATATGCCATTGTATCCCGCGTGAACCGTCTTACAGATTTGCATGATACTTGGCAAACTGATAGACAATATTCTATAAACACATATACTTAAACAAATTAATTGCCATTTTATTTCGGCAAAGCAGAATGCTGTAGTATTTTTATAGTTCAACTTTAATGTTACTTTAACAACATTCGTTTTGTTCTGAACTTATCAATTAATGGCATTCCTGTTCAAGAACGTAACCACCCTTCACGTGAGCTTAAGTGTCCGTGGTTAGTACTATTTCACTTTTTTTTATGAATAATGCCTTTCGGGCCATGTAGGTTACCATACGTTATTCCTGCTTGGTGCAATTTGCAGCTAATTTACGAATGACATTGCCGATGGCGTAAGTGTGTGGTCAGATAGTCAATGTGTATTTCGTCAGTTCGATCCTAGCACTTGAGTCAAGCTATTCCATATATCTCTTGCTTTAATGTTTTTACCTTTTTAAACTATGATTCGCACGAGTATTTATTGACGTAGATGAAAACATCATAATATATGCCGGTTATATCAAACGGATACAGATCAGATGAAAGCCTAGCTCCAAGCTACTTACTGTGGAAACTCCGTCAAATTTAATTCTGGATTTTATTGCGTAAAGACACCAAAACAAACACATTTGGATTGTGATGCTTCTAGACAGTCCATTTCAAACGGTTTCCAATACACCGATATTTCTAGACTCAATCAGTATAGTCTCATTACCAAACATTGTATTTAACCCCGACGCAAAAACGACGGGGTGTTATAAGTTTGACGTGTGTGTGTGTCTGTCTGTCTGTGGCATCGTAGCTCCCGAACGGATGAACCGATTTTAATTTTGTTTTTTGTTTTTAGTTATGTTTGATGAAAATCGGCCCAAGATGGCCGCCGCCACAAAATGACGGATTACATATTTCCTCACAACTTCCTCAATATGGGTATCTCATTTGATTTTGCGTCGGGGGTTTGTAACATTTTTAATTTATCGTTTTAAATAGTTATTTTAAAAATACTTTTATATTTGTTATATAGCTACGCCAGTGGAAAGTGTTAACAACATAAATATTGAAGAGGATTCCACATTCAGGTAACGGCTTATTGCATTAAATATTCCTAATTATATTGGTGCTGGCTAATTCTTGGATAAAGCAAACGGCTCGTTCTTGATGACGTGCATTTTGAGTATAGTAGACAAAATGTGGATGTAATTTACATCTAACTAAACTACCTACTATGTTGTCATAATAATATACGTTTATTGCAGACGACTAAGTCCACATAAAGTTTTTAATGACTTATTTAAAATCACATAATAGACATACTTCAAGCCATAGAAGAAACAACTGCAACTATGGCGTAGTTGTTTAAATCACTACTTAGTGCCCTAATCCGAATGTTGTGGGTTCCAATTCCAGACGGGACAAAAAATTTATGACCCACAAATGGTTGTTTTAATATCACTACTAGGAGAAATAAAGAAATATATCAAGCAATTTTTTTGTATTTTTATATAGACATTCTTACTTGGTATGTGGAAAGCGATATTCTAGTGAGAGATCGTTGAACTACTATGCAGAGGTT
The DNA here is from genome assembly GCA_963675205.1 of Catocala nupta. NCBI lineage: Eukaryota > Metazoa > Arthropoda > Insecta > Lepidoptera > Erebidae > Catocala > Catocala nupta. The sequence continues at coordinate 16,523,346 of OY776095.1, forward strand.
TTGAGTTCAGTCACGCACATCTGGCCTTTCGAAGTTATGTATTAATTAGTTAATTGTTGCTTGCTTCAATGATGAAGGAAAACATCGTGAGGAAATCTGCAAAGTCTGAGAGTCACCATATTGTTATCGATGATATGTGAAGTCTGTCAACCAACACTGGGCCAGCGTGGTAGACTATGGCCTAAAAGAAGAGGGCTATGTTCAGCAATTGGGTAGTTTATATAATGGGCTGGTATTATTATTATATAAGCAGAAATTGGTAGCATACGGCTTATTCCTAACCGTTCGAGATACAGGTATGAGTATAAATATGTACTTGTGTCATGTACGCACTAACGTACGTAAACATTCATATATACACTTACATTATCCCGTGTGTATTGTTACAACACAACCATATTCTAAAATAGAGATTTAAATTCAATGCGCCCTTTATAATGGGTAACGCTATTAACTGCATAATAATAATATCAATATAACAACATAAATATATTTTTGCTGATTATTGTGTAGAAAAGAAGATGTGGAGCTAAGTAAAAAGAACATCGAGATGGCTCAGTTGTCGGTGGAGCGACAGCAGCGCGCTTGTAGCGCGCCGCCGACCACGAGGCTGTCGCCGCCGCCCTCGCCGCAGCTCGTCGTCACCCCGAGCTCGCTCCCCGACCCCTCCGACCACGACACTTGGATCACCATCGAACTGACCCACCCAGCTCCCCACGCCAAGTGAGAACAACCCCCGTCTCGCCCTCACGAGACGCACAAACATTCCACGTTATCAAACGACTCTTGTTGATAGTATTTTGTATGAATTATACAATTTTTTTGGTTACCGTTTTTATATAAATGAAAATTAATAAATGTATTGTACATATATAACGCACTTACCGAGTTTTAGATGTGTCTTCATAAAAAACGGCGACAATTATTATCTATTTTTTAGACCCACTATTGAAACGTATTAATAACTTGTGTATGCCTAAGAGTTTTTTCATTATTGTATAATAAGTCCAGCCTGGTTAAGGTCATGTGTTTTATTCTTTTTAGAATTTAAATAAGAAGATACAACAATTTTAAAAATATCCTATGTTATTAAAATTTACATTGAAAAATTATTTCATTATTAATTATGCCCATATTGTGACCTGGTTGTTCAATCATAGAATTATGGCTGTTAACCAAAATTAATCCAACAATAATAGTTATAAATAGACAAATAAAATAATCTCCCACAACACCGGATTAATGAAATCTTCTATCTGTAACCAAAACGAGTCTTATTTTATTCTAAACGTGAACTGGTTTATGTTCGGCGTCCGAGTCCTGAGGTGACAAAGTTAACAGCCGTGACTTTCTTTTATTTTCTGCCTTAGACAAATATATTCTAAAATATAAGAAGTATTATCGATGGAAATAAAGCGAATAGCGTAAGTAGATACTTAGCTGTTACTGCTGATTCATCGAATTGTAATAAATTGCAAGCAACTCTGTATGGTTGTAGGCTGTATTTGTTGAAACTTATTGACTGTGGTCTAAAAAGTTAACTTTATTGCCTACAGAGAGGTTAGAAATGTGTTACAAATGTTTGCTACGACAGCTACGTAGTTCCACTCGCACTCGTAGCTCGTAGCGCTACGTCATAGAAATGCGTAGCATTGCGTAACCCCAATGTTGATCGTGGTAGTTGTTGGTTAACAAATGTTATGACGTTGCTAATTTTCAACGATCTGTTGTATTAGTATATCTGTGTATATCTATGCATAAACTAATATACAAAGGCCTTAAAACATGTTCTTAAAGTTCTAAATCAATCATAATGATTAAATAGGGTAAACTTAATTAGGATTCGATCAAAATAAACATAAAATATTAAGTCGACGAGCAATGACAAAAGCGTGTCAAGTGCATATTCCAGAAAATCATCTCTTAATTCAAGCATAGTCATCTAAGTTTAGAAATGGCACTAGATTAACTTTGTATTTTTCCTCATTTGTATTTAATTATTAATTTCATCAATAACAATCATTACTAATCAATTTAAAAATAATCATCCGTTGTTAAATTGAAAGACTGATAAAAGCGAATTTCATAAAAATAACACATAATTTTTATTATTACTATAAAAATAATAAAACTACATTAAATTGTAAACGAAGCAAGCTCGTATTCATTCAATAATTAATTGTGAGGGTAACAATGTTTATTTTCAAATATTGGCATTATTATGCCACTTGAATACAGATAATAAACGTGAATAAAATATGTTTGTGTTGACAAAATTATATCAATGTAACGAGCTATAAATGGAGCGCTCGTTTCAACAGACTATAATGTATTTTTATACAGCCTGCCACATAATTAATCAGTAAACTAAGTATGAAGATTACTGGCACAAAAGCGTTAACACTTTAAAATACGTCTAAAAAGGAAATTCTTGAAAATAAAACAGCGTAAGAACTATGCCTGGATTCAATATAATTGAGGCGAGAGCCTAGCTGTTAGATGAGACCCTAACATTTCTAGTAAATATATACAATGTATATCTCTATCTATTACGTACACATCTCTGCCTATTTCGTCAGGGATGAATAGTAATTATGTCATTATGTTAGTTTAGTTTCTGATTACTTCTTAATTATGTTACAGGCTGTTTATTTTTTGTAGTTACTATATAACTTATTTCAAAATTATTGTATGGACAGTTTCATATTCATTACTGCACCTTAGTGTAATAATAGATGTGGTAATAAATGTGTACTGGTAATAACATACTGCGTACACTAACCTTATGTCTTACTTTTAAAATTATTATGGTCATGCATTTACTTTATAATCACCATTATATTCTAATAAAACTTACTTTAGGGTGTGTATATTAGAGCTAAGATGTGTTTTCTAGCGATGTTGAACTACGTGTATTTACCGAACGTTACGCGAATACCCAGAGAACCTAATGTATATAAAGTAATACCTTTGTCATTTTACGGGTTATTATGCTGTTAAAGAGTATCATAAACCGAAACACGCATGTCAAAATTTCATATAAGGCTAAATGTGGTGCTGGAGGCGCATGGAAAGAATCAGCTAGACAGAAAAGAAAAGAAACGTAGAAGTACTGAGCCTTGTCTAAGAAAAACGCAACATTTTGACGACAATTGAGAACAGAAGAGGAAAGATGTTTGGCCATATTTATAGGACATGACGACTTTATAAAAAACATCATAGAAGGAAAAGTGAAAGGAAAGAGAGGAAGGAGCAGACCCAGAAGGGCATTTACAGATCAATTAAAGGAAAAGGCGAAGGTCATGTCTTATAAGGAGGTCAAGGTATTGGCCGAAAATCGAGAAAGATGGCATTTACTCCACTGACAAGAGCAAAGCACTTAAGTATAAAGAAGAAGACTCAATTATCGCTAATGCAGCAAAAGTTCTGCTCGCTTCATTGCATGTAAAAAATCCGATTATTATTTTGGACGCATTTCAAACAAATGGTTTGGGATCATCGCAATAGCGTCGAATATAAAACATCTTTTACGATGATCCTGGGGCAGCCGCTACAAACTCATAGAACCCGTGAAATGAGACGGTGGAAATTCTTTTAAGCCAATGCATCTCCGGCTACTTGAAACTTTCCATGCTCAGAACAATGGCGCCCATAGAGATGATTGTTTCAGTTTGCCTACTGGTAACCACAATGTATCTATAGATATATCTTGCCTTGCTATGTACATAATGTATAATACTTATAATCTAACGCCTTGATTAGTACAGGACCTAACCACGTAATAAACGAAACTTAAAGGTAGTCGCAAACACAATGTTCGATTATGTAATAAAAATGTAGGCCCTGTCACCCGTAGTAGTTCTGTTAGCCGTAACATATATTAAGATGGCATTCCTAACCTAAGCGTATTTACCTTTATTACAATCAGAAACTGTTATGATTTTGTTTATGTGTCAGCCTTACGATTAATAGGTAAGAAGTTTGCATCTCACTTAAAGCACTATTAACGTGAAACCATTTCTAGCACAAACTATAGATAAGTAGATAAAACTAGTATATTTATGCAACTAGTAATATTATAGTATCTTTTTGTTTAAAGTTCACATATTGTTTCCTTCTTTTTCTAAGTCCTATTGACATTTAGAAACAGACAATAAGTATGCGCAGACAGTTTAGAATAATAATTACAATATAATAGCACCGTTCTTATAATATCAGAAATGAATTTGAGTAGTTATATTAAACCACTGTTATTGATCGAGGAAAAAACGCCACAGGCATGGCACAGAAGTGTGGTGGTGCTTTTCTTTAAGAGGGACGAGAAAACCCTCTTATAGAACTACAGACCCATCTCACTTCTGAGCCATGTCTACAAGCTGTTTTCAAGGGTCATCAAAAATCGTCTCGATAGTAGGCTAGATGAGAAAGCCTTCGATTCGATCGAAACTTGGGCAGTGCTACAGTGTCTTCAAAGGTGCCAGATTACTACCGCTATGTCGAAGTGCTGAAGTGTTTGTATGAAAACGCCCCCATGCTAGTCCGTCTCCAAGACCAGAGCTCGAAACTGATAAAACTACAGCGAGGGGTGAGACAGGGGGATGTTATATCTCCGAAACTGTTTAATGTTTTCAAGTTTTTGGATTGGAAAGGACTCGGCATCAACATCAACGGCAAGTACATCACTCACCTTCGTCTGCTGACGATATCGTGGTCATGGCTGAGACACCATGGAAGACCTCGGCATAATGCTCGATGGCCTCTGTAGAGTCTCCCGACAAGTAGGTCTTAAAATGAACATGGACAAGACAAAAATTATGTCCAACGTCTATGACACACCTATTACTATTAAGGTTGGGAACTCAACCCTCGAAGTTGTCGACAAGTATCTATACCTGGGACAAATGATCCAGTTAGGTGTGTCCAACTTTAAGAAAGAGCTCAATCGTCGAATCCAGCTCGGCTGGGCATCGTTCGGAAAGCTACGACATATCTTCACGTCCAATGTACCGCAGTGTCTCAAGACGAAAGTCTTTGACCAGTGTGTGTTGCCAGTAATGACTTACGGATCAGAGACGTGGTCGCTCACAAAGGACGATGGAGAGAGCTATGCTTGGAGTTTCCCTGCGGGATCGAATCAGAAATCAGAAGATCCGCAGGAAAAGTAAAGTTGGCGACATAGGTCTTCGGATAGCCAAATTGAAGTGGCAGTGGGCAGGGCACATAGCGCGCAGAATCGACGGCCGTTGGGGCAGAAATGTTCTTGAGTGGCGGCCAAGCACCGAAAGACGCAGCAGGGTTAGGCGCACAAGGTGGACCAACGATCTGGTAAGGGTCACGGGAAGCGGTTGGATGCGGGTGGCCCAAGACCGGACTGTGTGGAAATCCTTGGGGGAGGCCTATGTTTAGCAGTAGACGTCTGTCGGCTGAGATGAAGACGATGATTGATAAATCAATCTTACAAAAGGAAATATTTTTTTTGCATATAGAAAATACATAATGTTATGTATGTATATGTATATAAAATACGAAGCGATTAATTAAAAAAAACAGCTACAAAGATCATCGCAGCAAGTACTCATAGAGGTGCTTTACGTTCTGATTTCAGTTTGAATCTGTTTTTAAGTCACTCTGTGTACATAACTAGGTATACATAATTTACTTCCATAAAACATCGTGAATCATAGAAAGTTTTCGCTTCCTTCCTTTAAGTGGAACCACAACGAAAGTCGTGGTTCCACTACAAAAAGTAAAACTGATATTGTATTACCAGCAAAAGATTACGTAGCTTAATAGTTTTAAACAATTTTTAATTTAATAGTTTTCCACCTGCTTCCAGTACATGAAAGAATGCCATTTCAATCAATCAGTATTGTATGATTTTAACCTAATAAGTTATACTTTGGAAGACTTTATAACAATTGGTGATTGATTACGCCATTTTGAAATTGCATGACTCTATTATAATATGTATTAAATTTAAAATTATACGTGTTGTTACGTCCAAAATATTCTATTCCTTATAAATTGTATCATACAGGTATTTTACGTAATATGACGAAAATGTTTTCTTTTATACCTACATTATTTTGTAATTAGTAAAGTACTCTATGTATTAGAAGAACTCGCTCAAGGCCTAAAGATGTCGTTAAATACATAATATGAGTAATTCAAATGACTGTTTTTACAGAAAAGTCTAAAAAGAGAGATAAGTATTAAGAGTGGAGACCGCGTGCTAAAATCGTTAAAATCCATGCAGTTTTTGGAGAGAAAGCAAAAATTTTTGTATCTGGATTTGAAATCTAATTATTATATAACAATACATAAAATGGTAATAGTAGAAATAGCTATAGGCTATTAGAAGGATCTTTCTTCAAAGACCTTTTACCAAGGTGGTAAATGCTCTTTGGTGAAACAAGAGATGTTTAAGATAACTGTTTAAGAGTAGCCTAAGAGCGTGTGTGAAGAATGTGATGAGATTTAATGAAACAAGAGAATATTGACAAGTGGCAATACTGGTTTCCTAACCATCGCAGAAATTGATGTAAGTTTAAGAATGATATTAAGAAATGAGCAGCTATGTACAAACTTGAGAGATTTCTGTCTATGATTCTTCCGTCTTTAAATATTTTTATAATATACGTCATACTTTTGATATTATCGTTGGCTGAGTGCATCATATTTATGTGTGAGTATTGTATTTCAGTGAAATAGGTGTATGGAATTATTAATTATTTCTCTGTAAACACAGAACACACTAAACTTATGTATATTATCATCTACAACATTGATAAATAAGTGTAATATAATGTTCTAAGTAAATTAGATTTACAAGTCATACGTAACATAATTAAACTGTCGGTTATACATATACTTACAAATTGATTAACAGGCGCCGTTACAAAACACAAAGCTTGACCGTAGCTGATTGTGTGTATAGAAATCTATACACACAATGTGTTTAGCGTGAACAATATAAATATATTGTTCACGCTAAACACACAATTTTATTTCGTGCATATCTTCGTCTTTTGCTGCAAAAGTTTGGGAAAAGGTGTTTCTAAAAGGGCATTATTTATTAGCAATGTGTGGCTGCAATACAGTGACCAGCAACAGTATCAGCAATAACACTTATATCGTGCAATACAAGGCAAGAGTTTATGTAGGGCTCAGCAATAGAGCGAGACAGTGTTGGTCCGACGCGTTAAAATGGTGCTGACATGGCTATGGTTAAAAATATTGCCACCACATATTTCAGTAGAAATATTTTTAATCATATTGTCCGTTTAGAAGCCCTTTAGGTATAATATGTATTTATGTATAACAAATATGAACAATGAAGACAATCGGAAATATAGTAAAATAAAAAAAGATAATTGTTCCATTAAAATATACTATGATTTCGTAAAGTGTTCGGATTGCACGTATATTAAAAATAATATATTATCATTGAATTACATATAAAATAGGTGAGTTTGTATTACCTACTAGACATATTTATATGGAACTCTCAATAAGATACCTATATAGATTGATTTTAGACGCACATAACATCGTAATAGTTATACTTATCATAGAGTCAGAATGTTAAAAAGCACATCAATATGATTTTAAGTCAATTATTTAAAATTGCTAATTTTATATGAAAGAAAAGAGGTAAGGATAAAAAATTATGTAATGGTTTTGAGATTTGGAGCGATTGTATATAATAATTATTTCTCAGAAGTATAATACTTTTATTATTGTTTTGATACTTTGTTTTTAATATTTGATCAGTGGATATTATCTAAAGTAAAATGGCGGCAATAGCGTCGTTTTCTGACTGATCCGCGGAAATATTGATTGTACTTTTATATAAAACTTAAAACATTTTATACACACTGTAATTGTATAGAATTCTGTATATAAGTATTAAGAATTATTTTGTAAAACTAGCAATGTGTACTCAATCCAAATGGTTGTTGTGATGTCTATTAAAATTGTTGATTATTTATTGTTTTATTTTAATTAATTTACTACAGATAAGAAACCCTTTGAATTTCAAGCGCCTACCATGCCATACCAAATATAAGTTTTGTGGCGTTGTAAACATGTGAGATTTAAGGTAAGGTTTTATAGTGAGAGGTATAAATTATATGTTGAATTATATATACTTGAAATAAATAGATGATGGAGCAAAGGTTGTGGCTTTATGGTGAACCCATAAATTAAGGTCAAGTTTAGTAAGTAGCGCTACCACCCAAATAAGCCCTAAAACTCTGCTCATATCGTACATACATAGTTCCACACCTGTATCTCCAAAGGGCATAGGTGTATTACACCCATATTTAGCTCGCTATGGTTATGGATCCCACATAAAGTAGAGCGAACCTACCGCTATTTACCGGAGACAGTTCGAGACTTCGTGCTGCTGAGAACTGGTAGCTCAGAATTATTTCTTAACAGCAAACCATTAGGTTTGCTGTTAAGAAATAAATATAATAATGATAGTTTGCCTCGGCATCGAACTTGAGACCATGCACAGCAGTTGCATTCTCTACTAAAGTACTCCATCCAGAATATAAGTATAATATAATATAATAGTATCAAAACCTTATTGGTGAGTACATATTTGAACCAGAATATAAGTATAATATAATATAATAGTATCAAAACCTTATTGGTGAGTACATATTTGAACCGTTTGGTGTCGAAACTGGGCCATGGGGTCCAAGTGCTAGGTCTGTTTATAGAGACCTAGCTAAACGGCTCATCGACGGTTCGCGTGACCAGAGGGCTGGTATTTTCTTTGCACAAAGAATAAGTATTGCCATTCAACGTGGCAATGCTGCCTGTCTTCTGGGCACGTTGCCAATTGACGACGATGCGGAGGAATATTATGACGCTTTTTGATTTTGCAGTTTTATTTTTGTCTTTCGTTTATATTTTTCTTGTAAATAATTTGTGTATATATTATATTAATTATGTCATTGTTTAATAGTTTAAATAATTTTATTAACTTATAAATAAATAAATAAGCAATATATAATAGTCTTTTATATTTAATGTGGCATACTGTTCCGTATGATTTGGTGAGATCATTTCACATATGACGCGACGTGCAAGTAAAATTGACGAATAAAAAAGGACAAGCTGGATGTCACTATATTTCCGGTTAAAATTATTACCTCTTTTAAATCCTATAACACGTCACTGTTCAATATATAATATATGTATATCTCAATGGTTCAGTACATCAACAATATTGGTATTTATACCAAAATAAATATATATTGCGTTTGGGGCAGATGCTTTTGACGCTGGTGTTGTTTTAGGCGCGGATGCTTTAGCCACGTACTTCGATCTGGCTGCTAGCAGCGGAGGTCACAGCAACGGACACTCCATTACGGAAAATGCTACCAGCTCTGCTAGCATACGGGACAACTCAGAGTCATTTGGCTTCTTACTAGGTGATGGAGGAGGATTGTGTTGGCGCTCAAGACGCAGGGATTCGAGATCCGCCTGCAACGCCTCTTGGACCGTTTCCATGTACCTCATTTTTGTTGCGCGTCGAGTTTTTCAGCCCCCAGCTTGGCGACCTCGGCCGACGACGTTCACTCCATTTTTCCTACCATTTCTATAAGGCTTCCTTTTCTGTATTTCTTTTGACATCAATAAAATCACCGCGGCAATAGTATCTGTATAAACACATTAAGCTTGCATCAAGCCCCAATCCGTGTAGGTGTGTGATCCAAAACCTCAGTTAATCCTATCAAGAGAGTCCGTAATGGATAATCCATTCAATCTGGTTAGGACGAATGATATAAAACCAAAGGTAACGCTGTAACAGCCAGCAGTCAGTCAGTGGAGTGAGCTCCAAGCACACTACCGAGGACTGCTCACATCGTTATCCAACATTCAACATGTACAACCAAACCGACAAGTCCTACTATGGTGCCCATTTTGCACCTTTCAAGTAAGTAATATTTATACATTACTAGCTTTGTACTCGAGAGTACTTCTGTATTCCGGAGTAACAGTTTGCGGCACTCATAATTGTTTTATTCGTATGGGTGATCATACTCTTAATACTTTGGTACTTAGCAGTGGCGAGGCAACCACTTACGCTATCCGTGCAGACTGCAGATATAGTTCATAAGCAGCTATTATAACTTTGCACAGTTTTTAGTTGGGGGAAAAAGACTAAAATCTAATTTTAGTATTTTTTAATTTGGGAATAAGTAACAAGCAAGCCGATAGTCAGAATTAGTTTTCAAGTTTATAATATTACTAGTTACTGCCCGCGGCTTCGCTCGCTCGAGAACAGAACTTTTTCTTGAAAGATGTTTTTTGTATCCTTGACTACATGTATACAAAATTTCATGATGATCAGTCGAGTAGTTAGGGCGTGAAAGCGTAAGAAACAGGCTCACATTCACAATAATGACATTAGCTGCTGTAATATTATTTTATTTGTATTGTGTCCTATGTCTAATATTAAGTTGTATTGTAGATCGAGCGGGTCCGGCGATGTGGAGATGCTAGGCGCGGGGCTCACGGGTGACGACCTGGCGGCAGTGCCAGAACACTGGCTATCATTCCCGGCGCCTCCGGCGAGCGCACACACTGCTCTAGCATTGCTCTACATGTTCTTCACTGCCGCCGCACTCGTTGGAAATGGACTAGTTATATTCATATTTTCTACGTGAGTTGACATGACTTTTTGTCATTGGCGTATCTAGTGTTATTTGTCAAGAGGATTCCCTTCCCACAATCAACGGTGGCCTACCTGTGGCCACCTTAAATTTGTAGGTTAAAACCTTAGGTACATTCTGGGGTGGGCCACTCAATTCTGAATTGAGCACGGTCGCACCTCTCATTTTACTCACTTTCAAATACTGATGATGAGAGATGATATATGAGATGAATACAAGATATGCGCACGAAATATTCAATGTTTTACAACAACAATACAACTTAGGCTCAATTTCTTAGTTGAATTCATAGTCATCACTTGTTAAGTTTGCTGACAAGATGAGCACATAGACAACCACCATAAATATCTCGTTGATAAATTGATTACAATAGAAGAGAAGTCGGTGAGCGAAATGTACTTGACATCAAAAGGTTTTCAGCATTAACCTGCAATGTGTATGATCTTACTTATAATCAAGTTTTAAGAAGTCTAATTTCCATTATTCTTTATTTGTATTTTGCTTCCAGAACTAAAAGTTTAAGAACCTCAAGCAATCTACTGATCCTCCAGCTGGCTATTTTGGACTTTATTATGATGGCAAAAGCTCCTATTTTTATATACAATAGCGCCATGCGAGGTTTTGCTAGTGGGACCATTGGCTGTCAAATATTCGCGTTAATGGGCGCATACAGTGGTATTGGCGCAGGCATGACGAATGCTTGCATTGCTTATGACAGGTAACAGAACACCCTTTTATACATAACAATAGGAGTACATTCAATATTAATAAACAGCAAATCGTGATTACCATAAGAAATTTAAATTGAGTGAACTTGCCATCACCGTGGACAAACTAGCACATAAACGTTTGTACATGTATATTAAGTAAATGAGAGTTAATTAATATTTATACATGTCATACCATAAATCTCTCTAAATTCGGATTTAAACATAATCAAATTAGTAAATCTTGCATATTTCCTACTTCTTTAAAATGACAATTGTAGAATCACACACATTATTTAACTATCTGCGATCTTCGTTCTCTCTACCTGGTTAGACCAGAAATAGCGTTGCGAATACATATCTTACTTTGTTTAATAAGCACGCACTCAGAATAATTTACTTATTACTTACCTCAACATGCTTTCAGGCACTCAACTATAACCCGCCCGTTAGATGGACGGCTGTCCCGTGGCAAAGTCCTTCTCATGATTGCGTTTGTCTGGATATACAGTACTCCTTGGGCACTTCTTCCACTATTCAAGATTTGGGGCAGATACGTTCCTGGTACATTGTTCACAACCTTTTATTTTCTTTTATTCCAAATAATAATTAATAGAAACATTTTACAAATGAATATGTTTCTCACCCAAAAGCTTACTTGCTAGTTAAGAATGCGCCTGGCATTATTCTCATCGGTTTACCTCATATTTTTTATGTTAGAAGTTAAGTAATAAAATATATATAAGAAGTGCCTTGTTTCAGAGGGATACTTGACTTCTTGCACCTTTGATTACCTGACGAATACCTTCGACACTAAGCTGTTTGTGGCGTGCATATTCGCCTGCAGCTATGTCTTCCCCATGTCGATGATCATTTACTTTTATAGCGGCATTGTCAAACAAGTGTTCGCACATGAAGCTGCTTTGAGGTATATCGTCTAGAAATGTTCTCAGTTCTGTTCTTATAAGAATAAAGATTAGATGCGTGTATTAGAAACAAATATCTTAAATAATTTTCAGAGAACAAGCTAAGAAGATGAACGTTGAATCTCTCCGAGCCAACCAGACCGCAGGCGCAGAGTCTGCTGAGATTAGAATAGCCAAAGCAGCTCTAACCGTGTGCTTCCTATTCGTAGCATCTTGGACACCATACGGTGTTATGGCGCTTATAGGAGCGTTCGGCAACCAACAACTTCTTACGCCTGGGGTAAAATTGTGACAATTATTTTATGAAATAATTTTATAAATGTCGAATCATCGAAAATATTAGACTGTAGTCTACCTACTACCTTCAACCACCCACCTACCAACATTGACTGCGAGTGCCTACTAAGTATGCAAACTGTCGCCTCTCAGTGGGACGTTTTGTGTATAGAAAACCGAACTTAAACTTCCTATTCTAGTTTCGCAGTCTTATTTGCTCACTTCTGATTCTTACATTTCTATTACATAAGCTTTGTAAGTAAAATCATTACTGATCTTATTTCTACAGGTAACGATGATACCAGCTGTAGCATGCAAAGCTGTCGCTTGCATAGACCCATGGGTGTATGCCATCAGTCATCCAAAATACAGGTATCCGAGAACATTTTAGAATATTTAATAACACCAACAGTATCAAAATAATCTCTCACTGATTCTAGCTAGCAAGTATATTAATTTAGCCTATCGCATAACAACTTTTAACTTTTAGGATATGAACACAACATTGAAATAATCTACTAAATAAATGTATCTCTGATAGATATGTAGATCCACTTTAATTTATAGAACTTCATATCATATCCACACTACGAATGAGTTGAAGATAATTATATATCCTGACTATGCTATGGTTGCATTAAAATTGGCCACTGACCCTGTAGCACATTTTTATGCAATCATATTAATATGCTACATGCATTTCATGGTTCTGAGTTAGATTTATCAACTGCCGTCATTTAAGTATGATCATATAGTTTATGTATGATGCTCAGAGAGATGAGCTGATACAATAATTGTTTCGATTTTCCAGACAAGAACTTCAGAGACGCATGCCTTGGCTCCAGATAAATGAGCCAAACGACAGTGCGTCTACTGCTACCAACAACACGGTTAGCAGCGCTCCTGCCGCTACGCCTGCTTAACTTACATACATTAGTTTTAACTCCTCGTATTAAATAAGCTCAAAACGAGATTAGTATCTATGCAACTTAACTTTGCGGCTACATTATATTATGTCCTTCACACGACGACTATGGCAAGCTAATGGACTGGAATATTATGGTAAAATACTTATCTACCTGTGTATAGATTTTTCCAATTGAATTACAGACGATGAAGTTTACGAATTGCATTTTCATTTTATTTCGCTTTTCAAGTGTGAGTCGGCCTCGCGGACAAGATATAATAATATTTCAACGTTTTAAAAAAGGGTCATTAAATTACTAGAGTGGCCTAAAAATAGGATCTATTCCAACCTGCGAATTTTAATCTCTAAGCTGTTATCAGACAAATTATATTTATAACCCTGATATTATATTAATAACCCTGATATTATTTTTCAATACCATACGATAATTTTAAAAGTTCTGCTTTGAAGCATTTGGAAAAAGCCCTACTTACGAACTATAATATCAATATCAACTTTACGTTGAACATATATCACCAAGCGACAGTGGCATAGCGTGTATGCCAGCCGCCCGGGCGGAAGAAAATTTTGCCGCCCTCTTATTTCTTAATATTAATATACAGTAATTCTACAGAATTTTTCGGCAAGGACAGTCATCATTATTGTGTATATATGTATATGTGTTACCATCATTATTGTGTATATGGATTTACCATAGTTGGGGCTTGTAAAAGCCCGAACTACGCTAAATCCCTATGGTAATTTAATACGGTAAAACCCGAAAATCCTAAGATTTTCCAATAAAGCCCAAGATTTACCAACTCTTAATGGTAAAAGTCCGAATTATCTCTGCCCATTTCTCTAATTCGTCATGTAATGGTTAAAATATTTATAAAATATTATTATTATTTATTGTGAAATTCTGCCGCCCCTTAAAAGTGCTGCCCGGGCAGGCTGCCCCTGGCGCCTTCACTACGCCATTGCCAAGCGATCATTCACCAATCATCACCAACTCAAATCGTTCCTTGTGTTAATGTGGGTTAGACACTTACATCTGAGTCATTATTTGAAAACAAAAAATCAAAAAAGCGTTGCGAACTGAACAATAGTGTATACAATCAACATTTTTATTTTATGCATTTGCTATGTGTGGGTGCTCTGCCTAGTTAGTCTGGTCATCCGATGATATCAAATTGGAAATAAATTGCACTGCAGCCAAAAATAGCCACTGACCCCTATAGAACAATAATACAAATAATAATCTATAATCAGCCCGTATTTTTGAACGTAACGATGTTTCCCTTCACCAAATAAGTGATAAATATTTTAAACGCACATAACTTCGGAAAGAAATTATCTTTTAGGTGTCGACGAAACAGATACCCTTTTTTAAAAAGGCACCTTTTTCACTTTCGATAATAGGTATCTGTACTAACTTTACAGACATTCAAACGACTATGTAACACAAACAATAGACAGACTCGGAACAACTTCTTGTAGATCATACAATTTTTTGGGCCGATTGGAGATCAAAGCCGCTGCGCTCAGCGCAGTGACTATGCCACCCGTACAATTAAAGATTGATCAGTATTTTACAAAAAAATATTTAAATGTATAAAACTAAATTTAATTTTAGCTAATAAAGGCATCGAATAAAGACAATGTTTTTGTACTTATTCTGTTTTTTTTACTTATTATTATTTACTAATATTAATTCAAATTATGACGCTTTATTTAAATTATACTTGGAAGATCACAAAGTGTTATGTAGGTATCGTTTCTACCAATACACAGAATCAAGTACTCTGAATTTTTAAGAATAGTTGGAATTATAAACATACTTGTAGTCCATCAAATAATTCACTATTTTTTTACCAGTTTGTTGGATTATGAATGAGCTGCTTTATACTTTTGTCCATAACATTTAATAAGAACATGTGCATCTTGAGCGTTGGGAACGCTAAGTGGAACGCACCCTTATAATGCCATTGTCATTTGTCAGTGTCATATCAGTTTCAAGTTTCCAGTCGAGTGATGAATTTAATGTCACTGCTATCACAGAACAGCCAATACATAATTCTAACTAATTCTTACTTAGAAATATCGTGGATTAAAGAATTATACTGTAAATAGTATATAGTGATATAGAAATAAAGTAAAATAAAAATTTTTAAGGTCATTCCATTGTTCAAGAATTTGGTAACGGATCTGTTGGTCTAGTGCAAGGTAAGTCACCAATGTTATTAATTTACGTAGTGTTTTCATTATTTTGGAATATTGTTATCAAAGAGTATTTGTGAGCATCGAACGCATCTTGCACGTCAATTTCATGAACTTCCTCGTATTGCATGCAGCGTTACCTTGATTGAAGATGGATCCTAAACAAGGTTGGTTTTGCCAGCTAAATATATGTAGAATATTTAATCGTGTTGTAGATACCATAAACTAATACTAAGAACCAAATCCTAAATACAATCTCGAGTGTAACGCACATCATATGCTTTTTTTAGTTCATATACATGCTGGTTATTTCTATAGTACATTAGATTATTAGGTCTAATGTTAGTAGTTTGAATTTTATTTAGCTTTGAATAATCTTTAAAAATGCCTCTTTGGTTCATGTTTTGGTAATATGTGACAACTTGTAAGAAGTGTGATAGGTAAGTATTTTATATTTACTTATTTAGGGAAGTGAATGTCTATTGATTTGCAAAGCATGTGTTATTATAGAGTTTTGGAATGATTACTTATATTATTTGGTAGAGTGCACACTAAAAATAAATATATTCGTAAAATTAAAAGTAATAAACATTTTAGATACATTTAATGAATCTGTGTCAACAATAATTGAGAGAAAAGTAAGAGGTTGGCTCAGTGGTGTGATTGACGACATGCGGCGCAGTAGTCCTGTGCAACAGTGGCTGGATTCTCTCCCCACTGAAGCAACAGCAGAAACTGAAAAATCAAATGAAGAAACTCTTGTAAAAACAGAAGAGGTCAAGTCTGATGACAGCAAGGCTGAGGAAACAGTTACAGAGAATACAGTCATTGAACCAATCAAAGAGAAAAACCCAGATGACCAGAATTTAGATGTTCCTAATGTCACAAAAGATGCATGGAAAAGGAAATCACTTGATAGTGGACTGTTAACTAGCACTCCTCAAAGAGGAAATGTTAAGAGATTACAAAGAGATCACTCAGTTCAATCAGAGGGCTACTCTCCAAAGTTTAAGAACCCATTGTTCAGAGATCATTCCCTTCAGGTAAATATACATCATTAAATTTCTGCCTAATACATATCGTTTTTAATAATATATTTATATTTAATATCTTGGCCAACGCTTAGAACCTAGTGTCTAAAAGACAAAGCTTTTCTTTTCATACAGATATGATTATCTTAAAATAGATATAAATATTTTGGTGCCCAACACACCAAAATCTTCTCATATAGTTTCAAAATATTTAAATTTACTTATTCTACTGAATTTTATAAATAAAATATATACTAACCTTGACCATGTATAGTGCAGTGTATTTTATTTCAATATGTGACATACAATCATTATTTTTAATACTATTTATGTTTTAGTCAGATGCTAGCGGATCCAGTGGAAGTTCAGTTTTAAATGTATTGGGAGCTCGGAAAGTGGATGCAGAGTCAGTATTGATTGCTTTAGGTTTTGGACCTAGTGAAAAGCAGCAGAAGTTGCAAAGGATACCCGACCGATTCTTAGTGCCATCTAAAGTTAGTAACTGTTTTTATTATAATAATAGTTTTAAAAAAACTACAGTAAGTACTTATAATTTTTTTATTTGCTTTTGTTAGATGATATACAGGGTGATTTTGAAATCGTGTAATTCCTTTTAACCACGCATTCTACTGGTGATATAGAATAACCCTGACCATATTTTTATTTAATTAGAATTATTTTTTTTGAAAAATTATTGTTCCATTTTTTTCGTGAAATGGTGTCAGATAGTCATATGTTAAACCAACGGAGGCAATTTTATTTTTTTTCTAATTTAAATAAAAAAACATGTTAACAATTAATGTCGTAAATAATAACGGGCGGTCCTTTTTATTGCCCCTTCTTATTTACGACATCAGTTATTGTCATGTTATTATTTTTAAATTAGTAAAATATTAAGATTGTGTCAGGTGGTTAAAATATGACTATTTGAAATCATTTCATGAAAAAAATCTGTACTCTAATTTTGCCGAAACCATTATTCTAATTAAGAAAAAATATTGTCAGGGTTATTCTATATCACCAGTAGAATGCGTGGTTAAAAGGAATTACACGATTTCAAAATCATCCTGTATATGATATGAGATATTTAAAAATATAAAGAGTACAATAATTAAACATAGACACATAAACTCAAAATAAAAATACAGTTTCATTATAATTGTCATTATTTTCTGTATTATTTTATAATAATTCAGTTTATTAAATATAATTGTCAATACATTTCTTTTTCGTTTTTCTAGCTCCAAGGCATCAGCACTGAAGATTTCATAAAAAATGAGCATCACTCCATGCGCATGCATGACTGTGGTATTTTCGGATATAGAGGTCTAACTGGTAAGTTAACATTTTAAATATATTATGTCATAAGTGAATAGTATATACAAGAACAAACATCAGGGTAATTGTTTGCTTTCTCTTTAAATTAATCTTCATTCATTTATCTTTTTGATTTAATCTTCGATTGGTGGATCAGTATAGAGCAGTTTAAGTTATGATTTTGATTTATTTATTATGATAAAATACAAAGTCTTATCACATAGTATTAGGTAGAAAACATACACATGAAATTCTCTGAATACCAAAGTTCAAACTTCATACAGCTAACAAATGTATATTACAATTGTTAGTTATAATGTGACGAAGTTTCTTTGAAATTGTAGTAGGTAGATAGGCATCACTGTATACTAGACTAAATTAGGTGTCGCAGACATTAAATCATGATGCACTTAACGAGTTGGCTCCATTTATCAATCTCTACATTGTAATAAAGCCAGCCCACTTCCACTTAAGCTTTTTAGTGTCACTTTAAACGTTGGTCGTTCATACCAATATTCTGACGTAATCTTGTATACAAACTCACTACTTCAATTTATTTTCTAAACATATAATGTTCCCGAAGTTTGCATATGTCCATAATATATAGACTCACACCTCACGTTAAAAAAGTCAAACGTTAAAATAGTCGTAGTTGCCACGCCACTAACACTACGCCGAGTTCGAGTTCGAATCCCACACGGAACAAAAATCCGGTGACCACATAGTATAGTTGTTCCGAGTCTGATTGTTCTTTGTGTCCGATATTTGAATGTGTGTAATGACGCCTGTGATACAGTATTAGTATTTCTTAGTGCGTAAATGTTTTTAAAATAATAAATAATGTAGATTTGTATTAAACTTATCCACTTGTTAGGTAGATATAACGTGAAAGGATGCTTGTTCCATATACCCTATCACATTACCATAAATTTTCTAAGGCAAAACCTCTATAAAATGTTGACTCGGCTCGACAATCAAACTTATCTTATCTTGATCCGGGGGCCAGTCATTGTAGACCGGCGACACTTCGATCCAGTGGGATCCTTTGTGTCGGCCCCGAGGTTTATCCCTGAGCTATCTCCCTATAAATGTACTGCATCAGTCGCAGCGTACACTTCAGAGGGAGAAGCCTGAAGTCTTCGGGGTTCGGATAGGCCAATCCATCAGACCCATCCTTAGTCCGCCCAACGCGTCACATTCACACAGTAGGTGTGATATGGACTCGTCCTCGTCACCACAGGCTCTGCAAATCGAATTGTTTGACAATCTCAATCTGCACAGAAAGTCGTTGGTGCCAAAATGACCAGTAAACGCTCCTGTGAGCAGGCGTATTTGGCCCTTGTTGTACCTACAGAACTTCCGGGTAAAGCCCGTGGCTCTGTTTGCAATGAATTTCTTGGAGTGTTCCAGACCCCTAAGAGCCATCCACTCTAGCCTGTGTTTATCATTACCATGTGCATTCAAAGCTGCCTTGACGGTACTCTCAGAGAGACCTACGAATGGCTCAGGGCCCACAAATAGTTGCACCGAGCCCTTCTTGGCTAATACATCAGCCTCCTCATTACCCTGCACCCCTGCATGCCCCGGAACCCACACCAGCCTGACTGTGTTTTTCCTGCCAAGTTTGTTAAGGGCTTTAACACAGTTCAGGACCAGTGCAGAGCCTTAAGAGCAGCTTGACTGTCACTGAGAATATAAACAATCTTGTCAGTGACATTGTTGTTAATATTCTCCTGCGCACAGGCAATTATAGCATAGGTTTCCGCCTGGAAGACCGTTGCATATTTGCCCATGCTTTGGTTTACCTTGCAGTAGTTGGCATAAATACCAGCGCCTGATCCTGTTTCCATTTTGGAACCATCGGTGTACCAGATACAATCAAACTTACGATGAGCCATGAGTTTTACTTTTATCAGGTTCATTGTTGTTATTTAAATGAAATAATATTGTAGGTACTTAGTTTTCAATGTCACATTAACCGCAACCATGTCCTGTCTTATTTATATCGAATTACTGATTAGGACAAGGACGGCCGTTGTTTATTTTTATATGAAATCAATGACAGTCTGCTTCCTTGATCCTGTGGAATGTTCGTGTATGAGTCGATTAGTGTTATTGGGATAGCCCTGTTAGAAAATTCTCAGCATCACTGCGATGTCTTGAAATGGACCTGGTAGACTTCATGGCTTAATGTAGTAGATGAGACTTAAAAATACAGCTGATGGAATATAATATGACCCACTGTCCTAAAAGTACAGCATTAGTATGGGAACATTTTATACAATTCAAATAATCATTAATGAATGTATCAGAAATTTTATTTTGTGTCATATACATATATTATTTCAGTGTATTGTTTATTTACTGCTGACATATAAAAATAAAACAATTTAATAAAAATGCTTTTATTCTTACTATGGCGTATCAGACTTAAAACTATGTGGAAGATTTACCAATTATTATTATTCGCGTATCTGTTGTGATGGACAATGCCATTAACAAGTAGGATTCGTGCTAAGTGCATGTATCATTGACACAATTACTGTGTAAATAAGAATGAATTCTCACCTCTTGTTTACACGTAGAATTACTTTATATAATCTTTCATCAGAAAAATAGGTATCTTTACATATTGTAGGTATATCGTTGCAGGTAAATTGTCGTATGTAATTCGTGACATAACCTTTACTCAAGTAACTTTGTACTTAAGTATATTTTGTAATGTTTTGAAAGCAAACAATTACCCTGTTCTATTAGGTATATTAACAGCAAAGCATTTGGTTATTAATTTATATATTTTGACTAATACTGGGGATAACTTTACATTAATTTAAACCACTCATTTATCTGATTTTGCGTAGGTTTCTAATATGAATCTCAGAGTAATTTTGTATGGAGACGGCAAAAAATCACGTGATTGGATGGCATCTGGTATAGCTATATAAAAACAAAAAGGAAATCGTTGTTAAAATAAAACCAAAAACGTACTACGGTCGTTTTTAGGTAGGTTTTTTAATGTTGGATTATAATGCCATGTCCTTGCGTAAACAAAAGTAAAAACGATTTATAAGTCTTAGAACATTTCGTTTTGTTTAAAAGCAGGATGACACACTAGCTTATATTACAAGTGTCTGAATTGCAAGTCTGCTGTAGATTTGATTAAGTAATTAACCTATGTGATCCTAACGACAAAAACAACGTATGTCGCATGAGCAAGTAATATACCATATATTACGTATACCTACTATTCTCGGCCGAGGCTTTCTTGCGTGATATGTAATTAAAAAATATCCTTTTATAGCTACTGGGCAAGGACGTAGCTTTCTATTTGTAAAAGAGTTCTCTTAAACTTAATCGGTTTCGAAAACCCTTATACAGGTACTAAGAAACAAGTTTTACCTCTTTTTAATCTATCATACGCTGATATGCCAGACTTGCCGAATTGAAAAATAATTGTCTGGCTTGCCGCAGTCGGTGCCGCTCATAACGTTAATATGATTTGTTTGTTTCTCCGTGTAGGTATGCATCGGGTCTTAGCCTGAAGGTACCTATGTAATTAATATGTCCTTATTTTGTACATTATTACTCTGAGCTGTATAATATTGCGTTTATAACAGCTATATCATATCATTAATATAATAGCGTGTAATATCGCCGGTGAAGGATATTGTAGTAACAACTAACAATTTTAACAAAATGACTAACAGAACACTGCACGCCTGTCTGCCGTTTTATGAAACCTGTTTCTTCGAGTTGTCATAGGTCATATCAAGTTCCTGAAATCGCAGTACAGTGAGTACCTTACAATACTAACCAGCTTGCATTATTTAGCATCTTTAAGTTTAAGGTAAGTATTATATTTTACTTTATTATAGAATACAACTTTATTCTACAGCTATTCGAAATAACGTAAATTGTCATAAAAATATTACACGTAGCCTAACGGTTTAGACAACGGATTTGCGATTGAGAGTTCGTAGACTCGATCTCCAAACCCCTCTTACGTATTAATCTACCGACACAAACCTATTTTGAACATAATTATAGTATCTATTTTTATAGGTATTCAAAAGTAAAGGAAATCAAAATCGTTGGTATAAATAATAAGAATAAAAATCTTGATATTTTGTAGAATAAAAGTTGTTTTCTATTACAAGTAGATATTTTTAACATCTTTAGACTTTATACCCTCTACCCGGATTAACATTAGATTAAAGAGTAAAATATGCCAAAGGATTTAAATTTCATCCATTAATCCTTTAACTTTGTTTCACTTACACATATTTTTCTTTTTATATTGTAATACGTGTGCAGTCATACATAGAAAACATAGTCGTTTCTCCGTTTATGCAATTGTTTGGAACAAAGAAATAATTCAATTAATATCTAATAGGCTATGTGCAACGTATTTGTGTCACTGAATACGTATGACTTGAGTTAAACATTTCATGGGTTTCACATGAATTAACTGTAAACCATAACATTAATAATTGTGCAATTTACTGTTTTTAAATTAACTTACTGATATTTTTATCTTTCACGTCTATGTATATTTATAGAATATTTAGGTTCATAAATTGTAATAAGCAAAATAAATAAGATACTCTCGTCATAATTATTTTTGATAATCATCAGATAATTACAGTTCTTGCATCATGGGTTTGCGTATTTCTTGTTTATAATGAAACTTGTATATCTCTACATTTATGTTAATGTTCGACAAACATCGTCGATTCATGTGTAAACGTCAAGAAATTAAGAATGACGACTGACACTGATATGTATATGACTGATGACGATAATTAATTGATATACATACTTATTGACATAATTATCGATCTTTATTTAGCTAAATAATACCATAAAAATATCATTCGTCTAAAAACTTGCTTATGTGAATATAATTAGAAAACATAACTCTAGCCAGAGTTGTCCTATTTCAGGGAATCCTCATGTTCCACCGTCGACAATTGTAGCTAAAATAATCGGATGTATACTACAAGATGAAGTGTGCCGCGAGGAGGCGATAATCAAGGCCAGACATTCGATAGCGGACATGCGAGCTCAACCGAACATCAATGCCATCCTCGCTGCCCGCATGCGTCACAACTAATAAGCACCTCCACGACATCGGTTTACCTGTACGTAGTCTAGTATGTTCATATGCAGTAGCTCGAAACTGATTACGTATTTCGGCAATAGCGCCAGTTAGCTAACAGTACTGCACGAATCAATATTGCTTAGATCTCAGGAGAGACAAATGCATAAGTTCTTCCAAAACTCCGTAAAGTGATTATTCGTCCGCGTCCTTGTTCTCAAGGGAAATCTACCTCAGCAGATAACATTATGCAGGTATGCCCAGGTAACAAGAAAATTATTATATTTTTGATCATTTTTGGAAAGTAAGCTACTTACGCGGTATTGTTAGTTATACGGTATACCATGATGAGGAACATGCGCGTTATGTATACAAGTTCAAGGTCTACACAAATGTTAAGTTCGATGTTAATCAAACATACATAAAAAAAAGTTGTCTGACAATATACCTAATCAGTTCCCTACTATAAATAAGTTCATTGCATAATTTAATTCGTTGTGTAAATATTACAATTTGTTAAATATTTTGTTGAAGTTTATCCCATATAATTTAAGAACATTATTTAAATTAGCTCAAAATTTTAAGCTCAATATAAAAATTATTTTCGGTGAAGGAAATGTTTAGATTTATTAAATAACATAAAAGACTATTGTGAAACATGTAAATAAACAATGTGTATCGCTATTTTTAAACACTGCAGTGTGAATGTAATAATAATTCTTGTTATTGTTATTATCGCAATATAGTAAACAGTGTGATGATAATAATAATCGTGATTCAAGTAAATAATACTGTTATGCTTTTGTAATGAAACACGCTGAGATTTATAAACATAATTAACGAGATTCATGTAATTTTGTGTTTTTGTACGTTATTCATTTCTAATTTTCATAATTTTGTGCACATATTGTTGAACATTATGCGGGTAGTCCATAATTCGAGGTACACATGACTAGATACCACTAGCTCAAATCTTAAAAGGCAATATATTATATTAAACTACTGAGATATAATATAAACTGTATTTTCTCACTGCTAAAACTATTTTATTATCTTTTTAAAAATACTAGACTTAGATGAAACATTTAAATTTTCATTAATGTTCTGAGCTTAATGTAAATACTTTTGGAATCTATATTTTTAAAAGATTACCTACTTAAATTATTACTTAAGGTAGATGGCTGACACGAGGTGTTGATAGAGTTCCGCTCCTTGTTTTTGAATCTCATTGCATTTAGAGTAATTCGTCGATATATTCACAGATTTGCTGTCTGTCGACTGTCGACTTTGTGAACGAGTAATGTTTTACGAAAATATTGTATTAAGAAACATTAATTGTTATTTTCTCTTTACATATTATAATTACCTCGGTATTAGCTTATACTCGCATTGAAAAGTAAATAATAAGAGAGGTAACAATCATTTGTAACGAGAACATATAGAGTAGCACTTTAAAAACGATATATTTATTATCATTACAACTTCAAAATAGACTGCCATTATATAAACTCGTCGAGAATATTAAGAGAGACGCGACGAATCGTTTTAAATAAAAAAGTCCAATAAATGAGATTCGAACTCACGCGGTGCCATGTCAATACCAATTGTGTGAATATTATCGGAATCTGCATTGTCTGTACTTATCATTAAATTTATGAATCCCAGTCTACCGATGTACTTGATAACTAACCTAATGTCATATCAAACTTGCCTGGTAAGTAGAAAGAACTTATTGCATATAGAGTTTATTATATTTAGTATACGTAGTTAGGTGATTATGTAAGTATATTTTCATAATGTTATCTAGAAAAAGCTTGGACTTACATTTGGCTGTGTCCTAAGTCCGTCACGGTTTTGTCAGAGACACGAACAATATAATGTGTGTCCAACCGTCTCCGGATAACATGATGAAAACATCTCGACAAAGTTTCTATAATGAGGTATATTTTCTTATTGGTCTTATCAAATTCTCTATAATACTATAGTCTATTAGATTCTCATGTGTGAATTACTAACAATTTATCGTAGAGATTTAAATTATTATTTAGTAAGATTCTACATTTGCATCTCATTTGCAATAAAAAATGGCTGTGTCCTGTTATATAACTATTAATTTCTACTAATCTTTTATCTTTTTCTTCATATTTCTTTTTTATTCTTTGAAACTGCCAAAGTGTAGGCCAATATTAATAAATTTTATCTATTGACTATGCAATTAAAAGAACTAACTAAAATAATAAAATTGTAGAAATATTGACCGTGTAGAATGCGTTAATGTGTATAACTATGAAAAATTACTTATTTGATTGTAGTATGGAGTTGATATTAAGAATTTTGTTTAACTCGTGCCTTATTTGATCGGGTACTTGTGCATAATATAAGAATAGTCAAATCATTCCTGTCTACAAGCATTTTTGTCAGTGAGTCCCTACCATTGTTCATAATCAAATATTTGAAGCCAATGGTAGCAGCCGCTGCGCGTCTGTAATAACTAATTATATAGTTTTTAAAGTCTCTGGTGTTCTATGATTGTTATTTTATCTTATTTTGAAACTCGTTTATTATGTTGCAGCATTTATTAGCTGTGAGATCACTTCAGAGACATTAAAAACAACATTCCTATATTTGCTGTTCAAGGAGTGACATAATAGGCATTATACTTGATTATTGTATGGCTTTTGCCGACTCCTATAGTTCATTTTTATAAAACGCTAGAGATATTGCTATTGATAAGAATAATAATCACGATTCGAGTACAAGGCAAAACTATTTATAATCAAAGACCTGAAAAAAGACTTTATTTTAACTGAGAGAATAGTCTCAAAATACGTTGCGCTCTTGTTTTATAACGAAGTAAAGCCAGGTCACTCCTTGAATCCAAGGTCCGCAAATGTGAACTGACCTTAAACTATTGTGATGTTATTAAAGTGACCTGATTCATATAGTTTCGTTGTTTGCTCATTAAATTAGGTACTTAATAACCGATTAACTTTATTGTTTGAAGATCTGAGTATGTGTGGGAACAAATATATGTAAAATTTCCAGTAAAATTCTATTACCTGGATGTATTTGTTTTATTTAAGGACTCCCCTTGCTTCTTTTCAGATCAAAATTGTTATTATCGGATCATTTTCAGGATAAGCACTGCAGCAGTGCTGGGATTATGTGCTTCTAATGTCATTGCAATAATATGATACTAACTACATCCGATTACCGCGAGACCACAACCTCGTAGCGCCTTGCAACTTTATAGAAACTGGCGAGACGAGAACAAGTCTCATATCACGACGAACTAGCAAGTACGCCAGGTTACATGGCGGTATTATGTGCAGTGCGACTTTATCCCTTCAAAAGCCACTCGTAGCACTGCGGTAATGATGCTATGCAGTGATTGATTCGTAAAGTTTCTGTTCATCAATCATCAAATTGATGATAAAGCGTGACTATCGCCGCGATTCTCTCGCTCATTCGGATAGCACCTAAGGATACTACACAAACACAACAACAAATGTGCGAGTACCAGCGCAAGACGGGCGAGGGACAAAAACATCAAAATAAATACCTATTTACTTATAAATAAAACATTGGCCAGCAAATATAATAAAATGCGTTTCTAAGTGCATAGGTACTTAATATGATACTAACTACATCACACTGCATCATCATCATCAGATTGCACGGATGGTGTAGTAGTCTAAGTGGTCGCCTCGCCACTGCCACTGCCGAGTGTTGTGGGTTCGAATCCCGTACGGAACAAAAAATAGTGTGGTCCACACATGGTTGTTCCGAGTCTGGATGTTCTTTGTGCCCGTTGTTTGAATGTTTGTACAGTCCCCTGCGACACAGGAAATATTTCTAGTGCGGGAGTTGTCTTTTTTAAATTATATGTAGTCCAGTCAAAAAAGCAGGAAAAAGGGGCCAACCTCGGAATGAAAGATAATAATAAGCTGTAAACTCGTAGGTATACACCCTCATTTTGGTGTTCTAAAAGTTGTCTCAAAAGTCTCATAAAATCTCGTGTCTACGCCGTCAGTTATTCAAAGTTAAAGGTCACAAAAATCTGTTTTACGTGATTATCTGGGTTTCTATAGCTCCTATTATGATAATGTTTATTATAAAATTGTAGAGCATAAAATATGCAACAATTTTTTTAATAACTTTTTCGTACGTCCAGCCCTTTTTTTGAGATAGAGGGCAGAGAGTCCGCAGCGCTCAGCTATACTCACAGTAATGGAAGGTTAACCGTGAATCTCAGTGAATAATACCTTGTATAAAGTTATTAAATTATTGTGTGAATGTGATAATAAATAAGTATATATATCATATATTCTATAATCTATATTTATTTATTATGCTATTTAAATAAGATAAACATTTATTTTATTACACGAATGAAATGTAACAATGCCAAAATGAGTATATAATATTATGTTGTCTATGGCCGTTGCACGTTTTGGGATATCCTTACTCCTGAAAGAAGAATATAAAAATGATTCAGTAGAAAAAAGATAACATTGTGCTAAGTATTGTGTTCTGTAAATACCTGTAGGTACCTGTAATTAACTAGTAGGCAGTCAAATCATTATAGAATCCGTCACACCATTTGTTTCTAATGCAATATTTTCGTAATTCTTCAAATATAAACATGAAGCAACAAAATGGGATCGCTAGGAACCACCTGTAAACAGTTATAAATAAATGGCTATTAAAACTTCAGATAGAACTTTAAGTTTGTTATATCTGATGTTTAAACGACAAAACATTACCAGCTTAAAAAATGAAATAGACAGGTTTGTTAATGTAATAATACGACTGCGGTACACGAGATCTCTGGTTCCATTCCCGGGTCAGCTAGGGTTCTTGGATTTTCTGATTAAGTAATTCTTAACAGCAGCCATAGGCTCGCTCTCTATTACATGCTTCTTAAAACCATTGCCGTGGAAATATTGATGAAATACACCACTCTACCACCTTTTCTATTCGGCGTTACTTTATTATATACCTACATTTTATGATATAATTTCGAATTGTAATAATATGTTTACATACCAGTGTAGCTGCAGTGGATAAGTTCGTAAGAATGTATTGAGGCCCGGTGTGTAACAAACGACACACGAAATTAACAGTTCAAATAATATACCCACCATCAGTATCTTATTTTTCATACCTGAAAGTAATTTAATCATTTGTATTTATCCACTTAAAGAATTTTAATAGAACCACTTTTAAATAAGTAGGTAGGTGCGCAGTAGTCGTGACGTGTGTCAACAAAAAGTTACTGGGTTTTTTTGTCGAGCAATTCTCAATAGCAACCCGGGTGGTAGGTTTTGGATATCTGCTTGCCTTAATATATGCCTATAACACGTAAGGTCATTGATCTTGCGCCTGATCCCTCTCCAATCATGTCAGGTTGCCGTCCCATCGGATTGTGAGAGTTAGGAAATAGAAAGAGCATTTATGTTTGCGCACACAATCCTGCACTATAACATTTCCCGTGCAGAGGCCAGTCTCCGTTAAGGCTTGGCCACCATGACCTTACCTTAAAGCAAAGTGTATAATTATGTAATACCTATTATTATTATTTCTATCTTATTTATACATAAATAAGGTAGATTCAGGCAATAGGCTTTGTCCAAAAAACACTAGTTTTTTTTATTTATATTGAGTAAAATACGTTTCTAAGTACATAGGTAATGTACTTAGAAACGTATTTTACTATATTTGCTGGCCAATGTTTTATTTATAAGTAAATAGGTATTTATTTTGATGTTTTTGTCCCTCGCCCGTCTTGCGCTGGTACTCGCACATTTGTTGTTGTGTTTGTGTAGTATCTTTAGGTGCTATCTGAATGAGCGAGAGAATCACGGCGATAGTCACGCTTTATCATCAATTTGATGATTGATGAACAGAAACTTTACGAATCAATCACTGCATAGCATCCCTACCGCAGTGCTACGAGTGGCTTTTGATGGGATAAAGTCGCACTGCACATAATACCGCCATGTAACCTGGCGTACTTGCTAGTTCGTCGTGATATGAGACTTGCTCTCGTCTCGCCAGTTTCTGTAAAGTTGCAAGGCGCTACGATGTTGTGGTCTCGCGGTAATCCGTTGCAATTCGCGATGATACCTTGGCGTTGCACCGCCGGTGAATGATCGTTGTGCCGTGCCGTAGAGATTACCAGGCCATAAAAGGCCGGGCTTATCAAGTCTATCGCATCTAGTAAAATGTCAATGGAGGCCCGTTTTGAGTGGCCCAAGATTGAATCTCGGCAACCAAAACAGAATCAAAATCAAAATAAATTTATTCAAGTTAGGTTAGGTACAAGGTAACACTTATGAATGTCAAAGTTACACGTAATTTTTTTCTGTGAATTTACATAATATTGTCTTATGTTTACGCGAATGTTATACATTTACTGCCACGTTCAGCAAAGCAAGGGTGTAGGGCTCATGAGAAGAACGGGCAAGAAACAGATTTTAGCTACTAGCCCGTGTCATTAACACGAAAAATTACAATACTAATGTAAGTTGTCATAAAGTCACGCATAAACGGTAAACGGTGTGTTTTGGATAAAAAAAAACCTTTTCAAATGCGTACTTTATTTATTTACAACTCGGTGCCTCGGAGTAATACCTTGGTAGGTACTCTGAATACGGCGTCTGGTCTGCCTAACAACATAGAATATATTTTTCGGCGTTTTGGAAGTAGATAAATATCGTATGCCACTTAAATATGCGTATAAATTTTAAATCATTGACACATTTATTTGTTTTGAGAATGTTGCAGTGTGATCTGGCTAACATTGCTCGGTTTAATGATTTTGATTTTATCGAATACCTAAGATAAAACTTCGGCACATTAATTACCATTATTTATTGATGTTTTATCACGTGCATTACGTTTAAATAACTTTTAATTAAGCTTCCACTCTCGACTGTTGAAGGAAAACTACCACTGGTGTTACATGCAACTGTTGACGCTGTATTTCAGTATTCGATTTGCACAACTAAATAATATCCTTTTCCAAATAATAACACAGTTCTCGATGTTGTGATTATTGTTTCAGCCGGCTCATCGCCACTGACTTGGTTGTCTGTCACTCTAGTGGGCCCTACATTATGTGTTGTTGTTCGTTATCGTCATTTGAATTCTTTCTCATACGTTGTCTCAGCTCTACGATTTCAGGCCGTCATTCAAACTTTCTCATATATTGTCATGTCTGATCCACATTTCATGATCGCGTCGTTCAAAAACGTTGATGTACCTATTGAATGACGGTTTATTTTAAAGTGCGCCACTGGTTATTTGCTTACTTTCGTAACGTTTAACGGCGCCGGCGCACTGTGGGCTGAAAATCGACCTCCATAGACATAGAAATGAAAGTTGCTAGATGTTCGTTTTGTTGACAGATATGGCTTCTATTAGCTATTATACACATAACAATGTCGTCTGAGCTAACTCCGCACAGAAATGAATTTATTATAAGGTTTTTTCGAAAAAAATGTATGGAGCTAGCATGAAAAATCTGAATATCTCTGAACTTGCAAGGAAAACCGTAATATCCTCAGAGATGGTTATAGGACTAATTATTTGTGATTTTTTGATATACTTCATATAACGGTACCTGCTGCAGAATTTTTTTTAAAAATCATCTAATTTTTAATTAATTTTTTTTAACATTAAACGATTTGTTTTATTGTAAAAGTAAAGAAACAACACGTTATATGCATATAATACTAAATCTTCGCCAGTTATTTGTTAAAATATCAAGAAAATTATTTTTGCCTTACATAGTATATATGTTTTAAAACAGGTAATTGGATACCATTACTAAACTTTGCATACAGGTAAACCACTGAATATTAAATTAGCCTTCTAATGAGTTCTGAATAAGAGATTAAGTGATTTGCAATATCGCACAATGGTAACTACGGAGTACACTAATTAAATTCTTACAGGTAAGTACATAAGTAAACTAATTAGTTAATTAGACATGTTACGAGTTCTAAGAAATATTTTCGACAACTGTCTAATTATTTTATTATTATGTCTAAATGAAGGTATTTTTTTAAATCATTAAATTCTACTACTGTCAAAGTAAAGATCAATCGATAAGTTAGTTATTTTATTAACGCTAATAATAGGCATTAAATAAAAAGAAAAATAAATTAAAAAGGTATTTTTTAATAGTTGATAAAATTTATATAAAACAAAACATAGGTACAAAAGTATGCAAAAATATAAATAGGTACAAGAATAGTAATATAAAATATTTAAAAATAAATCAATTGCAAAACATAGTTACGTACCAAAGCTAAATAACGAAAGATCATGAAAAAATTACATTGAATAGAATTATAATTAAAAGCACAAAAAGTTTCTAGTTTTCCTTATCACTCTCGTCGATTTCTGAATCAGAATCTAGATTGCCTAGAAACTCAAAGTCAGTTTCTTGAAACTGAATTAAATTGAGGGTTTCAGGAAATAAATCCTCCTTTTTCTTGGCATCTAACTTGGGCCTTTGTACATTTATAAAAGGATCCGAAGAAACAACTAACATATTAAGGATATCATGATTCGAATCTTGCCTGCTCTTTTTCTGCGAATGATGTTCCCGAAACCTCCTAAAATCTTTATTGCGAGACTCGGATGCTTCTTCCGAGAGACTTCCTATGGGTACAACATCATTCTTCTCGATTATGTCTGCCCCGTGTATAAGTAATTTGTGGACGGTTGATGACATATAGTACCAGTCATATAATTCCACGTACCTCTCTGCTGTTTTGAAGGCATAATCTTTAAATTTAATTATATCTACTTTTTCCCCGGAAGTTATTGCCTGTAAAATCACAGCAAATCTTCTTATTAGTCCAACCCAGTAATGGCTGCAGTTTTATGGGGAAATTTGAAAAACTTTCTTGCAGTGTTGCCGTCATTAGTAGTTCCGGAACCTTGTTTAACAATGTCAATCAATAGATTTAATTCGTCTTTAAATTTGTCTTGAATAATCTTTTTTCTCTTACTTAGCATTTCTTTGTGCTCGTTACCTCTCGCAGCCCACTCTTTAAAATCTAGTCTATACGAAATATGTAGTAAACATTCCATACAATTTATACGGGCGTGTAGAGATGACAATCCAAACTCGTATATATCAGAAGATACGGTCTTTGCTGTTACTACACTCAAACGGTTCATTTCTGTCGGTTTTGCCAGACACAAATAGCATGATGAACTTGATCTGGCTTGAGACAAATACGTGCAGACTTTACCATCGATCATTGTCATCATTAGGTGATGATTCACCCTGTTTCTATTATTGCACTCTGTAGGAATCAGAGCCTTAATTTCTTCATCCATTCGTCGTTTGTGTTCGATGACTACTCCTTCGCTTTCCTTCACAAAAGTAAATTGAACTGGACGACAATACATTGCTGAGCATGGTTTTGGGTTCATCCACAAAGTATTGTCTCCATCAGTCAGTTTTAGTGGCACCAAGGAAGTCATGAAAATACTTGAATCGTCTTGATCGCTATCCATTTTCTGCTTGTATCGGCTTTGGTTTGACGCACCATCGAAACCCCATTTAGATATCAATTTTAAATCCTTATTTTGCACATCATCGTTAGGAAAACTTTGGAGGATTCTTTTGACCGTAATGTCGAGTAAAGCTTGAAGGGTTATTCTTGCCGATGAATCGGTCACTAACACTGATTGCTTCGGAGGATAGCATGCCAGCTTGGTTTGTTGCACTTTATAGTAGGATGGATAGGTAAATATCCTTTCTACCTTCCCGAATAGCTGACTCTCGTAAAGTGATGTATTGCCACTTTGATAATTTTAATGAAAGGAGTAATCCAAGTGCTTTTTCTGGTGTAAATAAGATAGTTTTCACCGGTTGCTTAAGCGTTTCCTAAATTTTAGAGGCTGCTTCAGGATGTTTCAGCATATATTCGATTACAGATGCGATATCCTCACAACCTTCTTCCTTAAAACGCGCTGCTGCTGTATATGCCAATTCACTGGGATTGTCAGTTTTATGCTCATCAGATCTTCTCTTCTTCTGTTTGCTTTCCAGATCTTCGAATGGTTTTCGTGACCTCTTTGTCATTGTACCAACAGAGTATGATGTTGAGGGTTCTGGAGAGATTGATCTTGATCCCTCAGCAACAGTTGGTTCTTGAGCGACTAAATTTATACAACTTGGCCAATCGATAGTTGCTTGCAGCCAAATTTCGTATTGTTTTCTAAAAGTATCAAGAATTCGGTGAGATTTTTGCCACCTATGTGATGCAGCTCGTACAAATCTCCGACAAAATTCTTTTAGAGTCACTTGATCTTCAACGGAAAGACAAACGTCTAGGCGGGATATAACTTCACTAAACAATACCTCATGATCAAATGAAGTACTCTTACATTTTAGAAGAACGAATAGGTCTAAATTGGTATTTAAACTTTCCATTATAAAATTTCACAGTGATATGTTAGGGGTAACAAAGCTTAGAATAAACTAAATTATGATGCAAAATGTTAACCATTTTATATTTCAGTCCAACATTAGTTAACGACCTCATTAGACAGTTGTCGAAAATATTTCTTAGAACTCGTAACATATCTAATTAACTATTTAAGTTACTTATGTACTTACCTGTAAGATTTTAATTAGTGTAATCCGTAGTTACCATTGTGCGACATTGCAAATCACTTAATCTCTTATTCAGAACTCATTAGAAGGCTAATTTATTATTCAGTAGTTTACCTGTATGCAAAGTTCAGTAATGGTATCCAATTAACTGTTTTAAAACATATATACTATGTTAGGCAAAAATAATTTTCTTGATATTTTAACAAATAACTGGCGAAGATTTAGTATTATATGCATATAACGTGTTGTTTCTATACTTATACACCAAAACAAATCGTTTAATGTTAAAAAAATTAATTAAAAATAAGATGATTTTAAAAAAAATTCTGCAGCAGGTACCGTTATATGAAGTATGTCAAAAAATCACAAATAATTAGTCCTATAACCATCTCTGAGGATATTACGGTTTTCCTTGCAAGTTCAGAGATATTCAGATTTTTCATGCTAGCTCCATACATTTTTTTCGAAAAAACCTTATAATAAATTCATTTTTGTGCGGAGTTAGCTCAGATGACATTGTTATGTGTATAATAGCTAATAGAAGCCATATCCGTCAACAAAACGAACATCTAGCAACTTTCATTTCTATGTCTATGGAGGTCGATTTTCAGCCCACAGTGCGGCGCCTAATTCTATGATGCAATACTGTACTTACCTAATTATATTTTTATCATTTTTGAGCGTTATTCGTTTTGATAAATAAAACGATACAGTTAATATTTTTGCATCATTACTTCCAATATTTTTTGGAAACAACTATTTATGTATATAAAAATATGTCATCGTTTACTTACCGACTTGAAAGAAAGAGTTGTACCGAGTCTTGCATATAATGCCGTTCGTCATTTGGGTAATAACCACTGCCGCAAAGTAGGTTGCTTGACACGCTTGCTCCAACACTTTCCGTTCCTCGTACGACCATTCCTGGCCCACTGAGTCTTTTAGGTCAGTGACGGCTTTATTGTCCCATTTTTGCCTTATGCCTTTTACCAAAAATAAATAGATTTAATAGTTTAAATAATTTTATTAGCTTATAAATTAGTCAAATAAAATCAAAAGTAGTAGTAGAGTAATATTTTAAAAATTTTGTAATACAGTGATAAATAAACAACGCGATAAAATCCGTATATAGTAGTTTAATTTCAATGAATAACATTCGCGTAAACAGAAGACAATATTATGCCTTTAATCAAAACAATACCCATTATTCCTATCAAACACACTTATAACTTGAGGCACCTAGATGGGTAGTTGCCAAAATGCAACCATGATGATAGATCGATAGACCTACTCAAAACTGTTCAACGTAAGTACCTACTTGGATGTTGCTGTTAGTGCAAGGAAAATATAAACATGTGGAATGGATCACTTTCTATAGTTGATTTTGACATTAGGTATGGTTTCAGATTTACCTAGATTTTACCGACGCATGAATATTTAATTATTGGCATTAAATACACATAATTATGTAGGTACATGAATGAATAAAAAATTAAACGAATGAGTCATTGCTTTTATACTAAGTAGGTACTTATAAAAACACCCTGCACTTGTACCACATATTTTTATACAAAAAGATGTAATACAGAAGTTTTGCGCACTGAGATCACTACGCCCGCTTGTGCTGACTCCATAGACCCTTGGGGTACTCAAGCCTTCCCAATCATATTATCGGTATACATACCGATACTTATACAGTATAGGTATACATATTTAGGAGATCTTTTAATTTACTTACAAGATAATTTTGAACACGGATTATTTCTATTTTCAAATCAATAGCATTAGTAGGTAATTGCTGAGATCATAAGGGATCCGTTTTTTACCATTTCAATACGGCACTCTAAAATAAGATATAAATAATGATAACCTACAAACTATTATGCTAATATTATAAAGACGTATTACACGACCTTTTCAAACCGAATCATCCTAAAATAGCCTTATTATTATTAAAATTAATGAAACTCGTTTTTAGTCTATTCA
The DNA here is from genome assembly GCA_963675205.1 of Catocala nupta. Lineage (NCBI taxonomy): Eukaryota > Metazoa > Arthropoda > Insecta > Lepidoptera > Erebidae > Catocala > Catocala nupta. Next base: position 16,559,150 of record OY776095.1, read on the forward strand.
ACCTTGGGCAACTCGTCGTACCACCGATAACCAAAACAATAGCGATAAAAAAGTACCCTTTAATATTTTAGTTCCCAAGTCTTACGTGCCGCCTTTGGACTCCAAAGAGCCAAGACACACTGCTTCCATAACTGTGTTTAGATATAGCTATGTGGACTCACTATGAACAAAATACACACACCAAGCTAAATGTCATAGATATCTATTCGCTTTAAAGTTTTATTAAAAATGGCTTTGATTCGCGCGACATTACTTTTCTTATATATTTTATGCACATATAACAATATATTGTCTTCTGTTTACGCGAATGTTATTCATTGAAATTAAACTACTATATACGGATTTTATCGCGTTGTTTATTTAGCACTGATTTACAAAATTTTGAAAATATTACACTACTACTACTATTGAATTTATTTTACTAATTTATAAGCTAATAAAATTATTTAAACTATTAAATCTATTTAGTAATATAGTGACAGATGTTTACTTTTAAGTTAGCAAAATTTTATTTAAAAAAATTGCATGTACTTTCCTTGATTTATTGTAAGGTGCGCGAGACAAGGGCTGATTCTTATGAAAAATGTGATGCCGATCAACATCTTGTTTACATAATATATGTATACCAACTTGGCCGTGACATCCACTAGTGTCTAGATATTTCATGGCCGTTCAATACTTTGAATAATGTTATTCTTACCGAATAAATCAGCTGGGTAAAACCCGTGTTCCGCCATTACAAAGAAGTAAGCGTACATCCCAGCTGCAAACTCTACGAGACCGAGGTGTCCGTACGCAAGCCGCAGCATTCGCGCGGAGACGAGACGGTCTTTTGAGCGTGGCGGTCGCGCCATCACGTCAGTCTCCGCATTCTCGTAGGCCAGCGCTATTGCTGGCCACATATCTGTTCCCAGGTCTATGCATAGGATTGTCATCACCCCTAAAATGAAATTAGATAACTACTGAAAATTGTTAGGTCTGTCTCGACGGATCACACGATCAGATTGAGTTCAGAACTGATCACGATAAGACGTGTCATCTAAAAACGCGATCCGTTTCCGCTTAGAATATTGTTACAGCCAGTGCCATCTATCGGCACTGTGGGGAAGACTCGGCATTTCCGTCTAATAATTTATTACAGCGCCATCTATTGACGTCTTACGGAACTACGTAGCTTGTCGACACGTGAAGAGTAGAGAGAACGCTGGCACATTCTCGAATATTCGTACTGTTTACATACCGGGTATGGCGTTTCTAGAAATCTCCAGAAACGCTTTATCCGCGTATAAAAGGGCAAGGCTAGCGCTCGCCGAGTCAGTTTACAATGGTAAGCGGTCAAATATTCATCGAAACGAACGGAAGCGGAAATACCACAGAGTTTGAAGCAGTTATAGTGGAAAAGTGTACAAGTAGTGTGAGTAGTGTTTTAAATTTAATTGTATGCTAGAATAAAACGTGTTTTAGTCGGTAATATTGTTTACATTCTTATCCCTCAAACCCAGCACGTAACAATATTCATTATTTTTTGGTATCAAATGACGTTAACTGAACCACTCTTCTTTACTTTAGAAGATCTACAGATAAATTAAGAGAAACCTATAACTATCCAGAGCACGCGCCAAATCACTTACTCACACATATTCTACTGGGTCAACGAGGTAATTAACAATCGAATTAATCAATACAAAGAAATGAAAATACCAGATACATTAAAGCTATCTTGCAACTAGTCATTCTTATTAAAGCTAAATACACGCGTACTGACCGAGGACACCAATTATTGTTATTGCAGATAAAAAATGCGGATACATCATTGTTAGGTATTTCCACCCAATGAATCATTCTACGAAACGATATTTTAAGTCATGGCAAATGAAATGATTTGCTACGATATAAACTAGGCTGAAATATTATTTTTAGTTTAGCCTAACAATCAACAAATCTAACAACTTTGAGATTCTTCACGTACCTAACGGTAATGGTATCGAAAATAATATAAACATTAACACGGGAGCTATTTCCGGTACGTTCGATATAAGTATGTAGCAGAGTGATTTCTTGAGGTTGTCAAATATTTTCCTTCCTTCTTCAATGCCTGTTACGATGGTAGCAAAATTGTCATCCATTAAAATTATATCTGCGGTTTGTTTCGACACCTAAAATGAGGAAAACCAACGTTACAAAGTGTCAGTTGTAGGTATAAATTTAATTTAATTTTGATTTTATATATTATACAGGAGTTCGGTAATTAATGGATAACCTGGAAATGTCTTATAGTGGAACAGAAGGCCGTTTAGAAAAAATATAAAAAAAATCTATCCTAACTACTACCTGAGATATGTGTTTCTTTTTTAATTACCATGTATAACTTTCTTGTATACTACGACCATAAATTAATGAAATCCATCGGTTTTTTGTGGTTTTATTATTAAACACTAATTATGCTAATAGATAGACAGTCAAAAGTATGCTATGCTAATATAGCTTGCACTTTTTAATGTATATTATTTTTTTTTTTGAACGGCCTTCTGTTCTACTATAACACATTTCAAGGTTATCCATTAATTACCGGACACCCTGTATATAGTTTATTAAGTAAGTACCTGGTATCTCTAAAGCTATTTTTAATGTTGTATGCCTAATCTTTTATATCATGTAAAGTTATTAAAAGAGACGCATTCTAATCTAATGCTTGTCAATGCCTGTAAGTGGATCATCTGGTTATTTCAATATGGTGTATTTAAACTTAATTAATAGTAGAGGCAAACGTCATGTCGACGCCGTACATAAATTCTGATAAACAGGATCAGTACCACCGTGATCGATTAAACATCCTTACCTTACCATTTAACAATCTCAGGCCTGTAGGTTAAATTTAATAAAAGCAAATTTTATTTAGTTTAATATACCTACATAATTATATCCTTGGCTACTTGTCACGTGTACTTTACAAATATGGCAGAGAATTTAATTATTGCAGCAACACTACAACAACCAGGGCAAAATATAGGTATCTACCTAAGAAAAAAATTATCGACAGAAACGTTTGTATTTTATAGCCTTGATTCTTTATCGATATTTTAAGATCGGAACAGGGCATTAAAATTCTCAATGTAGATCCGAAGCAGCCCATTTACGGAAGCACCTTCACCTAACAGAAGAACGCAGTACATTGCGTTCCTTTACTGCGTGCCCTACATTTTTAAAGTCGTGCCTACGTTATGCGGTCCGTAGGGAGACCAGTCCCTGTTCTTTAAGATGCCCAGCCTGCACTTGTTGCTGCCAGCGTTTTACTGCGCAAATGATAAATACCTCTGTAGTAATCGTCATAATAATAGCCTGTGGTAATAGCTTACGCTTAATAAATAAGTATGTAAAACATATTTATTTAATTATTAGAGCGTTGTTTTCAAATTTCTTCGCTGCTATTGACAGTATGATAAAAATCACATATATTGATGCCAATTCTGTTGTCACAAAATTCTCTTATCTTAGCTAAAAATCTCTAAAATTTAGTTTAGTCCTGTCACTTAGCGATTTCAGAATACGAAATGTCATTTGACAGGAATAAACTAAATTTTAGAGATTTTTAGCTAAGATCAGAGAATTTTGTGACAACAGAATTGGCACCATTATATATTTAAGTATGATAACATTGATAACTCATAAAACACGTTTTCAAACAAAATTATCAATGCTATTTTGGTGTTATTAAATGTGGGATTTGTTAGTGCATTATTAAAAGCTATATTTAATTTTACCTGTTAGTATTAATTCATATATCCAATTCTATGCATGAGATCTAAATTGATCAAACAGGTATGTCAACGATAGCCACGCGAAAATAGATGTAAAAGACAATATTATAAGGATTAGATTTTATGTGGGTATTTTATATGAGTGGGTATTGCCACACGTATAGTATAGTAGTAATATTACTACTAATTCCTATATTGATACTTCTATTAGTTTAAACTATTAGATGAGACAAAGGATAGGCAGTCACATAGTATTAGACTTATTCACCAGAATATTCAGGGTCTATCCGGCAAGGAGTTAGAATTAGATTTATTTTTTAAAGAACATGACATCCAAATATGTTGCTTAACAGAACATTGGTTAAGAAGTAGTCAACTAATATTTAATAATGAACATTATACCGTTGTAAGTGCGTTTGTAAGAAGGAATTCTATACATGGTGGCTCTCTAATATATGTATGTAATAATCTTAAATTTAAGGAAAGAAATGATATAGTAAATCTTTCTATCGAGCGCACTGTTGAATTATCTTGTGTGGAGCTGGAGCAACATGTCATACTTTGCGTGTACCGACCACCGCAGAGTGACTTTAGTGTATTCGAAACAGTAATGGAGGATATTTTAAAACGCTTAAGTTATGGTAATAGGCATATAGTAGTGTGTGGTGATTTTAATATTGATTTACTTCAGCGATCAGTTCTTTCTGTAAGACTTATTAGTTTATTTAGATCATTTAATTTAAATAATTTATTTTTCGAACCAACCAGAATTACATCACACTCTGCTACGTGCTTAGACAATATATTTTGCGAATGCCAATTTCTAAATAGGGCCATATTGAGTGATTTGACATCCGACCACTGTGGGCAAAAGGTTGTATTTCCTATAAATACAATTAAAAAAGAAACTATCATCACATGTAGACCAATGACATCTAATCGCATAAAGGAGTTTAAGAATAACATTAATGCCAAGGTTGTCAATATGGACCTAGATTGCAATAGTCCAGACGAACTATACGAGTCTTTGCTTAACGTCATTACACTGGAATATAACAAAATTTTTAAAATGAAGACATTTTACAAAAAATTAAAAGTTAAGTTTTGTGATTGGGCAACACCTGGGATATATACAAGTAGAGCTAAGTTATATGAATTATATGGAATAAAAAAATATAATTTTGATCCAAATTTTATTAAATAGGTATGTTAGAAATTATTCAAAATTATTTAAAAAGGCTTGTGCTACAGCCAAGTCCCTTTATTTAAAAAACAAAATTCGAAATGCCGACGATAAAATTAAAGCTACTTGGAATATTATTAATAATGAAACTGGACGCACCAAGCAGCGTGATAATACTATTAAACTTAATGTAAATAATAAGATAATTTCAAATAACTTGCAAGTAGCTGAAACATTTAATAACTACTTTGCAAAGATACCTGTTAATACAACTAGTTCCTTAAGGTCTTGCCCAGTAAAAGCAGAATCCTTGGTTAGGGATAGCGTGGTGGAGTGTAAAGTCCTGTTTAGTTTTAAATATGTACATCCGCATGACATAATAAAAGTATTTAAGTCACTTAATTCAAAAAAATCAGCTGACTTGTGGGGTATTTCTATGAAATTAATTACAAGTATTATTGATAACGTAGCGCCACACCTAGCTGCAATATTCAACGGATGCATTGATGTGGGCATTTTTCCAAATTTAATTAAATGTAGCAAAATAATACCATTATTTAAAAATGGATGTAAAAGTGATCCATGTAATTTCAGACCGATTTCTATATTACCTGCTATAAGTAAAATATTTGAGAAAATTATATTACAGCAATTAGAGAGCCACTTTAACGTAAACAACTTATTTCATACTCAACAATATGGTTTTAGAAAGGGTCGATCTACAATAGATGCGGGTGTTACACTTTTAAAACATATTTTTGCTGCTTGGGAAAATTCGCAAGATGCCATTGGCGTATTCTGTGATCTCTCAAAAGCCTTTGACTGCGTTGAACATCAAACGTTATTGCGAAAGCTCAGGCATTATGGAATTCGAAATGCTGCACTCGACCTCGTTAGTTCTTACCTAAGCGATAGATTACAACACGTTGAAATCAACGGAAGTAGATCTTCTGGATTACCAGTCGCAATGGGCGTGCCACAGGGCTCAATTTTAGGACCCTTTCTGTTTCTAGCGTACGTGAATGATTTGCCGTTCTTCGTACAGAATTTGTGCGACATTGTATTATTTGCTGATGACACATCACTTATTTTTAAAGTAGACCGTAAGACACCAAATTTACAGGGTGTTAATTCTTCACTCGCGCAAGTCCTGGACTGGTTCACGGCGAATAATTTACTACTCAATTCAAAAAAAACAAAATGTACTAATATAAAGAGTCCTAGCATAAACGTTAATTTAAATAATGAAACAGTAACATTTGTACAATCCACAGTTTTCTTAGGCATTACTTTAGATGATAAAGTTCAGTGGGGCGCTCAAATATCGTGTCTTGCAGGGAGACTTAGTTCAGCAGCATTCGCGGTTAGGAAAGTTAGACAGCTTACTGATATAGATACTGCGAGACTAGTATATTTTAGTTATTTTCACAGCGTTATGTCCTATGGCATACTATTGTGGGGTAAGGCAGCTGATATTGAAACAATTTTCATTCTTCAAAAGCGTGCAGTACGTAGCATTTATAATTTAGGCCCACGAGTTTCCCTGAAAGAGCGTTTTAAAGAAATTGGTATACTTACTGTTGCGTCGCAATATATATTTACGAATATTATGTTTATAAAACATAATATTCACTTATATAATAAGAATAGTGATATTCACAACTTAAACACTAGAAATAAGCATAAGTTGGTAGGTCCGTATCATCGTTTACATAAAGTTCACAATTCATTTGCGGGACTCAGTATACGCTTTTTTAATAAACTACCGATTGATATTATAAATTTACCTTTACTAAAATTTAAAAGTGCTGTTAAAAGTCAGCTTATCCGGAAGGGCTATTATTCAATCAATGATTACTTAAATGATAAAAACTCATGGAACTAGTTGCTTGTTTCATACAGGATTCAAACAATGTATGTATTATATAAGTCAATTTAGTTATGTGAAGGTACTTCGTGTTTATTTGGTGGTGTTAAAGTATCTTTCTTTTCTTTTAAACAAACTTTATAAGTAATAACGTAAATTTTGTTTTAACTACATTTAGTCACGAACTACCTTTTCATGTCACAAAGTGTAAGTGTATGCGTCCTCATGCCATACTATTGTCTATTACAAATGGCTACGTACTGATAAATATGATTTCAAATCACAAATGCTTTTTACATAATATTACCAACTTTTCTTTATTTTAGAATTTAGTTTTATATGGACAGTGACATATGGCATAATGACTGCAACACCTGGTACATAAATGAGTTGTAAAATACTGAAATTATAAGTTGATGGCGATTTAAAAGAGTGGCCTTGAGTTTCTTGCAGGTATCTTCTCATAGGCTACCTTTTGCCTGAACCTTGCAACTAACATAAATGTAAATTCAGTAAATATAATAAACTCACTAACCCATTTGACGTTCATAAGTGTTACTTTGTGACCTAAGTGAATAAATTATTTTTGACTTTGACTTTGACTATAGTGGGTAGTACATAGTAGTAACTATATAGATACCTTCGCTTTACCTGTTTATACATACCTACATAAAACAGTAAATTGAAGGTTAAAAGTTTACGATCATTAAAACAACAAACTCTAAGAACCTACATCCGACATTATTGGTTCAGTCCTACCTGTGGATCGCATACTTACATTATTGTGAAGTCTAGGCCGCGCGGCCGGCGCGGTGGAAATCGTGCTCGCAACAATCGAGAGATCGTTGTAGAGGCGATATAACTTAGTGACTACTGTGTCAAACGGAGACAAGAAAATTGTATTACTAATTTCAATAAATTAGCACTGTTTAATTTAATAAATGCATCTTCTCTTATACACATAATGATCATATAACACCTACTTGGGAGCCAGTGATGCCCATAGAAATACCAATGTCAGCGCGACGCAGCGCCGGCGCATCATTGACGCCGTCCCCAGTGACCGCCACTACTTGCCCTTGACGCTGACAAGCTTCCACTATCTGAAGTTTCTGTGTAGGTGAGGTTCTTGCAAACACTGTTATAAACAAGACATATATTTATCTACATTTACCGAGTAAATATGTACTATGGTCTTCTCTGAGTCTTATTTGTAACTTTATGCGGGTGCGCCAAAGTTCACCTAAAATTTCAACTCCGATAATTGGAAATCCGAAAATTTTCTTTCTAACATTTTTCATCCTAATAATCACAATTCCTAATTACTTTGTCTCTAATGTTAATAATTCCAGAGCATTCAACTTCATAATGTCAGTAGCAATAAACATCTATTATACTTTTATTTGTTTTCCTATATTTTCTCAACATAACCATCGTTCATACTATTATTCAGTCATATCTTTTTTGTTTAGATTTCTTTTTATTCATAATAATCAATATTATATACATTAATTTTGCGTAACTTTGTTTTCACATAATATGTAGGTATAACATATAAGAATAATAGTACCATGGTACAAGTAGTTAAATACATGTTTTCATATATACATTTCAATTAAATAAGTTTAATATTAATTGAATCGGTCCTATTCCTAATTATTGGTTTAGGTTAGGTTAGAACTGTGACCCCAACGCACGAGCCGAGCGAGCGTAGCGAGCGTGCCGCGGCAGCGGCCGGCGAAGGGCCAGAACCGAATTGGTCCTTTAGTTATTGGTTTAGTTACGGTTACGGTAAACTCCCAGGCCATAAGCATAACTGTAAACGAGTCGTGTTTTATGAATTTCATTCATATAAGACCATAAATAATAATCATTAAAACTATAAATATCATCTTCTACCCACATATATTTTTTATTACACTTGGTAAATGTTTCTTTCTGAGTATGAATGAAAATATTATGGTGAGTATGTTTAGGGATAAAAGCGTTATGATAAAAAACAGTAGGAGTTTAAATATATTTACATTAATGATGTTATTAATTACAATTTTCGGAAACATCAGTGTTATGAGCATCGCCGGTAGCACTACAAATAGTATGAATGAAAACTTTAGGATAAAATTTTTTAGGAAGAATGATCATTCGGATTACAAATAGTTAGGAAGAACAATTTCGGGTAAAGAACTTTAGGTGAGCCAATATGGACCCACTTTATGCACATTTGGATTACATAGCCGTGAAGGCATTTTGCCAGTAATGTTTATGGTCTCATATAATAGGGACCAAACCTAATTCAGTTTACCTGGTACATTTACAGATTCTGGAAATAATATAACACTGAAATCCGGAATTCAAACATGAGAATGCTTTTAATTTCAAGTTATAACAATACGTGTGTTGCTGTGCTGTAGTTATCTTAGTTGCTTTTAAAATATATTGGGTTAAGTAATATTAAGCACGGACAAATATTATGTGACAAGTTTTACTTGTATTTACACTTAATCGAAGTTAGCGTCCATTTGGTTGCCATTTCGACGTGCCAAGAGGAATTTTAACTAACAAGCACACATATTTTGGACTTTCTCCAGTAATGAAACTCTAAAATAAATAAATTTCACGATATTATGAGCTAATGAGTTACTGAGTTTTTTTAGAAAAGTGTGTACTAATTCTCTTAGTATGATAAAACTGACCGACAGGAGGACCGGTCTGGTAATGTCTCTGTCTCTCTATGTCTTAATATTGTATTCAGTATACTTATATTATGTTTTCACCGAGTAACATAGGCTATATTTTATTGTTAAGAATGTATGTAATTATTTTTTTACCTGGTGGAATGCTTTGATGCATACCTCTCCGCGGGCCGACAGAGAGGTTATGTCGGGCTCACCGGGGCTTACCTAATTCAGTATCAGACAACGTAAAAACTGCTCCGATATACCTAAACAAGGATTCTTATAATAACAAAATAGATAATGTTAGCGCACCAGAAATTCCTTTACCTATTTCGTGATGTTTGTCAAGTGTCCAATTCAGTAAGTCAGGTGTCAACTTTCTGAGTTCGTTGCCTGTGATGACGTAACACTTGGGGTCCGTGGCGATGCCGACGTCGAGCGCCACAGCACGTGCAGTGGCCGGATGATCACCAGTTATCATCATCACCCGCACACCCGCGTCACGCACGCGCCGAATGGCTGCGCGCACCTGAACATTGACTGAGGTGGTTATATACAATTACTTTAAGCCTACTGTTACGTCCAGTGCTATAGCTAGAAGAACTAAACTTTTATCTTCAGAGACCAGGTTTTAAAGCAATATTATAGAATACATAAATAGTTGACACCTGTATACCTGGATGAACGTCTACATTTCGCCAGCTATGTTTTTTGTATCCACGTAATAACGAGCACATTGCCGTATACTGAGCACCAGTTCCAGACTCCGTGCGTGACTGATGAGTCAGCCGTAAGATTTCATGCACAGCAGCCGGTGCTGGTGTCGGGTTGAGTCAGTAGGCTACCTTATAGTTAGTGGTAACCGCCGCTCTTGTGCATAATTGTATTTACTCAGCATCACAGAACTAATTCCAAGGAAATAAAACTAAGCTACTGCCAGACGTAAACCACTTAGGCGGCAAATAAGCACATGATATGCCTTATAGCAAGCATTTCTGTAGCCTATATATTAGATCGTAAATAAGGTAGGAGAAAGAATGGAAGGAACAGATCGATGACGTCATTGGGCCTCCGGGCCCTCCGGCGCTCTTACTCATTGGACAAAACGCAACAGCACCTTTATTGCTATTTTACATCGGTATTCTGTAACAGGGTACCTACCTAGTATCCACTGCTACAGTCGAACCAATCTATTCATGCTGAAAGCAACACTACCTGCGACTAAGAATTACTGAACAGAAAAACATAATACCTATTTCTCTACTTAATGTTACGAAAAACGGTAACTACCTTCACTTAACAGCTAATAATACTAACGTGTGCATGTAAGATACGAAACTAAATGCATAATGTCACTTTATGTATAGTTTTACAAACCTCTGCTCGAGGCGGATCCATAAGTCCCATTATACCGATAAAACGCAAATTTTGTATTGGGAAATTGACATCATCCACATCGAATTCGTAGTCCAATGGGTACTCTTTAGGATCCAGTACAATATCAGCAAATGCTAGGATTCTTTCACCTAAAATCGATTACGAAACTGATTAATTGATAAAATTAAAATAACACGACCGCTGACATGACATCGACTTCAGATAATTAGGTATTTTTATTGCATAATCAAATAACTACATCCCGCCAGGTGGTAAGCAGTCGTGTAGTCCAAGAGCAGAGAGCCTTCTACACCACATCCTCCCATGAATTAGTGTCGAGGTGTACTTATACTCTGACGGTCTAAGGAAGTGCTTTTTCACGCGGTTTGAAGAACCCAGGATAGAATGACATACCCAAAAATCAAAGCTTCGTACGTCGAACTCTAAGGACATACATATACATATATTTGTATCAGATAGTCAGTTTAGTCATAATATCATAATGATATTTAAAGTATAGATTCACAATAATGATAATGAGGCCAAACAGGTCTCTAAAAAGATTACACACTCCACATACAAGCTACGAAAAAGGACCTTCGAGGGCGTTTCGACCTTAGCCAACCATTCTGTTTTTAATTATTTTTACGTACTATTACGTATAAAAGCTATGTAAACAAATACTTTAAGTATCCTTAAATCACTTCTGTTGTGCTCTACGACATCAAATCAAACCCAAATTGTTATTTTTAAATTCTATTTCAACAAAAATTGCTGTGGACCTAAACCCTATAGGTGACCAACCCTCCCAACAAGATAATGCGAAATATGTATCTTGCTAGAGTAGTTAGGTACTTCCAATAGTGATAAAATTAATTTCATCCTAAATTAAGTAACTATTTAAATTCATATACATAAAGGAATTGTGAATAAGTACACACGGCTACACATCATGTTAGACGCCCTATACAGGATGTCCGGTAATTAATGGATAACCTTGAAATGTCTTATAGTAGAACTGAAGGCCGATCAGAAAAATAAAAATAAAATAATAAAATAATTAGGATAAGAAAAATATATTAAAAAGTACAAGCTATATTAGCATAACATACTTTTGACTGTCTATCTATTAGCATAATTAGTGTTTAATAATAAAACAACAAAAAACCGATGGATTTCATTAATTTATGTTCGTAGTATACAAGAAAGTTATACATGGTAATTAAAAAAAAACACATCTCAGGTAGTAGTTAGGATAGATTTTTTCACATTTTTTTCTGATCGGCCGTCAGTTCCACTATAAGACATTTCCAGGTTATCCATTAATTACCGGACACTCTGTATACGTATAACTACGCTACATACAAAATAGAGAATTGTCGGAAAGGGACAGTGCATAGTGGTGTCGATGTGATGGTAAGGATAGAGCGTAACAAAAATATAACGCACTCTCTCGCACGATTCGCAGCTTTCAACTTCTAATAGTTCAAAGTCCAAACAGTCTAGGTTGATGTGTCGCTGTGTGTACGTGTTTCTTATTATTTATTATACATAGACTATAGAAGTTGTATATGTACCAGTTACCGCCAAGTTTTCACTAGCTTTTTCGATTACCGCTTTCATGTCATTCGTCATAGCTGCGTCTTTCCCGCCGGTCGCTACCGTCGCACAGCGGGCGAACAGGCATTCCGGTGCGCCTTTCATCACAACTATGTATTGCGATGACGCACTATCCAGGTGCACACTGACCTAATAATATAAATAGCTACTTATGTCACCTATTTATTGCCTTTATTTTTAGATTTGTCGATATCAAGTTACTTGAGATATTCATAGGTAAAATTGGATTCGTTCAAACAGCTGACATAACGTGTAGGTAAATTAGCAATAGGTTTGCAAATTGAATCAGTCACACCTCAATAATAATAATTTTAAAGCCTTACTTGGTATTTGTTTACAGAATTAAAAGGTATTTCGGCAACTTTTGGATACTGTTTTCTGATAGCGATCGGATCATCCACTTTGAATAGATAGTTCAAGATGGCAGTTTCTGAAGCATCGCCATAAATACCACCCCCGCTCTTAACATTAGCGTTACTGCATAAAGCACCGCATATTTTTAGCGCTGTGAATGCTAAAATGGAAATGAATATAAATTCAAACATATTTAAAGTAGGTATGCAATGGATCACGCTTATGTACCTATAGATGCGTGGCAATAATTTTTCGCCAATGCACGGATGGCGTAGTGGTTTATATAAGTGGTCGAATCAGATTTGAATCATTTGTGGATCAGACAAAACTTTGTGAAGTCCACAAATGGTTGTTCCGCGTCTGGATGTTCTTTGTGTCCGTTGTTTCAATTTTTGTAAAGTCCCCTACGTCACAAGAATTAGCATAACAGCGTGCATTGTCTTTTAAAAATATATATATGATATACATATCGACTAGCTGACCCGCGCAATTTCGTCTGCTTCACATAAACGGATTTTCCCCGTTTTTGCAACATTTTTACAACATTATGCTCTGCTCCTATTGGTCGTAGCATAATGTTATATAGCCTATAGCCTTACTCGATAAATGAGCAATCCAACACTGAAAGAATTTTTCAATTCGAACCAGTAGTTCCTGAGATTAGCGCGTACAATCAAACAAACAAACTCTTCAGCTTTATACTACAGATAAGACTTTATTCAGATAAGAACTTTGTCGTGGAGGACTTTATACGCATTCAAATAAGGGACACGAAGAACACTCAAGACTCGGAACAACTACTTGTGCAACGCCCAATATTTTTATTTTGATCTGCTTCATTTTTACAAATATCCGGCAGCTAACCAAATGCGGGTTGAAAGACATAGGAGCAGTTATTACACATTGCACTGTCGATAATATTAACGTGATCCCACATAAGCATTTAACTTATCTGCAGGGTTATAATTAAAAATTTTATTTGATTAGTATAATAATTATAGTCTATACTCCTTTGAAATTAAACTACTATATACGGATTTTATCGCGTTGTTTATTTAACACTCTATTACATAATTTAGAAACTGTTACACTACTATACTATACTACTACTATACTATACTTTACTAATTTTAAGCTAATTAAATTATTAAAACTATCAAATCTATTTGTTTTTAAGTTTACACTTTCCCCGACGTTTCGGTTGCTTTTCAGCAGCCATGGTCACGGGGAGACTAAGATGGTAGTTGTCTCAATGTTCCAGTGTAGTTATTTCAAAGTACCCGAACATAATTTAGTTATTGGTGTTTCTATTTACGCAGAATGAGCTCAAAGTATCATGAAGTCTAGCTATGGTTTGTTTCTTCTTGGGTTTGACTATTTGAAGTACTGGATCCCTAGCTGGTGGTACATTCCAACCATCTTCTCTATTGAAATTTGGATGTTTTTTGATTTCAATAGCCTCGCAAAGCATCCTTGGTAGGAATCGGTGTTCTTTAGCGAGAATCTGTAGTTTGTCAAATCTCAGGTAGAGGTTGGTCCCCTGTATATACTCCATTTGATTATGTACTTAACTAAAGGTAAACAATCTTGATGTGTATTTTTATCTAAAAACTCAGTTTAAAATAAAAACTGTTTAGGATCAATGTAAATACAACAATAACGATTACTAAATCAATTGAACCGTTAGTTCAAGCAGTAGTTTATTTGTTTAATATGTTTTTATGTAACAACTCACATCAAGATTGTTTACCTTTAGTTAAGTACCTAACCAAATGGAGTAGGTATAGAAACTTATTCTTTAAACATGATTCATAATTATATCTACTTTTGGCTCACCCCGATTGTTTGGTACAGCATCTGGAAATAAAGTAGCCATTTTGAAATGCCGTAATATAAATAAAGTAGGGAGAGTCGGGTAGCCCCGGCCGGCGGGTAGCCACGGCCACTGTTACTTTACCGCCACTACGCACACATAGATAAACAGTGCATACTTCAAAATGTTCGCAGCGTCGCGTAAGTAAGTAATCGAATTAGTTGTGACGCAACCGCCGAACGGACAACGAGTGGCAATCGTTTATTTTTCTGTTTAAGTCTTTGTGCGTGAGCCGTTTACTTTTTGAATGCAGTTATTGCATATTAAATGTAAGTACTTCACCATAATTTATTAACTAGCTGTGCAATAATTGTTGTTGTTTACAAGTTAGGTTGTTTATTGTAGCTGGGTTTGTAGGATTATTTATCTTAAATAAAAATATTGGATCGGGACGGTCGGCTAAGTCCGGCCACAATTTTGTCAGGTACAAATATCACATACAAAATGCCAAAATTTAAGACCAGAGTCACACAACGAGGGAATTGAGAAGAAAGTAGAATGAGACAGGCGATAAAATATATTATGGAAGAAAAGTTTTCATTTACAGAAGCAGCTGATAGGTATGATGTGCCAAAAAGTACTCTGCAAGGATCGGATTAAGGCTCTTAAGAGAGGGCAAGAGGTTAAGTTTACGCCAAAACTGGTTAGATTTGAACACACATTTTCAGAAGACTGTTTACTGCAACTATATAAACCATGCACTCGTGCATTATCACAGCCATCATCTAGACACCACCACCAGCCATACACTACTCACAATACTGCAGATCATCTGCTAAAACAGTTATCTCCTCTTCCTGATGTATCCAAGAAACGTCTTTTGACGCGTTCACGAAAAACTCAAAAAAGCGAGATTCTTACATTCACCACCTTTCAAAAACATATTGGTAGAGAAAAACGCAGCTACAACTAGTAAAAAGAATACTGCGACTAATAAAGGCAAAGCGGCAACTGCAACAATGAAAAAAATGAAAACAAAGCAGAATATTCAGAGTTTGACAAGGGATCAGGAAACAGAGTGCATTATTTGCGGCGAAACCTTCGAAGAAGACTGGATTCAATGTCATACATGTAAGGATTTGGCGCATGAAGCCTGTGTAGACATCGATCCTTCTCAGCCTTACTATTATTGCGACGTGTGTAAGGCTAAAGAACGGCTTGGTCACCTGTAATAAATACGTCCTGGGCTACCCGCCAAAAAAATTATTGTCAAAAATTTAAGACTGATTTCAATTGTTAATTTAAGCTAAGACAAAGAATTTATCTGATTGTTTCATAATGCAAATCATTTAAGATATGTTGTAGTTAATTTCTAATTTCAAAATAAACATTTAATTCTATTGATTTTCAAAATATTATGAGTTTTGTTTATGTGTCCGGGCTGCCCGACCTTCCCCTACTTAGTATTATTTGCAATAACCGATGTCACTCCTCAGAGTTTTGCTAACTATCTGCAAAACAAATTAGATCAAAATTTGTTTAACAGTTTAGGCTTCAAAACTTATCAAACAGACTAATTTATATGCAAGTTAAAGTTGTATTACTTGTAAACTCAGGATCCTTTACAAAGTATGTCGTGTTCCACATCCATATGTGATGGACGTTCATTTTATTTTCTGTGAGAGTGCCCGTCTTGTCCGAGCATATGGTGGTGCACGCGCCTAAAGCCTCTACAGCCTCCAAGTTCTTCACGAGGCAGTTCTTCGTGACCATGTGTTGAGCAGTTATAGTTAAGGCTGCGGTTACAGTTGGCTGCAGACCTAAAAGCACTTCGATTTACTCCCATTTTATCGGCAATGTGTTTAGATACCACACAATATGAGGGGTGAGCCTGTGACTTTAGAGATTTTCCTAACAGAAGGTACCAATAAAACGTTATGTAAACTGAGAATCTAACCGGAACCAAAACATAGCACGCAAACATAAGCACAGATTTATGCTATGTGACTCATGAGGCAGATTTAATTATCTTATCACAGTCTCAGTTAAGTTCAATCATTATTGCGATTGTCTAGAACTATATACTTAGAATATTTTCAATACGACTAGAATAAACCGGCTAACCACAGGAGAGCTAACCGCTGGATTACGCGGTAGTTACCAGTCAACGCTTATTGACAGTCAATAACAGATTGTATAGATAGTCTAAGGGATTAGTTATCTGTTTAATAATACGTGAAGAGACATTTTTGTACCCCTTACTAGTGCACAAAGCTTAAATAAAACTAAAAAAATACGAACAGTCGCATTTGGATCACTGGGCGACCACTAATAGCAATATTGTAAATAGTAATCGCTTGTTTTATTATTCCTCATTGAATAGTATAACTAATGGATTCACAGACAAGGTTTAATAAGATAAGTTTTAACGCTGGCTATTTTAGGTTTGATTCACGGAATTAACGATTATTCTGCCATGAAAAGTTTCAGATGCCGTATTTCTATGAAGAATTGCCTGACTTAAGAACCCTTAAACATTCTACTCTGACCCTGTTATCAAATCCAGGGCTTTACGATTGACAGTTACGCAAGTGATCACACTAATTAAATCCAGGAAAACGACTACGAAATGAAATATAAAATACAGGATATGCTATAAATACCTTCAGGAATATTAGCGACAATGATTCCAATCACGAAAACTGTAGTTTGTATAAACGGGTAGCCCATAGCTAATGAAGCTGCAGCAATGAACAGGCCGAGGACCAGCGCCCAGATTGACATAAACCGCATCAACCGCTTCAGCTCATGAGCCAGCGGAGAGACCGCCGGTTCCAGTCTAGCCGCTAAGCCGGCAACACGGCCCAACGCCGTCACATCACCGCAACACAACACTACACCTAAATAGTTATATGAAAGTAGCATACTGGATAATGCCTTATCTATTGGGCTATGTTTATCCATTGTACTTGCAATTGAGGGATCATGGGTTCTATTCTAGACTTTCCAACTTGAGCATGAGGTACCTAAGCATTTAACTTAGCTAAAGGATTAAAAGTACTTGTGATATTGTTAACAATTTCTGTTACAGTACTGTTGCGGTGCAATAATATTATAATGCAATTTAGTTGCTAGGTATATTGTCTATTCTAACTAGCAAATAGTTTGTGAGTTTTCGGGAAATAAAGCATTAAATAAGATGGTGCTAATTAAATATTATAAATGTTCTTTCTCGCCGATTAAATAAAGTGTTCTGAAAAGGCTTGGTTAAGCGATGATCCTGCTGTACGGGTTGCTCTTGTAATATCAGGAATAATTCGCGATAAGACCGCCTTTGTCCCACTTGTCCTTGTTGATTTTTATATTGTATTTCTGATGTTAAAGTGTAAAATAAATAATAAAATACATATAGATATATCCAACAATACAGATACCTACGTGCGCTTATAAATAAACCTTGATTTTCAACATAATATGGGAACCAGGTGAAAGGCTTCACGGTCATTGTCAATTACCTACTTGGTGACAGCACGAGTAAGCATATGTCGGGTAGTTCAGAGAAACGTTTCATTCGCTAAGTAAGATACATCACCAAATAATTGACAAAGGCCTTGGCGACCTCTAGAGACTCACATATTAAGGCATCTATTGTTTTCCATTCATAATTCTTCAGAAGAGTCGGAAACGCGCCAGTGTTACGCCTAATGTTGTAGGAGACTATTAGCTATGGTAACAGCTTTCTGTTAGGCTGGTTGTAAGCTAGTTTGCCATCTAAATAGTAAAAAAGTACAAAGAAGTAAAATTATAGCTACCCAACGCCCATCCTTCGACACACTGTGTTGAAAAAAAAGCAACATTTGGAGATTCGAGTATGTTCCAAGTTCCATCCGTGTTACTTCGACTCACAGCTATTGATTCACCGGTTAATGACGAGTTATCGACCTGCGATTAGATAACCCAACAGAAGTTAAGGGTTATGCTAAATAATTAGTTAGTAATGCTATCAAGATCACGTGTATTAGCACTTGCAATATGCACATGCAACACACAATAATAGAAATTATTTGTACTTTGAATCCTTTGCTTTTAATAATACGTATGTCAGCCGGCACGATATCTCCAGCGGTGACGCGAACAATATCACCCTTGACTAAATTACGAACAGGCGTATCAAAATTCGTGACTCCTTCCCGAATACAAGTCGTGTATGTCGGTATCATACTATTGAATGTCTTCATTATCTGAAATTAATATTAATTGTGGTTTAATTTGTAACTTCAGGTTCTTTAAGGAAAATACCTAAGTTTGTATCTATAGCCTATTTTTCACTTGTCTTCCTTGGTAAACAAATAATATCATTTAGATAATGCTTTCATATTCCTATTTTTACGTGTCTTATTTAGAAAATACCATTCATAGATCCCTATGTATAGTCTTTCTATTTTTTGCGATCTCTATTTATTAGAGACGGACCTAGTCTACAATACTATAGATGATTTATAATTTATTAGGTACCTATGCAAAAATATCTCAACTCGCAAAAGATAAATAAGTGTCATAACAGAACATTGGTCTACTCCACCTATTGACAGCGTCTTATCACAGAGTTTAGAACCACAACTCATCGCAAAAATCTTTGAAGATTTGGTTTCGATCTTCTGTAAGATTGATTTGGACAATAGCTAGTAGGTACGTAAGCTCTATTACATTTTTCTTCTAGGCAACACGAGCTACCTACAATATATAATAATAATATCAGCCCTGTATTAAACTGTCCCAGTGCTGGGCACAGGTCTCTTCTCACTGTGAGAAGGGTTAGGCCATGGTCCAACCACGCTGGCCTAGTGCGGGTTGGCAGACTTCACATATCTTCGAGAACATTATGGAGCACTCAAACATGCATCTTTCTTCACGATGTTTTCCTTCACAGTTAAAGCAAGCAATAATTAACTATTTAATACGCCTACGAGCCCGTACGCACCTTGACTTTCGCCCCTTTCATAGAAAGACGGTATATTATTGGGTGCCCTAGTTTTGGGTGAATTTAAGAAGAAACCTAACAAATATCTACTAGAAGGCAAAACTTGAGGAGTGAACGGGCTCGTAACTTTTAATACACATATAACTTCGAAAAGTAAGAGATGCGCGCCTTGAGTTCGAACTCGAGTCCTCTGCGTGGCAGTCCAACGGTTTACCACTAGGCTATATAAATACCGGTAGAAGGGGGTGACTTTGATAATCAAAAGGTAGAATCGGGATTAAAACTACATTTTTCTTAAAATATGCGAGCGAAAAAATATATATAAATATAAAAATATCGGGTTTGTATGTACTGTTGATTTTTTTAATAAAAATATTTATATTTTGATTATTTCTCGAGAAAAATAATAAAATGTCAGTGATCAACTTTAAACTATGGTCGGGGTTACTTTGATACCCCCTTTTTTATACGGTGATCGAAAGTATCCCCAAACAGGAACAAAAATTACACAAAACTAGTACTTACATGTTTTATGTATTTTTTCGCGAATTGGCATGGATCCATCCACAACGATTGAACACACAATGACAATGATATACAATGCTGCCAGCCGTAAGTAAAAACTGAAAGGATGCGTTGAGAATTCGCACAATTTAAGTTTAAAACTAAAGCGAAGTTTTTATCAAAGTCACCCCGCGATTCAAAGTAACCCCATTCTACGGTATAAAGCTACCCATGCGCCAAAAGTACCCACAATAACTTATTTTAACATGCTAACAAATGGCAATGTTTAAAGACGATCTAGGGATTGATGGACACTAACCTTCGTGCTTTTAAAGTTTTGATAGAAACTGAAGAGTCCACATATAATATCCACTGTTATCAATACGCACCCGAGGTACAGATTGTCAGAACTAGGATTTGATTTAGTCGATGCTTCTATTATGTAAGCAATTATACATAACGCTGCTCCGAACCATATTAATATGGAGAAGCCTGTAAAGATATAAGGCAAAATAGATAACAAACTAGCAGTCTATCAATAAATAATACCAGACGATGACATCGCTACTGCCACGGCACAGTCTTCGAGGGTTCGATCTCCACAAAGGAGAAATACCTAATTGTGTAGGATCTTTTTGTCCGTTGATTGATTGTTTGTAAAGTCTCCCGCGACATATATAATAAGAGCGTAAAAAAATAAAAACAAATAATGAAATAGGTAGAGCCCTGGAAGAACAAATAGGCTATCCTGTAATAATAGCTACAGCATTAACAAACATGGGTATAGAAATTGTTACTACGATAGAGGCTTCAAGTTAAGTACGTATGTATATGGCAGATACTGCTGCTATAATAATCGTAATAAGCACTGTCAACAGTGTTGCCATCTCAGAATAATGACCAAAGCAGTCGCTATCATAGATATCTATAACAAATTATACCAACAGGTATACATAATAAAATTCGCTCCGATACCCATATGATCTAACTTATAATTTACTTATTTGCCAATTCTGAAATTGGTTGTTTTGATAACAAGTACCTATCTAATTACAAAATTAATCTTCTCAAAATTAATGTATGTCTTTATCAAAAATTATATTTATTAAATATACAGCCTATAGCCAGAATTCTGTGTGCTGGACTATTAATATCTCGGCTTATACAAGATCACGTGCCAATTATTATACCTTCAGATATCTTTCCATCCCGAAAACTGAACAATAATTGAAAGAATTATCATTTTTATTCTTCTGTTAAGGGTAGGTACAAAGTAACATACCTGTACACATTGACCGACATAACACAGTAGGCCATCCGTATTTACTGGAAGGCGTGAGTGCATTGGGCCCGTAATGTATAAGCAAAACATCTGCTATCTCATTTGATAATCCCTTTACGGGGTCAGTCTGCAGCTGCTCATATAATTCTTCTATAAAATAATAGTTAGGTACACTATGTAAACATTCTTATCTATAAAAATTAATACATTATAAACAGGAAACATTTGTGTTTTTTTTTGTTTGTTTGTAAGGTTTACACTCAAAAACTACTCAACATATTATCATCGAGTAACGTTGACTATATTTTGTTTTAAATAAATAATAGTTTCAAAAACTAAAAAACAGGCTTTATTAAAAAAAAAACAACTTAACCTCCTGAGTTCCAGGTATACTTATTTTGGAGTTTCTTCGTGAAACTTTGGTGGATCAATCTTTAGGCATTACAGACCACGGGAAAATTAGTGAAAAAATTCGTAAGCTGGAAAAACTGGTTTTTCACTATGTCCTTTATAAAGAACAAGCGAGCTTACTTAACATGTCCTTTTTAAAGGACATAGCATATTTTTTGGCTTGATTGATACCATTATAGAAATGTGGGGGTATTAAATTAAATGTTCAAGTTAAATAATCATACGTTTTATTAAATTCTTTCATAATCAACAAAAAATAAACATCTTTTTTGAAGAAATTATCAAAAAACACAACATTTTAAAAAAATCTCAAAGAAAATAAAAGTAATACACTTATAGTATCAATATTAATTTAAAAACAGTCATTTGTGAGATCAATCAGTTCTTATAACTAAGATTATTAAGGCATTTCTTCAATAGTCACATTATAAAATAAAATTACATAACATACTAATTAGCGTAATTCAATAATTGGAGCATTTGAGATCAATCAGTTACAATTAAACGTTTAAATTACAAATATTATTTAAGTCTTTATGAAAAATTGTAAAACAGTTGCGATTAGGCGTAAAACACAGATAAATTTCGCAATTTCTACAAAATACTGTAGTTTTTTTAAAACAATCAATCTTCCTGCAGCGACATTGTTTCGTACCGTACTCTGGTAAATGCCCTGCATTTTTGGTACGAGTATCTTTTGAGGGAACTGGTTTTATAAGAGTCTTGCGTTTCTTATGTTTTGGCTCAAGCTCTTCGAATTCAAGTTCACCTTCATAATCACTTTCATTTCCATCATTGATAAGTTTGGTACCCAAGTTCAGTTTGTATTCCCGCATCTGTACTATATTTTTCCGTGGTGTGCGTTTCTCTGTTTCAACTTGCCTATATTGCAACCATGAATTCACCACGCAGAGATCAAAAAGATGGGATATCACGCGAATTGTCCACTTTTTTGTGCGATTACGTGATGGACAAACGGAGAGCATCCGATCTGCGAGATCGACGCCACCCATATTTTCATTATATTTTTTAATAACCTCTGGTCTTCTTATTCTTTCGTATCTTCTGTCTTTCTTAGACCATCGCTCGCACTCGTCGTAATCCTGATGAGAATAATAAGTAGACATTATAAGGACGGGCTTGTTATCGAGCCACATTGTTATACCGATATTACCATCTTGTCGAACTTTTAGTTCACTACTTCCTCTTGGCATTTTTCTGAAAACCTTCTCATTAGTTAACACGCAATCTCTTGGAATTCTGTTCCTCATTACAGTTCCAGTCCCATGAAACCCAAGTTTGATTAATTCTTCAAACAGCTTGATGGTCGTGAAATAACGATAAAAAAAAAGTAAATGACCCGGAACCAAAGTTCTAGTTAGATAAATTACGGCGGCTTCTCCTAAACCAAACCCTTTATTCACTAGGTCAGGAAATGTTGCGTCTCCTTGGTATACCGCCATATCACATACTATGCCCTTTGGTGAAGCAAGGACAAACACCTTGAGACCTAAAGGGTTCGGCTTGTTTGGGCAGTATTGACGTATTGGACACTTTCCAGTAAATGGTATTATCATCTCGTCAATACTCATTTCTTGTGGACGATCTTGTTCATGACATCCAGCTAAAATCCGATCAAATAACGGCTGAATTTTCCAAATCTTTTGGGTTCTTTGCTCCAAGGTTACTTCCGGATCATAGACGCACTTCAATCTTAGTCTAATGAAAAAGAATCTGTTACGAGTCATAGCTCTTGCTATGAGTGGTACTCTCCACTTTTTAGACCAATACATAGAAATTTGCGGGTATTGTAAAGCAGACATCACCATAGTAATACCAATGTAGATTTTAAGCTCTTTCAAGGTCAGACCCATAGATCTACCTGTTTCTAACACGTATGTCCTATTGGCACATGTCACCATGTGGTTTAGAATATCGTCGTCTATGTATTGGTCATAAAATTGATACAATTCCCACTCTTTAGTATTTTTCTGCATGTAGGCCGGTTGCGTTATGCTAAGGATTTCGGATTCTAGTGTATGATGTACCCAAGTGTCTTCAATGTCAGTGTTATTTTGTCTATTCCTAACAGCTATTTGCATAGTAGACAAAGATTGTGAACGGACACTTGTCCCACGCCTATGACCACGACCTGGGCCGCGAGATGTATGTCTTGCTCGTCCTCTTGCTCGTGGAAGGTATGACGACGTTGAGGGTGCTGGAGAAGACACAGTAGTGTCCAAGTCCTCCTCAGTATCACTTGAACTACTAGATTCGCTGAGACGGTGATGTTGGTTAAAACCGTCCCAACTAGGGACGGTTTCTGGTGGCACAAACTCAGGGTCTTGATCTGAATCGTCTCCAGAATAGTCGAAGTCGGAGTCATCCAAGGCCTCGGTGATGTCATTGTTGGTTAACCCTTAAAAAAAAAACCATGAAACCTTGTAAAAACCGTCAACGTACTTTACGTAGTACTTGGGAAGTCTTACATGCGAAATGTTAATTACGTACTTTTGTTCTGTGCAAAGGACATAAAAAAATAAGTCAGGGCCACGAGGCAAATATTTGAGTTTCTTTGAAAATAATACACCTAACCTTTAGTTTGTAGTATGAATATGTTATTTGACACGAAAAAAGTTCAAATCTCGCAACAGTTTGACTGATGAATACAGATTAACTTACCTCTGCGCGCACGCACAGCCGCACGTTCACCTTCCGACGCCATTTTAAAAAGAAAGACGCATGACAGTTGACATTTCTATTTTTTGACGTAAACTTTGACGTTTTGGGGTGTTGCCAGTAAAAATATTTCGGCGCTGCCGATTAAAATTTACTCCCGAGATTTTTTTATTTCTTATGTTCTATGAGAAGGACAAATGTACTCAGGAGGTTAAAAGTAATAAATTATTTAATAATTTTAATATAAAAAAGAGATCAAAATATCTTTGAAAGCACCCTACGCTTTTTTACATTAAAATTATTAAATTATTTTCTACTTTTTAGTTTGTTATTGTTATTATTAATAGAAAGTGTTTTTAATTTTTTTCAAATATAATTATATTTTTATATATTTTCTAAATTATTTATTGTCATCGGTCCTCGATAAGTGTGCAAAGTTTCAAATCAATCCGCCGGTTTGAAGGGGGTGAAAATTATTTTCAAAGATTCCGTGACAATATAGATTCATAGATACATAGACGCATAGATACATACATACCAAGCTAATAAAAGCCTGTTAAAAAGTACTGTTGCAAACATAACCTAACCAACTTTTACGCAAGCGAAGCCACGAGCAAAAGCTAGTAATTAAATAAAGTTTAATGTCTTAGTATATATCGTGTTTGTATTGTTGCTGCATCCGCGGAGACTCTCGGCGCAAATACAAAACCTGTTTGGGGTCTAAACGCTAGGGTCATGGGGTCCCAGTGCTCGTGCTCTCTATAGAGACATAGCAAAAAGGTTAATCAAAGCTTCCCGTGACCAGAGGGCTGGCCTTTATTTCGCGGAAAAAATAAGCATTGCCATTCAACGTGGCAATGCTGCCAATCTTCTGGGCACACTACCAGTCGACTGTGATGCGGAGGAACGGTTTTAGTTTTATTTTCTTTTTTATTTCTGTTTTATAATATAAGTTAGTTTTAGAGAATCGTGTTTATATGTACATAGTTAATAATTTAAATAAACACCTATTTTTATTATTCGTTATCATTTAATATAACACCATACCTATATATATAGGTACTGAGGACCTATTCAAATAAATGCAAGCCGTATCAATAGGTATTCAATCTCATTTAAGTATACGTAGATATAAATAAGTTCTTACGTATGTAGGTATAGCCATTATATGAAATTACAGTTTAGTTAAATATATACATTATGTAGTTAATAAACGTTTAAGAGGTTGCATGGCCACTGCTACTGCGAGGAGTGTTGTGGGTTCGATGCCCATATGGGACAAAAATTTGTGTGATTCACAAATAGTTGTCCCAAATGTGCTTGATTTTTAATGCCCGTTGTTTGAATGTTTATCAAGATCCCCAAAAAGAAACGTACGTACGTATTTAAAGATACCTTACTTACTTAAACAATCAAATTAGCTAGTTTTATACATACATGACGGCTGTATTATATTTTCTTTTTCTTTTTTACTTTGGGGAATGCACTTGACGTATACCTCTCCGCGGGGCGACGGGGAGTTTATGTCGGACTCATCTGAGAAAAGACCCGGCGACATCCCGGTAATACCGACTAAAGCTACCATGGTGTTCCTCACCAAAAACAGAGACGGCGGGATCGCGCAAATCACTTTCACATACAATCGGGACCCCGCCGAGGTTTCGGCCCGCCATATGAAACGGCCGCGGCAGGCCACTACACGAAACTAGCCTAACCATTTTCAAAATCTAATTTTAGCCTTATTATCCCCTTGTGTGGGGACGAAGACAGCACGACACAGAGTCGCGCGTGGGAACACGCATGCTGCCTTTCGGTTCTGGAGCTGATCGGGTGGCGGGCAAGCCCATGAAGCCCACCATCTCCAGGTAAAACATCATGGTAGCTGGAGGTCGTCTCGCACCCTTCGGCGCCCGGTTCTGCGGTTAGGGAGAGGGTCCAAGCGCTACGGCTGTCTTATATCTATCAGAATTTTATTTGCGCGTGTCAATACCTACCTACAATCCTTTGTCGATGTATGTAAGTAGGTAATTTACAAGAAAGTTAATTAAAAAGTGAATTCGAATTACTACGGTTGTAGAATAAAGAATACCTACTTACTTAATGGTATGAGGTGTAATTCAGTCTGTATTTCCTTTTTTAGTAAATTCAACCGAGTGGAACTCAAGTTTTTATTTGTTAGTCCTTTCGGTCTTTTAGGACGAAAAAAGTCTGTTATGGATCCAGTGCTTGAACCCATTGACGACATTTTAGCAGGATTTCGATTTATTCTTTAGATAAGATAATGGATTATTAATTTCAACAACCATGAATTATTTATGTAACTACTTAATAATTGTTTTATTTTTTAAATCTAGTTGGTCGTTACATAGCACGTATCTCAATTATTTTATAACATGTGGCACTCAATCATTTGTACTATGCCAGAATAGCTATTTAAGGATGATGGGCACAAATGTATGGAATCCGGTACCGGCGCCGATCAGAATGAATGATACACCGTTGAAAATGTATTTTGGTGTAGGTAGATAAAGAATAACCATAGCGTTAGTCCCTATTCACTGTCCGATCGAACCCTACTTGAAAGTTATTTATTTTTGTTACAACGTATTAAGTACACACAGTGACTCATCAACCTAGACTGTTTAGACTTTGAACTATTAGAAGTTGAACGCTGCGAATCGTGCAAGAGAGTGCGTTATATTTTTGTTACGCCCTATCCTTACCATTACATCGACACCACTATGCACTGTCCCTTGCCGACAATTCTCTATTTTGTATGTAGCGTAGTTATGCGTATATAGGGTGTCTAACTTCATGTATAGCCGTGTGTACACATACTTTTATTGTCATTTTTATCAATTTTGGCATGATATTATTATAATAATTATTAATGTTTTCCATTATTTAGGTAAATAAAACAAGTTCGGAGTTTAATCGTTTATTTTTATATATTATATATCATACTAGTCATTATCTATAACGATGCTATTTAAAAACAATGCTGGCTCATTGAAGCCCTCGTGTCGAGCATATCCTAAATACCAAACAATGGATACTATATGCGCCGCACAGGAACCTACCGTGCGGCGGTGCACCGTCAAATACGTACAATAATGATGTAATATCACAGTCTAATAATCCATAGTATTAGTTTTTATACTGTGGTAATATTATGTTTTCATTTCTATTTATCAATATGTAACAAAAATATTGTTTTGCTCTTACTTGTCGGGACTGTATACGCGCACGCAAAAGCCACGCATCTCCGTCAATTCCATATTCAGTAATATCCTCCAAAGCAGCGTCTCTATATGTTTCGATGAGATACAAAGCGTTGTTTAGTTGTTTACTGTAGTAAGATTTTGCAAGTTTTAACTGTGTTATGTCCCCAATGAGAGCAATATAACGTCCTGTTCACTTAATACTTAGTGGAAAATCGGGCACAACATTGAGCTCCAATCTCTTGAAATCGGCTCTTCTATTATTTAATCGTATTTCTTCTACATAATTGTACAACACGTTTGGTTGTTTCGGGCATATTTTCAGATATTCGTTCTAGAAAAGCTTCTGCCATTGGCCATCTGCGATTGGCGTGTGGAAGTGATTTGTTATTGCTGGTGCAATCTTAAAGTCTACAAACAGAGAAAGGAAACGATAGCGGTTCCAACTTATCACTCGTCTACTTACGTACACTCAGGGTTAATAGTAATAAAAATATTGCTTCAATATCATGCATCAATATCAGCTAATGTATTTGTATGTCTATTGTTTAACAGATAGATCACCCGTGACTAAAAAATTCCAAACTGATTTTGTTATTTTCATCCGTGAAATGAATTTTATTTAGCTCAATATCTGTGCAAATACCATCAAAATCGGTCAAGCTAAACAAGGGATATGATTTTTTTAAATTATATTTTGCTCTAAATATCCCGTATCTTCTAAAGACCATATTTCAAAACGTACAATTTATACGGCATAGTAGATTTTGTATTCTTAAAAAGAGCTATCCAACTATGGTAAATTCATTTTGATTGGACATGGGTACCAAAACGCCCATCATTCTTTAAAACCTTAGTTCCCAAAGTGGTCCAGGTGGACCTCTAGGGGTCCACGGGAGACACGACGGGGGTCTACATTGGCGTGACAAAAAAATGGAGGTTCACCATTCGTAAGCGGGGGTCCACAAAAATTTATTTGCTTTCGGTAGTGAAGAACTAAAATGTTGGCTTGACTTCACCTATCAATGTAGGCTTGACTTCACCTATCAATGTAGGCAGATAATATTTTAGGAAGCTCAGCGACTGTTACTTGTAAAAACTTGCTTATTCCATATTCAGTACAACGTGTCGAGACTTGCAAAGCGCCACCGCTGCCGCAACGCTTCTTCAGACGTGCAAAGGGTCGAAATACGACTTGTAGTGTGTGTGCTTGCAATCTTGCATGAACTTGTTTAATTCTTCACCAATATTAATACGAATGCCAAGTATAAAAATCATTCATTTGTTTCCGGAATTTCTTAAAGAAAAGTAAAGTAAAATTAATCTATGCTAATGTTTGCCAGTGTCAGAAAAAGTAAGTATTTACCTGCCTATTTGTTATACATACTGTTATTTTATGTTGTAATAAGTAGGTATATTTGTAATGTTTCCGTGTGGTAGGTACGTATTAAAAAT
The DNA here is from genome assembly GCA_963675205.1 of Catocala nupta. NCBI lineage: Eukaryota > Metazoa > Arthropoda > Insecta > Lepidoptera > Erebidae > Catocala > Catocala nupta. The sequence goes on from OY776095.1 coordinate 16,588,330, forward strand.
TAAATACTGAACAGTCATTATTAGATACTTCCATAAAAGAACAGAAAGCCGAGAAAGGTTGAAATTTTTGTCCCTACTTTATTAGTAATTTTCTTTTACCTGACTTTGTGGTGGTTCACTAAAGGAGGGATATATTATGATTGACCTGCAGGATTGTAAATATTTCAGGTTTCTAATGCTAAATGACTTAATTAAATATATTTTCATAAATTGTACGCGTGTTTACTTACATACGTAACGTGCATCAAAGTAATAAATAAATAATTAAAATCGCGGAGTTTTGATATCAAAATATTATTTAAAAATATTTTCTATCGAATTTACAGAAATATATCAAAATATATTTATAAAAAATGTTTTACATTACTTTAAAATCGGTTCAGTCGTATTCATAAAACTAGGATTAAGATCCATAATAGAGATTTAATAAGCGATTTATTGCTTTTAATAATTTGAATCAGTTTGCCGTCGGTACTTGGTTTATTTCATTGCAATAATTAATTAGATTACCTATTCTGATAAAATAGCCATATCTTGTTGAGTAAACAAAGTTTTTTATTTACAGGTAGGTACCTAACTGATATGAAACATCGCTGAATCATGGCTGAATCTAAGAAGAAATGTCGACAGTATAGTGTTGTTACAATTTGGTTTTCTTCTATCAAAGGCAGACACAGAGCGATTGCCCATATGCCTTTTATTTATTTATTTATTTAGGGATAACAAACAGCAGCGATTAAACATTACTATGATAGTACTTAATAACTAAATGTACAAAATACGCCACCCACGGCATTATCCACAGATTACCAATGACTCTATGAAACTATCGAAGCTCGAAGATCATCTAAGAAGGTGCCATCCTGATAAAATAGGTGAAGATTTGAAATATGTTCAAGCATTGAAGGAAATAAAGTAACGATGATGGTTTGCGGACATCTTACAATATCTCATTACTTATAGCGAAATCTGGAAAACCGCACACCATTGGAGAACAGTTAATTTTACCCGCTGCTGAAGAGGTTTTAAGAACTGTTCTGCAAAAATCTCCACTTGACATACTCAAAATAATTCCTTTGAGTAACAACACTGTACAAAGACGTATTGATGAAATGAGCTCTGATATTGAAAGTTTCTTGTGTAATTATCTGCAAACAACTCATTTATCTATTCAACTGGACGAAACAACTTTACCTGGTAATGAAGCATTATTATTGCCATATGTTCGATTGTTTATGGACGAAGAAATTCATGAGGAGCTATGCTATTCGCGAAAACTTTGGAGACGGACACTAAATGTGAATCAATATTTAATGTCCTGAGTGATTTTTTAAGGAAAAATCGAATTCATTCACAAACGTTATTTTGGTGGCAACAAATGGAGCACCTGCCATAGTCGGGCGATATCGTGGGATTATAAGCCATCTTAAAAGAATTATACCAGAGGTAAGTACTTTTGGGGGGGGTTTGTATTTATGCTTTAATAGTTGCACTGCCTAGCTTGCTTTCTCTGCTTTCTAGCTTCACTGGATTGGCTGCTTGTTTAGTATAGATGCAAACCCACTTTGCTCGACTCTTCAAGACGAGTAAGGTGCCAATGGTCTTAGGGGAGAGCGCAACAGTCGTGTTGATCCCTAAGACAAGTCTGGTGGGGAATCCTTCACGTGGTTGCCCCCTGTTATTGGTCTAGTTCCCTATGAAATAGACGCAACTAAAACCACCAGTCGACCACTGCCTGGGATGGAGAGGTCATGTTCCGGCGGGTCCATCGTCGAACGACAGACGATGGATAGTAATGACCTCCCGCGTGTTTGTGCCGTGCGCGGGGACCCGTATGGAGGGATGAAGGAGTCCTGGGGGTTGAGTGGTGATGTGGCGATGGTAGTGCTGCTGATGTGCAACACACCCCTTTGGTCCGGATTTCCTCTCACACGGGAGGTCGTAGTCTAGCCAGCTGCGATCAATCGGCTGCGGCGTCCGCTCATGCGGCCGCCAGGCGAGTGCCCTTGGGTGAAGAGGTCTCCAGCCGGCAGTGCTCGTCTCCCACCTCAGTGGTTTGGAGTGGAGCGACTAGTGCTGTACGTCTCGGGGACAGCTCACTTAGGGGTGCTATACCTTGGGCCGAGGAGCGCTGTGCCCTGGTCGCCGTGATTGGCCCCGACCTCTCGTTGCCGACCGTCGTATCCATGATGGTCGGTGACGACAGGTGCTGGGGCGCAATGAGGTCCTTCTGCGAGGCTGTCATCTCGCAGAAGGAGGCGGCGGAGCGGGGGCGTGAGGAAGATCCTTACGCCCCGGACATCCGCCGCCGGAGGAGGGGGCGCAGGAGACACGCTTATGTCGCTCTCCTGCCCCCCACCTAAGGGTTCTGGGTGGCAAGGCCTCAGGGGACCCTGCCACCCGTGAGTAAGAACCCATAGAGGGCGCGTGCGGTGTTCCCGCGCGCCTTCTAACGTCGAAAGGGGAGAGCAGTGAAATGCTCTCCCCTGGGGACGAGAGGAGGTCGGGTCCAATTGACCCGGCCGGCACCCACATGGAGGGGCCTGCTATGGATGAATCTTTTTAGACTCCCAACAGGCCCCCCCCATTGGGTGAGAGAGGGAACACCCCAGGTTTTTTTAGTGGGTATATCAGAGTCCCACACGCCCCGCCGGTGCCGTCCCCTAGCCGGCGGGTAGTGCATCAAGCATTTTTTCCTGGGAATCAAAAAAAAAAAAAAAAAAAGGGGTGCTATACCTAGCTGGTAGCCCTGGTGCCTGAACAAGGCATCCCCAACGTTGAGGGCTCCATGGTGGGTGGGGAGCCAGCAGGTGAAAAGTAAGATAGACCAAATGGACTCTGTCACAAAAAAAACCAAGGGCTTGACCGATAAGGGCGAGCAACAAAGGACCTCTGGACCCTTAGGGGGAGAGGTCAGCAATAGTGTAGGAGCTGCACATGGGAGCACCTACATACCCAAGCTGCAAGCTCGTGATGGCCCCAGTGGCCGTCCGAGCATGAGCCAGGGGAGTGGTGCTCACACGGGCAGCGTTAAGAAATGGAGAGGGGGTAACCCTGGAAAGGGCTACCAATTTAGAGGGCGTGGCAGCCACAGAGGGGGTCTGACATGCAGGGAATACCCGAAGGGGGATCCCAGCGGGACACCCTCTGGGAGTGGGTGTCAGCCCTCCAGGATCGGGGAGGCCAGGAAGGAGCAGACGGGCGAGGCACACCCTAAGGGGGAGCCAAACTTGGCTGCACACTCCACAGACCATACCCGGGGCAGGAAGAGGCGCAGTGGGTGTGCCAACCGCAAGCGGCGTGAGCTGCAGCGGCAGTTGGCGCTGGCACCCGATGCAGTCTCGTCAAAAAGGGTCAGGGAAGTGAGCGACGATGCTGTTGCTCAGGCAGATGGCAACAAACGTGCCAAGACCCAAGGTGACTCCTACAGGGAGGCGCTGACGGGGGTTAAAATGGCCGTTGTTGCCGACAACTTCCCTGACGCTCTGCTTAATGCAGAGCTGGTGGAACCCATAAGGGTTGCCATTTGGGACCAGCTGGAGGCCACACCGGATCCTCTGCCGGCCATTAGTGTCGGTGCACTGCTTGGTGGAGCTCTGCACGTGACGTGTGAGGGTGAGAGAGCCGCAGAGTGGCTTCGCGGCCTCAGCGGTAAAACCGTTGGGGACGTGAAGCTCAGAGTGGTCAGCGCCAAGGAGCTTCCAAGGCCAATAAAGATGGCCTGGAAGACCAGGAATACCTGGTGCCTAGATGCCTCCAGGGTGCTGACCATGCTGCAGCGCCTCAACCCCTCTCTGAGGACCTGCGAGTGGAAGGTGCTGAGTACGCAGGTCGAGGAGACGCACACCAGGCGCATTGTCCTGGTGGACAGCGTGTCGGCTGCGGCCATAAAAGCAGGCGGCTTCTGTCTCCATGCTGGCATGGACAAAAGCACGTTCAAGATCCTTGAGGATCTGAACGTGCAGAAGGTGACAGTGGGTGCCAGCGTGGAGGAGGAGGCCCATGCGGTGACGGCACCACAGGTGGGGGACGGGAAGGAGCCCGTGAACCCAGTGGTGATTGAACCAGGTACGGCTCTCTACACGTCGTCGCCATGCGTGTCTCCGAAGACCGACGACATAATCGGACATATAAATTGTCTAGATCTGTCGTTGCCGGAGGCTGCGGGGGCGCTGATGGAGGAAGGGAGTGAGGGGGGCGGCCAGCAGTGCCTGCCACCGTAGACACCACCATAGGCAGACCGAATGGCGGGACTAAGGTGCGTACAAATAAACCTTCATCACTGCATCGGGGCGATGGCCGTTCTGGCCCGCCACCTGCGGATGAAGGAATATGATATTGCCCTGATCCAGGAACCTTATGTTAAAGAGGGAAAGATCAGAGGTTTGGGTGGGACAGGAGGTGTAATTTATCATAACTGTTCCACTAATGATATAAGGACATGTGTGTATGTCAGAAATGGCATAAATGCAATGCCCTTATACAATTTTTGTTCTAGGGATCTTACGACAGTTAAGATAGATGTGCGAGGGAGCGGAGGGCGGGATATTGTAATCCTGACCTCTGCATACTTCGACTATACGGACAAGGAAACTGTATCTGGACAGATAAAGGACCTTGTTGAATATGGCAGCCGGGAGAACCTGGACATGATCCTGGGGTGCGATGCCAACGCACACCACACAGTCTGGGGGAGCACGGATGTGAATGTAAGAGGGGAAAAGCTACTGGAGTATGTGGTAAGTACCTCTTTACAAATTCTAAACAAGGGAAACAGGCCAACGTTCGTCAACTGTAGGCGAGCAGAGGTAATTGACATCACGTTAGCCACCAACAGGGCTAGCACTAAGATTGTCGAGTGGCATGTGTCTGATGAGATTACCTTGTCAGATCATAATTACATATGCTTTAAGTATAGGACGCTGGTTCCAGCTCCTATAGCACGTAGAAGGAATCCCAGAAATACGGACTGGAACTCCTTCAGGAGTGACCTCAGTATAGATTTGGAGGATTCTAAGGGTAAGCTTAATTCTATATTAGACATAGAGTTTACAGCAGACAAATTGGTCCAGACTGTAAATACGGCCTGGACAAGTAACTGCCCTGAAAGGGAAGTTAGGCCCAAGAGGGTACCGTGGTGGACGCCAGAGTTGGTCAAGCTGAGGCTTGAAGCCAGAAGAGCGTTTAACAGTGCTAGGACCAGCAGGGACTATAGCGGTTACGCTCGCTGTTTGACCAACTACAACAAAGCTGTGCGGAAAGCCAAACGGAAGGCTTGGAGAGCCCACTGTGAAAACATCAGTACTATTCCTGAAGGAATGAGACTCTCCAAAGCTATCTCGACTGTCAGAGCACACCCATTGACAACCATCAGAGATGGCAATGGGCAGCGAACAGGGTCCGGTAAGGAGACACTAGCAATGATGCTAAACACACACTTTCCGGACTGTAAGATAATAGAAAAGGAGCAGGAGGACCCGATTAGCCTGGTTGAACTAGGATACCGTACAACCAAAGCAGATTGGGACACTGCAAGGAAGGTAGTGGATGAAGGGAAGGTCGGCTGGGCTCTAAATGGTTTTCAACCGTTCAAGTCACCTGGTCCAGACATGGTTTATCCCATTATCCTACAACAGGGAGCTGCACTCTTGGTTCCGCATTTGTGCAGACTATACAGAGCCTGCATAGCTTTTGGATACATTCCAAAGATATGGAGGCGAGTTAAAGTCATCTACATACCGAAGCCGGGCAAAGAAGACTACGAAGAAGCCAAGGCATACCGACCTATTAGCCTTGAGTCGTTCTTCTTGGAAGCCCTGGAGAAGTTAGTAGATAGACATATCAGGGAGGGAGCATTGAGAAAATTTCCCCTCCACGGGCTACAATGTGCCTACCAGTCGGGAAAATCCACTGAGACGGCACTGCATTTTGTGGTAAATAAGGCAGAACATGCATTAGATAACCGGGAAGTATGCATTGCTGCATTCCTGGATATTGAGGGAGCTTTCGATCGGACCACCTTTGATGCCATTAGTGCGGCATCAGCAAATCACGGCATAGAGCCAACCATTTGCAAGTGGATCGATTGTATGCTCAGAGGAAGAATTATTAGGTCTGAGTTGTTAGGGGATGAAATGACTGCAATGACCACCAAAGGCTGCCCTCAGGGTGGAGTACTCTCACCGCTCTTATGGTGCTTGGTGGTTAATTCACTCTTAGAACAACTCAACAAAGGTCCGTACTTAACGGTCGGATATGCGGATGACTTGGTGATACTTGTCAATGGAAAATTTCCGAGCACAGTATCCAGTCTCATGCAGAGGGCCCTGAGTATGGTAGAAAAATGGTGCAGTAGTAACCATTTATCGATCAACCCAGGGAAAACTACTGTCGTGCCGTTTACTAGGATGAGAGATCCGACTGGCTTGGGAACTCTATCCATGTATGGTACACAGCTACAATGGTCCACGGAGGTGAAGTATCTAGGCATGACCTTAGATAACAAGCTAACGTGGAAACCTCATGTAGACAAAGTCATAATGAAGGCCCAGCGGGTCTTCGGTATGATTCGTTCTACTTATGGGAAGACCTGGGGCCTGAAGCCCAAGGTCATCAAGTGGCTATACACGATGATGATAAGACCCATAATCACATATGGAAGCGTTGTCTGGTGGCCAAGAACCAAACTAGCAACATGCAGGAAAGCGCTGTCGAAGGTGCAGCGATTAGCCTGCATGGCTATAACAGGGGCGTTCCCTACTACGCCAACGGCTGCGTTAGAGATCCTGCTGGACCTAACGCCGCTACACATTGTTGTGGAGTTAGAGGCGATGAAGGCGCTACATAGACTATCTATACATGGGCTGTGGAGCGTCAACATGCCAGTAACTCGACACACAAAACTGGAGATCTCGAAGGATCTTAAAGAGATTATGAGCATGGGATGTGACAAAATGCAACCAATGCACATATTCATAAAGAATTTTAAAATAAAGGTCCCCACAAGGGACGAATGGAGACGAGGTCTACGATCCCCTGACAAGGGTTGTCTCATCTGGTACACCGATGGTTCCAAAATGGAAACAGGATCAGGCGCTGGTATTTATGCCAACGACTGCAAGGTGAACCAAAGCATGGGCAAATATGCAACGGTCTTCCAGGCGGAAACCTATGCTATAATTGCCTGTGCGCAGGAGAATATTAACAACAATGTCACTGACAAGATTGTTTATATACTCAGTGACAGTCAAGCTGCTCTTAAGGCTCTGAACTCCTGTAGGGTGGACTCAGCACTTGTCCTGAACTGTGTTAAAGCCCTTAACAAACTTGGCAGGAAAAACACAGTCAGGCTGGTGTGGGTTCCGGGGCATGCAGGGGTGCAGGGTAATGAGGAGGCTGATGTATTAGCCAAAAAGGGCTCGGAGCAACAATTTGTGGGCCCCGAGCCATTCGTAGGTCTCTCTGAGAGTACCGTCAAGGCAGCTTTGAATGCACATGGCAATGATAAACACAGGCTGGAGTGGATGGCCCTTAGGGGTCTGGAACACTCCAAGAAATTCATTGCAAACAGAGCCACGGGCTTTACCCGGAAGTTCTGCGGGTACAACAAGGGCCAAATACGCCTACTCACAGGAGCGTTTACTGGTCATTTTGGCACCAATGACTTCCTGGGCAGATTGAGATTGTCAAACAATTCGATCTGCAGAGCCTGTGGTGAACAGGACGAGTCCATATCACACCTACTGTGTGAATGTGACGCGTTGGCCGGACTAAGGATGGGTCTGATGGGATTGGCATATCCGAACCCTGAAGACTTCAGGCTTCTCCCTCTGAGGTGTACGCTGCGACTGATGCAGTACATTCATAGGGAGATAGCTCAAGGATAAACCTCGGGGCCGACACAAAAGATCCCACTGGGTCGAAGTGTCGCCGGTCTACAATGACTGGCCCCCGGATCAAGATAAGATAAGATAAGATAAGTAACTGCAATTCACTGTGTCATCCACCCACAACACCCAGTAGCGAAAAATTTGAGTGATAGATTGCACCAATCGCTTCAATTTGTGATTAATGCAGTTAACAAAATAAGAAGCAATGCGTTGAATACGCGTTTATTTGCACAATTGTGCGATGAAAATGATGAAGAGTTCCAACGATTGCTCTTACATAATGAAGTACGCTGGTTGTCGAAAGGTGAATGTTTAACAAGATTTTACTCACGTTTTGAAACAGACATACGTTCAAGATTTAATTGCCGTGCATGACTTCAAAATCAGGTTTGAAGATATTCTGACGATGGAAATACCACCATGGATCATAAATCCATTTGATGAAACGGAAGTGGAGAATGTGCAATCCATCAAGTACATCCCTCCCATTAAGATTATGATTATTTTGTGATTGTCATAGTAGAAGTTACATTACGTTATTAATGTTAAATTTTAATTATATTACGACTGTTATCATATTACAATGTACATAATAATAATGAATAGTGTAATAATTACATATTTGAATAATACGTAATAAAATAATCCATCAATGTGCACAATTACATAATGCATTCGAATAATTAACAATATTTCGATTGGCTTTACGATTCGATTTTTGATGAGGCATTTCGGTAAACGATGCGCCAAGAAGTACCATGTCTTTATACATATATTTTATAATAGGGTCTAAAATGTAATGAAACTAGTTTTATTATGTTTATACATAAAATGTTTATTGGTTCCCATTAACCATGAACCACCAACACAAAATGAAAATAATAATATCCTCTAGACCAAATTGCGGTCACGGCGGCCAATCATAACGTTGACTGTGACCGTATCTGCGCAGGAAATATTATAATGCACTGTGTGTGCCAACACAAGGGGACTCTCTGCTCCCTAACTCTTATAATCCGCTGGGACAGCACTCCAAAACGACAGGAGAGGGATCAGTCACAGGACCCACGGTTGCGGTTCATCAAATCCTTTGCAAAAGAGGTGAAGCGCAATTGTTTGAATGATAGCTATCGTTTACACTCTAGCTCTTTCACATCTGATTCGCTATATATGAAATTATCAATACAATTGCAATTTTAATAATATAATAGACTTGATCAGATTTTCGCCGTCCATTATTATGAGGTGACATATCTATTGTATAATATCACTAGATGTGCCCACGGTTTCACCCGCGTTTATAGTTATTGCGCCGCTCCCGTGGGTCATAGCGTGATGTTATATACCTTATAGCCTTCCTCAATAAATAGGCTATCCACCACGAAAATAATTGTTCGAAAATAATCGAACGTACCAGTTGTTCCTGAGATTAGCGCATTCAACCAAACAAACAAACAAACAAATATACTCTTCAGCTTTATAATATTAGTACGTATAGATAGTATAGATTGGAGTGCAGGTTGCAAACTAGACCTACCCATTTTTATAAAGACATGAATTTCATAAAATATACAATTACATGTTTACATTTCTAAAAATGTTATATATTGTATTAATAGGTACTAGCTAAATTAAAAAAAGTATTATCTACATTGAAAGCTGTACAATATAGTAATAGTCATACTCTAAGTATCTTAGATACATTTGACTTAGTCTTAAGTATTTAGCAATGAAATCTTACTGGTTTAAATGTAGGTATATACAAAAAACGAGCCATAAAATAAATGCAGGTTTACACAATCTTATTGCAAGAATAACTAAACAAGTGACCTATATGTTGATGAGGTCCTCGTCGACGTATCCATCGACAGTGACACCCTGGCTATGTTCTGTCATGTGCCCGGATGTGACTAGCGAATCCAAAACATACACATAATATATGTAGGTATGTGTAAATAGACCATACTGTATAGTAGATATAGGTAGTTGACCAGTAATATAAAATATGTCAAACCTGATTATAAAATTTCAGACTCTGTCATGTACATTATATTTATTATACAAATCCATGTGAAAATTGGTTATCCTAATAAAATATATACCAATTTTTGCTATATAAGACTACAATACTCAATAAATCCCAATAAATCGCATAAAAAGTAGTGCACCTACTTAGTTTAATTTTTATGTGTAACATTCATGGTTTTATATAAGGAATCTCATATATTCTTTTTACAGAATTTCATAATTTTCTACATGCTGCATCTATGTAATTATATAACTGTATATCTCAAATGTACACCTATTACTACCTAATATTATTTACTATGAATTGTAATAGAGAATCCTCTATTTTAAGTGGTATTTTAGTTTCCTTTAGTCCACTCTACCAATAACTTGATCACACTGTGTAATTTATATTTTACTTTTAAATTCATGTTTTCCCAGTGACCATATTTTATCGAGTTCTGCGAGTTCTGTCTCATTTGCTTTCAGCAATTCTGTCCAGATTATGCCTCTCAATAGTTTCTTGGTAGCCAACACCGAGTTTCTAGGCAGTTTAGATACCTCAACTATTTTGTTCCACACTTTACTTTGAAGATCTTCCGGTTTATATATGTAATTGATAAATCCACATTCCAATGCCTCTTTAGCTGACATTTTGTGATTACATAGTAGCATTTCGGTTGCCTGAAATTAAAGTTGGGTATTTTTAATTTTTACTATCTTTAACCCATAAATAAATAAACCACCACACTTTTTTTGGTAACTACAAATACATGAATAAGCTCTTTCTACATAATATAGAAGTATTTATGTTATTTGTGGTTATTTTAATGTTTTATGAGATCAAAAAATTAACTGCTATATTTAAATATCAAGTTTCGCCTTATATTGTGTTGTACAAAAACCAAAGTACAAGATTTTTTGAGTTATTCAAAGATTCTTTTGGAAACAATGGTCAAAATACCCGTAACACCTTATAAAAAGCAAATTTTTGTTGTTTATAATTAAATTAACCTTGGAATATTATTTGATTCATATCAACATTATATTATACATATTACACATATGTATATTAATATGTGAAGCAAAAACGTTGTATTCCTTTTTACGAAAATCGCATGGACAAAGGAATATAAAATTTGGCACAGTTAAAGTTTATATGGAGAAGAAGTGGTGAATCCTAATATTTTGACAAAATATGTATTAGAAATACCTTAAATTAATGAAAAACCCTACACGCACACAACCATGCATTTGACACACGCAGTCAAATCGCGTTCATAGTATTTCGGCATTGTTCGTCTGATGTTGTACAATTCTTTGTAACTATGGTTACATTTTCTTTTTCTTTATTACATATTTATATGTAATAAAGAAAAAAGAAATCATAGTAGCAGGAATATTATCAATGAAAAAGTATACTTAGGTAAATAATAATTTGTTTGAAAAAGCTAGGTAAATTATTCTGTACATAGCCTTGGCGAAATCTAAATGAAATGTGATTATAAGGGTAAAGTTATAATAAAACCTTAATAACAATCAAACTTAAAATTTAAATCAATTATGGTCAAATTTTGACCATTAAACTACCGCTAGTATAATTAATCTGACATCATACCTTTCTGTCTCCTATCAATCGAGGAAATGTGAATGTTGAACAACCCTCTGCCACAATACCCAATTTAGTGAATGGTGTATAGAAGTAGGACTGTAAACAAATATTGGTGATTGGTTACTAAACCTATTGAAGAATAATTAATTGTACAATGGAATCAGATCTTGTATTTAATTTATAACTTACATTCTCTGATGCAAATACTAGATCACAGAGAGCCAATGTAGTAGCAGCTATGCCGATAGCAGGTCCATTTACTATGGCCACTAGTAATTTTGGGAATGTTATAAATGCATTTATATACTCCTTCAATATGTTTGAGTTGTTGCTTAAGTCATCTAAAGGAGCTGAGAAATCATTACCACTGCTGTAGAAGTCCCCGGTACCCGTCAATACAGTTAGAGAAATGTTATCATCACTTGCCGCACTATTCAATATGCTTATCACACGCTGATACATTTTATGATCTATGGCATTCTTTTTATAGGGCTTATTATATTGTACGATTTGTATTCCCTCTATATAAGTTTCAATGATGGTGTCTTTGATTTCCATCTCAACAGATATTTTCTTTACTTCTGTTTTACAAAATTTTAATCCACTAAACACTTCTGATTTGAATTCTGATAATGAAAACGATAAGATTAAAAGTTGATGTTTGTAAAGACTGTTTATAAATTGTTATAGAGAAAATAATACGGTCTTTTAAATAATGAATTATTGTAACATGAAAGTAATGTTTGCAATCTCTTGAGTAAAAAAAGATTACAATTTACATGAATCAAGATGTTTTTAGTTTTGAATGTATTTATCGTAGACAGGTATTTATGCTCAGATGACATTGATGGTTGACAGTTGACACTGACATTTGATAGTGATGTTATCAGAATAGTAAACGCTGCATTCACGATGCCTAAGATAAAAAAATGTCACTAATGACTGACTGAATGTATCCGTTTTTCAAAGTCATGATTTTGTAAAATAGTATTCCATTCTTCATCGGAACTGGATTAACTAAAACTTTCAGAAGCATTATTGCGACGCACTACCAAATAACCAACTGTCACCGTAAAAGATATTTTGATTATATTTGAACGTTTGAATACTCCACTAACTTTAAATATGAAATATTAAATTATCATTTATTTTTAAATATAAATCAAGTTAACCAATAACTATCACAGTTTATTGGTCTGATTTACAAATTGTAATCTAAGCTTTCACTTTTTCCAACTCGCCATTTGCATTATTTACATCAAAGCTCAAAACATTCCAAAATCCATTCCAATTGAGATTACAATTGTAACGCTGAAATCAAGTGGAACGGGAGAATCGTGGTCGTGGGCGTGATTGTCGTAAGTGCTTAGTGGAACGCATCCTAAACGTAATTATTAGGAGTCACTAGATCCCATGCTAGATTTTAGCTTGATTTTCGGTTGTCTCTGTCGCACATCAGCTTAGTGTTGTAAGTAGAGTGACCACAAATCCATGGATTCCTAAAGATACGAATACGTTATTAATTTAATAATAAACTATGTATTTTTTTTAGTTCTAAATATACCGTTGTTTTATTTTTTGTATTACTTCTTACCTACTACTTTATTATTAAATGTCGTTTGATTGCTAGTTGCTGTTTAACAACGAAGCAAAAGTTTTAATGTTATAGCTGCCTGTTATAACTTAAAATATACTTATTGTATCTAAACTGTACCTATCTAAAACGTGAGTTTTCTTTGCAATTTAATATTTTACAGAATGTTCAAATTTCGGAGCTACTAGAATACATCAGAACAGTCATGACTTTATTTCAAATTTCTTCTTGCTCAAACTATTACAATAATTACTATCCACGTATCAGAATGTGTCTTTCTCTATAGATTGATTGTATTAACAAAGATTGAAACAATAAAATAAACACAAAGGCGTTTATATTAAACTAAGTTCGTGTAGTTACCTAAACCAGAGAAAATGGTGAGAAAATATGTTCGACAATTTTGGGAGAAGCGTACTCCAGATATATTTCCTAAGTCTATATCTATGATATATTTCACTTATGCCACCAAAGAAGAATTTTATATACCCATGAAGTTTTACACTCTTTATCAGCATTGGGCAAAATAGTAAAATTTATGGTAGGTACTTACAAATCTTATGGTTAAAGGAGTCTGCCCACTACCCCGTCTCATACCATGACCGTGCTAGGAACGTGTCAGGCAAAAAAATATACTTTGTAAGGCAATGTATAAGACTATGCCCACTAGACCGTTTCGTCACCGACCAGCAGTTCTTATAACAGGGCGTATCGTGTTGCTTTCGTGTCTGATACGTCCTAGCACGGTCATGGTATGAGACGGTGTAGTGGGCAGACTCCTTAAAAAATAACGAGTTCTAACAGTTTTATCGTTTAAAATGCCCTTAGTTCACACTTGAAGATGTATGCAAACATATTTCGATACATAATAAGAAGGAACTTGTGTAGCATAGATTAGATTAATTAGTGTAGTTATAATGAATAATGTACATATAATAAATTGTAAATGTCCCTTACAAAAAAGAATAAAAATTCGTTTATTGAAAACAGGTAATATGCTGTTGTCTCTATGTTGAAAGTAACGAAAAATATTAAATTATTTGACATTGACAGTTATATTTTATGAAGTTCGTCGATTCGCAACGTATAGAGATATAATTTTTTTTAAATGTTGAATATAATAATGAAATGGAATTTACTTGTATAATACAAATATACTTAATTTGCTCCCAATGGTAAACTTACGTTAGGTATCATAAAATAATAGGCAATAAGGTATAGGCAAGCGTTGGCTGTTACCCGCGTCATGATTGATGTGCGAACTTGTTGTAAGCGTCTCGCTTCAATGATTCAGTCATAGATAAGACACTATTAACTGATTCAGTTTAGAATGTGGGGCTTAACATGCTATAATTCTTAAGTCGATCGCGTACTTTTAAATGGAACACTGTCAATCATAAGCACACTGTATTGAATATTCATAAAATTGCTAACAAGTTTTATTTTTCGTTCGTACGGTCAGACACGACATCGCAAGAATAGCATGCCAGGTCTTTGTTTGTAGTTTTTATTAATACTACCATACGGCAAGAGTTCTTCTATCTGTACGTTTCCCGGAAATAAATTTGGAAAAGGAAAGGAATGTATAAATTGACTTCTCATTTTCTGAAATACAATAATTTGTATATAAAACGGAAACCTAATTCAGATGCTAATAATAAAGTAACCGATAAAGTTACATATCGGGCAAGTCATAATAAAATATTTAAATCATCAGTATTCAATTTACTAGAAGCTACCAAGAAACAAGTTCAAGACTTTTTAAATTCTTTCGATACAGTTGTAACAGATTGTGATGGTAAGATAAGTTTTAACTTTATAAGTTAGATTAGATAGTGCTTTTCTCTTTGAAAATGCAATAAATACGCATAGGCGTAAAGTCCTTCTCTTTCTCAGAACGCTATTTCCTATTGCCTGGATATAATCAAGAATATCCTTCGTGTAAAGTAAGTTAGATTTCACAATAAACAGTTTTTGTCATAGTCGATATCATGTCTAGGTTGTATTTGTCGCAGTCATGTATGTATATAATTATAGCGATAGAGCTATCGCTATAATTACCACCCACTGAGCAGTGGGGAGACCACGTCGCGCACCTCTGACTTTCGGAAGTTATATGACTTTTCGGAATTATGTGCGTATCGATTGACAATTATCGCCTGCTCCGTGCCTTGGCGAGCACGTTAAGCCGTCGGTCCCGGCTGCCATGAACATCTATGGCAGTCGTTATTGGGAAGTTAGTGCCCTATAATATCCTGACACTGGTCTAGTCTTAGGGTATCGTTAGCCTTCGGGTGCAGCGATCAGGTGGCTGCCGCTCCGTGTAAAAACTGATATCCAGTCAAATCCGGTTAGACTAGAAAAGCCGACCCCAAGTGACTTGGGAATAATAAAGGCTAGGGCGAAGAAGAAGATGTATGTATATAATTCATTGACTATACATGATATTATTCATTGACTTTGATTGAAAAATAGATGCATTTGGGCACAGAACTCAGTTGGTTTAAAAATTGTCGGCCTTGATAGCGTAGTGGTTAGTCTAACCGACTGCCACGCCTGAGGTCGCGGGTTCGATTCCCGCACAAGTCAAACATTTGTGTGCATGAACATGGATGTTTGTCTTGGTCTGGGTTTTTCTATGTATAATATGTATGTATTTACAAAAAAGAAGTATATATGTACATATGTTTATCCATTGTCTAGTACCCATGGTACAAGCTCTGCTTAGTTTGGGCTAGATGGTGTTGTGTGTATGTGGTAGAATATTATTATTGTTATTAATTATTATTGTATTATTCTCGCATTTGAATGATAATCCATAAATTCCTTGTTGCCGATTTTAATTGTTATCGTAATCGAATGATTATATTTCAAATACTACGGATATACTTGACGATTTGATTCGAGTCGAATTTGAAATCAACAATTGCACATCACTACGCGTATTGTGCATTGTGTATAGGGTGTGCTGACCATGACACTGTGATGAGCCGCATGTAATTCGTCGCCTGTGTCGTTTGGTCGCTCGGACCTGGACCTACGGTTTAGCAGGGGTCTCATCCGACTCGGGTTCGACGGCCCGAGCAGCGTTGCCCATCTGGCGGAACTCAAAAATCTACCCACGAGTTAAGCTAGACACACATTGGCTAGGGGCCTAGACACCGAACAAGTTCCATGCACTCTTTGCATGGAACTGGGTCGGAACCTTGACGAGGTGTATTGACCGACCGGTGGCTGCCGTCGCTTTGAGGTTAACGTCATAAAGAATAGTATCATGAGACGAGTACAAGAATGCAAAGTCGTATTAGTGTTGCTATAAAAGTTAAATAAAAGTGATATGGTGTTTCTATGTGCTGATAAACGTCATCGTAACACAATTAAAAATATTGTTGGTATTAATAAATATGGTACTACGCTCACCAAACCATATTGTTCCAGACTAGCACCGAAAAATCCATTCTAAAGGACGCTTCTTTTTTGATGATACCTTAATTATTATAATACGTTTTTATCGGTATACTGGACAAAACTGTAAATAAATCATTTTACTTCTAAGTTTATATTATATAAATTTATTACTTATGATCTAAAGTATATCATACTTTATAGGTGTGTTATGGATGCAAGACAAGGCCATACCTGGCTCTGCAAATACAATGAACTATTTCCGAAAGTTGGGCAAGAGAATATATTATGTAACAAATAATTCTACTAAGATTCGCAGTGAGTTCGCTAACAAAGCTCAGCAGTTGGGTTTCATAGCGTTTCAGGTATCATAATATATATCATAATTATAATTAGGTAGTTTCGCTTTCAGAATATTCAAAGTCCTTACTACAGCTGTAAACAGCATTATTCAATTCTTCATTATATTTGGTGAGGTTAAAATTTCGCAGACATATCATGTCATTACGTGATAGTTTAATTCATAGATAAAAACACAAACTGATGGATATAAAGTAATAAGTGCAACAGTTTTAATAAAGAAACATATAAAAAAAACAGTAGTGCTTGGAGCACTGCTACGCTATAATAGTTTAGTCTATACGGCTGCGCGCGATTCTAGCGCCTCATCAAACAGGGCAAATTCTACAGTGGCATCTTCCCCATCCTCTTTATTTCTCCTGGCAGATTCTATACTCAGAGCAACAATTACGTTCTCTTTTCCCTTAATTAAAAGATCTTCTGCATAATAACCAGTAACCGTTGTTTATTATGTGCTATTACAGGAGGAAATTATCTCTGGTGCGTACTTAGTAGCTCATTACCTAAAAGGTATTGACTTTACAAAAAAAGTTTATCTCCTGGGCGCCAAAGCAATAGGAGAGGAATTAAATATTGTTGATATAAGGCACATTGGTGTAGGAGTAAGTATCAACATGCAGATCATAAAAGTATATTTTTCATATCATTAATTTTCGGTAATAATATAATTATTACAAAATCTATAGATTATACAATTACATCTAATGACAGATATTTTCTTACTTACTTTGTTATTTACTCAATTAATATCTAAATTATAACTATATAATTACAGCCAGACCATGTCAAGCCTGATTTCAAGTCAATGAAGATGTCAGAATTAGACCCTGAAGTTGGAGCTGTGGTTTTGGGTTACGACAAACATATTAGTTATCCCAAGTTGATGAAGGCTGCCTCTTATCTATCTTTCGAAGACTGTTTGTTTATAGCCATCGATACCGATGAAAAGTATTCTAAAGCTGGTTCTATTGTTTTGCCCGGTGTTGGCATATTTGTTACTGCAATAGAAACTCTAACTAGGAGAAAGGCTTTAGCTATTGGAAAGCCACATGATTATGTACGAAAGTATCTAGAATCATTTGGCCTTAATCCCGCACGGACTTTGATGATAGGAGACACGTATGTGAAGTTTTTTATATGATAGGTTGTGTCACTGAAAACTGATATTTATTAAAAAAAGAAAATACTAAGTTTCTATTGTAATTTTTCAGTTGTTCTACTGACATTGAGCTAGGCGTACGCAGTGGTTACCAAACACTTCTTGTCCTAACTGGTGTTACTTCCACGAAAGAGGTTGAGAAGCTTCGCATTGAGAAGACGCCGCCGATGCCTGACTTAGTTTTGCCAAAGTTAGGAGACCTGCTATCTCTGATACACATAGATTAACAATTATAAAGAAGAAACCATAACGTGGTAATGCTCTTTTACAAAGCTTAAATGACGCAACTTTTTCAAAATTAAGTTTTTTATAGTTGTATTACACACTAATTATTATGTTATAATAATCGAATCACCTGTTCGTTACTTTTAGTATATACACGTCTGACGTCAGTTTATATTGTTTCTGCTCCCTCATGTAACCGGCTGTTCCGGCCTGCAACCACGATTCGTAGAACACGTATCGTGAAGGACTTCTATATAGATCCTATAATTAGCGGTAATTTTACAAAATATCTATTGGATGCCTTTTTTAATAAACTTCATTGTCATTTATTCAGAATCAGAATAAAGGCATATATACTACTCAAAACAAAATAAGGGCCACTAAGATTTTTTGCTGTACCATGAAAACAATAGACATTAAATTGTTTACATAATATTGTCTTCTGTTTACGCGAATGTTATTCATTGAAATTAAACTACTATATACGGATTTTATCGCGTTGTTTATTTATCACTGTATTACAAAATTTTGGAAATATTACTCTACTACTACTATTGATTTTATTTGACTAATTTATAAGCTAATAAAATTATTTAAACTATTAACAACAGCTTGCGTAAAACCTCCAAAGCTGTATGGGTTACCAAAAATACACAAGGAAAACGCTCCTCTACGTCCTATTGTGAGTCAGATCGACACACCAACTTACAGATTGGCTCAGCACGTAGCGAAGATACTCTCACCACTCAGAGGCAACTCGAGAGCACATGTAAAGGATTCATACCATTTTGTGAGTGAGATTAAACACCTATGTCTCACTAACAATGAAACAATGGTTAGTTTTGATGTACAGTCATTATTTACATGCATACCTGTACATGACTGTATTGAAATAACTAAAAGGAAGCTAATAGAGTACAATATGCCTGAGGAATATGCAGAACTACTTAAGCATTGCTTAACAACTGGCTATCTGTTGTGGGACAATAAATTCTACATACAAGTCGATGGTGTGGCAATGGGCTCCCCAGTATCGCCTGTTGTTGCCGACATATATATGGAGGACTTCGAGGCTCGAGCTTTACAGACTGCCCCCATCACACCCAGGATTTATAAGAGGTTTGTAGATGATACTTTTACAATATTACCAACAGATAGTGTTAGTGTATTCCTAGAACATCTTAATTCCATTAATAACAACATCCAATTTACTATGGAATTAGAGGCAAATAATTCATTAGCATTCTTAGACGTACTTGTCATCAGGAATCCTGATTATACTTTGAGCCACACCGTGTATAGGAAAAAGATCCATACAAATAGGTACTTGAACGGTGAATCTCACCACCATCCTAAACAGTTAGCTACCGTGGGAATGTCTTTGTTTCAGAGAGCCCACGGGATCTGTGACAAGAAACACCTGGACGCCGAGCTTCAACATGTTAAGCAAGTACTGCAAGACAACAAGCTCCAACAGCCGCGCCGCTGTCACAGATCCCGAGAAAAGCCAGCCACAGTCGAGCGCCAGCCTGCTATACTGCCTTATGTAAGGGGTGTCACTGACAAGATTGGCTACATCTTGAAGCGAGCTTCAATCAACACATACTTCAAGCCGCCAACGAAGATAAGTCAATTTTTACCATCCGTCAAGTGCCAATTACCTTTACAAGATGCAGGGGTCTATAAAATAGATTGTGACTGCGGACTCTCATACATTGGTCAAACCAAGAGAAGCATAGGCACCCGCATAAAAGAACACATAGCTGACGTAAAACACAAACGCTCGTTGAAGTCTGCTGTGTGTGAACACATACAACAGGGGACCAACCACTACCTGAGATTTGACAAACCACAGATTCTCGCTAAAGAACACCGATTCCTGCCAAGGATGCTTCGCGAGGCTATTGAAATTAAAAAACATCCCAATTTCAATAGAGAAGATGGTTGGAATGTACCACCAGCTTGGGATCCAGTACTTCAAATAGTCAAACCCAAGAAGAAACAAACCACAGCTAGACTTCATGATACTTTGAGCTCATTCTGCGTAAATAGAAACACCAATAATTAAATTATGTTCAGGTACTTTGAAATAACTACACTGGAACATTGAGACAACTACCATCTTAGTCTCCCCGTGACCATGGCTGCTGAAAAGCACCCGAAACGTCGAGGAAAGTGTAAACCAAAAATAAATAGAGTTAATAGTTTAAATAATTTTATTAGCTTATAAATTAGTCAAATAAAATCAATAGTAGTAGTAGAGTAATATTTCCAAAATTTTGTAATACAGTGATAAATAAACAACGCGATAAAATCCGTATATAGTAGTTTAATTTCAATTAAATTGTTTAACTTATGTAACTACAAAATAATGTTATTGGTATAATATAGGCTAACAATTGTTTAAAATAATGATCATGAATTGTTTTTTTTTAAGTTCATAATGAAATTGGCCATTTTGAATGGAAAACATGAACAAAAGAAATCACCGGAAAAAGACAAAATACTGTTCTTGTCACTTTTGTTTCTTCTTTCTCTTCTCTTAGCACTACACTCCTGAAGCCTCGTATGCATACTCTGGATCAAATTCCTCACGTTTTCATCTGGAATCTCCTCCCAGGCATGTTTTAAAGCGTCAATCAGCTGCTGTTGGTTGTAGACCCCTTGCTCATTCTCTCTAACCCTTCGTTTCAATTGGTCCCACAATTGCTCGATTGGATTTAAATCCGGACTGTTAGCTGGCCATGGTAATACCTCAATATGAGACCCTTCTAGGACAGTTTGGGTCGATCGAGCTGTGTGTGCACGGGCATTGTCTTGCATCAGGATGAATCCAGGCCCCACTCGCTGTGCAAATGGGATCCCTTGAGGCCTGATGACGTCCTCGATGTAACGTTGAGTGAGCTCGGTTTTAACGTGTAAACTAATCCCACCCAACCATTACGTTGTACCACCGAAACGGTCAACTTCGTGGATGCAGGACTCCGAAAACCGCTCGCCGTGTTGTCTCCACACCCTAACACGCCGATCATCATTAAAAATATTTACTTTGCACTCGTCTGTAGAAAGCAGTCATTATTTGAACTGGGGGATTAATCAGTGGGGCAAGGGCCCCACTGATTAATCCCCCAGTTCAAATACCGACGGGAGAATCTTAAACGGTTTGCACGTTGAACCCTGGTCAGAGGAATTCGAACAACTCGTCGTTTTGACATTTGCTGGTCTTCGTGCAATCGATTACGTATAGTTTGATCACTGACACGGGTACCCGTTGTCAGTCGTAGGTGGTGTTGTAACTTACGGGCCGTTACTGTACGAACACGACGAGCACTTAGTTGGACGTACCGATCCTCGTGCGCCGTTGTTACACGAACTCTACCTGAACCGGGTCTCCTGGCAACATTGCCGGTCTCTTGGAAGCGATTCCATACATTTTGGACAGCTCTGCGAGAAAAACCCAACTGCAAACCCACGTAACGCTGAGAACGTCCTTCTTGAATCATACTTATGGCTCTGGCAATCATAGTCATTGCTGTAATTGTATACATGTGCCTTCGTACTGGTGGCATGATTAACGCGAGATGATAAATGAATTAATTAAAATTGAAAAAGTAAAACTTTATTCCTAAAATAACCGAATCAAGTTAAGAAGACAATCGAAGAAAAACATAAGAATAACATCCAATTATTTTTTCTTAAAATGATGGCCAATACTTTTCAAATTAGGAACACGAACACCAGCATAAAAGAAATCAAACACCAAAGTGTTCGTAATATCAATATAATGCTACTTATCAGTTACTTTCAGTTTACTAAAGTGCACTTAAATGTAAATAAACTAGTGGCCCTTATTTTGTTTTGAGTAGTATATATACAGCGTGTAACAGAAGGGCGTGTCATGTTAATTTTAGTACCACGTTTCTTTTCGGATCAAAACATACTTTTTTAATCCTCTGACAATATAAAACATTATATTTTTTATTACTTAAATTTAACTATTTAATTTTATTATACAGTGTGAGTTTTCATAAAGTGCACATATGAAAATGAGTGAAACTAGACATCATTTTATAGCTAGGAAAAATAATTAAAAAAATAAAAATAATATTCTTCGATTTATGCCTATTTATATTTTTCTTTAGTAATTATGGACCTTGTACCAAGAAAACCTTGTAACTTTTAATTGAACCAGGTGGTTAATCGTGTTGAAACAAAAACAGTAATAATACGCAATGTGTAGACAATAACAACGGTATACTATTCACATCCAAAAAAATACCGTTGGCATAAAAATAAGGAACATTTGTAACCAAAACTGAATATCGTACAATGTTTTTTTAAACATTGTTAAAAAACTCAAGAAAACGACCTCATTGCCTCTAGTCACGGTAATTATTATATATATATACTGTGCTCTAGTTTTTATTAACTCACGTTAACCTGTATCTAATAAGCTTTAAAACAACATAAAACCACACCTGTATGTATCCCAAACAAAACAGTTTTTATGAAGGGCTAAACAAAGACGCTGCCGCCACCTCATGCATCTTTTTCGAAAATTGCATTATCTATCTAAGGTAAAAATTAGGTATTGTCTAATCCTTTGAAAATTTACTAAACACACACTTGGGCTGCAAGTGCCACTTATATTTCTGTAAAGGTATGAAAGGCATAAGTAATAAATAAAAAATATTAAGTAGAAATCAGCACGTTTATTTAGTTTCATCAACCTACAATAAAACTTTTAACGTAGCAAGTTTTCAAAATGACTACCACGTTGTTGTAAACACATAGATAGTACTTCACAGCAAAATCTGTTGCGTTGCTCGTGTTATCATTGTTGGATCTTCCTTTATGGCACTGGCGCAGTTTAAAATCTTCTCCTGCAGTTCTGCCTCACTATTAATGGGAGAGTTATAAATTATCTGCTTCATTGTCCCCCACAGAAAATAATCAAGGGGTATCAGATCGGGTGAACGCGCAGGCCACCCGACAGGCCCTTGCCTACCAATACAAATTGCAAAATCCGTAAACAAAATGCATATCAGCAATGTGTCTACTAGAGTGTTCACGAGCACGAGTTCCTATAACGAATTTTTTTAATAGAATATAATTTAGAATAAATTATTAAGAAAATAATTAGAACGTCACGACACTTGTAAGTGAAGAACAATACGCACAGGAGCAAATTATGTGTAGTCACAATAACCAGAAGAAACGGACTGGTAAAAATTAAACTAGTCGAGTTTTATCTGACGAATGCTTCTTTTGTATGTATTCATATCGTATTTTATTTATCTCACTTCAATAATACGCAATAAACCATTTTTCTACCTGCTTCCCCATGGAATGCGGTGCTCACTCATATCTTACGCACGGAAGGGTTGCGTTCAAGCATATTGTTGCTTGTCTCTCTTAAACCAATTGTCAGAGCAGCGATAGCTCAGTGGAGAGACCAACAGACTGCAATGCAGAGGGTCTCGGGTTCGAACCCACGTCGCGCACCTCTGACTTTCGGAAGTTATACGACTTTTCGAAATTATGTGCGTATTGATAGACAATTATCGCCTGCTCCGTGCCTCGGAGAGCACGTTAAGCCGTCGGTCCCGACTGCCATGAACATCTATGGCAGTCGTTATTGGGGAAGTCGACACAAAAGATCCCACTGGGTCGAAGTGTCGCCGGTCTGTACTGACTGGCCCCCACACAAGATAAGATAAGATAAGATAAACCAATTGTCATAGAATCGAGTTTTTGGTATCATTATTTAGGTAAACTTACCATCTGTGAGACACGTGCATAAAAGAGGTAGTTTTCAGGGATGTTTTTTGTAATAACCTTGAAAAACTAAAAAAACAATGTTAATTTTGACGTAAAGTTGATCTTTTAGCATTTATTTTAAAATGATACAGCAATTATTAAAATTATTTGAGTTAATTATCTTTTCGTTATGGGAAGTTTTTGTTTTACGATAATCGGACATTAAATTCCAAAGTTACATAACTTTTAGTATGGACGCTACGAAAAAGTCAATCAAAATACAAAAATGGCTGCCATTCCACAGAGGCCGTTGGGTTTAGACCCCACCTGTAGAATGATTTTAGTGATAAAATAGAGCAAACTATCACCCCCTAAAGTTTATACAGTCCGAACCCAGACATATTGTATATCAGTATTCTATCTTTATACAAACGGTCGGAATGTGAGTCATACTTACGCGCCACGGGGTCGGTATACACTCGGTACACAACGGTCGCAGTGATGATAGTTTTGTAAGCAGTAAGCGTGCGATTTGTGAATATTTTATTGAAATACATACAAGTACTTACATAATAATAATGGCAAAGTGCAATTGCAAATAAAAGCATTTTTAATTAAACTTTTATCCGAATGCGGATTTTTACTAAATTTAACAATAAAACTTTTCGTATGACTCGATGCGCAAATATTTTCAGTCTAAAATTTATAAGGATGTTTTTATTAAATCTACTAATCCAAAAACACAACATGATTTTTATTGAACACTTCCTATTTCATTCACAACGAATTTCATTATTTAAAATAAATAGTATAATATTTACAATAACTAAGCTAGAAAGAAACTTAAGTAGGTAGATGAAATTAAAATACTGTAGGCGAGCAGCACTCGCGTTTTACGCACCGCTCGGCTGTAGGTAATTATTTCAAGGACCGGGTCGAGTTACAATACTGGTAGATAACATTACCATGGTAAGGCGATCGCCGATCACTTAAACCATTACACCATCCGTGTAGTAATTTACAACGAAGTAATGATAACTCATGTATGTTGAAGACCATTATCGTAGTCTCCTCGTGACCATACCTGCTAAAAAGGAGCGAAAACGTCACAAAAGTGTAAATTTGAATAGTTTAATAATATAAAGTAGGTAGAGAAAATCTTATACCTACGATTATTTAATGCTAGAAATTTCTAAGATACGATTCTCGATGATAGATACATTTTTGCAACAATCACAATAATTTCTTCTTTAGCAAATAATTCTGTGCTGATTTTAAAACGATCGCCTACAGCGACTGTGAAAATACTTCTTGATAGTTACGAGACATTAGCGTATATAGAAATCTGAAAACTTACTTCTTGTGGTGTTGTTTGTAGATTGTATGTAGTTTATAGCTATTTAAAAGCTAGGTTGGTAAACTGGAGAGGATAAGCCTGGATACGCCAGTATTTCGAAACCTATTTTTACGGTCGGATACAGTTATAGACAGTCGAAAAATGGAGTTGGTGAGATTTTATTATTATTTTATTATTTTCTGTAAATTAGTAAATTATAGTTTGTGCGAGTTTCTCAAGATCTGTTAATAGAGATTAATGGTCTTACAATTAGAACTCTTTTTAATCCTTTGACATGTCATATACCGTCAAAACCCATCAAAACCGTAGTCAAAATATTTGTATAAATAGGTATGTATAAATTGACATGTCGATTCGTGATATGGAATAATTTATTAATAAAATGGAATACTAACCGACGTGGCACTAGCAACGTGCATATAGTTACATATCAGAGTGTACGTAGCAACTCCTTCAAATCATCAATGTTAAATTTGCATTCAGCTACAAAAGAACAAATTTTAGAATTTTTGGGCTCATTTGATACGGTGCTAACAGACTGTGATGGTGAGGCAAACCATGCTTTTATTTAACTTTATTTCAGGATACCTGGTTTATACTTAATTACTTATAGAGATGATAACTGATGATGATAGCTTTTTATATGAGTAGTGGCCTTATCCTTTTTAATAAGGATAGTTAATCAATAATACTTATATGATGTCAAATAAGTAAACCATTACGTTTCATTATTTTAAGTTAGCGCTACATTTTGGTATGATTATATTTTATATAATATGTCGGTACTAGTATTTAACCGACAAATAATAAAGTTTATGTTGATATAACGTCGGAACATGCTGCGGGCACCACAACCATCACCAGTGTTGATATAAATTTCAAATAATTTATTTAATCTACTAGATTTCTATACTTGCTGAGCACCAAAATTAATAATATAGACCTTTTGGATAATTCTATCAATTTACAGCACACACATTATTTGTAACGTATATGGAAATACAATTCCTATTTACAAGAATCTTATATTATCACATTTGAATGTTCTAAATATGATAGCATTACATTGCATGCGAGTACGGCATAGTGATTACATTATATTTTTATGAATAAAACGAGTACGATCCTTAGAGTGGCTTGAAGCCCTTCCTATTTATCGATCTTGTTGCTCTAAATAAATGTTGAATAATCTGATTTGGGTTTGTTAACTGGATTAAACTGATAATGGTAATAATATGGATAGAAAAGGGCACAAAGCGCTTCCTTGAAGTACCGCAATATTATGACATATATTTTTAGAAAACAGCTTTGTGTTAATGGTACCTATGTAATTTGTCAAATGTGTTATTTATTAGCGTCAAACAGATGATGAGCAAATCGAAACTTACTTGTAATGGGAGGTTACTGTGGTTCAGCAACTCTTGCAATAAGTCTTATTTAAATAAGAATACAATATTCTTAAAGGTTACTTTAGCATTTGCGAATTTTACGGTATACTTGGCCAGGTATTACTCTCCTAAATGATACGCATCTTGAACATAGTAGAAAATATAATTATTGTTAATTTAAAAGTTTAATATGTCAACACGCGACAACATGCTAAATTAGATGTTGTAAAGTTACTAATTCCTAAAATATGTCTGATGTGTTTCTTTATGTTGTAGGAGTGTTATGGAAGTATGATAAAGCTCTCCCTGGGTCAGCAGATACAATGAATCATTTTCGAAAACTGGGCAAGAGAATATTCTTTGTAACTAACAACTCAACTAAAGTTCGCAATGAATATGCTATTAAAGCTCAGAAGTTGGGTTTTATAGCATCCGAGGTATATTTTAATTAAATCTAGCTTTGGCTTTCAAATTCGACTTAATATAAACATTATAAAAGAAACAGCACAATATAAAATTAATAGCAATCCAGCCCGGCTTTGCACGGGTAGTACAAAACATTAAGAAATTATACACCTATCCACTTCCTCACGAATCACTCTGTCTATTGGTGAAAACCGCATGAAAATCCTTTCTGTACTTTTTGAGTTTATCACGAACAGACAGAGGCGGCGGGCGACTTTGTTTTATAATATATAGTGATACACATAACATCTTGCGCTAGTATCACCACGGTTATGTTATCTAACAGTATTCTATCTTCATATAAACGATCGGAACGCGAGTCATACCTACGCGCCACGAGGCCGGTATGCACTCTGTTCGCAACCAGTCGCGAATGCGCTGCAACGATGAACGGACGGTGTGATGGTTTTGTAAGCAGTAAGCGTGCGACTTGTTAATATTTGATTTAAATAAGTACAAGTACTTACATAGGTACTTAATAATTATGGCAAAGTACAACTGTAAACAAAAGTATTTTTAATTAAAGTTTTTATCCGAATACGTATATTTTTACCCGACTGCGTCAGAAGGAGGGTAATGTTTTTCGAGCGTATGTATGTATTTTATACTACTTATTAAAGGACATCATTCATTTCGTACCCAAAAACAAAAGTGCAGGCCAGAAAAAAAAAATGTTAGATACTTATAGGAAATAGCATTCTTAACATTTTTTATACTACTGCAAAGCCATATGTTTAACCCTCCGATTACTACATTAGTTTGAAGATACCAAAATCATTATTGTTTTATACGAAATTAAAATTCTGTAATCAAAAAGTATATTGTATTTTTATACGAAATAACGTCCTAAACATGGAAAGCTAATGTTTAAGCCTCCGGCTGCTACCTGGGTAGGAAATTGCAAAAATCAATATGAGTTGCAATTACAAAAACGTAAAAAGCATGCATGCAAAAAGAAAGCTTTGTATGTTTTCTATTTTAAGTTTAAGTTTAGTTATTCATCGTTTACGTAGATATAGATATAATAAGGTGACAAATAAAACAAAAATAAACATAAAATGTCTTTATTATTAGATAGGTTGCTTTACATTTCAATAGACCTTATTATAATGCTTTCTAAGCCAGCTGCAGGTGGTCTTATACGAGCCTCGTGTCTAGCAAAACTCAAGTACCAAACCAAACACATTGTATGAGAACAACAAACAACGGTTCGTTTTCCTATATTGCAAGTGCAATAATAATGCGCTATGGCTGCCCTACCACTTGAACCTCTATGCCAACCAATATACACATAATATACCCTAGCCCTTACATGTCGAGACTGAATTCGCCCCCTTACCAATACAATATTTTCAACTAGTTCTCTAATATGTTCAGTTAGTTCGCTTATTTCTATAATAAATTCTCCATTTGGGTTTAAATGTTCGCCATAGTAGCTTTTTGCTTGTTTTAACTGGTATACACCTAAGCTAAATAATATTAAGTCTTCTTCAGTGAGCCTTGGGAAATCTTGGAGCTCAGGTACATCAGCCGGCAATAGACGAAATTGTACTCGCCTTCTATTATAATTATGTCTTATGACTATATCCGCAAGTGAGTTTGGCAGCGACAATCCTTCATTAAATGATAGATAAAAAGGTTTGTGCGTGAATGTTGTCTTCTATTACCCCGTGATAGGCATTTAATAGGGCAGCCGCTATCTATTTTAAAATAATCGAACATATAATACAAAGAACGATTTACAATGATATTCCGCAGAAGCCGAAAATCCCTTTTAAAACGGCCGTTTACAACCTCGACGACCCATCGGCAAATAGTGACTAGACGAGATTTATTAGCCTGGTCTGTCGTCAATTGTGCTTTATTTGGATGTTTTGATTCTGGCATGTGTACTGAGTAACCATGCTGTTGCATTGGTACAACCGCGTCTCTAAAACCACGGTCTAAAATAAAAACATCACCACTTCTGTAAAACCAATGAAAAACGCCGTCACTGTTGTTTGCTTCACTATGTATTATATTTTTCATTATTTGAGCGTCAGATGTCGAAGCATCATGAGAACCTGACACTTCAATTATATATCCATCACAGCATACCAATAGGAATGGCTTTATAAGATTTCTATACTTATGATTACTGTAAGATATTCTTTGGAAAAAGTAATTAGAACTCTTTTGAATAATAATAAATAATAAAAACTTTATTAGCACATAAAACATAGTACAGTTAATCTATCTTAAACAAATAAAAAATGTACATAATATTTAATTCACAATTTAAAGATAGAGTGTACGATGGTGTCTGAACTAGTATAAACTGTGTGACAGACACCAACACCCTCCCAAATTCGCGTTTTTATATTTAAGACATTGTACAATTTAATTTAAGGTCGGTTTTATCACAATAAATACAACAGCATAAATTTTAATTTTAGAGACCATTTAAAGTTAATTTAAAGCATGCAATTACACAATTACAGTGTTTTGTGTATGTGTGTGTGTGCGCGTGTGTGTGTGTGTGTGTGTGTGTGTGTGTGTGTGTGTGTGTGTGTGTGTTTGTGTGTGTGTGTGTGCGTGTGTGTATGCGCGTGTGTGCCTGCAGAGAAGTTGCTAACTTAGATTTCGTTTACAAGAAGTTTTTCCGTTAATTGATAAGTTAACGATTTTAGTTCTTCTACTAGGACTTTTTTACATTCATGTCTAGGTAGGGGAAATATGTTAATTTTTTTATTAATTTTGTTGTACAGGCGACAACTAAGACTTTTAAAGTGACGGCCCGCTAAGGATGTTTTGATCTTAGATACAGTGCACACGTGATAGTTACTACGACGCCTGTTTACTAGGGAACGATCATAGGGGAGTAAACAGTGCTTTCGTAGAATAACTTGAAGTACATAAAGCTGCCGGACAGTTAGAACAGAAATGTCTTTGTATACCTGTGTTGTGGAGTAGCGAAAGGGTTTATTTAGTAATACCTTCAGGACAGCCCGCTGGGCTCTTTCCAGGCGAATCATAAAGGTCTTATATGTGCCTCCCCAAACTACTATACAGTACGTTAAAAGAGACTGTACCAACGCCAAGTAAATGGTATTCAAGAGAGGCATGTCAATAACTTGTCTAAGTTTTTTCAGGGGAAATATCAATTTGCGTATACGAGCTGTTGTCAAGGTTATGTGCTTGTCCCAGCTAAGAGTACAATCTATTTGTACTCCCAGGTACCTAACATCTGATGCTCTTTGTATGAATGGGCACAGACAGGGGCCAGAAGGTATAGATTGGCAGTTATGAGCTTTGATATTTATTATTTTTGGCTGAGATGCAGAGTTAGCTGAAAAAGTAATGAACTTAGTTTTAGATACATTTAATGTGAGTAAATTAGTGTTAAGCCAAGACGTTACAATATTAAGCGCAGTTTCAGCAGACTGAGTTGCGCTGCTCCAAGACTGTCCACTTATTAAAAGTACTGTATCATCTGCATAGGCAAGTATTTTGCAGTTTGGAATAGAGAGTTTACAAAGATTATTTACATAAATCAGAAAGAGCGTCGGGCCAAGTACACTTCCTTGTGGCACACCAAAAGTTAGCTCATCATCGTCACTAACGTAGTTTTGCACTTTAACTCTTTGGCTACGGTTAGTAAGATAGTCGCAGAATATTTTGAGAGAAACGTCTCTTACACCCAAAGCCTCCAATCTTTGCAAAAGGATGTGTGTAGAGACCGTATCAAAAGCCTTGGCTAAATCTAAAAAAATACCTATAGTTTTGGTTCTGCTGTCTATATTTTCGACAATTGAGTTCGTCAAATCTAATACTGCATCTTCCGTCGATTTACATTTTCTAAAACCGTATTGATTTGATGCAAGAGCGTTATTGTGTTCAAGATAGTTCAATAATCTTTTATTCAGAACTTTTTCCAAAATTTTAGATAGGGTACTTAAAATAGATATTGGCCTATAGTTTTCGATACGGTCCCTAGCACCACCCTTGTAAATTGGGAGTACAAGAGCCCTCTTAAAAACATTTGGAAACACTCCATTGGCCAAACAGAGGCTGCAGATGTGAGTAATTACTGGAATCAGGATATGTCGGGCAGATTTTATAACAGACATTGGTATCTCGTCGTAGCCAGGAGCACAATTACTTTTTAGACCTGAAATAATTGTATCAATTTCTACAATATCTGTATCCAACATAACTAGGGAATTACCTTGCAATTTAATCAAACTATTCAGTTGAAAGTTATGTTGTATATGGTTTTGATTTTGTTGTATATTCCGGGCTAGGTTGGCACCAACATTGGCAAAGTAATTGTTAATGTAATTAACGGAGGATAAAGGGTCGCTACACATGTTCAAAAGGTCTCCTGCAGCATTTTCTGATTTGTTATTCAAGTAACTAATTGATTTGATGATATTCCAAGTAGCCCTTGGATCACCCTTGGCCTTCAGAAGTTCACATTTGTCAAATTTACGCTTTACCTCTTTGAGTAAGTTATTACAAAAGTTACGGTATCGAGTGTAAGTCAATTTGGCTATGGTGTTATGAGGGTCTTGTTTGGAGTTTTTATGCAATTTGTCTCTATTTCGTATACATCTTAAGAGGCCCGGTGTGACCCAAGGTTTAATTATCCTTTTCCGGTATGGTATTTTCTTAAGAGTGCTGTGTTGTTTTACCGCGCTTGATAATGTAGAGACTAGAAGTTCTGCACTGTGATTGGGATCGCTGTTACTTAAAATATGGGATAAGTCCGTTTTTTCTAAGCAGCTAATTAAATTTGGTAGATCAATATGCCTTTTGTAGTTTCTAGGCTTTTCAGTAAGGGAAACAGTGTCGATACATAGTAGAACTGGGGCGTGATCCGTAATATATGAATCAAAAACCAAAGTAGTAGAGCTCTTATTGGTTTTTAATAAAACATGATCAAGACATCTGTCAAGGCGCGTGGGAAAAAGGTGAGCCGGTAGGAGACCATGATAAGCAGTAAGATTTAAGTAATCTTCACATTTTGTGTCAGTACTGTTGGCATTAATGTTTATAATAACTTTAAGCGATTCCACTGATGCCGCAAATTCATTTAAATTATTCATTTGTGTAATAGTATAAAATGCAATGGTACAGTTTAATTAATCTAGTTATTAGTTTAGACCTTATGAGACAATAACATAAACAAGTACTGGGTGAGCTTAAAAATACCAACATTATGGATATGATATGTAATTTGATAGGCAGGTTATATTCAGAGTTGTTATTGTGTGGTTTGTGAAATACATTGTATATGGATGTGTAAATATCTGTGAGAGTAACTTTGTTTCTGTAACTGTATGTAAAAAAGACAAATTATTGAATTACAAACTAGAAATATAAAAAAGTAA
Organism: Catocala nupta; assembly: GCA_963675205.1. Lineage (NCBI taxonomy): Eukaryota > Metazoa > Arthropoda > Insecta > Lepidoptera > Erebidae > Catocala > Catocala nupta. The sequence goes on from OY776095.1 coordinate 16,620,923, forward strand.
GAGTTGCATAAGATAAGAAGTTTGGAATTAGTCAGCAATAACATGTTTAATATCTGGCATGCATAAAAGAGATTCGCAACTTTTAAAGTTAGTCACATTTGCGTTTTGAGTTTGGCTAAGTCTGCTTCAGAGTTGATAATTACATGCGGTTGGCCTTCTAGTTTGCGTAAGAAAACTTTGCCGTTGGAAGTCCAGCAAAAATTATAATTATTTATTTTTGCATAATCTCTAGCTAAGTAAAACAGTTTTTTTGCTTTAACTGTCAAATTTTCAGAGAAATAGACTGGTTGCTTGGTTCCTTCTATTTTCATGTGGGTGGTATTGAATTTATTTTCCTTGTTGGTTAAGTTGTGCTTTTTCACCGCCTTTAACAGATTCTCTTTTACTAAAACGCTGGAAAATTCTACAATTATAGGCTTGTTCGATTCAGATTTCTTATTTATGCGAAAAACATCTCGTATATCAGACTTAAGAAGTGGAATATTTAGAGCTTTTCCGGAGTTTACGATAAGTGCTGATAGATCCTCCTTAGTTTCTTTCAGCTTCTGGGGGACGTTTCTTACTTCCACACTTGCCGTTTTCAGCTGACGCTCTAGCGTTTCCACTTTATATTCTAAGTTGGTAATATAGCTATAGTTGAGTTTCCTCTCATTCTCAAGTGCATTCATCCTTTTCAGGATCTCATCATATTTTGACGATATAAAGTCCACAGTATCACGAATGCCTTCGTTTTGTTTAGCTATTGAGGCAATGCTTTCATGCAAACAAGTAAATTTTTTATTTTGTTCGTTCTTAAAATCATTAAACATTTGCATAAATTCCTGTTTAAAGACGCTTATATCATCTTCCCTCTTACGCTTCGGGCGTCTTGTTACGTTAAGCTTGGACGTATCAATATCACATTCCGTCGAAGCACTGTTCGGTTCTGAGTCGTCAATGTCAAGTTGCGACGGCGACTAGATTTTAGGCGGTGTGCGTTTCAATGGCATGTTGTTTACAAACACGTCGTCAGCGCACTAACTAAACGTCGCTTCGGAAAGTACACCGCTACCAGGACACAAGCGCGATAAGAAGTTGTTATTAGCGTACCTCCCAGTTGTCCTTGATGGTTGTAGCGGCCGCTGTTGTAGAAGTGTGCGTGCGCGCAGCGATTGGCGAGGGAACGTCACCACCCCTTCTTGTAGGCGGCAGTAGTAGTGGGCGTCGACTTTGGCTGACAGCTAGGGGGCTGGTAATGATCACTGCGATGCGTAGTAGCGTGAATAAGTATAGATCTCCTGGTAGTTTATGCGCTCCTATTTTTTAAACTGATTTTATATGTAACTTTTATTTCAAATTTAAAAATAATTTATTATAACTATTAGTGCAAATACGTCTGAACGCCTCAGAGGTCCGGGGGGGAGAGCCAGAATATAAATGTATGTGCCGTCACTAATTGTTCTTGGTTTCCTTTCTTCAACGGCGCTGTTTGGATTACCAAAGAGATGTTCTGGCACAGTTAGATTTCTTCGAGCTACGTCTTCTCTGCTTAGATGGTCAAAGCCCAATGCCTCGGGTCAAAATCTTGCATTAGTGCAGTCCGACCAGTGTTGAGTAAGCGGGCGAAAGAAGACTCGCTTATTTTAAATATTGATGCCAACCTAGCGTTAGAATCTCCTGTCCGTAATTTTACCAGTACAGCTACCAATATTACATTTTTGTTACTCCTATTATTAAGGCTTGGAAGATTAGTTTGTAAATCAGTAAATGGTCATGTGTAAGGCTAACCCAGGTACGAAACTCGTTCGGTCTTATCAATTGGTATTGTTCAAAGTTTAAAACATCTGTAGTGACATGCGCTTGTAATAGAGACAAAGCTCTTACAATCTTATCAGCTTTAAATACGGTAATATTGTTTTGCTGTACGGCCAATGTGTGCCATAAGTCTTGCTGTAAATGTTCATTACAGACACGACTGTTTTCACATATAAGTAAATTATATCGACACAACATCCGCAAAACAATGTCATCTGGGATATCTTGTAGCGTTATCGCAATGTTGGAAAACACAACTGCGCCTAGTGTCCGGTGTTCGCACATACCCAGGCAAATTAATCTGAGCTGGTTCTTCACCTGCTACCGGTTCCATCTGAGGAACACCAGCATCATCATCTTTTTGGCGTGTTTCCCGTATATTTCTATGGTATGTTCTTTCTGCCCTTTGCCAACAAGGTCGACAAATAAAATCTGTTGGCGGGAGCTGTAAAATAAAACAGATTTGTTTCTTACTCGTGTCGTTCCACTTGCTCCTACCGAGCATTATATTATACTATGCTTTATTTTAGATTTTGACATGGTCAGATGTTGACTTCCCTATAACATTATAAACGTATTTTCTATGACGAATTGTAATTATTGTTATAATAAAAACACTGCGAGAACTGGAAACCTTATCAATTAAGACAGTGTACGTATTATTACATCCAATGAGCTAGTAAAATGTAAGACAAAACTAGATATCAAAACATAATAACTGATGGTAGATATTCAATTCAACGCGCTATTAATAAATAAGACGAGATAGAAGTAGGACCCATAACCTCAAACATTACATACCTGTAGCTCCAATATTTCTTGAATAATAATCTACGCTATATCAATGTGTAGTTCTTCTCGAGAAGCCCAAGTTTACAACAGACTCACGACACCGAATACACAGAAAGTCAGTCATTTGAAATATTGTTAAATAAACACAACACAATCACGCATACGTTTGTAATAAGCCGTCCGATGTAACAGGAGTTGCATGGATAACTATTTAACTAAATATTTAAAACAGTGAAAAGCGATTAGTGTTCGTCGCGCAGGGAGAGGGGAGTACGGGACGTGAGCGGGCAGGAGGCCGGGCGATGGGTGCTTGTGCACACACACATAACAATAGCAGGTAGCTGGGTTGTTTATGATTACTAACTAAAGTAAATAAATGTGTGTCTATTAGACAAACGTTGTACGTAAAAATAATTATTTTTGTATTTTTAATCACATGTAGCAGTTGTAGGGTTAAACTTAGAGGTTCGCTGTAATAGAAAAAAATGCTTAGTGACATATTTTCTACAAAACCGCAGTATTTTTTTTTCTGGTCGGCTATTTTACTTTTGGGTACAGAATGTTCGAAGCTTGAATGATGTCCTTTAACAATAAACCTTTTCGTATGTCTCAGTCGAGGCGCAAATATGTTTCAGCCTCAAACATATAAGGTTGTTTTTTTATTAAATCTACTAATCAAAAAACATAACATGATTTTTATTGAACATATCCTATTTCATTCACATTAATTACATTTTTTTTTTAATAAATAATATAATATTTACAATGACTAAACTAGAAACAAACTCAAGTAGGTAGATGAAATTAAAATACTGTAGGTGTAGGTAATTTTTTCAAGGACAGAGCCGAGTTACAATACTGTTAGATAACATTACCGTGGTATCACGATGAACTAAACAGATAATTTTATAAACATATCTAGTTTTTATTATTGAAAGTCTTATTCATAAAATCTTACGAAAAGCTTTTATCGTCGTTATAAGAGAAGAAAGGAAGGATTGTTTTATGTATATATCATGTTACATATATAATCTACATTGAAGATCTTAAAACTGTTACAGGAAGAAGTTATTTGTACTTCATACTTAGTAGCTCATTACTTAAAAGGTATTGAATTTTCAAAAAAAGTTTATATAATGGGCTCCAAGAGCATTGGTAATGAATTAGAGGCTGTTGGTATTAGACACATTGGTACAGGAGTAAGTATTATTCACTATATAATTATTTATTATATATACCAGTAAGTTATTGTATATTATAAGTTATACAATAATATCTACACTCTACAATGTGTTATTGTTATACTTGATCAAGCGAAATATGCAGATATTAGATAAAATATTATCGATAAAAACCGGGAAAAAAAATTGTTATGGTACTAATTTCAAAAATCCAGGCACAAAATTTTTGTAAATGTATATCTATTCTTTCAGTTTTTATTTTTTTTCTCTTTATGTGGTGTAACGTGTGTCTAACGGTGTATTTTCTTTAAAGTGGTCTCATTTGAAAGCTAGAAAGTTTAACTAGGTTATAAGATAAAAAATAACTAAAAAAATCAAAGGGAAAGTAAGTTAAAAAAATACATTAATTATTTATTTAAAAAAATGAATTTTTTTTTAGATTTCTGTCTGTAACTTTAATACTGGGACATTGAGGTGTACTTTTTCGAATGTTTTATTAAATTTAATGAGTTTATCTACAAATTCTCAAAAACAATGATGGTTCTATCTCTTTTCGTTATTGTGATATTTACCATTTAAATGAAGTACTCGCATTCATGTACAAAAATCGAGAATTATCTAGTCTGACGTATAACTTAAAAAAATATGAAATAAAACAAAAAAGCAGTAAAATCGTTTAGATTATTAAATTTTCAAAATAACCACCATCTTCTTCTAAGCATACAGTTGCACGTAGAGCCACACTGCGCGTAGTTCTTCTTAGCTCGTCGCGATTTTCTCTAATTTTACTAGCCGCTGCCATTATTCTTTGTAACAGATCTTCCCTTGTTGCAATTGGAGTATTGTAAACCAGCTGCTTCATGTGACCCCACAAATAAAAATCTAAGGGAGTCATGCCCGGGCTTCGTGCCGGCCACGCCACTGGTCCACCTCGTCCAATCCATTTTTCTGCGTATGTTGAGTTTAGACACTCATGCACTTCTCTGCTGAAGTGAGCTGGAGCGCCGTCATGTTGAAACCATATTCTGCTCCTTGTTTGTAAATCAACATCGTACATCAGGCGTGGTAATTCTTCTTGTAAGAATGTTAGATAGTCTGAGCCTGCCAACCTCGATGGAAGAATAAATGGCCCGATCAAATAATCTCCAATAATTCCAGCCCAAACGTTAATTGAAAATTCAACTTGAAATGACGCCGGCCGGACTGCTAACGGATTTTCATCCTTTGGCATCCACAAGTGCAGGTAGCGGAAAGGAGTATGGGCATTGAAATATGAAGCTTGGTTTCAAGTGTTCCTATAGGTGTCCATTCATGAAACATACCTCGTTTTGTAGGGCTTATAATGCTGATTCAAATAAAATAAATATAATATCTCTACTTCGACGGGTTTATGTACAAAAGACTTAAGAATTTTATTGAATTAGGTTATATTTTATAATTGGCAACTGTACATATTTTTCATGTTTCTCGAGTTTTTTACTTGAGTTTGATGTAATTAATCATTTTCTAAATTAATAACCATAAATAAGGCAATGTGTATGTGATTATCTATTGTGGATTGATGTTAATAGCTTTCCCCGGTTTGTACATTTAACTTACACGTAATTATAATAGAAAATAATTGAATCCAAAAGTAAGCAAAGTAAGCAATTGAATATATTCTACATCCTTTCTTTATTCTCATTTCGGCAGAGCCGTCTACTTTTAGGATATATGATAAAGGTGCTATTCAGGTGCTCGATAAATAAAATACAAACAGTAAGATTGAAATATCTTTAATGGTTGATGATTAGAATAGTTTTTATATAATGGCATCATATTCCGTAATACATATACATTATAATAGATATAAAAAGCAATATATGTGTACCTGCTAATGATCATATGTAATTTCATTAAATATGTCATCCAAGAATCTAGCTGGGGCAGATATATTAATTATATCGACCCCAAGCTAGATAACAAGTGACTGCCATAACCTGAGCACAGTATTCTACTGTTCTGTTCCCAATAAGACAGCTGCAGCAATAACCAGAACACGGGGCTCGACTCAACGTACAGGTAGTAGACAAACGAAAACACTAAAGATCACAAAAACACAAACTGACGAACTCAAGAGCACGAAAGCCGGTAAAGTGAAAAATAAACAATTTGCAAGTGGCAGACTGACAGTTTCAGTGTTTCCAGTTAAAATACGATTTTCAATCATATTGGAAATCGATAATCGTTATTATAAAAACAAAATATCATGCATATTACTCGTAACTTAAAAAACTATTTATATCGTCTGTTTTAAAAAGAACACAAACTTATATTTTTGAAATAATTTAACATTAATGATTTGTCTAACAATATGATAGCTGTTTTTAAAATCAAGTCCATTAAATCAGATATATTTATAAATCGAATATAAACGTTGTTTTTAATTTCTGGCAACTACGCCTGAATAACAAATGGCAGCTAAGTTACTAGGTACCGGATGTAATTAAAATACTTATATTATATATCTTTTTATTCCGTCGAAGTTATGTTGTAATGATTTAGAAAGAAATATGATAATTTAAAAACTTGATGTTTGATATTAATTTGTTCGATGGAGGGCCCGGCGAAACCCGAAACGATAAATGGCCATACTCCTTTGTGATTCCATTTCGGTTAAAATTTGATTCGTCCATCCACAAAACAAGGTCACAAAAATTGCAGACTAAACGTCTTTGCCGCAATAGCCATGAACAAAAAACAGCTCTGGCGTTGTAATCTGGCTCATGCTGGTGTTGCACTTTTCGAAAATGGAAGGGGTATAAACTTTCCTTTTTCAAAATCTTCCACACTTTGAAGTGAGAAATCCCCAACTAAAGCGCGATTCGTCTAGTACTAGCTGTGGGATCTTGATATATCAAACGCAACACTTGTTCTTCCATGTCCACTGATACATTGGGAGCACGTTCAAGAGGTGGGCGTCGTAGTCCATTCTCACTTAACTCTCGATGCACTGTTATGAAAACTCTGTAGTCAACGGCAGGTCTTGTCGGGAATCGCTGGTGATACTCTCGAGCAGCAGCGCGAGCATTGCCATCGCAGAACCCATAAACGAAATGTATGTCAGCTATTTCACGAGCAGACAAGGCGTCTATAGTAGACGGCATGACGAAAAGAAATTGTGAGTGCAAACAACGTGTACGTTAGCACAAGAACTGTTGCATACTGAACTGTTCGTTTTAAAAAAAGCTTTTGAGAACCGAGACCCGATGATCATTCAAACGACAACTTCGACAATACACTCTCTCCCTCACTTATTCTGGCCGAAATGTAGCTATCTCTTTCGATCGTTTACTATTATTGTTATGCGCATAGGTATAGATAAGATAAAAGAGTCCAAACAAATTGCATTGACGTCGACTATTTTGGCGGTGAATATCACAACAAAGAAAAGAGATAGACCCATTATTGTTTTTAAATTTAATAAAACATTCTCAAGAAGTACACCTCAATGTCCCAGTTTCAAAGCTTCAGATCGAAATAAAAATAAAACCTTTTTTTTTTTAATAGTTAATGTGTTTTTTTAAACTTACTTTTCCTTTGATTGTTTTAGTTATTTTTATCTTATAACCTAGTTAAACTTTCTAGCTTTCAAATGAGACCACTTTGAAGAAAATACACCGTTTACATAAAGAGAAAAAAAAATAAAACTGAAAGATTAGATTTACATTTAAAAAAATTTAAAGTGCCTGGGTTTTTGAAATTAGTCCCATAACAATTTTTCTTGGTTTTTTATCGATAATATTTTGTCTAATATCCGCATATTTCGTTTGATCAAGTATAACAATAACACATTGTATAGGCAGTATTAACGTATTAACTTGTACCATTTTTCCAACATTTAAGCATTGTAACAGTAACAATAACAGTAAATATAGCTTACAAATTACAATATTATTGCGACAGACTGGTGGTTATATATCTACCCCACCTTTGTTGAACAGGAGGATGAGCAATTTATTATGTTATAGCGAAGATACTTTTGGTATCGTCATATGATAGTGTCTGTAGCCAGCCCGTAAGTGTGAGTTTAAGTTTATACCTCGTTAAATGATAAATGACTAGTAGACGATTGATTTGGTTGTATAGATGAGAACTTGAATCATTGAATTGGCGTTTCGCCAGTGTCGTTCGACATTTTACTAGATTACAAACTGGGGGACCTTTGCGTCTGTTTACGTCTTTGTCGTCAAAAGGAAGCAATGAGTGGCGGAGCAGCGTAGCGGAGCGCGTAGTATATAGATTTGGCGTAGAGTGAGGCATTATGACATGACATGAGTAGAGCAAGGTGGTTGGAAAATCTCTGCGTTTAAATTGCATAACTTTCAAGATTGCCCTTGGAGCTCGTTCCACTTGAATTAATTGGGTTTGGCAGGTTCTTCACCGAGCGTATATGTAGTAACTAATAACCGAGACACACCGACTTCGATAAACAAGGGACAAGGTATCGCAGTCGGCCGAGTGCCGGCGGTCTCTGAAAATATGACATTAGTTGAGAATACGTCCAATTACTGAAAGATGTGCCCTTGAGTGATTTGCAAAACATGTGGTTTTAAAACGATGGTTGTCCAGCTCACTGTGCTGGTCCTGTGCGAGAATACTTACTTAAACCAAGTATCCAGAGCGGCAACTTGGTCTTATATTATGGCCAACCCGTTCACCCGATCTAAATCCCTTGGACTTCTTCTATTAGGGTTGCCTCAAGGACAGGGTCTACTAAAAACCCATTGCAACGTTAGACGCCAAAAAATTATTCAGGCTGCGAATCACATAAATAGAAGAAGGTATGCACGAAAAATAAAACGATCGATTTTAAGGCGATGTCGTGCCTGTATTACTGCCAATGGCAAACAGTTCGAACATTTATTGTGATTTTAATAATATAGTGAATTAATAAAATAAATGAATTCAATATTCGTATCATTTATTTTGATTTAGTAACAGAAACAAAAAACCTACTTGAGTACATAGTAAAAGTGATGAATCAACACTAACAATTTACGAAATTTGGTTGTTGTTCTGAAATAGTGAAATAGTACTTGTGCATATTTTTGTGGCTAGTTTGCCTAGAATATTATACCATTTTAGAGTCGTAGTTAGATGCGCCAATTATAAAAATATGTGCTTTTGTAGTGTCAATACTTTTTCTTTCATCACGTTGAGTGAAAGTGAACGTAAGTCAAAACCTTACGTAATTTAAGAAAAATAATCAAATTTTGGTTAATTTTTGTGTAAAAGCTACAGGCATTCTGGGATTTTTAATGAGTGTGATAGATAGCAGTGCTACTTACGTTGCCAATATAAAAAAACAACACTGAAGTATTTGTAAAATTGTAGTAATGGTACTTAAAATATAATAAGGAGGCGTGTCCATTTTTTAAGAATTTTGCTTTTATTTTCGTAGTGAAAGAAAAAATCAAGTTAGAATATTCTTTTTTTTTCTCGTTTAGTCATGAGTACTACTGTTTGGTGCCCGCTTATCATTGAATTTTGGGACACGTTGTATATACATAATGTATCTATATACACGTCTATATTATGTCCACGAAGGAATTGCCTGGTCTATAGCATTATAATTATACGCACATTTTGCCAAATATGCTTTTAAGTTCAACAAGAACAAAGGGCGAGTCAATAGCCGCCAACGTGGCACATTTTTAGAGTCTGTGTTGCTTATAAGATTTTCTTTATAGCAAAATTCAATAACGATCTGCCCGACCGGCGAATCGAATCCACGTTGGGCCATAAACATTAGCACAAACTTATTCCACTAAAGAGACTACCAGTATAATATTTTCTATAGGCATTAATATTAAAATAAAAACATTTTGCAGCCTGATCCTATGACACCAGATTATATGTCAATGAAGGTGTCACAGTTAGACCCTGAAGTTGGCGCTGTGGTGGTGAGTTTTGACGAACATGTCAATTACCTCAAGTTAATGAAAGTCGCTTCCTATTTAGCATTGGAAAAGTGCTTGTTTATCGGCACAAATACAGATGAAACCTATCCTGTGAGTGGAACTATAGTTATGCCTGCTGCTGGGGCATTCATTAGAGCCATAGAATTCTGTTCTAAGAAAAAGGCGTTCGTGGTTGGCAAGCCATTTGAGTATACAAGAAAGTATCTTGGAACCTATGGTTTAAATCCAGCGCGAACTTTAATGATAGGGGACAAGTTAGTATACGGCTGTTGTTTATAGTTATATAACTGACTTCAACGTAATAGAATTTAATTTTTACATAAAATACTTGAAAATCGTTTGAAATGTTTTACATTTTTCAGTTGTAGTACCGATATTGAGCTAGGCGTCCGATGTGGATTCCAAACGCTTCTCGTTCTGAGTGGTGTCACTTCTGAAAAAGAAATGAAAAAACTACGCTGTGGGAATGCCCTCCCAGTTCCTGACGTCTACTTGCCAAAACTAGGCGACCTGATGTCTCTCGTATCCTCCTAATAATGCAGTGCTACACCTTCACAACTATAATATCTAACGATAAGAACGACCACAATATCAAATGACATAATCACATCATGGTCCCGATTCAGTAAAATGATAATAGAATGGACTCAATATTAAATATATCAAGTGCCTACCTATTAGTCATATCGATGGGGAACTTAACAAATCAATATGAAATCAATAAAGAATTAATTTATATCCTAGTGTTTATTTGTTCTATATAGCTTGCAAAGGTAATAAATAAAGAGTTTATCTAGCTTTGTCGACGTAGTTCGGCATTGAATATCTTAGCTCAATGTTATCTATACTAATATATATTATAAATCTGAAGAGTTTGTTTGTTTGGTTGAACGCGCGAGCGTGGGTCGTAGCGTGATGTTATATAGCCTATAATAACCTACCTCGATAGGCTATCCACCACTAAAATAAGTTTTTAATTCGAATCAGTAGTTTCTAAGATTAGCACGTTCAACTAAACAAACAAACTCTTCAACTTTATAATATTAGTATAGATTAAGTTTAACACTTTTCAACTTTATTTATATTATCACAGTCTAAAATTAAGCACTTGTGATCTTATACTAAAACTTATGATGTTAAAACTCAACAAGTTTTACGAATGCCTTCGCAGGGGTAGCGAAGGGCGATTACTGTGCATACCGTTAAGGATTCGACGCCCGTTTTGGCAGTGTTTCGGTTAACATATAGGTACGGAGTCTGGAATTATGACGATTTGATATTATAGGCATAGTTAATGTAGACATTATTCTATTTGTAAGTATAAATATACGTATCTAAATAATTATTTATTATCGTCATGAACGAATGTGTGCAATAGTCTTTAGCATAACAATGACAGTTGTACCGACACAATACTGACTTATTGCATGTTGTCTATTTTCTGTTTTACTTTTGCTTGACAATCTTGACATTGACACATTTGACCTAGCCTAGCCCTCTGAGTCTGTAGAAAAAGGGAATGTATAAATTGACATCTCGTTTCCTGAAAATTAATAACTTGCATTTATTAATAAATATTAATCCATGTGGTAACAGTAAAGTGCTTAATAAAGTGAGATATTTATATACTTCTACCGCAATGTTTAAGTCATCCGTGTTTAACTTACAAGAAGCTAGCAAAGATCAAGTTCAAGAGTTTTTAGACTCTTTTGACACGGTTCTAACTGATTGTGATGGTGAGTTAAAACCATTTAATATTTTAAGGACAATAATTCTATATATTACATATATTTGATAGAATTTAGTCTTAAATCATTGTTTAAAATATTTTTCTAGTCTTGTAGGTTACTAATATTATATAGGGTTATCAAAATCTGTTTCCGGTAATGTAACACTGAGATTATTTCCCTCATTACAGTTATCTATAAACCAACAGCTACTCTTATCATTACTATTAAAAACGATGGAGTAGATTAGACGGATGATGAAAATTTATATATATTTTAGGCAACTTTGTCAAATGATATTTGCAAAAAATGTTTTATATTTGCCTTGGTGGTAATTTCCTTAATATAATAATATTAGCCTTATTTACAAACTGCCCTAAGCCTCTTCTCGACATGAGAACAGTAAGACCATAGTCCAACATGCTGGCCAAGTGTTGGCAGACATCATACATTTTCAAAAATATTACAGAGAGTTTTAAGATTTACAAGTCTCCTTGCAAAATTTTATTTATGTGCTTGGAAACAAAACTATGTATTCTTAACTATGGACTGTCATGGTCTCACTACAAAAAATACTTCATCCATCATTCTTAAAAGCAATTACTTCTGCATCAATATTGATAATTTATACAACATTGAATTTTACAGGAGTCCTATGGATTGACAACAATGCTATCCCTGGCTCAGCAGATACAATGAACTATTTTAGAAAGTTGGGCAAGAAGATATTTTATGTAACAAATAATTCAACTAAGATCCGTAGTGAATTTGCTAGCAAAGCTCAACAGTTAGGCTTTATAGCAAGTCCGGTAACTAAATAAATATTTATTATTACTTTTATGACAATAGTTAACAACCTTGTTCTTAGAGTATATTTCTGAAATGTGAGGTAGCTGTTTTAGGTTCTACATTATGTTTTGCTTGCATTGTGATAGCTAATACTCAATGTTGTTGATGGTGTGGTGTTGTGTTCTATAAATTGTTATTTTTGCATCAATATAGGTAATATTGTAATGTGTATATGTAATGTGCTGGGTTCGAGGTATAAGAATGTATATAATATTACTAACTAAAACATATTTTATTCAAACACAACACACATTACACTACACTTTTCAACTACAACTAGCTTTAAACTCTTAGTATTTTTGCTTCCGTTCGCTTCAATGAATGCTTACGATTGTAAATTGACTCAGCGGGTGCTGTCCTTGCCTTTTTATATGTGGTTAAAATGTTTCTGAAGATTTCTAGAAACGCCATACCTGGTATATAAACAGTACCAAGATTCGAGAATGTTCCAGTGTTATCTCTATTCTTCGGGTACTGAGTAGCTACGTAGTTCCGTAAGACTAGACTAGTAACTAACGAGTCTTCCCTACGGTGCCGAGAGATGGCACTGGCTGTAACAATATAAATTAATTTGTAGACCAAACAGTATTGTTAACTTTCAAAAGAGTAACTAATTATTAATATTTTCTACACTATGAATATCTATTTATGTTTTGTTTTGATATTTCAGGAAGAAATTCTTTCTACTGCATACTTAGTAGCTCATTACCTAAAGGGTATTGGATTTACAAAAAAAGTGTATCTGCTAGGCTCTAATGGAATAGGAGAAGAATTAAAAGCTGTTGGAATTAGACACATTGGTGTAGGGGTAAGTAGCTTTATTTTTCTTCTTATTAAGACATTGCACTGCATGATACCACATTACTCATGGGATAATCCCTGGCTCACAGGGAATGTTACAAATATTTAAACAATGCAATGGTCACCCAGGCATGGCACAATTATTTGTGGATGGTACAAATTTTTGTCTTGATTGGAGATTACTCTGCAATTTAATTTAGATTAAAATCTTTCTGCAATATTTATCTTGGGGTCAAATTTAATTTGCAATATGTGCAGATGTAAGTTATGTTTTGGCTTAAGTATAAAATTTAATTATATTTTATTATTATAGTCCAATTTTATGTCCATCTATGATATTAATTTAAACAATTATTTATGTTTGTTCTTTCCCCAATGTATGAATTGCTTTTCAGCTGCCATGATTCTATGAAGATTACAGTCTTGAAATGAGAAATTATTTTAAATACCTTGAAGATTGATCAATTATCGATTTTATTAATACACAACACAACACACTGACTTCAAAGTACCTATAATGAAATCTTGCTAAATTTGACTTCTCTTGAGATTGAGAAAATAAATGACTGGATCTGAAGCTGGTGATTCTTTCCCATCTTTTCAATTGAAATTAGCATGATATTAAAAATATTAAGATTACAGTTAACAATTATATAATAGATTTTATAATATCTAATTAGTTAAATGTTGTAAAACAAACCCCGATCAAATCTGTATAAAGTATTATTTGCATAAATATGAAACAATATTATATTTATAAATGCACAAAAAATATTTATTAAAATAAAAGTATGTTTTCAGCCTGACCCTGTCAAGCCAGATTTCAAATCCATGAAACCTTCAGAACTAGATCCTGAAGTTGGTGCTGTGGTTGTGGGATTTGATGAGCATGTCAGTTACCCCAAGTTCATGAAAGCAGCCTGCTACTTAGCATCAGAAGAATGCTTATTCATAGGAACAAATACTGATGAAAGGTTTCCTAAAGGTGGCTCTATTGTAATACCAGGTACTGGAACACTGGTTAGGGCAGTAGAAACGTGTTCTGAGAGGAAAGCGCTAGTTCTTGGAAAGCCACATGACTATGTGCGAAAGTATCTTGAATCTTGTGGCCTGAACCCAGCTCGGACTTTGATGATTGGAGACAGGTGTGTGTGAAGTTTTTTATGTACTAAAGTGCAGAATATTATTTTTACATAAAAGTCGCTCTTTGCAACGTAATAATGTTGTATTAAGAAAAAAGAAAACATAAAATCTTTAAATGGCCTTGCCTGCTCTGGTACCGGCACAATTCCTTTTGGCAGGCTTGGCGATGTACGAATGATACTCTATAAAATCTCTTTTTTACATACATCATTAGGCTACGAGAATCTTTAATGCCGGGCAGATCGCGTAGATGATTGTTTCAATCTTTAATTGTAAACAATGTAATCAAGACAATATTTATTACTTTTCAGATGTAACACCGATATCGAGTTAGGTGTGCGTTGTGGTTTCCAAACACTCCTCGTCCTAACTGGTGTTACTTCGGCGAAAGACGCTGAGAAGCTTCGCAGTGAGAAGACGCCGCCGGTGCCCGACGTAGTGTTGCCGAAGCTGGGAGACCTACTATCTCTTGTACCCTCATAGTATGGCGGTACCCACACACACGTTCCGGGGCAACAACAACGTCTCGTAACCCAAGCTCGCCTGTAGTCAGTAGCGCACTGTTACAATTACCGCACGTGATAGTAGAGGAGCTAATTTTGTTGAAGCGGGAGTCATTGGACTCATAGTTAAATTGTTATACTAATCAGTCATTGATATGCAATACCCTATACAAAAAGATACCCAATTGTTAAGTAAACCAAAATATTTGGTTTACTTATTTTGTGACTAACTATAAGTTATCAACAATGAAGAATATGTTCCTGTTTTAATGAGCTTAAAATAAATACTCAATGCTAAGTGCGGCATGCTTTTGCATTGGCTTTTCTCCGTGAAATAAAATAATTATATAATATTTCATTGATTAACAAGAATTGCATAATATCTGCGTAATTAAAATAAATGTATATAAATTACTACTCTATTACTAAAGGAAACAATTCCTTCATTCAAATTAATTCCTGAGTTGCGAAAATGATTGTGCGAGTGATCACTTAACGACAGCTCGATTTGATGTGTCCCATCATATAATTAGCTTTTGTATTGTTCTGTGCCATGTGACATAACTTTGTAAAGGTGTAAAACTAAGTTTGTAAAATAGTTATTTTATAGTCTAAATAACTTCAAAAGATTTTCATTCAATGTTTATATTTCAAATTACTGGGTAATGTGTTAAACACCACAGAATGCCTATTAAAGGAAAATACTATAGTTAAGTGACGCTCTTACATGTCTACGTAGCTACTAATACTTTGTCGACATATTCAATAATTTCACCCTAATATTCAATTTTAGCAGATTCTTCTTTTTGAAAGAAATATTATAGTTTCTTCTTTTAGTAGTGTTTTTGGCATGCACTAAAAGAGGAAAGCTGTATCAGGCAGAAGTTTGCCGTGCATAGCATAGGGCATTAGCTCTTTGAGCTACTTGAGGGACTATACTAAACATAAAGGGTATCTCAGTTTTATTGTAAGTATATCATTGTAGTCAATACATATAATAGCCAATCATCGTAGGAAGTGCAAATCATAGGTCAATTCTAAATAGAAGTAGGAATAATATTATTAACCAGTGTAACCTTCGTATTTTCCTCTATTACCGTTTTGTAAGAGCACAATTTTATATTGAGTTTATTTATTTTTGTATTGTATTTTAAGTTTACCTGACAAATTGTATTTTTTAGACACTGAGGAACCTTGGGTTCCTGTGTCATACTTGTTTTTTATAGTTTTACGTAATCGCTGTGAAACGTTTTGCTACCTGTGATTTTTTGATAGCTGTGTAACTAAAATAAGTAGTAGGTATCATAGTAGCAAGTTAATTTCTATGTTGCATTGTTTATTTAAAAGGGTTGTTATTATGAAGGTAATTGACTTTTTATATCATTGTTATTACGGGTGGGGGTTTTATTGACATCTGCGGATGTGACGGGACACTAAGAAAAAAATTACAATTAAATAGAAGTAAATAAATTATTTAATAATATAGTTCACTTCATAATTTACAAGCGTTGGTCTGTTTACTGATGTGTTACATTACTTTAATATAATTAGCCAAATATTCACGTATACATAAATTGTACAGATAATTCTGTCTATATGAGTCACATCTGTATTCGCAGATCTTCGCAACGATGCGATAATGAGATACAAGTGGCTGCAACAAACCTAGTAGAGATTATTAAGGCCGAGAATGAGTCCACCACAATACTCGCAAAGTAATGTAGGTACGTCTGGTATAATTGACATAGTCCATAGTTAAAATAGACAACTCGGCCTTGGGAAGAGCGGGCAAACTGGGCCCAACATGATTATTCACCATACAAGGTGGCCTGGCCATTTTGGAACTGTCCATCGTTTCCTGGGTTTTGTATACTAAATAGTTCGTAATAGACAATTTTATAGTTTTTAAAAAGGATGACAGTATTATAGCCATATTTATTTGCACCTAACATACTGCACGCTAAATGAGACAATGGTTTAACATAAAATATTAGGTCTAAAATAAATCTAACTAACCTAACCTGAATGAATGAAACTGAAACTTTAATAAGTTATTATTGTTATAGGTATTGAATCTTTGTTTTGTAACCGTGCTGTAACTCTGTTTCGGTAATATTGTTATATATTACACTCAATGTTATAAAATAACACAGTGTGGCTAAAGCTTATCTATACCATCTGCTAATGATTGCCCGAAAGATGAGCAAGAAAGGCAAAGCAAGTACCGGCTAACCTTAGTACCTTATTAGTACGTCAATTGTCAACGTTCGTATGCATTTACATTAGGTTCAGCTAGCTTGACAATAGGCCACGAGATTTTGATTAGTAGTATGGCTTGTTTTACCCATGACTTAGAGCTTTTAGTATATAATAGTCTATACTTTCTAAAAGTTTAATTTATTTTTTGTCTTTGCTTTACATTTGATAGTTTTACCACAAATCGTTAACCTAATTAGGTGCAGTACGACGAAAAAATTAACCAAAGTTCTCATTTTTAAAAAACAGTTTTAATGCCAATCATATTACAACATGTGTACTTATATCGGCTAATGTTTGAGCTGTTGAGATGGAGGTGTATCAAGAGTACTAATAATATAATACAAACAAATAATGCGTGATTCGGAAGATTGTAAAGACCAGTAAAACCGAATAACATACGGTTATTTTTTTTAACTTTTCGCCTGCTCTTATTGCCTAGTAACCTATTCATTGACCTAACTAATTTTAAAGTCAACGATCTTGTGACCACTATCAGACATCTGCCATTATACAGTTGTTTTAAATTATGAGCGCAAATAGCATTTGTTTGTGTGGAATATTATACTTCTCCCAACGCAAGTTTATTTATGTGCGTAAAAAATAATTAATTTATATAAATATTTAAAACTGGAATACAATAATTATAAACATTTTAAACTACCTGATATAAAAAGGTGCTCACACAATTTACAAGCTCTATGCGCGCTCGTTTTAGTTTAAATTAAAAATCATCATCAATGTAATTGTTGTGTTGTTTTTAATGCGGGGTCTCACTGTACAATTGGTACCTACAACTAGATCTTTGATGGTGAACTTAAACTACACCAATAAAGATTTTAGTTTTGATTATTGGGTATCGATTATTCGATTAGGTATTTTTTATTTGGAGTGCTTTATTGACTTGTCTCTATGTGTTCATTCGTATACAGATAAATAAATAATATTTTATTACATTGTGAAATATATAATATGTACAATGTTGCTTTTAATAAAATATTTACATCGTTCATTAAAGTTTTGTTTTAATGAAATCTAGCACTACCTACATATATCTAAATGGAATATCACAACCTTAAAAACTAGAGCGATTACATTGCATCGACCTACGACGAATCGTTTCAGATTTTACGATATGCAATCTGAAATTAGAACCAATAGATACCTACTATAAAACATCGTAATATGAAAGGTACATTTATCTTCTTGAGACATATTGAGGACAAAACTAGGCCATGTGGTGTGTAACAAGTATTAGGGATTAAAAGAATGCATTCGCTTCTTTCATGGGACCGATGGGCGTATAATGAGTTAGGTACGCGAGATCATAGAGACGCTTCCTACTTTCCGGTAGTCAGTGGCGTAACTAGCAGAGGTTGGAAGCGCATGCGTCGTGTAGAATAGCATTTCGCGCCGCGCATCTCGGGGCTTGTCAACATTCGTTTCCCTACACACGTATTTCGCGCCAGTATCGGTGCAGCCGCGATA
This sequence comes from Catocala nupta, assembly GCA_963675205.1. Classification (NCBI taxonomy): domain Eukaryota; kingdom Metazoa; phylum Arthropoda; class Insecta; order Lepidoptera; family Erebidae; genus Catocala; species Catocala nupta. The sequence goes on from OY776095.1 coordinate 16,639,420, forward strand.
GACACGCGCCGCCACAAATAGCGCACGTTCCGGACACGATAATTCATGTGATCTCATCTATTTCACTCATATCCTGACAGATTGATGTGAGTTATTATTTTTATTTATATAATATTTATTTTTAAAGAAATATAATTCATATTTACTAGAAAAATTATGAACTCTAATAGCTGTGAGAATTCATCTTAATTAATAGTATACATAATATATAAAAAGGGGAACGTAATATCTAGACACAAAGTCGTTACATATATTTACTAAATATTAATCGTAGTATTAATTATTAATAAATGTTACTCCTTTGTTCCTAAGAAATTTACGTTTAAGTGATTTATTGTTTCGCATCGAGCGTCGGCTTCATCCCCTTTACTCCAGGAAAACAAAGAGCGAACGAGGGGTGAAATATTATCCAGCACTCCTTGTCTGGCGCCCAGTGCGTGTCCATGACATTGAAAATAGTCTATATTTTCTGTTTATTACTCTTCGTAGCTATCTAGCTTACGTTCAATGCTCAATGATATCCATATAACTCTAATTTTAGATTCACCATTAGTAGGTAGGTATACCTACGGCACGTCTTCGTTTATCGTATGAAATATTACAAAGGGATATAAAAACAATGCCAACTTATTTGTATTATTATAATCGAAAATGTTGCAATATATTTAATGTATTAGCGATAAATGTAGCAAGCGATTAAACGATGAAAAGTTTCCTGGCGATGATAACATGTTATCTCAAGTATCAGCGCACTCAAATTTCATCGTGCAATTATAGTGATAACAGTTACGGTAGTTGGACTAGTTGGTACAACCTTCGGCACTACATGTCGTAAACAATTTCCTAATAGATAATCAAATAAGCAGGTAAGCTGGTTACCTATTTGTTTATTCTGAATCATGTGCGAGGTGCTAGGAGCTGCAAGTAACGAGCTTAATCGATCCCTCAGCGATTACTAACATGCACAGTTACAATTTTCTTCTAAAAATACAAATGAATATATTAGTTACACAGTATTATTCGCGATATAAAATATATTAACGTTGATAAAAGTAATCCCTTGCGTTCAATTTCTGTTCTAAGGTATATAACAGACTACGGATTTTAATGGCTATTAATTTATTACGTAGGTAAGTTTTCAATACTCATTTTACCTACTTAGATAGGTACGTCAAAGATAGTTTGGAAAACTAGGTGGTCACCAAACAAACATTCATGTCTTAGAATCAGTTGCTATGGACAATTTCCTGATTCTACAATAAATCGAAGCTTGTTATTGATATCCTGTTTGGAGGCTAAATTAGAAGATGATATCACCTATCATTTCGGTGACCAGTACTGTAGAAAAAACGCATAAACTTTAAAATCGTTTGTTTTCGTTCAAAAGTTCATCGTAGTTTTGATAAGCAAATTATTAGGTAAGTAATTCTTTTGAATATTATTCGGTTCCTTTACTAGCTACTATTCACAAATTACTATTAAGAATATTTACTTATCTACTAACACATATTACTTGGCACCTAGCTATTGGATGTGCCATGACAATCTTGTTATCCACCAAGTGAAGTCGGTACTTTCTTAGAGAAACACCAATTTACATGTAGCGTTTCATGTTTTAGATGCTAATACTATTAGCGCTTGTGATATTCCGCAAATACATTTCAGCCGAGGTTATAATAATTATAGTAACGCATTTGTTTCAATTAGTTTATCTCGTTTGCAAGCTTTTGTTACCAAACTCCCACTTAAATTTGATTATCTGCGCTAAAGCATCCGTGTACGTGTAGTTTTCAAGCTGACTGAATAAATAGAGACAGTTAACTATACATATTATGGGTAGATACACATGCATTTAACATGTCACGTCATCTGAGGAAACAATGGCACGTGAGAAGTGTCCATTGTGTTAAATACCTCGGTGATTATATCTACCTATTTTCCGATCAGTTATCCTCGGTGGACTAGACCATTTAATCACTTGTCTATGGCTAACTCATATTATTATACAATAAATATTCATTACAACAGCACCTTTGCTGAAACTGAATAATTGTATAGGTACAGTAAAGAAAAAGCGCATAAACTTTAAATAGGTACGTTTGCTTTTGTTCAACAGTCCGTCATAATTTAAAAATATACTTACTGCGATTTTATATTTCAATTTTCGATAGAAGCACGTTATAAAACAGAACAATAAATATTATAATCAGGTACGCAGCCATCGCATTATGCAGTAGGTACTTATTTAAACTGGCGATATACAGGTGTTACGTCTGCTCACCCTTTCGACATATATAGGCATAGATATTGCTTATAATAGATCCGCTGAACAATTTTCATTAAACGCATTCCAACGCAGTGAACATCCTTACCTATCTAGGTAGGTACATTACTTCTTTCGATATAGGTAGGTGCGCCTAGTCGAAAACCAACTAGTTGTCCTTCGTTTCGTAAATATCTACGGAAATGTTTAAATAGCATCTCTTAACGATCAAATATTATGCAGTTACATGAATAGCATATATTTATATTTAGGAACACCAGCGAGTAGGTACGTATGCCGATGATGTCAACGGCACTCAATGCCACAGCAGTACGTGCATATGGTGTTTGGTACAAAGATCACTATTGTAAATTTATGATAAATTGTGAATTGCGGTTGCATTAGTACATAGGTTGTAGATTTTAAACGCCCAAAGAAAAGTCTTGGGGTTACTTTTACGTTCCGCTAAATATGGATGCCCTGTCGAAAAATAGCTATAACTATAAATACCGACTCTACGATCTATGAGGGGTTGTAGCTACGTAAATATCGAGAGTATAGAAATATCGTTACAAAAAATTCAAATTAAGTACCTATATTAAGTAATTAGGTACGTAGTTTTTTAAATATGGTATACTTAATTTAATTATGTTTGTACTTTGCTGTACGATATATGTATATCGTTTTTGAGTTTCAACTAAATTGATTTATTCACTAATTTGCACTTAGGTAAAGATAAAAAGCTGTAGGTAGGTATGTTAATGTCTCACTGAGCCTGCTCGATTACCACGATATGCGCCGTATGTCGTGGTACAAAACAATGAAACAATACTTAAGAATTAGTTAAAACACCATGTTTTAAAACCAATTTATATGCAGTTCTCTGATTTTAGATATATAACATGAGTATCTTTTTATGAGTGTTTTATACTTATAGATACCTACTTACATAGATACATATCTATCTTAGATTTTCTATTGAATGAAACTAAACCTGATCATAGACTTCTTTGGCGCAAACGTTTAATAAGCGTAAAAGTAAACACTCCTTAAAAGGTTTGGAAAACAAGTTCAGTGTTGTGGGCTGCAGGGAAAGTTTATGCAGAACATTTAGCTATTAACTCCAATATAGAAACTTGCGAGGCCATTCACATTCTGTCTAGTTTTTCGCACGCTACCTCACTTTCCAGATTTCCCTCCATTTGTAGTAAAGCGAAATACCTTGTTCAATTTAAACGAAAATATTCAGTAAGTTGTCTATAAAATACGTTAATGCTTTATTCTTGCTTATAAATGTCGATAGGTTTTAATAATGACCTGGCTTGAATAGTTAGTGAAAATATACCTACCTAGTCCATTCCTTAAGATCATAGAGAAAAGCATGGCAAAGAAAATTATTCGCTGATTGATGTGTCAGAATTAAAAAGTTAATATCCATGTATACCTAAATTGATCGAAACAAGGAATAATAATTCATCCAAACAATGAATCCTACCAATACCTATTTGCTAAGATAAACCGTGTACGATTATAATGGATTGAAAGATATTAAAGGATCATTCCAAAGAGATAGATACGATTACCTAATTTATTTCTGAGTCTGCAATAAATACTAGAGTTATAATAAAAGAAGACAGAACCACAAAATTTATACATAAATACATAGGTACAAAAAGATGATATTATAGGTATATAACAAAAATAATAATTACTTTCATATACTTACTAATTAGCTATTATTGAAATTCTATTTATCGTTGTTAGGCCACAACAAACAACATACCTATACTAATATTAGATACCTACGTAACAAACCGGTACCGGCACGGCCGGCACAGCGGCGGGCCTTGCCGTTTGATCGCGCAATGTTTCTATGCCATGACCTTCCGAAATAAATATTGAAACCATAGTGTGAACCGCTTAAGTAAATGCCGTCTAATAAACCTCAAGTTTAAGTAAACATACAGACGAAGCTAGACGGTTATTTGCAAAACATAAGATGAGCTATAACCAACTTTACGTTACCAAGCTCGATTACGTTACCTACAAGTTTTACATAAATTACCTTCAGCGTATAACTATCTGACACTATGCCATTCCTCCTAGAAGGAACTAGAGCGACTTTAAGCACCCACAGCAAGTATAACTTTGGATATAGTTCTTCCTAAACCCCGATTAAAAACAGCAGCCATGAGTAGTCAACTCATGACTCATGAATTATTACTGTAAATTTTTATTTATACGCATACATGGGATGGGCTGATACTTATATCGCGGGGACATTTCGATTATTACGACAATGTAGAAAAACACAAGAGCTCTTAGATTTACTTAATAAATTATCTTTAAATCGCTAAATGTCTCTACGGGGATCGAACCCACAACACGGCGAATTAGCAATTGCGTTAGAAGTACCACTTAAACCACAGCGTGATCCGTAGGTTCAGAAATCAGATCAAACTATATATTTATAGGCAGATCTCAGGCAGTGATAACACTGCACCTGTAATAATATTATAGTCAAGCTTACTCACGATAGCCGAATAAATAGAGGCATTACGAATATACTTATATCGAACAGTTAACATCGCCACTAAAATCATGATAACTGCCTCAAGGATTTTAGGTACCTTCAATCAAAGTATCAAGTGAAACCTGCTCTCGTAACATCACTACACAGATTGATTTCTTCACAAGCTAACATAGAGTTCTTACAGTGAAGAGGATTTTCAGAGCTCTTTTAGGAAGTGATTAACACCTTAGTGTGGATCCAGTGATCATGGCCTCTTGCTGGCAACATAGGCCGTCTTTTTTGTTTAGTAGTCTGCAACGATGTAGTGATATTCTTCATATTGCCAGCCTATGTAAGATTCCCATTTGGGTAGCCTACTATTAATATAAATAATTAAAACGCCCCCTACGATGTCTACAAATGTTTTATTTTGTTACACATTATTTTGACCTACAGCAATAGTTATCGCGTTAAGTACCTATATATCTGTAGTATTAAAACGAATCAGTTTGTCACGTTGCGGTAGTGTTATGTATTCACAAGTAAGTCACAATAATCTACAACTGCGCAAATTGAACTTGTGGGAAATGCTGTGATTACTGTGTATGATAGCTGAACCTCCATCATCATTATCAGTTCACAGCGGTCCACGGCTGAATTTAGGCTTCCAAAAGCTCTCCGCTAATACTTACGTAGAATGTGTCCATTTTTGAGGCGTTTTAAAGTCTACCACTGTAAAAGGGTCTTTGGACAATATCTTTGCTGAATATTGGCCTCACTCAAAACATATTCAAACGATCAATAGTGTGTAGTTACTTTTAGCAGTACCGCATCGCTTTGAATAGATCATTTGTTCATCTAATAGGGCGTCGTCCAACGTTGCGCTTGTCTGTCCATGGTTGTTTTAGCTAATTAGTTGCTGGTGTGCTAGACTTTATGACCCACCGCAGTATAAACTTACTGTCTACTAGGATTATATCGATTGTTTGTCTACGCTTTTAATAGGTATCCTCGTACCAAATGTTATCATCTTACAAACTCTTATACATATTAATTATTTCATAATGTTTATTAAAGTTATCAGTTTATGTAGCCAATAGTCTAATGCCAACGATAGGTAACACAAAACTGTGAGATATGTATTCTGTCCTGTGATAGATAAATATTTGATCAAATGAGATGTGTCCCTCGCAATTCATAGATCAAAACATTTCAGACACTAGGTACTTATAGCAATACCGTAAGGATACTTAGATGCTGTAATATATCAAGAAAATGGCACCGAACAAACAACTACCGTATCCCTAACGACGGTATTTGTTACACATATTTTTACCTTAGTACATGATATATAGAACCTACAATATCGTTGGTAGAAGCCTGTAGGAATAATAAAAGACAGAGCAGTCGTTTGTGACGACAAATGACTACTTCATGTCAAACGACACCTCGTTAACTTTTGTCTCCGTGTCTGCCCATTGTACGTGAAGGTGACAAGTACCAACTAGGAGCCGTGCATTTGATGCGAAGGGATTAGGACAATTTTACAAGTAGAATGGTTTGAATATTTTAATTAAGAATAAAGTGAAAGAAAAAGTGTCGCAAGTCTGTTAATATAGGGCCTAGAGGTGAAACATTTGGTAATATGTACCTAATTACTGTTTAAAAAGGCCGTTTCTCTTTTAAATTTGGTGAATCAGTAATTTTCTCAATCTTTTCTCGTCTGCACTAGGGATAAATCGTCACTTGCTGGAGAATTTACAAACACCCAAACAACGAATGTAGATTCAGTACAAATATTTGTAAATAACACAAGCTTTTGTTTTGTGTGGGCATCGAACTCACAACAATCGGTGCAGTGGCAGTGGCGAGAAAACCACTTGAATCATTGCGCCATCCATGTAGTTAAAATATTTGAGAGCTCTAAATATACTAGTTAGGTACTTACTTCTATTTGTAATGTACGAGTAGGTAGGTATTATATCCATCACGTTAAAATTTGGGTTAGTTTATTTTTAGTCAGGACCATGTATCCGTTTTATTCTGTTTGAAATGTGTAGGTAGATAATAAAGGTATATACCTACAGGCTACAGCTAATGTTTTATAGCACTAAATTACCATATCCGATGTTTACACAATAGGTACATAATAAATCATCACAATCATAAAAGTCTACAGCAGAAATGTTTCGTTATTTTTTGGATTGCTTCAAATGCTGGGGGCGTATATTACAAGGAACCCTTCAAATTGGGGTGCGGTATCAGATTTTACCCTCGGGCTCTAGGTTAAACGGAAAACGCAAGTCGGCATGTTTCCACGTCTTTCAAGACTTATTCGTCAATTTCATTGCGACGGCACCGTCGCGTGTTTCAATAAGTATCTCCATAAACGTACATATAATTATATATTAAACACGAATTAACGAGTTTTTAACCTAATATTGTAAGTTTAGAGTCTACTTTACGTAGAATTATAAACCTAAGAACCAACTTATATTCAAGCAAATAACACAGTGGTTTGGTAAAATACTTGCGCATCGTGTACGTATATTATAGAACTTAAGGCCTCGGTTCTAATCATGTCGTACTTATAATTAAGTAAAGATATTTCGTTTTAAGTACCTATCTAGACAAGTAAAGGAAAAGTTACGAACGTAAAGGATGGCCGACGCAAGGGCCTTGTCATATCACACATAAACATAAGATAATACCATTGTAGGTATCTCCTTCATAAAAGTAGCCCAAAATAGCCAACAACGTAGCAAAAACCACCTAAAGAATTAAAATAATAATATTATAAGTGATATAAGCACCATTTTCTTTGTCTGAATGACATCATTGATGACTTTTAAAATAAAACCATGACCTGTTTAATATTCAAATTATTACTCATTAAGAATTCAAACACGTATGACAGAAGATGAATACTGGCCGCTATGAATTACCTACCATTGTGCCATTTCGGTCCATAGCAGAATTTATTATGACTTGAGGGCCTATAGATGATATAAGTAGCATTTGAAATGGTGGAATGTTAGTGGCAAAGTTTTAAATAGGTAGGTACTTTTACCGCAGTAGATAGGTTAGAAAGCTGGTTTCTATTCCACAACCTTCTTCCATTATTTGCCAACATATTACCTTGATTTGCTCTAGTCACGCGAAACTAGCCTAAAGAAAGCGGGGTTTTGACGCTACTAATTTAACTGTCTAGCAAAGTTTAATAAATGTAAAGTAATGTTAACACGTAATATTTTTATAGGAATGACTCATTCGTAGAGAGGGATACATGAATGGTGACAGGAGTGACGTCAGCCTCGGTCACTGAGGCACGGGTTCTCTTTTGCAAACGTCGCAATATTGTTACGAATCAATTCCCGCTCCCTCCGGCATTTAATATGGTCCTTAATAAACATTATTAACTCGATAACCGGGAAGAACGGCCACCATCAATGTTTTAATAAGTAACTATGTACCTATAAAACTACATAAAGGATCTAGATCCGAAAGCAAAATACAGATATATTATGTCAATCTACAAGACAAATATGTTTTTACTTGCATTCTACCATGTCCTTCCTTAGTCGCCAAATTTAGCTAGCCAGATAAGATTAGATAAAAACCGTATTTATTGTTGTTTGTCGAAATAAGATACCACGATAAGTTACCTAAGTACTTGTGTTGATGCATTTGCAATTTGTAAAGGTTGTATAATCGGAACATGAATGTTGTGACCCGGCTGCAAAGAGACTACGCGCATAGAGAGAGCGACGTCCGGAATTGTATAAATATGGGTTACAGCGAGAACTAGGTCGGATAGTGCTTCACGGCGACGACCTCATCACGCACCGCCCGTTTACGTGTAGTTGTTTTGCTTTGTAGTGTAATGAGGTAAAATTACTTTCACATTCATTATAATGTATAGCAGAAATGTGTGGTCATCGGTATTTCTCTATGACCTTAGTGAAAACGGGTTTTAAGTCCGTCAGGTAAATACGGAGACGATGATTTATCAATTTAATTTTAATTTTCCCTTATTCTAATTGACGCTTGACTCGGGCTAAAGCTTTAAAAAATATACCAGAGTCTCCTTGCATAATTTAATCGTGAGACACCTCTGCCGAGATAGGCAGGCTCACGCCTGTTCCCGATATCATGTATGTAGGTAAATATCAATTAGCCCAGACACATGCTAAATACTTATGATTGCTAATTTGCTTTATATTTTTATTTGTTACCTCCGAAACCATTCCATAAGATCTTAGTCATATTAATGAAAGGCTGAAGAAATTTGAAAGGATATACATACCTAGCTACTAACACTTATGATCCCCACACTATAAGTAAATCCTTTCATATAAAAGAAAACGTTAAAATAGCTTGACAGGCGGCGAAGATATCGCTACTTAATACACTCACACAAAAATGAAGCCAAATTAAGGACCCCTCCTTTTTAAACTGGGTTCGTTTCAATAAATAGTTGGGTGTCTTCGTTGTTGTGCTTTTAATTCTTACATTTTACATTTCTAAGTCTACAATGTTTGTGTACATACAATGGTTGAAAAATAATCAGCTTACACAAACAACAATTATTATTCTACGAATTGATATCTACTTTCTTGTCCTTGTTGTTTTGAAATACGCACTGCGACTTTTTGACATGCCAATAGCGAACAATAGCGTCACCATGAATATATATCCATGAAGGACATCCCATTATGTCTACTGGAGCCCCTTACATACATATGCTTGATTACCAATTTGTTCAAGTTAATATTATTTTGACAATAGTGTTGTTTCTTATATCTACACAAACAAAGGCTGCGATAAGGTCGCATCAACACTGATTTTTGTAAAGAATATAATTCAATGAGTATAGGTGCCCATTGTGAATGATTCATTGACTCCTAGAATAAGTCAATTTATATGATCAGCCTTGATCTGTAGGTCATATCGTTTATTCTAGATCTAATATATGAGGACACCCACAGCTACAAATCATCATAGGTATAATCACAATAGTTTATTGTTATTGCTCAACCCCCACAACACTGTCAAGTTAATTGACAAATTTGCTTTTATTTCTACATTGTCTCCAGGATTAGACCAGCTATCAAGGCCAGGTAGGACTGCCGAATCAGGATTGGACATTTCCTTATTTGAAAAATACATCTAGATAATATACTTTAAATTGTGTAGCCTACACATGATACGTGTCGTGGGTGGTACCTACTTTAAATAAACACTTTAATCGGTAGCTATGAGATAGATTGCAAGTTTACAATCTCAGCTGATGTTTACAGCAAGTTGCTGGCGAATCTTTTGGTCGGCAAGGTCAGTGATGTAATTGCCGCTTTTAGCGCTCAAACGTGAGCTACTACGATTCACGTTATGCTACGATATATTGCGATAGTTATAACCGAGCGTATGACTATGTATACATTGTATACATATGGAGATATTGTCTGTTTGGTTAGTTTTGCATGACATCATCCGTAACCTCGACGATAATTAATTTTTGCCATCATCACACTTATCGCTACATGTGCAATATATCTACCTACGTATTTAGTTACATCAAGGTGCATGTTTACGCGTTCATATTTAATTACTGTCTCATTTAGGCAACCAATCCAACAGGCAACAATCTACATAAAAGCTTCGTAAAGATTTTAGAAGGGTAGACGCGCCACGCCATTGCGTGTCTAAACTTTTTAGATGGATTTAGTTTCCTTCCGCTCTAACAAAACAAAAGTTGGTGTAGTAAAAGTAAAGATTTTGGAAATAAGTAACTTCTAGATCTATAATTTGTATAGATAGGTACTTAAATAGTTAATTGATGGGTTATTATTGTATCGAATCATATAATTGTTTAATAGAAATAAATACAAGAATTTAGGATTTCATTAAAAATCTTCTGCTTTATTTCGTCAAATGAATGGTAAGATACAACCGTGCATAACGCGACACGTAACGGTAATACAATGTGAGGTTGCGGGTTTGATCCTTACGATATCATATCTTTATTAATGACATGTCAATTTTACCAAGGTAACATAAGAGATAACGACTTTTCTGTTAAATGAAGGTTTCATATTAGTTACAGTTAATTAAAGAAAGATGTCGGAAGAGGCACAGGCTTCGGGCGCCATTGACGAGGTGACGCAGGCTGTGAAGGACGTCAAGCTGGAGAATGGGAGCGCGCCGGGAGCGCTCAATGGAACCTCCAACAAAGAAGACAGCGCGATACCGTTTAAGGTACCTTTTACCTAGTTTTATATTTATTATTGCACCAATTGCAGTTAATGCGTTCCTGTCTGTATTATATACATATATTACACTAAATACTTTTGTAGTTATATACAAAATATTAGATATATTTAGGTAATATTAGCTAAAATAGGAAAAAAGTAGTGTCCGAGCCTCTTCAAACTGTGGAGACTTTACTTAAGGATTAAGGAACGTTGTATCACTAATATGCGTTTATGAATAAAACGTTTTAGATTTTTAATAAATCTTCTAAGTTTTTATGAAACGAGGGTTAAACTATGACGTCTAGTATAGTTATTTATTTATTAATTTACAAAGAACATTGTTTTATAGGGAAGATACTTATATAAGGAGGAACCTACCTACAAGACATTTACAACATGCTTAGGAGGACATATTATGTGTCATAAGTCTAAAGATAATATGCTAGTTTTTAAAGTAGTATCATATTTAAAAACGAGCATTTAATAAAACTAACTAAACCTAATTATTTCCTGAAACTTGACATCATTGTAAGCCGCGTGCATTACATGCAATGCCACAGATAAGGATTTCGTACATAATGAGCTCAAGTTTATGGCGCAGATTAAAGGACGAACCATTTTATTTACCTACTTATAGTATCACTCAATTAATGAACTCATTTCCAGGACGCATTCAAGGCATTTTCAAAGTTTGGTGATCCGAAATCAGATGGCAAGACCATTACGCTTTCTCAAAGTGACAAGTGGATGAAACAGGCGAAAGTGATCGATGGAAAGAAGATCACGACCACAGACACTGCTATCCATTTCAAAAAGTTGAAGTCCTTGAAACTTGGTATTGATGACTACCAGAAATTCCTTGACGACTTGGCTAAGAGTAAAAAAGTTGAACTGGATGAAATAAAGAAGAAGCTGACCAGTTGTGGACAGCCTGGCTTTTCCACACATGTAAGTATATATATATATATATGAAATCATATATGAATTGTGATAACGTCTAAGGGCCATTACATTATTAATTTCCGAATTGCACAGTAGTTATATATACCTAGGTAATTTATATAAACAAAAATGCGTCCCGCCTAATAGTAGGCGGTTACCATACCATCTGAACATTTGCATTAGGTACCACGGAGAACTATCGACCACTCAGAGTCGCTATCGACTAGTATATGAAGCAAGAACTATAAGATCACTGCTGGCTGTATAGTTTTTTCTTAAGCATACTAACCACAGGAATACAACACACATTTGTTTGGGTAGGCGAAGTTTGACCTTATGTACGAAAAAATTGTAGATCAGGCTCTTTAGTACAAGAAAAAGCCCACAATTTAGTTAGCCTGATATTTAACTTGAATAGGAACAAAAGTCACAGTATTTCTACATCATATAATGCTGAAAATCCAAGGGAGTGGATCAATGGGGAGGCGCAGACTAAAGTACTTATTACAACGTAACTGTAATAGTAAAGGAAAACTTCATAAAGTACCCGCGGCCAAACGTAACCAATCTTCCATTATTTACTGGAAAGCGTGCCATAATTGACCTTTTCTTGACTTGTGACTCCGTTTGGAAGAGAAAAGGGTTACTTATACGAACAATTCTTAAAGTAGGCGTGTGTTAAACAGACCTGTATAAAGACAAGGCATGTGACGATACAAATATACATATTCGACTGTACGAATGGCGTAGTGGTTTAACTGGTCACCTTGCTAGTGCCACTTCGCCGAGTATTGTGGGTTCGAATCCCACACGGGACAAATCACAAATGGTTGTTACGAGTCTGGATGTTCTTTATGTACGTCGTTTGAACGTTTATAAGATGCCCCGCGATACAGGAATTAGACCAAGATCTAGAAGCCTCCTTTAAAAAAAGTGTCTGATACCTTCGGAGATGCAATATGGTATGGCATTGTATGATACCTACATTGTTGTTTATTATACCTATTACCTGCATTTTATACCACGGTCTAGAAAAATACTTTTTAAGCCTCGTATCCACTAGGCAACAATTGACGCACAACACGTGACGCTCAACAAGAACACCAACGTTGCAAAAGCTGACTTGCAACATGACACGCGGCTTTTTGTTTGTTTACATGCAAGTGCAGTTGAGCATCAAATGTTGCCAAGTGGAGACGTGAAAAAGCCGCTGAAATCAATACTAGTTCCTCCGGCAACATGTTGCCGACGTCTGATCATGCGTGGACAGACAACGTTGCTAAACAAAGTTCCGCGTTGCCGTGATTAACAATGTTGTGCAACATGTCACGCGTCAAATGTTGCCTAGCGGATACGAGGCTTTTATTACCATTCAGATAATTCCAGCACGTTGGTATCACCGTATAGGCACGGATGGGATAATATAAAACTATACAAGTAGTATCGGTGAGTAGGTTGGTGCCTATATTTGTTATTATATCAATTACCGCGTTAATCATCGTGGTGACAATAACTTTTATTTATGTCTATAAACAGACCATGAAGCTGAATGTATCTTGGTTAGGAAGGCTTGTTGATGGTTAATTTGGATTGTGATCTAACTTAGCACTTCTTGTCCTACCGCGTATTGACTTGATGATTTTAGTTCACCTGGAGACATCGCTATAGCAAACACAAAGCCTAGTCTAATAGGAAAAAATTGCTACAATGTTGTTAAATGTACAAGTAAAGTGGCACATGTTTACGTATTTAACTGAACTATTGCAATTTTCTTATGACTGCCGCCAATAACGCCTCAAAAGCATATGTAAAAATGTCTGCTGGTTGCGTATTACCATTTAAAGGTTGAGCCCTTTAGCAACTGCAGCATAGGCTAGTGACACGAGCCTGTTGGCATTTAGACCCGAAACTCTATAAACAAGGGCGTCTTCATACATAGCTACTTAGCTTTACAGGAAAGATTTTATATTAATTAATAAAATTGTGATATAACGAAGGAATAGTATTAGAGATTTAAAACTATGTATTTAAATAAACAAAAGTCACTAATTTAAAATAGCTTATGTTGGTGATAACTCTGGCAATATTTTCACTGTAAAAAAACAAATAAGTGATTGAGTTTTTACATTACAATTAATTAATTAACATAAAAAATTATAAAATAAATTTACAATGATTCAGAATCAGTGTTGGTATCATCATGATCAGACTATCCACAGTTAGACGTAAGTGCGATACAGAGCGCGATATTCTTTATAATACTTTGTTTACATGCCATGCTACGTTATTTGTACAAAACTGAAGAATACGAATATTTATGATTCATATTACAAAAACACAACAAACATTGTAAACAGATACATTTTGCCAAATCAATAAACACCCGAATAAAAACCCTGTTGGAAGAAATAAATGGGTTTTTACTAGGTTAAAACCCTAAATAGGGCTTAAACCTGGTTGATTGCCCATCTGTAACCCAAACTATAAATACATATAAATACTTAGTTACACAAAACGTTAAGGTCGTTACGTTACGGCCAGCAATATCTTTGACAGCCAGTCACCGTTATAGAAAGTATAGAAATAATTTTAAATGTATGGTCATGAGATATAAAAACGACACCCTATATAGGTACGCATAACTACGCTACATACAAAATAGAGAATTGTCGGAAAGGGACAGTGCATAGTGGTGTCGAATACCTAATGGTAAGGATAGAACGTCGCGTCCCGCTCAGTGTGAATAAGACAAAATAATAATAATATAACGCACTCTCTCGCACGGTTCGCAGCGTTCAACTTCTAATAGTTCAAAGTCCAAACAGTCTAGGTTGGTATGTCGCGGTGTGTACCTACACCGCTTACAGTTCGCCACAAAACGACTTCAAATATTGAAAACTGAAGACGGTTCAAAGATGTCTCTCTCTCTCTGTCTGATCTCGTATATCGTAGCTAACATATTAATTTAACCCCTCAACCAACGCGGCAACGCTCCGATACCTAGGTATTAAATCTATTTTCCTACTTATACCTACTTAGGTACTTAATTTATAGATACCTATTAGTGAAGAGCTACTCGTGTTTACTTCCTTACTCATACCTAGGTAGGTAACTATTTAATTTACAGATTTGTACCATTAAACTGTCCTACTGCTGTGCACGAGCCTCTTCCCACTGTGAGAAGGGTTAGGCCATAGCTCACCACGCAGGCCTAGTGCGGGTTGGCAGACTTCACATATATTCGAGAACATTATGTAGAACTCTCAGACATGCAGGTTTCCTCACGATGTTTTCCTTCATCGTTAAAGCAAGTGATAATTAGCTATTTAATACGCATATAACTTCGAAAAGTCAGAGATGCGTGCCATGGGTTCCAACTCGAGACCTCTGTGTGTCAGTCCAACGGTTTCCCGCTAGGCTATCGCTGCTATTATTTCTAAGTTAGGTATTTGCGTATTTAATTGTTAATTAGAGCTCGCTTTAATGGCAAAGGAAAACATCTTGTGGAAATTTGTATGTGTGCGAGTTCTACATAATGTTCTCGAAGATGTGTAAAGTCTGCCAACTCGCACTACACCAGCGCAGTCGACTATAGCCTAACCCTTATTATACTGAGAAGAGGCCCTTGCCCAGCAGTGGGACAGTTTATAAAAAGGGCTAATATTATTATATAACTACATATATTATAAGGTAGCTAACCTATCTAATATAGTAGAAATCTACTGTAGGTAATTTGTGGCATGTTAGTGTAAATTAGAATTAGGTATGTGCATATTGCGTTTAAATCATATTTAAATGTGTTGCTTACACTACACAATATACATCGGTACGTGCGTTATGTCGTTGACCAAGCAAAGTATGTACCTACTAGCGATACAGTGGTATCACTCTTCCTGTAACAACCTAGGGTAAGCCGACTAAAGTAATATCTTAGCCTTACAGGCGGCCGTAGCCAAATAACCTTGTATTATGGTTACCTACCCATGATAAGTTGGGGTGCTACAGCTCAGCAGGAAGTTTAGCAGTCTGTTTCTAACGTTGGCAGTGCAGCAACAACTTATCTAGAGGCAACTATTAAAAAAAATACTGTGTGTTTCTTTAAGTTTCGTTGTAACATATCGTGTCTGTCTATCAAGCTACCTATCCACTTAACTAAATTATTAAAGAGTTTTACAATATCTCGAGTAGTTTGTAAACTGCAGTTTTCAAATCCAGGTGACTAAATCGCCAGCAGCCGCCGCAGCCGTCGATCGCTTGACTGACACAAGCAAATACACGGGCTCTCACAGGCAGAGATTCGACGAGACCGGCAAAGGAAAAGGCATCGCCGGACGGAAGGACCTCGTAGACGGTTCCGGTTACGTCTCAGGGTACCAACATAAGGATACGTATAACAAAAGCCATTAACTGTTACAAGTATTCAAATATAACCCATTGGGAGTACGTGAGTTTTTCGTTTCCCCCTTTCAATAAAGTGAAATGTTAAACTATGGAACGGGCTGATCTCCTGATACCTACTCAGATACTGCCAATGCGTTGTGTACTTGAAAGACATGGTTTTATTATGTACCAACGTTATTTAATTCCCAATCCTAAAAGGTTATTGGCCAGTAATAATGTCTACCTAATCAATGCAACACGTTGTTCAAACTACCTACAAGATCCTGAGCAAATAAGCTTATAATGCATGTACCTATACATTTAATATTCTTGCAGTACGAAAGTTACTTGTATATTTTTCTTATGTACATGGTACTAGATTTAATGCATTTAGCGATCTAAAAGCTTTGTATGTTGTGCGAAAAGACATTCCTTCCTAAAAAGTATATTAATACGAAAATAGAAAAATAAGGTCCAACTTTTCCAGTTCTTTATCACTGACAATTTTTGTGTATCTGTTCGTCTAGTCGTGTGTAGAGTTAGTATTCACAAAACAAATTAAAATTATATTGTGATTTTCCATTGAGATGACAACTTATCATTCTATTTTGTCCTTGTACTATTTACCTTTTATTGTTCTAATAACTATATAGATATAGTACAAAATAACATTTGAATGTACAAAAAAAAACGTTTCATAATGTATACTGATGGTAACCAGACATTATTTTTATTATAAAACATTTTTCGAAACTAAAGTGTCATATAACGTAAGCGCACGCTTTATTTTTAAGTTCATAGATTTTTTAATGGTTCTCAATAATAAATTAGGTAGGTATATGTCTACATTAATTATACCCGAGGCAATGTATCTATCTTGAATTTATTTTGTTATTAATAAAATATATCAAATACACTTCTGCTTTTAATTTTATATTAAGCTACCTACATTCTACCTTACCTTTACTTTAAATTTCACAAACTTAAAGCAATGGGCAAAAATTCTATGGAAGGCGCATCGGTTTGGTTGCCGCTTTGTTTCGTACAGCCACTGGGAAGATTATATTAGGTTCGATCTTCACACTCTACACTTGTGTGATTCACAATATGCCAAGTCCTGAGTGTATTATATGTCCGGTGTTTGTATGTTTGAAAATCCCTCGTGACACACGAATATAACTATTGGGAAACTACTAAGGGGTATTTTTAAAGTCCAAGTATCTGCCTCTAATGCTCCTTAGGCTAATGGCTTCTTAGCGGCGATGGCCTACACACCGCTCTAGAATTTCGAGTTGAAAGCTTACATTCGGATGGGCAACAGACAATCTTAAGGTGGGCACGGCCTACCTAGCTGTGTCTTGAATACGCCAACAAAGACCACACAGCGATATTTATTATTTCACATTGGCAACGTTAGCAGTGGGGATATCGAACACCACTAGCTGCTTACCATCGGGTAAAGTTAATCATTTTGAGAAGCGAAAAGTTATATAATAATCCGGTCTAGCCATGTAGACGTAGACTATATTTTTCTAACTGGCTATTGTTATGTTTGTATCATTTAAAATACTTAAAAATAAAATTAGTTATGGTATGCTATGAATCAGTACATAAGTAAACTTATAAACTCAGATTGAATTATCAGAAATCTTGTACTTAGGAATTACCAGTCATATATTGAGTATATAAAATAAGTAAATGAGATGTCGATTGGTACAATTTATTTGACTTATAACTACAAATACATGTGTAAAGCACTAACATTTTATGAAACAATAATCAATTATACATGGTATTATTATATATGGTGGTATATGGTGGTACTATCAATTTTATTCAATGAAGGCAAATAACCTAAGACTTAATTCACATATTCTATTGTTCGATTATTATAGTTAAACTATACAATATAATTATAATAACACAAACATTGACTGCTAGCCCTTACTACCTTCCATAATAATAATATATTTTAAATAGAAAATAACAGAATGCCTGCGTTTCAATAACTATTAATTAGGTAGGTACTGTTACTTGTGCACATCAGTGTGAAGGTTGTCAACGACAACTTGAGTTTCTTGTAAAACATGTTTTACATTTACATATATTATACACAAAAATACATGTTTTTAATATGACCACATTTTAATAGGAAATTAAACAGAATCGAGGCAGGTGTCTGTTAATGCACGCGGAATGACGTTAAATGATTATGGTTAGAAATAATGTGACCCATTGGAGTAATGTAAAATTAAATTATATAACACTTCATAGTTAAAATAATATATTCAATAATGTTAACTTTAGACTAAATTATTAACATAATTTTATATTACTCGAGACATTTAACAACGGTCGGGGTTCTCGCGTGTATTTCACTTTAAGTTTGGCTGAGAAACATGCCATGTATTTTAAGGAATGCCGAAGTCATTATTAGGCTTTGCCTATACATTGTCACATAAATTAGATTGGATACTCAACCCGGTACTGAATCATTGTTATACTTTCGCAAAAAAAGTTGTATAGTCTCAGCACACTATAATCTATCATTAATAATCATTCGAAGGCGGCAATAACGAACTCAATATTTAAGCGCATGTTACGTTATAATAATTAACGGATAACTCGTTGTAGACAGTTTCTTAACGTTATTTAAAACATGCGCATCTTGTTGCTAGGTGTTAAGTCCATTCGTTGCCAAACTTCCCATAGACATTCTTGAAAGTTTTAACCGTCGCGATTGATAAACATAGATACATAGTGTGTCCAAGTCTTTTTGCGTTGACAGGAGTTAATAACGAATGCGTGCAGCCGCACATCTTATAAACTCATGCCAGAATAATATTTACTTATCACAAATATGTAAGACTTGACATTACAGTATCAATTACCAAACTTCTCAAGTTGAGCGATTTGCGATTATTTGGTAATGCATTCAATTGGTCCAGTGTTTAGGCTATTCGTATAATATCGGTCATTATTCGAATGACACTGATTGTTATTCGAATGCATTCAATGTTGATTGATAATGAGCAAATTGTTTATGAACATATGCATTCAGATATCGATCTGAATGTTAGTACAAAAGCAACAAAATCAACATTCAATTATTTGAAAACAATTGGTGTCAATGAATAGTTATTTCGACATAAATGAATATTCGATGGTACATTATTCGAATCTTCAGATTTGCATTACGGCATCAATTTCACAACTTTGCTATAGTTAGTATGTAGGATTTTAGATTTCAAGTCAAAAAATTAATACGAATTTCGTTTATTAATTTATTTATTATCGATTTTATTTTATACCTATTCGTATTTCTTTTGATAATCGCCCATCGCTTATTTGAATAGTCCGTATAATATAAATTCATTAAAATTAATAGACGGGGTAGTCTGTAGCTTCATACAAAAAAGAAAGAACCTAGTAGGTACACCTAGCTTTGTTTTTTAGTATATTTTATGTTTCGAACCTATGAAGGACGCGTTCAGACCGTTCAAACTGGACTCTAAACTACTTTTGAGACATTCCTGACAGAAGAATTCAATGAAACATAGCCCGATACGAAAATCAAAGCCGGTAAGTATATCATGATCGTGCTTTGCAGTCGCTCATACCTAAACCATTGGATCCATAAAGAAATAAATTGAACATTTTGTATTCGTGCTTGCACAAATAAAAGTTATACAGACTATTCAAACCAACTAGATATTCATCATACAAAGATGTAAATAATTAGGTAAGTATTATTATGTCATTAAGGTTAGTTACTAAATTGCTTTTTATATTTTGACACATAACTGGAACTTGTGTACAAATCCTAATGATCTGCTTTAGTCTATAATAGGCATATTTAACATACAACCAGCCAACATTATTGCACATTGTCACAGAATTATTGTATTAGTCTGATTGGTACTATCGCTATTTATTAACAGAGATCACTGACATCACTGACACAATTAAAACACAGAATGAAAGATGACCGATTACTAAATCCATTTAGATTCAATTTATTTTAATATCGCCAGTGTACATATGCAAAGTGCTGTTTTTAAATAACCATGGCAAATATATTTAAAAATGAATAAAATTATCGATGGCAATTTTTACTTAAAGAATTTGTGTATTGTCTATTATTAAGATCCAAACAAAACATTTAGGGCTAAGAACTCACGGAGCGATTTTCACCTGCGCCCGCCGCGGTGGCGGGAGAGCGGTTTTTTTTCTATATGTACTCACAAGACCGCCGCGGCGGTTTATGCGGTTACGTCGCCGTCGCGGTTGCGATCGCCTAAAAACAAACATGGCGGGCGATAATCGCAAGACGGTTAACGATCAGTCGAGTTCCAGACCGTCATGGACACACCAGAAACAAGATATTGACGTTACACTTACCTACTACACAGATGAATTAGAAAACGGAGGCCTAAAAGGTTCTAGGTGCATCCACTGATTCAGAAAAGAGATCGTTATGGGTTATTTGTTTCTCTTATTAGCGAATTAAAGGACGAAGAAAAATTATTTAATTATTTTGGAATATTTAGCTTATATAGCTTGGAATTTTTAAGAAAAATGGATAGTACTCTTTAAAAACAACATACTAATATGCGAGATCCTATATCACTGGAGGAAATGTTGGCAGTAACATTAAGGTAGGTATGTATGTTTATTTTAATAAAACTAGTGGTAATATTGAAGTTATTATATTTCTATATTCAAAATATTGAATGTCTGGTCTGAATTTTCAAATTTTTATTTAAAGTACCTCAGATTTCTGCCCATGCTTTGAGCGTCAAGTTCTTGTACTTATATTCTTCTAAGCTCTTATCTCATAGAACTGGCCATTCTTGCACCAAAGTAATAAGTAGATCGATTTCAATATCCATTTTGTAATGTTTGTTGACAAACGTGTACAGACACGTCAGGACGCCACGAGTAATAACAAGTCAGTGCGGTCGGGCGCCAACCGATCGCAGAGCGCGCGGCCGCCACCCGCCGTAGCTGCGGGCGACCGCGGCTCGCGCAATTCTACAAGTTGCCCGCCAGCGCAGCGGCAGCCGCAAACATTCACGCACGCTGCGGGCATAGATCACATCGTGAAATTTGCTATCTCCATTTTCGTGTATTACGTGTTTCTACGAGTGTTGTGGTCCCGCAACCACGGCGGGTGCGGGTGAAAATCGCTCCGTGCGTGAGTTCTTAGCCTAAGTGTGAAATAACTCAAATATTTTAGTACTATGACAAACATGCATGTTGCAGTAAACAGAAAGTTAGATATATTTTCACGACAAACGTAAATATTTGCTCTGAATTCACAATCAGCACTTAGATTTATATTGCTGCAGTTTTGTAATATCACAATAATTTGTATATAAACCATATAAATATCGTATTTTCCATGTCCATCATATTATGTCAAAGATTCTTTTCTTCTGAAAATATATATGTAGGTATTTACAATTTACTACAAGACTTACAAATCCATAGAAAGCTAGTTAAAATATTATAACTTTTACATCACAATGGTTAAAAGCATCGCAAGTAAATAAATAAAAAGTAAAACATATTCACCCTGTTTAAATTAATACCCCATTAAGAATTTTGAACATCTAAAATGAAGGACTAAATACAAATTAGACAAGAATAATTTTATTATAATCTCATGGCGATATATTATATTGAGTTTATTGTTATACATTATTATATAGCAATGCCTGAACGAAGCCGTCGTTGCGAGCTGGCCGTATCAACTGGTTTATTCGATAATGTATGCAGTCGATTTCATTATAATATTTGAGATTCTTTCTAGCAGACCACAAATAACTTGAAATCACCTGGCCAAGCAACTTTTTTAACAGCCGAACCAGTCACATTAAATATAATTTCTCTACATAGTTTATGAATAATTTATCATTTATCACAACATCGTCCCTGCATTGCTACAGTTATCAAGGCATAACTTAGGTACATTTTAATAACTTTATATAGGTATTTGAATCAATATTATTGCGGGTACATACCTCGCAACATCGAAGCCAACTAATCATCAAATAGAACAAACTCGGCTCTATATTGTGATGGTTTATATGTATTCGGGAAATCCAAGTTCTTATAACAATGCTATATGGAATTGAGAATTTCTCTATATATTTCCTAGTCGTACAAATGTTATCACAAGACCGAGTGACGTTATATATTTACATTGGACCCTCGATCGTACTTACTTTCATAGCGAAATAGTATACGGCTCGGCTGCCGAGCATGAACGCGAGCAAGAAGCCGCCGACATAGGCGACGTAGATGCCGCCGCCGTGGCTCTTGGCGGCGGACAGCGTGCCGAGCGTGACGCCCAGCGCGATGGCGAACATGACGAGCGCCAGCGCGGCGAAGATGGCGCCGCGCCGGCGCGCCACGCGCGTGCCCACCGACGACACCTTGCGGCAGTGCGGGCAGCGCACCGGCGCGTTCTTCAATTGCTGATACTGCAATCATTTAAGAAAACATATTTATCAAACTTTACTGACTGCTACATACATTCTAATGCCTATTTTTTAGAGAGGTATGAACAAAGTCAGCCATAGGTTCTATATGAGATTGATGATTCAGTGAGATTAGTCCAGGTTCCAGGTCTCGGGCTTGTAGCGCCTTGGTGGTAGGAAAACAATAGTATATATTGTGATTTCGTTCCATCCTACAACTTACCTCTGGCTGGTACTGGATATGCAAGGATTTATTACTTGCGACAATTCTGACATACCTATCTAGTTTACTTTATTATCTCTTATCACATTCTTCGAGCACGCTCCTCGGTTAAGAGTACTCATTGCCTGGTCTTTCTCCAGAGAGTTTCTGCTCTGATAAGATAAAGCCTAGGTTTCTTAACCTTACAACTGTTTTATATACTCGCCTCTTCAAACTTTTCTGGTACATTCTTGCCACACGCTCAGGCCATCTTACCAAATCTCTTAAATAACAAGCTATTCGGATTACAAATAATTATTTTTCTTGTTAACCCCTTCAGATAAGCTACTATACTTGTGCTAGAAGTGGGTGCTAATGACTGTAGCAAGGTATTCAAACTTTCAACCTTTTGAGCGCAAATCTGATACTTAATCAATTAGGCTACCGCCGGCTACACATACTTCTCAATGCTCTCATTTCCAGTGCATTTATTTTACATTTAAATCTGGTTTGCCATATCCAACTTTCACTGCGAAACATAAGACCCACGACAGACGAGACAGTTTGTGTCATCTAGTCTCCAGTGTACAGGTTGCGTTATTTTATACTAGTAACAGACTTCTGCATATAATTCTGTGCCATATTTTTACAGATCAAAAGATACGCCACGGGTTGTCTGCCGTTTGTGGCCGTTTGGGGTATTAGCGTCTATACGCCAGTAAGCACAGCCTATGATGTAGCCTTTTTAAGCATGTTTTTGTAAAAGCTTGCAGGACACTGATTCCTATCGGTTTTTATTCAATACTAACTGTAATTAATTTCGTTCCCGCGGATCTTTAATACACTTCATGGGTCATCCCCATTACAAATAGTTCAGTAATTTTAACCTTAAATTGTAACCTAGTCATGGGAATTTTGCGTGCAATATTTAACAGAATCTGTCTTGATGGTTTTAGGTGATGCTTGGACATACAACATCACAACAACATCAATCCAAATCAATTAAACCAAGGGCATCAGTATCAAATTGAAGACGAAAATGAAAAATTTAATTTTTTCGACTTCATTCACCAATGTATTTTTTTTTTAATTAGCCTCTTTAAAACATCGTGACGAAGTTATAAAGTCTTAACGTTGTCACGATATTTTGTAGGTTTATTTGACATAACAGTAATATAAATTTATTAAAAATCACACCAGATAGAAATTATTATTGATCTGATAGATTAATATAATTTTCTAATAAATCGTATAAATGCCAAGATAAACAAATGTAATTAGTATGAGTGAAATTTTATTGCATTAAATCATCAATATGTTTAATAAATAAACTGACAGTTTATAGCTTGCAGTCTGACTGCACCCTAGAAGATATTTAATAGCTCACTAAGAATACAATTGCAATGTTAATAACTAGGTTAGAGCGAAATGGCAATATAATATTTAAAGTTTTTGGTTTTCACATTGTGAACTATACATAGATTCTAGCTCAGCTTGTAAAACTAATGTAGTTGGGCAATAAGATACTCCTTTGCAGCTTAATAAGCCTAGATAGTGTAATAAATAATTATATTATATCTTTACTAGCAAAACATTTAGCAAGATATTTAAACAAAGTTTTTTGTTGTAATAAATCAATCATTATTATCATATTTAAAGCTCACTGAACTGATCGCCAAGCACTATAATTTTACTAGCACACTATCCACTATCACTAGTTTATAAATCACAAACTGACCACACCCTAAATATAAAAAATACCTTTGTTTTTCCTGCTGTACAAAATATGTACAAAGCATATACATAAATATGTACATATCCTTTGAATTATGCATTACTTATTATAATTTTAAATAGTAATAGTTTAAACTATAAATAACTTTTCAGCATTTTTTTTTTTTTTTACCTGGCGGAATACAATGACGCATATCCCTCCGCGGGGGCGGGCGGAGGGATTATGTCGGACTCGCCGGGGTAAAAGAAGATGGAAAAGAAATAATGTACCTCCCGGAATACCGACTAAACCTACCACGGCGTTCCTCGACAAAACCACTATCGGCGGGGCCGCGCGAATCGCTTTCGCATGCGGTCGCGACCCCGCCGAGGTTTCGGCCCGCCGTATGAAACGGCAGGCCACTACCCAAAGAGACCTACCCAAAGGACTCCCTCAAAATTCCCCTCAAAATCCCCCCTAGAGGGGAGACGGACTCGACACAGAGGCGCGCGTGGGAACACGCACGCCGCCTCTCGGACCTGGTGCTGAACGGATGGCGGGCAGGCCCACAAAGCCCGCCACCCCCAGGTCAAACCTCAGGGTGGCTGGAGGTCATCGCGCGCCCTCCGGCGCCCGGCACTGCGGTTGGGAAGAGGGTTTAAACGCTCCCTCTCCCGCTCCGCC
The DNA here is from genome assembly GCA_963675205.1 of Catocala nupta. Taxonomy (NCBI): domain Eukaryota; kingdom Metazoa; phylum Arthropoda; class Insecta; order Lepidoptera; family Erebidae; genus Catocala; species Catocala nupta. Next base: position 16,664,853 of record OY776095.1, read on the forward strand.
GCCTCCTTGATGGAAATCACTTCCTCGCAAAAGGAGGCGACGGCGTTCCACGACCTCTCACTCCGGACCATAGACTGAACTACGGCCGGGAGCGAGAGGGCAACCGATCCGACTGCCGCGGTCAGCTCGGCGCTGCACACTTTGGCAGTTTGCCCCGCCTGGGCAACGCAGCGCCGTGTCCTCTACAACGTCGCGGCAGTCGCCGCAGTGGTGACAACCGGCGTCTCTTGCCGGCGTATACGACACAGGAACCGGCCAAAACAACCGTGGCCAGTCAGAACCTGTGTCAGCCGGAAGGTGAGGGCGCCATGCCGCCTCTCCAGCCACTCCTGAAACACGGGACTTACCGCCACGATCGTGGCGTGCCCGGCACTGGGGTGCACAAAGTCGCTCCTTCCACCTTCTTGATAGCGGGAGGATCCGGTCCCTCGCCCCGAGCTAGCGCCTCCTGGCGCCAACGATAGAGCGACGCCAGGAGCGCCGCTTCTAGGTCCCATGGCATCGATCCGGCGAGGAGGCTCGCAGCCTCGAACGAGATCGTGCGGTATCCTCTAATCAACCTGACGGCCATGGCGCGCTGTGGTGCACGTAGCGCCGAAATGTTTCGAGCCGCCAGGTTGTCTCCCCAAACTGGGGCCCCATATAAGGCCGTGGACCGCACGACCCCCTCGTAGAGCCTCCGGCAGGAGGTGTTTGGCCGCGTTTAGGCGCGCGAGCGCACCTGCAGCGCCCCGAAGAATGGGGGCCAAACGACGGAAATGGGCTGTAAAGTCCCATCGGCTGTCGAGCAAGAGACCCAAATACTTAAAGGTTGGCTCGACGCCGATGCGGACCCCTCCTACCATGATATGGGCCCCTGGAGGTGGCCGGTTCCGAGGGCCGTGAAAACATACAGCCTCGGATTTCGACAGGGCCACCTCGAGGCCCGACCGCCGGATACGACCAACGACTTGTGCGACCCCAGCGGTCGCCAGTATGGCCGCCGCCCGGTGCGACTTACCCCTCGCCGTGACAACTTTTCAGCATACAATAATTATAGTCAGCTACTAATAACCTAAATATAGTCATTATAACACACTATCTCTCTGTTTATCGTTATGTATTATAAGTATTTGTTTGATAAAAATGTTGTATGGATTGTCTAAAGCAATATAAACAAACAAAGAAAATATTACTAATTAAAAGATATAATAAAACTGATAAGACTACTTGACTACTAGTCCAGACACAATGAGTAATTGATTGTCATTAGTTAAATGTTTTTTAACAACAATAAAAACACAATATTAGCATATTGTGTAAATTGAAAAAAAAAAAGTATATATGTATGTTTATCCATTGTCTAGTACCTATAGTACAAGCTCTGCTTAGTTTGGGCTAGACGGTGTTGTGTGTATGTGGTAAAATATTATTATTATATTATTATATTGATATAAATATTTTAAGCCTGCCTCTCTTTATTATAATGATATTAAACAAATGTTTTTTTGTGAACTGCCATATCAGTCTATGCTTTTATTGTACATGTAAACTTAGAGGTATTATCAACATGACCTCTAAATTTACATGCACTATGTAAATATTATTTCTTATTGAAATTTACATAGTGCATATAAATATAGAGGCCATACTTAATGTCCTTTCTCTTTTATCTTATAGAAATAGGTATGAATATTTGCAACTTTAATGTGTGTTGTAACTTTTTAGTTTGAGAAAATATGTATATATAATATGTATAGATAATATTTGTTATATTTTTAAGGGATATGTTGTAGAAATTATGACTAATAACCAATATAAAAATCTGTTAATGAAAATTTACTATATACCTACCTCACATTCAGAACAGCTGGTAATGATAATGAGTGTTTGTTATGATATATAGTGTTACCATTACAATGACCTATATCTACTAAGTATTTTATAAAGATATTGTTTACCTAATCTACTACAAATGCAAGGTCTCTTAGAGGTTAACATAATAATATTAGCATATAAAAATAATAACACAGCTGAAATGACATAATAAATAGGGTATCTTCTTATTGTTCTTAAAGGAGTATTTACTTTCATTATATTAAAAACAAAAAGTTTATTACCAGAAATGTGTCTTGACAATGAGCACAGATTACCCTGCACATCCCTGGCAAGGTAGGGACAGGTGGGGTCACCGGAGATGGTGCCAAATTGATGATCCTCTTGCAGTCTGCACGGGGACATGCTATGCGCTGTGATGATGACTTGCAAATTAACAAGCAGTTGCATGGGCAGCGTACATATTTCTTGCCAGGTGGAGCATTTCTAATTGGCTGCAAAGTTTAAAACAATTTATAGTATACATCACAATGGTGAGTCACCAAAGTTACAAAGTATTATAATATGAATCATAAGAAATAGGTACTTATATAAAATACACCATGGCAGCCTAAAATTCACTATGTAAAGTAGGGCATTTACAGCTTAAATTAAACATGTAGTAACAAGTTTTAAGTAGATAACATACCGTAGCTTCATTGCATTCTGAACATTTGACAACATGCTGTTCCCTCTTCCCTGATATGTCGATCATAGCCTGGCACACGCGGCATGTTACCATAGGCATTCCCGCTTGCTGGTACGGAGGAGGCAACTCGTCGGGTCCAATTGGGGATATTGTGCTGACATTTACCTCCTCTGTCATACAAAAACATACATTTGCGTTAGGTACTAGTTGTAAATACGTAATCAATCATGTAATAACTGGTAAATCTATTACACAACGTAAGCATTTCAATTGACTACGTTGCCGATGACTCGGGTTAGACCGAGCCATCTTCTTGTATTGTTTAGCAACAGTAATCACAAAGTACTGTATCAGTTGAATCATCAGCTGTCATAACAAATAGGTGCTTACCATCTCTAAGGAGAGGTTTATTTTCACTTTGACCGTCCCCCATTATAAATCACTGCAATATATATTATCACACTATGCTAATGCGAATTAGAAAAATCACGATATAAGAAAAAATATGTACTGATACTGCAATCCTCAAAACTTGATTTTCTTCTTTTTTTTTTATTGAGTGGTTACTTTGGATACAGATTCGAAATGTGATAATACCAAAAATATCTGTGGTTAGCTTTGGCCAATTTGGCCCAGCCTACTTATTTATTTACGCAGACATAATTCATAATAATATGATGATACTGTTTGCATTTATTGTAAAATATTAAATTTGTTAACAGGCAAAATAAATTAATTGTTATAAATCGAGAGCGGTTATTGATTGTTTATAAATGAAAATTATTTGATTTGATTAGGTTAAAGAAGCAGCTGCACCAGTACCTAGGCATTTGAACAGGATGCGGTTGGGATCCAAACAAATAATAAAGATTGGGCAAATACGCAGGACGTTAACTTTATGGATGGTTCAATGGTATAAGCAAATTCAAACATGAAACATGTATTACGCGTGGGTAGAGCTGGACATGGGATTTGAGTTCTGTAATAATGGAGTAACAATAAAACTTTTTTATTTTAATGGGTTTCTGTTTTGGAAGATATTATATAACTGTAATATGTATGGGCAAATCCAATTTTAAGTAGAATGAAGGACTTGCCCATAATTTATTAATTTTGTGTATTTATGCAAAGTACAATATTACTCACAAGTTTATTTATTTGTTACAATTACTTAAATTATTTGTTAAAACATATATACAACTATTTATATTTACAAACGTATTAAAAAGATAACCTAATTACAAAAACACAAATAATTATAATACTAAATACTAACAAAAATGGTTTAGGCATCGTAGAATTCTTCAGCATCGCTGTCTGATCTGGTAACGTGCCCAGAAGACTGGCAGCATTGCCACGTTGAATGGCAATGCTGATTCTTTGGGCCAAGAAAAGACCAGCCTTCTGATCACGCGAAACGTCGATCAGGCGTTTTGCGATCTCCCTGTACAAAATACGAGCGCTCGGACCCCATGACTCACAAGTTCGATAATTAAGAGGTACGTAATGCACTAAAATGCGATCTGCTAGTTACTGCATTAGTGTCAATAGTAAGACTTAGATAGGTGCGGTGCCTGCATCGCAGTTGAGATGATCAGATGAGCATAAATATTGTTATGATTTTCTGTTCTAGTCGTAATGGTAAGTTGGTAACTAGAGATAAATATGACGTTAATGACAATTGATGTCATTTGTCAAATAAATTCTGTCATTTGCGTCAAATTGTATGTTTACCATTTCCTTGCGTTTAGCATTTTAGGTTATATTTATATCTGCATGTGTGTTTTAAAAAGTAAAGTCCGCTTTTCTCAAGTTTATCAATAAAATGGCCAGTAAAATACATAGAGTGCGATACTATAATCCAAAACCGGAACCTATTAACTGTGTTTCATTTAACAAAACATCTAAACAGATCGCTATTGCAAGGTTAGTTATCAGCCACAGTTAGTTCTATGTCATTTAGGCTTATTTGTCCAATAAGTTATATACCTTTTATTTATATTTCTAGAGGTGACGCTTCAATAGAAATATGGGATTTAAACCATGCGCCGTATCTTGTAAAATTCATACCTGGAGTGGAAAATGGTTCAGTCGAAGCTCTTGGTTGGGTGAAAGAAAGACTATTGTCGACGGGCCTAGGTGGTGCATTAGTTGAGTGGGATCTTGACAAACTAGTCTTGAAAACAACAGTGTTGCTCACAGGCTATGCAGCCTGGTGCTTAGATGTGAATGTGGATAATACATTAGCTGCAATTGGTACAGAACAAGGATATGTGAACTTGTACAGTGTAGACAATGACGAGATTATATATAAAAGGTTATTTGATAAGCAAGAAGGCAGGATATTATGCTGCAAGTTCAATAACACTGGAAATATTCTTGTGACTGGTGAGATCAATATTCTTTGTAAAATTATCAATTAAATACATACTCATGTAAGAAGTAAATAAATATTAAACATACATCCATAGTCTCATGCCTCTAAACCTTGATGGTTAGGCATAGGTCAACTGAGCCCACTAAAATTATGACTTTAGTGCCCAAATAATAAAGAGTGAGCCTATTGCCATACATATTTGCATACTCTGTCCTGCTACTAAGAATGAACAGAAGAACACTTTGTCCAACCCAACAACCAAACTGGTTTTTTATTAACCTTTCAAACTGGGTTAACCATTTTTATATTGCAATATTAGAAATATATGTCTATTATATTCTAGCTAAACTTTGATATGAACTTATCTTCATATCTTTAATTGTTTACTGCATTTTAAGAGGTGCTACTATCTATCAAAATTAATGTCAACATAAAATAATAATAATCAATGTAACATTGCAGGCTCCGTTAACACTATTAGAGTATGGAATGTAGAAACTGGACAAGCCATAAGTCGCATGAGTGTCAGTAGACGTGGCAAAGAGGTTATTGTGTGGTGTCTCCAATTCCTCTCTGACAACACTATTGTATCTGGAGACAGTCTTGGTAGACTTATATTTTGGGACAGTGCTCTTGGTGATCAGGTAATAAATATTTACTGCTTGTATTGTTCTAACGTGTGTTATGATAGTGGTATATAGAATTTGTTTATTTATGTTTTAAATTTCATATAAACTAATATTCAACCAAAGGTCAAACAAACTTTTTTATTTGCTTATTTATCCAAAGATCTTGCCAGCCTTGACCTGCTTTAAAATAATTATGTATTTATATTATTTAAATACTGGCAGTATTTGAATATTGAGTTAATTTTATCTCAATATAAAAACATTATTATTCATTTACTTATTTTCAGATTGAATCATACTCAACACACAAAGCTGACATACTATCAATAGCAGTGTCAGATGATGAGAAAAGTCTGTTTTGCAGTGGAGTGGACCCAGTGATTATGAATTTTATCAAAGTGAACAAAAATATGGGTAAACAAACTGAAGCCCAGTGGGTGAAGAATGTGCAGAGAAATATTCATGAACATGATGTTAGGTATTTATATTCTTTTTACTTCTATAACACTAATTTCACAAGAGATGCCAAATTCACGATTGGTAGTGATTGTTACACCAACCTCTTTTGACCAATTTACTTTAATTGTCAAGGAGCTTTAATACTAATCAATATATATAATAATATCAGCCCTGTATTAAACTGTCCCACTGCTGGGCATGGGCCTCTTCTCAGTGTGAGATGAGTTAGGTTAGGTTAGACTAAGACCACCATGCTGGTCCAGTGTGGGTTGGTAGACTTTACATATTTCTGAGAACATTATGGAGAACTCTCAGACATGGAGGCATTACTTACAATGTTTTTCTTTACTAAGCAAGTGAATAACTGTTTAATAAGCACATAACTTCAAAAAGCTAGAGGTCGAAATGGAGACCTCTGCATAGCAGTCTAATAGTCTCCCACAAGGCTTTTGCTGCTTATCAAACTAATCAGTAACAAACATTTTCAGAGGACTAGTAATTCATGGAGAGAAGTTAATATCTGTTGGTGTTGATGGCTACCTCACTTTCTCCAGCTACCCACCTAAGTGGGTTATGAGAGTCCCACCTATGATATCAGCACCCAGGTCTTCAGTATGCACTCGGAAGAAATTACTACTTCTTAGGTAATATTTAATTTTCTCTATATTTAAACTTACTTAGATTTTATTTTAAAAAGATAGTAATATATATAAGTTGATGTAAAAAATTAATGCGTAACCTCTTTCCTCATGAGACTTCATAAACAACAAAACCACAGATATAAAGAGCACTCAAAGTCTGAACAACTATATTCATGAGACAAACATTGTTATCTTGCATGCTTGGTATCCAGCACATGTAGTGGCGATAGCATCAATTACGCCATTACGCCATATGAATAAATGTGTACTACCTATCATAAATGAATAAATAAATTGATGTTTGCTATCGTAAAATGTATTGTATCTCATACAATACATGTTACGATATATAAAACATGATATATATACCAAAATATAAAACACAGTTTGAGTTGAGTTTAATTAATTAATTTTAAATTTTCTGTATTATGCTTTGTTGTTATATGTGTGCATGCTGTGGTCTCCTATAACGAAAGGAGTACGCTATACAAAACTAATGTTAATATGTCTGTGCAATTTTGTGTATATTATTTGTTGGAGATTCTTAATAAATAAATTATTATGTTTGAACTAGTTTTGCAACAGGGCTTATATAGAACATACATTTTGCCCGCTTCACTAGCGTTAATGTAAATTTTGCTAATAAATTTCTATACCTCGGGAACAATACCTTTTTTTCTGAATGAAGGGTAAACTATGTACTGTACACCTGACAACATGTACGCATTTCATCATGATCGATCGAGTAGTTAAGGCGTGAAAGCGTAACAACAATAACTCACATTTGCGTTTATAATATTAGTTAAGACTAGCTTTTGCCCGCGGCTTCGCTCATGTAAAAAATTTATTAAATATGTTATTAATAGTACTATTTTTATAAATAAAATATAGCTTATGTTACTCGGTTATAATATAGCTTTCTAATGGTGAAAGAATTTAAAAAATCAGTTAAGTAGTTTTTTGAATGAAATCCTTATAAACAAACAAACAAAAATTAAATATTTACTCTTTATAATAATATTAGTATAGATTACAATAGAGGCACCATGCTAAGATTAATCAGTATGATTAACATGTATTTCTTATGCATACACAGGTACAGTAGTCACCTAGAAGTGTGGAAATTGGGTTCATATGCTACTAATAACAATGGTAACGTTTTAGTTACCAATGTAAGCTCCACAGAAGATGCGATCCAAACCGAACAGGATTCCTCCAATTATATAGAACAGGACTCCACCAGCGATATCATTAACAAAGCGAAAGCGCAGAACATGCAGAAACAGAGTTTGAAGCTAACAGAAAAGCCTGTGAAGTTGGTCTCAATACAAACTAAGAAGAAGAAACAGTTACGATGCTGCGCTTTATCGCCTAATGGAGAACTAGTCGTTTATTCCACTGCCACTGATGTTAGAATGCTCAAACTAGAAGCAGTAAGTGTTTACTGAATTTTTATTAATTAACAAGCTGTTACTCGCGACTTCGACCACCTCCAGATAGCATTTATCTAAAAGATAAATGTCTCGCCATCTCTCTTCTTTAACCTAACATGAGTGAGATAGCATGCGATTTATCTTTCGGATAACTTTTACTTGTTAATTGTAGGACTGGCCATTAGTTACTCCTTATAACATCAGTTATCTGCCGGTGAAAGTCCCGTCAAAATCGGTCCAGCTGTTTCAAAGATTAGCTGAAACAAACAGACAGGCAGACAACAATTTTAAACTTGTTTGTTTTTTATCCAAGTACCTTAAATACTTTCATATGCATTAAGTAAATAGCTGTTATTTTGACATTACAAACAGGCACATCAATTTTATTAATTTGTATGTATAGATGTGATATTTTTAGACGTCCTAAGTATTAAACAACCCGTCTGATGGTAAATAAATACCTATGGACTTGTTACACGAGAGTTAAACTCTCACGTATACTGTTTAAAATTTTATTTCTTATTTGAATAACTCCATACTGCAGTCGAGGGCGAAATCTCGACTGCAGTAAAATCGGTGTCGGCGAAAACCTTTGAACGAAATTCACCTAGGAGCCTGAATACGATCAGATAAATAAGTTCATATAGAACCTAAATATTATTTTGTCAAAGTAGTTCTATCAGGAAAAGTTACTTTATGACCTCATTTAAATGCAGTTAATTCAAGTCATATTTAAGCAGAATATCATCAAAGTCCTCGTTACAGACATACACATTTTATCTTTATAATATTAGTGTAGATTTATAAGTGAGAGCATTTAGGTTATGTTGTTAAGATAAGATCGTAGAATATTAATTTATTAATAACGAAAATAAAAGTTTATATCTAACTCCTAAAACATAAGACATATTAATAAATTACATATTATAATAATAAGTAATCTAACATTTTATAATTAAATACACAATAAATAATAATGAAATGATTTTATTAACCTCTGAATCTTCTTCGAAGAGGCTAATGAAAACACTATGTGGGTCTGTCTGTTAGTGACAGTTTGTTAGTGACACGCATAGATCCGGAACCACTGGAGCGATTGACTTGTAACTTGGTGTGCAGACACCTTAGGGTCATCCCTCGGTCGAGTTTGAATATAGGCCCTGTGTGTCAAAAAACCCCCGAGATATAGAGGACACACGGTCATAAGGTCAGGGGATATCCACCATCAGAGTGATTTGGAAGTCCAAAGGAGAGGCTTTTGCCCAGCAGTGGAACATTACAAAAAGCTAATGAAATAAAAAAGAAAACAAAAAAGGTCACATGAACACGAAGAGGTTGAATCTTGTGTTTTTACATCCATCTCGTTTATCTTTGACTAGATGTGCCTGCGGCTTTACTCGCGTTTATGATTACTGCGCCGCTCCCGTAGGTTATAGCGTTATGTTATATAGCCTATAACCTTCCTCGATAAATAGGCTAGCCAACACTAACATAATTTTTCAATTCGGGCCAGTAGTTCCTGAGATTAGCGCGTTCAAGCAAACAAACAAACAAACTCTTCAGCTTTATAATATAAGTTTAGATTTGACTGCAAGGATGGTGTGGTGGTTTAAATGGTCACCTCGCCATTGCCACTGCGTCAAGTGGGTTCGAATCCCACACGGCACAAATATTTGTGCGATCCACGAATTGTTGTTTCGAGTCTGGTTGTTGTTTAAATGTTTGTAAAGTCCCAGAAGTCAGGATTTACACTTAGTGTTGTGTGTAGTTGTCTTTTCATAAAAACAACAAATACAAATTCAAATTATTTTATGTACTTACCTGTAAAACTTCTTACTTAATTATAAGGCCATAAAACAAACATATTAATCTTGTGTATTGTATGATATTTTTCGTTTCTATTGCAGGATGAAGATCAGTCTAATATATCTCTATCAAAAGTTCAAATAAACGGTTTACCGGAGGGAGGCTGTGACCGCGTCGCGTTCACGGCGGACTCTTGCACGATGGTAGTACACTGCGCCGGCGTGCTGCACGTGTTACAAGTAGACCTGGAAGCGGGAGCCACGCCCGTACAGACAATATCCTTAGATAAACGTAAGAAATACAACTTATTGTTTAATATTATATAAAACTAGCTGTTACCCGCGACTTCGTTCGAGTGACATTTTCATTTGCGAGCCAAAATTGTCTTAATCCTAAATTATTTTTTTACGGTATAAGTAGCCTAAGTTCCACCTCCTTATAACTTCAGCTATCAGCCCAGCCGTTTCAGGGATTAGCTGGAACAAACAGACAGAAAGACAATTTTTTTTATGTTATGTACCATATATACGCAATGTTTGCGTACAAAATTCTAAACCATAGTTTTGACTGTCCCCCCATTGGTTACCCTCTTTAAGTTTCGCGTTCCCGTCAGGCTTCCGCGTCGTCCAGTCACACCATTGTGTCCTCTGTTGCGAAATACAGTTTTAAACAGCTGCAGCGATATTATTGACTTACACTCTAACTCAATTCTAAAACAAAAATCTACTTTAAGCAGTTTACTGGAATAGGATTAATTCCTAACAATTATTTTTGAGAATATATATCTCTAGCTATTTACTTTGATGAGAGATGATTAAGTTAATACATAGGTAGAAACGTTTGCTACATATGTATTAACTTAATCAATTTATATTAAATATTATTATGTGGTGTTTACCTTTAAGTAATTGTTACATTGTGCATTGTCACCAGATTACAACAAATGTATTACTCCTAAGATCTAATGTAAACAATTGTTGGTGAACCTTAATAAATAAATATATATTTTCTTAAGCAATTAGTAAAAAGCTGTTATTTTGACATTACAAACAGACACTTCAATTTTTGAAATGATGATGAGTTGATGTGTGTATATTAATTTTATTATTCTATTGTGACTTCTGGAGCTTGAGGGATGTATATAGTTTTCTGCAATATGTCATAGAAGTAAGATAAAGAATAAGGTATATAACAGGATAGCGACAAAAAAAAAAGATGAAGCTTAAGCCCCAAGTGTTGGTACATTTGAGTGGCAAACAGTCTTATGCATAAAAAAAACTTGCTGGAATCTTAAAACAAAGGGTAGGTAGTTAAAATATTTAGTATGTCTAAAAATGCATTGTAATAAAACTTTATTCATAAATTTTATATAAACCTTTAATATATACAGCATGGGTATTAGACAATGCAGCATTCCTAAGCATAATTAAAATAATGCTTTTTAAATTTTTTGCTTATAACGACATTATAACCTACTTGTAATTTTTATGAATGTGGCCGTTAGTCTTAAGACTTTGCCAAAAGATGTAATTCTTCTACTCACTACCAATTATGATGACCTTGGTTTCTCTCCCTTTAAATATTTTCTGCCATTATTATTCTAATCTGATTTATTACACTTTACAGATTGCAAAGCCAAATCATTATTACATCTTAGCATCTCCAAGAAAACAGCATCGGGTGTGACGTATTTAGTCGTAGCGGACACACAAGGCTCGATAGGTGTGTGGACGCTGGGCGCTAAGAAGTTTGAGTTCCACGTCGCTCTGCCCAAGTACCAATGTTTGCCGTCTGCGCTCACGATCGACGATCAGCGAGAGAACCTGATAGTGGTATACGTCGATCAGAAGGTAATTTAGTCTTCCAAAAACTATTTTTTTTTTGCTTAAGATATTTTACGCCTTGTTCCCTGTTCTGAATGGCAACGTTGCACATATTTAAAGGCTTTTAAATGTTTTTAATTTCATTAGGTTTTATTTTCAAAATGCTATTAATACATTCTATAGCTAAGGCAAAAGTGTATCATATATGGCATATAATATATAATTGTAGTCTTTTTATTTTTCACATTACGCGACGCAAGCCTCTGATATTGCGGCATTTTTAAAATGAATCCTATATAAAACCGCCACTAAACCATTACGCCATCCTTATTAATTTGAATGGCGACGCGGAAGAATTTGAATGGCGGTGCAGATGATCACAGCAGTTCACATCTGTTTGATCGCTTGCCAAATTTTTGTGTTAATCTGCTTTTAAGAAATGCAGTGTTCAGTCATAAGATATAGTTTCGTGGCTAGGTTTATCAAAGTACAATTAACTAACCTAGAAATCTGGCAACCGAGTGAGCGATAGTCCGGGTACCAGAGATACAATATGAGCTGTTTTTAAGCACGGTCTAGCTAATGCTAATTCATACAGTCAATGACCATGACATAAATGAAGTAGATACATCCTTATCAAGTGATCAGCCAGTACTTTCCTTACTCATATTTCCTCGAAACCTTGCTGTAATGCGATTGTTAATAGATTGGCTTCACTTCCCAATAAAATACCGAGAGCTTTCTAGCTACCTCGATTAAGTGCTATCCTTTACCCTTTGACTGCCATGTCAAAAAAGCAATAACGACGAACCAAGGTACTATTTTATCCTTTAATTTGTCATATAGTTTTACATAATATTGTCTTCTGTTTACGCGAATGTTATTCATTGAAATTATCCCCGTGACCATGGCTGCTGAAAAGCACCCGAAACGTCGGGGAAAGTGTAAACCAAAAATAAATAGATTTAATAGTTTAAATAATTTTATTAGCTTATAAATTAGTCAAATAAAATCAATAGTAGTAGTAGAGTGATATTTTCAAAATTTTGTAATACAGTGATAAATAAACAACGCGATAAAATCCGTATATAGTAGTTTAATTTCAATTGTCATATAGTTGTTTGTGACAATGGCGTGCTGGATACATTTTGCGTTGTCATGTATACATGACTGTGGCAGTCAAAAAGTTTAAAGAGCTCGCACGGACTATGGGCGCAATTTTGCGTGTAAACTTTATTACGGATGGATAAGACTCTTGCTCTTGTTTGATAGCAAGGCTGGCGTAATGGTAAGTGGTCGACTCACCACTGCCATTGCGCCGAATGCTGTGTGTTTGATCCCCACACGGCATAAAATTTGATTAACCTAGAAATAGCTGTGCCGGGTCTGATTGTTCTTTGTGTCCGATTGCAAAGTCTCCTAGGACGAAAGAATTATTTACGTGCGTGTGTGTGACTACGGAAAAGAAAAAAAATTGGCGATTTGAATACTAAATTATGATATCATGTCACACGGGAGTGTACACACAGCGACACATCAACCTAGACTGTTTGGACTTTGAACTATTAGAAGTTGAACGCTGCGAATCGTGCGAAAGAGTGCGTTATATTTTTGTTACGCTGTATCCTTACCATTACATTGACACCACTATGCACTGTCCCTTTCTAAAAATTCTCTATTTTGTATGTAGCGTAGTTATACGTATATAGGGTGTCTAACTTTAGGCATCTATCCTCCAAAATAAAGCTGATGACATTATTTTGGAGGATAGCGTTCGAGGATAGGAGGAAATGTGATGAAGGCATTATGTAAGATCTATCCAGTTACAATATGAATGTTCCTAACTTAAAGTTGTTATAAATATTTGTTAAATAATTAAGGGCATAAATAAAAGTAACGATTCTATTGTAGGTATATATAAATATAATAAATAAATACTCTACCACATACACACAACACCATCTAGCCCAAACTGAGCAGAGCTTGTACTATGGGTACTAGACAATGGATAAACATACATATATACATTTTTTTTTGTAAATACATACATATTATACATTTGTGTGCATGAACATCCATGTTCATGCACACAAATGTATGACTTGTGCGGGAATCGACCTCAGGCGTAGTAGTCGGTTACACTAACCACTACGCCATCGAGGCCGACAATATATTATATAAGATATGCATTCTTTCCAGATAGTGGAATACGAATTAAAAGAGAAGAAGTTCACAAAATGGCCGGGCGCGGCGCTGCCCTCGGAGTGGACGTCCCGCAAGTCGTCCGTGCTGTCTGTGTGCGCGCACCGCACGCGCGACGCCGTCGTGCTCCAGGATGAAACCTCGCTATGGATCATGGAGAAAACTATACAGGTAATAATAATAATCTCCTCCAGACCGAATTTCGGTCACGGCGGCCAATCTTAACGGAGACTGGCCATCTGCGCAGGAGATATTATAGTGCACAAGTGTGTGCGCAAACAAAAGTGCACTCTCTGTTCCCTAACTCTCATGATTCGATGGCACGGTAATCCGACGCGACCGGAGTGAGATTAGGCGCAGGACCAACGGCTTAACGTGCTTTCTGAGGCACGGAGGTGTCTCCCACCGCCAACTTCCTAGCGCCCAGCTGCTATTGAGCTTTCTTAACAAAAAAGCCAATAATTTATTGTTGGCCCAACCCGGGATTCGAATCTGTGACCTCATGCACAGCAGTCGCATTCACTACCGCTCCACCATGGAGGCAGTTTATATAAAGGCTGGTAATATAAAACCGAACCTAAAATATATACCTATAAAAAACACGGCAAACAAGTATTATATAGCCTCAAAACTGGATGTCTGATTTTCTACATTATTTTACACACAAAAATAAATAGCAATCAAAGGAAATCTTTTAGTGCACACAGTATCAAAATTGATTGCAAAATAAGACATCAATATTTTACATTTGGATATAAGAAAAAGTGGGAGAGTAGTCGGGGGACAGCTGCATTTAAATAGCGGTTACGTCACAGTTTGTAATATGTATCCATTTCTTGTCATTTGACTATTACAGGGTAATTGTCACAGCTATCAAACGAAACCGACCACCTTGTATGGGAACTTGGCTTGGGCGTGAACAATTTTATATTGTAATAACAATATTAATTTTCAGTAGCCTGCCTAAACTAAGTAGAAAACATTATTCTTTGAAGTTTAGTATCAAGTTCGTTAAATAATAAAATAAAACACAATATCACGTCCATATCCAGCAAACAAACGCAAAGCAATGACGGAAACAGAAGTGACAGATAAGTCAAATGTTGCTAGAATATGAAAATAAATTACCCCATTTTACAATTTTCTTATATTTTATCAAATATCATATAATTCTTGCATTAATTATTATTGTCGAATTCAAAATATGAATATAGTAAATAATGAAAAATATCAACGGATTTTCATATTTCCAAATGTATTTTTTTTAAATACTTTGTTCCGATTTTGTCCACTGTTTTTTACTAGGCAACACAAGCAAGCCATTTGGATTGTCCATTTCAGCTACACATTTTAAACCAAATGAAAATATTTTAAAATAATTTTTATTATACGTTAATTTCATACGACTGGATAGTGACCAATATTTATTATATATTAATAATATAAGCCTCCCAAAGGGCCAGGTATTTTCTAATATCATAGAGAGTACCTGTGATAAGAGTAAGATAAGAGAAACATAATAATAATATAATAATATTCTACCACATACACACAACAACATCTAGCCCAAACTAAGCAGAGCTTGTACTATGGGTTCTAGACAATGGAAAAACATACATATATACTTTTTTTTTGTAAATACTTACATATTATACATACTGAAACAAAACTTTTAATATTTTTCTTAGTTTATATTTTTTTTGAGTTTGGGTAATATAACTATTTGACTTTAATAATACAAAATATGGTCGGCTAGATGGTAACCCATTACCGTATCCTATCCTCATGTAACATGGCTAAACCAAGTTTCCGTACAGCTGATGAAATTTTCTAACAAAACCAGCTCAGCAAATAAACCTGGGAGGTCAAATCTACAAAATATGTATATAATACCAACAAATTAGTTTTAACATAGACATATATTTACATTTTTAAGTTGGTCTCTCGCTAAAGCTTAGCCTGACTGCCAAAGTAATTTTACCTTTCATAAGATCACAGCCAAATAAATGTATGGGTTATTATAATTGAGCGATTGGTAAGCTGGCACTTTTGTTCGCATCACATGGTTTCACTAGACCGTTTGTTGAAAATGTTTGCTGAAGTCTTTAATTTTGAATATATAATGTTTTCTTTCTTTCAGGATGTGGTGGAACCAATGGCTAAAAAGAAATCCAAAGCAGGCAGCAAAAACGTCGGCCTTAAAATTGTACCTATTAAGGTAAGATTTGATTAAACTTCAATAGCCGAAATCCAGACACTGAAAAGTCCATTGTGTCTGACCTCCAGGGGTTGAGCGTTGGCCAAGAGAGCTAGGTGGCGCACAACAGTGGCACTGACCACATGGCTAACTTCTTATTGTTATATTACACAAACAGAAAAATAATTAATAGCATCAACGACCATCAGCAGATTAAACAATCCCATTGTCCTATTAACTTGTTTATTCCTTAAGCTAAGTCCGTGCTTTATCTCTGTCGAATAACCGCAACGAAGATTATCCTCAAAAGAAACTCCAAGCAACAGTGAACATAAATAAAACATAGAAGCAGTTCTTTCAAACCAACCTCAGTTTATTATTGATTCAATAACTTAAATCCATTGATATAATCATTCGTTAATAGAGCGACACGGGTTAGTTTTATTAAGCCCCGCCTTACTTTGTGTAGATTCCTTTGTGCCATTTTTTAGAGACGATAATTCTTCCATGTTTTAATTTCGTTCACTGCCAAGCATAAAACTTCTCATATCTCGTTGCTTGGCTTTTAATTTGTATTGGATAGCAAAGTTAAGTATTTGTAAAATACGTAGTTACTCTCGCTATGAAAAATATGGGTAAAGAATTATCAGCCCATTCAGCATTATATAGTTCTCTTCACCGTTTCCGATGACAGCAACCCGGACTAATTATCGCGTATTTTGTGGGCTCTATGATGACCAGCACAACCAAATTTGGTCTTGAAAACCCGGTCACACTGTGTGCAGAAGAGCTGATCGGCATCATTGTATGAGTAGTTATAAGAAGGCTAAGGGCGACTTTTGTGACGTAATTGGCGTTTCTTGTTTAGATCTTCCAGACTTTCAGATCTCAATGTAGATCTCAGGATTTTTTTTATCTTAGACAGTAGGTGGCAGTGAGGTCCTAGTATAATCAGTTATTTTATATTTATTTCCAGTATTTGGCTGACTTCCACTGGCTAGACGACGACGAAGCAGTGACATTGGAAATGCTGCCAGAAAATATAGTCTCCCAATTACCGCCCATAGCTGCTATCAAGAGACACGGACATATATGAGATAAATAAATAAAATATGAATATAAACATTAAACAATTTGGTTTTATTTATAGAAAAAAAAATACAGTGAGCATTGGATTGTTTTATTTTATATTACTTTTTAAATCATTTTGTGACAAGTGGTAATGCGAAGAAATAATAAATTTCATAACGTCTTTACTTACTTTTAAACACAAGATAAGTTAATAGCCAGCATTCAGACAATGACTAAACTATAGTGTGCTAAGAGATATATCAAGTTAAAATAAAAACATAATGTTGGTCACTAGAACACAGACACGCGATCTAGCAGCCATTAGAGAGCCTAGAATTTTATAGAACCGTTGCATACGTAAATGCGTTACGTCGTGGTTGCTCACAATTGGGTGAATCTTTTAATTCAGAGCCGCGTGGACATTTGCACGCAGCACTACAGTTCTTCGAAAATACTTAGATTAGTTTGCGACTAGTGTCTTCTCTTCGCCATTATCCGTTCGACTTTGCTGAGTCTTTACAACAAAACATTGTAATTTTCCATCGTTTTCAAAACAAGTATAATAGCGACTACAATATACAAAATGACGGCTGGCATGCCTGCCGTAAAGCAAATGGCAATCTAAAATTGCAATTGCGGATAAATTTATGTTAAAATTCGTAAGAAATAGGTATAGTTATATAATTGCGACATAAATATTTCACATTATCATGTGTGTGTAAGTCATGATTTATTTGAAATGGTGTATGTATAAGCTTTATAAAAATGTTTAAAGAGAAGTGTGAAATCTTACAAGCTATATCAAGATCTGTCTGGGTTAAATTCCCGGACGTTTAAGTAAAAAAGAGAAAGCATTTATAAAGTGCATATATAAAAAGGGACGTTGCAGATATTAGTGCCTACTATTTAATTATCATTGCGGAGCTTTGCAGATACGTATCTATGTGTTATATGGAACGGAGTTATGTTGATTTAATCGATGTGATGATAATATGTTACATATGAAGCTATTTTGAAAATTAGCAAGCTAGCGTCTTGAAATTGTTAATAACATTTTTAACAATAGTAATGATTCCATTTGCTTTATTAATTTTTTTCAGTTGTATATGACGTAACTACGTCGTCTCTGCAGTTGAATAAGTCCGCATAATCATGTTGATGACGTCATAATTTTTGCATTCTCGCGTGCAAATGAAGACGTCAATATACTCACATCGTCATCTACACATGATGACATTCACAAACACGCATCTCATCTGTAGACGATGATGTCACCCATTTACATCCTCTTGCATGATGACGTCAACATATCTCGCAACTCGCAGAAAAAAATCTGCATCCGTAACATCCCTCTTATAAAATGTATTAAGATTGTATTTGTTCCGTATCTTGTAGCACTCGCTGCAGGTTGTCCCAGCCGAGTGGTGATACGGTGAGCTGATGGGGTCGCGCCCACATCTCATCCGTCACTTCGCACCGGGCCGGCGGTAACTTGTATGATATCGGGTCACCATCGACACTCCTGTAACATTTTAATATATTGTGTAGGTACATGTATAAACATTTTCTTTCATATGAAGTGTATTCGGTCTAAAGGGTTACATAGTAATATTTCTAAGAGCTTCTAGCAAACTCTAAGGTAATATTAAAAAAGTAAGTAGGTACAGTTCAGTTTTTCTTATTTGGTAAACAATTAAACCATTATAAAGCCATACTTTTACTGCCTACCGACTTCATTCGTTCTTTAATTAACAGGTGTGACAGTAATAGAAAGACAATACATAGCGATTGATCTCTATGTAGTCTTTAGCTATCAGTACTCCATATTTGTGAACTTAATAAGACAAGGTAAGAAACTACGACTTTAGATAATTAATTCATTGTAAAAAATAAATTGTTTTGTTTAAAGAGAATACTCTTTTCATTCCAAATTGTTAATAAGCAATTTGGATTACAAATTACTAGTACTCTTGTTAACCCCTTCAGTTAAGCAAGAATGCTCGTGTCAGGAGTAGGTTCACGTGGATAGTGTAATGGGTGGGATTCGAACCCGCGACCTCGATCACAAGTCCAATGCCTTATCCATATGGATAGCAATAATGCTACAGCTGCCGTATATCAGTAAAGTATAGTCAATAGTTCGAAGTCAGGAACTAAGTTCTAATATATTATGTTGAAACATATATTAGAATAGTAGTTAGTCCTCGACTTCTTACTACGACGATACAGCATTTATATCATATTTCATCTACATCGGTTGAATAAGATACTTACACTACACTTTCCTTCGTTAACATAAATAATTATAATATTATCCAAAAGTGTATAGAAATAAAGACATTCTAAGTATAATTTAAAATTAAGTATTAGATACGTTATAATTAATTATGATCACACATGTTCCTTTTAGCATTGCGATTGGCGTTATTAAGGTAGCATCGCAGTGTCGGTATTTAACTTAACTTTATATACCTAAGCCAGAAGTAGAATTGACTTTGGTTGCTTCCTATATGATAGCAGCGCTAAAAGTCATATATATAAGCTAGATAAAATCCAAAATAAATATTTAAAATCATAGGTGGATTCATTAAAAGTTCTCCAATCCATGTGATGGAAACTGAATTGTGTATACGTCCATTAGCCAATAGGAGATTATATCTTGCATATAAATATTGTATAAAAAACATGTCACGTATGAACAACAATACCTACTATTAAACTTATAGATGAACTGAATAGTCTTGCACACACTAGATATTGGCATAAGAAGAAAACACCGATACTAGCAACTATTTATAACGAGTGCAGAACTTGTAATGTATATTGCTCAAATATTTTAGACATGTACCTACTCTTTACAAACATGGATGTCACGAATAAAGGTACACGAGAAGATAAAATATAATTTAGACTGCATCAAAGGATCTAAATATACACACGAAGCCACGTCACTTAAATTTGATGTAATTTAGGAATTAGAAGAAAAGTATTCGGATTGGTCAACTTTTTACACTGATGGATCTAAAAAAGAGACTGGTAGCGGGGCTGCTTTTTATAATGCAGTCAATAGGACCTCGGGATTATTTAGATCTCTTGATAAAAATGTGTCTATAATGACAATGGAGCTATTTGCAATCTCAAAAGCTCTGGACATCATTATTAATGGTAATAACAACAGTGTATCTAACCAAAATATAGTTATATACACTGACAGCAAAAGTGGGTTATTGCATTTGGCTCGATGCGCCTCTGGGTATAGAGGTGTACCTACCGATAGCTTATGCAATACTCAAACAGATTTATGAGTTAGGAGATATTAACTTGAGGTTGCAATGGATCCCATCTCACATAGGCATAAAGGGAAACGAGGAGGTTGATAAATTAGCAAAGGCAGCTATATTAGAAGGTATAGAAATTGATATAGCTCCTTATTACACAGAAATACTTTGGAGATTTAAGAAAATTTGTTTTAATAGTTTTAAGGAATATTTCAATCAGACGAGCAAAGAAAAAGGCATCTGGTATAAAACTATGCAATGTGAGCCTCCTCGGATCCCTTAGTTTTCTGAAAATAAAATAAGTAGAACTTATATTGTCCTGGCGCATCGAATACGTTCTGGTCATATTCCATCACAAAAGTTTGGATATCTGATGAAAAAAGTCATTTCACCTAATTGTGAAGTATGTGGCAAGATAGACGATGTCCAACACCTACTGATGGAATGTGAGAAGAACCAAAGGGAGAGGGAGTTAGTCATGCAGAAATTTAACATTAATAAATATGACGTTGGAGTTTTTATAAGGATTTTATCAGAACCCTTATCGCCGGCAGCAAGGTGTGTTTATGACATGGTATCTGCAGCACTGTCTGCCTCTCCCTCATAGTAATAAGGCAAGTATATTATTAAAAGTAAGGAAAATGTAATTAAGGGTACGATGAGGCTGGCATACCTTTATAAGGTAAAAGCCTCTAAATAAAAAAGATATAAATAAATACAAATAAAACTTTATATAAGCCAAAACGCGTATCAGGAAACGTAAATGCCTAAGTACTAGGCCAACTGTTAGTGCTAAAGACTATTTCATTTCATTTGCTATTAGTGACATATATTGCCTGTTGATCATGTACCATGAAATAAGTAGGTACATGTAGCAACTTTTTGATCTTCCTGAAGTCTACGTACGATGGTCCGATCCGAACAACTGAGTTTAAAGGAAAGAAATCTCAAGATAGGTATACCTATCTCAATATTTTCTTTGGCCTGAGCTTACGGATTGACAATCTTATGGTACTTAGGTCTACTGGCTTGCCTCTATAAATGCACGATCGGAAATATAGAATAGTTTATTATATTCAATCTTCCTTAGTATGCGTTCAGTGTGCTTTGACGAGTTCGTTAACGACATGCAGGGGAGAACTATACAATACCTAATGTGGATATTGTTTGTTTGTACGCGGGTATCTTAAATCAGGCTACGCCCCTAAAGAGCGTAGCGGGTGATACCGGCACAGCTAGTTCAAGAATAAGGCGGCAACAAAATGGATTTCACTTAATTTATTGATTGATATTGATAATTATCCATAATTTTAATTTTAAATATGTAATTTTACGGTATAGAAGAGCGGAGCCTCCTTACACAAGCATTAAATGCTTAAAAGGAGACTCCACAAACTAACTTAAGGATATTTATCGTTGAAACGAAATAAAATAATTTATTTATTTCTTTCTTTAAGCAGCGACAGCCTATTGGGAGACCGTTGGACTTCCACGCAGAGGTCTCGGGTTCGATCCCAAAGTGTGCATCTCTGACTTTTCGGAGTTATGTGCGTATTAAATTGTTAATTATCGCTCGCTTTAACGGTGAAGGAAAACATCGGGAGGAAACCTGCATGTCTGGTAGTTCTCCATGACGTTTTTGAAGATATGTGAAACCTGCCAACCCGCACTGGGCCAGCGTGGTGGACTATGGCCTAACCCTTCTCACACTGAGAAGAGGCCCGTGCCCAGTAGTGGGACAGTTTAATACAGGGCTGGTATTAATACCTATTGCCAAAAATAAAGCTCTACGTTCAATTTCGCTACGTTTAAATGACATTGCGGTGAGAGAATCGCGCCTATTGGCGACTGTATCGCGATTACGCGATTCTACGTTAAACTCATAGAGTAACTTAAATATGGTTAAACTGCAGACTGCGGCTGAATCGCGTTAATGCGACTGTAGTACATTTGATTGCAGTGCTAAAATCGCACATGTTGACCATTATAACACGTTTATGCCACTCTACGTTCGACTGCGGTATCAAAATCGCGCGTTTGACAATTTTATCACGTTAAAGTATAACTGCAGAATTGTTCGCGATGCTAAAATAATATTATATATATATATAATATCCTACCACCATATTAAATGTTTTTTGTTTTATACTTTAATAAATACCTACCTTGTTTCTTCACGTAAATAGATCGATGAGGAACACCTTGTTATTTCTAAAAACAGCAAAATATCCTTAGAAATGTAGCCGTTAATATCCGTAGAAAAATAGATTACACTTGCAACATGCTATGCAGTTAGATACCTGTTATATGAACGAGTATAGGTATCTTATTCAGTATACCTAGAGTACGTACCCTAAAAACACAATCGTCTGCTTGTAAGGGTCGTAAATTTGTCCGTGCATTAATGGTGGGCGGAGCGGGTAATCTCGCCCGGTTTTCACCAGACGTCCGTAACGTTCCAGAGGACAAAGTGCACGGCGACCGATCATGGCTGAAAAGTTTAAATCTCATGTAACTTTTAATTAAAATAAAAAAATAGGCCAGTGTTTTAATTGGCTGAACGAAACGGAGAAAATATAAATGTTTGTACCGATTTTATGTAGGTAAAATTAGGCAGGTTGTTAAAATAGTTGTGACCGTTATTTGACCTTTTCGGTTTACGAGTGATTAGCATAGGCAGACACAAAGAAGTATGCAGTAAAATATTAAGCAATTACTTAATTAAAATAATTAGTTAAGAAATATGTACACTTAAGTAAGTATGGGCCCATTATGGAAATTTATAATTCTATGACAATTATATTATTCCATCCATATGGCCGATTTCAACTACATAGGTTGAAACCAACTCTTGATAGACAATAAAGATACATTCGAATATAAGACTGTCTACTTGGATGCCGTTACTATAAAGTTTGATCATATGTTTCGGCGATTCCCAAATTAGGTGAACTGCTATGGGGTTTCTCTATCAGGTAATTCTGTAGCAGTGTAAAAATGATATAAGACTAGACTCGTCATTGTTTTGGATTCGCGAAATTTGGATATAAAATTCCTTATAATAGCTACACCTTCGAGGGTACACTACGCAGGAACGTTTTAGATACATATACTAGCGGTCGCCAAGTGGTCCAAATTCGACCATAATTGGTTTCAATTTTAAGTTTGATCGTTATTAAGGTTTTATAGTCTATAACTATATATACACTTATATATAATTACCTACTATACATACATAATATGTAACCATAGTTACGAAGAATTCTACGACATCAGCCGAACAATGCTGAAATACTACGAACGCGATTCCACTGCTTGTGTAAAATGTATACCTACTTGTGTGCGTGTACTGCTTTTTCATTAATTTAATGTATTTCTAATGCATATTTTATAAAAATATTAGGATTCGCCACGCCTTCTCCATATAAACTTTAACTGTGCCAAATTTCATACTCCTCCGTCCGCGCAATTTTCGTAAAAAGGGGTACAAAGGTTTTGCTTCACGTATCAATATATCGATTTCAAAAATGAATCGTTGACAATACGAACAACAAAAGGCGTAGGTAACGAGAAAATTTATTTAATCAATATTTACATTTTTGGAATACCGGGCACATAAAGGATAAGTGGTCCGCAGTTTTGCTAAACGTTTAACGATGCGTCTCGCAATTATCACCAACAGTGTAATGTCTTGTCTTCATAATATACATATGTATACCTAATATTTGCGGTCAACCACATAAATAGCTTACAATGAACAACATTCTGAAGAACTTTTTATGAATTGAAATTTGTTAAACGTAATTAAGTGAACTATTATTTACTACTTAAATAGTTAGAATTTAATAAAATTTAATTAGGATCACTGCTGTAAGGAAAAGAATGATCATTATTTTGTATGATAAAGCAATTTAATATATCGTAAATGATTTCTAACTTAGGTCGGTGACTCTATCTTAACGGGAATAAGCAGTGCATAGCATTCTAACTAATATTATAAATGCGAATGTGAATTTGATTCTATTTTTGTTTTGCTTTCACGTTTCAACTATTCGACGAATCGTCATGAAATTGCGCATACATGTTGTCAGGGGTACAGAAAAGCCCACCATGAAACTTAAATGTGGATCGACTGTTCGTACCGTCAAACACATTTATTCCGATATTTTACTGAATTTCAGTCATCTTGATTGTCATATACCCTGAAACGAAGAAACTTCATTGTAATATTTTTTTGTTCGGGCCGACGTTTCGGATTTACATGTTTATTGTCGACCTACTGTTCTCGAGGTGTAGAAATTTATTGACAAAATACAAGCGAAGCCGCGGACAAAATCTAGTAACAAATAAACAGAACCAAACTAATGGAGATATATTACCTGCGGAGGTGAGCGGTAAAGGTGTTGGCGAGGGATCCACTGTCACGGGGTACTGCTTCGGTTCAGGCTGACTGCTGTGGTATTGTACCGCTGCGCGGTATTCCTCCACTGTCATACCTAGTATATTACAGGAAAATGCAAATTGGTAGAAATCTTCTTATAACATTGTCTTACGTTTTAGGGAATGTTACATATTGAAATTAAACTACTGCTCAAAGACTTTATCGCGGCCTATGTGAAAAATAAAAACACAGCTTTCAGATAATTTTAACATTAAACTAGTATTTCTGATTTAAATTAGCCGCGATCAAATTCGTATACAGTAGTTTCATTTTAAAATAGAAACATTCGTTTTATTTAAGCACAGTCTTTACTGTCTTTAACGTCTGATCAGTCCTAAGCATTTCAATTCCCATAGTAAATAAATATCTACACATTGAAAATATATCAGTACCATCTCTCCTTGTGATAAAGGACGAATTGTAAAATATGCTTATTCATAATTTGAATTAATAATAGCGTTTACGCAGTTTTGCAGCGAAGAATTCTTTGCCCGCTTGACCACAGGAAAATTACTACAATATTGTCGGAATTTTCCAGTAGTCAAGCGGGCTATAATTGTCGAAATACCTGAGGACACGCTTTACCACAGGATTTTTTTTATTTTTCTATGGGAAAACCGTTACCATTGGTACTTAGTTATCTGTAACACAACAACAGTCTTTGGAATTATCAACTGCTATGTGTAGATTCCAGTCAGGATATCCCGACGATATCGTTCACGCATGATATTAAATTTGCAAACAATAAGGCATTGAAAAGGTTAGATAACCTCGTTTATAAATTAGGTTTAACCTTTAAACGCTATTGCGGTCAGCCGTGAGCGCAAATAATAGATTTTCATTTGTTTCTTCTGCACGGCATTCACCAAGTCAATAATAATTCTGTCAAAAACTTTTTTAGTATTTCCTAATACTTGGAACAAAAACTGTTTCTCAGGGCTCAGTTCACACGCTATCATGCCGCACATTTTTTAAAGAGTATTTATTAGTGTATTAGTGTTCTGTAGATGTCATTAACGGTCTTCTTGCTTGATTACGACGTGTGAACATTTTACGTTGTATGTACGACTATTATTCGGTAAGATTTATCCTGTAAAAACATGCAGCGCGTTGATGTGTGAAGCCAGCCGTAGGAACTGCAACTAGCGAATAAAAAGACTTTTTATACTATGCCGCTGCATAGAAGCGTTTATTACGTAACTAATTTTGATAGAGGAATAATTTCTTATCGCTTATGTTTTTTAAAATTGTTTAAGTGTCATGTCACACTTAGTCTTAGTCTACGAGTAGACCCGGATAGTTTTTGAAAATTATGTTAATAATTACAGTTGTAGATATTATGATCATCATTGTCAACCCACATCAACCCGCTGCTAAACATAAGTATCTTCTTACTGTAGAAACAAGCCAACACCGTCATGTAACACAATCGAATCGTTGCCAACCACATATGAGTCGGCAAGACTACGCCGTCTTTCTTATATTTTTAATAAGTTAATGCGGCTTAATAATAATTCCTATGTCGTAGGACACTGCAGATACAAAGAATATCAAGACTCAGAACAAGTATTCCTAGATCACACAAATTTTTGTCCTGTCTAGATCGAACTCACAACACTGAGCGCAGTAGCAGTGGCGAGAATATCAGAATGATGGAACCAATCTGTTCGAAGCTCGTTTGAAGCTAGTAATTAATGGTAAATTATAATAACTTAGGCCAGGATGGTTAAAACGGCGAGTAATGCGAATGGGTCGCATTAAATTATCCGCAGTATTAATGGCCTGAGGCACCCTACAGCAATCAATTGCAATCATAATCACCCCTGATTAAATTATTTTATAAACCAGTTCATATAGTAATGTTTAATTCTACACATACCTATCTTCTGCGCTTCTTCTTCTTGAATCTCCCGAATTTTGCTGTAGAAGTACCATCTTTGGGGCCACAATCTGGCCGCTGAGTTGTTTTTACGAACTACCGAGTTTCTGTAAAATTATATAATTAAATATATATCTACTTAAAAACGATTAAATTACTGGTTCCAAACCAGTAATTTAATCGTTTTTAAGTAGATAGCTTTATTTTTAAATTCAATCTAAATATATTATTAAGATTGTAATTAAAAATAAAGCTCACAAAGAGGTGATAATTATATAAATAATAATATACCCATGGCTAAAAATATGAAGTGGCAGAAATAATTAAAGTCAGGCTTTGCGAAATGCTTAGACATCCAAAATAACTAGAAACTGTATTTACAGTTATCCAATAGGTATATATTAAGAAACGGCAGAAATATTTATTTCTGTCGTTTCTTAACCTTTACTAATTAGTCAAAGAAATAGCTGACTAAATAATTCCACACATCATGTTAGCATGATGTGCAAACATCAAAATGTGAGTTACATTTAATTTACGATATAAAAAAGTAATATAACATATTGATTTGCACATTGAATATATAGATAATCATTTGAAGTCTGTATGACGCGACGGTAGTAACTATTTACCTTTTCTTTTCGCCAACTTCAGCTCAGTACACTGCTGAGTTTGTCGTTGTTATTCGGAAAATTTTTATATGATCGTACCTATCTGGCAGTGGTAAAAAATTTACTTCAGAATCAATTGCAATTTGCGAAGAAAACTACACCGTCAGCCGGCTCATAGTATGTTATTATATACGGGTTTTCAATTAGCTATATCTAAACATTCATCGAAAGATTATAGCGTCTGCGGTAAGTAAAAACTTCGAATGTTAAAACTCACAATATTCCTTGAGCTTTCACAGGATCCGTAGAAGGTTCGCGACGCCCTCCTATGTTAGCGGGTGCTGGTGCTGCGTTCTCCATTATACTAGCTGACTATTAAGCCAAAGAAAATTGCTCTACAGTGGACTATGCCCTAACAAAAACGAAAATCTACTAGCCAAACAATCACTTCCACTTCGTCCCCTCGTGCTGAATGTTGCTCGGGCGATGGATCTAATCGATCAAGCAATAAAAAAGGAATAAATAATTTACAGTCAAAAGTCATGGTTAAGGATCCTTTGAATTTTAATATCATGCAATCAAGAACATTAGTTCCACGATATTGCCTTGTTTTAGTTGGTTCGAAATAGTAGAAACTTTGTTTGAGATTGTACGTGTACATTCGCGGGGAAAACGTTATACTTATTACTTCGTAGCCTAGTTTAAGTTCACAGTGTTAACTCTGAACAGCTATGGAGGTATGCGTACCCACTTGTTTAGCTAATCGAATAACGTAGGTGCGTATGAAATCCTTTGAATATTAACTAAGTTGATTTTGTAGCTGAGAGTAACGAAGCATCTTGTTGAAACTTCAATCGACATTCTGTTCTAATTAAACAGTAAGTAAGCACTGAATATGTCGCCGTGGTTATATTTTCAGTGTAGAACAACGTCAATTACAAATTCAAAGTTTCGTTGCCGACGTGTTGCGTCGAGCGCGACGATGTCGGTTGGGACGTCTAGACCAGACAGCCTATAAAGTTTCTCAAGCATATTACTTTTATTTACCTACAGTATTTTATAATAGAAAAGCTTGTTCTCTTCAAGGAGGTCAAATGAAGTGACCTACACAGTGTTTAGTACTTACTTTACTACATAATAGAAATATCTACTGGTGGCGATTTATTTAAGTATATGAGTAACTCTGTACTTAATAGAAAAATCCGATAAAACGAGTTTAAATTGTCATGCTATTCATGTCGTTTCAATATAAACAAAGATTCATGACTATTACGTGCAAGTGACTCATTCAAGTTTCATATTTTTCAACCTTAGGTACGTCGCGTCGTGTCATTTGTTATGGATCGCAACTGTGTTTTAAAGTAAAATCATTCAGTGTTTGTAGGCTTAAAAGGTTCGTGTAACAATTGCACAAGTGTGCGTACACCTAGACCGTCGCGATAACCTGGACAGACAGACAAAGGGCGACGGAAGGGCAGACGGTTTGCACTGCGAACGACTTACTTTGTTCGTAATGTTTTGCTATAGAAAAGTAAACAATGAAATATTTAGAAAATTATGAAGTATTTATATCGAGTTTGAGTTGGTTCTTAGAAAGTATACCTAGCTTCGTTTTATTTAAGGTATACAAATGCGGTTCATCTAATATCCACACGTATATCATCTGTACATACGTAGATCGTATTTATTTATTGATAATAATTAGAGAATTAATTGACAGAGAATAACGAGTGAGAGAACGCATTTGCTGTGAAACGAACATTAAGTTTTGCATACTTAATTTGTATATTATTCGAAGTTGTCTAGCGGTTTAGATGCATGCTTCCGATCCAATGCCAGGATGTGGGTCTAACGGGGAAGAAATGCATATTAATATCATGTCGCATACTCAAAAGTTACTAGTTTAGAATATAGATTAGCTTTTCTGTTTATTTATTAAACACATACATAGACTCATCTTTGTTTATCTACGAAGGAATAGGCAGAGGTATGGATGGTGCAGGAGAAATTTGTCCTACGTTAATAAGGGAGAGCCTCTTGTCATCTACCAAGGACACTGTCAGACTCTATGCAGCTAATCAGTATTTCTATAGAAAAGGCAATGAACACTGCCCAATTCGGGAATCGAATACGGAATCTCATGATCTCATGCAATCAGAGATAAGCTATCTTTTGCTACGGGAGAAGTACGAGTACCTAAGTAAGTCATCTATAATATACTAATATTATAAAGCTGAAGAGTTCGTTTGTTTGTTTGGTTGAACGCGCTAATCTCAGGAACTAGTAGTTCGAATTGAAAAAATATTTTAGTGTTGGATAGGCCATTTATTGTGGAAGGCTGTAGGCTAAATATATAACATCACGCTACAACCAATAGGAGCGGAGCATTAATGAATTTTTTTGTAAAAACGGAGAAAATTCTCTTATGTGAAGCAGACGAAGTTGTGCAGGTCAGCTAGTTTATTATATTTCCGCTACTAACCTGTCAAATCTTAAAATACCAGACACAATTAAAACCTACAGTGTCTGGCCGCCGGTCTGCCACTGCAACTCAATATGTTAAGCAAATTTCAAATGCCTATGTTGTAGTGTCTAACTAAATATGATTTAGTTTATTACTAACTTTTCACTTTTCTACTAGACGTAGCTACATACGTTATCTACAGAATATTCTATATTTGCCAGTCTATTGACTGGCAAATATAGAATATTCTGCAGATAACGTATATAATATTATATTACAAATATTAATTAGGCAAATAATATTATTAGATACCTACATGATGCATAATATTGTCTTCTGTTTACGCGAATATTATTCATTGAAATTAAACTCATTTATACGGATTTTAGCAGACATGGTCACGGGGAGTCTCCCCGTGACTAAATATAAATAGTTTTAATAATTTTATTAACTTAAAAATAAAGTTAATTTCAATAGAAGTATTATATATATATGTATACAGTGTTAAATAAACAACGCGATAAAATCCATATAAATGAGTTTAATTTCAATACATGATGCATGTTTAATGTTGCACATCAAAATGTCAATAGATAAGATGAATCATTCTATCTAAGTTAAATAAGCAATTAGTCGAAAGGTTTTGTATTAATATATCGGCGAATTATTAATACGAACACGTCTATAATTCTATTCAATATTATATTATGACTTGAATACAATTAGTTGGAAACAGATTTAGTAAATGTACACGCAGCTGACCTGTGCGACCTTCTGTTAAAGTTAACACTATGTATACGTAATGTTAATGTGTAGAGAGTCAAGCTTGTGTTAAACGCAGTCTAGACGCTATTAGTAACACATATTAGAACGATATACACGATACAGATACATCATAAAACGTTTGCAGATATTTTTCAGTATTGAGAGCGTCTAGCCTTATATTTTTCGACCCAGACGGCTTGTTATCTAATCAGTCGTAATCTTAGTATTGTCTTGAGCAATTACATATAATATATAAAGATATGAAACGTCCTTTGTTTGACCGTTGCAATAACATTTGCTAATAATAATTTTTGCTTTAGTTATGAGAACGTAATTGCAGGTAATTGTTTGGTTTTTGTGGTCGTACTGTCTGAGATTCTTCACACATATGGCACTACCTTGGAGCAGAAAAATGTCACATAAAGTAGATTCCTCTGAGTACTATTTCTAAGAAATGCTTCCATTTTACTAAGATATTATGACATCATAAGCTGTTCAACGGAACCGATCTATAAGCAAATATGCGCAGGTAATATTTTATATCGCTATAAAGTCGCAACCGGAAACTATCACGTCTGGCCGATGTGTCAGACGATGTCTAGCCATTATTGTTATAACTACTCGTCGTATTTATTCTTTTAATGTTGTCCATACGGCTTACATTGCACAAGAATAAACAGTCATGTTTGCGTAAACTCTTGTTATACTATAAGAAAGACTTGGTCTAGTTTAAATCTTGAATAAGCTATTTCGCCTGTTTCTGTGTTGAAAATCTAGGTTTGTGTGTGTGACCCAATTCCGCATACAGCGACACTGAAGGGTCGCGAAAGGAAAGGGCCCGTTGCGTAGGTACCTATCTAACCTCTGCGAGCGTCCGCCCCCGCGTCTAGACGCTAGTTCAATATAAACATAGACTGTATACCGCTGCACGCAACTTGCTGATCGCTCTTATACGTAGCTTTTCGCAATTCTCTCTAATTAAAAAATGCTGAATTAAAGATGCCATTCTAATTTATTTATTCGAACTTTATAGTCGAATTGAAAGCCTTACGTCGCGAACCGTTTAACTTTGACATTATTTATGCGTGTACAATTTGCCTACGTAACAAGTCTGCAATTTCAAGCAAGGTTAAATTAACGTTATTTTAAAGGTATTTCTATTTTTCAAACGAAAGAGCTACTTACAGTTAAGTCCTTGATTCCATGCGTCATACTTGTATATGTCAAAACATTAACATGTTGCTCACAAATGTTTGTACTCAGTTTTTGTGTCGATGTGTCTGGGCTAGATAGTCGGACTTTATATTCAGCATTTTTCACTGTGTTTGTCTGGTGCAGGCATCGTAGGTATATAACATTGTAGATACTTATCGATATCTACCATTCGTCACAGCTGTAATCCTTCGAATAGGATATAAGCGCTATTAAAATATATTGTCGTTAACTATTGGACGCAGTCTCGTGAATAATTACATTTTTGAAGTAAAAACTTCTTTACTTCTTTAGGCGCGTTGAGCACTTTTTGGGTGAACAAAAATCATGGAACTCGCGTCATCATCACGGAACGCTTTCCATGAGCTATATGTATACTGTGTATTTATGTGTACATTTTTTTTGAGAACAAAAAGCGTGAAACTCCTGTTATCGTCACCGCACGCTTGTTACTTAGTTTTCACTTCTATCGGCAGTCCCCCCCTTTCTCCATTTAATGAATAATGGTACCAGAGTGAGGGATACTATTCTAAGATTTTGATTTCGATCTAAATAATTATTTTAGTAATTGTTTGTTGTTAAAATCAGAGGCACTATTAACAACAAAGTTATAACCCTGGTGTTGAAATTGGTGTGTTGGTGTGCTGGTGGCTACGGTAATCGCTTACAATCAACCGGGATGCTAGCACATCAGACCCATCATCACCTATTGAAAAAAAAGCAAATCGCAATTTACTAACATCTTCCTAACTGTATAAGTCCACTTACTGTGGAACTTCAAGTTATTTGACAAATCCGACGACGACTTTTCCCATTGACTCCTATGTCAGTTGTTCATTGATAAAGATAGGTTTAGCTGGTATCGAATAGCTAAGTAGAAGGTACAAATGAACAGCAACAAAGGGGTGCGTTTCCAGTGCACACGCGAGGAGTGCGGGGGCGGTAGGCTGTCTAGACGATCGCGCTGGCCACCGCCGCCGCGCGCCCGCGCTGCGCCCGTCTGCCTCCTGCCTACACGACACTAATTAATATTACCGTCTATTCCACAAGTGTGTACTGTGCTCGCTAATTGCCCTTAAGCCTTCGATTAAGTACGTCTACCTATAGCTATCTACTAAACGCTACCAATGGAAATTTAATGAACCAATTATTATTCACGGGATCTGTATCTAAAGCAGGCCTCTTTTTGAATTCCTTTGCCTAAATGTAGGTACATATTCTAGTTTACCTACGTTTAGAAAATTACAAACAAAGGGTAGTAATTAACTAATTATTTTATGTGACACGATCATTGTTATTTAAATATTTGGAATTACTTTATTTACTTATTATTAATTAAATTTTATTAAGTAACAATGTATGTTACTTTATAATGTTGAGTGGTAAATTCAATAATTCGCAGTGAAAGATATCGATAAGTACAAATTGATAATATTAGATAGTTGCGAGAACTCGCAGTCGTCTAGGTTCTAGTTGGCTAGACGGTCCAGAATGCATTTAGTTGTAAAAGGCAACGAGGCCTTCGCTTCACCTCCAGACGCTCGGCACGCTTCGTCTGTTGTCCTCCGTCACTTGCTCGGTGCTCACTCGCAGTCTAGACTAGACAAACAGCTATCGCTGACTTTACATCACCTAATCTGCACACAAAACATTCATTGCCGGCAAAAATAAAATTTGACTTTTCACCTGACACTGATTAGGTTTTACCGACTGTTTTATGAGTCAATTAAATAGCAGTAGGTATATCAGAATTTAAAGCTCTTGTTATTTTGGCTATAACGTATCTAACTTAATTGTATGCTATTATTAGTGTTAAGGTTCTTTAGGTCAAACTAGTTAGTGTAAATAAATTTTAATCAAACTAATTATACCTAGGTTTAATTGGTTTTTAGGAACGTAGTGAGGAGCGATTATAAGAGCAAGGATTAGGTTTTGGGTAATTATGACGAAAACCAGTTGGAGGTGTTAAGAAACTAGTATGACTTCGAAATCGTTCGATTGTGTCGATAACAAATACGCTAATACATTGACATTTAGATCACACTCGTTATCTTAATGCGAAAGAAGTATTGAAATCGCAAATCAATCGGAAAAATAACAAAAGTGGATAAGATTGTTCCTTTCTAACTAATATTAAGTATAACACTATTTATAAGTCTGTTCGCAAGCGTAATTGTGCCAGTTTTTGATAAAATAGTGGGAACTGCCTCAACCCTGAGGCAGCACATAGCCTTTTAGAACGTAAGCGGTATCACAGGTAAAAGTTAAAGGATTTTTAATATAATCTCAATTAAGTGTTTTGTGAAATTGATGTACGTGGAGTTATATTATAAGAGAGTTCTGGCACTTGAACAGCGTTGGCCCACATCCAACCTTAAATTTTCAGTTACAACCTAATATTCTGAGGTGAGCTCCAGACTTTTCTGAGCTGGGAACAGTCCACCTGCCACGCCTTAATATGCGCCTTTAATGCTAAACTTATTATAAAATACAATAAAATCTCTATTCCAAATGTCTACCCGAATATAAGATAGTAAGATATTTGGTCAGTCAAATATGAATGTCAATAGGAGAATTGAAGCTATTGATCAGGATTCGAGTGGCGTCCCGAGGGTATTCGTACGAGGGCTGGTGAGACGTGTGGTACGTCAATATGCGTTCCTTCAATAAGTGCACGTCGGGCGCCGCACGCCGCCACCGCCGCGGTGGCAGTGCATTGCGTCTCGATTCACCTCTAGACATGTCTCCTTCAGCACGCGCTGGCGAGCGCACTGTCTAGTCTAGACGAATTGCATTATGTAAATTTATATATTTATGTAGCTAGACGCCTATATTCTACAACGATTATACTTTTACTATAATAAATTTTATTTTATACGTTCATATAAAATACGATGTGGAAACGAAAGTTTGTTATTGTATGTAGTATTTAGAATGAGAGAGTGCTCAGACGGAATAATCGTTGATTGTAAATTTTAATTAGCGTGGGTTGAGATATGTAGGGATTATTATTTGAATCTACAACAAAACAAATTATTGTATCTAACAATGTCTTATTTTTCATAAATCTAATTAACTGTGATATTGAAAGAGTCATGTCAAACATAAGATATTTTTGTTGCCAATTATTAGTTGACAGTACCTCAGTCACACAATAACAACAGTTTTATTTTGTGAGAGGGATGGCACGTAAGTAACTGCTTCTCACATCATTTTATCACATCTTCAATTATTTTCCTTCGATCAGCTTGAAGGCTTTTCTTATCGTAGTATTGCATGCAATTATAGGTTACGATACACGCTTTCCGCCAGGTTTGTAAGCTGGTTTCCCTTTTTACACTGCGAGTAAAAATATTATGGGTTCGCTCCCTGCATTTGTGATATCGACATATTTTATTGCCTTCGTATCATTGTCTCTAAAAAGAAACCTATAGTTTACCTATTGAATTGCACACCGGCGGCTAGACATAATAGGCTTTTAATTACACCTGGCATTTCAACAACTGACTGATTAATTAGTTTAGTTAAATATAAATTATCTATTCATCTATCTGATTAGAAATATCTTCGTCATATCGGCATCATTTATATACATAGGAATATTTTTCTTTAGTCATTAAAAACTATGTTTTAGATAAAATGTATGTTAATATGACCACACCTTATAGTTACACGTTGTCTAATCGAATCGAACCCTGTATCTCAAGATTGGCCCGAAGCGTACCTAAGTGGAAACAGCACGGAACAAACAAGGCAGACATTTCGTATCACTTTTTATTAACTCGCCTTATTTTTGTCTGTTTGTGTCTGGCCGGTACTCATTTTGCAATCGATTTTAAATTAACTTATCGAATAGCTCTGCTTGAGGTTATAATGTATTTAACACAAGACTAAAAAGCAGAAATTCGTTATTAAAATGCTTCGGTGCCGCGACGTAAATGTATGTAACACTTGTAGGTACATATATTAGGTATCTGCTACGGATGCCAATCGGGCATAGTGCTATTGGGTTACTGACTATTATTTCATTTATTATGAATATGTAAATATTTACTTAAAAGTAAAATTTAATAGGTAAATCCATGATAAAACAAATTTTAATTTTTAATTCTTATTGAAATAAACTACTGTAACAACTAAACACAGCAGCTCATATTAGGAAAAGAATATAACATTGAATTGTATTGTTATAAACAATACAAATGTTTGCTTGGCTAGGAGAAATTATTTAATACATTATTGAAATTGTGATAGGTATGTATATATATACAGGGTGTCCGGTAATTAATGGATAACCTTGAAATGTCTTATAGTAGAACTGAAGGCCGTCCAGAAAAAATGAAAAAATAAAAATATATATATATATATTAAAAAGTGCAAGCTATATTAGCATAGCATACGTTTGACTGTCTATCTATTAGCATAATTAGTGTTTAATAATAAAACAACGAAAAAATGATGGATCTCATTCATTTATGGTCGTAGTATACAAGAAAGTTATACATGGTAATTAAAAAAAAACACATATCTCAGGTAGTAGTTAGGATAGATTTTTCATATTTTTTTCTGAACGGCCATCAGTACCACTGTTAGATATTTCCAGGTTATCAATTAATTACCGTACACCCTGTATATACATTCTTCTTTTTTAATTTAATAATTATTTCTACCACTACTTGAGTGAATTCAGCGGAATTATAAAAAATATAGATATTCTTATAGAGTTAATTATTTTTAACCCATTTTTAATATTTAATCTTTATTTACATTTTATATTGTTAGTTTAGTTCGTTCAAAGTCAAGTCAAAGTCAGTCAGTTATTTTAAGGATAATAAAACTATTATTAATCCAATAAAGTACACTTTGCAGTTTCTATTACAAGGGCAGTTGCGCTGTTTACTGATACAATAAATTTAAAACGCGATATGACTTCATTCGTACTAAGATTCATTGAAGACCCGCAAATCAATATAAGTACTACTTAGTTGTAAATACGTAGTACGGTTTAATTCTGTAAAGTTAAATAATTGGGATCTGACAAGAATATAATAAAAGCACTTAAAGAATAATATAATAGGTAATAGCTTATAGGCTTGCCGGCTTAT
The DNA here is from genome assembly GCA_963675205.1 of Catocala nupta. Lineage (NCBI taxonomy): Eukaryota > Metazoa > Arthropoda > Insecta > Lepidoptera > Erebidae > Catocala > Catocala nupta. Next base: position 16,701,749 of record OY776095.1, read on the forward strand.
TGGTACGACACTTTTTAAAAATAATATATTTCGTTCGAAAAACCGTCTATTCGCACAACTCGTGAAAAAAAGTTTGTGCGGTACTAACTAATAAACCGTTTTGCCGCGTAGGGCCTAAAGAGGCAGGTATAGCTGCCGTAATGTAGTTAGTCGTAATATAGCTGTATTTTTTAGGACTAGAAAGATTGTATGCACTTTTATACTTTTACTATGCAGCAAAAAACCCTAAAAGCATCATGTATGAATAATATTGTTATAGCCAGTGCTATCTATCGGCACTGTGGGGAAGACTCGACCGTATCAGGAAAGTGTCGACTTCACCCCGGTGCTATAGCTGCGGCAGACCACATCAGGTTGAGCTGCTCGAAGCGAAGAAGTCCACGCAGCAGAAACCAGTCACCGGTAGGAGGAACACCTGATGTGCCTGCCGGGTAACAACAGCAGGGAAACGAGTAGACGCGAGGACTACGGGGCGGGTGCTGGCTGGTGATAGGAGAGCCCCAAGGATCTCGATCTCACAATCGTGTAACGGGAACAGCCTGATTATCGAAGGGAAATTAACAGAATGCCGTGCAAGTTGACATTGGACACTGGCGCTTCTCGGACAGTCGTCAGTTTCCGACTAGCAAGACGGTTTCTTGGGGACTACTACGGGAACCATGAACATGAGTACATCTTAGAACTGCTACCACTCAGCACATTACCGTCCGAGGTGAGGAGGAGATGGACATGAAACTAGGTAATACAATTTACCGCCACAATCTCATCGTGACTGACATAGCGGACGACTTCATCCTGGGTTTAGACTTCTTGCGGAAGCATCACTGTGAGATCGACGTTGGTTAAGGAGTATTGAAGTGTGGCTCAAAAGAAGTATTCATAGAGGGCGCATCATCGGGAAAAGTGTATTGCCTGAAGAAAGCAGTACTTTGTCCGAGGTCGGAAACAATCATACCGGTTTGTTTACCAAGGAATTCTGTTCAGGCAAATCGATGTGTAATTGAAGGGTTGGACAACGATGCTCCATGGAAGATTGCACGCACTCTGGCGAAGGATACCAACGTTACATCGGTACGCGCACTGAACCCAAGCGATAAAGAGCTGGGACTCAAGAAGGGCACGATATTGGGCACCTGTGAAAGAGCAGTTTGGATGCGTAGATGCCATGAACAGCCTACCAACACCAAAATTCAAGGGGCATGGTACGACGTGTCTTCTCTCTTGAAGGAGTGCCAGAATAACCTTCGAGAGAAGAAAAGAACAAGGCTGAGACGATGTTAAGCCGGTTTGCCGACATCTTCTCGACAAGTGATGCTGACATAGTCAAGATTGCCCTAGTCCAACACAAAATAAACACAGGCAATGAGGTACCGATCCGCCAGCGACCAAGATGTGTACTAGTGGCACGAAAACATGAAGTTGACGCTGTGATCAAGGATATAGTGAAAAAAGGTGTGATTGAGCCTTCGTCTAGTCCATGGTGTTCACCAGTGGTTTTGCTGAAGAAGAAGGATGACAGCATGTGATTTTGTGTGGACTCTCGTCGGCTAAACGACATCACAAAGAAAGACAGTTACTCCTTGGCAAGGATTGACGACACTATGGATACGCTAACGGGGATGAAGTGGTTTTCTACTCTAGACCTGAAAAGTGGCTACTGGCAGAGATACGTCCTCGAGATAAGGAGAAGACAGCATTCTCCACAGGCAAAGGATTGTGGCGATTCAACGTCATGCCTTTTTTATTGTGAACGGGTATTTACTAGATTGATTGGAGATGCCTGCCTGATCTAGTTGGACGATGTTATTATAGTAGGATGCACCTTTGAGGATCACCTTCGCAACCTGGAACGCGTGCTCTCGAAGATTCGAGGAGCCAACCTTAAGTTAAGTCCAAAGAAATGCGCGTTGTTCAGGCGGAAAGTGAACATCTTAGGACATGTGGTCTCCGAAGAAGATATCCAAACGGACCCGGATAAGATCATTGCTAACAAGGACTGGCCAGTTCTGGAGAACAAGACACAAGTCAGGGCATTTCTTGGTTTGTTCTCCTACTATGGACGGTTTGTGAGGAACTTTGCTGACATCGCCCGGCCTCTGCATAAGCTCACCGAGGATAAGATAAAGCTCTGCTGGAATGAGGGCTGTGACGTCGCATTCCAGAAACTGAAGGAACATCTGTGTAATGCACCGATTCTAAGCTATCCCGACAACGAACACGAATTTGTAGTAGATACAGATGCCAGTAACACCGACATTGGTGGCGTGTCATCTCAACGTAAAGGAGAGCATGAGGTTGTAATAGCGTACTTCAGCAAGGCCCTATCCAAACCTTAAAGGAACTACTGTGTCACGCGAAGGGAACTTCTAGCTGTCGTAAAGACATTGCAGCACTTCAACAAATATTTGTTGGGGCAGAAATTTCACCTGCGAACTGACCACGTTGCGTTAAAATGGCTACTACAGTTTAAGGACCCAGAAAGACAGGTAGCAAGATGGATTGAACAACTACAGGAATTCGACTTCGTAATACAGCATCGCAGTGGCAAGTCACATAGTAATGTAGATGCCCTGTCGCGTAGACCGTGTCCGGACCAGTGTAAGCACTGCGCCAGGGAAGAGGTCAAGCAGGAAGGACTAGTGAGGATGTTGAGGACGGATCATAGCGAAGACTGAAAGGAAACTGAGAACTGCAGAGAACGCAACAAGAAGACAAAGACATAAAACCCATCTTCGAATGCAAGAAAACAGGCGCTTCGAGACCTCACTGGATTGAAGTTTCGGCAATGAGATCTATCACAAACAGTTATTGGGCACAGTGTGAAAGTTTGGTTATCCAGAATACAGTTTTGTGCCGGAAATAGGAGAATGTTCGAGGTGACATGTGTCAACTGCAAATGGTCGTACTAAAACTCAAGGTCCCAGAACTTGTACAACTCAATCATAGTAGAAGTTCGGGTCACATGGGAGTTAAGAGAACTCTGATTAAGATCCAGTAACGATTTTATTGGATCTAATGTCGAGAAGACGTTGAGGAATGGTGCCGCAAATGCACGTGTTGTGCTGCAGCAAAGGGACCACACACTCACAACACGGGTGCATTAAAGGTGTACAATGTAGGAGCCCCGTGGAGACGTATAGCATTAGATGTCGCTGGACCGTTTCCTGAAAGCCAAAGTGAGAACAAGTACTTCTTGGTGATCATGGATTACTTCACAAAGTGGCCCGAAGTGTTTGCAATTCCCAATCAAAAGGCATCTACTCTACAAACTAGTCCACGAAGTCGTTTCGGGGTGCCCTTAGAGATCCACAGTGACCAAGGTCGGAACTTCGAGTCTAAAGTATTTAAGGAGATTCGTCGTGTGATGGGTACACACAAAACGAGAACGACCACTTATCATCAGCAATCAGACGGCATGAGTGAAAGATTTAACCAGTCTCTGGAAAGATATCTGGCGAAAGTTAGAAGATGTAGAAAGCAAACAAAGGGATTGGGACAAACACATTCAACCGTTTCTCCTGTCATACCGTAGTGCCGTTCACGAAAGCACATCAGTAACACCTACTTTTGCTAACTTCGAAAGAGAACTACGAATACCTGCAGACCTGATAACCGGCATCCCATCTGAATCTCCACGCAGCATAACAGATTATGCGAATGATCTGCGCAACAGGATGAATGATGTATACCAGCACATCAGACAGAACGGTCAACAGATGTCTGAGAGGATGAAGGTTACGATCGGAAGGCGAACAATAAAGGCTTCAAGGAAGGATTGCTGGTTACATAATCCGGTACGCAGCTAAGGAAAATCCCCTAAGTTGCAGGCAAAATGGGATGGACCCTATCGCATAGTCACCAAGATGAATGACGTCACCTACCGGATCCATAAAGGACCACGAGGTACACCAAAGATCGTTCATGTGGATCGATTGGCACGTTACTACGGATCCAACGATGTTTGCGACTAACATGTCTAAGAGGGGGCAGTGTTACAGCCAGTGCCATCTATCGGCACTGTGGGTAAGACTCGGCAGTGCCTTCTAATAATTTATTAAATGGCCATCTATTGACGTCTTACGGAACTACGTAGCTTGTCGATACGCGAAGAATAGAGAGAACGCTGGCACATTTTCGAATCTTCGTACTGTTTGTTTGTTTTTTTTTTTTTTTTTTTTGCTCGTGTGGTCTAAGAGCAGTGGCCTCCACATCGTCCTCATAGCAGCCGAGGCGATGTTGAGGTCTCTACTTTGACGGCCTGAGAGGTGCTTTTTCACGCCCCGCTTAAAGGACCCAGGATTGAAGGAAGAAGGAAACACGTGCCTTGGCAGAGAATTCCATGCCTTGATCGTTCGGCAGAGGTATGAGGACCCAAACTTGTTGGTACGCACTCTAGTCGACTCCACCGTGTAAGGATGGCATCTGAGCCCAGCACGCGTTGTTCTGGATAGGAAAGGGGAGGGCGGGATAAGGTGGAATAACTCTTCAGAGTGCTCTGGTCCCCGTGGTATATTCTGTAGAAACATGCCAAAGAGGCAATATCCCTACGGAGTTGCAGAGGTTCCAGTGAAGTCGTGACCTCTGGATCTCCGATGATACGGACAGCCCGCCGCTGTAACCTGTCAAGAGCGTCTAGCAAGTACTGCGCGGAGCCATCCCAAAGATGAGAACAGTACTCCACGCAAGGGCGCACTTGTGCCTTATACAATAGGCACAGCTGCCCAGGCGCGAAGAACCGCCTCACCCTGTTCAGAACTCCGAGTTTTCGCGAAGCTTGCCTAATGACGCTCTCGATGTAGGTTTTGGGATTAAGGGAGCGGCAAAGATCCATACCTAAGATGGAGAGGCTGCCACGTATCACCAGTGGAGTGTTCTTCAGAGAAGGGAGGGAAAGGAACGGAGACTTTTTTGTTGAGAACGCGCATGCCTGGGTCTTCTTGGCGTTGAACTGGACCAAGTTCTTGGCACCCCATTCAGAGATGCGGTTCAAGGTCTGGTCAAGTTCAACGACAAGATCCTGCCTTTTCCCCACAACCTCAGCCTGTTTGGCTCCAGGACGTCCGAGATATCGCCCATGCACGGTACTGTCGTCTGCATAACAATGTATGTTGCCGAGATTCAACATATCATTGATATGCAGAAGAAAGAGCGTAGGGGATAAGACGGACCCCTGAGGCACTCCTGCATTGACCTGCATAAATTTGGAAGCGCGACCGTCGCAAAGGACCCGAATACGACGCTTCTGCAGGAAATTTGCAATCCAGGTGCACAGTTGAGGGGGCAAGCCATAGGCCGGAAGCTTGGAAAGAAGAGACCGGTGCCAGACTCTATTGAAAGCTTTGGCTATGTCTAGGCTGACAGCCAAAGACTCGCCGTGCTTGTCCATAGCCTCACCCCAGAGGTGCGTGACGAACGCTAAAAGATCACCCGTTGATCGTTTAGCCCGAAAGCCGTATTGGCGATCATTGATCAACGAGTGATCCTCCAGGTAGCGGACAATTTGGGTGTTAATAATCCGCTCGAACACCTTGGAGAGCACTGAGGTGATAGCTATGGGTCGATAGTTGCCTGGCTCGGAACGGTCCCCCTTTTTGGGAATCGGTTGAACGTTCGCCTCCTTCCAAGCCTCAGGCACAATGCCTGCGGCGTAAGACGTCCGGTATAGGCGCGTAAGTGTGGGAGACAACTCCGCTGCACATTTTTTGAGGACCACAGCTGGGATGCCGTCAGGTCCACTGGCTTTCCGAACATCGAGAGACTGCAGTATCGCACGAACGTCACGTTGCCTGATACGTATATCAGGCATGGTGTAGCCGCAGTTGGCAATGTTAGGCGGCTGCGAACCGCAGTCATCGATTCGGGAGTTGGCCGCAAAGAGATTTGCAAGCAGATCTGCTTTCTCTTGCGGCCGATGAGCCAGTGATCCATTCGGATATCTCAGAGGGGGCAGCGAGGTCTGGCAGAAGTTGGACTGCACGGCTTTGGCCAGGCGCCAATAGCTACGACTGCCCGTAGGATGGGCCATGAGCTCCTGGCCGAACCGTGCGACGCGCTGGGCATCCGCTCTTAAGTATGCCCTCTTGCAGACCTTTGTGGCTTGGTTGAACGCTGCCTTCAGGTGATCCACGTTAGAGTCGTGGAGAGTGCGAGCCCTGGTCCAAGCGCGGTACGCTGTCTGTTTGCGTTCAACAGCATCAGCGCATTCACGACCGAACCAGGGCCTTTTCCTGCCACCGCTCGTGACATCACTGTATGGAATATAATATTCCATACCCAGGATGATTTCACCAGCGAAAGCAGTAGCGCTCTCTGAAGGATCCCTGTTCTCAAAGCAGCGTTGAGCCCAAGGGATGGATGCGAAGTACTCCCGCATTCCATCCCAGTCTGCTGACGAGTAGTGCCACAGTCGTCGTCTTGCCTCCTCGGGTCGTGGGGGCGTAACAACAACAGCTGTGGCACAAACCAGACAGTGGTCTGAGGTGCCCAGAGGAGCACTAATCGACACACTGTACCGGTTCGGGTTACTTGTCAGCAGCAGATCGAGCAGAGAGGGCGCCTGACCTGCAATGTCCGGTATCCGGGTGGGCTGGAGTACCAGTTGAGACAGGTCATGCGTGAGAGCGAACGCATGGGCAATTCGTCCCGCGTGGTCTGTTTTGGGAGAACCCAACCAGGTCTCATGGTGGGCATTGAAATCTCCCAAGAACACCAACTCAGCAATCGGAAACTGCTCCTGCGCGTCGTCTGCCGCCTGACTCAGGTAATCAAAGAGTCGAGTTGTCTCAGCGTCTCCTGAATGGGATCGGTAGAGGCACATGTAGATTTGGCTGAAAGAGCCGTGATCTACGTGTACCCAAAGGACAGAGAAGGAAGGGTCCTCTAGGCAGTGTAGACGGCGACAACAAATATCCGCCCTAACAAACAAGCATACCCCGGCTTTCGCGAGGAAACACTCCTCTAGCACGTAGCCGGGATATTGCAGGTAGGTCGTGTCTGCAGGACGGCGTATTTGTGTCTCCGTTAGAAAAAGCATTGCCGGCCGAGCCGTCTCCAGGTGGTGATGGACAGCATTAAGGTTAGCGTGGAGTCCTCTGATGTTAATGAACTCCACGACACCGGAAGAGGAAGCAGCGGTGGGGTTACGGCGATTGGCTGCTGTTAAACGACAATGCTTTGTTCGTACTGTCATAGAGTGAATGGAAGGGAAAGCGTGAAAAAAAAAAGAGGCGGCTATTCTCGCAACAAAGTGGGGCAAGGCGCAGAGCAAGTTTCGTCATATTACAGTGTGGTATGGCGATAGCCGATCCGACGGACGGAAGGACCCCCGTACCCTCCCGAAAGTGGTCGCCGGGACCCACCCTCCGGTCACCATCCGGCACGACGAGCCACCTCGAGATTATGCGCGGCATGATGAGGCAGCCAACCAAGTTGGTTAGACTCGGTTGGGCCTCTGGACTATACCGCGGGCGGCCAGCAGAGCACCGTTTCTACGGCTCTCCCTGGCCGCCGGGTCGACTCGCGCCACCCACACAATGACTCTACGGATACTCTGCAGGTCCCTCGTAAGCTGCGAGAATCGTCACCTCATGCTTAGGCCTCCGGCACTCTCATTCACCGAACGAAACACAGCAGTGAGACACTGCTATTTCACGTCGATTTTCTGTGAGAGGGTAGTACTTCCCCGGTCGAGCCGGCCCATTTATGCTGTAACCAGCTTGGCTCTACTACTCAAAGTTGTTTACATACCGGGTATAGCGTATCTAGAATTCTACAGAAACGTTTTAACCGCGTATAAAAGGGCAAGGCCAGCGCTCGCTGAGTCAGTTTACAATCGTAAGCGATCAAATATTCATCGAAGCGAACGGAAGCGATAGTACCACAGAGTTTGAAGCAGTTATAGTGGAATAGTGTTCAAGTAGTGTATGTGGTGTTTCAAATTTAATTGTGTGTGTGTTAAAATAAAACGTGTTTTAGTAGGTAATATTGTTTACATTCTTATCCCTCGAGCCCCGCATGTAACAATATGCTTCAAGGCTTAGGCAGATGTGTATGTTGGTATTACAGCCACATTTCACGAATTATGTTTAGGTCCCATAAGTATATTCATATGCTCGGCAAGCATATTGCCGGCAATGTTAGTAGTATATTCTAAAAGACCCTATAAATCAATATCGAATGAGACATCTCATGGCCATAAAGGCGAATGTTTACCATTAAAAATTGCTCAAAATGGCAGGCATATTCGTCCAGGAAGGTAGCTTTACGAGTATGTCTATTTGTAACAGATTAAATTTGCAGTCACAGGCGTACACTAACGTCATACTGAGTTTAGTTCCTCTTACACGTATTAAATTTGTATTCCGACACTGTTCAGTTGACAAGAGGCCGGAATGGCATGCCAGATACGACATCTTTAGTCCACCACTTTGTAGTATTTCATAATAACGGCAGCTGACAACAACTCATTGCTATTTCAGCCCTATGATGTGCACCACTGAGCACCCAACGAATGAAAAACTTGTTGTGCTGCTTGCATTCTAAGGGTTACTGCCACGTTTACCTGGTCATCTTTCCACGCAGATGACGATATCTCATGTGGTGTCTGCCTGTCTATGGGTGACACTTCTCTATTGTTTCATCTGTATTATGGCGTTCCGCCAGATCTATTTTAACTATAAAGCTTTACAAATTACTGGTATTCTTCTAAATACTCTCCAGCTAAGCGAAAGCTATTGCGCCTCTTGAATGAAGTAATCTGCCTTATGGCATAATGATGGTACCTTTTTTTTTTTCTTGTGGAAATGCGCCTGATGCATACCCTCTCGCCACAAGGGGTGGCGAGAGGGTTATGTCCGGCTCTCCCGTACTTCGGGCCTACAGACCAAAACCCCACGGTGTGCACGCTCGCTGCCTTGCATATTGGATGGGCCGCTGGCAAAATTACTACCTCAGCGACCCACCCAGCAGTCTACAACACCTCGGCGACGCCCCGGCACTACATAGGGCGTCAGACCGACTCAATGGCTGGCGGACGGAAGATCGTTCTCCCGCCCGCGGCTTTCATTATGGCAGCATTAGGCGCGCGTAAGCGCGCATGCGCCGCCCGGTTCGCCGGCAACGGCTCGGATCCGCAAGGATACTTTCTTCACGGATCCGCTCCGCCGCCTCCTTCTGCGAGATGACGTCCTCGCAGAAGGACGCGACCGCTGCCCATTTCCTCTCGCTGTCGGCCATGGCTTTGATCACGGCCGGCAGCGAGAGATCCTCACCCACAATCTCAATGAGTTCACGGCGCTGCACCGCCCAAGCAGGACATTGCTCGAGCGTGTGCTGCGCCGTGTCCTCCTCACAATCGCAGTGGTGGCAGATGGGACTCGGTTCCCTCCTAGCGACCGTGTGCAGGTATTTGCCAAAGCAACCGTGCCCTGACAACACCTGCACTAGCCAGAAGGAAAGGGTCCCATGCTGCCGCTCTGCCCACCGCTCCAATACCGGCTGGAGGGCCCCAACGGTTCTGAAACCGGCCAAGGGCACCTCCAGCCGCGCCTGCCACTTTAAAATCATGCCCTGATGGGCTCGATTGCGCGCGTACTCAATCACTGTCGGGAGGGGACGACAACCCGTCTCCTCCCGCACCGCCTCACTCATTGCAAACACTTCGGCGAGCACTTCAGCCTCTAAATCCCACGAGGGTGTTCCGGCCAACGCACAAGCTGCGTCGGCCGACACCGTGCGGTATCCGCGTATTACCCTGACCGCTATCACTCTGTGCGGTCTCCGCAAGAGAGTCCTGCACTGAGCGGTCAGGGAGTCCGCCCACACCGGTGCGCCGTAAAGCGCCATCGACCGGATAACCCCCGTGTAGAGTCGCCGGCAACCAGCACTGGGCCCGCCTAAATTTGGCAATAGCCGCCCAAGGGTGGACGCAGTGCCGATAATGATGGTACCTACTTCAGCTTGCTACTTAGGTACTTTCTTTAAAACGTTGTAAAGTTAAGTTATGAAATATTTCTTTAAAAGTAATTCAATTTTAGTACAATTGTACTGTAAATAAAAGGGTCAGAGAAAATACAAATAACTTTCGACAGAATCAATAGAACGCGCACTTGCAGCCAATAAATGAAAATTGGAATAAGTGTATAAATCCTGTTTAAACAAATGTTCGAAATATCAAAGATCGTAGAGGTTATGTCAAAGTTAAGATAGACTCAATATAGTATAGTAAAGAAGCTGTAGATATATGTACATTCAAAGTACCTATTTACAATAACGATCGTATCTAGTTAAGGGTTTCTGAATCTAAAATTAGTTATTCTTCATGCCTCTTTGTTCTAGTTTCGTGCAAAATCAATATAAAATATTTAATCGGTTTTCACCATTCGCTAGGAGTTTTGGTGTAAATATAATCTATGGTTTCATTACAAGATCTATGATAAATATTAAATGCTAGATATACACTAGCTGTCAACAATTAAACGTTTGTCTCTTAGTCTAGAGATAAATTAGGGTCAGCGCAACTTTAAATTGTGTCCTATAGATGATCCACGATTTAGATAGGTATAATTAGTTTCAGAATAGCTGGTGATATTTGAGTGTGCTATAACTTTACACGATATTAGACAAGACTTTTTTAACAAATGGTTCATTTATCTTTACGGTAGTTTTAATAATAAGACTTATAAGTATAACATTCGTCAAAATATTATAATAAGACTCCCAAAACCAAGAAGAAACAAACCACAGCTAGACTTCATGATACTTTGAGCTCATTCTGCGTAAATAGAAACACCAATAATTAAATTATGTTCGGGTACTTTGAAATAACTACACTGGAACATTGAGACAACTACCATCTTAGTCTCCCCGTGACCATGGCTGCTGAAAAGCAACCGAAACGTCGGGGAAAGTGTAAACCAAAAATAAATAGATTTAATAGTTTAAATAATTTTATTAGCTTATAAATTAGTAAAATAAAATTAATAGTAGTAGTAGTGTAATATTTTCAAAATTTCGTAATACAATGCTAAATAAACAACGCGATAAAATCCGTATATAGTAGTTTAATTTCAATGAATAAGACTTTACTTATATTATTCACATAGGTATCTTATTTTCTTCTTTGTTAGCCAGTTATTGCAAAGTGTACTTCGATAAATCGATAGTAGTGTACACTAATACCGTAAAGACACAAATAAACATTGCAATTATTCTAATATCCTAGATATTCGCATAGCATTGATTGTTATTCGAATGCAATTGTTCATTGCTTTAAACTATAATTGGCTGCAAGAATGTTTATGAATGTGTTACTTATCAAATCGTGATTCAAATATTCGATTGCTACTCGAATAGTAATTAGACAATTGAAGTCAGCGTATCTGTGTTTATTCCGTGCTTAAAGCTACAATGAATAAATCGATCGAATCAATATTCGAATGTAGGACCGTACAGCTTTCGAATCATTCGTTTTTATTCGATTGCAATCGCATTTTATGAATGTTATTAATACAGTTCGTGTGTCTAGTGTTTGTAGGATCATTGTATAGAACAAGAAGTATGAGGTTTGGTCCGCTCCCTAATCGTTGGTTGGCCAGGTTGAGTGACGAGCGAGGGAGCGCGCGACTGGACCCCACGCGTCGCGTCGCCGCGCCGCGCCCGTCGCGTCCTATTTTCTACCGCGTGGCAGATTGTCGCAATCGCGCACAGACGTCGGCGTCGCCGCGCCAACCGTTAGTTACGACCGCTCCACTTTAAACCTCATCCATTTTAATTTAACAAAAGTGCCGGCCGATAGCGCGGAGGAAGGACTCATATCCGTCGGCCACTGGTTCACAACTGACTCACGACTCTCCAAAATCGTGCAGCGATTCCTTTTTATCAACAAATACCGCCAATTGTTTCTGGTTTGTTCATTTTGAACTGTGGAAGGGATAAACGGCTTGTGTGGATTTTACATTTGTAATTTTTATTGTCCAGATCTTGCAAAAATCTACCCTTCCAATCCATATTGTCGAAAAATACTACTTTAGACACCGAATCTGTCTTAGAAAATAAAATTGATACCTTGCGTCAATTTTTAATAAAGAGATAAACAAGAGGATAGATTATTATATTTGTCAAATTAGTGCCAAATTAATGTAGTTAAACGAATGAACGCATCAACAGATCTCTGAGATAGCTGTCCTTTAAATAAAATTATAAAGTTTTTTGGAAAACTTTAGATGGTGTATTATTTTTGCAAGAACAACATACTATTTTTATTAAATGTATCTTCATCGATTTCAAATGCACATAATGGGTGTGTTAATACTATTATAAGAATAGGTGGCGTAATGCGTAATGTCATTACTTTTAACTAATCAATGTGTAAAAAGAGAAGTCCTTACTTACTCTTCAACACCAAGCCCAAATCTGCAGCGAAGCTGCTAGAAAGTTGCAATTTTGCCTTTTTGATATAAGTATATTTTGGAGCTATGATCGTAAAATCTAGTTCAAAATCTAAACATATTATAAAAGACCATATTTGTAATACTATGCATCTAATATTCGACGTGCAAAATGTATATTCTTAAATAAAAACATACCAAAACTTTCGCTTTATCGAAAATTGATTAGCTGGCAATACAACGTTTGAAACACAATTTTTATCGTTCTTTATGACAATAACTGTGAAGCTTTAGTCTTTTGAAGTCACAGCATACAATTGTTGAATACTGAAACAATAGAGACATTAATTTGTTATTGGATGCGTGGTTACATAACAAAGACGCGCGGCGGGCGGTGCGGCGCGCGGCGGCGACGCGTCGGGCGGCAGTGTGTGATTGTGATTACACCGTGTCCCCTTACACAAGGTAGCCTGTGACGTCATTTAATAGCATTTCGTCTGCGCCGACGTACAGTCTGCCAGAACCAACTTGCTCACACCTATTACAACATTGTTTTCTACGCCCCGATACACAGCCGATAATGTTAACTTCTCGTACTTATTTATAAATACCCTGTGTATAAGAACGAGAGGGGCAAGGCGACTTCTGCATCTGACTTTATAAAATGTGTCTTCGGATTGTTATCCAAATAAGCCGCTCGTCATTTAACTCTAGCCTATTTTTACGATTCCTTTACAATCCAATTGCAAAATGTACCTACCTACCTATTTCTTTAACGCTATTTAAAGTGATAAATGTAGTTTCGTAATTAAAGACACGTACTCATTTATATTCAATTAGAGTCAATTGTCAGCATTCAATGGTATTATTAGGGTACCGAACCTAAGACGTGAACGGAAGAGACGGTAATTTTATAAGGACCTTTTTCTCCGTTAGTCTTTTCTCCCTTTCAATCGACATTTATAGGTTATTTTAATGATATTTCCTGATCTTTTATACGGATATTTTTAGTAGGGCTTGTCTGTAATTGCATCCGGATGACGACAAATGTGGCATGACCTGGAATAGAAATACACAGACGCGACACACGACTTTTCCCTAACCGTGTTATGTTATACAATAAAGCCTGGTAGTCGACTACTGGTAAAATATGGGGTAGACTGGATGCGGAAGGTAGTCAGATGTTGTAGCGTAACATAGTAGAGGCCTATGTCCAGCAGTATAATTAGACTAATTAATACAATAAAAAATATCTACGTTAACTTTACTTTAATTCGATGTTGTTGAGTCGGCGATTATTTACCAATACTGAATAGTGTTGCTAAAGGCTTTTGTTTCAGCTTCTATATTATTATTTTTATTTATTATTCTTCCATAGTTAATTGTCTTGAATTATTCCATTGTTACAACTGTGGAATACTTAATTTGAGACAATACATACTAAATGGCAATATTATTTCAGAATGGTACGGAACCCTGAAATTAACACAAGACTACTTACTTAGTACAACTTTTTTATTTTTAATGATTCATATCAATTTGATGGAAAAAGGCGCAATTATAAATAGCCTACGGAGAACCTTCCTTTGAAATACAAGATAAATGTATGATAATTAATATACTTTGGATAATGATTGTCATAATTAGTGTGCTGTACACGAAGCCGTGTATCTTTTTCATTGAAATATAAATGTATAATGCAATCAATAGTTTCGTGAATAAAATTTAACTTTGCCGTTTATAAACTGAATACGGAAGCTGCCTTGACATTAAATTTTTTTTATACGAATTTCGACATTGTTTTTTACGTTTTAAACTTATAGAAATATATTTTAATATATCTTTTCAAACCAAGAAGAGGCCCGTGCCTAAAAGTGCGACATACAGCTGTTATTGTTTTATTATTGTCCTCCAACGTTTTGACAACCTATAATATAAAGTAGTATAATTGCAATGTGTAAAATTAACGTAAACGTAAAACTATACGGTACTTTTACATACCACTTTGACATACCTATCATATACTAAATAAATTGTAACTGTATAAAATTGTTTTGTGGACCATTGTAAAACTAAAGAAGAAAGTTATTTGTAACAATAAATAATCCCGCTTCCATCTTTGCAGGAATAAGTAGAAATGTATTAAACCACATTGCGCCATCTTCGTCTATGGGATTTGTAATAATGTCATCATATGCTCCTGTGTAATGTAGGCCGAAGTTATAGTTGTATATTGGTTTCCTACCCGCAATTCGAACTCAATACTTAAAGGAAAGTTGCGTTTGCGTTTATACTTTACATTAGGTACTTATCGCCCAATAAATACTATGCAACAGTGAAATTTATTTAATAAATGACGAAGCTATTCATTTTTTTAACTATTAGAACAACTCATAAAATACATCATTACTTGTATGTGAGGTAAAGAATTAGTATCGTGAGAATTATTGATAGTTGGATAAGTGATAGCCACTTTCTCCTGAATACTTACCAAGTATGTTAACTTTTTAAATCTAATTAACAACTCACGTTTTTTATCACATTGTTTAATTTACATTTATAGCTTTGACCGGTATTATATAATATATTGTCTTCTGTTTACGCGAATATTATTCATTGAAATTAAACTACTATATACGGATTTTATCGCGTTGTTTGTTTATCACTGTATTACAAAATTTTGAAACTATTACACTGCTACTACTATTGATTTTATTTTACTAATTTATAAGCTAATAAAATTATTTAAACTATTAAATCTATTTATTTTTGGTTTACACTTTCTCCGACGTTTCGGTTGCTTTTTGCTTTTCCTCGTGACCATGGCTACTGAAAATTTATTAGTTTATATGTAAAAGTAAATTCCATATGACAACCGGAAACTAGTGCATACATAAATAAATATTTTAATTGGTGTGAACTAACGTATTCAATTCAGTTTCTATACAAAACCATGCGTAATCTATTGTGACGCCTAAACAGTAACAACAAAACTATTTGTTTGCTTCCAAATATACAGCAGCGTCGGACTGATTGCAAGGTGCCGGTAGACATATGATTTATACGGACACGCCTGCAGCTCGTAAAGTGACGAAAGTAATGGAATATGACGTCAGAGCCAGACATAGCACGCCTATTATCCTTGCATATTTATATGGAAGGATATGCTGATGTTAAGGAGCGATAGTCGTTGCACCTGCGGCCTGCGTCAGCCTGTAGTGTACAAGTATCATTACGGCGTGCGTGCGGCGGGTGGGCGGCCTTAACCTTGAACGACGCTGTCTGACCCCAGGTAGGCGTCATCGCGACCCCCTCGCCACCCTTGCGACCCCTTCCTTTCTCGTCTCGACACTCGATAAATGAAGCTGAAAGTCGTGTTAAATACACGCAATAACGTCTAGTCATACTGTATCGATTATAAAAGCAAAATTATACCTACGCGTATTTCGTAAAGGCTTGCCTGAGATACTGGTATTGGCACTTTAATTTGCTCTGTATCTAGAGTTTTAACGTTAAATCTTCCCTTTTATCCTCCTTTCAATTTGATAACTAAAAGGAACTTTCCGTAGCTCGAATCGTTTTATACGTTAAATTTATGACCGACTTACTCATTCCCGGAAATTAGATGCCTTTACATAGATCTTTTTGGATTCAATTTTGATTTCCAGATTAATACTTCAGTTATATGGGCAGTGCTTTTAAATAAATTGCTATTTGGTGCGGCTTAATTAGTGTATTACTTAGTAAATGGAATTGAATAGAGCATAGGTTACTAAAATAGATGCTCACCTGCGTAAGTGATGGCTAATCCATTAGTTGAATGTTGTTCCTGCGTAGGATGTGTATTTTTACGTGGGTTGACTAATTCTCTTAAAAACGTTATTGTCGGAGTGGAAGTTATTAACAGTTTTTAGTAGGCTAAATATATGGCACGTGAAGGGATCTTAGTATGTTAGGAAAATTACTCTCGATCGTACTAAGCTACCTTCACGACATGACATCAAGAATTAGGTACCTAATAAAAGAAATTAGAAGCTGTCTAGCAAGCAAATCCTTAGTATCATTTAGATACAGCTTACACGACACAACCTAGGTTTTTATGTGGTACGGTCTACCTATTAATTTACTTTTCTTGTGTGCTATGCATATAAATCTATATGCTCTATAGCTTTAAGTTTCATAAGATGTAACAGTATCGAATAATTCTATTTCTAAACCATTTTGATCAATAACTTCAACAAATAAATAAACACCTCAATCTAATGAAATAGCAAAATATACCTAATACTAGATTTTGCCTGCGGTTTCACCCGCGTAAGACTCGTTGCCGTGGGAATATTGGGATAAAAAGTAGCCTATGTGTGAATCTAGGTCTCCAGCTATCTACATACCAAGTTTTATTGCAATCGGTACAGTAGATTTTACGTGAAAGAGTAACAAACATCCATACATCCTCACAAACTTTCACATTTATAATATTAGTATACATAGATCCTAATCTACATATTTGTAACAGATAAGTGTCCACACATCGCCATTGAATTTGTATTTATAGGTATATTGGTCATTCAAAATTTAATGTTCTTAAGTCATGTGATAGTTTAGGTCAGAAGGGATACCGGTTGAACAAACCGCCCCGTCGCCGGCCTTAAAATATGGCACCCTAACCATATACCTACATTATACTCTCTAGTGTAAAAGCCACTCTATTTTAGCTTCATTTTTAGGCCGATAAGTATATTATATTTCACATCGACTATTGTAACGCAAATTGGGACAATTTGATTTTAAATTAATTGTAGCAAAAGTATACTTCCACCTAGACAGTCGTCGTACCAAAACAGGACACAGTCTAATTTGTAATATTTTGAAGGCACGAAAAGTATAAGTAACTTGTATATTTAGCCATATGAAGAGTGTTTTTAAGATGCCAAAAATAAATTTCATAATTTTGGAACATACCTATTGGTGAAATTATCCATAGGCTTACCATTAGAATGACCATAATATATCAGTTGACCATTCCATGTCGTCTTTAAAATTATTAACCGAACCAGCCATTTCAAAAGGATGTTAGCTACCACATACAAAGCAATTAATAATAGGAATGGTACGCAGTATAATATTCAATACTACTGCTAACTACTGCGCAAATAAGAACGTAGATATAATTATATTATTGGTACATTTCAATAAAAGGCCGCTTCAAATATTTTTATAACTCGGTCAAAACGAAGTTGCAGACATTGTTTTAGCCGTAGGTATATTTTACTAAAACGTTCGCTACCAAGGAGGTATAATTTACCGAACGACAGAAATCAATTCTGCAGTTAATTGTTTTTTTTTTTTGTTATTTGCCATATGTGATACTGGTATTACTAATCTGAAGTAATTCCTATAAGAATAATATAAAGCATTTACAACAGTTTTAATAGCTGTTATATTAGTATCTTATAGTAGTACTTATTTAAGTGACTTCTTTACAAAAGAAAGGATCTATCTTTCCTGAAAGCATGCAAAGCAGATATTACAAAACTTTAAAACGCCTAGTTTCGTTAGTCCTTTTCACCGATCGATAGGTTTAATATCTTATCGGTGTAGCCCCTTGCAATAGAGTACTTAATTAGACGCTCTACACCGAGCAAGTCAATTGAGCGTGTGAGTGTTGAGAAGTGATTGCCCTTGCTGCTTAACTTGAAAGGCATGGCCGGCGCGTCGCTGATATTTTAACATTATAAGTAATAAATTCAAGAAGTGGGGCCGGCGTACTTAACCCGTATTCAATGTCTAAGGGAGCTCATACAATGTATTTACTGTCTGGGCGTCTCGATTTTTTGGTTCATCGGGACGACGAAATGTTTACGTACTTTCATGTTTATTTAGTCTACAACTCGCCGCTCCACTCGTTCATTGAAACAGAATAACTGAATGGGATGTTTCAATCTCAATGTATCGCTTGTGGTTTTATGTGTTAACACAATGCTTATTACACATAGTCTGTAATAATATTTTGATCGTAATGCCATGTTGATTGACGTTACTAGGTCAAACTAAGAAGTTTACAAAATTAACGATCATAGTAATCGGTTCATATTTTCTTTTAATCTATGCCTACAGACATCTTATAAAGTAGTTTTAAGAGTAATAGTCAATCACGTTCTCATATATAATTCATATATACATACATACATATCAACTGTCTATAAACTGTCCTACTGCTGGGCATCCTCTTTTCAGTGGGAGAAGAGTTAGGCCATAGTCCACAACGCTGGCCTAGTCTTGGTTAGCAGACTTCACATATATTCACCGTTAAAGCGAGCGATAATTAACTATTTAATAGGTTTATAGAATCGCGTGCCTTGCGAGCGAACTCGAGACCTTTGCTTGTCAGTCCAACGGTCTCCCATTAGGCTATCATTGCATATACAATGTAGTCAATGACTTCATACATATGAATAGTTTATACTTATAAATTCATACTATTTTACCATACGAATCTTGATGCTAACCCTCTACTACTATAGTAACAAACCGTTGGTGATTCACTTTATAGCGGTTAGGTCTTAATAGAAACGGCATTAAGTTAAGGCTCTTATAGAATGTAGAAGGCAAGACGCATTTTAAACAGGGTTCGTGTTGTCATTTTTAACCTTTAGCTAGACCACGTACTATCTCATTAGTTTCCAATATGTCGAAGTGAGTAACGTTTAATGTGAATTGATGGGCGAGCTGACCGCGCGTCCTCTAGACGGCAGACGGCATGGCGACCATCGAGGTCAACTGCAGCCACCTGACACGCGTAAATCAAACAAACATACAACAATGATGTACAGTGCATTACCCGCCTTATAAACGTACCAACCTAAGGTCAAATTTGTCTGTTATATTAATTGAAGTCTGACTTAAATCACAAAATTTGATAGACTTAGTTTAATAACTTTCATTCACATCGGTATCTCGTATAAATTACAAAACCAACGCGTAATTCCATACCAAACAAATTTCTATTTTATGTCCGTTTTATCTATTTTATGACTTATAAAATAAACGTGTACGATAACATACTGGCTTACACAATCAGTTATATATTATTATAGTGATAATTGTGAAATGTACATATGTACGTTGTTTTTATTAAATAAGTTGCGTGCCTTAAATGCTTCGAATATTAGGTAGGTACTATGTATATATAAAAAGATGAAGTACAGCTCTATGTTGTCCATTTAGCGAAATATTCATTTACAAAATGACGAAACTTGAAATTCTGTTGTTTATTACTATTTTACACCAATGTGTGCTTTTGCCGTCTTGTATATCATACCCACCACATTGGGATTGTGTTGAACCTGATTATAGAGATAATGGTAAACATTTTTAAAATAAATATTTTTCTATCGATTTATTTGTCATTTAAAATCTCGAATTATAAGTTGCAATACACCTATTTATTAAAATATTTAGTATATTATAGTTATATTTTAGAAAATAACCCGTTGTTTCAAAGCTGCCCCGAAGGTCAAAGCCTTTTAAGCATGGATGACATCGCAGAAATGATTGACTACATTGCGATTAAACTTGAGGTTAAAGAAAATATAGTAAATAGTTACAACGTGACATTATTTAACGCGAGCAATAAATATGTGGCGGAGCTAAAGGAATTTCACGAACAGCTTGAGGATCGCCCGAAGCCTATAAAACACATCTTAGAAGATATGGAAAACAAACGTCGGCAAATCGAATCCGTTGTAGACTTGGTTGCTTCTAAATTGCAAGATATTGACGAACACAGCGTGCTAATCGACCGCTCAAATAAATTGTTTGCCAGGTTCGAAATGTATAAAAAAATATGTCAGCTTAATTGTGAAAATTTGCAATTTGATGAAAGTAAGTACTTTATTTACCTACTAGCTCGTCTTTTCGCCACAGTAAGTATTTATCTTAGAGCAGGAATGACCTTTGCCTTGTGTTTTTGAAGTAAATTCATTATTTGTGTATTTTTGACTAGAAGTGTGCACTTTGATATTATTAGTTACGTTTCTTCCAGGATATGGCTACAATGAATTTACGATAACTCTTACAAAATATCCTTCTAATACGTCGTGCTGGAAAATTAAAGATCTGTATAATAAAATTACTAACCAGTTAACTGAATTTATGGAAGAAATCACCCGAGAAATATATTACATTATGCAAAATATTGATGAAATGTGTAGAGATTACGTATCATCCTACAAGAATAAATTGAAAAGTGCTGCAATTCAACATTTTGGTGTAATAATGTACGAAATCTTAAGCCTGCAAGATGATTATTACCATTTTGCCCAATTTATAAATGATGTTAATGTCACCTTACATTCCGATTATTTAACTGACAACATTTCAAAGATCGTACTACAATTAGTGGAACTAGAAAGAGACGTAGATAAGTATGGTGTTCATTGCATGGATTGTCATAAAAACTTGAGAACAAAACGGGGTGAGTGTCAAATACTTCTTCTTGTTTTTACAGAGTCTTTAAACAACCTTGTTTAACTGTAAAACTCTACGTTATACTTATGGACTAATCAAAATTTTAAAACTCATTAAGAACTCCATGCTATATTTATTTTATGTCTCGTTGCTGGCCAGTATCAGTAACCTAAAACTTACTTCTATTAAAAAACTTATTACGTCGTTGTAACTTATAAAGTTTGAGAAAAGTTCATAAATTTTTACATAATGCTTATTACACTCACACCCGTTTTCTGAAAGGTAGAGTAACCCAAAACTATGTAACAGTAGGTCAAACGAATGTCAACCGTTGTGATTGACTTGGAATTAGCAATGGGCAATGTAATCACCCAATACGAGTTTGAATTAAACACGTCTTTGATTTACATTCTAAAATCGGGATTTAAACATATTAACTACAGAGCGTACCTGTAGTTAAAAATGTTCTGATGAATAAAACCGTTTACAAGATATAGTTTTAGCTATTGCAATCTGCAATCCGACGTTGACGTATTACTTTTTATCTGTAATGCATATTTTCAGATACTGCAGCTGCTGCGTACACTTACGACATCAATGACTATGCTTATCAAAATCCCAGTACTACTACGGTAGACGATTTGATTAATATGAAAATTGAGGAAATTAGAGATATTATTGCATATGACGTCAGTGAAATGTTTGAAGAATTAGAAGAGTATATCACTGCTTACGGATCTCTTAATATACATGAACTATTACCGATCAGTGACATTGTCTATGATGTAGAAAACGAGCGCGAAGCTTTTGACTCATTGACAAGCTCAGTCCCACATTCTTCTTTTAACAAAATATTGGATATATTGCAGAAATCGGACCAAATTTTAATGGATCTACAAAAGATGAAAGATTTCCTGGATAATGTTGTAAATTCGTGATTCAATTATTAAATCTCGAAGTTACAGCAGCGAGTAATTTTAATTTTCAAACACTTATCTAAGTAGATTAAGTACATTATATTTCTAAAACTTATATAGCTATATATTTTATACCTATGTTATATAATATACATAGATTTTAAAACAATTGCCTTAACTTATTTGATTGGTTATACCTACCGTCATAGTGAATTTAAATGAGAATCATAAGTACTTGATCCATTTTCAGTTCCCGAATACGTCCATTGACAATGTGTCAATAATAAAGGGTTACCGACCGGACAGATAGCCGATTACCGATTCAGCTCTTCAATAAATCTGAATAGGTATTGTGCACGAGTGCATACAAAAATGTTGTTACTTATTGTGAGTTAAATTCGTGAAGCGAGAGTTCAAGAAGGCGTTGACATCAATTTGCAGGACGTGTTATGTTTGCCACACGATGATCGTCCGCCGCACGTGCCCCTGCGCACCTAAACCCAGACGCCTTTTGAGCTTGTTAACTTATTTAAACCGGTATTGCTTTTGTCTACTACTTCGACTGCATGACTTTTGGTTTGGCATAAACATATATATGCAGGTATATTGTACATTGGAATGTATAAATTTAATGCAGATTTAAATGATAATTTTAAGGGAATTACGGGCTAATTTTACAATCACTCTATTGTTTCGTAGTACATTAATAATTTTATTACTGTTTTTTCTATGGGGGTATTGAGGTGAATACAAATTATAGGTGGAGTGTGAACTATTTCTTTCTAGTCGTAAATATACATGTTTTATCTAATTCTAATGTCACAGAATAAGCTAATGAGATAATTAGATAAGTTTAGCTTTTCAAACAAATTAATTGTCAAAACATGCTTGCGTAGCAAGGCTTCATATTTATATCGTGATTAAGATAAATTATTCATGTTGAATGTAATTAATTATTTATTTATGAAATTAGATGTTATAACGAGTTCACCAAACCTTTTACGATGCACGAATGCAGACGTAATTATTTTTGTTATATAGATTACTACTTTTCGATTATTATAGACTACAAATACTACTAAAAGTACTGAGTAGTAACCTATGTTTATGTGTATTTATATAGTTATATGGTGCGAATGCATTACATGCAACACATTTTAATGCTTAGATACAGTTATATTAATTGGATATTTGAGTGCTTGTAACTACAATTACATTTCAACCGTCTCTATACAGAATTTTTGCTTTTAGATTGCTTGAACACGGAGGCAATATTTTAAAATAATGATAATAAGAGACAGGTGACTGTACGATGTACTACAAGACAAGGCATTTAGTGCCATGGGCTTACTGCAACGATATGTATGAATGTAAAATTTTAACATTTAAAATATGCATTTACAAATTATACACTAAAACATTCCTCATAAATCACTCTGTTTATTGGTGAAAACCGCATGCAAATCTGTTATGTAGTTTTTGAGTTTATCGCGAACAGACAGACTGACGCGGCGGGGTACGTTGTATTATAATAATATATTGTGATAGTGATATGTTCCGCGGTACTGCTTAGTTAAGTTTGCACTTAAATGTGTCGTTGCAGTAAGCACATGGCTCAGACTAAATAAGTTAGAAGAGCATACACTCTAAAGCGCGTTGCAATCAATTAAGTTGACTTCGTCACCTCTTGTACCTATATTAAATCAATACAGGTACTTAACAGAAAGTTGATATGATTCCTTGAAACCCAACTGGCGCACTAAGAATAACGCCATTGTGAGGGACTAAATAAACTTTCAAACATCCAGAATCAAAAACTATTTGTAGACAACACAATTTTATATCCCGTGTGGGTTTCGAACACACAACACTCGACGCATCGGCAATGGCGTGACGATAACGTATATTACTGGGCCATTCGTGAAATCATCTCTAGTTATCTACTCGTATCAGTATTGTTATATTAATTCACTACCGGTAATATATGTATTACTACAAGAGTAATACAATGTAGCGCATTGAAGATACATCTGACAGCATTAATTAGCTGTCAGGCTGTCTGAGCGTACGTAATAGGGTGCAATACAAGTATCCACTCCTGTGGATTGCTTGACGTACCTATATATTAAGCATGTGCATACATTAAACAGTCTGATGGATACAAACTGTGAGTTGCATTATTATACAAAGATATTCCAAACAAATAAGCAAATAAAATGTATCTAGCTACGTACAGATCAGTATCAGACGAACGAGTCTGCCGCAGACAGGTAGCGTGGAAAATGCCATTAATCAATACAGCCCACTCAATTTTAAACCTTTAATATTGAAAACGTTGAATTGTGATTTTCTGAACAGGATCAAAGCAATATCGAGATCAATAATATCAGTGCAGTTTCAATATAACATTTGGCATCGAATAAGAAAAACAAGAGTTTTCCCGTCCCAGCTGGACATGTAAGTCAAAAACGTTATTAAAATGCAGCATCACGGCGCGCTCGTGCCGGGCCGGGGTGAGAGGAAGGGAGGGGGGACCAAGGGGTAGGGGCCGATGCAGGGCCACTCTCGAGGTAACGTAGTAGGACAACTTGGACTTGTGCCATAAACATCCTCATAGAAACGTGATGGAATGAAGCCGTAATGGCCTTTTAGCTCTCACATATAGAGGAAAATATAAAAAGTGATCAGTGTCAATATATGACTTGGTTTATAGTTGGCTTACCTTGTTATTGGTAGCTACATACCTACTTAAATCTAATAATAATCAATCAATCTAAATGTTAATTTGACATCTTAATCCCGTGACCATGGCTGCTAAAAAGCAACCGAAACGTCGAGGAAAGTGTAAACCTAAATATAAATAGTTTTAATAATTTTATTAGCATAAAAATTAGTAAAGTTCATATAGTAGTAGTAGTGTAACAGTTTCAGAATTATGTAATACAGTGTAAAATAAACAACGTGCTAAAATCCGTGTAAATGAGTTTAATTTCAATAAAATGAATAACTAGATTAATTTGAGAAATCTTTTTGTAACGCGTGACGACAAACAAACGTTTTTAATATACGTTCTTCTGTTTTAGAATGCCGCTTGTTTTTACAACTTATGTATTACGTACTACAAGGATATTTGTATATATCACAAAGAGATTTCTGTGTTCTATGTAAGTATACATAATATAGTTATAATAAGTTATATCTTTATTAAACTGACAATAATTATATTATAATTTATGTATGTATATAATTGCCTCAAAGTCATTCTAGACAACATAAGCAGATGAATGTCTGCGAAATTCTTGCAAGAAATAATGCTATTGTACGGAGTTGTGCTTCTGTAGTGTGGTGTGCTACCTGTGTAGGCAGCAGGGTGCATGCACCGCACGTCTGCAAGGGCACCGGGGGCGCTGCAAGCGATGCGCCCTCGCGCCCGCGGCGACCCGCCCGACCTCGGTGCGTCGCCGCCTCGCCGCGCGCCGCCTCGTTGTGTCGCTGCCTCTCGTGCTACACCCGATGCTCCAATGACAACAAATTTGCTGCTTTCAATAAAGTATTTCGACATAAAACTAATATATATATATATAATACGTAACGAGTATTAACGCGATCTTGCATAATGCTTACCTTTTAATGCCTGACGTTCGTTTCGACCATCGGTTACATCGGCCGTGGTCACAAGCTGTGCAGCACCACTAAGCTTAAAATTTATAATAAAACTATTATTATTGAACATACCTGGTAGGTACTGCATATTTTAAAATAATATGTATGTGTCTATGCACATATTTAATAAAAAATAGACGCTTCTAAATTGAAAACTATCTGAATGTAACATTCAATAAGTTAATGGATGCTAGACCGACTTTGTCCAATTTGTGAAACTACTACGTGATGTGTCAACGCATAGCACAAAACGGTAATTTTACATCAGCCCGTGAAGGGCTTTTATTATGTACAGAACATGATGAAAAAGGACTGAATGAAGGAATAAGTATTTTATACTTATGTATATTATGCATGCTTTATAGCTCTCGTGGCATAA
Source organism: Catocala nupta (assembly GCA_963675205.1). NCBI lineage: Eukaryota > Metazoa > Arthropoda > Insecta > Lepidoptera > Erebidae > Catocala > Catocala nupta. The sequence goes on from OY776095.1 coordinate 16,727,563, forward strand.
GTTTGTGCTACCCTTACGGCTGATCATTATTACAGCTGATGTATTGATTCCTGAATCAAGCAAAGAGCTAATAAATATTCATTTTTAATTAATTTCAGGCTCCCCCACAACTATAATAATCCCGTTCTTACACCTGTCTAATCGCGAGATAAGCCATAAATATTATCTAATTTTTTTCCACGTTTGGTACGTTTTCAGATAGATCAGAATATGTCTATGTGGTTGACTACATTATTATTTATTACTGTTTTATAGTAACGAGTCCCTCTATGGATAGAGTAAGGTTTGCTTACTTTTTAATATAATTTAATAATAATTAAGCAATACCTACTCCTTAACTATTTTATTTCAGTAATCAGTGGCAGATGGCGATTTCGAAATCCTAAAAGGCTTGAGGCGCGTAGCATTTCTTTCTCAGATCGAGAAATACTGCTACCCTAAATTAAGCTTGGTTTCGGTGGTCCTAGAGCGTAAAACCGAGATTATTGATATTCAGTTACTTAAATCATTTGATACTGCAGTTTTTTACCCGTTCACCCTCATCACGTTGCAATACTGTTCGCATCCAATTACATAGATACTACAATTTCAAAATAATGTTTTCTTATACTACTATTATCATACCAATAGTAAAATGTTACAATGGCATACAACCTTCACAAGGCATACTGCGCTACCACATAACGACAATGAAATAGAGATATTTTGCTGACAGCACAGGGACTTTGGAAGTTTTACTCGTCTCAGAGACATAGCTAAAGACCATTTTGCTGCTGTGGTCTGGAGAGCTAGGGACTTATTCACTGTAGCTAGTTCTTTAGCAAGTAAATATAATATCCACTTTAGTCGATATTATATAATCGACTAAAGTGGATATTTTAAATCGTAAATCTTACAATGTACCTAATTGTAGTGTAACCTAGTTTTAAAATATAGACATGTCATTTAATTACGTTATGTAAACATACGTATCTATACATATAGCAACTAAGGGTCAGACAGAGTAATAAATAACATAGACACATTTCGCCAATTATCTTAAAGGTCACATGTAATAGTGAATGAGCCTATTTATTACCTACCATGGTCAGGTTTAACATATCTTTTTATAAAGGGCGATTAGCGTTATATAAATGATGGATCGCGATATTATAAATGTTACTATTACTTACCGTTCCAGTTCTAGTGCAGCTTCTGCGTGCAAAGAGAATTTAATTAGCATAGAATAAATGATAGATCATTTATTCTAAACTTCCCTGCGAAACAGACGTTATTACTCACTAGTAGTGCGAAAGCGATCATTAATCAAAAACATCGATAGTCCTTTAAGTCCATGTGAGCAAAATATGATCTTGACATTAAGATGTCTTTATTAGATAGTACAAGCTAGCCTTTACATGGCGATCCAGTTATATGTCACTAAATACAAATGCAATACCAAAGCTGACAACGCCCGAAATCTTGGATAATTTTATATATATAAATACGTTCATTTACCCAATACTATAGTTAGTAATCGTGACTGATGTGATGTTTGATGTGTGCTCCTGGTGACGGAGTGTCACCGCAAGGACAGCGGTCGTCGTCTCGCGGTCGTCATACGTCACTATTGTTGCCTACCGTCTGCATGGAATAACATTGACCATTTTTTGTGACACTGCAGTCTGCAACTGACATTCAGTTTTTAGTTGCCTTTATAACTCAAGCTTCACTTATTTTTTATTTTAACTACTCTACGATACATTAATTTACATTATGTTACGTTTTACTTCTTTATTATTACATTGTTAATCTATGCATATTATCTATTCGTACGTCCGTTAGCTATAATTAATGACAGTTGTCTGTCGCGTTTATGACATGGGTAATTATATTACAAAGTTAAAGTATAACAAAGGCCCTTACGCAGTATAACCGTCTTTCTTGACCAGAACAATAATAAGAATAGGTCTGCCTACAAGAAGAGGTTTGAAGTTTAAATTGTTTTATGTCTGTAGTTTGATCCCAAACAGATACATGTCATAAAAACAGCTTACATTGGTACTCAAAGTCGCATACCATATAATTGTAAAATCAACTAATTTTGACTACTAATATTAGCCTTCCTTTACATATTATATGAGACTCTATGCTACTGCGTATTACTCAATAGAACTTGGACGCTTTGTAAATAAAACCTCACGATTAGCAATAAATGTAACCGCAACCATATTTCTTTTAACAATACATATTTAATGGATTTTTATCACTAAGTTATAATGCCATCTCTCATATAAAGATCAATCATCAACTTAAACTATACAATATGTAACATTCAATGTTTATTATAAGTAGGATCTAATATAATTATATACATTACGGTAGATAGCTGGCAGCAGCCGTCGCAACATCTTAGCCTCCTTCGACAACGGGGTCTTTAAAATGCTGCCAAATGCAGCCACCTCAAATCCTCCAACAAACACACTTTGTTTCTTATGCATGTGCCGGTCACATTCCCTCAATACGTGATCAATGTTCTCAATAACTACACAAACGTTACAATTTGGTGAGTTACATGCGGCAATATATTTTTGAATTTTTGGTACGATTCAAGAGTTCGATTATATTTGAAAGATGACATAAATACTCAGGCGCCAGTAATGACAAAAATTTAAAGCGCCAGAGATCCAATCGTCGCCTGGCTAGGTAGTTTCCTTGCCATCACGGACCGCCCACCATCAGGTAGGTCGCCCGTCTGCCGCCAACAGCAATAAAAGAAAAGTAATTAACATTTTCATCAAAGTTTAATAAAGAGGCGTCTCCTGACTGCACCATCTTTTTTTTTTGGCTTATTAATATAACTTTATTTTTTTTATAGTGTGTAAAAGAGTATATCAGCTATGAGTGCTTTAATCTGTCAAAGCTTACAATACAATATTTAGTTTAATTTAAATAATAGGTTAATATGGTTCATTGCTGTTTAAGATGAGATGCAGACAAAGTCAGATAGTAAGGCGATGCGATTAAACGCATTGCAACACAAGAGAAGAGACATGCGTAAGTGTTGAAATCCAGTTTCATCATTGTCTTAGGCGGGTCAAGTGTGCGAATCTTTCATAATAGCGAATGGTACTTGCAAGTAGCGTATGGTACAGCATATGTTAGGGTTAATTCAATCTATTTTACGCTCACCTCGCCAGATTTATTCGATTCATAATGATGTGTATCTTTAAAACGTTGTTCTACTAACGGAGTATACCCAGAACGTCTATCGTCACCAAAAATAGCTAAGTTGATAATGTTACTGTGATAATTATAATAAATCCGAGTTCTTTGACATCGGGGATCTCTCTCAGTTATCCATTTTCTTGAAATAATGTGGTACACAGGATTCAGGTATTTTTACAGTAGATAATATGATTATATCAGCCCTGTTTATGAACTGTCTCACTGCTGGGCACGAGCGTCTTCTCAGTATGAGAAGGGTTAGGCTATAGTTCACCACGCTGGCCCAGTGCGGATTGGCAGACTTCACAGCTTCGAGAACATTATGGACAACTCTCAGACACGTAGAGATTCCTTCCCCGGTAAAGCTAGCGATAATTCACTATTTAATACGCACATTACTTCGAAAACTCACACAATTCAGAAAAGTCAGAGTTGTGTACCTTGGAATCGAACTCGAGACCTCTGCGTGGCAGTCCACGTTTTCTCACTAGGCGTTTTCCAGTATCAACTGATTTTGATATAGTGATTTGACGGTTAGTCACTGTGTGGGATGTGATACAATATTCATATTGGACGGCAGATTTCAAGTAATTCAAGTAACATTACGACACAAAGCGAAAGTAGTTCTACTTTAACTATTATTCCTGCTGCAAATATATTCCACCTGCTAAGCGGTTTTATTTGTATAAATTGGATAACTTTCGGGATTTCGAGGTATATGCGAAATTTTCGCAACTAAACTACGAAGTTTGTTAAAACTTAACCAAAATCTGAGCTTCAGAACTGTTGGTTATGTTGGTCACAGAAATGTGAATAATAATAAAAAACTATTAAGATGCTATGCTGCCGCTGTTGCTGCACGAATTCTGAAGAAATAGGCTGTAGAATTCGATTGTCCTATATAGCCGCGTATATACATACACATTAACCCTTTTACTAATATTGTTTAGCAATATTGTACCTTAGTGCATGTAATAGAAGGTATAATATTGCAGAACCATATTTTTGTTTATACAACGTGTAACTTTATTCTACGTTTATTGGTAACAAAGATAGGATATATCGAAGACTTTAGAGAAAAGTAATTAAGATTATTATATTATTAGAATAAGAAACGAACGGCAAATGTGGGTATGTGGGTCCCCGACATACATATTCGCCAGGTGATATGCAATAACAGTGTTATTTCTCTTACATCGGTTTCCTGTTAAAAGTTGCATGGTTCGAGCATGCTAGCTTTTCGTATTGTCACCAAAAATCTTACTGCTACGTTTGACGCACCGTATTATTACATGGCAACGAAACAATATTTAAATAGGCAGAGATTACATGCCATTATCATAAGTATGAAAAGTCACCATGCTGGCTCTATCGCGCTGATTTCAGCATGAATGGGCTGGCTCGACCAGGGAAGGACTACCCTCTCACAGAATATCGACGTGAAATAGCAGTATTCCTGCTGTTGTGTTTTGTTCAGTGAGTGAGAGTTACGGAGGCCCAAACAGGCCCTTCCCTCCTTCCCGCTCCTTCTCCTTCCCACTTCCTTTCCTAAAGGGTCGGCAACGCGCAAGTGATGCTCCTGGTGTTGCATGCGTCCATAGGCTACGGTGACCACTTACCATCAGGTGGGTCGTATGCTTGTTTGCCACCTTAGTTGTATAAAAAGAAAAAAAAGCTGTAGACCATTTAATGCAGGCCTAATATTATTAAATAGTCAAAAAAAGAAAGAAAATAATGATTAACGAGATACGTGGAAAATAGGTGAAGTCAATAATACTTACAAGCTAGCAAGATAGACAAAGTCCTGCAATTAATAAAAAAACACAGAAGTATTTATTTAATATCACTAACGCGGCCAATTTATTTTTAACCTCGACAAATTTTATTCTCTACATTTTCATGATTTATCGTATACGTCGCTGTGGCACTTCCACTATAGATTGCCTTTGACTAGAACAAAATCATATCAGCCTTCAATAGGCTTTTGTGTAGGGTCATCATAAATCTGCGGTCGCGAGACCCGACTGTGTATATTCATTTTTCTCCGACTGCAACGTCCATACGTGTAACTTCGTAGCGTTTTAGAAGATACAAGCAACCTAAGTTAGGTCACCGCAGTCGTCAATTCGCTTACTATTTATATATGACATTAGATGACTATACATAAAACGATTGTCAACCATTTACATATTCATTTGTTATTTACATTATTTAACTAATTTAATCTTACTCTAAACTATTTGTATTATTTAATTATATACATCATATGGAAATGTATACACAAAATCCATTTAATGCATAGCAATATAACTAAGCAGAAAACAAATTAATTGACAGGCATGTAGCGTTTAGAGCTTAATTAAAATAAACCTAATCTCTGCTACCTGGGCCTATTATAATTAATTCTCCTAATCGAATTTGTAACTTTGTTATATTTTAGAGCATTGATGTTTTTATATTTTGGTCTAATGTCAGTTCAACTCAATTCAGGCATTTATATATTTGATGCCAGGTTTGACCAAACAATTATTGTGTTATTTGGTCGAAGCAGCAAACAATCAAAAATTATATCTTATAGACTCGCTTCTTGTGTTAGCATTATATAGTTAAAATGTGTGTATAATACAACTTTTACATAGAGATGCATATATAAGTCATTCTACATATGTACATATAATGCATAGCAGTTTAACTCTTTACTTCGAATAACAAACATATGAATAAATTTAGTTATTTCGTAAAATTCAAGTATCCATTTTACTTTTTGATGGAGATTTTCGATTGCTCTTAAAGCGTCTGGCAGTTTACAACCCGAGTCAATCAAACGTATCGCAGACAAAAGTTTATTGTTGCATTCATTCGGTTTTAGCTTCAATGACACGCTATAGGTCGGCACAATGTCATTCATTATATTTTTATCATTTAAAGTAATGTTATATTGAAAGGACTGACTCACATTGGCACATGATCATTAAATTCGTTTGTTAATGTACCTACAGACAGACTTGTTTTAGAACTAAGTAATTAGGTACGTGCGTGATTGATCATCTGATCAAAGTTATGATCGGATTCAGGTGTACGATAAATAATACCACTAATAAATAGTTTCTTTAGGTAGTCTTTAATATTGGTTATTGCTAAGGCGTTGAGTATTTCTATCCTACCCATTCTGAGCTCAAACATTTTTTACCTACTCATTGTCATGAAACCCGATTAAATTTCACTGTTAAATTCAAACTACTGTCATTTTGCAGATTGCATAGTTCAGTTTTGTGACCCTTACATATAACAATTGCTTGGTTTTTAATCATCCAATCATTTAAGGGGAGGGCAGCCTATTTCACTTTTCATTCCGTTCCTGCGTGTAGATAATTGTACTTACCCAACAATTGTCGATTCTGGACACTACATTACTTGCATTGCAACTTAAATTGCCGACTGCAAGAATAATGTCGGCTACCTTGCTCCATCTAGGGTATTCCTCGTTCCGCATTTTACAGTGTGCAAAGACACAAACTTTTTGCTACCTACAGTACGCTCAACTATATACTGTTACATTTTACAGTCGTAGCCATTAATGGCAATTGGTATTTTCTTTAGGACTTTGATGTATGGATTTCAAAAAACCTTTATACACGGCAAATAAGCAAACTGTATAAAGAGTAGTCAATTATTTACTTCTTTATTTAGGTTACAAAGTAACACTTATGAACGTCAAAGGTTCACAGTTAATTTACTGAATTTATATTAGGTTATGTTAGTGGTTATAAAAAGTAGAGCCTTTAAGAAGATAGCTGCAAGAAAAATTACTAAAAGTAATAAGCTACTACAAGTAATAATATGCGCATAGGTAAAACAAAGGTGCTAAATTAAACACATACACGTATAGGATAGAGTCTGTGTTCCAGATATGAAACTGTAATATGACGTGTTATCTTTCGTAAATTGAAAATTTCTTGGAGTGTGCGATGTGTCGAAGTGTAAACAAAACATAGATCAAAGTCGTTAGCAAGTTCTCTGCGTGTAAGTTAACATAACGAAGATCATTACAAATAAGAGATCGAACTAATACTAAGTTGTAACACCAATTTAGCTAATTGTCTGCTGTACAAAAGCCACGTACAGTTTGATCTGCGTTGGTAAGATAGACGAGGTATGTTATTTTTCGTAACTACTTTATAAAATTAGGATGGTCTCAGAAATGCAATTTTTTAATTAATCATGCGCGTGTTGTAAGCTGCCCGTCGATATAAAACTGCAGTTTATAATTAAACTATAAACCGTGATAAAAGTTACTGTCTTCTAGCATGAAGTATCAACTATGGCCGTTATAAAAATAGGATGTTATTATAAAATAGCTTAGATAGTAGTAAAATAGTAAATGTATATGTAGTAGTTTAATAGTTTCTGAACTATTTAATAATAGATTGTTAAAGTAAACAACACTATAAAATCCATATAAAGTAGTTAAATTTTAAAATATGAATAATTATTTAAAATATGCTAAAGATTAATAACAAAAGTACAGCGAATACTGTATTTTCGTGAGATACAAATTGGTGTGTTACTTTAACCTATAGGTAAAACCACTTAAGCAAAAGACTGCAAAACTAAACTTAGCAGTAATTGCGTAAAAGTGCAAAAAAATTAAGTAAGCGGGTGTGAAGACGTGCAGAGGGGTGCGAGCCGACAGCCAAGTACGTATCGTACAAGGTTGGTGTTTTAGCGCGCATCCGGACACCAACGTCAATCTTCACGCAGCGCTGCCCAAACAGGACTTCTATCTTAACACTCCAACTATATGTTTCCTTTGACGTTCGTTTTTTATCATTTCTATATTTATGAGCATAGTACCGTTAGAAGTATTAGCCCTGTATTAAACTGTGCCACTGCTAGCCACGGGCCTCTTCTCAGTGTGAGAAAGGTTAGGCCACAGTCCACCAAGCGGGCCCTTGCGGGTTAGTAGACTTCACATATCTTCGAGAACATTATGGAGAACTTTCAGACTTGCAGGTTTTCTCACGATGTTTTCCTTCACCGTTATAACGTCAGAAATACGCACCTTGGAACTGAATTCGAGTCCTCTGTGTGGCAGTCCAACGATCTCCCACTGCACTACGCTGTTGAAAGAAGACATTCAATTTATTCCAATACCCCAATACACCATATGAACTATTTAATTTCATGTCGTAACCGTCATTGGGCTCTCGCTAGCGAGATTACGTAAGAAACCCTCCTGGAGGAGATTCTGTTAAAAAGCTTTACATTGTAGTTGCACTATAGTCTGAAACACTTAAAGTTTACAGGTTAGGTTTTAGCTTGACAAAGATCTCATTAGTTAAGTGCACAAATAGCGCAACTATTTAAGCGGCTACCTTGTTTCTTCCAATTTGGTGGATCCACTTGATAAATTGTTCTGTTCAGGTTAAAGATTTATGCGATCCATAGGTAGCTGTTTCAAGCCTGTGTATTGATAGTATTCATTGTTACAATAGTTGTGAAATTGCAAGATCCTTTTACGATTTTGTATTGTTTACTTTATAGATATAAAACGATTACGTTACTACGATTACTTTATTTTTTTATCAAATCTATTATTTAGCAGATTGTGCCACAAATATAAAATAATGTTTTGTTGGCATTGGGTATTATTTTGTTGTCAAAACATGAACTCGTTAACTATTGAGCTTTGTGTGTCGGTATATTTATTATTATTGGTTACCACCTATTAATATAATAAGAAAACCGTGACGCGAGTTATACATTTTCGAAATTGAAGCTACTGACGCCGACTAAAATCGAAAGAACCACAGATTGATTTTTTGCGATGTCTATTAGAGCGAGCAAATTGTTTTATTATCTATTCAATTTTATTACCTACTAACACGTACTAAATTGCTATCAGGTTGTTTAATAAAAGCGTTCGCTTATTTTATGAACTACTTGACGTTCCACTTAAACAATAAAAATCAAAGATCGTTTTTTCAATTAAATGACGAAAATTGCTTTTTTTGCTCAGTTTGTCCCAGAGCTACATATTTTGATATAGTAAGTAGACACTACGGTACGCACACCGTGCCTAAACTACTTGCTTCTGTTCAAACCAACTGTTAATGAGAGACTAATGAGTACAGTAACTTTCTCACCAAGTTCTTAACTTAAGATAAGAATAAACCAGGCGGAGCAGATTGCGCACAAGCATCATAAAGTAAGTGCTTAATTCATTTTGTAATAAATTCGGTATAAAATGCAGTACGTGCATGAGACAGGCACATAATTTATTTGCCGTCAAATATTTTATACGTCTTCCATAACGTCGAGCCACGATAAATTGAGCCTTTTTATTGTCCAACATAATCATGCACGAAGTGCACCGCAACTTGCAAGCTTTGTCAAATATGTACAGAAATGTTTTTAAAAGCGTCTTTAACAATTTTCTGAGTCTGCATGCGCCGGGCGGTGACCTCGAGCTTCACAATGTCCACAATATTCACTGACATGAAAGAGACATTATTATTAAGCTTGTCATTTTACCTACGATATCAAAGAAACTAGAGTTTTAAATGAGCCTTAGAATTAATGGATAGACACTTATTCGTGTTAAGAGTCTTTGTAATAAGCCGATTTTATGTTGGTGCCATTAAAGTTAATTGCCTCAGTAAGTTGAACAGTATTATTTTACTCACATGTTTACATTAGCTTAATGTATAATGGTGGCTGCGCAGTACAGACGCAAAAGTCGTTCGTGGCACGACGTTACAAACTATAAAATATCTAGTTTAAGTATAGCGTATCTTTGTCCCGCAGGTACATCACCTTTAGTAAATAATAATTTAAATTTTGTAGACGATGAAATAGCATAAATTTCATACAAAGACCTGGTGACAATTAATTTATTTTAGTAGTACAGCCAGCCTCATAAGTCGATTACCACTCCCAAGATTTTAAAGTGGTCTATCAATCACAACAATGGTAATTTTTCATCTTTTACAGCATTAACAGTTAAAGGATAGTTATTTTAGTCACAATTTATTACTATTGGAGAATAATAAGTGGATTTTAATTCATAAAATACTGTTACAAAATTGTGTAATGTTCAGCGACTTATGTAGCTGACCGTACCATGTTTAATACATAACGAGGGGTGAAAGGCTATTTGTTTGAAGCGACATTTTGGCCGATATTAGTGTACAGCTTAAATGAAGTTCTAAAAAAATATGGCAAATCTGATGCCGGATCTTACATCATGTTTGGGAATACTGCACTAAAATTGCATTGTCTTAAGCGCCGAAAATGACATTCACGTTCTTTATGCTACACTATGTAGTCTCAATATCATCATCACTCATAATTAATTCTACGTTGCAATGATATGATAAATTCGGAAAATGAGTTTATCGTCCACCGGTACTCGGTCTTTAGGTGTGACCATAATCGCACTATCACTAACAAAAAAGACGGAAGAGGTGTTCTAATAGCAATATCAAACTTGCTAAAGCCATCTAGTCTTACAATATCACCGCCATTAATACTACCTGAACACGTAATTGTGAAAATTCCCACTTCTGATGGTAGGTATCTACTTGTTTGTGCTGCTTATATTCCTCCAAATACAGCGAAAGACATATATGTTAATTTTATTAATTCTTTAGCGATTTTGACAGTCCCTCCGTGGCGTATGTAGCATTGATTGGAGATCTTAACCTGCCTGAGATCAAGTGGGTCTATTCAACATCTCACATGATGTGTGCCATGAATAACACTTATTCCAGTGCCAGTCGTTACTTATTGAAGTTTTGCTCACAAATGACTATGTACCAATTCAACAGTCTCGTAAACTAGTGGCCGTATACTAGACCTTATTTTCTGTAATAATACTCTGTGGTTTATCCTCCTAATATTTCGCTCTTACCGTCTGACACCCATCATCCAGCATAGCATATATATATATTCGAGGATGGTTTAGATTTGTTTTTTTTTTTTTGGGCAGCTAGTATATATATATTGCCTCCCTTTGTATGTTCTACCGCTTGTGTGCTATTGGATTGTGTTCTGAAGAGTTTTTTGAGATGATGCCCTCAGCTACTATTTATTATCGCACCGCTCGCCATCGGCAGGGATTTCGTTCTCACACCTTACGACCTACCAAGCTGTTCCAAAGAAATTTTCTACTGCGGGCGCTCAGGTTGTGGAATGAACTCCCTGCAGAGGTTTTCCCACAAGAATACAGTATGAGATTTTTCAAAAAGGGCTTCAAAATGATTTACAATGTCGGCAACGCGCAAATGATGCCTCTGGTGTTGCAGGTTTCCATAGGCTACGGTGACCACTTACCATCAAGTGGGCAACGGGTATGCTATTTGCCACGTTAATTGTATAAAAAAAGAAATATTCACCCATTTTAATATTACAACTTCTTAAATTACTATAAATCTGTAATTATTATCTTGTATCAATAACCATGTTTTAAAATCCTTACGAGACATGTTACATCAAACAACTCATTAAGAATGTTCATCGTTGCTTAAGCCAACTTGCCTGTATCGTTAATAAAACCCACAAAATAGTATATTCCTATTATCATTGAGTAACGTCGATTCAATCATTTTGCTTTCTATTGCATAAGCACTGTAATGTCACTTTTAAACCATTTCTTGCTGCTGATAAGTGGCAATGCTGGAAGTTGAATTTTTCTTTAATCTAAAAATATGGTGATACAGATCATTTAGTAATAAGCGACATTTATCTTGGAACTCATAAATGTTTTTTTATTGGAAATTATACCAAAGCGTTAAAGGATTTTTTTGCAATAAAAATCCCTGATCCCCATCAAAGTACGAGCAGTAGTTTTTTAAAACGAATTTTCCAATTTTTGAATCTTTTATTGGCTCTCCTGTAAAGTTCGTAAAATGTCGCTTCAAACAAATAGCCTTTCACCCCTCGATAATGTTTGATTGGCTCGGTTGGTTACGAAATTATTGATCATTTTAGAGATTCGATGTAAATTATAGACTCTCTTAACGAATCAAAAGTAGCATTAACCTATTGAGGCGCAGCCGCATACCGGCGGCTAGACACAATAAGTTTTTAACTGTAAATGTCTGGTATTCCAACAATTGACAGGTTAATACTTTATCTTATGGTATTTAGTTTTCTCTACATTGTGAAATTATTTCTCTATTTCGAGGAAATCACCAATAAAAATACCAATCTAATAGATGCCCAGTACCACACTTCAGCTATCTTAGGTAAGGCCTTTGTTGTACTATCGTAGACATAGATCATCCCTTATTGAAGAACAATATGCCAATAATGCGCCATTGCCACATACTGCTTTTCTTAAATAAATTGGACTAAGTAATGTACAATTGACCTGACCTGAACAGTTATCAACGTACTTACAACGACAAGTTGGTAAAAGGTAGATCTATAGTAAGTATTGTTACACCCAGTGCCATCTCTCGGCATTGTGGGGAAGACTCGGCGGTTTTGTCTAATAATTTATTACAGCGCCATCTATTTACGTCTTACGGAACTACTTCGTCGATACGAGAAGAGTAGAGAGAACGCTGGCACATTGTTAAATCCTCGTACTGTTACGTACCGTGTATGACGTTTCTAGAAATCTCCGGAAACACTTTAACCGCGTATAAAAGGGGAAGGCCAGCGCTTGCCGAGTTAGTTTACAATCGTAAGCGGTCAAGTGTTCAGCGAAGCGAACGGAAGAACGAAAATACGACGTAGTTACAGTGGAAAAGTGTAGTATAGTGTTTGTTGTGTTTTAAATTTAATTGTGTGCTAGAATAAAACGTTTTAGTCGGTAATATTGTTTTACATTCTTATGCCTCGAAGCCAGCACCTAACAGTGTATACACGTGCAATATCGTTATATAAATTAACAGCTAAAAAGAACTTTGTCCAATAACTATTAATTAGGTACAACATATAGAATTATATATTTGTCGAGTAGGACGGCAACTCGCTTTTGGCATGATGAAGCAACAAAATATAGGCTTGGTATTATACTTCGTACGTATACTAATGATAGGCAAATACAAGTGAAATAAAACAATAAAGGTTGAATGTGATTATCTCTGATTTGATCCGTAACGCAGCGAGTTCGTCACCCGAATGTCTCCGCGCACGAGTCTCCGGCGCTTATCTATCGATATTATGATAACTGTCACTCTAACTGAAACATTGGCTCTATGGTGACCTCACTCAAGCTTACGCTTGATGTTCCGAAAAAAACCAATAGATGGCGCTTTATTTAACTCCAATTACAGTAATAAATTACATTCCAATGATTATTTTCTTGACGCTCCGACATATTATACTAACTTTTGCTCGCGGCTTCGCTCGGATGAAATAGCTCATGTTACTCAGTGACAATATACCTTTCTAATGGTGAAATTATTTTAGAATCGGTTGTGTCGTTTTTAAGATCAATCCTTATAAACAAACCTAAAATCAAATCTTTCCTCTTTATAATATAAGTACAGACCTAATAGTTTAAAGTTTACAAGACGCATTTAAAAAAATAAACTGTGTTGAAATGGTTTTGTTGCAGTCTATTGTGCTGAGCAGCAATTTTATATTTACACTTTCCCCGTAGATTACGCTCCTATAAAGCAGCCATAGGCATGGAAAAACTAACAGCAGCGATAGCTCAGTGGGGAGACCAACAGACTGCAATGCAGAGGGTCTCGGGTTCGAACCCACGTCGCGCACCTCTAACTTTCGGAAGTTATATGACTTTTCGAAATTATGTGCGTATTGATTGACAAGTATTGCCTGCTCCGTGCCTCGGAGAGCAAGTTAAGCCGTCGGTCCCGACTGTCATGAACAGCTATGGCAGTCGTTATTGGAAGGTAAGAGCCCTCTAATATCCTGACACTGGTGTAGCCTTAGGGTATCGTTAGCTTTCGGGTTGCGGAGGTCAGTTGGCAGTCGCTCCGTGTAAAAACTGATCTCCAGTCAAATCCAGTTAGACAAGAAAGCTGAACCCAAATGACTTGGGAATAATAAAGGCCAGGGAGAAGAAGAAGGCATGGGAAAACTAAGAGGTTGTTCAACACAGACATAACACAATCTGTATTATGTCTGTGTTGAACAACAAACAAGTGTTTTCTCAATGGCTTTACGTTTAACAGGAACGACATACTAATATGAAATATATCAATGTACCTTACCGCCTAGGCCGCCTCCCGGGAGGAAACGGTAGGTGAGAGAAGAAGGAAAGGAACCGACTGAGTTATTGAACATGCGGCTCTCTCATTCACAGAACGAAACGCAAAAAGAGATAATATAAAACATAATAAATAAAAGCTACTAAAAATGATAATAACCAAATATTATATATTATTATTATTATTATTTATATTGACGTTTTCCGAAATCTTTATTGAGTATTTATTGCAAAGTCTTTAATACGAATGTACTAATAAGGTTGCTAACTTTTATACGAAAATGTATTTTATTTAGCCTTATTTATTTGTAACAAGAGCTTATTATTTTGAAACATGATGATGCCCACAGAACATTAACATATAATCACGGCAAGCGATATTTTTTAAATTTAGAACTTTATCTATAACCTAATCTTCGCTTACGTTTTAGTGATAAATTATAAATAAATGATTACTGCGTAAATTATTTTATTTAGTCATCTTTTTGCAACGATATCATATAATTCTTAGTGTTTATGGATTTAGTATTAATCCGGGTACTTATATCTTTTAATAGACTACAACAGTAGATAACTATAATTAAAAATAGCACTTTAGCGGTGAGCTGCATTAGGAGTTCCATTTAGAAGCGGTCTCTATAAATCAGTCAGACAGGAACTATGTTCTTAACAGGTGCTTGAAAGGAAGCAGGTTTTATTTGTATCTCGTGGCCCAGCAAATGGTTCCATAGAGAACATTTCAAGAGAGATATATTGCTACTACCTACACTGTATCAATGTTTTAATACTAAAAGTACATAGTACTAAACATTAAGCTCTTTTTCTATTTTTATGTTTAGTTATAACCACAAATAGGAATCTAGAGTAAAAGGAAGCCTTTGACTTGATATATCGGTTTGATTATTTTGAAGTAATCAACTACCTATATCGACTATCATCTTATAGCTTCACTCGTTATCTGACACGTGAAGTGTGGCTAAATACTTTGATTTCTTCACGAATGTCGTAGTGCGCTGCGCCGAGTGTTGTGGGTTCGAATGCCTCAAGGGACAAAAATTTAAAAATGGTTGAATCAAGCCTGTTTATTATTCTTTATTTACATTTTGGAATATTTTTTAAGTCCCCTGCGACACAGTAATTATTCCTAGTGCCGGAGTTGGCGTTATAAAAACAATATACTTAGCGGAATAACGGTAATACTTTCCTCGAATAAATTTAATGTGGATTCTTTCGATACGCAGTTATTAAAATGCCTACACATACACTGGATCATCAGAGCATTTACAAGTTTAATTACCGCAAGGATAAAGAAGCATTTATTACGCAATAATAAAGTAGTAAATTTAACGAGCTTTCATAAAGTCGTCTCAGCGATACATTATTGTGTTATGTGGCACAACGTGCAGAGCGCCCATACTTAAAGAATACTAGTATTTTTCAATTGTTAATTTATCTGCAAACGAGACAGAACTGTCGTAAAGCGAGTGGTTTCCATAGAGCCCTGTGCCAAAGGGATAGAAGAAACTTTATTGAAAAGTTCTCAGTCAGATACTATTAAGTATATAAAGTATATAATTTAAATGTACACATATATACATACATAGAGTCACGCCTATGTTCCCGAGGGACAGGGGTAGGCAGAGGTGTATGTATCAGGTGTATGTGTGTTGGTCCCAGATAATATATGGTGTGCCTATTTATATCTTACAAGTGCAGCGCCAGACGCCATGCCGTTAATGAGGATTTCTCGACAGAAAAGCTAATAAAACCTACCCTCCGAATAATGCAATGCCTAATGCACATCAGACACATTCATTGAAGTAGTCCAGTCAATTTAAATTCGATATTACCTTACAATATCCTTCTAACTTAACTTGTTCAATATAATGCGACAACTTAATTCAAACTTATGTGATTGATGTTCGTATGTGCATCTGATATCATGACGTAAAGATTTCGTAAAAGTGCTGGTGAAATCGGTGGCAATGGCCAGCGGGGCGCCGCGCGCCGGCCGACGCCCCGGGTGCATTGTACAATGTGCTGCATCGAATGCACCGTGCAGTCGCCCTCCCCCGCAACCCGCGCCTCAACCCCTCTCACCCCACACTTGGTACATCAATTCACTCTTCGCGAATAATCCGTGCATTGACGTCGCACTCATAATCTCAAAGTTTGTATATCGACGTACAATGTGTACTGCACCCAGTGATAGCGATGCGCAATGGCGAGATATTAAAGTCGTCTGATTCAAATGTTCCATCGACTCGATGGCTACTTTACAATCTTATAAAATCACGCGATAGTATTCTCTAGAATTCAATCAACTAGAATCTAAGCAATAGTCTTGTATCGCCGATTGAATAACAGGCGCAGCGATGTGTACCTACTCACCGCGTGATTTAACCCGAATCAATCGAGACAATATCGATTATCTTTTTCGAGATAACGAGATAATTTCCGACTTGTCTAAAATCGAAATAATGTATACATTTAGATTATTACGATTCATTCGATTGTTGAAACCGTCCGAGGCCATCGCTATCCAGTGGCAATAATCGCGATATGCATGCGAGAAACAAAACCGACGTTGACCATCTCATTTGAAGCTTTTATGAGCTCTAAAACGAAACGACGTGACATAACTTGCAAAATAACTCAAAATATTAAAAACAGAACTACTTCAACATGAAATCGAGTTACAAAGTAGGTATTAATATTGAGATATAACACCATTTCAGATCTTTAGTTACGACATATGTACTTAACCACAAACTATTACAAAACATTACGTAAAAATACTCCTTTAAAACACCGGTTGTATTAAAATGTATTTATTTAATAATGTATTAATATTAAACGTATATGTAAAGTTTAATGTCTATGCTGTTAACCTTTAAGGAGTTCAGTCGTGAGGAGACAATCCTTGTTGCAGCCATGTTTATTGTACGAATAAAGAAGACCAAAAGCAAAAGAGTGTGATACATTTTGCTTATTCCTTTGATGTGTTTATCCTTATTCTCCTGGATTTAACAAATAATATTTAAACCATAAACTAATAGCTAAAGCCTAGTAGGTAGCCTAGTATATTTAAGTTTGTAGTAATTAAGTGATGTTTATTATTAAAAACCATTACATACCCATTACCTGTAAAATTACCAGTTTTAGAACTTTGTAAATAGTCAAATATCTTTTATTTGAAAGACTGACTTTAAACAATGGGTTAAGATTCCATTACCTAAGCTTTGTTACTATCCGTTCATAATTTGTACTAGTATTTATTACTAATATTGCTTTGTTCGTCGCTACTATTACTTCAAATGCAGCTTTATTAATCTCGGTGCAGGGACTAGGCTTGTTTCTGAGCTAAAGATCGAAATTAAAAGCGGTCACACTGAACTAATCCTTCGTGTTCATTGACCAATACATGTCGTTAATATTATTCTTATTCGTTTAAAGAGACAACGTCCGCTCTATCAGTAATTTCTATGTCGTAGGAAACTATATATATTGTATCAGTCAATGCTAGACCTGCTAAGAATTGTTGGCGCAGTGTCTTTCTTTTAGCCCAATCTAGCAACAAGTGTGAATGGTACTGAGGCCACGATACATGGCTCTAATTTTATTTAATACAAAAGAGTTATAATGACTTCTATCTTCCAAAATATGTTCTTCATTCGCCGGGCTGTGGATCAAAGTGGGTTAACACAGTTGAACAATAAACCGATTCGAATATAGTCACTAAGCTCACCCAAACCCTGAACAGGGTCTTCGAAGTCTGGCGCCGTTAGCGATTCAGTACGCCGGCAACAGTTATCACGTGTTTTCAGAATTCCAACAACTAACACAACAGCTAGACTCAACTATTAGTGAATCACACAACCTTTTGTATCCGTATGGGGAACGAACCCACAATATTCAGCGTAGTAGCAGTGGCGAGGGGACCATTTAAACCATTACGCCATTCGTGCAGTTAATATTGCTTGTGAATAGCAAATATTCTTTCTTATCGCCAAAAATATCCTCAATTTTGCCGCCGCCGGCGCCAAGAAAATGAGCTGAATGAAAGAGCCCGCGCTGCCAATAATATGACTGTAGTACGAAGGAACTGTTTCATTCTTTAACATAACACCAGTATACCTAAGATTAGTAACACTGTATTTGAGCTGGTGAGAAAGAGTTCCCATTCACATTCATTCCTTTCCTTTCATCTCATGTTTAATTCCTATTCTCTAGGATAGGCAACGTGCGGGTGATATCCACCTAGTCTTACAAACGACCATAAGCTATGTGGTAATGGTATGGTTATTTGCCATCTTTGTGGTATAAAAACTTATAGTTGTAAGCATATGTCAATAATTTTAAATTCGCTTAAATCACAAAAGTGTTTATTGTGCATCAGACTTCGCACATATGCAGGTACTAGCTGTGCCCGCGGGTTCACCTGCATTTACAGTTACTGCGCGTCCCCGTGGGTCGTAGCGTGATGTTATAGCCCATAGCCTTCCTCGATTAATAGGCCATCCAACACTAAAATATTTTTTCAATTCGAACCAGTAGTTCCTAGGATTAGCGCGTTCAAGCAAACAAACAAACAAACTCTTCAGCTTTATAATATTAGGATAGATATAGTTTAAACTCTCTTATGGTTTAGGCTATAATATATATAATGGTAAAAATGAAATAGTATGCATGCGGTTTCGCTCGCGCAAGTGTTTTGTTAAACCTAACATAACATAAGGTCATGTCAATTTTCAAAGGTACCTTATGTCCTTTTCTGTACATATGCGAAATTTCATCATCGATGTTTCGTCGAGTAGTCAAGGCGTCAAATCGTAACAAATAAATTAACTTTCGCATTTATAATATTAATTAGGATATCGCTTTTTTGAATCAGTATAATTCGAGATATAACATCATTATCGCGAGCTCAAAAAAGTTTATGGTTATCATTTTTCCCGTATTTGTTTATGTTTGCATGTCAATATTAGTTATTTAGTTTCTTAATATTAAATTCGGACATGGCATGCAATATCATAACATATATACAATTAATACCAATGAGCTCATCTATCTAACCAAAACTACTTACATTGTATAAAATCTTTTCAAATTCTTATTTTCAATATTGTGAGTTTTACGTTAGTCACAGGGTACTATATATATTATGATCTTACAATATCACCACACATTACTGTTACACGCTGTACCTACATTGTCAGTCATGCTCCTTAAAACGAATTATCAATTTTCGTCTGCATAATAATATGAAATTGTTGTAAAAATGGTAGGTATTGCTAAAAGTAACAAACGTTAAATATCATTTCGACATTTAAAATTGTACAAGGAAAATAAAAGTTGCATCGAAACCAGTCTGGGGCAGGTTAACATTGCGACAGGCGGTGGGAGGTAGACGTCTAGATGGCTGTCTCGTCAGGCTGAAGGCTCTTCAGGAAGGCCGAGCGTCGCGCGGCGTTCGTCGGACGCACGAAAGCCACACGTAAGCACGGACCGAGGCATGCACTGTTATGTATGTAAGGCCTCGATACTACACGCAGAATTAAATGGCCAGTAGCTACACACATATTATAGTAGCTATGATAATGACATACAATCGTAATAATCGCGCTTATAGAGCGAGCCAGTTGCACTCACTGATCGGTAAACAATTAGCGAGGATAAGCAACGCTGGGTGCGGTCAGTCTATAGATGGGTAACCAGTGGAGTGGTATATCATCTGAGCGTCTCCGTGCTTCGGAGGGCACGTAAAACGTCGGTGCCGGTTGTTGCCAAATTGACAGCAGTCGTTAAGCCATGTCAGAGGCCTACGGGCGGCTTGAACAACTCTTGACAATAGATTGGCCACTAACCACACGAAAAGAAAAAAGAAAAGAAAAAGAAAAAGAAAGAAAGATCGTATTAAATGATTGCACAAGTGGCGTAGTGTTTTAAGTGGTCGTTTCGCCTTCGTTGTGGGTTCGATCCCCAAACACAAATATTTATGTGATCTACAAATATGTACATTTTCCGAGTCTAGTGTTCTTCGTGTCCGTTGTTTGAATGTTGGTACATTCCCCGTGACACAGGTATTTCGACCAGCACGGTGGTCTTTAAAAAATAAAAAATGTCCAATTTCTTTTTTCTTTTGTGTTACTACTTATTTATTTTGACATACCAACATCCATTTTAATAAAATAATGCTTGAACATACCTAGAGAAATTTAAAAGATCGACTTTGAAATGTTAACCGTACTATAGTGTATTGAAGGCCTTAAGACACGTGAAATAGTAGATACAATCTACAGAGTACAAAGCTGAGATTAGTATTGTAGATCAGTAATGTGGTCGAAGGGTTTGCAATTATCTATTCTGTTATATTGCTTCAGTATTGGTACAGAACTAATACCACATAATAGATAATTGTCAATATCGCTAATTGAATTTATGAATTTGGTTATTTGAATCCGTAATATAACATAAGGTAACCTCAATATTTTCTAAAACAAGGTACACATTTAATATTATAGAACACGATTCAATAAATTTGAGTACAAATTTCTTAAATATACCTAATGAAAATATTCTTTTTTTTTATTTATATGCTTGTGTTTGACCCTGATGAATGGAGCACGCTTGCCTAGAAGATCTATTCACACGCGACTTGAAGACACCCAGATTGTATTCATCGGGAAACACAGACTTAGGTAGTGAGTTCCACTCCTTTGCGGTACGAATTATAACAGTGAAAGCAAAGCGCTTCGTGCGTAAATTTAAAGTGGTATATCCATTCTATACTATTCATATTTTTATAAGTTTTTATACAGATGACGCAATTGCTATATTTTAAATAAACTATCCCTCGCTGTATTGCACCTGCATTTGGTCTGCTTTGTTATAGATCCCGCGTGGTAGGGTGCGAACCTATTGACAAACGATATTGTAGGCGAAACTGAGTGACGCTATTGAGAATTTCTCGAAGAAAATTATATAAATAATTTCATAATCCTTAAACACGTACTATAGTCAAGAAAGTTATGGCGATCCTTGAACAAAATGTAGTGCCTGGTCATGACAAAGCTAGCCAAATTCTTGATAGCAGGTAGAATATCTCTCTTGGCAATGACCTCATTCGTGAAGTGCCTGTCAATTTATACTATACTTAAACAACTTTAACTGAATGTACGGATCACGCAAAAATATTTGTTCCACAAATCATTCAATCATTTGTTTCCGTCTCTGGTTCTTCCAGTAGCTCACAGGCGGTTTTTGCTTTTGATGGCTAATGAACAGCGGGTATGACTTACCATCAGATACACAGGCTCGTCTAACAGAAGTCTATACTAATCTTAATCTATATATTAATACATAAAGCATACAAACTTTGTACTCCTATTTACGAAAATTGCGCGGACGGAGGAGTATGAAATTTGGCACAGTTAAAGTATATACGAAGAAGGAGTTACACAAGCAGTGGAATCGCGTTCGTAGTATTTCAGCATTGTTCGGCTGATGTCGTAGAATTCTTCATAACTATGGTTACATACCTTAAATACCTATTGCAATTTCGCAGTATATTATAATAACGATCAATCTTAAAATTTAAATCAATTATTGTCGAATTTCGACCACTTAGCAATCGCTAGTATAAACAAATGGTCCTAATTGCTGTAGAGAGATGAAAAGAGAATATGGAAGGTCCTTGTCCTCCAGTGACATGACGATGACGGTATAATAACATCAATAACATAAATTTTCCTAACGTTGACGGATAGGAAAATACCCGTTAAGAGATAACATAATACTTAACAGTAATCGGAGTAGCTTGTTTTTACGGCTAGCGCAGTAATTTATGTTAAGTTTACCAAGTCACACTACTACACGTTACTACCATATGCCTCTGAGCATGAGGGTTAAAACATTTAGACTGCACGGATGAAGTTCTGCCGTAAGTGGTCGCATCGCCACTGCGACTACACCGAGTGTAGTTTAGTTTAGTGTTCGAATACCTCACGGGACCAAAAATGTATCTTTAAAGTCTGGGTGTACTACATACATATGTGTCCGTTGTTTCAATGTTTCTAAAGTCTCAAACACAGGAATTGTGGTAGTTGTATTTATATAACAATTGAAATCCACACATTTCTTTCTACAAAAACATGGTTTACATCAAAGCTCTATTTTAATTTATGTACAAAATCGACAATAAAGCTACGGTTCACCTGATGGTATACAGTTACCAAAGGCTATGCTCCGTTAAAATAACGAGCGGGTATCACTCGTACGTTGGGAATAGGAATAAAAGTTGAAATTAAAGAAAAGGTATGGCAGTTATTACTCGTACGCCGGTTTCCTATAAGAAAATGGAACTTCAAAAAAAAAGCGGGCTCTACCTAAAACAAACATATAATAGGAATCGGCGGCGACTTAGGCGTTCCGCAGACGTTTTCAATAACAATGCTCTACCTGAGACGTTATTGCGAGTGATGCAAGATAAGTATATCATGATCATAGCAAGTAGAAAGTCGTAGTATCTGCCTTATAATGCAAGAAGCATAATTAATGTAATTTATAGATGTTAAACTATCACAAACATCATAAACCCAAAAAGTAGCAGGTAACATCTATCAAGCAATTTAAGAATATCGTATGTCTTCCTGGACAATTCGTTACATTATTATTATTTAAATAAAATGTAGTATGGATGTAGCTTAAAAGCTAAAAGGAAGAATAAGTACTATAGCTACTAAAAAGGTATTTATTATAAAATATCATTATAATAATAGACAAGTGGATGAATCGTTGTTGAATCAGAAAATCGTCTGCGCTATGATATATCAGAAATCTGTAATTTACAAGACAATTGTGCGAACTAGTGGGTCACGACAATTTAAGCCAGACAATAATGACGGCAGTATACGAAATTATCTCACAAATTGCGTCGTCCATTGTCAACGTTGTAATAATACCCACCATAACAAGTGTAACGTAATTCAAATAATCACGAACGTTTCAATAGTTTAATCCTATGTGGAACAAATTGGTGCACCGCTACACCAATCTGTTCCGCTGTGCAAACTCGCACGTAACTCGACTTATGGCAGTGAAGTGAAGCGTGCGTCGTGTCTCGTAGTGACGCATCAATAAATCCGTGTCGAGACAAGGTCGGGGCGAGGGCGCGGGCCTAGTTCCCGCCGCGGCCGCCGCTGCCAGCGCCAAACAACGAGCAGACGGCCGCGTGAGTCAGCGCCGTGTCGCTGCTGCCGCCGTCTGCGCCGCGCGAACTCTGCTCTGCCGTCTGCGCCCTCCGCTGCTCGCCTCGGTGGTATTTACGTAGCCTGTGACACCAGACGATCACCTGACGACACCCAGTCACATGAGTGCCGATGCCGATGCGTAATCAAACGCAACGTGCATCTAGCTAAACTATATGTATTTCGTCTATGTTGCTCGTTTTATTACGGTCATAAATAGTTGTTGAAACTACCATGATATATGCACTGGTTATCTAAAGAATTCTTGTAAAAATAAAGCCAAGTCTCGCTGACACAGTTGTAGTGAGATAATGTGAGATCTAAATAGACGCCAAGTTCAAGGTGACATGACTGTCTCAAGCATGCGTTCATTTGTTATTCACGTACTGTCATTTATATGATTCACCTCCTATGTTGTGGTTAGGAACATTTTCTTTACTCTGTGGTTAATGTTGTTTATAATACAGTGTAGCCAAAGTTTTCATACACTCTGCTAACGGAAGCACTTAAGCTTTAATACCGGCTACCTGTTTGATGAGCCAGTACTTTCTGTTATCTATCAATGACTTTGCCAGTCTTTACCAGACTGCATGGATTATTATTGACTGCTAGACTTTGTTTATATATGACTAGCGACCCGCCCCGGCTTCGCACGGGTGCACAGCCGATACTAAATATATCTCTATTAGAACCAACTAAAGGACCGCCTGCAAAGCGCTAACTAAGTCTTGCTCCCGGCAAAAGTGTTCACTTCTGCCTGCAGTCCCGCAGTGCAACCTGTTGTTTTAGGATACATAACTAAATTATTGTAGAGCTTCTCTATAAACAACATTTGACGTTAAATTATTTTCAGCTAACAAAATATACTGATGGTCGGGAGCCCCGACCCGTGATAGGGCAACGTAAAGTTGCCCATGCGTAAAACATTCTTTTCGTAAATCAATTCCTACTAATTTGAATGTTTGGCCTTGTGATTTGTTTATCGTTATTGCGAAAGAAATTTTTACTGGAAATTGGAGCCTTTTGAAAGGTATTGGCAAATCAGTAGGGATCATGGGTATTCTTGGTATATGAGCTAATTCACCAGCTGCAGGGCCGGTGATAATCTTCGCTACTATTAAATTATTTTTTAGCTCCTTGATAAGAAGTCTCGTACCATTGCACATGTTGGGGGGGCTCAAATTTCTGAGAAGCATTATCGGTGTGCCAACTTTTAACGATAGTTCATGAGGTGGTAGCCCAGCGGGGTTCAGGGAATTTAAAAATTCCTGGGGGTAGTGCACTGCGTCCTCGATGTTAGTGACGGTGTCTATGGATTTATAGCACTTAACTTCACCCGGTACTTTCTGCATAATTAAATTGTTTATTTCGTTGACTGTTTCATTCCTGGGAGAAACTATTGCTCTACCACACAGCCAACGAAAATCATTTTGATCTAAGTTTTCGATGTCAGGATATATAGCATCTATCAGACTATCTAAATTATGGACTATTTGGCCTAGAGACTCATCCAAAGTAACCGCATAATCGGTGCCCAAATTTAAAGATGGAAAAATTCCTTCTCCAAGTTTCAGCAGCTGTTGTGGAAAGTTGCTATGCATATTTCCATGTAGATGAGCTCTCATATTGGTGCGCAAATTCAAATGTTGTATAGATGTCCAAAGGTGAGATGATTTTAAACATGCCTTCATAATATCTGCTCGCGTACCTCTGTTGACGACTGGAAGCGTTTGTCGGAAATCTCCAGCAAATACAAAAGTGATACCACCCATGACATCAGCAGAGCTTCGGAGGTCTCTTAAAGTACGGTCCACGGCCTCCACATGAGCTCTATGACTCATGGTGCATTCATCCCATATTACCAACGACGCGTCTTGCAGCAACTTACCAAGAGGCCCATTTTTCCGAATAGAGCATGTAGACCGTTGATCTAAAGATACGGATAGCGGGAGTTTAAACGTAGAGTGAGCAGTTTTTCCTTCGTTCAAGAGAGTTGCAGCAATTCCTGACGAAGCAACTGCAATCGCTATCTTCCCTGATTGCCGTATCTTAGAAAGTATCAAATTTGCGAGAAATGTCTTTCCAGTGCCTCCTGGTGCGTCCAAAAAAAATAATCTCCCCATGTTATTGTTCACGCTGTCCACAATAGTCTCATAAGCATGTCTTTGATCCGGTACTAATTTGGGCACATTGTCATTAACAAACGCTGTTAGATCATTTCTGTTATACTGTTGTACCATTGTGTCAATAGTATTATTCTGGGTACGAACGGGAGAAGGTAATCCAAAATCACTTAAATTTTTGTCGTTTAATTCTAGAAGTTTGTTTTCAATTTCAATTAATCCTTCATTATAAATGACTTCAGTGAAGGGTAAAGTGTTATCCTGATTCTGTTGTCTGATCCGATGTCTAATATCTTCACAGAACTGATCTTTGAAAGTATCCCATAACTTCAATGGTTCCGATGGTTGAAAAAAATCTCATGAAAATTATCAGACTTCGCGCACGACCGCTGCGTAGGGAGCCGACCTCGCGCCTGAGCCGCGCGGGTACCTTACTCATAGATCTAAACACCCCTCTCCCGCACGCGCACCCCTGGCCTTGGTGACGGCCACTTCGCAACGGGCCGTGCAGCAGAAATCGTAATATTTTAATTTCACCACAACTTCAAAACCAAACGTCCAATTTTAATCATTCAAAGACCAAATATTATCAACATAAACTGTACTTATTGATGAAATAATTTATTTTGATAAGGATTAATAGCATGAGTAAAATAAACGCGTTTAAATGTAGTCCAAAAAAAAATTCAAGATTTTTAAATAAAAATGTGGTTGTTGTGCCTCACTCGACATAGATAGGTATAGTGTGTCGCGGACTTTTTGTAGATATTTATAAGATCTACAATTAATTATAACATTTTATGGTTCTATCTTTTGTAGTTTAGGCAGCGTACGCAAAATAAGTAACTTCTTTGGTTGATTTTTTTCAGTTTGTGTCCGAAAAATCCAAATATCTTACGGAACCCTATTTTTTTCCAAAATAAAATATAGTCTATGTTACTCGTGGATAATGTAGCTTTCGAATGGTGAAAGAATTTTTAAAATCGGTCCAGTAGTTTTTGAGTCTATTCATTACAACCAAACAAACAAACAAACAAACAAAGTTTTCCTCTTTATAATATTAGTGTAGATTACAGGTAAGGTACCTGTAATACCGTATTTATAAGAAAAATTTATTGAATATCGTAATATATAACTTTATTTGTTATATAAAAATATCTTGCAGTTTGATTTTATAATTCCCTGAAGTGTAACACTTTGCAAACATACATATGTGAGTGAGACTTCAGCTTTTGGAACAACCTTTTTGGTAGATGTTGACTGGGGTCTTATATGCCTTGAAAAGGGCGAGAGTAAATTTATTTTGGTACAACAATCTCTATCGCTAAGTTACTTTAGACTTTGTGTCACATATTTATAGCAACTCTGTCACGCTGACAATAATCTTCAATTATGTTAACATTTAAAGAGTTCTACTTTTGAACGATAAGAAAAGAAAAATCTGACATAGTATAACGGTATTTAAAGTATATATTACGATTGACATTGAGAGTTCCATAAAATTTGCATGCAATTTAATTATGAAAACATATGTTATGTACTGGCGCCTACACTTTTATGCTCAATTGACAGACAAAAACCAAAAATATATCTGTGACGTAAACCAAGTGGGTACTTAAAAAAGCCTAATTGTATCTTACCATATTATTACATACGTTACATACATATAGCGATTCACGCCTGTATGTCGATAAAAGAGTAAACACAAGTGTTTTAAACCCACAATTCGTCTGTTATTTTTTCGTCCCACGTAATAGAAGGCTCACTTATTGCCGTCTACTGGGCACACTATACGGCTCCTGAGAGTTTACATTTTTTATTCAGTTATACAGTATTATTCAATTTTAAGTAGGTGTCTCTATTATTAATGTCATAATTATCGATGGCGCTATAATATATATGCGGATACATATGTATTTTAAGATAAAAGATTAGTTTCTGTTAGATCAGTCTGAAAACTCGCTTAGAATTATATCTAGAGTATTTGGCAAAATAGCCAGTCTAACTACGATCCTCAAGGTTTATATATGTTTCAATTTTATTTTAACATGTAGCGAACTTCGCCTTCTTTAAATAAATATTATTAATTTTATCAACATTTTATGTATACCTATTCGAAATTGATATTTATTGCATGTCAAATAAACATAAATTTCGAATACATATTGGCTATATACATACAAATATCTCATATCTATAGATACTTTAAATATATTTTGTAAAAACAATTTGGGAAGGGGCATTTTAGTCACAAATATATTCAATTTATATAGTATTCGGCTTGCCACTTCCTACTTCTAGAACCAAGAATTTTAAATAAGATTAAAGTACGTTGCACGTGTTGAAATGAACAGTTGAAGCATGCAATATTTATAAAAGAGGCGTATACTCGCCACGTTAACGTAAGTCGGTTGCAGAATCATTTATCGAAGCCATCGTTGTAGGTAGTTCAATGCTGGAGCCAAAACGCTTCAAAATTAGTATATTACCGCGTAGTTGAAGGCGACACGAGCCTTCTCGAGTATTACTTGGCGTGGTTACTGCCGTGGACCTAAACTAGTGCTAACATTGATGGATTTTGTTTCACCTACTTATTTATTTCTCATTAACTTCGAAAACTTTAATAATTTTCTTGTTTTTGATTTATTACACATAATTACTTGAAGCAATATTTTTAGTTCTACCTACATTATAAAGGTTATCAAACAAATTGTATTACCAATTGTACTTGTGACTATTTTCTGTCTCTAATGTAACCCAGATTTGAATAGACAAAATTGTGACTTAGGTAAATACCGTACATGAACACACAAGTTGAGATGTTTATCAGAGAAACTCGTGACAGTAATGTTACTGTCACTGATATGAATACACCGAGACTTTGAATAGGAAACTGGGTAACCCAACTACGTCCATATAACAAGACATACAGATATATAATCGGTCTTAGCCGCGATAACACACATACGTTATGTATTAAACTCGCTATATAGATGTTTCGTTTTAATGTCTGAATTTATGCGAGTTCTTATTGTATACTCTTGTTTGATTACTATGATAACCTTATACTCCGCTGTATTGATGTTTGGCATAAGTTTGTAATTAGAGTTTGAAAAAACTCTTATACAACAGCTTTGTCCGTCCGTCCGTCTGTCTGTTATACAACTTTCAACTGAAGAACCGTAAGAGCTAGAGACTCACGGTCAACGCCATTCGACTCAGCATAGTCGATATACCCCGAAATGACTATGACCTTTGACCTCTGATATCAAGGTCACGTGATACCATTTTTTCGAACTCAAAGATTAACGGCAATTAATTGCCGTTTCACACTTGTTATATTTGACTCAGACTGTCCCAGGGTATCAGAGTCACAGTCTCACGGTTCGAAATGCCGCTCTGGCAAAGTGTTCATAGATTTTTCATTCGGCAATTCTCAGTAGCCGCACGGAGTCTGGAATCGTGTTCAGTAGACGGCAACAGGCTTGCCTTCTTTTTTTATGAGGCCTAATCAAATAATTAGTGAAATGTGTGTGAAAACATACTTCTGTCAACTGCTTCGGAAATTTACAGGCGTGTATAATATCGAGCATTTTACAGCAGCGCTTGCGCTTTCCTAGCCATCCTGTTTGATACCTAATTATTCTACGTATTTTATTTTGTAATACGTACAACTAAGAAATGCATTTACTGTATGTCTGTATTTGCTGATATTCGTTATCTAGTCGCTTTCAAGTCGCGACTGTATTCTAGACAAGCATGCTCCGTGATTGGCTACACCCGGTAAGATTATAGACATAAAGTAAACTACACTAAAAAAATAATGTTAGATAGTTACCTACATATAATACTACGTATTCTGAAATTGTTTATACAAAATTGTCTTACATAAAAATATGTCATTAATTAAGAATAGTATATTGAGAAACTTGTTTCATCAAACCTTTTAAAAGATAACACGAAATGTTTATTTTAAAAGTGCAAACCACTGACACATCGTCTGAAGCGTGGAACAAGTCTGTGACTCACACAAATACATTATGCTCTGTTCGGGAATCGGGAAACGACGCATAGATTATTACTTCGTCATCGTATCCAATGGTCGCTATTACATGGTGTTAATAAATTCAGGTATACAGATACAATTAAAATTTGATCACCATGCTTGAATTATTATTAGACATCCAAGCGGGACGTGGTGTAACTTTCCATAACATATCATCACATGTATAACATGTATAACAAGATTGTCATATTTACCTAAGGTGACATTTACTTTGCTGCAAAAACCGCAATCTAACATTTGGAGATTTTAAAACGTGCTAATCATTACGCTGTGTACTATCGGATTTGCAAATACAACGGCTGCTTCCTCAACAATATACGTTTTGTTTGCGAACATTCGTAGATTTGGCTGTGCATCCTCGATCGTGTAGGCAGGCTTATGCCGTCTACCGGATATATTTACAGATGGGCTTACTGGGAATTACCTAACAGGAAAACTAAATAACGCTTTGCCTGATACGAGCAAACTGTTATTTCGTTTCCTGATATCGTAATAGCAATGCAATGCCTCGAAGCATTCTTTGGTGAGTCATGTTCAAGATGTAATCTAGAAAACAATAAGAATTGCATGGGTCACCTATTTTTAGGTATTAACCCAACACCTGACTTGGTCGTATTTAACGCCTTCGTAACTAAGGACTAAGGTTGGACCAAAACTTCTGTAGTCGAATAATAAACCAATTAACATTATTTTAGCCGAAAGATGTCGACTGTTAGACAAATGCCTTTCCCCACGTTGAACCACACAGCAACCCTTACTAGGTCGTCGGTTCACCTAGTGGGGCCTGCCTCTGCTGCGTTTTCGGGTGCATAGTCGCCACTCCAGTACCTTTCAGCACTAATGGCCATCGGTTCTATACAATAATATATATATTTATATATTGCATATATTTTCCAATTTGGCCACCTTTGCTGTACCTATAAAAATCACATGTGAATCTAACCTTTGTCTAACTTATTTGTACACGTAGGTACTTGCATATGGAAATAGTCGACAATTAATCGAAATACCTACGTCGGTACTACGAAATTATATTATTTATTGAGCAGGAAAATAGTTTTAGTTACGTATAGTCATCACCTTTGACACAATGAATTAACTATTCTGGACGTGATTCTTACGTCAACACTGTGTACATGAATAATGATTGTAATTATTATGTGCAAATTGGAGTTTTATAAACTTTATATACCAAACTTTGCTAGTTGATAATCGTTCAATAGGTATCACTAGATATTTTAAAAATAAAAGTCCCTCACCGAGTCTCTCTGTTTAGTTGCAATAAACATAAAACCTACGGATTTTAATGCGGTTTTTACCAATAGACAGAGTGATTCATGAGGAAGGTTTAGGTGTACAATTTGTTAAGGTTTTGTACTACCCGTGCGAAGCCGTGCGGGTCGCTAGTTTGTAGATAAAACGTTTATAGACCCCCAATGATCGGGCAAGTCAAAGGGATATATGGAATTTATTTATTTATTTATTTAGGCATATTTACAGGGTAAAATTAACAGACCTCAAAGTGCATGTGCTACCCAAATTACAAATATGCACAGGCAGAAAACATCAAAAACTAAATAATAAAATTAAACAAAAGAAAAATACAACACATAAAAACAACAACAGAGAAAACAAGTTTATCTTTATATTTATTTAATCCTTTGAAATTAAACTACTATATACGGATTTTATCGCGATGTTTATGTATTACATAATTTTGAAACTGTTACACTACTACTACTATTGAATTTAACTAATTTATAAGCTAGTAAAATTATTAAATCTATTTATATTTAAGTTTACACCTTCCCCGACGTTTCAGTTGCTTTTCAGCAGCCATGGTCACGAGGAGACTAAGATGGTAGTTGTCTCAATATTCCAGTGTAGCTATTTCAATGTACCCGAAGATAATTTAATCATTGGTGTTTCTAGTTACGCAGAATGAGCCCAAAGTATCATGAAGTCTAGCTGTTTGCTTCTTCTTGGGTTAGACTATTTGAATTACTGAATCCCAAGCTGGTGGTACATTCCAACCATCTTCTCTATTGAAATTAGGATGTTTTTTGATTTCAATAGCCTCGCGAGGCATCCTTGGTAGTAATCGGTGTTCTTTAGCGAGAATCTGTGGTTTGTCAAATCTCAGGTAGTGGTTGGTCCCCTGTTGTACATGTTCACACACAGCAGACTTTAACGAGCGTTGGTGTTTTACATCAGCTATGTGTTCTTTTATGCAGGTGCCTATGCTTCTCTTGGTTTGACCAATGTATGAGAGTCCGCAGTCACGATCTATTTTATAGACCCCTGCATCTTGTAAAGGGAATTGGCACTTGACGGATGGTAAAAATTGACTTATCTTCGTTGGTGGCTTGTAGTATGTGTTGATTGAAGCTCGCTTCAAGATGAAGCCAATCTTGTCAGTGACACCCCTTACATAAGGCAGTATAGCAGGCTGGCGCTCGACTGTGGCTGGCTTTTCTCGGAATCTGTGACAGCGGCACGGCTGTTGGAGTTTGTTTTCTTGCAGTACTTGCTTGATATGTTGAAGCTCGGCGTCCAGGTGTTTCTTGTCACAGATCCCGTGGGCTCTCTGAAACAAAGACATTCCCACGTTAGCTAACTGTTTAGGATGATGGTGAGATTCACCGTTTAAATACCTATTTATATGGGTCTTTTTTCTATCCACAGTGTGGCTCAAAGTATGATCAGGATTCCTGATGACAAGTACATCTAAGAATGTTAATGAATTATTTGCCTCTAATTCCATAGCAAATTGGATGTTGTTATTAATGGAATTAAGATGTTCTAGTAATACACTAACACTATCTGTTGGTAATATTGTAAAAGTATCATCTACAAACCTCTTATAAATCCTGGGTGTGATGGGGACAGTCTGTAAAGCTCGAGCCTCGAAGTCTTCCATATATATGTCAGCAACAACAGGCGATACTGGGGATCCCATTGCCACACCATCGACTTGTATGTAGAATTTATTGTCCCACAACAGATAGCCAGTTGTTAAGTAATGCTTAAGTAGTTCTGCATATTCCTCAGGCATATTGTACTCTATTAGCTTCCTTTTAGTTATTTCAATACAGTCATGTACAGGTATGCATGTAAATAATGACTGTACATCAAAACTAACCATTGTTTCATTGTTAGTGAGACATAGGTGTTTAATCTCACTCACAAAATGGTATGAATCCTTTACATGTTGCCTCTGAGTGGTGAGAGTATCTTCGCTACGTGCTGAGCCAGTCTGTAAGTTGGTGTGTCGATCTGACTCACAATAGGACGTAGGGGAGCATTTTCCTTGTGTAAATAACATTCGCGTAAACAGAAGACAATATTATTTAATCCTGCTATACCAATATTTTTATACTATCAAGATTGCAAAGGGCCGAAATAATTGCAAGCAGTTTTGATTTTTGCGGTGCTTGTTTGCTTACGGGCGTCGAAGAAGAGAATAACACAAGAAAATAGCAAGAAATAAAGAAACTATGAAATAAAAGGGTTTTGCTAGTTTCTTGATGGCTGGGCACTCTTGCTCATCAGGT
The DNA here is from genome assembly GCA_963675205.1 of Catocala nupta. NCBI lineage: Eukaryota > Metazoa > Arthropoda > Insecta > Lepidoptera > Erebidae > Catocala > Catocala nupta. The sequence goes on from OY776095.1 coordinate 16,760,949, forward strand.
GAAAAGAAGTAACAACGATGGACTCTTATGACGGTTTCAGGTAAGAAACGTGTACTTACCCAGTGAAACCATTCATACCGTCTTCAAATAATTAGCAATATGCTGTAACTTTATTTGTTAGTGTGTATGTGTTAAGTAAACCACTGAAGCAATTTTGATGAAATTTGCTAGAGAATAGCTCGACCCAAGGAAAAGATATAGGCTATTTTATACTGAAACGTATATTTTTCGAATAGGCTACTGTCAATATTTAGGTTCGATTGCCGGCTCAGTTAAAATATTCGGTTCTCTTTCAGAAAAATAAGTAAATTCTAATAATATTTACTGCACGGTATTTGTGTTTTAAATGTCTTTTGCCATAGCATGCCTACCTTTAGTACATGAGACCTAAATTTTCACACTGAATATGAGTGTTATACACCTCTTTGCTGATATATATGGCGTATAGAGAATTAATACGCGTGTGATACTTACTGTTAGTAATATGAAAAGAGGTTATTGTCGTTCTGTGCAATCGAGCGTATCGTAGTAAAGTTGTGAATGATACTCGTAAGCCTATAACAATGAATTCGAAACAGTTTTTTTTAAGTGGTTGAATATGAAATAGAAACAATATGTATGGCTTTTCATTCAGTAATTAACAAACAATTATTTCATTGCTATAGCCGCCATTGAATGGCGATGCGCACAATTTCATTCGAGTTATTTTCTTATGTATTGACAGCTCTATGCATGAGTTCATGTGCTGCGTCCATGACCGTGAAAAGTAGGTATCGCGTTTTGCACAACAGTTCAAATGTAATTTGACTGCAGTCTGCACGGATGCTGTAGTGGTTTAAGCGGTCGTCTTAGTACTGCTACTGCACCATTCTTAGGTGATCATTCTCCCACACAGGACAAACATTTGTGTGATCCATAAATACTTGTTCGGACCCTGGGTGTACTTGGTATCCGTTTTTGGAATGTTCCCAATGCGTGTATTGTCTTACGTATACGTAACGCTACATACTTTGAGCACGTGTAATTTAATTCACAGAACCTGCTCTCCCTTAAAACATATATTATATAGTGTCACACCTATGTCCACTATGTCGCATTAGGTTTTTCTGTAATGACATATGTAATTTGTTTTAAAAATAAATACATATCCGCGAAATGGTACATTTCATCCACATTTCCCTATGTATCCTTTAATGTCCCATATATTAACGGTTGAGATTTTTGCCGTGCACCGGGTGCTGTTCCAGACGCAGTCATTGAGAATATTTGGCCCGACGTAGTAATCGAACCTAAGACCTCATGCGCAGCAGTCGCGTTCACTAACGTTGCACTACCGTGCCAGTCTCTAAAAAATGCCGGTAAAATTATAGATAGACAAATTGGGTTTAATGAGAATTTATTAGATTGAGTAAATATAGATGAGACACGTCGTTCTATAAATAACGAGAGTAGGTAGGTAGGTACGTTGCCGCGACACGTATACTCGTATTCATAACGTTCGCTGGGTGATACGTGATTATCTTCCACGCCAGTGCCGCTGTTATCTGCAAAAGCGCCGATAGCACTTGATACGCTTCGTTTGCAGACTGTTTTAGCTTGTCTGGGCAAATGTTTGTTTAGTTATGTTATGCTCTGTCTACTCACTAATGAGGTCAACATCACTTTTTGTTATATCTAGTCAAATAAAAAATATGCGATTCAATACGGCCAGTATTGCTTTGCAATTTATGTCGGTATATTTACTAAATAGCGATCTAAGTATTTCATAAAAGATTTTATTAAATATTTCATTAAATTCCTCATACGCCTTACAATTATTCCTGAATGGCATTTCAGTAATGAAATAACTTCCAGATATTAATCTATTTTCAAGGAAAATTATTAAATGTGGTTCAGAAATACTATGGCGATGTTTTTAAAATATGCTAGCTTACCTGATAATAGATAATTTTAGGTGAAGAAATTACTTATGCACATACAAACATAACTCACGGGTTTATATTCTCGAAGAGGTAGGTAGAGATTGCACCTCATAAACATAGTTGGCGAAACGTAACAAATTGCTCCCTTATACAGCCAGTTATATTAAAGAGCCCACGTGAGCAGCCCAGCCCACAAGAGCACACTAGACAAGCGTATTGCGACAACTCCAGACTTTATTCTGTCACTAAGAATATCCCACCAGAAAAATCTACTAATGCTTGCCCGATCCACAAGTCTGGCATTATCAATGAACGATACTGAAAACATTTGTCGGGTTTCTAGTCATTTGGAAGTACAGTTTCCCAGTCTACCTCAGGAAACAGACTAAAGGCTGTCTAAATCTTTAGTTATATAATAAAATTCCACAGCGCCAGATATAAGCAGTCCATCAAGTTCCGTGACACATCTGATAAAGCTACTTCAAATTGTCTGTATTATGTTATTTTTCATTTAAAGACTTTTACTACTTTATCAGCTATATCGCACGTGAAGAACAGGATTGCACGCTCTGTTTACATAACAACATGTTTTCAATCCATCAATATATGATTGAACACAGAATCGATTACAAACATTGACAGGAAATCTCCGTTTGTTTTATAAGACGCTCCCGTACTAGGAATATAACCTGTGTTGCAGACACATTACAATCATTTAAGCAACGGACTCAAAGAGCAACCAGATTTGGAACAACTATTTGTGTATCCCACAAATGTTTGATTCGCGTAGAGATCGAACCCATAAGACTTGACCCAGTGGCAGTGGCGAGGAAACCACTGAAACACTACGTCATCCGTGCATTCTCGTCTAATCTGTCTCCAGACAACAAGATATCTTCATACCTAATATTATTACCAAGGGTTCGGTGGTTTGGGCGCTAGAAACCGTGAAGATATAAGCAAGGAAAATGAAAAAGAACATTTAGTCATTTTTACTAGGTTACTTAGCCGCATGAGCATGGTTGCTGGTCGATGGCCGTTGGCGGTCTTCAGCAATTCTATGTATCTACCGATGACCATTTAGCACCGCGGTAAAGTCATAGTCTCAATTAATTCAAAAGTTATTAAAGTGTGTAATACAATAGAATTTAGGGTATATTATGTTCAGTCATCAAATGCGCGCCGCGATTCTATCCATGCGTGACTTGGACAAGTCGAACACACTAAAATAAAATAAAAAGGATTTATTCGATTGTGTATCAATTATATTAAAGTTGTCTAAAAGGCATCGAGTTGTTGAACTAATGTCCTCACATAATTATTATATGCTGAAAAGGCTCAAGGACTTTTCGTAAATGGAATACCTGTGATAACAGTTTTATTTGTTGCGTAAATAATAAAGAACACAGACGACATGCATCTGTTGTGTGTTGCACAATTTCGAACTAGGTCATTGCATCATCGTAATCCGTTTGTCGCTTACCCAAGGGAAATGATAGCATGCCGCACATACTTGTGCATACGGCTTACGTAATGTAACACAATACTTACAATCATATATTGGAGGAAAACCAGACACGCTTGTAGGTCTCCGATTCAAATTATCGTCCACTTAAATATTCTTATCGCGAATGTCGTGATTCGACGGTGAAGGGCTTTCGTTTTTTTATTTTAATTATTTCGTAAATGGAATGTGTTATTATGGTTACTCATCCGCCTTTTCACCTAAATAACATGCTGATCGTATATCCGTATAGCCAAAGAGATTATATTCGTATTTACGCTTATATTTTTTTATCTCAAGAACAATGGATACAGTTAATATTATCTTTTTATTACCTGTGCAATTGTAGAAATCGTTACAGGTGTGTTTAATACAATACAACTATACCAGATCGAATAAATAGGTCAGATTTTAAAAATCATTGGGCAGTATACGGTAATGTGATTGCCTGCTGGAATGTGGCGAAATATCTCCACGCAGGTATTAGTGGAGGTATGTCGGACCTCAACTAAGAGCTGCGTTATACAGGCATAACATTGTTAAGGCCGTCTAAAAAAATCGAAGTATATTCATATGCCTTATTACATATTATTATGCAACACTAAATAAATACTATTATTAAGTTGATTTAAAATCTGAGCACCAAATGAATTAATTTACGTTCACCCAAATAAATACCGAGGCAATCGTCATTGTTGGAAGGTTAAGTATTTTGGTAAACAACTTTTATAAAAACTATATTCAGAGATATCTAAGAACATACTAAAATCGTCTGATATTTAATTGGAAATTCTGGCGTAAGACGATACTAGATTGCAAATCCCAGAATAAAAAAAGATAATTATTATAGACGGCGTCTGGCTAGGTTTTTAATAATAGATAATTTTTATATATCCTTTTTTCAGTTTCTTGATTACAATATTAGCCGTGCTAATAATTTGCTGTACCCGGCATTTGGTACAACATTTTAAAGAAGCCTATCTAAATCTTTCGTTGGCGCTTAGCTGGAAAATCGTAATTTCTTATTCGCTAAAATTGAATAAGTGCCTAAAGTATTGATTATTGATTCCCGGATATTTTCTTTTGATCTAGAAACCACGTCTAAACACTACAAAAATAAGATTAATTTATCTTACAAGAGAAGTCCTTTAGATAAGTATTAAATAGCTACCAAAAAAACTAAACCGAATGATATACCAAACATCATTTGTCTCCTATCCTATAAACATAACATAAGGTAAGTAGGGCTCAATAATGAAATTATATCGGTATTGTACGGGTAGTTAGGCATATCGTTTGCGAGTGAACTGTACCGTATATAGGTAAGTTGTAAGGGACGTCGCGGCGTGGCGGCGGCGATGGGGAGAGGAATTTTGGCGGCCTTCCTGAAGAGCCTTCAGGTGACGCGACGGGCCGTCTAGACGTCTGGCGCCTACCATGTGTCGCAACTCGCATGCTCACGTGACTTAATTGTAACGTCACTTCTGATGTCGATACCAAACATTTACATTTATTATAGTCTGTTTTACAATATCATTTGGCAATGCTGTTAAGCAATTAAGATTAAGTGTCCAAAATAAGTTTACGATTTAATCTAAGACTTTGAGAGTTTGTTTTGTTTTTATAATACTGCTTTTTTACTAAAATAATTACATACCTAGTATTGTTTTATGTTTACGCGAATGTTATATATGTACATATATGCGTATGCCAGAATAACGTATAATTTACAGGCAGTGGCGGGCGTCTTTGTGTATAAAATCCCTACTATCTATACAGGTATGTAATTATTTTGAAATTAAACATTTTATACGGATTTTGTCGCGTAGTTTATTTTACTTTAAAACACTATTATTACATAATTTTGACAAACTAATACTATTATTATTGAACTTTACTAATATTTAATTTAATTAAAACTATTTCTATTTAAGTTTACACTTTGCCCCGACGTTTCGGTTGCTTTACAGCAGTCATGTTCACGGGAAGACTTAGACCATCTTAGTCTCCAATCTCGTTTTTCAAAATTATGTACCTAATAAAAGTGTTTTAAAGTAAAATAAACAATGCGACAAAAGCCGTATAAAGTGTTTAATTTCAAAATAATTACATACCTGTATAGATAGTAGGGATTTTATACACAAAGACGCCCGCCACTGTCTGTAAATTATACGTTATTCTGGCATACGCATGGACCCACTCCTAATCATAACTAATATTACAGGTGGGGATGTGAGTTTGTTTTTTTTAAGCTTTCATTTGGTACAGAAAAGGACGAGGCATTACTAAAAGCATTGTGCTACCTGCGTATTCAAAATACTGTGCGCAAGATAATTATAAAGTCATTAGAAGATCTTTTCGATATTATGTAGGTCGACTTTATGTATTAGATATCGAAAATATTTTGACCTGACATTGCTGAAGTCCACTTGCTCGTCTGCCACCAATGGCAATAAAAAAATGTTGTATGTACATAATATTGGCATTTCGAATAGTATGTTCACCGGCGGTAGCAGAGATGATATATCGCTTTTGGGAGTTAAACGTGGAGGCTTTTAGACAATACATGCAATGTAGACTCGTTTTAGCATACGGCAGACAGCGCACTTACTGCTACACGTATACAGAACTAGGTGTAACTAACTACATACAAGTGTAGTTCATTTATTATTACACTATTTCCTGAGGATAAAGGTATAATATTGTAACAATTATTATTAGGATGGTTTAGGAAGGTCACATATACCTCTTAGACTCTTTTGAATAATATCCTTATCTTTATTTCATACAACACTTGAAGCGGTTTGAGTGGTCGCCTCGCCGAGTGTAATGTGGGCTTCAAACCAGTATGGGGTTCAATCCCCACACGGGCCAAAAATCGTTGTTTGAATGTCTGTAAAGTCCTCTGTGACACAATTACAACTAGAACGCTAATTGCTTTCTTAAAAGAAAAGAATAGTTTAGCCTATTACCGCAGGCGAGGCAGAAGTTTATTACACCCGCAGTCCCAGGCTCTGTGCTGCTACCGTGAATTTCTAGATAGAAAATTGTAACTAGAAAAGTCTAATTACAGGCCGATTCGGTCGTTGATACCTGGCTTAGGTAAAATCATGGATATCAGTCGCATATCAGACTACCCCTGTAGCCATCGTAGTTTTCTCTAGAATTGACAAGTTTGTTACATACTTATTCTATGGCGAGCCTGTTGACGTTTACATATAACGTACGCAAACTTCGTACGTTCTACTAAGAATTGCCAGCCAGATAAACATTTTGATACGTGTCCGACTTGAAAATTGATTAGACGTTAAGATCGACAATTGCGTATGCGCAGTATCAGCGAACGCTATTAATAACAAACTATGTTATGAAATGTATAAATTTTCTATTAACATAAGCTACGCACGTATAAAGATTATATAATATAATGACAAATGTAGATATCAATTTAAAAGTGATTCTTTATCAAATTTAGTTGGTCATAGAGCTATTAACTGAATGTGATTTCTAGTGGTATTTCTATTGTAACTATTATGTTGGTAGACACATTTTTCTCAGGCAGCCAAGCGTATCGTCTGGCTAGATTCTCTACGCTGAGTCGGCGAGCGAGGGCGAAAGCGGACGCGGTGTTCGACGCTACAGTCTGCAGTCTACAGGAAGTACATTATTTAGACAAAGGTGGGACTACGCCACTGTTTTATTGTACTGTATTCAAATTTGGAACGTACACAGAATTGATACGGCGATCTTTTATTATTTGACTGTTAAATAACCATGAAGAGATCGTTAAAAGCCACTATTTACGAGTTCAAGCAACCGCCCAGATCACTAGTGTAAATTAATATATGAAGACTTAGTTGATGTTATCTTTATATCAATTCATTTACATTATGGTAGCAGCTGTATATTCCCGACGGGTACGGGCAGATGTATCATATTTACATTTGACTAGGTTTGTAGGATACGGAGTAAAGGGCTAGCCAATTGCCACCAGTCTACCGAATACAGTTCCAGAATCCAAGTAGATTTTTGTCTGCTAGCTAAACCATTCTAGTTATTCATAATAATACATTAATTAACCTTTCCCAGTGCCGCAGGGAGACAGGGACATGTATTCAAGTAAAAGACATAAATGACACCGAAGAACAAAACATTGTTTTGAGAATTACACATTTTTATGTGATTTGGATTTTGTATGCGGCGTAGTGATAATTTAAACCACTGCGATATGCATAAATAGGTATAGTATATAAAATGAAAGTTAATATTCAAATTGGACGGTGAAGCCCGTGAAACATCATTTTACTATTACAAAAAAGCGGGATCAACCTGCCGTTTTCAAACAATCCTTTATGAAGGCGCGTAGGGTCGCCGTGTATTGGTTATTCTTTTTGGTGAGTGAATGTGAATGAATGAGCGCGTAGCGTTATCTCGGCCAGGGCCGGAGCTTCCTTACCTAGTCACACCGGCTGGTCACAATGGCCATGACACTTCACAGAATGAGACAACGGTTTTGTGAGTCTTTGCACTTTATGTCCGTGCAAGTCTTGCTTTAAAATGTAACTGGCTTAACATTTAAACGTATGTTTCGTTAATGTTGTTTTGTTTTAAAAAGTCAACTAGACTAAAAGCTTTCTGCATCGTGAGAGACTTCACATAATGATATTATACTCATATTGGAAAAATATCTGTTGATCGTGAATCGAAAACATGAGTATACGTTTTGATGGTTCGTTGATGGTGACAAGTTGATCACTAGTGATACGCGAGGCCCTATATAAGAAACAATCACAACAATACCGACTTTTCCGAAGACAGTACTAAACTTACAGTTTATTCTAGCTTTCTTCGATGTTCTAATTTAAAAAGAAATGCCTAAGTTAATCTTTAGCTAGTGGTATTCAACACGATACGATTCTCCTACTGATCGTAGGTCTCTTCTAGATCACGTCACTGAGCACGAGCTTTAGGACTCTTTTTCATCTATTGCCATCCCCTTAAGTATTGTAGTTATAAGTCTATCAAGTTGACAAGCGTCCGACGCTACATTTCTTGATTCACGATGCTCGTTCCTAAACTCGTACAAATACCTCAACATACATAAATATATTATTCCAATACCAGCTTAATCGGCAAGGAGTTTAAAATCTGAAGATAGATAGCATTACTTATGTTAAAATAATAAACTTTAGCTTTCGAACTGTTTAAAAAAGATAATTGAAACGACTTACTAAGAAAATTGTTAGATTAACTGATTGATTCAATTGTTTGTTTTTGAAATGTTGACTATTATCCGTCTTAATAGGTTGCATTATTCTATGTAAATAGTAAAAATGAGACAGTGGATAATATTTCATACACTGATCAGCAAGAATACTTATGTATGGCCAAGGAGGGATCCCTTCTTATCGCATAATGTTCTTTGTCCTAATATACTTCGGCATAATTTTTTTAGGCATACATTTTATGTTGGCATAGTCATCTTAAAGACTAATTTGTTTTGGCATAAATTTGATTCGCATAAATAACGCGATATTCGCACAAAAGTTAGTGACAGAACCGAATTGCTGCAAAACCGACTCTACGTAGTCTTGTTTGTCCTGCCCCTAGAGTGTAATTTAAAATCGTGTAGAAGCATGGGGCCGCCGGAGGCCTGCAGCGCCAGAGCCGTGACAGAAACTCTGCCTGCTGCATGCTTGCTTGCATGCTGCATGCTTGCTTGTTTGCTGCATGCATTAAAAAATTATGCGTAAGCTGTTATGCGTAATTATATTATGCGAAAATATAATTATGCCAAACAAAATTATGCTAAGTTATATTAGGTCTTAAAATTTTATGCTGATGGATAGGGATCCGGCCAAGTAACATAAATCTAAATAGAGGTACATTTTTGTAAACAGAATCGACACATGAACAACACGAACACGATCTTAGAATAGACAAAAAGTAGTTTAATTTTAAATAACACTAGGTGCTAATCAATCAATCCTTTTTTTTAGTTTAAAACTATCCGAGCTATTTTCAAAAATGTCTACGACATCATTCGCTCTGTAAATAATTGTATCTACCTGTTTCAACGAACTATATAGACATTAAAGCTAAGAACATACAAAATGAATTGAAAATAACCATTTGTGTATCTTAATTCAAGAATTTTTCGTTTTTATTTTACAACGTATTGCCAATTGCCATTTAGACTACCAAATCGCAGAAATACCTATAAGGAATAAGTATATCCCATAAAAAATTGGGGTCGCTATATAATTCGTTCATAGTTCATAGCTTAGGTTCGCTTATTGGTCTAGTGCAGAGGTACCCAGACTTTTTTCTCATAGACCACTTTCAAAATTTTGCTGGTTCCGCTGGACCCCCTGAAGCTAGAAATTTAATCCGCTAAGTAAAAGAGCGGATACGGAGCATAAATAAAAAAAAAAATTCAAATCTCTACGGGCTGACCATTTTTTATAGAAGAAATTCTCTTATCTTCAGCGTATTCCTCAAATATTATCTGCCTACATTGATAGGTGAAGTGTCAAGCCAACATTTTAGTTCTTTACTTATCGAAAGCAAATACATTTTCGTGAACCTCCGCTTACGAATTGTGAACCCCCATTTTAAGGGTCTAGTGGGATAAGATTTTCAGATCTTGAAATGTCGCGGTCGGGTCTGTTCACCGTATCTAAAATAAATATAATAATATTCTGTTACAGTTCTATCGATGTCACTAGCAACAGGCATTCAAACGCCGCGGTAAGATGACAATAGGCGTTCTACCCTATTGCCATCTTTCCATATTTCCAGCAATATGGTAAGATAGCAATAGGATCGGCCTATGTGACGTGGGATCGAAAATATATCTGGCGAAATGTGCATAAATAAACGTTAGTCTACCTTTTCGAGGATACCCAGGCGTGAGTTTATGTATGTTATATGTTACGGGTTTTTTGACCTCCTTTCGGTTAAGTAGGTACCCCTTTCCGGCTAACCTTGTACGGTTCATATGGCGTGGTGCATTAGAAGAATGCATTGTGACGCTCAGCCTTGTATCGTCGGCTATCGCGTGGAAGGCGGCGCGGCGGTGCGGCGGCCGGCGCGTCTAGACAGGTGTGCCGGTTTCTTCGGACAGCAGCGCCGCTCGCGGCTCGCGACTACCCAGACAAGGTAATGTGAATGTTAAATTGACCACAGCACATTATTAATGTAAAGAGCGCCTCGTTTGTCTCTAATTGTGCAATCATTTATTCTAAGTGCCTACAAATGTGTTATGGTAACTATATGAAAGTAAGTTAGCGTAACGATATACCTACGCGATACGGATACGTCGTGCGGTGCGTTTTTTGTTTACTGTTGCAGTGTTCAGGCCGTTTTTTGGTTTTACTGTCGTTTTCACTGTGTCTGGTATTTTCTTGTATATATCGTTAGTTTTTATAATCCTATAATGTTACATACATTATAGTATTAGATATATCCACAGATAGTTGTTATGAATATAGGGGACCTTTTATGTTACAGAAAACGGGTTCAAGGGATCATGCTAGGTATATCTTTTGAAAGAAAGGCTTAACTTTTCGGCTAGTTATATGCACTGGCCACAGTCACCCACTGCAAGATATAAACAGACTGGTGCGGCCATGTGAGGTTTCCGTTTATGAGGAGATGTTCCTTAAGTCACATTCTCTATGTATTTTTACTGTATAGGATACGTTAAAGGCTATTCTGTTACATACATCTCGCAACACGAAAGCATAAAGTTGATTATAGGTGCCCTTGCTTCCGTTGTTTTAATGTTATAGACATCCTGCGATACTGGAATAAGTTCTAATGCGGGCAATGTAAAACAAACTGTATTCGTTCCAGCGAGCAAGAAATTACTCATAGACGTCTATAATAAGGTAAAAAGACTTGAATAAAAACAATGTCTAGACCAAGTCGGATTTACGCACTTTTTATCAATGGTAAATAACGAACTTAATATTGTAGCTGTCTGTCTCATCTTTGCTGTAAATTAAATTTTGATCGTATTACGCATAAGTATCTTTTTCTTATCTTACAATAGAAATGTACGACGTTTTAATTTAAGGAGCTTTAACATAAAACATTTATTGTTATCAAGTACTAACTTACTGTAGTCTGTATGTACATAAGAAGCGAAGAGACTTCTGGGTAAATAGGTTGACTAACTAAAGGTTGACTGATTGAGAACATCGCCGATCAAAGGAACAAACAACTCAAATGCAGTAATTTGACTAATGAAATCTAACGTTTTTAAAGGAATGTCCAGATTACCCCGGATATGTTACGAATACTTGTCTTAATCATTATTCTTAAAACGATTATGTATAATATAATAATAATAATAATATAATATTCTACCACATACACACAACACTATCTAGTCCAAACTAAGCAGAGCTTGTACTATGGATACTAGACAATGGATAAACATACATATATACTTTTTTTTTGTAAATACATACATATTATACATAGAAACACCCAGACCAAGACAAACATCCATGTTCATGCACACAAATATTTGTCTTGTGCGGGAATCGAACCCGCGACCTCAGGCGTGGCAGTCGGTTACACTAACCACTACGCCATCGAGGCCGACAACTTACAACTAACAGAACTTGTATCTTTACATCGTAGCTGATATTGAGTATAAAAAGGAAAAAGAGTGATGAGAATATTTATTAGGTGTATATTGACACCCGGATTTAATACGACATGTATCTATTGCCTTTAAAACTTGAGAAGACATCGTCATATACCTACCTTTACCTACATAACTCCGTGAATGCCAAGCCAATCATACTATGCAACCGAAAATTTAAGTCCATGTTTGGATTTACCAGTCTTACTCGCTCTCACGTCCGAGATTAACAAGGTTGACTGTGACAAATACGTCAAGGAGAACATCATATACATAAAGGCAGCCCACCGTGCTGGTTCGTACTTGTAGGTGGTAGGCAAACTACTACGTATAACTCCCACATTTGACAGCTATAACACATGTAACTAGGGGTATCCCAACTGCGTTCGGTCTTGCTGTTCTTTCCTAAAAGAAAATACCAATAACACTTTGTCCAGCTAAGTATACAAGGATCTCGCAACCCTGTAGGTTTCAAACTACAACTTCCCAAAACGGAGACGTTTTGGGAGAGTGAAGCTCTCCCAAAACGTCTACTTTCCAAAATGGTCATTCTCTAAATGTCTATTTCGTAATTCGCCCACTTTCCCAAAACGACCAGTTTCCAAATAGTCCGTTTCTCAAAATGGCTACTCCCAAAACGTCTACTTCACAAAACTGAACACTTGTCCAATATTTTCTTGAAAATTAAAATAATCACCTTAAACCAGACCGGTTTCTAAACAGGACCACAGTGAGAAGCAAATATTACAATTTTATCATCAATTCCATCTTTACAAACCAGGAAGTCGTTTTTTAATGGATTTGGAATTGTAACTTCTTCTAAACTTTTAAAAACTATTTTCTTGACATCAAATCATAAATTGTCAATTTTATGAAGCAAATATAATTAAATACCTAACAATAATTATATGTACAATGACGGTGAAGCTACTATGACCTGTAAAACAGTTTTTAACTGTTTATCATGAAATAAATAAATTATTGTCATTAAATTATTATGAATACACAAAAATATATCTAGATATTCACGCATAGAAATATTTATCTGCGGGACTGTAATCGATAACATTTTTATAAGAAAGAAACCTATTTGACAAGTGGACGTTTTGACAGTTGACGTTATAGGAAGTGGACATTTTGGGCATTGTAGATTTTTGGTCGTCTTGGGAAAGTGGGTGAAATGGGAAAGACATGTAGGGAATTACTATTTTGGGAAGTGGACGTTTTGGGAGAGCTAACAATTTGGGAAGTTGTCGTTTGGAACCTAAAGGCTCGCAACCGAACGTAACTGATAATCCCAACTAAAATTATAAATGCGAACGTGAATTTGTTTTGCTTTCACGCCTTAACTACTCAACCGAACATCATGAAGTTTCGCATATCTATACGTTGTCAGAGGTACAGAAAAGGAGATAAGGTGTCGTTTATCCAGAAAAAGTACTGTTCCCGAGGGATAGAAAATTTATTGACAAATGTACATTAACGCGAGCGAAGCCGCGGGCAAAATCTAGTAACATATACGTCATTAAACCAACGAAAGCGTATTGAAGTATACCTACATGTTTATTAGATTAAAGAACACTCAACTATCTAAGTACCTAATCGTTTCAGCAAACAATTAGAAAATGTATTATTAACACCGTTACCTATGTCTGTCCCAATTGTGCAAATGGACAACGACCTATGATTCTCAAGCCAATATTATGAATCACGACCATGATTTTACAAAGCGCAAAATAAATGCAGATATCAACATAATCATTGGTTTAGCGATTTCTTCACGTTGTATCTAACAAAACATGTTTACTAAATGTAAGTGCAGCGGAAAATTACATGGTTTGTAAATATATTCTAATTTAATTGACGTAATAATTATGCCTATAGGTAGATTACGTTTGTGTAAGTAATTTCTTACACAAGATATTGTTTAAATATAACATCTAACTGACCCAAATGGTTGTTGCCGATACGTGGCGCGTGACGGTGGGACACCTTTAAATTGTGTGATTATTGAAATATCATAAAAACATATATGTTTATAATAATCATTATTATGGTTATTTATGTAATTGGCTTTTTGCCATTGGTCATGTTTCATTAAATACAATTTCATGTCACCAAAAATGTTGAACTCTGGTTTGTATGCAACCTCATACAAAAGGATGGCCAAGCTATAGCTATTCAAGACATTAGTGTCTTGTATTAAAACCACGTAGGACAATATTTTCATATTTAAAGAAATATATTGATAGGTTTGTGCTAGAACACTGCTTGATATCAACGACTATGGCATGCGAAAGTTTACCCAGCGTGTAAGTACACAAGAAAAATGAAATGATTTGAAAAGCGTACGTCTCTCCATCTGAATGTCAATTTATGTCGTGTTTAATCGTGATTTGATGACACATCTATATATTTTTCGTCTTATTGTGACCGATCGTGTTAATGACCTTTTGTTTGATCAAATCTTCTCACATCATTAATAGCATAGCATGCTGTTAACATGTTGTATTAGGATTCGAGTTGAATATTCGATCGTACATTCAATTAACCTATTGCTTAAATTACTAGTATTTTAGGTTCGAAATTATTAGTATTCTTGTTTGTCATGGTCTAGTTGTCTTGGCTGAAGTGATAATATGCTAGTGTTAGATTTGTTTTCATGTTGGTAGTGCAATTGGTTGCATTCGAAGACGCGGTCCCTCTATTGCTGTCTAATACCTTATCGATTGGGCTACCACTATTTAATACTTTGAAGTAATAATAATATCAGCCCTGTATTAAACTGTCCCACTGCTGGGCACGGGCCTCTTCTCAGTGTGAGAAGGATTAGGCCGTAGTCTACCACGTTGGCCCAGTGCGGTTTGGCGGACTTTGAAGTAATACGTCATGATTAATCAACGACAAGCGAATTGTATTCAATTACGTGAGAATAATTAACATTCTTGTATACCGAATGGTTAATCGATAATCGCATATACCAAGGAATAATGTGCGCCGCACTTCTACCACAGCAACAATTTGTTCCTGGTCTCTGTGGTTGAAGTCTATTCAAATTATTAAACGGTTGGCTCGTTAATCGAGCATTGTTGCCATAACCAAAAGCGCAGTGGAACTGCTGGTTTTTAGTTACCAGAAACCTGCAGCATTATGAGACATTTCTGTAGTGCACGGTATCTCGAACTATAAAGTAATTTACACGCTACTATCCCTTCACGAGTTATACAGTTAAAAAGGCTTAATGTCTTACTTGCCGGCATGTGAAGAGTTAAAAGCCAAAGAAAAATAATTGAAAATGTAAAATATTCATAATTATAATGCGTTGTTCTGTTTAACGTATTTGTTCATCATTATGGCTACATCTTTTGTTAAAATAAAAAGAAAAGCTTAATAAGATCTACTAAAGTTAATTGTAAATAAATAAAGTTTACCACTTTTAACAAAATAGTCATTGTTTTGTGTAAGTATATTATAAAACTTGATAAAGCAGTTCATCTGAATACTACTAATTAGTCACTAATTACATACATATTAATTATTAACATTTTTATCATAAAGATCAGTTTTGTGATTTGACTGTAGAAGTGAAACAAACAGACATCGTTTTATATATATAATATTTGTGAGGATTTTAGATTCGCGTAGACGCGAATATTAGATTCGCGTCCAATGGAAGCTTTATTTTTTTGAAAAAGGAACACGTATTGCGCTCTATAGATAATTCCTGTGTCGCGTAGGACTTTGTAAACATTCAAACAACGGACAAAAAGAACACCCAGAATAGAAACAACTATTTGTAGACAAAATAAAAATTATACCACGTGAGAATCGAACCCTCATCACTCGATATAGTGACTACTTGAACCGGTACGCCACTCGAGCAGTCAAGTTGTTAGGGCCTATTGCCATGTCTGGCAATATGTTATCAAGTATTTTGGAATTCCCACCCAAAGAAGGATAATAATAAGGCCCAGTATAATAATGTCCTCCAGACCGAATTTTGTCACGTTGGCCAATCTTATCGGATACTAGCCATCTGCGCAAGAGATGTTATAGTGCGCAACACAAGTTCACTCTCTATTCCTAAACTCTCATAATCTGATGGGACGACAATCCTATAGAACCAGTCGAAGGTCAGGCGCAGGACCAATGGTTTTATGCTTTCTGAGGTACGATGGTATGCAACACCGCCAACTTTTTAGTCCATACTACTGTTGAGCATTTTCTAGCCAGGTTTCGAAGTCTTCGAACCTAAGACTTTATGTACGGCAATCACATTCACTACCGCTGTGCCACGAGGCAGATATGTATGATCTGTCTGGGTATGAGGAACATAATAGGGAAAAAAATTTTTTTCCTCATATGTTTATCACATCCAGCCTGTTGTAATGTTTATCATACCCAGATTGCAAATATATTATGTTATATCTGGTTGGCTAGAATATTTATATAATGATTTATCTGTGCCCAATTAAGTGGTTACCTAATCAATCAAAGCATATCCATTAATTTAATTCTGCGACCTTCAGTATTTTCTTTTTAAGAAGACCTTAGAATTTTCTGTTACCTACTGGCCATAGACGTTATCATGTAAATGCCTAACGCCGTGCCGTATAAAACATTCTATAATTAATTGCATAAATTGAAATAATATATTGACATGGGACATCATATTCACATTCATATATTGCACTAATTAACATTATAGTTTCTAATTTATTTTATAAAGTCCTATGTCGCCCTCAGGGCAATAAATCATAGCAACAATGGATACAAATCACACTTGGGTGTCTTAAACAACTATCTAGGGTCACACTGATATCTGTCCTATATGAGCATCGAACCTCCAACGCACAGCGCGTTGGCAATAGCGTTGTAACTACATAAACTATTGAGCCGTCAGTGCGATTTATGTGATGAATATCACTATAAATATAATACTTACAAAATAACGGATATTTAAACGCGCAGATAAATTATTTGACGCCGTCTGCAATATGTTTTCACAACGTTATTTGTTGGAAAAGAATGTCAAAAATTCCAATGCATCAAATTATACATGACAGCATTTTTTAACACAGCGTCCCTTGTTTGAATTACGATTAAAATATCATTAGCTTGCCTTGACTGTTTGCAACTCGAATAAAAAATATTTGATCACAATGCAAAGACAATTTTATCTAGCACATCATCACCCACGAGCCTACTTATTGTTGTTTGCCAAAAAGTCCACAAAATAAGGAAGTTGCTTTTTAAATACAGTAGGTACGATATGCAACTGAAGCTTTTATGAATGTATTCTATTATAAATATACTTCGCTCTAGATCCGAGGTGCGTCATTAATTTATAGTCAGATCTTGTCATTCTATTGAATGATATGAATAAGTTGCCAGTCATCTGTAGCTATGTCATTTCATTTGGATTCTTATCAGACTTTTATTGTTTTTACACACGTAAAAGTATTTATCTTTCTTTTCAAGGACATTTTATGCAATAAGAAGGTTAGAGCTTGTGCAAACAAGGAAGCAAAAAATATCTCGGCACAATTATCCTTAGGTCACGCAGTTATTTGTCCTGTTCGAGGAACTAACTGCCGCACTTGACACCTAGGTCGTCGCACATACGCTCAGTTGTTTATTTTAGAACCGTCATAGTTATGTAACAGCAACAGTCATTAATTACGGTTTCATTAAAACTACATACGATACGAAGACAATCATTGAGATCATACTCGTGAGGTGAGATTTTGTATAGTAATGTACAACATTATGACAATCTTAAGTTTAAAAACATTTCATATCATTTCAAATTTCGAATTTGATACACTGAAAAATATTTTAGGCGTTTCTGTATAAAATATTACGAGTAGTTTCATCGGATCATCATTTGATCGAAGCGTCGATTTGTAGGTTGGTTTCACTATTCCACAGATAATATACTTTTATGGCAAGAGTATTATTCCAAATATTCATCAATTTTCCAGTCTAGCTATAGATCGATTACTAATTGTATTCGTCTGTCGACGTCTGCATAACCGGTCGCGCCGGTAACCGAAGGGGGGCTCCCTCTTTAATTAACATTGTCCCTTTATGAGCGCGTGTCCCATTTACGATATACGCGTACGCATATCATTGTGTAATATAGGTACATAGATCCCCTTTGATCTCTGACTGGGTACGCTTAGGCACATTTATTGAGTACGTCAAATTAAAGTTTCGACTGATCGATCAAAGTTGGTTGAATGAATGCGTATGTTAGTTACGAGTTAGTTTATCAGTCGATTGAATACAGTTTGCTTAATACAATGGCCACCCCTATCCATCGGTCTATTTTACAAAAAGCTGTAGATACTTTTTTATAAAAGCGCTATGAATAGTCTAACCTATTAAGTAGACGATTAGTTGGCTCTTTGTTAGAGTCATAAAAGAACATTTTACTGTATTCAAACATACAGAAAATCCGGTGGCATGATAAGCTCGTTTTCAAAGTAAAATTGTTTATATGTGTATTTCGTGATTAAGCCTGGGCACGGAGAATCTACTCTTAAATGAGCCAAAAGAGGTTTGTAATTGCAATTGTATTTTAATTATAGGGCAATTGAATGACAGCTTTGATAATATAAATTAATTTAAGAGAGATAGATCTATTGAGTATTCATTAATTTAATCATTGTGAAGTTAAATGTTATGATGTGCACTTCACTTTTTCATTCTGCATTGTAATTCTTACAATAGTGGTTTCTCTCCTTATATGATAGATGATTTCAAATTCAAACGGTAAAGCAAGGTTACTATTGAACAACGATTTATTTGTAGCAATTTTAATGCTGTGCATTTTGTCTCAGTTTTTCAACTATCGGGCATAGGCCCGTTTCGGTAATCTATTATTACTAGTAGATATATCTTCAATATATCGTATATTTTTTGGTGTCAATCGTGCTTTACGCGCCCAACAACTAACGCTTAAATACTGACGAGAAAACAACAATAACTTTCGTACAATGCATGCAGTTTCTTTTGTCGTACTGTACAAGAAAATAAAACTTCATAAGTACATACAGACATAAATGACGTCGCCCTAGCGACAATAACAAATGATTAACGTTGCCACGATGCACCTCAATGTTTACTTTTATGTCGACAGGATAAACAATTCTTATCTATATTTTGTCTACACACACTTGAAGCCGCGTATCTTGCAGTAAACATATAAAAATAGACACAAAATTATTCAACATTGAGGATGATTAATAAAAAACGTATCGCAATTTCGCACAATCATGTCGAATATTGCAAAGAATCTACTAGTAATGGTCAGACATGAACCAGACAGACTAGAATAGCCGATTGTTAGACAATGTGAAAGTTAAAAGAAATTGGTAAGGATCACTTCATCACATTGAGGAGAAACTCAAAACCTAATTGGTATTGTGGAAGCAATGCTAGCTAATATAGTAAGCTATATTTTGTCTATATACACGGTGTTCACTCTCTATTTTACACGGAGTGACATTCGTCCATATACTACTAGATACGTAGATATATGTTTAAATATTTATTATGATTTTTATAAACAGAAGATCAATGATATTGGTTTTTAAAAGGTCAACTTTTTTTTTATGGCCTAGGTTGGCAAACGAGCAGACGAATCGCCTGATGGTAAGCGATTACCGCCGCCCATGGACACCCACAACCCCAAAGTAGTTACAAGTGCGTTGCCAGCCCTTTAAAAAGGAATGAAGGAGGGAAAGGACAAAGGAAAGGATAGGAAAAGGATCCGGGTAACTGGGCCTCCGGCTCTCTCACTCACCGATACGAAACGCAACAGTACGGGTACCGTTACTTCACGCCGGTATTCTGTGAGGGGTAGTACTACCCCGGTCGAGCCGGCCCATTCATGTTGAAACCAGCTAGTCTTTATAATCAGCAAGCATGATAATTGAGATCGAACCATTCCAGTACGAACGAAATTTGCAACTAACACCATAAATCTCCCACCGCAACGACATTATATTGGGATTTTTAGCCAAGAAATTCTCAATTATAGGAGCCTGGAGCTGTGCCCGGTAAGCACCATTAGACTTACTGGCTTACTCCCTATTACGTTAGACTTAAGACCAGACCTGACGAAATGTTGAATGTAATACATAATTATACTCCTATCGATACAGTAGTGAGATTATGTTCATGTATGTAATAACGTCTAGTATGTAATGTCATATATTTATTTTCCTTATCGATTTAAGTACAATATTTCAACGTATAATTCTGTTTTGATGCTCACATTGGAATCTCCCAAGTATTCAAGTTTGTCCTTGACGTTTTCAAACACAAATGCACACCTTGACCTAACACCTCTTACTATTTTTGTAATCTTTTGTGTAAACATAGTAGGGGACTATTCTACAAGTCAAATACTACAAGAGGAGCTATTCTGAACCAGATATAGTACACGTTTCAGGTCGCCGAGTGCATTAGTAATGTAATTTACTGCGGCGATGCTGCAACAACAAAATGACTATTATCATTATCATACGAGCTAATATATTTGTGCGGCCTACATACATACTGACACATGCTTTGTTAAATAATATCTATTGTTACATAAAGCTTGACAAATTGTGACGGAAATTCACTAGCGTGAAGGTATTTTGACAGTCCTGACCATGTTAAAAATTGTACTAAAATTTCACTCACTGGTATTTTTATTCTTTATATTCCTAAACAGTGTTGTGTGTATACGGACGTTGTGTATATCGGGGTTATCTAAAGGGGAGTGTGGCTAGTTAGCAACGGACAGCGTTAGTATCGAACACACGTACAAACATAAAGATCTCAATTTATAGACCACAATCGTGCTAATATTATAAAGAGGGGACATTCGTTTGTTAAAGGCTTCCGTTAAACGGCCTATCGCCGACTGCGCAATACAAATTACCTATTAATGCATAATAATATGCTACACGCATAGATGAGACGGAGTTACTTAAAATTGCATAATTTATGTTGTTTGTTTATTTATAAATACTCTATGTTAAAGCACTAATTTCACACACATGTTGAAGTTTAATGGGATAAGGAACATTAACGACGAAACATGGGTACCTATAGTTAACTAGGTATATGTTTCAAAGTTCATTCCTATTCTATAGATTAATCTTTTAGTGTTCTATAAATAGACATTACATGATTTCAGTTCCATGTTTGAGTAGTCGTATCTGCTTATATACATAGTTACATATAAGTACATATATATGTCACGATAAGGTTTAAATAAGATAAGCGACACATATTTCTGAACGGTATCACTGTTTTATATAATCTAGGCGTATCTAGTTCAATGTGTTTACCTGGGCTGAAAACGAACGTATATATTGAATCGAACCAATAGAGTGGCCTTAGATGTTTACTGGTAATTCAAAGAGCACAGCTCAGTGAATTTACATCACGTTACCTGCTCAATGAAAATTTACATTCATTGAGCATTCCATGAAAGGAATTGCGTACTAATATTATGCCTCTATGTTACGTGTTTTATGCTCAATAAACTATATTAAACGAGGTCTTTCACACGACACGTTTACGTGTTTCACTGCTTTTGATGGTGGTATCGTTTACCACATCGTTCGAGATAATTGCCGGAGAGAATCATTGCCCTATGATGAATAACAATTAGTACGTACTTATGTATAAGTAACAGAATTACTGTTACTTATACAGACATACGTGCATTCACGTAGAAATAAATCAACACGACAGGTGTACTTTATTTGCTGTTGTAGCCATTGCCCTTGTCAAACAAGGTGTCAACACCAGGCTTTCACGTTTAAATGCATGAAATATGAACTGAAAAATACAATGAAATGTGTAACAGTAATTATGGCACCAATTTTCTGTTGTCTTACTTTTAATGATAACCAGCTATGGTATATCATCAAACTGCCTCAGTATTTAACAAAAGTAGTGATAAATCACAACTACATAATTACTTTCCTTACATTATTACTTTGGTCACCTACATGCAGATGGACATCGTAACGACCCCGGTATTTCACACATCGTATAACAACTTTACTCATTAACAATTCGTCTATTGACACGACAATGACGTATTGTACACACGTACGGGGTTCATTCATTCATTAATGCACTAAGAATTTGTTATTTGTTTTGGTAACAGACGTAACAAAGCTCGAACTCGTAACAAAAGTCTTTGAATAAGTGTATGCACATAGCTGTGTGCTCCAAGTGTGGCACGTTTGTAAGAACTTTTATTATACGAGTTTGTATCAAGTGTATGAATGAATTGAATGTATCTACATCGTTATTATCGAGCCGCACCTGTGACTACAGGTGGCGTACGGCGAGCGACCGCCGCGCCGCCCGCGCCGGCTGCGCCGAGGGCATCAGCTGTGCCGCCGTGCGTGTCACCAAGTGTGCATTGTGTTGCAACCACGGAGAGCACGCAGCACGGGATGTGGCTCGGCGTAGTCGCCAGTGGGCCGGAGCAGGGTGAGCGGTGACCGCTTCGGCGTGCCGGGTGCCATATTCGGTCAGTGCACATTGTTGTTTACCGGCGCGGTATCGCGAGGCCGCGTGACGTAGCGTCTAGACGGGCGCCTGCCCCGCGCCCCACGCCCCGCTGTCCGCACCCCCCACGCCCCATGTCTGCCACCCGACAGCTATGCACTGACTGTTTCGATCACCAGCTTATCTTTTCAAACGGTAATGCTGCACTGTACCGATGCACTCGGCGATAATGACCAACGGTGCCCATAGACGACACACGACACCCGTCTACCACGACACATTCCATGTTGTCGCTCTCTTTATAATTTGTTATCTTTTAATGAGAGTATTTGTCTGTAGTACAGAGAGAGGTCAAGAGCGGAGCATGCACTTTTACTATTTAGCTCGTTGAACTGCGGACCGTTATTAGCGGTAACAATAGAGGGGCGCCTTACAAAGTGCTTAGAGTAATGATGCCTATTTGGTGTTGTCGCCCAAATAGCTTGCGAATGACATAAGTACACGTGTTCGGGTTCAAAGGATTGGCGGGATAAATATATTCGAAGTAGTACTATTGAATAGTTAATGCTGGTTTACCATACAAAAGTCTGATGTAGGTTATTATTCAGAATCAAATACAGATCATAATATATAAATTGCAGACAGTCTATTAAAAGTCACATTGTTATAACTCTAAAATAAAACGTAGCTAAATTTGGTTACCTACGTAGCCTAAATATTATACATATATTATATTGACCCTGACAATGATAAACCTCATACAACCGAGCACCTGTTAATACAAAAATATTTTGAATATTATATAAAAATTGAAACATATAATCCATCGAATCATTAGCACAGAAGCTGTCCACTAATTATTATAAGTAGAATTATTTATAGTTTGAATAACATACAATATGCCAATTAAAATTCATATAATTCGTTAGTCACCATTGCAGAAAAATACGAGCGTCACACTAATTCATGGTTAGGTAAGTAGGAGGATAGTTATTGGAGATAGCTATTTAAATAATCGACTACAGATACTTTTAGTCGATTCTTGTAATTTATTTTAATATTATGTCACACATCAATAGTTTTATAAAACTCCATTACCTACTACATTGACTTTTGATACATAATTATATAAAACGAATCACGTCACTTTCGATATTGTATTAGTATAGGTAAGTATAATGAATTCAAATATTTCAACAGCATTTAGGTTGTGTAAATACTTGATATTTCCCGAGGCAGATTTCAATCATGGACGCAACTGATACTTTTCAAAACGTCGGTGTCAAGTATCGTAAAATATTTTGACTTGTATGTATATATCTTTATAAAGCCTGTAAAACATCGCAATGAATCTCTTGTCAAAAACGGGACACATTAATATAAAAATCAGTCCTCTTAAAAAATGCTTCATGCTTTTTTATTAAATAAATTTAAACTTTATTGCGTGGCGTACAGTTGTGTGACATAATAAATTAGCTATAAGGCATAAATTAATCAAGCAGACTGCTATGAGGACATTGAACTAGATAGTATTAATGAATCTCTGCTCATAATATAGCATAAATAAAGCTTCATGACTTTGTACAAATCCAGGCTCGTTTTTCTAATTACTTCTCAATCCCGTTATCCTACATGCCCTAATAAATTTTCTATACAAACAATAGAGAAGAATGACGCAATACTAAAGATGCGATCGATAAAACATGATCGCATAATTATAATCATTGTTAATATAAAAATAAATAATATCTTTACGTATTTAAAAATATTAACAGCCTTGTTGATGAGATGTTTTCTTGACCATGTTACGAGACTTAACGGACAACAAACAACATGATTTTATAGACATGTATGTATGCAGAAGAGCGTTCAGCATTTATTCCATCAATAAAAATGTATATTATCTATAAAAATTGGTAGATCCATTTTCTGGATAATTTGCATTATGTTATGCCACCTTAAATACCCAACATGTAAGAATACGCAATACGCAATGTAATAATATTTTTCAATTCCTTTTTACAATCATTTTAATTTCATTAATAATTCAAATCGTACTGCTAGGCTATTCAGAAATGTTCAAATTTATCTATAAATCATAATATTTTTGGCTTACTGTGGGAATTGAACTCTACACGTTACCAACGTGCGTCGTCGTTACGCTAAATCTTGATGATTTAAGTGTATATGTACATATACTCGTATGTATGTACATAGTCATAGTAAGTAGTTGTTGTTTTAAAAACTCAACATGTTGCTCTAGAATCAACGACGTAGATAAGTACATACGTGGGTACTTGGATTCGCGACGAAAACAATGTGCACGTAAGTAGACGTACCTACGAAACGCAAATAATTTTAGCTCTCATTGTACAAACGAACAAATGACCTAGACAGAGTTATCACGCCTGTCTGGCGCATAATTGTCTGCTACGTAATTAAACTCTGTCTATGAAATTGTACCTACCTAATTTTGAGCTCGCTCGCCGTCAGTTTCCGCTAGTTGTCGCCGTGTCGCTACTCACTGTGTGTTCTCTCAAAGGCCACACTCATGCTGTGTATAATTCCTGAGTAGCGAGGGACATAACAAACATTAAAACAACAGACACAAAAAAGCCGAAACTCGGATCAACTATTTGTGGATGAAAACACTCGACACATTGGCAGTGGCGAAGTGATCACAACCGGGCCAGCAGTGCAGCCAAAAATAAATTAGGGCTAGATACTTACCTTCTGAATTTCAAAAGGTATGTTAATTAATAATCGCTCGCTCAAACGATGAAGACAGTTCTATTGACATAAAATAGATATAAATACTACAAATAAGAAATACACGAACGAACACATAAAGATTTTCATCGGGTGAGATATACAGATATCATCCATTACGGGCTGTGCGATTAATATAAGTGCTGATGAATGTTGATTATACAATCATCTTCAGATCTGGACTTTTTGTCATCATTCGATACGATACATTTGAGTTTAAGCATTTAAATTTGGAATACCAGACGTATCACCTGCGCAATGCCTTCCCTGAGAAAAGCTGCGATGTTTGTTTTAATACAGCAAAAGTAATAAAAAATCATACTGGCCGCATCATTGCTAGTGAGTGCCGTATAGTCTACGGCACTCACTTACAATGAGTGCTTGCTATGCCAACACTATTACTCACCTATCATCGTCTCGGAATGCAGATGTTCATTCCTGGTTTGTAGTAGCGGAAGTAACAACTTTGCCAACGCAATTAGTGGTTTTACTTATTACATTGTATCAATGACGTTTTCGAAAGTGAGAAGATCTCCGGACCGCACACCAGACTAATTTGATCTTCATAAAATACCGCCCAATTGCCCTCGGTGAACAAAAGCGATCATAGAGCTGATATATCAAATATGACTATTGCCTTCTCTTTAAGGTGATGGAGTGTAAAAATTCAGAAGTCTTGAGATACTTTGAAGAATCCGGTTGGTTAACTGGCTGCTACGGTCACTCTGTTGGTGATATTTTTGTATAAATCACACACCGATGGGCTTGGCCATCGGAAGTCAAAATGAGGCATTGGCGGCTAGCCTACTAGGCCATATAATCGGATCTGCCGATACCTCAAACTTGCCATTATGCTGACCTAGGGAATGTTCAAAAGCTACTGCTTTGATCATGTGTTCATGATGCTGTTGTCCTGCGAGGCTTTATACTGTACCAACACTGATTATCGACTGACAATGTTTATAACTTTGCATACGTTAATACGGAGAGCGTTTTATGCGGGCTGTTGAAAATTCTTTAGTCCACAGTGGAAGAAAGTCACTTAAAGATAGTGACTACCTGCCAAGAATGTAGGGATATAGCAATTCATATTATACAAAGTCAAGACACGCGTTTACGCGTTTACTTGGAGAAAATCAGAAAGAAAACGCACTTTTACTATCGCTCTATTCAGCTCAAGCCACTTACACGATAAGTTTAAGCCAGTGAATAAAAAGCTTCATGTTCTCAGTATAATTAATTTTTATAGTAATAGTTCAAATTCAGAGCAATGGCTGTTTCGTTCGACATCTCACATGGGGTACTGATTGTCGTGACTTCCCAACAGGAGAGCCTGGATAACAGTTCGTACACATGGACTCCGCACATAGACGTACCTTGAGGATTTGATTTGACCTGCCGAATTGAAAGCAGGAAATGTTCTTGCCTAATTGAAAGCAGGAAATGTTTGTAGAAACGAAATTACACAATCACCGAGTGGGTAATATTTATAAGAAAATACACTATGATTTGATAATGACGAAAACAACTTGTGACATTAACTCATAAATATTTGTGTCAACAAATACAAGATAAACTGCATTCAACTTTATGAAAAAGAAAAGTACCACTGTGATATATGAAATGAAAATCTACTAAATCCAGAACAAAGTAGCAAGCGTGTTTATCATATAAAACCTTTCAAAAATCCTCTGTTACCTCAACACTATCTTCCAGGCAGAATGAATAAAAATCACGCAAGCTATGACAGCGCTCACGTCGAGAAATACAAAAATCAGCATGGATTCTGACAGTGCCGCTAAGTAACAAACTCTTAGCAGCAAGTGCATCAAAAGCCGCCACATCCTGAAGAGTCATCAAATAAGAACTCAGTAAAATCGTGAAAGACAGTGACATGTATTTTTAAAATGCAAAAACGTGAGTCATCAACGGTCTTTGCTCCTTCAATTTCTAATCCTGACACCATAAAACAGAGCTTGAGTAAAATCAGTAAATGGTATAAGTTACTAATACTATTCACATCGATTATTATTTAAGTGCATTGGAGCAATAATGGAGCTAGAAGACGAACGATACCCAAATAACTAATTAGGATACGGCCCTTCTCTATATCTATTGAATACGAGATCAGTGTTTACATACACAGTCACCAACGGAATGAGGTCCCAAAAATTTGATGTTAGTTAGAAATAACATTATTATAGTCATAACAGGAAATGAACACTCAGTTTTGAGTGTGTACACACTTACACAGGCTACATAGAAAACAGAAGATAATATAAGCAGCTATACGTCACCCAGTTGATTTCCTGTTGGTTCACAAACAAAGTGTCTACATCAGGCATAGATAGATATTTACTACTATCTAAGCAACAATTATTTTAGATATACATATATACATACGATAAAACAATTGAAATAATAAATTATCATTCGCTTTTAAGGTGAAGGAAATTATCTGAAAGTTCTCCATAATGTTCTTAAATATATGTGAAGTCTGCCAACCTGCACTGGGCCAGCGTGGTGGACTATGGCCTAACCCTACGCACACTGAGAATAGGTCCGCGCCCAGCAGTGAGACAGATTAATACAGTGCTAATATTATTATTAATAATAATGTCCTCCAGACCGATTTTCGGTCACGGTAGCCAATCTTAACGGAGACTGGCCATCTGCGCAGGAGATATTATAGTGCACAAGTATGTGCACAAACACAAGTGCACTCTCTGTTCCCTTACCCTCATGATCCGATGGGACGGATAATCCGACACGATCGGAGAAAGATCAGGTGCAGGACCAACCGCTTTTACGTACTTTCCGAGGCACAGGGGTGTCTAACACCACTAACTTCCTAACTCCGGGCTCGTATTGAGATTTCTTAACAGAAAAACCCAATACCTTTATGTTGGCCCGACCCGGGATTCGAACCTGAGACCTCATGCATAGCAGTCGCATTCACTACCGCTGCGCCACAGAGGCAGTTAATTAGGCAGTTATTATTATATATAATAATTGATTAATTACGCAGACACCATATTATTTGACAGTTGTATTATACTTACTTCATCGAAGACTGATAACATTTTTAGAACACGTATCAATGTCTGCTATATCGCCAGAGTATGCCGAATTTTAGTTATCAGTGCGATCGTCAGCGCGTTTAACAGATAGGCTGATCGTAAACGATGCCATTGCGACGCAATATAGTTCACAGCGACTTTTTTTTATAAATGAGCAAGGTGAAGCTAATTTCATGAAGTGACTCACTTTGCGATGTGTGCATGCGCGTCTGACATAAGAAATTAGTAAGCCCATATGTCAAACGTATCAGAAAGCAAGTTTATTTTACTAAATTACATTGTTGTGACAGCAAAAGCATACAAAGTATATAATGACCGTACATTTGATTTAAACGAAACTGTCTCTTTTTAATCGTATGTACTAACATTACTATTAGTTAATAATATGAACGAATGCAACGTAACCCGCGTGTTTCAGGTCAACGGTTAATTACTTATTCTTAATGATAATGCTTTTTATATATATTTACTTTACTTTATATTTAAGTACGTGTGTGCTTTCCTAACTAACCTAAAATTGTAGATTAGTTAGGATAATTAACTATATCTCTTGATAGTAACTATATTTTTTTTACTATAAAATGTAGGTAAGTTTAATTGACAGTTATTATATAAGTAGGTGTCAATAGTTTTTTAACTATTAATACATAAATAGGCGATGAGAAAACGCAGGTGTTGTGTCTGCGTTATCAGCCCTCCACCATTTTCTCCACTGTTTGACAAAAGATTTTTCATTTTTACTTTATTTAGTACCTAGCTATTAAACAATATTTCGTAGGTATTGTCAATAAAACAATTTTGGAATAGTTAGTTCTTGTTACACAGATACGTAAGTACATATTCTATCCGTAAGTATATAATTCCCTCAAATTGCCAATAATAATAATTATTGGCAATTTGAGGGTCAAATTTTGACGAAAACTAGCAGTTAGGTTTTAAACAAACCTCCCAATTCTAGGTGTCGGGTAACATCTTAAACCTCATAATTGCCTATTTCGGGTTTGCTTACATACATTACATTACATATATGATACCCGTAACGTCTGATTACGGAGATAACGTTTCAAATTATTATCAGCCTCGTTAGCAACTGGCAATATTATGAATATTGTAATAATAGTGAAGCTCCCTAATAACCTTCTACATTTGCATAGCAGATTTATTTATTTATGTATTTTGGTTTGCTAACAAATATAACAATAATACATTTTCAAAATTAGTTACATCCAATTACAAACACTACATGAACTAAGAAAAAACACCCATAACTATAAAAAAATTACAACTAGAACTTATTAACTAGTGAAATTAGTATATTATTTTTCTTACTAATTTGCGAAAGTGAGTAAGTGAATCTGCATATACTCATGTCGACCGAATCACTACAGAGATTGAGTAGCTTGCACAATCGAGGAATAGGAGAAGCAATGCCAAAAACTGTTCTTCTGAGTGGTGGATAAAGAGGAGTGATGTGAGACCGAGGGTATTTATATATATATTTTATATTATTATAGATTAATATAATCGTATCAAAAACTATATGCAAACCCATATTATCTTACTGCATCATACTTGTTACTCCCCGAATGATAAAGCAGCGATGTATATCACACTCGCGGTTCACTAGTTATGTTTATCTACGTCTCATAACATAATCGTAATTATTTTCGTCTAACCGTTGCCGAAATCTACAAGCTACTCTATAGAAAAACTAGCTTCCCTTCAGGTACAGTACTTTTTCTGAATGAGAGGTCCCTTTCTGTGACCCTGATAACGTGTATGCGAAATTTCCTGATGATCGGTGGCTTAGTTAAGGCGTGACAGTGTAATAAATAAACTTACAAATGCATTTATAATATTACTTAGGATCTAATGGCTTTTTCTTGTCAAATAACAAACTTATGCCTCTGGATGGACCAGAGGTATAACTTAACACTATATCTTAAAGCATTATGAATGTATACGCCAGAAGGAGACGACGGGTTAACGAATGCATAGCTATCTCGTTCTCTCACGTGCAATGACAATGATGTCAAAGATGGTAAGTCCACCGGTAGTCAATTCGAAAGACAAGGTCGGCATATACATTACTAGCTGACCCGCGCAACTTCATCTGCTTCACTTAAGATAATTTTCCCCTTTACTGCAAAATTTTTCATTGATGCTCTGCTCCTATTAGTCGTAGCGTGATGCCTATAGTCTTCTTAAATAAATGGACCATCCAACGCTAAAACATTTTTTCAATTCGAACTAGAAGTTCCTGAGATTAGCGCGTTCAACCAAACAAACCAACAAACTCTTGAGCTTTATAATATTAGTATAGATTGACGAAACGTCTTGTTTATTGCCGGACATTATCTAAGAATAGCAAGTTACTACCCTGTGGAGTGGCAACTCAAGTAGTAGATAGATAATATGTACTTTATTGACGCTCATATTTATTGTTATTGTCTCGAGGAGGGGCTTCTGACGGAGTAGTGACCGCGCACATTAATCAACACACAGCGTTAAGCGACGACATTCCGGTTAAGTTGAAGATGTGAAAACAAACTGTCTGTTCTTTCCTCATAGCAGAGAAAATAAAATATTAAAAACTGAAAACATAGTGATTGAACAATTTGTTTTAAAGGTCGATATATTTAAACATTAATATGTTGTCATGTGTTACCAGCACGTTATATAATTTATGAGAGATGCCAGTGCCATACCTCCAATGAAACAGCAATTTTTGTTAATGATCTTGTACAAAGAGTGAAATTATCTCGTTCTATATTCGATAATACAATCTGCGATATGTGATAAAACTGTTAACACTTGATAGGTACTTTCTTCTGTATTAGCCGTCAAAGCACCATACGGCCGTACATCTACATATGTCTTTAACTGCAGTAAATGGTTTTAGACGTCCTTAACTACAAAAGTTACCCTATATCCTGTCCTATACCCCTAACAACTTGTTTGCGACATTTCATGATGATCGGTCGAGTAGTTAAGACGTGCTAGCGGTACAAACAAACAAATAAATAAACAAACTCACTTTCGCGTTTACAATAATAGTTAGGAAGTTAGGATAAGGATTATGTTTTTTTTACACTCCACATTATACGTCAATTACCTATCTTATTTATTATTAGTGCATTACAGATGAGTAAAAACAAAAACCTTCATTTAATTTTCGAAATAGTAACGAAAGATATATAAAGATAAATGTATCTTAAAGTCGGTGTGTTTGTTATCTACTCTTTGTCCTGATAGATAACCGTGTCTGGACTCGATAGAGCGAGTGTGCGAACCAATTGACTAGATATATGAGCTTGTCTCACAGATATTTTGAAACAATAATAGATTCAATTTCTGTCTCACGTCTCGACTTAACTTATGTCAACTCGTACATACACATTTGTTTGGATAAATTGATTGTCTACATACTATTAGTAATAGTACAATGGTTTGAGTGGTCACTTCGTCACCATCATAGCAGCATTTCGGTAACAGCAAGGAACAAAGAAAACGGGTAGAAAGTACTTTGTATTGTTGCCTTTGCATTATCCATGCTAGATATTACAATTTATAATGTCTGTTCAAAATTTGAAAGCTTTACATGTAGTACACACAGCGACACATCAACCTAGACTGTTTGGACTTTGAACTATTAGAAGTTGAACGCTGCGAATCGTGCGAGAGAGTACGTTATATTTTTGTTACGCTCTATCCTTACCATTACATCGACACCACTATGCACGGTCCCTTTCCGACAATTCTCTATTTTGTATGTAGCGTAGTTATGCTTATATAGGGTGTCTAACTTGATGTGTAGCCCTGTGTACTAGATTTTGCCTGATGCTTCGCTAAAGTTAAAGTAAATTTTATCAATAAGTTTACATCGCACGGGAACAGTACTTGGATGAAAGATGTATGCCCTTTTCTGTACCTCTGACAAAGTGCATGCAAAATTTCAGAATGATCGGTCAAGAAGCTGAGGCGCTAAATCGTAACAAACAAAGAAACTCACATTCGCATTTATAATATCAGTTATGATAATGAATTATAGGTGCATTGAAGGTATGACAAGATCGAAAAGCGATAACCTCATAGAGAGATTATTGGACGGACGACAAGACAGACATGTTAGCCACGAATCCGAGGCCCACATCTCTGACTTCAAATGCCTATTGTATGCGTACTTATGAGTATTTATAATGTTCTTAAAATGTGTGTAATCTGCTAACCGACCGTTTGATCTGTAACTTCTTATTGTAAATGAAGCGGCGTTCTGCCCTATAAGCCATCAGTGAGACTTTCTAAACAGAACTGATATAATTATTGCTGACTCCTAGAATGTCATTCATCACACATTTTCCCAGACTACGACTACAGGAATATTGAACAATGAGTATAATAAAAAAATGATATGCGTGTTGGTACTTTGATCAGTAATCGCAATGATTACGAATTTACTTTGACCGAATGATAATAATGATAAAAAATGATAGGCCACACGAGCTGATTATTTTAAACATTACAACAAAAATAAATGTTGTACTTTATTTCGGCATTCTCTTATACTCACATTCGATCTTTTCAATGGATGGATCGTAATTCTGCAAGGCGTTGTCTATCCCTAACTTTGAGGTTATGGAGCATGGGGTCATATTTTGTATATAGGTAGGCGTGAATAGGTTTGATTAGACGAATAAATATTAGATGTAATTACGTCGCTGTCTCCCCTTTCAGGGATATAAGCTTGAGATTAGGTATGTATGTACAAAAACAGCAAGGAGCAATTTAAGAGTACGCTAAACCGTTTAGCATACCTAAAAATATGATGAGTTGACATTGAGTTACGTCGGATTCGTAGCTTGTGGAAATTCCCTGTCTATACCATACTCTCTGGAAAATCCGTAGATGTTTATATTTATGCAAAAAGCAGTTGTGCGCTTCGCTTATCTGCGTTCAAGTCAAACATCATGTTTATGTTCAACGTTTCAATGTGTTTCACTTTCTCTACACCTACTAGTACTATCATTACACAATACGCACACATGCGTGGACACTAACACATGTAAAGGTACATTCTTCCATGTTATATCATATCAGTGAGCTATATCGGCATCGTCTACACTTCTCAACTACAGTGTAAACGGTTTTTATCAGACTTATCAGTCTGCCCTGTACATAGATATATGTACAATATTATCTGCATGTCAGCCACCTTACATCGAAAACCCCATTTTTGTCTAAACAATCAGTTTCAACTGTAAATGCGGTCTCATGACATTTTGCGAACGATATTCAAGTCAAGAACAATGTATTTATTTAACTTTCCTGTAACAACTAAAGGGCCCTATTATATATTACACATTGTATTATATTCAGTACCGGCCGTCACGAACACATAAGATATTCGATGATATAATAATCAGACCACCAATCAATACAAAGGCTTTTAGTGAGCCGTCCTTACATTTCAAGGGCTTAGGCTTAATAAAGCCTTCAGCCGCCAGTTGGCTGTAACCCAGCCGTGGTTGAGTCGTCCTGCAGCCGTAGCCCCGCAGACAGAGGCTTCTTATTACAGCAATAAGAAGCCTCTCCGTTGATGTCACTGCGCTGCACTGACGGTAGGTTGATCACGAGACGTAAAGGTATCAGTTGATATCATTGTGTGAGAATTTTTATTCGTAAGATAAGTTTGGAGCTCATTAATTAGATAAAACCAATCGACCATTTTCGATGTTACCGATTCGACGATTTTGCGAAAACACTTCAATGCTCTATGGATAGAACTTGCCACTCGCCGCGCTGAATATTAAATTAGGACAAAAAGTTTTACGATCCAGAAATAATTGGACTTACCACACTTTTGTGGAAATATTATTGCTACGTAAAAAAATATTGATTTATAAGTGCTTAGAAATCTAATATTTCATTTAGGCAGGATGCATATTTCCTGTATACATGAACGCCCCAAAAAGCCCGTTCAGAATTAATTTTGGGTTTTCATATTAGAAATATCTCAATAGCTGCAACGGATTATAATAATCTGTTCGATAGATGATAGTGGGTTTATACCCACCCTATCACGTGGGTGTAATCCTTTCTAATATTATAAGCGCAAAAGCTTGTATGGATTTATGGATGTTTGTTACTCTTTCACGCAAAAACTACTAAACCGAAACTTGGTATGTAGATAGCTGGAGACCTGGATTCACACATAGGCTAATTTTTATCCCGATATTCCCACGGGAACGGGACTTACGCGGGTGAAACCGCGGGGAAAACTAGTAAAATATAGTTGGTGAAACGCCGCTGCTGCATGCCGCCGCATTTAGTGTTGTAGATTCGAAGCCCATATCAAACAATTAATTTAGTGATCTACAAATGATTATTATTGTTTTGAGTCTAGATGCACTCTGTGTCCGTATATTGTATGTTTGTAGAGTCTCACACGACACATAGCTTGTTCCTTAATGCGGGCATTGTCTTTACAATTGTTTATTATAAACAATAAACAATATGGGTGTTGCTGAACTTATGCAGGGCCTATTTCTTCGATAAGGTACATGAATTAATATATATAATATAATAAAAATATATGATTGCTTTGTTTTTACTTAATGTAACACGAAGCAAATGAAAAATACCAGTCACTTATCTATTAACTAGTACTAGATAGGTATGTCTGTTCATATTGTTATCCTATTAATTATCAATAACAAATACTCGTACGTCGACACAGGTACTTGAAGATAATTGATAACGCGACTTCCTTAAACTGTAACAGATTCACTTCATTACACGCCGAACACCTGGAAATTCCCGAGCGTCACGTTTGGTCTGTCTACTGAATATCAATATCGCATGCGTGCTACAGATAATCGAATCAATTAAGTATCGTGAATATCAGCTGATTAAATACCAGTGAAGGACATTTACTGCAGTCATTTTCATTTTTAGAAAACTGCACATTCCGATGAAGTAAAACTATTGCCGGTCGTTGATGTTTGGTACCCAGAAATTTATGGGTTATTTGCCAACGAGTTCCAGCGTAAGTATGTTGTAAGGGGTCACCAGGACGGTTGCTAACTTCGGATAAAAGAATACAAATGGGCGCGTTATCCTTTGGAACCTTACCTGCTGGGTTTAACACAGTGATAGAATACTACTCTTACGACAATTTCCCGCAAAATTGGCAACAGCAGACTTAAACTTCACTTTCAACACGGCAAAGCCCGTCAATGACGTGCAAATCTGCTCGCCTACTAACATATACAAAATAGTGGTGTCAACCCTAACTGGTCCAGTAAGAAACCCCAATCAATACAGGACCCAGATCAGGAATGGTATACAGCAGTTTGGCTGTGTATTAGCTTTATTTGAAAAAGAACAAGTCATTATGATAGGGATTAATCGTAACACGTTTTGGTAACTAACTTTCGCGGACCTTTTCTGAACAGATCTCTGGAAGTGCAACGTGCTGGACTAGAAAGCTTTTTGGTGTAAAGAGCATCGCGGTCTGTAGAATAGATACGATATATTTAGAAATTTCAAACATATAAACGTAATTAATCTCCGAATTAGAAATAGAGAGAAATTTATAGAATGCCATCACAATAATGAAATGATAGCATTCAAAATACAGATGTACATATATTCCAAGTTGTCTGTTAGAATCAAAATGCTGTGTTCTAAATGTCCGTTTAGATTTTGAGGAGCATCTTGGTATGCGCGGTAGAAAACAAAGCAAGCCAAGCAAAACTTATGACTTATGATATGCGACTAAAACTTTTAATTAACCACCACTAGATAACAAACTATTTCCTTCTCTTTCGCACTCTCTTACTACGCTATTTAATGCTTAAGAGAGCTAATGTCATACTGCTACGTATACATATATTATATACATTTATAATTTATTGACTACCTCGTTAATCCAGTGATTTATTAACTCATTTAATAACGGATTAAAGTATTTAAATACTTTATTTTTTAATAATACAATAATAAATGTGTAAGTTTTTCTTATTTTTTTGTTTTATGAAACGCTCGCTCCAGGCATAATTTCTGTGTCTCGGGGACTTTGCACATTGCAACATTCAAACAACGGACATAAAGAACACCCCAGACTCGGAACAGGCATTTGTGGACCACACAAAGTTTTGTATTGTGTGGGATTCGAGCCCACAACACTCGGCTCAGTGGCGGTGACGAGAGGGCCACTTAAACCACAAGACATCCATGCAGTCGTTTGCATTACTGACAGAATAAACCTTAACTATACTACGTAAAATATAGGCTGTCCTGTGAAAAATGTCACCCGTATCACGCTCATCAAATATCGTATTTCATGACAGTATAAAATGCCTTTAAACAATATCATACTTTATTGACTGCAGCAATAGTGACGTTCCTAAGCGCCCTGTTAATAAAACTACAGAGTACAGAGCAGGCTTATAAAATAAATCGAGATTTACAGGTGAAAATTAACATTAAAGTAACATAAATTCAGATGGAACGTTTTATTTATAATATGCATAATAAGGACACAATTTTACTTTAAATTATTTTATATAACGTGTATGAAAGTGGAGGTACTTTCATACACGTTATATAAAATAATTTATATATAAATACATTGCATGCATTGTTATCTATTCCT
Source organism: Catocala nupta (assembly GCA_963675205.1). Classification (NCBI taxonomy): domain Eukaryota; kingdom Metazoa; phylum Arthropoda; class Insecta; order Lepidoptera; family Erebidae; genus Catocala; species Catocala nupta. The sequence continues at coordinate 16,798,066 of OY776095.1, forward strand.
CTTGTTAGATTAACATTTTTTTTGTGGTATTGGAGGCAAACGAACAGTCGGATCGCCTGATGGTAAGCGATTACCGCCACCCATGGACACCCATGGCATAAAATATTAAATTACAAAATATTTACAGACGTCAATAAGAATAATAATATAACTCGATTATTAATCGAATATGATCAACATCATCCTAGTCCTCAACATAAATGTCACAGGTACCAAGCTATATTTTACATAGCATAGTTTACGCGTTTTTAAGGGCTATTGTTTTTAATATGCTGTCAACTAAAAACTACGCAATATCCCAACGCTGAGTATCTGACCCTTGTAGAAATAAACTAAACTACTTTATTCGGAAGTGTCGAGTGATTTGTTATGAACTTATGATAACCTTATATTTAATTTCTGGGAACTATGCATAAGTAAGAACATTGGCACAGTTTTCGATGTTGAAGTCTCGATCTCCAGGTCAAGAATATGTACGAGGAACAAACTGGCCTGTTATTACGTAAAACATAATATATATCTTTCTAACCATCATATCAATCAATATTTAGAGTCATCGCTAGTCATTGCATGTAGTTGATAAGTGACTCATTTGCCACCGGAAATGTAAAACGCAGACACGTGTAATAATCGTATTAATCATCATAAAGTTACACAACAGTGTATTAAATTGTGGAATAATAATTATCTAATGTCTATTGAAAATTAATGTGTGTTCGTTTATGTCGAAAGTGTTCCGAAACCATTCCGCCGATTGCGATAAAACTTTGGCAAGTGCACATAATAAAAGTCTCGGTCGTAAGATAACTATTAGATACTGCAGTTGCAGAGACGATGGAGATAACCTTTATTGGTGCAACATTAGTGAACGCATGAGGTCACGGGGTCAATTCCCGGGTCAAACAGTGTTATTGGTTGGTTTTTCCTGTCAACAAATTCTCAAACGCAGCTTGGTGTCAGCAACTATGCTTGATAAACAGTGCGACGTACGAAATGTACCTGAGTATGTCTCCCTGCCTACCTCTTCGATGACATAACTGTAAAGCAGTGTAGATAGAAAAATAGAGTTAAATAAAGATGCTAATTTTGATGCTACAATGACAAGTAACCTCTATCTTATATAGGTAATTAAATAAATAATTTGTTAACAAGTCTTTAAAAGGTTAAACTTTTTAATACGTCGATCGACGATTTAAGTGATATGAGCCTTGAGCTTAGTGCCAAAAACATTCGACTACTACACCTATCACCTTTGCTTAGAATAACTTTATTCGTATTATCATTATTATAAAGGCTATTGCAAATACAATTCAGTGTAATCTTTGATCTTAGTCATCTCAATGTATCACTCAGTGTATGTTATACACAAAAGCTTGTCCTAAATCTGGGTATTGTTTTAATTTTCTCGTAGTGAGGGACTTAGAAGAAGAAATATTAAGTATCTTATACTCATATGTCGTGTATTTTTGGGATTTTCCACCTATGGACGGAAACCGAAACCTGAGAAGTAAGCAAAGAGCATTAAAATTCAAACTTAATATTACTGTTAGGTACCTATAACAAAATATTTAAAGAAAATAATAATAAACATAAGCTGCTTTTATGTTTACATTTGACGTTTATTATACTTGATTGAAACTCTATTTTGAACAGGTTTTATTACAAGAATTGGGCCTTAGATCAAAACACTTAAACCTTTATCCTTAAATCATTAGCATTTGAGTCTAAGTGTTAATGATTTTGACGTTTTGGCGCATATGAGTTTAAAGTTCTGTTATTGCCTATTTATAATACGTCATTCCTGAATCTAGGCTGTTTAAAGTATTTTCTGTGGTCTGAACTATAAATAATATATTTTGTAAATGATCTCCTAAAGTTAGATTATAGGATTATTTGATTATTCATTTTTAGTAAACGGTACCGAATATGTGATTTACTTAAAACCGTAAATGCTTAACTGATTAAAAAAAACAGCGTCTAGTTTGTTTGTTATCCCATTTGTACGAAAACAACAGTTGATAAAGAAAAGTGTGACACGAGCGTGACTAACCAGTCGATTAAAGTCAGTGGTGGTCGGCACGCGTGCGCAACGCGCATGCGCGCCGATTACATACAGGCGAATTGTTGCGCCCGCGACCCGCGACGTCGACGGGAGAGATCACGCCAGACGGCTACCGAAATTTGGGTTAGGCGCTTTTTTGTGCGACGCGGGCGCCGCACCGCCGAGGAAGCGCTCGCGCCGTGAGGTCGATGAGCCCCGGCCTCCCCTCGCCCCGCCCACCCCCACCGACCAGTTCCACCACAAGGTGTAGCGGCCGCTGAGACCAACCGACCAACCCTACATACCTACCACCTGTCTGACACTAAGCGAGTATAGCATGTGGCCACTTTCGACATATACCTACCGGAAAAAAATGGGCGCACTAAACTTCTCCACAGAAGAAAGCTAAAGAATATAAAAATATTTCACATGCTTGTACTTTTATGAGTTTATAAGACTGTTTAACCTCTAAAATTAAATGTATAAAACTATACAAAACGCAACCTTCATTTTACATTACGTACAAATGCACTAATTTAATTTACTTGTGGTGTTGTGATATCATGATAAGTACTCGACGAGTACCTAACAGAAATTGTGGTTAGTTGAAAACAAATGACATTAGTCACACTCAAACAAAACCATGAATATGACTTACTTATAGTATCTGTAATTTAAAGTTTTTTGTAATTTACTTAGTATAAGTAGAAGAGATTAAGGAGAATTGAGTTTGTAAAGAAGCTACGAATTAGCTCCTCTGTGTTTAGAACGCCAAATTTTGAACAGCTTGCAGTATTCAATGTTTTCCACAGCTCAAAGAACTGTAACATTTTTTACGGGCGCCATCGAGATCAATCTGGATAGATATATGACTGGCATGTCTAGACGCGGCATCCGCCTTGACTTAGCGGCACACATGTTCTTGTTATTTGTCTACCGCTCAAAAGCCAACAGCCAAATGTGCATTGAATATTATAATGATTGACGCGCCAAATATTTTTGCACCTAATGCCATTGGCTTTTTACAATCGTCGTCTCTGCACGACGCTATGAATAAAAATGAATGTACCTAATCATGTCTGGAGATTCGTATCGGACACAAACCATAACTATTTCAAATTAGATTTTAATAGGTTCGAATGCATCCATGTCGAGAAATACACACACATACTCACAATGTAAAACAAGATATGTTAGCAGTACATATTTATGTAGGTACCCATTTGAATGTTTCGACGATAATGGAATTTAAAATGAAGAAACTTCAGGCGCATCTAGGATTCCGTGCTCAGGTGAAGGTCTCCTATCGTCCAATGACTTAAATCAACAATGGATGAGATACCTACTGAGTAGCGACAAACGTACTCTGTTGTATTATTTATAGCACTAAATGGTAATTTACTAATACATAGATACTGATATTTTAGACTAATATAGAGATTGATATTAAAATATTAGATATGGATTTCAAACTGTGACAATAATATCTGTGACGTCATTTTGCCGACTACAGCCAATCGTCAATCAGCTTACCTAAGGAATAAATTTGACAGATTTCCAATAGGAAACCTGTCAATGCTCCAGATTTATTACACCGTTTGGGATTATCTAGTAATTAACAAATCAACCGTAAGTTATGTATGTCTTTGTGTCCAATTTTTGAAGCATGATTGTTTTTTATTTATTTTATATTCCAGCTAAATATTTGAAAGCGTAAGGTTATATTAGTAATAATTATAAAATACTGTTCAATTGATAAAAATAATGCCTCGATAATTCGAGTGACTAATTCAATACAACTGCACATTATAACAGTGAAACATTGCCAATCACAACGCAGACTTACAAAAACATATTATATTAAATTAAATAGCAGCAGTAAAGGTTAGAGTTAACAATGCAATTCGAGGCTCGGATTGCGCAGAGGCGTGTTGTAGTTGTAGCAGAGGCGGCTCGGAGAGAGCGACGACTCGTAGACGTCTAGAGAGTTAAAACTATCGGGCAACCACCGCGGCTTGTAAACTCGACACTGCTGTATTTTATAAATGAAAGCTATCAACTACATTGTTTGTGGTGGTGAATTCGTGTTTTGTCAGTTTTATTGTGACATGACCGCCTCGTTGGGCCCGTGGCATAAGTTCGCGCTCATTTTTACGGTCTAGGCTCTATAATATGGTTGGGAAAACTATTAAAAGATTTTCTGTTGGGTTTTCAGTGGTAGCATTACGCCAGAAAATGTGCCAGGCAGACGTCAATAGGCTCCACCCTTTTTACGTGAGACCCAAAAACATAGCTGGCGTGATGTCGGTGTAATATATGTAGCCATGCCAACTTAGGGAGATATTAAATCTTATGTCTACGTATCTGTATTTTGTTACTAATAATTATGTGTAAAAAGCGAAATACCATTATCTTACTAATCACGAAATCGCGATATATACATATGTACGGATTTATATGTACCTCAAAATATATACGTATTTTAAGTATGTAGGTTACATATAGGTTATATATGTTGATAATAATTTTACGAAATTCCTACGTCGTAGGGCTGATACATTGCTTAGAGAACTACCATACCAACCCAAACTTCACTCGTCTCGCGATAAATACTTACATTATTTACAAACATCGCATTCGTACAATAACTACTTAGTGCCAGGATAACCATTCCTGGTACTAGTTACTGTTTATAGGTACAAAATAAGTGGTAAACTAAACCGGAATTGTGTATTTGCATATGATCAAAGATAGCCCAGTGTGTTATAAATGCGTAATGAATCGTAATTGGCAACAGTTATCGTCATGTCATTGAAACAGTAAAATAATCGGACAATTTACCGACTACCAAGAAAAAGACGAAATTTTGGTACTCACATACCTATAGATAAGTATATAAGTAATGTCTAATCTAAAAATTCTGCGTATGCATGTTCATATCCACAGAACTTGAATATTAGTAGACGGAATGATTTTAAATATTCACACAATATTGGATTTCTATAAGTATATAAAAAGACTTTTTTTATATTTGTATCCCGAAGTTCCCACGGGAATGGGAAATAGAGTAGGTATGTACTTGTATTTAATTATCTAATAAATAATCAGACTAAGGTACAGCGAACCGTGTCCTGGTTTAACTAGTATTATATATATAAAATATCTGTATATATTATGTTATACAAGAAATGTACAACTACCAACACCAAGTCAAGACGAACGAAAAATAGGCAACATTTCGTCACAACATTAATAATTAATTTTAATTATAATTTAGTTGATTAATTTCTCTTAGCAACGTGATATAATCACTTATTTAAAATTGTAATATCAGATCTGATTCGAATTAAAGGTATTGCTTATTGATAGGTTCTATTAAAATTGCAGAACTCTATAACATGCCCGTAAATGACGACAAATATCGCATGCTAATAAATGCTATATTAATATAATAAAACTAGATAGGTATATGTTGACATTCCGGTCTGAAATCTCTCGAGATTGTAACGGTTTTGAAACTTTTTGTAAATTATTGCTTTAATATACCTATATTAATTTATTTCCTAATTACAAATAATGACAATAATTTGGTAAGGAGATAGAGATCGCGATAAATAGACATATTGGGTACTAAAGATATATTTATTAACACAATAGATGCCATATCGCAATGATATATTGGAACACCGGCAAGTTTTGAGTTAAGTTCGATTTTGTACATAAATATTACCTAGGTACTCTTGTTTGTACTGCAATAAAGAATTATTAAATCCTAAAGCATTTTCCCAAAGCTTATATTTCCATAAGTTCTGTACACAAAACTAATAAATTAATTAAATACATCTGTTAACGTACATCGAATGGTACTAATATACCGACAGGCTACCAAAAAGCGCTGTAGTATACTATAGAACACTCGTACAGACTCCCAATAACCCGTTCAGTGATTGCCGGCCGCCAGAAATCAATCGTTAAATACGAACTAGATGCATAAGTTAACTAGATGTTTGTGGTGGCACGACACAATGTAAACGGAGCGCGTCTAGACAGGCCGCAGACGAATTTTTAATACAGGCACGAACCGGGGCCTCGGGCGCGCGCGCCGCACCTACTCCTGTGTAATACCTATAACGACGGGCACGTGACGCGCGACGCACCGCGCCGCGCCGCCACCGCCCCGCTACCGCGCCGCGCCGCCGCGCCGCCGCGCCGCCGCGCTCCACGCTAAATGATTCAATAAATGGACTCCACAACAACAGCTTTATATACAATTAATGTCGCTTTCGTTAAACATAGCTTACAGTGTTTTGTCTGTTTTTGAAGTAAACGTTATTGTTTTCGCACAATTCTTGGCATTACTATACTAAACAGCAGGTTTGTGTTGATTTTGACGATAGACATAATATTCTTACAGGAGCTAATTCGTTACAATATATTATAGACTAGATGTGAAAAGTATAGCTTTTCACATCTAGTCTAATGGCTTTTTTGTATTTGCTAGAGTTAGCGAGTATCTGCTCGTCAGAATTACCAGCGTTATCAAGGGACGCGCTGTATTAAACCACAAAATGTATACCAACTAGAATGATAACATAGATAACTTCAAAATTACCCAGTCATATGGAAATTCCGTGGAGTTCAATTTGGATGTTTTTTCCTTTGAAGAATACAATAGGTACAAACAAGTATGAATATATTTCCAATGAACTGCTTCTATACAATAACTAAATTATACGAAACATTGAGTAGATATGTATAATATGACCGCTACACTCGTATTACATATTGTTTTAGGAACGTGGAGTGTAGGACAGCGGTGTGTTCACGGCGATTAGTAATAGTGGTCAAGTGCGTCTGCCAAGGTCGTGATTACGCCGCGTCTGGAGGACAATCATTAAACCCGCACCGCCACTTAGCACTAATCCAAAACAATAGCTTACATTGCTCAATACATTTACTACATCTCTAATTAACATTTACGTTCTTATGTCATAGTTAAGTAATTATATAAATTACTTAACTATAGTAGTTCAATAACTATTAAATATGCACGAAGCATATTTATGTAATATGTATTTTACAAAGACATCTATTTTCGTATTACTGTAATTATTGCTATTAAATCTTTTATTTAAATGGATAGCTTTTCACTTTTTGATACGAGTACAACGCACCTTGTTTTTTTACATTAGATAAGGATTATACAATGTTCTTTTCATACAGGCAACTTTCGAAGGAAGCGTAGTGAAGTTACCACAATAACCACTGTTCTCTGCGTGTTCTTTTTCGCATAACACATTTTATAGTTTATTTATGAAGATAATATTTATGAAGAAAGAAAAGACATCGTATACCACCACGGGGATAGAAATAGCAGCACCTTATTTTAATACCGTTTGTAAATATAATAATTTACTTCAATTTCTGTCTCCTGTGGTGGTTATTACTTACTACTTAAAATAGTCTGCCCATTTGTGACATTAAAATCTAAACCATAAGACCGATTTTGATAACATACCCAAAACCACGCAAACGTTTATCGCAAATGAACCAAAGAGTTAATATTAAAATAGAATTTGCATAAAAATATGTACGTGTTTTGTATAAAACACCTCAAAACGACTTTACGTCTCAGTTAAGGTTAATTTGGTGATTGAAAATCGTCCTTAAATAGCATTGACAGCATCATAAATTCATAAGACAGGCATGTTAAAGGCTAGATACAGTAAGGACACTTACATTCGCCAGTATAATAATTCATTACAAAAACTTACTAAATCGAAGCAAAAGCAACCGGAAAACAGCCAGCAATAATAACAACAATTTCGTATTTATAACATTTCTAAACTGGTATAGTATAAACATACAGGTTATGTATATGTGTCATTCTTAAAATATAAGTCAGGGTTTAGTAATGCTCAGGTAGTCGAGGTAAACTGGTTTACCTTCATGTCAAACCTTACTTTTAGAAATAATATCATCGCACCTGCATTTGGCGAAAATATGATATTGTTCATTAAGTAAGTTCATCATTTCATCACACTTACAGTCTGGAGCAGTAAACTGGTTCGGCGTAGAGTATCGATAATGATCTCTACGATCACTGACCGGCTGCATATTCACATTTGACAGGTGTAATGTTCTTTGGCTTTTCATTCTTCTGCATCAGGAACTAGAGTTGATATCGTGGATATTTGCAAACACAAACAATGTGAACATTTTTTCTTATATAAGCAAGTTGGCAAATAAGGACTCCGCTAGTCAGACTCTAATTAGTCACCACAGTCTACCGCACGGCGCCCACACTTCAATACAGAAGACTATATGCTATAAGACCATGATTATATATTGGTACCAGGCTGCAGTACAGCCAGTACAGCACTTCGTTAATAGCCTGCAAACAAGGTTATTTAACTGAGATCTTAAAGAAACATCTCTACTAATACCAAAAAACCAATAATTAATTGTTAAAACGTATTTATTCGTAGATCTGTAAGTCATTCAATTCATAAATTACATTTACATATTAGTTAAAATATTGAAAATATATCCGTGTCATCCACAGTAGGTAAACACAGAGTCTTTCGATATCTATGACGTTTTTTACTTAAACGTAGCTGTATGTTCTATCAAAACCAAAAGATAAGCCAAACAGATAGTAACGCTTGGTAATCTAGGACCTTCCAAAAATAGACTCTATTTCTATGTGTGTGTGTTTACGACCGCGGATATTTTTATGTCATTTTATAATAATGTAAACTAAAATTATACTGGAATTATTATCAACGTTTTGTATACGAAATTGTTTTGGTTAAAATTGTTTCACGCTACCACAAAACCCAGGAAACAGCAAATGATTCGGAGTCGGATGTAAACTTGTACAACTATGTGATTCACGGTTTTCAGTATTATCATCGGTAAATTTTTTCTATTGTCTAGACAGGATTTCATTGTGGAACACAGACGTATTACGCAATCCGACCAATTGGATTTAGTTACAACTAGGTGGTTTTATTAGTTGTTGCAATGAAATGACGCACGCGTCCGAACATGAGCGTTTTTGCGGCGAGGGGAAAGCCCGCCTATTTAACAAGCACGTATCTAGACTACGAGTATGTGTCTAGACGTCTGTTCCAGGAGGTCGTGAGCTAACCGGCCGCTTTCACATATTTATTCAGACACCGAAACGGGGCTCCCGACACAATCGACGATTACGTGACGTAATTTAGAATTAATAGTCGTCTGTGACTATTTTCATTGAATCACCCGCGCCGCAGGTATTTCACGTTTAGTCTAGGTCCACCGCGATGTTTATTTTATTTTAAACTTCCTCGAAATTGATGGCAGACGGCTCGTCTTGTTCTCTTGTGCGCTATAAATTAGTCAAGCCGATTACATTACTACGAAAAATAAAAAATGCAAGCCCAAATTCAACAAACTAGATCATCTGTTCTTTCCTTGTGAAACTAAGCATCGGGAACAAATGATTTTCCTGTTTCTTTGTGTAGTAGCTATTAATTTGATTAAAATTAATTATATTTAATAGTGCTACATTTGCTTACTTCTTTGTGTAAGTTTTAATATTTTTCTGCTAATTATTTGTTTGTAAGGTTTTAGTCTCATTCAATAATATGAGGATATAATATTATAAACTGCCCAAAGATTCTTGTTATATGTCTGAACATTTAAATGAACCCCCTTTTTTTGTCAATAATATGGTTGCGGCATCCATTAACTTTCGTAAATTAAGAGGGTGAGCCCATCATCTGCTGAATAATACACTCCATACATCCTCCAGAACATCCTAAAAGACTATAAAATATACATAATAATTTCTTCTACAGTAGAACTAGTGATATATTATTTGTTTAATGCCACTAAGAGCACTCATATGAAAGTGCAACAAAACAAGCTTTTTCTAAAAAAGCTAATCCAAGGTCTTCTAGTCTCTGTCTAATAAAGAAAAACAAGACAAACAAAATTGCGACACATACTGAAATCCAATAATATAGAATTTTAAACACATACGTAATAATAAGTCAAAGACACTATCCGTAAAGTTTCTTAATTATTGGTACAGCAACTTCTTTTTGTAGTTAGGACAAACTTGAAAAGTCAATGAACTCTACCAGCTACCGGAAAATAGGCGCTATCGAAAACCAAAAGAAATATACAGTTCGTAACCACACTTAGCACTTAGCAGCGCTTGCATACATATACCTATAACAGCATATATACAGCAAAGTATGTACTAGAATTACCTAGGTATATGTATACTTACATATGACGCAGATACTTGCATATACGTAGATACTTAAGAAAATGTATTAAAAATAAAATAGCAAGAACTTAATATGTTAAACTATACTGTTTATATTATTATTTTACAAATAGTTCTAAAGTTTTAGATAATTATCCGATATTGCCCATTTGACTTTCCCTAATAACATCAACAGAATTCCACAAAAATAACTGTTCGATAACGCCCAAAGGCTTTGTTCGTAGCATTCTATTATTGAGTGGAGGACTAATCGTTATATGGAACAGGGTGTCTCGGGCGTTAATCCGGCCTGTCTGCAGGCTCAGCCGCGGCCAGCCGCCCCTGGCAGGTGGTCACACATACCTTCGCGCTATTTATAGTTGTCTCACTACACATACAGTATACAGTGGTGCATGGCTACATTGTATCGACGCCACTTATTTATTACGTTGTTTGTAGCGGGTGGACGGCGCGGCGGCCGTCGCTTGCAGTTCGCAAAGCCGGCCCGAGACTAATCTCATTCTCCGCTCACTTCAATCGTCTGCACCCTGCAAAGCTTGAAAATAAAGCATTAACCACATTAGGGTAGCCGTCATAAATATGGACAGACATTACGAACATGGTGTTTATGCAAACAGGAAATCTAAAAATACGTAGAATTTTTTTATCGAATTACAATTATGTTAATTAAATTTACAAGAGTTATGATCATAGTTATATTGATGGCAGCTTAACGTTGTGTCTTTGCCTACTGCAACCTGAAACTATGTATAATATGACCTATGTTTTGGTTTCGCCCAATTTAGCTCTCACAACTTGGTTTTTGGCGTCCATTATCTAGATTTCTAGTTATTGATCTGCATCTGCATGCTTTTTTATGTATCCCGAGAGATGAATACTGATAAATGATGATAGATAAAACTTTACAAATTATTTTTAAATAACGTAGGTGTTATAATTGGGTTGTCCTTTGTTAAGGTCGTTTGTTATTTGATAAGTACGGTCTGTATAAAGGAGAAAAATAAAGGTTACCAACCTTTATTTTTGTGTCGCAAAAACAAATTAAAAACGCGTTACAAACATGTACATATATATAATACAGTGATGTCCAAACGAACGGCGACGCTCTGAGCACTTCGCTCTTGCCTAATGTCAGGTATCTAGAAGTAATATTGTGATTTAATTAGATTTTAATGAGTAAGTCAGTTTGCATAAAATTATTGAATTTGTTAGTCTGCTGTGCTTTTGTATTTATACTTGAAATAATTAGTGAACATGTTGTACTTAATATCTAGATAGTACTTGCACATACTTATTTCGAATAGGTTCACAAGTATCCGATCTATTAGGTGCAAATAAAACCTGCAACTTTAGACTAATTATGCACAAAATGGGAATATTACATTTCGCAATCTATTTTGTTTTAATAAATATTCTCTATACCAAACGCATCAATGACTTGCTTTGAGTATGACTCGCAATATTCAAATCAGACGTAGTCAAAATCGTGACTTGGCGAAGTGGGAACAGATCTCTATTCTTTGACGAATTTTATTTACCAATCAGATTGTATGGGACAAAAGCACGAGCAGAACATAAAAAATGTTCTAAAGACAACACCGCGACAGAAATAACCTCCCGTGTCGCGGAACACTTTGCAAACATTGAAACAATTGACACAAAGAAAACCCGCTTAGGTACCTACGAAAACTATGTAAATTACATAATTTTTTTGCTGTGAGAGTTTAACGAATGATACGCTGTCCAGTGGTGGTTTGTTGATCATTTTAAATACCTACTGCATTTAAATGCTACCAAGATGGTAGATACAACGTATTTCAACAACGTATATCATCGACGTATATTTTTCGGTTTGTGTCTAATATGTCGTGATGAATATCACAGGATGTAACGAGTATTTGATTGTATTTACTTAACAGCAGTACCAAGCTTTAGCGTAACGCTATCCCATATATAAAATAGATATCGAATCAATTTAAAATCATTCTAAACAATCTGAGTATAGAAAGACAATAAAGTTTGCGGCCTGCCTAGATTAAACTATTTAAGCTAAGCAGGCTATATAATCTTCAGTTTTGGTAATTATAAGTTTGGTAATAACAATATTGAGGACCTTTACATAAGCGAAGCGGAGCGAAAATATCACAACTGATAAGATGTTGTTATCAACATCTTATCAGTTGTGATATTTTAACACCCCGTGCGGTTTTGAGGCGCGCTGTTACAATGCTTTCGGAAAACAAGATGGGAGAACATTATCGTGATTCGTTTTGAAAATTCTGCACTTCGCTAGTTCAATTTAAATATATTTTTTATTTTGTACATAGTACACTCTATATACGTTGATATTTGTTAACTTATTGTATTTGTAACTTTTCTTTACTATAACTGCCCCTGGTTGAAACGTAGGATACCTACGTTGCGCGTTGAGTCGAACCTTCTCCTTACACGTAAGTAAAGAAATTAATATATAGACCATGTAACAACTGTTTAAAGGTACCTTTATGTTTTAGTTAACTCTGGTTAATTTAAGCTAGCCTATCTGAAGAGTTGCTCTTAATAGTTATAATAAAGTTATTTAAGACAAATATGTATGAACTAATCAATCGTTTATTTTAAGCATAGATTTTATTTTAATTGTGACCATTAACAATAGATGTGGAATACACTATCACTTTATTTAGACCAGACCTTAATCTTACATCAATCACTAGTCGCACTTACATATAATTATTTTTCACGGAGTTACCTTTATAAATTACAAAGAAATATACCTATAGCCCAATACTGACTTATAATATATCATAGTAGAAAATAAAATACCGAATATAACATCACTTAATTTTTCAATATACAAACAATTCATTAATAGTCACGGACATAAAAATAAACAATTGTCACATTTGAATTAAAACGTTCATAACGATACAAAGGCATCTCATAATGAGTATCGTTAAGTGATTAGTGATTACCGTACAAATAATTTAGGAGTAAATTATAGATGTGACCAAATGAAATTGTTACCAAGTAGTCGTAACCACAAGGGGCGGGCGTGGGGCGCGCGGTGCGCGGGGAGCGGGGAGGGTGTCTAGACAGGCCGCAGACGCATGGAGGCTGCGCCGCGCGACCGGCACTCACGCACACAGGCGCGCGGTGCATCGCCCGATTTCACTTAAACCAACACACATACACACCGGTGCAGTCTGACGCTGACCTCTACCACTCAGACGGACGTTGCATTACCTACGTATTTCAAAATTATCGTTTTCCAAATGAATCTTTTATGCAATAATGTAACTAATACACAATCTATTGTTTTATAGCTGTTTACTTACCTCACGCAATATTCAAACTAGTATATCATAGTCTAGCCACACTAGTAGGAAATAGGTAAACAAAAAACTAGAAAGATAAACACGTCTGGTCAAATACACGAGTTCAAAGTTCAGACGTTTTCAGACAATCTAACACTAAACACAAAAATAAATACAAGTCTCTCATTGATAGAGTAAATAAAAATGCTTTTTTAAAATAACACTTCGTTGATACAGACGGCGAGAGGTCGGTAATCTTTAACAACAAGGATAAAAAGCGTGTGTAGATATGTTCATAAGTAGGTACGTATGTTTAAGTACATTGTATCAAGTTGCGAAGTCGGATGATCGTTCGAGTCTGAGCAGGAAGTTGGGTAGTTTTTTTCTTGTCGGCCGCGGTCGCCGCTGGTTGGCGTCGGGTTGCAAATGCAACGCGACCCGCAAGGTGTACGCCACTGTAAACATATATGTTGTGCATCCTTTAAATGCAAGTTTTTTTGCTAAGACCACAATTTACTGACGAATGTATCAGGTCTTAGTGCGAAAATTGTTAACCGCAACATTGAAATGACTCTTGCGGTTGTTGCACTTCGCTTGTCGTGTGTACGTAAAGTTATCGTACGTGGACTATACCGACTTGTTATTCGTTCTGAAATTATTGTCGTAGAGTGCACAACTGAAACTACTGGACATATAATTAAAGCACTCTTTTGACATTAGCATAGAATTAACTTTGCAAATCACACCCTTGTTCTTGTTTACTCCTATGCAAATGTAGAGTGTAATTTTCATTTGTTTTTCACTACTTAGTCGATACATTTGCAGAGGTTTAAGTGCTTTTGCAAGTGTTGATCTTGATATTCTAGGTCGGGTTAGGTGGGTATTTCTGCCAGGCATATATAAGTGCCAGTATAAAGTCTGATTGTGTGTCCTGTAAATGACAATAGCATATCTATCATATTAGCCCTTGTTACATAGGAGCATAGGATTCACTGACATCATATGGGCGTTCACAGTACGACTTAACTCTTCGACAATACATAGACGAAAAGGAATTTCAAAAACAGCAGCTTTGCTTTATTTATCGGCTCGGCGCGATTGTAACAATGATGGTGCAGTAACACCTATGTAAAATACGAATGGTTGTTAATACGTCCACATCTTGCATAATAATTAATAACATCCATTTATTTATTTATTGTTCGTATTCAACATCGTTATAATCATCTAGTAGCAGTTTAATGCTTGATGTAGGCCTCTCCCAAAGCCCGCAGTCGTTCATACTATGTCTAACAACAATCAATCATAATCAATAATGCTAATTTATATTTGTGTTCGAGACTAAGCCGATAACCACGATCACATCAATATGTCGTGACTCCACTGTCAAGTTACATAAATGCGAAACTTTGATTTATCTATGAAATAAATGGTTTTGTAAATAAGGATAAAAGCAAAACACATATTGAGTTAAAAGTCTTATGTATATTGTACACTTTCATCGAGACTATAAATAGTACGACAAGATAGACTAAACAACACCATTTATATTATAAGATATTCATTTCGTCAAGCTCGCGTTTGGTCGTTCACTTTACATGTGTGGAAACAAAGCAGTTACACAGCATATGACTATAACGTGACTAGCTTTTGTCGGTGCACTTATTTTATATTATGAGGTGGAGTGAAATGAAGCTCGGCGGCAACGTCGTATTATATTGGAGATATATCATGTTAGCGATAGTTTATTAATACCAGGTAGGTAATTTGTGTGTGTATTATAGGAATGTTAGAATAAAATCGAGAACAAAGCGGAACAGCGGGTGTGAAGCGAGCGATAAGCGCGACGCTGTGATGGGAGCGCGGCGGGCGCGGCGCTCGGGCCGCGCGCGGGCGCGCCGAGCGCCGAGGTCGACGCTCCACACGTAAACAGATAACTCCGATTGATTACGCGACACTGCCCACTCTTTAATGCAACTCGCTCGATACACCTCATACCTACAACTACACTAACAAAAGGCTGCGCTGCCTTTTCGGTTAAAACAATGCGCGTAATTTCTCATACACCAGAATCATGTATACAAGGTTACTCAAAAATCAACAGTTTTAAGTAAGCAACCATTTTTAAATTTGTTGTTTTCTGGAAACTTCCTTACGTAGATAAGAAGAAACCCTAAAGCAATTAAAAAAATTGCTGATAAGAAAAGTTTATGACGACCTGAAACTCAACGCTGTATGTTTCGTTGTTATTCAATATGTAATTAGAAGGAAATCGTTTGAAATACTGGCTAACAAAATCACAACATACGTATGATGTATTCAATTATTTTTGTAAATACAAATGTTAATTTTTACAAAAGGTAATTTGATAAGAATTATAAGTGAAAATGTAAGAAATGGCAATTTTTTTATTCTGACATTCTCTATTATTTATCTTTCTTCGCCTTCCTGATAGACCTGAAATCAATAAACATGGCGTCCATTGGCTCATGAGAAGTATAACGGTTAGGGATGATAGAGGAATATGCGTGTAGAATAGACATGCCTGAAAATTACCGACCACGGTGTATATGTAACTTTCTACCTAAGTTACATATACACCGTGGTCGGTAATTTATACGTTCATAATTTTGTAGGACATTCAGAGTCGTTAATAAAATCGTGTTTGTTTCTTTTATTTTTGTAAGCACTCTTTTACTATTGTCTGTAAATTTGTTCGTTCTTTGGCAAAAGTAAGTCGATATTATCAGTATTTCTATTTTAATCTATTTTAATTTTGATATCGTTATTTCATTTTGGGCTCCATAAATGGCCCCTAAATATCATGATACCTTTATTTGGCTTGCTTGTGAATTTTATGAATAACTTGATTAATTTTCTGACGAATTATTGTCGAGGAATTCGTGTCATCGAGACAATCAAATATCAAATCGCTGAAGTTTTTTCAATATTAATACAACTTATGTTGATATGTTATTTTATTCATCATAACATGAGCAACTTACATCGATTTATGTTACTTATCAAGAGGTCTACTGCTTCCTTCGTCTCCATCTTTTCTTACACATTACAACAGTGCTAGCTAATTTGACGTCATGGTGGAAACGTGCGAGCCTTTGTCGTTCAGTGGCACATAACAAAGGTACGGTGGCACGCCGGCGCTGCACGGCAGTGAAGCTTTAGTTGAGCGTCGTCGGAGAGACCGCTGCGCTTTGTGTTCACGCCGGGAGCAAGCGAGCAACTTGCGCCCGACGGGAATAGCCTCACCGTCAACTTTGAAACAGGTGGGAATATATATCGAAGTACGTACTTCATGATATATAGCCTAATGTTAATGATAGATTAGACTTATTTTGATCACTTTGACACAGCCGCGAATAAATACCTAAGCTATAAGTTCTAACTTCATAACACCTTAATTGTAATAAAAAGTCAGACTTATTTTGATCACGTAGCCTTGTCATATTTATTAGATGTTTACGAAAAAATACAATTAAAATTTTAATAAAGCTGTATGTAATATAGTTATTAAACTTCCTTATTATAAATACCATATTATAGTAAACAGACAAGCGGGTTTTAGTATATCTGATCGATAGTGAGTTTGACGAACATTAACTTGCCTTCTGCCGAGTCACATAGCTAAACATCGCGTTATTATTATTAAAGGGCCCGAAAAGATAATATCGAGAGACCCAAATTGAAATAACAAAGCATCTGATATTTCCCTTACCCATATTGCGATCAAAGATTTCGGATAAAGTCACCCCAATTGTCATTAAATCTGCATTAACCGTTCCTCGCTGTACGTGCGCGTCTATAACAAAAAAGAAATTTCTATAAAACTATAGGTTGTTAAACACCTCTTCTGCTTAAAATAGGCCTTTCCTTATAATGATGTAAGAATTTATTTCAATTCAACGCTCAATCAAAAATATATTTTTTTAGAAAATTCGCTTGTATATGTACTTACAGAGCCAATAATTTTGCGTCATCATTACATACTAATGTAATTTTTTATAAGCGTTTTAAAGAAAACAACAGTTGTCAGTGGATAAAAACCAGCTTGGGTACAGGTTCGCATCCTCCAAACATTGTGGCAGACGTGCTTATTACGTCTGATCATAGCACACGAGCCGAGCGGCCGCCACCGCCGCCTGCGCAGCCACACTCCGACTACTTTACAATCCTTCGGCGTGGCTTGCGGTTTTCTAATAGCCTTCCAATACCATTTAGGTATACTTCTAATACTCGTTATTAATGCGTACGTCTTTTTATTTGATTTCTTTTTTTAAGTGTCTATTATGTATGTCTGGGTTATTTCTATGAAGAAGGTTACATAGGTACTCGTATGCCTAGTTGCACGGGTTGAGTATACAAGTAGAGCATCCAGGCGAGAAAGAAGGAACCACAGTGTTTAAAATAGTCATTAACATAGTATTATGTAATTATAGTAATAACGTCTGTATAATGTCACAAAATTTTTAGTCATCGTGTACTATTTAATAAATGTAATACTATTGTGGAAAGTGAAATCTTATCACTTACCTGTTTAGACACTCAAACGGCCTTTGTACCTACGTCAATCAAGATCTTATAATTATAATCGAAATATTGCAAACTTCTTTAAGATGTTTAATATAATATTTCCAATTTCAGTTTCATTATATTTAACCTGTATCGATAAAGACACTAAATTAGTCAATAGAACAAAAGACATCAACGCGTAGACAAAATGTCTTAATATACTTTACTTACAAAAACAAGATAGGTAATACAAATATTAAAGGTATTTAAAGCAAAAGATTAGTACAGTAATAAACAAATTTTATATTACTTTAATGAATACTTAAACAAGATGAGGAATTGTGTAATTATGATAATGATTGTCCATTTCACAGTTCAAAAACCCTGAAATGAGGATGTGCCTGTCAAGATTTAAAAAAAATATATTTGTATTTAATAAGTATTTTGTAGATTGAATACTAAAAAAAGTTAACAGTAAAGCAAGTGTGCATGAAGGCAATGCAAACGTCGTAAATAAAAAGACAATTTGTAAATTGCGAAATGTAATTGCAGACGGCGCGCGGCGTCGACGGTCGGCAAGCAGCGGGCGAACCGCCAGTGCTAATGAAAATTTAAACTAACCGGTGCGAGAGAACGCCGCAGTCTCACTCACATACAGACAGCGGAATTTCGTATACTGCATTACCAGTTTTTTATGGAACATATACCTGCTATCCTGCCATTGTATCTACTCTGCCAGAATCTTAACTGCTGTCTCGTCTTAAATCCGTGTGTCTAGTATTTGCATCTTTATATTTTTAATTATAACTACGTATATTGAGTACATATAAAATTGTGTTTTCTGAAGCTGAAAAATATAGATACAGCGTCTACCTAGACTAGTACTCAGATAATTTCTTAGTTATCTTACTAGGTAGGATTGAAATACTGTACTCCATACATACTGATTCCTTCAACGGACAGTGTTATTTGATGATTCTGTACAGAAATTCTCAGGAATAGCATCCTTATGTGGGATCTATAATCATAGAAATGTGAGAGTAATAAACCTTTACCTACCCTTAGGGAACAGAGGCGTAAGACTACGTACGCATGTATCTTACAGCATTTACTCGACACGTTTCACTTCGAATATTGAGAACAAATTCATAGTAGCAAGTCTGGCTCGTCTTTGCTCATACGATCGCCTCGATCCGCTGTTCGCTTGTGTCTTTGGTTGAAGGCTCGCGTGGCGGGGGTGAGGTGCGGTGTGAAGTGGCCACATGCTCCGGTGCATCGCGACCTCAGTGCAGTGACCCGCCCCCGCGCCCGCACTCACCTCCCCCCGCCTAGCACAGCCCGATGTCACATGCCTTGCACATTACACCTACACAACCGTCCGCACAATTCTTCTGCTGCTTTCATGCCTGCCCACCAAGTTCCGCATATTCCAACCTCTCTACATATCACTATCGCAAAATTTATTATCTGAGCTCCAATGTTCTCTCTTGGTTTATGTTTGCCTGTAGATGGTTACCCAAACTGTATTTTGAGAACTAAATATTCAATCTCATTGATATGACTAGCTTGACCAAATTTATCAGGATCATGAACTATCACTAATATTCATTTCAGCTAGGTACTGACCATAGCGATGTTCACTATTGCATTCCAATTATAATTGAATGTTTTCACAACACTATACAACGTTGTGTCCTTGTTCATGCAAAGTTGGAATATCTTTGCAATGCAATTATGCGCATCACTACCAGAGACCCTCGTATTAGCTAACAAAACATAAGTTTCTAAAACAAACATAAATCGGGCTCCACATTCTATTGCTACCAATATATTAGTATAGTATCAATTTTTTTTACCTATGCACGTGATATTACATAAATTGAGAAGACAGACACAGAGTACACTTTTTCTCAGATCGGAACAACTATTTGTACACCACATTTTTTTTTGTTTCATGCGTAAATCGTACGCTATGCATTTGTGAGGCAACTATTTAGACCACTACAAGAGCTAGACAAATTCTGTACGTATGGCGATACGTACAGAATTTGTCTAGCTCTTTATTTTTGCAATAAAGACGATTTGAATTGTACGAAATAATTTCTGCGCACGGCTTCACTGGCACAAACACATAAACCCAAAACAACTATCACATAAATAGTGTCTGCGAGCGCGAATCGAACTTCCCATGTACGAGCCCACTGGCAATAGCTAAAGTAATTTTATACATTTAATGCCTCCGTACATTTACTATGATATGACTATATACTGGTATCTTAACATTAATTTTCCTTTCTTAACAGGACCTGACATTGTCATAATGCATGAACAGCAGCTATAATCACAATCTTTACTCTTAGTGTAAACTGAATAAAAGTGTAATATTAAGATAATTACTAAAAGAATCATAAAAATTATAGCCTTATGAACATGCATAATTTGTGTTTTAAGTTTTCTTTACAAAACAACAAATTTTCAAAACGTAAATACTTTTTAAAATTCTCCATCTAGAATATTAATTTGATTCTAAATATTCTTTTTAATAGCCATGTAGAGTATGCATTAATTATTATTCTAATTCTAAACTTTCAAATACCATATATGTCGTACTTTCAAATCACTGCAGTTAACTAGTCTCTAGATGTCAAAAATCATATAAAAGAATGCTTATTCTTTCATATTCGCTGATGCTTATCAGTGATCGATGTTTTAACCAGCGTAGTGAGCCGGTCTATTTTTAACCTAAAGTAAAAGCCATGCAAAATGCTAATGACGCCAGCATTTTAAAATAATTTTATGTGTATGACCAAAGATTTAAATCATTGCAGGACATGCATATCTATACTAATATTATAAAGCTGAAGAGTTTATTTGTTTGGTTAAACGCGCTAATCTTAGGAACTACTGGTCCGAATGGAAAAAATCTTTTAGTATTGGATAGGCCATTTATCGAGGAAGGCTATAGGCTACATAACATCACGCTATGACCAATAGGAGCGGAGACGAAGTTGCGCGGGTCAGCTAGTTCAATATATAGCAAAACTATGGGACAGTATTCTATAATATATACGTAAATAGTCTCACGCTTACATTTACAGAGTCCACATTTCGCCAACTTGACTTAAGTCCCGTGTAGTAGAACGGCAAGCCGTCTACAGAGCACAGCTCAACTCTCCGTGCTGGTATTAAGTATTTTAACAGCAAATCGCAATAACTGTTTAGTCGATCCCGAAATCAAACCCCAAATATGTATACTTAATTATAATTAAGCAGAAACATATCGATTGGTCTAAGCAAATATCAGCATTTTATATAATATCAGATTTCAGTTACAATGATTATTAGTTCCAACCGTCAATTTTAATTCTACCGCAATGCAAAAAGAAACAATTTATAATCACCGAACTTCTTTGTAAACGCAAAGTGAAACCAACAAACCGACTTCTTTCGACTTGGTGAAACCTAACTGCGGCTGTTTTCAACTCTGTTAAGAAAATTTGCTTTCAATTGTGAACTCAACAAATATCATACGAGTTCTTTAAAATATTATTTATTACAAGAAACAATTTGTAAGGCTATTAACCCTTTACCTTTATTGATTACCTTTATTGATCCAACAGGGGTATAAATAAAATTAAAGGCCAGACATATCCTTACATAATTTAGCGATAATATATTTTTGTTAAAAAGCAAAGCTTATTGCTCCTAGCTTGTGGCTTACCTGATTACAAGTATTAGATACCCACTGCTCATTCATAACCGCAACATATTGTGATAATAATGCTCTCTTTAAACATTGTTTTAAGGATGACAAGGCGTAGAGTGCAGGAGCCACTGAAGCAAATAGGTAATTGCAAAGCCTGGACATACATATACATATGTGTAAATTGTTCGCTAAAAACGAAGCCGGTTAAACATGTACATTTCCAAATGATATGGATGAACCCTACTGCAGTTTCGAGTGGTAAGTAAGGAATAACCAATTGTAATTGTTCTTCAAAGCACTTGAGTTAAAAGAAAAAGGACTATTTTGTTCGAGCTTAGAAA
This sequence comes from Catocala nupta, assembly GCA_963675205.1. Classification (NCBI taxonomy): domain Eukaryota; kingdom Metazoa; phylum Arthropoda; class Insecta; order Lepidoptera; family Erebidae; genus Catocala; species Catocala nupta. The sequence goes on from OY776095.1 coordinate 16,820,276, forward strand.
TATGCACAATACATTAAAATCATATTCGAATGTATTGACAGAACTAAATACTAAACAAGATATCTGGTTAGACAGAAATGTCATTCGAATACAATTATATATAATTTGTATGTGTAGTAATATAATTTAAGTCTCACCTAGGCGACTAATGAATAAGGCAAATTACACAAACTATGTTATTTACAAAACAAATATCACGTTCTACGATTTTTTCATCACGGGGCTTTACAAACATTGAAGCAATGGTTCGATACAATATCCAAATTCGTAGTTGACCACCTAACCCTTTCAAAAATGAGAGTAAATCACATAATTTTTTATAAGTAAAGAAACTTATTTCAATAGTATGAATGTAGTAAAATGGTAATTACAAATAGGGACCTAACCTTTTTTTATTGTCAGAAATATAGTATAATCTACATCACTAATAAATGATATAGGTACATTATCTATTTACCTATCTGATGGTAATCGGTAAACGAAGCTTATGAACAAATGGCTTGTGTTGCCCAGCCCACCATAAGGACAAGATACAGAAATAGACAGAATTACGAGCACTAACAATTACGAGGCGAATCCCAATGGACATCACTGATAGAATAGGCCATATTATACTTATATAAGGCAAGTCTTAGAACACTGCAGATGAGAGGATAGGCGTAACCCGTGCGAATCACCACCACATTGTTATCAAAACGGATTACGTTGAGTACCCTTTGACTATTATAAAATACTAGCTATCTCTCGGGAATCGCACTTTTTCCGGATGCAAGGTCTCGTGACAACGTGTATGAGAAATTTCATAATGATCGATCGAGCAGTTGAGGCATGTAACCGTAACAAACAAACTCACATTCGCATTTACATTACATCAAAATTACCTTGTCACTGTTTATGTCGTTATTCAAAATGTAGGTACCTACCTAATTTAATTTCTAATAAATACTTGTATTTAATATGAAGTTTTTTTTTTCATTCCTCGCAATTAAAAATCAAATAATCTAAGTTGTGACACGCGCAATTGAAATGTCACTTACTTCGTACTAACTTTTGGTGCCGAACACATATCTGACGTTGTCTTTGATACTTAAACTAAGTATCCGCTACTATGTTGCCCACTGAGCTAGCTGTAATCTACTATCAACGTTTTATCGGTGTGAGTTCAACGTGAAGTTTGTCAAGAGTCAAGACACACTTTAGACATCTAGAGTAAGTATTTAATACATTATCTACAACGTATAGATAACGATCGCGTAAACATGCCTTTATTTCTGTCTACACTGTTTATGTAACTATTTATTACCTTTAGTACTGTGTCTGGCTTAGTATTGCCTACTCTGCCATATAAATATATCGGGGATCCTACTAAAATTTTATAAGACAAACAACTATTTTCATGATATTATTAGAAGATTTGAATATTATTAGAAATACCGGCTTGTGTAAAAAAATGCAGGCATTCATGTATTTTTACAAATAATAACCGACGGATAAATACAATAATCCTTATTATTATTATGAGTGCGGCAGTGTAGTTTTTTGTTGTTGGCCACCCAATAACAAGGATGATATTGACACAGTTGATCCGCGAAATATGTAGCTTCTAGTTACCATCCATCTTTAGGAGATGTTGTATCGATTTTAGTTGAGAAACAAATCCATATACATATATTAGTATGCATGTTCCTAGCGCCTTCATCCGGTCACGCCTTGTCTTCATACTGACTTACCCCTATACCTTGTCAATATGAAATTTACATTCCAATAACTTACCCCTTTTCGTCTCGGCACAAAACCAACAAAATTTGTTTTATTTCGATTTGAAAGGAAATATGTATAGTCTAGTGTGTATAAAAATTATCTCAAATTGAACCGTATAGGCGTTGAATGGTCACATAATAAATTGCATTTGCTATATTGTTTTTTTGGTTTAAGTTAATCTCGTTCGTGTCGGTAGTCAAGTCTCGTCGTGATTCGAATAGTTCACGAAGTTTTATTGAATGTCTAGAAGATATAAATGCGTTAATCATATTGTAATGTAATGAAAATTATTATATTTTTGCTTTGGAATACTTACTTGTAGTTATAGGTAAGCAAAGCACTGCGGAAAAACTATGAATTCCTTTTTTTTTCAGCTTGGCATAATATTTATTTAAAATAAACGTCGCCATGTGAAAATATAGTGCTCGAATAGTGTAGACTGTCAATCACATACTAAGCTATACACAAATACATAGTATATAATACTCTCCATAAAAAACATAGATTGTATGTGGACTATGTTCAATGGACTAAGATTTAGTCTAGTAGCAGTGACAAGAAAGTAGGATCAGAGGGATCTGAGGCACTAGCCTCAGGACATTAAATTGAACTATTAAATACAATTTGTGCTTCGTTCTATCCGACTATCCCTTCTAAGATACACTGCAGATACGATGATGATGTACGTGTTATAATACCATAATATATGCATTTATAAGAAATACAACTGTACCTTACAACAGTGTTCCTTATAAACTGTTATTAAAAGTAACTACTTTTAATAACAGTTTATAAGAAATACTGTTGTAAGGTTTCGGAATCTAATGTATAGAGCCATCTATTTGAACTTCATCGGAGCGGTAATTATTGGCGTGATTCCAACGTTCTTCTCAGTTAACCATTAACGTTGTCAAAACATTGTTGTTATTATAAGCAAGGTCTCTAAATCGATACCTCTAATCTAAGATGTTCTAATACCTACAAATAACTAATAAAAATTGCCGTAAGCAACAAAACTAATATGGAGTCTGTATCTTAAAAATTATTGTTGTTATCATCGGGTGATGTGATGGATACCCCCCTGGGGTTTATTATAAGAGGGTTCATACCTTTGTCTTGCATCTCCTTAACCTAAATTTAAGCAAACTATTGACTGAATAAAGTACAATCAAAGGACCGTTTGACAATAATGATTTTAATATCATAGAAACATTTTTACCCATTAGAATAAACATTGACTAAAAACATGATTCAAAAAGCTTAATCATTAATTCCGTGTGGCACAAAAATAATGTTATAGAAACCATTTTTCAACACTAAAACTTAAAATTTAAGATTTTAGTTTAGTATATTATCGATATTACATATTTTCGAATAACAAAAAGATGTATATAGCAGAGCGTGGTTTCGATCCACGGACCTCTGGGTTATGGGCCCAGCACGCTTCCACTGCGCCACTCTGCTTATTGAACATAGTCGCGAATTTACACAGTACTATCTGTATTTGATTTTTCGCAACAGTCTAATATTTATTTTGTACTTTTATACTACTAACCAGCATAAGAAAAAGTATGACACTACATGATAAAATTTTGTATGCCCGCTTATATGAGTCAGGTCCGATGACATTTTACAGCACAAATCATATGCTTTTAAAAAATCGGGCAATCCTACGTTCATTCACTTTAACGTTTATATTTATTTGAAACTTTATAATGTAAATGTGGAAATGAATATAATTGGATAATGTGATTACTTGCTCTAAAATTTAAATATAATTATGTTTAAGTGCGCCACTCATAAAATATGTTGTTAATCCTACCTATAATTAATATCATGATAAGACATGTGTTATAACTTATAAATTATAATGTTATTGGGTTAGTTTAGAGATAATTAAAATAGGTGATTCTAAACCCTTTTGAACATATATTATACATATAAATACATATAGAGCTAAACGTAATATAATATAATTAATACGAAGATTAAATGCTCTGATTAAAGTAATATATTGTGATTACCTAGAACCATATCTAATAATCTTCCCGCTCGATTTTCAGGTGTAAATTGGATATTGAAAAACTTTGCCTATCAAATATATATTATATATTATAAGACTATCGCTGTCTGCAGCTAAACCCAGGCCTTTAAATGTTAAAGTGCCGGGTTGTCACCCAGGAGTCGTCGTCCGAAGGTTGGGCACTGCTGGGTGGGTCGCTGATGTAGTTTCAGTTCCAGCAACCAACCCACCATAAAAGGCAACGAGTTGGCACACCGTGGTTGGTTTAGTCGGAATGTAGTACAAGGGACGTTCCATCTTTTTCCAGGTGAGCTCGACGTAACCTCTCCGCTCCTCTTTACCGCGGAGAGTCTTGCGGGTATGCATTCCTCTACGATAAAAAACAAAATACATTTATATGTTAGACCACAATATAATAATATCTAACACACGGAACTTGTAGTATTTTCATCATGACATGCTGCAGATTTTAGCATGTCGCTTTATATATTAAAACGATTTGCTCTTTGTTATTTGTTTATCTAATAGTTTATATTATATCTAAGCTCATACTTAACGTAGTCACTCTGTTATCCTATAATAGAATAAACCAATTGCCTATCTCTTTTTTACAAATAATAATAATAATAATAATTTATTTAACTAAATTTCTTAACAAACATGTCTACAATGATAATTTCTTAATTTTTACGAACATGACAAGTATTTTGTGTCGTTGACACCTGTACTAATGCGAGCATTGTATCACAAGTGCCAGCAACATAACATTAAATGCTGTTGATTGGTAAACGCATCACTTTAACATGGCGGGACCGATTTGGCTAATAATTTTTAATGTTCGAATTTAGTCCGAATAATGTTCTTGCGGTAAGAAAATTGGAAAATTTGCAAGGAAGGTAGATTAAAAAACTGAACGTTATCCTATGTAATTTGGACAGGTCAACGTCTATTGAGTATATGAAACATAATTTAACTCCATTATTCGCGTATTTACCTTTGATTGTTTTAAGTCTCTGATGTACTTTGTGTCCGCTAATTGTTTACATAGGGCCTGCGATCAAGTGTCTTCTAATAAAAATAATAAGAAGACTCAAACAATAACATTTAGGTACCTAAAAAACGATTGGTAATCGGTAAATACTTTCTGACGAAATACCTACTAAGTAAAATATTATATACCAACAATAACAACAAACTTATCATCAGGGTTTCTACGTCAGAGAATCCCAACAGAAAGTGTTCTAAAAGGCTGTATATTAAACTTAACCGCAGATATCTAGTTATTAAATTAATTTTAGAACATACACCCCATTATCTAAATAACTGAATCTGGAGCTCCGCGCCAGTCAAAGCTTTGTAGTAAGAACAATGGAAATTTAAATTACTAAAGGACTGTACAAATTTAGTTTAGCCATTATTCGTTTACATCTTTATATTAAATGTAGGTACTACTAGTTAAGTTATCGAAAAAGCCTATTTATTAAGAATAACCGTGTTGGTAGTAATTTATAAATTATTTTCTGAACTGTAAAGAATTTTACCTTCTTACTAATGCAACATTTCCCAGAATTTGTTTTAAAATCTAACCAATTTTTGTAGGTAAGATATTATCGTATATTACTCAGCTACTCTTAACTTATTTAAATTATGTCAATTCAGTCTCGGTGTCGTAGCAACACTAAATGTGACTGCGATGTATGAGAGGATCGTCATTCGGGTCAGGTAAACTGTTTATGGGTATTATGTGTTAAGGTAGCAGCAGCACGCAGTAAAAACCTGTACCCGGTAGACGGCAACTGGTTTGCTCTCTATTACATAAGACTATATAAATAAATAAATATAAATAAATATTCTACCACATACACACAACACCATCTAGCCCAAACTAAGCAGAGCTTGTACTATGGGTACTAGACAATGGATACATATATATTTTTTTTCTGTAAATACGTACATATTATACATATAAACACCCAGATCAAGTCAAACATCCATGTTTATGCACACAAATGTTTGACTTGTGCGGGAATCGAACCCGCGACCTCAGGCGTAGCAGTCGGTTACACTAAAGGACATCTTCGGAGATAGAGGCTTGAAGCTATTTATGTATTTATGTATCAATATTTATATCGGTGTAACAGAGCAAGCTATTATTTATCACTAGCATATGCTTGTTATTTTGTCTATGTGTATGATAGATAATATCCAAGGCGTATGGTAGTAAGATCTGGACATATTTTCAGGCTTTTATTTTTTTATACAACTAAGGTGACAAGCAAGCATACGGCCCACCTGATGGTAGGAGGTCACCGTAGTCTATGGACGCCTGCAATACCAGAGGCATCACTTACGCGTTGCCGACCCTTTAGGAAAAATTGGGAAGGAGAAGAAGCGGGAAGGGGGAAAGAGGGTGATTGGGCCTCCGGCACTCTCACTCACCAAACGAAACACAACAGTAGGAACACTGCTATTTCACGTCGATATTCTGTGAGAGGGTAGTACTTCCCCGGTCGAGCCGACCCATTCATGCTGAAATCAGCGAGATGGTATGTACGCAATTACCTGCTATATGGGGCCAGGCAAGCCACAATATTTTATTATTTTATACACACATACAAAATGATAAACCTACAATTATATAGAATTTATCGTAAAATTATATATATATTAAATTATTTGTCAGCTTTATATATCCAATTGCATACCCATATAATTAATTTTATATCTGGAACGGTTTAATCCAAGATAGTTATTTTAAGCCCCGTATTAATTAATAACTGAGCATAGAATTACTATCTATATTAAATTTAACCGTTTCAGGTTTATTTTATTATACATTTACTATGTATAATAAAATAAACCTGAAACGGTACAGTTAAACTTAGATTAGTTAGAAAGCTTCATATACCATTAATAACTGAGCATAAAATATGTGATTGTAAAATATTAGAAATACCGCAACTTGCTACATACTGAAAACGATATTACATTTTAATCAGCATACATTTTGTTAAATGCTATTTTATTAATTGGTTTCAGTAATCAACAAATTGCAATTAACGTGACCAATCAAATGGTTCCCGCTCACAATGATAGCTCATTGCAATTGGAATCATCTACTACTATTCAACTAATTTCATCATTAATCGTTTCGTACTGAGACTCAATGAATTTGTTGCCAGCTTACCGGCTTTCGAAGAGTATTTGGATCAGACATCAAGTTGACATAGGTTTCTAAATTAAGAAATGTAACACATCTCAACTGAGTATCCCCAAATATTTTTTATAGAATCGAATTTCATCAAACTGCTATCAAATGAGCATTTACTTAAGTATATGATGTCGAAATACCTACTCTAATGGTATTACAGTTTAAAGAAACTTGATATCGTAACAAAAAGAGGTTTAAGTAATACTTAAGAAGAGTTTAATTTGTTCTCAACATGTCATTCTCAATTTAGAAACCGGGGGCTTATGCTCCAAATCCTTAAGTAAACCAAGAAATACTATTGTATTCAATGTTTAGAGTTGGTGTACGAGTAGGCAGCTGACTCTATTAAAACCTTGTCTGTTCTGGACATCTTGTCGAGGTGTCAGGTTCATAGGCATTATACCCAAGTACTGAAATGTTTGCAAATGCCAAATGAAATGCCAAATATAGCCTACATTTTTGCGTCGAGGTGTGTTTTAAAGGGACGTGGTCCTTCCCAAATTGTTAAGAAATGCAATGGAGGGTATAATTATGTCATTGAACTGAGAATAACGAGCTAATCACATCAAGAGCAAGAGATGTCACACTTCAGATTACAGAGGACATCATTATGGCCGCAAAACAGCCAAGCTTTTTCTTGCCAACATATTGCACATTGCCAGATGAACCTGAACAAAACCTAAATATTTAATAAACATATTATAGAGCTGGGAGTCCGTGACTGATCCGTTCACGGAATTAAAGTTAGTAATATTTAGCATGTGCATTTTTACAACAGAAAAACAGCATTGGTAGTCTTTTGGACTAAACTACATCACTTTCCATGCTAATGTCATCAACTTTAAGACGAAACCCTTTTTGTTGCACTATGGCCGTTTTGAAACGCCACATACAGACTGCGCCGAGTAGTGAGCTTTCACAGTACAATTAAAAGGCCTCTATGGCGTAGTGGTTAGTGTAACCGACTGCCACGCCTGAGGTCGCGGGTTCGATTCCCGCACAAGTCAAACATTTGTGTGCATGAACATGTTTGTCTTGGTCTGGGTGTTTCTATGTATAATAAGTGAGTATTAAAAAAAAAACTTATATAAGTATGTTTATCCATTGTCTAGTACCCATAGTACAAGCTCTGCTTAGTTTGGGCTAGATGGTGTTGTGTGTATGTGGTAGAATATTATTATTATTATATTATTATAATTAACGTTTCTATATGTTTAATAGTTATGTGTTTTGTATTATGTTGTATTTAGAATAAGGTGATGAAGGATGTAGCGCATTATCAAACTACAGGGAGCTACTACTACACCTACCTGTAATGTTAGCTTTAAGATAAAAATAAATAAATGTTTGCGCAGTTTGGAGATACCCACAGCATTTAGCAGCCTGGCATAACCAGTAATCTATTGCGCCATATGTCAGGCTGTATGATGTTTTTGCCAATACTTTAGAATATTAGCTTTGTTAAAGAGAGATATGATATATATATATAACAATCAGATAAATTTTACATGACACGATTAGCGGTTACGATGAACCTTGCAAATGCTGATCGTGAGGTTTCTTCTATATCGACGAAGTAGGAATGTTTTGCACACATTTCACTAATTTACCTTAACTAAATTATAAATGCGAATGTGATTGTGTTACTTATCCTTACGCTTTACTTTTCGACAAATTATCATAAAATTTCGCATAAACGTGGTCAGGGATATAGAAAAAGACATAGGCTACATTTTATCTTGAAAAATTTATTATTCCCGAGCGAGCGAAGCCGCGGCCAAAAGCTAGTACATACATATTAAAAATCGTAAACTGGTTTTACGTACGACTGTGTTAATGCACCGAAACATTCAAATGGTCCTAATGGCTAGTCATTTGAACGTGGTTTACAGTCGAGCTTAGTTTAACATTAAGTTTATGTTTTATTCAAATCGGTTGACAAATATAGAAGTATTAGATTACCAGCGGCTTCGCTCGCGTTTATATAAATTCGAGAACAAGACATTTTTCTGGATGAAAGGTACCGTATATCCTTTTCTATACCGCTGACAACGTGTATGCGACATTTTATGATGGTTGATTAAGTAGTTAAGGCGTATAAGCGTAACAAACAAACAAACTCATATCCGCATTTATAATATTGGTTTGAATTAAAATCGGATTACAAATATAAAGTAAAGCAATTTTAAATAGGTAATTATTAATAGTACGTATAAATTTGCGGACATAATTATCTATATAGTATACTAGCTGCTATCCACGGCTTCGCTTGTGTAATGACTTAATTAATGTCATGACAAGACCGAATTAAGTGTTAAAACATAACCTATGTTTCTTAAAATTATATACCTTTGTATTAGTAGTAGTTAGTATTATTAAACAAATTTAACCTATTTATAATATTAATATCGATAAACCCTCAATTCCAATTGTATGTTTACTTTTTTGAACGAAACAGTAATGTTCTTTTTTTACTTATTATTTATTTACTATAATAATTACACCGTTTTGAACTAATCAGCCTTGGATTATTAAGGTCGTATAGTTTATGATAATTATTTGCATCAAGCACGTTTTTGCATTTTCATCTAAGTTAAATGAATAAATTTAAGTAATTTAAGCTTGGCGCATTAATATAAACATGCACCTTTGGCAGGTCTGTTTGTGTAGTGGCCTACCGTTTTATACGGCGGGCCGAAACCTCAGCGGGATCGCGATTGCATGTGAAAATGATTCACGCGGCCTCGCCGATTGTGGTTATGTCAAGGAACACCGTGGTAGGTTAAGTAGGTATTCCGGGAGGTCCATTATCATCATTTCAACATCTTTTTCTCTTACCCCGGTGAGTCCGACGTAACCCCTCCGCCCGCCTCCGCGGAGGGGACCGTGTCAATGCATTCCCACAGGTAAAAAAAAAGAAATTAATACAAACATATGTCTAAATTATAAGATAACAATAAGATAATAATAGGACCATTATAGTGCAACATCGTCTATCCGTATTTCAGTAACTAATGCTATAAGCTTGACATTTAAATAGTTTTAAATAATGCCTGTAAACTTTATAGCAGGTAATCAACATTTTTTTTAATTCGTTTTGTCTGATTCCTAGATAAAATATTTTAAAACTGTTTGTGCCCTCGTTTTCGCTTGCGTGTATCCCATAGGAACCAGAGCTGGGATAAAACCTAGCTTATGTCCTTTCCTAAGGTACAATCTATCTCCTTGTCTTTAATTAAGATTCATTCTAAAATTTAGTCGTGAAAATTCATTTAATTTCTTTTTATACATCTAAAGTGGCAATCACGCATACAGCCCCACCTAATAGTAAGTGGTCACCGTAGCCTATGGACGCCTGCAACACCAGAGGCATCACTTGCGCGTTGCCGACCCTTTAGAAATGGAAGAAGATAAAAAGGAAGTGGGAGGGAGAAGCAGCGTGAAGGAGGGGCAAGACGGTAATTGGGCCTCCGGCACTCTCACTCACCGAACGAAACACAACAGTAGGAATACTTCTATTATACTTCGATATTCTGTGATAGAGTCATTCCCCGGTCGAGCCGGCCCATTCATGCTGAAATCAGCGAGGCTCTACTAATAATACTATTTGATTTTGTCTGCGACTTCGCTTGCGATAATACAGATTTTGTCAATGAATTTCTAACCTCGGGTACAGACGTTTTTTCTGGATGAATGTTAACTTATGTTCGTATATGTATGGGAGTTTATTTCATGATGATCGCTTAAGTAGTTAAGGTATGAAAGCATAACAAACAAATGAACTCACATGCGCATTTATAAAATTATAGTAATAGTAATATTAGTAAGGATTATGGATGAGATTACTATATCAAAATGGCTGTCAAATAAAAGGTCTTTATTTGAACATAATACAAGATATTTTCCAAGCCCTCACGACCATACAGCCGGGTAAGAAAGAAGTTTGCACACTGTACTCGGCTGCACTTATTCGACATGAGGAACGGAGAATATCTCCCTAGAGAGGATTTTCTTATAGCATATAATACCTACCATGGTTGTATACCCATACATGCTATAATAAAACCGAGATAAGTCGATCCACTTAAAAAGATTAAACGTCCTGTTACTTAAGTTTCTCGCTTGCGTATAGATGCATGCGATCGTAATATTATTGGTTCTTTTTGGGGTAAGATATCCTCAGTACCTAATAAATAGGATTCCGGATCAATATTTTGCAGACTCGTTTCCTATTACGTAGAACCTGTAAGATACATTATGTATGTAACTGTACATGCATTATGTACGGTACTGAAAAGTGGGTGTTATACATATCTGCCGAATTCTGCAAGTCGCGATGCTTTTTTATTGTATATGTTATGTTAAGCAAGAAACCTGACATGTTATGTGCTAAAGATGGTACAAATGTGTCCATTAAGTATCCTTACACGGTGGAGTCGACTAGAGTGCGTACCAACAAGTTTGGGTCCTCATACCTCTGCCGAACGATCAAGGCATGGAATTCTCTGCCAAGGCACGTGTTTCCTTCTTCCTTCAATCCTGGGTCCTTTAAGCGGGGCGTGAAAAAGCACCTTCTCAGGCCGTCAAAGTAGAGACCTCAACATCGCCTCGGCTGCTATGAGGACGATGTGGAGGCCACTGCTCTTAGACCACACGACTGCTTACCATCAGGCGGAGTGTGGTCATTTTGACGAGCAAAATAAAAAAAAAAAAAAAAAAAAAAAAAGCGTAAACATGCATCATCTACCTAAAACTCGCGAGAATAAGAATCATAACAACATTTCTCATTTTTTTAAAGCTGCTCTCTCAACCCTTCTCTTTCTAATTGCCAGACGTGTGTTTCTTACATGTTTAATATAGCCATAGATTTTAATGTTATTTAACTGCGCATGTCAATACTCAGCTTACAGCCTTTTTAATATTAACAGGCCATCGCATTTTATAAGGTAATATGTATCTACATGTATTCGGTTTTGTTGTAGTAAGTATTATAAAAACGACGCTGCAGACTTAATACCTGCACTGATAAACAAGGGATATTGACTGGAGTTTGACAGCAAACTCACAGAGTTTGTTAATAAATATTACTGTAATAGACCAGTAAATGATTTTTATTTTTGAATCCAGCATTAGGTATTAACACTTTGTTTACCTATAGTATTTTATTTTCCTTCACTCAGGTATAGTAAGGCCGCTCTGAAATACTAACTAGCACAATATTGAAGTCGAAGATTAGCTAAGTAAGTAACGTTTGCATAGATTGACGCTGCTATGGCACAGAATATTTATACAGGTGGAGCTTCCCGACGTATGAGAGTTCAACGTAATGTCAAACACCTATCTATATCAGAAATAATTTTACATCTAAATATAAACCGTGCATAAGAATTCACAACACAGAGAGCGCGAGACAGTGAGATAGTGCGAGTCTCTGTTTCCTTGCCAATAGCTGCGACATTGTATCTATTGACACGGGCCAGCAGCACGTTCGCCGCCGACTATTTTGAGTAGACGGCTGGCGCACGTGTCGAGCGGCGGCGGCGGCGGCGGCTTCGGGTCCGCGCCCTCACCACCGAACTCGCAAAAAAACCCTCTCAATGAAAAAGACAAATCCCTGCAGAATGTTATTGAGGAGCGCACCGGTAGCGCAGATGCAGGTGGCCGCGGCGTGGTACATATCGCATCACCGCCCGCCCGCAATTTCGCGTAAAATTGGCAGCATGCGGCGGGCGGGCGGCGGCAGCGGCGCGGAGCGTCGCTCCCGAAATAGTGTTCGGGCGCGGTCGTACGCTCTCGGGAGCGGCGCCCCAGTCGCCGTGTGGCCGCGCGCGCGCACCCGCGTCGCCTCGCCAGCCGTCCCGACGCCGCACGAATACCCGCCGGGACACGGAGCGAGCTCGCCGGTGCACGAGTCAACGGTGCGCGTATTTCGGTCGCGAGAGGGCCCCGGGCCGCGTCGGGCGCGCTGCCCGCGCGCTGGCCGCCGTGCTCTGGTGGTGGTGCGTGGCGCTGCTGCGGCTGGTCGCGCTCTGCGCGCCTCCCCCCGGCCCGTCCGGCGTCGGCGCGCCGCCGCCGCCCTCCGCCCGCGCCGCGGAAGATGCGCCGTCGGCGGCCGCCTGCGCGAGCGCGCCAAACAACACCACCGAGTCGTCGCCGCCGCCGCCCGAGCCGCCCGACCCGCCCGCGCACTCCGGTCAGTACACCTGCCGCGCCCCGCGCCCGCGCTCACCACCACCATACGCACCGCGCTCCCCACGCTCACTTCGCTCACCTCGCTCACCTCGCTCACCTCGCTCACCTTCTCACCACGCGCCGCCGGTGCAGGTGCACTGCGCCTCTGTATCTCCCCCGATGTTTAGCTGTTACCTCGTTCATGTACTACCAATTTGTAATTACGACGGACCACGTGGCCTGATGCCTAATTAAATAAATCACAACAAAAAACAAACACAACTCTAGTATAACTGAGAACTGACTCTAAGTTGGGCTTAGTTTGCAATCTGGTCAAGATTCATTTCAATATGTACAGCGTTTCAGCGAATCTTTAATGGGGAAAAATAGAGCATGTTATTTACCACCTACTCATTCGTTCCCACCGGGCCATCGTACCTACAAATCGCATTCCACAAGGAATATACACAAGCACGCAGACATCAAACTGAAGCCACGAACTTGGTGTGGTGAACTGATAACTGTGATAACATTATTATCAGTACGTAGACAACAAACAATGCTTTGGATGCTAACATAAATATTTACCAAACGATATTTTAATTAGGTAAGTACATGTGACCAACGTGTTTTATGGATGATAGATTATCAAATTTTAATATTATTACACAACATAATGATTTTCTAAAAATAATATTTATACTTTTAAATTAAATACCGCTACGATTATGAAACAACAATTAAAAGTAAATTAAAAAATGAAGTGCTTTTCGTAGCGTTACTTTATTTTCACGAATAATTATGTAAGTGCTGCCTGCGCCGTCCCATCAGCACAAAATCAATACAGACGTTTGTCGCCCTCTTTACACTTTGCGCGGTTGATTGTTTCCGACTTATAAAACCAATAAGATTATATTTGGAAAGCCGGTGTTGATTCAACTATCACAATAAGAAAGATATGAACCGGAGGTACGTAAAAATGTTTTGTTTGAGGCGGTGAATGTAGAGAGAATGCGACAGAAGGCGCGGCGTCGGCGGCTGCGGCGGGGCGCGCGGATGTGGGTTATCAGGGCGAAGGTTCCGCCGCCGCTCGCTGGCATCCCTCGCCCTCGAGTCACCCTGCCTCCCCTCTGACGTCTCTCGCCAAATTTGCGACACGCACTGCGCAAACTGACGCCTCAGAACACAATATCTCGGAGCGACCACTTATTTATACGTGTATGTATTTATAAGTGAGCCATGTTATCAACAAAGACAAAACAATTGAATCGCGTTTCTCGGAATTATAACCATAAAATAGATATATCAAACAGACAGGTCAGAGAGGCAATTATGAGACGATAACGAGTGAACACACATGCAAATAACGTTGATAGGCATATTGGAGCGTGATTCAATTTGCTAATTAGGCCGCTCACTAATAAGACCATGTCTAAGGTCTTGTAACAGTGATAGTTTTATCAATTTACTTGACTCATCATAATAAAGGTAATTAAAATTCGTGAATCGACGACAATATTACTTAAAAAATTGATTATTGATTATTTTATAAATTGCTTCGGTTTCCAATTTAAGCTATTTCGTTTCTCAAGTAGATAGACTGAATACGTATGTCGACTTAAATCTTGACACTATGGATAACCTAAAGGACACCCGCTGCTCTTGCTACTGTATATCCGATATTCTACTAACAATAACAAACAATAACAGCTCAAACACAGGTTGATTTCATAATACATTGTGCTCATTCTGAAGTAAATAGGAATACCAATCATTAAATTATATTTCGGGTACTTTGAAATAACTATACTTCAAGACAATGATACGACCACCATCTCAGTTTCCAAGTGACCAATGATGAAAAGAAACCGATAACGAAACGCCGGGGAAAGTGTGAATCTAAGTAGTTTAATATAAAAAATAGTCATGACAACTATTCATAACTATTTTTTATATTATTTAAAGTTTAATAGTAACGGCATTTAATAGTTTTCAATATTAAAAGGTGTTTTAAAATAAACCGCATTAAAACCCGTATATAGTAGTTAGATTCAATTAATAAGCACGGTCACAAAAACGTACTATCTTAATATTGATAATTTTACGTCCCAAATCGTAACGACTATGTGTGGGGCACACAAACTACTTTGAAGCCTTTGCTGGTATGTATATTATGCTTAATCATTAACATGACTAATATTTTAACGATTGCATTGAAATATTACAAATTAGATATCAATAATGTTATAACGACTAAAATTTGGTAATAGGAATTTGAAAATGACATAATCGCTAACGAGTTGTTTTAACCTCTGTAATATTGTCGTAATGAAGTTAGTCAAATGTCTTAAACAACTCTTGCCTCAACTCATTTTGTATATGCGATTGTAGTATATAAACTGCACTCAACATTACGTTTCTATTAAAAACCGTAACTATTACTGCACAACTTCTATGTATGTCTGTTGTCATGTGTGTGTTATGTTTCATAACAAGAGCCCAGATATTCCTGACTTACAATTGTGAATATTTTACATAATTTTAAAAGTCAAAATTATTTTCATTTATATAATTATTTATATCCAGTGAATCAGTTTAAACGAGAATCTCGCAACTGTTTAAGTGGTCACTTAACACTACAGGAAGGTGCACCGTGTTTAAGTCGAACTCCACAAATAAAAGTAAACAGCTACCTATAGAATGATCGGCTGTTCCAAATCGCGGTTAACGGTTATTTGCAATGTTTTCTAGCGAAGACACTATTGCACATAAGACACAATGCTACATTAAAAAAAATCTTTTTAGTCTAATGTTTCTATGCGCCTAGTCTCTATATGTCTTAATTATATTATTCACGTATGTAATACGTAATCGATTAATCAATCAATGAAAATTTTTCGAATAGGTCGATTAGCCTGAAGATTCGAATTATTCAATATTTTAAACCTTAAAAACACATCGTTAAGTATTGGTATTTCTTTTCATTTATTACATATCCAAATGTGTATAATATGTTTAAAACCGTATTAAATAGTTACTAATGTGTGAGTTGTACGTAATATTCTTGAAGGTGCGTAAAATTCACCAGCCTGCATAAACCACCGTTGTGGACTGTGACCTAAACCTTTTCATACTGAGAAGAGACCTGGTGCCCATTAGTGGGGTAGTTTTACGACAGATATTATTTATATACATATATTGCAACTACTAACAAACTCAAATAAGAAGAAATTTAAAATAAGACACTTGTACATCTGAAAATATTTCACTCAACGAATAAAATAAATACACTGATTATTAGTTTTGCTATAACGAGAAACATAGCAAATATCTACTCTTGCTTATTAATAAGACGCTTAATATAAAATGATATTATCGGTTTATCTCTCTACGGATCATCGCAACATTCAATAAATTCCATATGAACGGATGAATTGCAGTGACTTCATTGCAATTAAAGGGTAATAATTGATAATACAATTTACTGAATGTTTAGAAATCGCAACAAAATATGTAATGACTTAATAAGTATAATTGTTTGCAAATTACATTTTTAATGACGAATGTGATTGTCATTATGTATGTACGAGAACTCTATATTATATACAATCATAAATCATAATTAGCTAACAAGTATATTTTGCAGAACCTGCATTGCTATTAATACTTTGAAAGAAAACTGGACGCCTGCTTAAGTTCTGGGTAACCCCAGGTTTTCTCTCATTAATATTAAATCTACATTAAATGCCGTGATAGTCTAAGGCTTAGCAAGTGGTCGAGCTAGCTCGCGTCATCTGAGTAAATGTCAGCAATGTCACAGTTCCGGCTTGATGCAGACGCACCAGCTGATTCGCAATTATTACTTTCCAAATGTCAAAGCCTTGACATTTCGTGTGTTTTAAGATTAAAACTGTACTCACTTTCTTTAAAAACTAACGAAATCAATAATAATGACATGCCCATACAAAATTGTGGAAATTACTTGTCTATATTCCTTTTGTAATTTAATTTGCCTCCTTGGATTTGAAGTTAGGCAATACAAGTACTACTGCTACTACCTAAATTTTATTCCAAAATGAAAAATTCTTCGATGTACTTCACGCTCACATTTTATCACAGGTGCATGTAACGAGCCCCTAATAGGACCGCACCTTTAATTTACACGTGTTAAACGTATTAATTATCTCAACGCGGGACTTAATTGTGTTAATGTTTATAAGGGCCTTCCTGATGAGCTCGGTCAAATTTCACCGAGCATGGAAACGGGTGGGCTGCCAGTAGAATATTTCTATAATAATTTGAGCACATTTAAACAAAAATCCAGTTGAGCGGGTGCAAAAAGTTGCAGCTGCCAAATGGCCAACGTAGCTTTAGAGTCAGTGTCTATTAAATAGCTGGTGTCTTAGTATCTTCTAACTGGGGTCTTGCACCGAATGATTGGCTTGCTTTGGTAGTCCGTTGCGTATCATTTCCTAATTATGATGCTACACTTTTTCAATTAATATAAAATTTTCTGTTTTTGTGTTTTTTGTTTTGTGTCGCTGTGGACACACTCTAAGAACGGACACAAAGAACACCTATTTGTTATCTACGGTTTTTTTTTATAGCAGCGATAGCTCAGTGTGGATACCAACAGACTGCAATGCAGAGGGTCTCGGGTTCAACCGTCGCGTCGCGTCACGTCGCGCACCTCTGACTTTCGGAAGTTATATGACTTTTCGAAATTAACAATTACCGCCTGCTCCGTGCCTCAGAGAGCACGTTAAGCCGTCAGTCCCGACTGCCCTAAACATCTATGGTAGTCATTATTGGGGAAGTCGACACAAAAGATCCCACTTGGTCGAAGTGTCGCCAGACTGTACTGACTGGCCCCCACACAAGATAAGATAAGATATCTACGGATTTAGTATGAGCTGACTTTTGCAATGATACAAGTACACCAGTAACTAACCCTAGTTAAACTGTTGCAATGATCATTATTTTGTATTCTTTCATATGATTCTTAAACCATAATTAAGTGAAAGGTTATATTAGTTTCTTGATAAAATAATTGATGTCACCAATTAATCGAATATAGATTAAGTCATATTCTGTAATTAAGATAGCGCTAAGACTTAAGCGGTCTTCACAGATTTTTCCGTTAAAATGTATACAGTCGGCTTATGTTAGTAAAAAGCTTAATTTAGGGTTCCGTTCGTTCTCTAAAAGGGCTCTCGTGTAGTTTTAAACAGAGCCTTTGACACGTCGGTCTGTAAACCTTTTTACTTTCCCTGTTAGAAGCATAATTGTGAAAAGAGGTATCCAAATGACATAATTTAAAGAATATAATGGCACTTTAATATTACTATTTACTTACTTAACTTTTCATTACACACTATATAATTACATTAAACGAAACTGACAATAGCATTCGCATACATATGCATGAGGATGTTTTGATTTCCGTCTTATGATTTTTCTTCTTGAAAGCCCTGGAAAAGTTAGTAGATGTTTGGGAGGGAGCATTAAGGAAATTCCCCTCCACAGGCTACAATGTGCCTACCAGTCGGGAAAATCTACTGAGACGGCACTGCATTTTGTGGTTAAATAAAGCAGAATATGCATTGGATAACCGGGCAGTATGCATTGCATTTCTGAACATTGAGGAAGCTTTCAATCGGACCACCTTTGATGCCATTAGTGTGGCATCGGCAAATCACGGCATAGAGCTAACCATTTGCAAGTGGATCGATTGTATGCTCAGGGGAAGAATCATTAGCTCTGAGTTGTTAGGAGATAAAATGTATGCAACGACCACCAAAGGCTGCCCTCAAGGTAGAGTACTCTCACCTCTTTTATGGTGTTCGGTGGTCAATTCGCTCTTAGAACAACTCAACAAAGGTCAGTACTTAACGATCGGATATGCGAATCACTTGGTGATACTCGTCAATGGAAAATTCCCGAGCACGGTATCTAGTTTGATGCTGAAGGCCCTGATTATGATGGGCAATGGTGCAGTAGTAACCATTTATCGATCAACCCAAGGAAAACTATTTTCGTGCCATTTACTAGAAGGAGGGATCGGACAGGGTTGAGTACTCTCTCCATGTTTGGTACGCAACTACAATGGTCCAAGGAGGTGAAGTATCTAGGCATGACCTTAGATAACAAACTAACATGGCAACCGCACGTAGACAAAGCCATAGAGAAGGCCCAGCGGATCTTCGGCTTGATTCGTTCTACTTATGGGAAGACCTGGGGGCTAAAGCCCAAGGTCATCAAGAGGCTATACACGATTATGATAAGACCCATACTTACGTATGGAAGCATTGTCTGGTGGCCAAGAACTAAACTTGCAACATGCAGGAACGCGCTGTCGAAGGTTGGTTGCAGCGATTGGCCAGCATGGCTATAACAGAGGCGTTCCCGATTACGCCAACGGCAGCGTTAGAATTCCTGCTGGATCCAACGTCGCTACACATTGTTGTGGAGTTAGAGGCGATAAAGACGCTACATAAACTACTATCGGTTGTCTCATCTGGTACACTGATGGTTCCAAAATGGAAACAGGATCAGGCACTGATATTAATGCCAACAACTGCAAGGTGAGCCAAAGCATGGGCAAATATGCAACGGTCTTTCAAGCGGAAACCTATGCTATAATTACCTGCCTGCGCTCAGGAGTATATTAACAATAATATCACTTACAGAACTATTTATATTCTCAGTGACAGTCAAGCTGCTCTCATGGACTCCTGTAGGATGGATATCGGCCCGGTCCTGAACTGTGTTAAGGCCCTCAACAAACTTGGCAGAAAGAACACAGTCAGAGTAATGTGGGTTCCGGGGCATGCAGGGGTGAAGGGCAATGAGGAGGCTGATGAATTAGCCAGAAAAGGCTCGGAGCAACTGTTTGTGGGCTCTGAGCCATTCGTAAGACTCTCTGAGAGCACCGTCAAGGCAGCTTTGAATGCACATGGCAATGATAAACACAGAGTGGATGGCCCTCAGGGGTCTGGGACACTCCAAGAAATTAATTGCAAACAGAGCCACGGGCTGCACCCGGAAGCTCTGCGCGTACAACAAAGGCCAAATACGCCAGTTCACAGGAGCGTTCACTGGCCATTTTGGCACCAACGACTTCCTGTGCAGATTAAGATAGGCAAACAATATGATCTGCAAAGCCTGTGGTGAACAGGACGAGTCCATATCGTACCTACTGTGTGAATGTGACGCTTTGGCTGGATTGAGAATGGATCTGATGAGATTGGCATATCCAAACCCCGAAGACTTCAGGCTTCTCCCTCTGAAGTGTACGCTGCGGCTCATGCAGTACATTCATAAGAAGATAGCTAAAGGATAGATTGGGGCCGATACAAAAGATTCCACTGGGTCGAAGTGTCGCCGGTCTGCACTGACTGGCCCTGGTATATAACATAAGATAAGATATTAGATATGATATGATTTTTAAGAGAAATACCTGAGCGATGTTATTATAGCCAAGCAGATAAGGAACGCCAAAATTAGAGTGTACAAAACGGCATTGTCGCGTTCACTCCAATTTCAATAATCTCATATAAAAAAATAAGCAAATCTATGAGAACATTCCTATAAATGTCAACAACATTTAAAAATGCTTAATTCTCTGAAATATATGAGACCAATTTGTCTTTTAGACTTGTGTATAAAATTGTTATCCAATTCCTTAAGAAGCAAAACAAAAACGTATATCAATGTCTTTTACAGTAACTGTTTTTTAACTAATTTATTAACCCAATTATTATTTTAGCCGTTAAGTGTTCTGAATCATATGACTATAGAGCCCCTAGATTTACGCTGTGACGGTCATACCGCGCTATAAACTCATAAGAGTTGACGTATTGGAGGTAGGGCAAAATGATCTGTCCCACTGAACTACGTAGTACTGCATGCTATCCCGCCAATCTAAATAGTTCTGTATCCAATCTTACTGCGTAAATACAATACTACTTACTTCTATACCTAAATTATATCTTGCTTATCAATCCCACAGCATTTAAACTCTTGATATGTTTCTATGCTTTAGAGGTGTGGAAAGTATGAACGATAAAATATTAAGCAAGAAATATGTGAGAACAAGTAAACAAGACAGTAGAAAAAAGGGCGATTGCTATTTGTTCATTTATGTTCTTGAGTAGGGCCACGTTACGTATTATAAAACTTTGAGCAATGTAAAAATTCCACCATAATTAATTATTGATCAATAATTACACCTCAGTCAAGTTTCATTTCACAGAATTAATAAGCTATTAATTAGGTCGGCTAATAATCGCTAAACTAATACAATCACAATCACGGATAAGGAAAATACTGACTAATCGTTTGACTTTCTATCACCTATCAAAACATTGACACCCGTTAACACGACTTTATGCTAATTAGCTACCTGCTACATATAACGAGACTGTACATATAATAGTAGTTTGTAGTTATAGTTATCTATATTTGCGATTGCAGTATAACATTTACTTATGTATGTGTATATTATATGCCAGTAATAGTACACATTGTGGCACGTTCCATAAGATAGATTCGTTCATTTGTAAAGACTAACTTACTGTGCGCTTTACACTTCAACGCAACGTGCAAGTACAAAGTTCCAAACGATCCCAATTTTAGCAGCTATAATACTCGCGGACTCCTTTGAAGTTTGTTCTTCGAATGTGTATTCTGTGACGTTATGCACATGCTCTTGATTGATGTGACTACTATCTACTCACGGCAAACCGTGTATGTGCCTCAGACGTATAGTGGTATGTGCATCGTGAGTAGCTCATATTACATGAAATAGTTTTAATAGATCTTTACTTCCACACTATAAATACTCTATTTATATATATTGAGTTTGCATAGTAAAGTAATTATGACAATTTAAAAAAGCAGTTTGTTGTTTATGGAATTAATTATGGTTATTATATGACTAACTATATTCTACATGGAATGGAAGGAATGCAGAAAACCATAAACAAAAATAATGTCCAACTAGCATACATACTTACTTAAAAAAAATTAATAAATCTTATTATAGGTATAAGGTACCTAACACAAAACAATTAAACTGCGTGAAATGTCCCTAACACCGATAACCTAGATTATACAAGGATACATCTCGTTTGACATACATATATCTACTATAGACAAAGCTATATCTATGACCTTTATCACGTTGAAATACAATGTTGAACTATCGTGCTGACCACACAAAACGAGAAACTTACGTGTTGGGATATTAAATATATATATATTTATACAATATGTACAATTAAACTAGTATAATTTATTACAAACAGTTAGACACTAGTTAATTAGTTTATGCCACAAACAAACATTTATTGACTGCAAAGGTTTGTGTATTGTTACATTTTTTTAAACTAAAATCAGTATACCAACAACTACCACCAACATAGAACGTTTTAACTGTTTTAAGATCTATTGTTTAATAGTGAACTGCTAGGAAACTATTTTGAATAGCGAACTATTAGGTAATCTATGACCAAAATTACTTCTATCACTACATATTATAAAACGAAGTCCTTCGTCGCGTTGGTCTGTCTGTTCGCGATAAACTCAAAAAGTAGTGAACCGAATTTAAATAATACGCAACATTACATCTAAATGTCAGAGCTGCCTGTCGTGGTATCGAACACGAGACCTGCGCGTGGTAGTCCAATAGCTGCTAATTAAGAAAATAATAGTTCACTTAATCACGGTCATTAATAAAGAACTACAGTAAAACGAAACGAAATTTTAAGCGAAATCTCGTGTTTAGCTACTTATAACACTGGCGCGCGTACATTACATAGTTGCCATGTATTATGATACATATCAATAAAATGCATTCGCTATGGCTTAAATGAATACCCAGATCATATAAATCTAAGCAAAACTGCAGCACCGATCGGCTTACGACACCAAAAGTGTTAAATATCCATACATTTCCAAATTGGTTCCAAATCTGAATATATGTTGTGTCTGTTATTCTCCACGATGCAACAACTAGTGCAAAAGCTATTTTTTGAAGAATAATGATTTGACCTAATTGGAAAATTTTAAACCGTCACCTTCAATAATATAAATACTACACAGGAATATAATATATTATAAACTAAAATTAATATGTTTCAATACCTGTAGATATAATGGAGTAATGATTGTACTACTCACACAAAATAATATTTAATAAACGAAAATTGTAGAGCGTTGTTGTGCCGCTTTTGTTTGCACAAATGTTAATCATTCACGTGAAACTAAGTTTTATCGTAAACCTAGTTTTGTAACACATATTACAAATTTTGCTTGGAGTACTATTTATATTGACAATTCATATTTATTTAAAATATTGCTATCACTTAACATAATAATACTGATTCTTGTTAACCCCTTCAACTAAGCCAAACGTACATATGTATGTGTTAGGGTCAGACAATCATTATTTCACACAGGAATGTAAAGATGCAAACGTAGCTATTGTGGCTAAGCTAACACGTATGAATGATGTTTTATACTCTCGACTCTGTGTAAAGTAATATTTATCTTATTTTCATCTATGGAAGGAACTATGTATTTAAAGAGTAAATACGTATTGCACTCGCTTTTAATCATACACAGCAAAAAGGTACCATATATTTTAGATAAATTCATTTATCGCTAAAATCACTACATTATAAATATAATGTAGTAATTTTAAATGATAGAGAAATCTCTAATTGTTAAGAAATTAATCAATTTGCCTATCCGCTGTCTTTACTGGGTACTTTAGTAGGTAACTAGTTACTTATTTAGATAGATTATATAGATATTATATAGATATTTTGATCAAAAATAATAATCAGCGATACCTAAAGAACTAAGTATAAAAAGTGAACTTTAATATCAAACGATAAAGAATTTTATATCATGATAACTATCTCGTTAAGAAAATTCCCAACGCATTGTTCACGACGCGATTGACCACAAAGACGCACCCTATAAGCGCGTTGCTGTAAAATTCCTTTTTACGTATAATATAGCCCCTGCGGGGTAATCCATCAATGAATGAGATTTAATTTGGATTTTGTTCTAATGAATAGTTCGAGCATGCTGTAAAGGATTTTATGAATAATTCAAAAGAAGATATCCTAATCGCATTTATATTTGAAGCAATCTGTCATACTTTTTTGTTTTCTATTATGCTGTTTAACTTAACCACACGGCAATTTGGCAATCCTTTTGCATAACCGAGCCAGTTTTGTTGATAAATATTAGGATAAGGATGGTTTTAATTTACATAGAGACGAAAATACTCTATGTTTTGGTTACTATGTTACTAAGCAGAAATTTAAAAACAGAGATTAGCAATCTATGAGCTAAACAAACTCATTCATAAATACCTAGATAGGTACTGCGTATCTGCAACCCACTAATCTGGATATTATTCGGAATAACGATTTAATTTTAGGAGAGAGTGCTAACTGATAATATATCTATATAAATATAGTCAAATGGCCCAATAAAAGAAATATGATTCTTCATATTTTTATACATTTAGTAGTCAACAACCAGTTCAAAAGTGCAGTCGCAACGATTAACGTTTATTTGCCCTGACTATTATTGTACCGCATGCAGTCAGATATAGATGCGCTTTTATTATGTAACTACCTAATAAAATACTTTACAATCACAGTGCCGACGTTTCCTTGAGAATAATTACGAAAGTATCCATATTGATCCACAATTCAAAACTTAATTTCGAAAAATTCAAGTCATTAAATCTTTTGGATGATAAAAGCTCAGGCAAGGACCTCTTCTGAGAATCAAGGATTTAGTGGCAGCCCAGCGCGTATGATGGGATGGGCGAGAGGGTGTGGGGCGGGGAGAGATTTGTTATGGCGGCGGCAGGAAGCGCCCGGTGGCACGACTGGCACGTGTAAGAGCGGCCTTGAGACGGTAGGTCGTCGAACGCGACGCGCCGCCGCCGGCAGACACAGCCGCCTGTCGCCCTCTGGCCAACCGCGACACCATAGCCTTTGTCGCATCGGCATCGGCTCTCGCCACCTTGCTATTATTTACACCACTCGGTTCCGCATATACTCACCACCTTCGTTTTTGTCTATCGATTACCGGAGCCGCCGATCGATCGTAATTACGTATGTATTATGCTTGTTATGTCGCGGCGCGCGGCTTCTGATTCGCGTAAAGGTCAGCCATGTGCACTATTACATCGTTCATTCGGTGAATTATGCATTCGAATATCGTTTGAATCCGATTAACCGAGACAGGTTTCTCGAAGTAGCTTAGACAAATCTTAATTCGTGTTCGACACGAGTAAAAAATGTAACCCCGGTCTGACGCTACGTCACCGCGACAATACACCATGTTTATTAAATAAGACGAGTGTTGGTGCGGGATTTCCTAGCGTGCACATGTTTTTTATGTTTCACATTTGAAATAAACATGTATAGTTTATGGTGGCATATAATTGCAAGCGATATCGCTACGTGCTCGTACACCGAGGTTACGCGCCGCGAGTGGTGCAGGACCAGCGCTGACTTCTTGTTATCACGCTGATAAAGGAGTGTGGGACAAGGGAGGGCGCGCTTGCGGGGCCGGCGGGGAGGGAGGAAGTGGGTCGCGGGGCCGTCGCCCGAGCCCGGCCTCAGCTGACGACCTACGACCGCCGCTACCCCTCTGCTCAACGATCGCATTCACACTCAACAGAAGCTAATACATACAACAAGGAGACCGGTACCACTTTAACAGTTACATATTTACGAAGTTACGGGCCTTGGCTTTTGAGCCAACAA
This sequence comes from Catocala nupta, assembly GCA_963675205.1. Taxonomy (NCBI): domain Eukaryota; kingdom Metazoa; phylum Arthropoda; class Insecta; order Lepidoptera; family Erebidae; genus Catocala; species Catocala nupta. The sequence continues at coordinate 16,846,242 of OY776095.1, forward strand.
TTTGCTTTTCAATAATACTAAAGTATTTGACACGTTAGCTGCGTTTGAGTTGGGTTAGGCATAGAATAATATAAACAATTGAATGAAACTATCACGTCCTTCCGTACATACGTTGCAATTATTGTTCCTGAGAAGGTATTGTCTATCCAAAGCATGTTGGTACCAAGTGATTATTGGGATTCTAAATCTGAATTCTATTTAAGGAAACTAACAAGTTTCCTTAAACGGAAAGAAAGCTTGATGCTCTTTCTAGTCAGTTATTACGTCACATAGCGATAATTTTACTATAATAGTTTCCTATTCATACGTAGTAGGTTCTATATACTTATATTATTTATATAAGAATATATATATAATATTTACATCAATTGCAAAACCCACAACATTAGATGTGGAACCTAAAAATATAGGGCATATAAAAATGGTTGGTTTAGATATCGTAAAATTGTTCAGCATCGTTGTTCCTATCACGTTGCAATTTTAAATGGCAATGCTGATTACTAGGCCCAAAAGTACCGCCTTACTCTGCGTCGAACAGATGTTAGATGTGATCTCGATACGCTTGGACCACGTAAACCTAAAGTCTCCACCCCAAACGGCACAAAACAAATAAATGTAAAATAAGTATATAATTAGCAATTAAAGACTTCTTTTTTCTTTGTTTGACGATTTCGGTCGATCGGTAGACATCTTAACGTGCGGTTATCATATTGCCTACTATACCAAAGGCTAGTCCATTTTCTACGGGTACAATGACTAACCATCGTAGCGTAGGTACCAAAACAAGTAGGGCTGGAACATCAGCAGTGACATAAGCACGAAGGTTTATGCAATTAAGTTGAGCGTATGGAGAATCACGACTTAAAACGTCTGCTACACTATAGGTCATGGTGATTGGGCTATCGAATAACTATGAAATAATATTAAAACACGTTGTACGTTCTACAAATGAAAATGGTGACAAGGTTTTGCAATTTTGATTAAAATCATCCATTCTCCGTCATCATTCGATCATTCGTTCGATATTCATGTGTACAAGTTTTTGGTACACAAGGACCTCATCCACCTGGCACTCAACGAAAGAAAGTTGATTATGTTGTTCCAGAAATCAATTAGAAAACATAATTAAGTTAAACACTATGTACAGTATAGTTTAAGTAAAATCTAAACTTTTGTAACATTTATTAAGCTTTACCAAATAATCGTAGTAGGTCGTCCACAGTTTATTATAAAGAAAGATCACTTAACCCTTTTGCTGTTCCGTGATAGACACAATAGAAAATATATTGTTCTGTGATTCATCGGACAGGGCACCTGCTAAGATAATATGTTGAAATTATTAAGTAGCTGTAATACATCTATTAAATGTATTTTTCTCATTCTGATACGTCTGATACATCTTAATAAGTTTATCTGATACATCTAGTGCCGAGTGTGTCCGATGTATGCCAAGGATTTCTACAACAAACGGTGTTGTGCGTCAGCTTTTCCATTTATTTACCGACCTTTGTACTGGATCAGCAGTCGTACATTATGCAATGACGATGCTTAAGCATGCGCGAGGGCCAATAAGTAGGTAAAGTCAAATACCATTTAACAGAAATGTCTTATAAGAGCTTATATACCCACCAAGAATATGAACATAAAGTTAGAATACTTAGGATCTATTCAGCATGTAGCTAAATGTTATCTATTCATTGTTATTGATATTTAGAAAATATAAAAATCAAAATAAAGCTATTGTACCTACTTACATATTAGGTAATATGACACTTCAACTCAGGTAATGCCCAAAATTACCCATACTGCATAATACATAAATAAAGAGTAGTTATTCCTTATGTATTATACCCATATTAGTACTATAATTCTTATATAATATGATAGATGCTTTGCTCACAGAAACACATATGGGGATTAATAGTATATATCTTATAGATGTGTTACTCAGGATACGCGCTAATTGTAATCGAGTAACAAACGTCTAATTAACTTGACAATTTTTCATATTTATCAAATTCGTGCAAAAAATAGTAGCAAGTTGTTAATCTTTTGAAAAGAAGTTGCTAATCAAATAAGTAACAACTTTAACCTACTTACAATTAACTTATTTTCATATATGTATATAGGTCAAAATAACATTAAGTTAAGTTTAAGAACTAATGGCATATTTACCTGTGTAAGACATTCCAATTAGTGTGACCTACATATAAATTATTTCAATTTGTAATCTATAGATTAGAATTGGACCTATTTACTTGTTTAGATTTTCTATAACCTGTAATACAAACATTCGAAATAGGTCAAACAATAATTACTTTAAGAACCTTTAACAAATCCTAGAAGCCGCGATAAATCAACAAACTTTACGTCCCTATAAACATATTCAACACTGGTACCTATCCTTAGTAATTTATAGCTCTATCAGAATATACAACAACGACGATCGAATATCAAGTGTTGTAGTGGCAACGTTTGTGGACAGTCTGACGTGCGCGAGTGGCTTGCAGTGCCGTGCCGCACAGGCCCGAAATAACCCGCGAAACACGACGAAAACAATCGCGAACGCGCTTGCGGTCTCACGCGCGCGCAAAAATTATGGTAGAATATGCATGCCAGTGTCCACTTCACCGAGCCTCGCTGTGCGCACCCGAACTACCCCCTGCGCACACGACGCGCAAACCACGCAACTGCTGCTGCACCGCCACTCGTGGCGCTCCGCCATTTCACTACCAGTTACATATCACAATTCGTCATGTAAATTAAGCCAATAAGCTCTTTATACAAAAATCGTCCGTCAGTGTGACGACCAACAGACTGCAATGCCAGAGGGTCTCGGGTTGAAACCCACGTCGCGCACCTCTGACTTCCGGAAATTATATGAATTTTCGAAATTATGTGCGTATTGATAGACAACTATCGCCTGCTCCGTGACTCGGAGAGCACGTTGAGCCGTCGGTCCCGGCTGCCATGAATATCTATGGCAGTCATTATTGGGAAGCCTTCGGGTTGCGGAGGACAGGTGGCAGCCGCTCCGTGTAAAAACTGATATCCAGTCAAATCCGGTTAGACTAAAAAAAGCCGCCACCAAGTGACTTGGGAATAATAATGGCTAGGGAGAAGAAGACGTCTGTCTAAAACTGTGCGACTTTCTATTAAAAAAGTAAGTCACGCAGGAATTATCAAAGAATGTGGGCGTGTATACATATACCGTATCGCCGTATCGCATTCTTGCTGCATCCCTGGTGCAGCTAGCCGCTACAACAGCGGCGCTACGCCGCCGCGCCGTCGACGCGCCGCGTTCCGCCGTCGCCGCGTCGCCGCCCATATACACGACCGCACCTCTCGTCGGCACACGAAATCGATATTGCATACTCGACCTCAAACTGATTTTATGAAAGCTCACCCACGTACCTGGACCAAACAGGTCGCGAATTCGAACAACACCAATATATTCAGGGCTGTTTTCACACAGGCATACTGAAATGGAATGGGGAGCTACTTTTTGTAGAACTAAAGTATTACATATTTTTGAGTCTTGTTTGTGTCCAAGTATAAATTTATTACCAAAGCTGATTGGTACGTAGTAAGTAGGTACTTACTCCCCACAACAATGTTGTCGTACTCTAAGGATATTTTATTGGAGGGCCGCGGGATCGATAGAAATAACCGGCTATTTATCGCCAACACTGAGTCGCGACTCACGACTTACACCCGTCTATACACTTACTTACTTGGCCGTTAATTTACAATCTTCCAGGTGGACGCTACTGACATTGCTCTCGCGCTTTAGAACTATTCCTTTTTATTGTAAGTTTCTTTTATTATGATACTAAATACAATTATAATTGTTCATATTTAAACGTACATAAATACCTATTATATCCTTTAATTCAAGTAATACCAAGACGAACTAAATTGCCGAAGCGAAAAATAAATAGGTACATTTTCACTTGCACACATGAATCGCCAATGAGTATTAACAAAAAGTATTGCGGACATCTAAAAACGCGTTGCCAACGTAATAAACGTAACGCCACACGCCATTCATCCTAAATGCATTTACGTCTCTGAATAAGATCGTTGAGGTGGCGTTGCATTCATATAGACAATAGCAATTGTTTGCGCGAGCGTATTTCGCGCGAGCTGACGGCGATGACGCGCCGCGCTGGTTATATTGTTTATTTATAGCTAGCGGCCGACGGCAAGCGGCAGGCGGCAGCCGGCAGTCGGCACCACTCGACGTTGACAAACAACTCATATTAGCACCAGCGCCACCGCCGCCGCGCCGCACGACTAACCGCAGAGGAACACGACTATTACTACACGCTGACATCCTCTCTTATAATGACCTTCAAGATACACTCATTCGCAGCGTCCCGAATGGCAATGACAATCGCGCGTGTGTCTTCTACATACATGCCTTTAGCAACAATGTCCCACTTCTTAATCTCAAGTGATTATACGCCGTGACGTCTACGCTCTTTGTTAATATTACATTTTATCGGTATTACGAGTACTTACAGCATAATTTTCAATTCTAATATTTTCCATGACTTGGAGTACACATTTGTTATACCAACTTAAAATTCACTTGCTTAACTTAGTTCACTCTGTCTACTTTACTATTTAACGTTGAGAATATTCGTTACATAAAGTTTATTTACTCAAGCACGAATAGGTATAGTATGTTTGCCAGAGAAAGAGTGAGATAAACAAACTAAAATCCGCGGACGCGTCATTGAACCATTTCGGGGACAGAGACCGATATAACAACAAGTGTACAGACAAATAAAATTTCCTTAAAGCTGCTACGATGCTCTAGAATTTAGGCGATATTGCTGTACTACATCGAGTTTGATTTTGAGTTTTATCTATCAAAATGTCTGATGGTTAAATCAATACAGAAATTTTGCTCGCTCCTAACTTGTTTAATTTACCTACTTCTTACTAGCCTCATTATTCCGAAGTGCGGTGATGTTGGGTTCGAGTTTAGATAGATCAGATATTGCTATAGATCAGGTTTTCCTCAAAACATTGACATGTAACCTTCATAACCCTAACGCAATAAGATAACGACGTTTAAAGTTAGAACGAGGCATTCGATTTAGGTGTTAGTATTTAATTAGGCGTGGCATGTGTCGCGCGGCGTGCGGTGCTGGACCTCTCCACTCCGCTCCGCTCATCCGCATCAGTCGAAGCTGCCTACGCGCTCACCTTCCTAATTACGCTACGTCTAGACGTCCCGCCAACCTCCTCCCACACCCCTACCACCCTCTTATCAAATACGGCTTACAATTTTGCACATATTTGTAGTTATTCGTGCCACTGTATATAGTCTGCGTTCTAACCTACAAGCTAACCTAAGTCTACGTAGTATGTAACTATCTCAACTATTCAAAACAAACCTTCTCGAACAATGATGTTATAATTATAACATAATGTTACTGATACAAATACCTACATACGTTATATTAAAACTATTAACCTGCGTCTGCACAGTTCATGTTGATGAGAAAATACTTAATTATATGTAGAGATAAGCAATATTAGATATTATTTAGAGCTTGTTTGCCACTATAGGTAGTTGTTATTGCTAATCATATTCTAAGCTAAGTTATTGTGTTGTAACTTTTTACTTTTAAATATATTTTAACCATATTGGCATTCGGCAAATACATTATCTTGAGATAGATCTACGAAGTCTCTACGAACCGTCTTACAGCGTCTTAGAAGTGGAACAAAGTAAAATCTCGGACATTTACGGAGCTCTGAGTCTTCAAGTAAGATGAGAGGCTAAAATTACTAAACTACAATTTCAGATTGTAGGCGTTTCATTGAAAATGTAAACTCGGCCAAATTAGGTTAGTCTGTAAGAGGCCCTACGGTATAAGGAAACATACGAAAATAACTACAGCGCGACTGAATGTTACGTATATTTATGTATACTTAAATTACTGTTTAATTTTATTGTTTTAACGTAGTGATTTTATAAAATATGTGTTTATTTTTCGTCTGTAGCTATGCAAATGTCAGACGTGTGCCAGACCACTAATAAGGATGAACTCATTTACGTATACAATGACATAACACTGTAGAGTACAAGGAAAAAACAAATGTGTTGAGATTCACGAGAAAACATAAAAAAGTTAACTTATAAATGGTAATTAAATAAAAAAAAAAAATTGACATAGATAATGAATGGTACACAATTTTGTACAACCGGTGTGCATGAAGTTCTTGTCAAAAAGAATGGCGGTCAGCATTACCTAGATAATAATAATAATAATATTCTATCACATACACACAACACCATCTAGCCCAAACTAAGCAGAACTTGTACTATGGGTACTAGACAATGGATAAACATACATATATACTTTTTTTTTGTGAATACATACATATTATACATAGAAACACCCAGACCAAGACAAACATCCATGTTCATGCACACAAATGTTTGACTTGTGCGGGAATCGAACACGCGACCTGATGCGTGGTAGTCGGTTACACTGACCACTACGCTATCGAGGCAGTCAAAATGCTTTCTTTTTCCATTGAAATCGTTCACATTCAAAGGATGCGATAGATTCTTCATCTTAAATTTTTAACTATTGATTACCACCATGTAACACATAACAGAATTCATCAGCGAAATAATTATGACAGAATTATGAATTAGGTGCATAAATTTGTCACACGTTTAAGCAAATGTGATTCATTGAAATGATATGGTATATAATTCAGAAAATTGATACCATTTTTGAACACATCTTTGTACATATAATTGCCAAAAAGATTTATGTTTTAGGTTAAAAATAGTTACAATGTATAATAAAAATAACACTACTAAATAAATTAGCTAGCAGTTATCTTAATTCTGTAAACTACTCAAACCAAAACAAGTTCAATTTCCTTACTGTTCATAAAAAAAGACTAACGAAGTTTTGAGCTTTTTCTCGACACCGTATTAATTCGCTGAAAGAATGAGTCACTAGCTTGCTTTTTATATTTGATTTTGAGGATACACACACCCGACTTCATTAATGTTTTCTATGACTAACTCACCTTGGATTTAAATATTTTTATATGTAAGAAACCGTACTGACTAATCTCAGTCAAACGTCCAGGCTTACGTTACGTAGATATATCATATTGTTGAATAATATTAAATATTTACATATTAATTACGGTTAGGTATAACGTGAACTATTTTAAAAAAATATAGTTTAAAAGAATAAAAGTTAAAATGTGTATCGAACATAGAGTGCAATATAGAATGGAATAAAAAGAATCGTAATAATTATTGTACAGAATTATTCAGTTTTACTTACAAATTACATACATAAATACATAGATTCACGCCTGTTTCCCAGAGGGGTAGGCAGAGACTACGTAAATTATTATTACATAATTATTTGTATGGAGCAAATAAATCATAATAAACGAAATTTCGTTTGATTTTAATGTACTTCTGTAAAACATAAAATATAACTAGTTTAAAATGATTGTGTCAGAATACAGAAATGTGTATGTTAAATATTATTTTGACGATACAATTAGTCTTGTAGCAGTTCATTACATTTATTATCTGACAATGGTTACAAAATGAGCTCGGATAAATATTCATAGCTTTTATTTGCTACTCATATCCATTGAATACATAATTACTTTAATTAATTATAATAAAACAGATCCGTTGCTTCTACATCTTGTCAAATAAAAATTATTATTTATTTAAAAATAGCTGCAAACTGTTTAGTGATTAGTAAAATTATACTATAATATGAACTTTACGGACTTGTATTCATAACACATAATATAATATGTGTACCTGTGCTTTTAAATTCCTACCTCTCAAATTAGCATGTTGTAGAAAAGATCTTGCTTTTTTACTATGTATCCATTAATATTAAATGGAAACTCAAAAGTTACGATAAATCGTATATGTATATACTATCAAGTATATTTTATTTCTTTGTACGATGATGGCAATACTTTAGCTCAAAAGGAGAAAAGTATTGCCACTATACGTTTGCTCTTAAGATCGCCTCTTGCCGTCACATTCCTGACATGTAATAATTTTAAATATACCGTACAGGTTAACTTATAATTTGTAATTGAAATAACTCGACAATTATTAATACTCCACATCTGCTATTACCATAAACGAAAGTTAATTTGGTTAAGACGTTTACGTGATTTAATTCTGAAATGTGTTTAATCAAATTCGGCTCATAAAAATATTTTGAAAACAAAATATACTTCAGATAACTTTTTGCATGCGAGAACTGTTATTATCTCATAGTTTAGTTCTGTTTACACATATAATATATGAACGTGTCCGTGGCCAATATGTTCGGCGCGGCATTACAAGCATAGCGGCAGCGCGGTGGCCGGTGACAAGGCTGAAGGCAGGTAAGCCAGCTCTCAGCGACCGAGTTCGCGCCACGTGGCCAGGTACCGCCAGCTGGAGAAGCTATTTTGGTGATCGGCGGCAGGCCCCGGCAGACCGACACCAGACGTCGCCGCCGCCCCCGCGCTCCTCTCGACCTCTATAAATAACCGCACTGTGCATTCTTGGGCGAACGATGTCGAATTTTTGTCGAGTACGCGCGACCACATGCCGTTTGTTTTGGCCTCTGCCGCCGACGGTAACCCGCGACCGCGCTAACTATTACTCTACGAGATCCGGCTCGCGCTGCTGCCCGCTAGACGCGGTGACGTGACACTCACACACACTCGCACACATGCACTCACACATACACATGTAATACATCAAATTAAAGCTCAATCAATATTACATGGTGCATATCCATCTATCGTCTGCATCTTTATTACGAGGAAATTAAAAGCTACGATTTTAGAATAATTTATAGATAATATTTCGTATGCACGGTAACGTTATTTATCTTACTGTTATCATCATTTACATAATAATCAGTATACATTTTTAATACTAAACATGTAACATATTCTTTTAATAATAAAATCTATTTGTAATGTTATTCTCATTCAATGTGATCTAATAATAAAACGCACGACTATAGCATTCCTACAGTACAGAATAATACTAAACCATGCACGGTATAATATGGCACTAAACATTAAATTATGAAAACGTGCGCCCACTTTTACTTCGGCCGACCGTTGAGAGAGATATTTCGATTAAGGTTTGCTAAATTTAGCCCAACCACGCAAACAAACTCTCTAACAAAAATAGAACGGCATATAATGCACAATTGCATTAAGTGTAAGAGGAATTCGTAGTTTATATTTTGACGCACATTTTATATATAAACAACAACAACTTTACAACATTTGACATAAGTATGACTAACTTACGATAGTTTCATTGAGTCTAAAAATACGCAAGTATTATGTACATTATTATGTTGAATGTTCTACGGTGCTACGACCACACGACTACGCGCATGCTACGTAACGAGCTACGAAAAAATTAAGATTTACCTCAACATAACATCAAACTCTCACAAATATTTACAGTACTACCTTACAACGTAGATAGATATGATTGTACGTTACAATCACTTCGTACAATTACAGCTAACACAGGAGACGCAAACACAATCTGAATGAGTAAATTCTCCATTGAGCTGCGTAACAATATTATATAAAGATTCTTTAACCGGAATCAACACAACTTCAGAATGACATAAAAAGCGACTTTGATTGAATCAATGAATGAAATAAATAATAACCTCAGCGGAAACGTTATAAATCTGATACTAATGAGTACAATATATTTTTAGAAGTGTGTCGGATTATTTCTCTCAGCTTAGTAAGACAGATTTTTATCATTTCATTCAATTATAAGAAGCACCAGAAGAAAATAGGCAATTGAAACAGTTTTAGTATCACCGGTGTGATGATGATCTGATGACTAATATTTAGACACTTTATTTAACGTTTATGAGTATAAAATAGACGAGACTGTGACTAAAATCCATAAAAGATTTAAAATAACTCGCGGAAAATACTGTTAATTTTCTTCGTTTACAACTATTATATTATATTAAATGTTAATTTTATATGAATAAAAGAGGATTTCTGTATAGAAACAAGCATCCCTTAAACGTAGATGAGAAATAAACATATTGTATAATAATAAAATAGGATTTCGTTTGCCACCGACACACACTATTCATAAACAATAATAGTCACTATTTGGAATAGGATATTAAATACATCAAGACGATAAATGTGCATTATATTTTAGGGACTTATAGTTTTACATACCTCCGTCTGTGTTGTGATTGCCCTATGAAAATTCAAGCATCTTTACCATAGATATTTGCAATGGTTTAGTAGATCTTCTATAGGAATCGATCGATAATAATGTTGCATGCGTATAAACATTGTACATGACTGAAGAGAAATAATAAGATAGTCTAGCGCATTTGTGCTACATGTTCAAGTATAAAATGCAATGTTAAACCTAGCCCACTTTAAGTATTTAAACGTATTTATGTCAAATTCAACTTATGTAGAAAGATGTTTTAAGATTCGTTAATTTTATTCTATTGATTAAAATTATTTTGAATAAAATAAACAAGCTAATATATTATTTTTATACATCAAAGCATTCATATAATAAATAAATTGGCCATTTCGGTTCTAGGGTCTGTTCAAAACAACACATTGTCAAATAAAAAGAATGTTGGCAATAGTGGTAAAACTTACACTTCAAACGATATCAAACCGTCTTTGTGAGGAGGTGTTGGTTTTATTTTATGATTTCCTTCGTTTTTATGTTAGCAGATGTAACACCCGCTAATATCGTGTGTTTTCTTTTTGAAGTTATTACTAAGTGTAATACACTATCCACAATTAAAAGCATTATTAAATAAAGCTTTACCTTCTTTCTACCGTCCCTTTGAAATGTCATCGGCGTGATAAATTGATAACACACCTTTTGATAGGTCATTTAATAGAGAACCATGCATTAAATTACCAATAAAGTAAATTAATTAGTCGTTTAGTTGCAGTTAACTTCTTAGTGCTACGTTCAGGGATTAATGAATAAAATATGGTGTATCAGATATTAAAAAGTCTTATATACAATTAAGGAATTACTAAATTATTCACTGAATCTGATACTACCTGTGTCATTGATATGATTCAACGGTTGATTCATTTTATAATGCCAGAAACATCACTTTCTGTAGAAATAACCAACGTTCAGTACTATACTAATAGCTGATAACGTCATAGTGACCAGCACACACAAACATCTAAAATACCTCAAACATAAAACTGTGACCTCCTCCTATACCTTAGTCTCAAAAGAGTCAAACTCAAATACCTACCGCTATGAATTGTCTCCAATCATACATTATGTGAAACCGCTTCAGTTGACCTAAATAAGCAAAATGATAAAAAATACTTACCTGGTAAATAACTGTTGGATACTTAACCCAGTAAGGACAATGTCGTTATTAAGTACAAACATAAAGCAGTACTAATTAACTGATTCTCTAATAATCTTTTACACACATTGTCACCCTGATGGGATAACCATTCACTTGTTTACGTTAAACAAGAATTGTAAATATAGAGCTACGATAATTAACGTACATTCTGCGAATATTAACGATATACACTAAAAATGCATTCAAATATATTTGAATATATTAACAACACTATAAACAAATACGTGCGCTGAGTCCTTGACCGAGCAAAGTCAGTATGACTGCATTCGAATATATTTGGAATATCATTCGAATATTGTGCACATCAATAGCGAATAAAGTATCGGTAGCATTGAAGATCTGTTTCATAATTTTAGTTTATTATAGAAGGAATGGTTTGACTACACATGATTGACAGCAGCACTTTGATACCACTAATGATGCATCGTTCGTTAGTTATCTAAACGTAAATGACTAGACGGATGGTTGGTTTAAGAGGTCACTTCGTCCCTATCAATGCACGCTGCCGTGTTATGCTACAAACTTTTGCGCTATACATACCTATTAGTGCTGAATTTAAGTATATTTGCTGTGCCAAGATTTAATGTCCTGGCGATTTTCGCTAGTGAGTTTAAAGCTACATCACCGAGGTCTAGATTTAGAAGGATTACCAATTTCCCTTCAAAAGATCCTCTATGTCTGTTAGAGCAACTTAGGCGATGCGGCCGAAACGATAACGACCTTTTAAAATTGTGGTCTCAAATTCATCGTTATTCTTTTGGGTTGCGAGGTTTAAATAATCGCTTATTGAAATAGCTAATGTGCAATCGTATCTGGATGGAGAAGAAGCCGTTTCCTCTAGGGAATAAAAGTACCAAGCCGGTGGTGTGTTGCCTTAAACGAATCTTCTCATTCTAAGAGTTACGAATGACTGTACTTGCTTCTGTTTCTCTGTGCCTTTTGGGTGCCTCGTCTAATAGCAATTTTAAATGAGCACTATACAGTATACATTTACACTAAAATGAATCATCAAAACACTAAAAAGAAATCTAATGTTTGGTTTAACTTAACTTATACAGAAACCACGTGTTCATTGATCACCAGTCAATGGGTATATCAGATAGATTTAGAGCCATCGCGATGGAGACACATACCATAATGACCAGTCTATATCGTTGACACTAAAAGGAACATTCTAATTGAAACGGCCACGGCCTATTGCCAAATTGTGGCAACATGGAATATTACATGTTAATTACACGTTCAAGAATTCCCTTCTAATAGAAATCAATTCAATAATAGTAGTGTTAGAGTTTTCAAAATTATGTAATACCAGTGTTTAAAGTAAAATAAACAACGCGATAAAATCCGTATAAAGTGTTTAATTTCAATGTATAACATTCGCGTAAACATAAGACAATATTATATTAAATTCCATTGATCAATGTCCATGAAGCAAGTGACTAGTAGACTAACATATCGACTCTTCCATTGCTGACGCTCTATATTGTACCGTAGCATGTTTTATTAAGTCTAAATTTACTTTAAACATTTCGTGTGATTTTACTTGATATGAAATCTAGTCTCAATTTATCATATTTAATTGTTTGGTCACTCGTCATACTTGGTCGTTTCCATTTCATACATACAAATCTTATCTTATCTTGTGTAGGGGCCAGTCAGTACAGACCGGCGACACTTCGACCCAGTGGGATCTTTTGTGTCGACTTCCCCAATAACGACTGCCATAGATGTTCATGGTAGCCGGGATCGACGGCTTAACGTGCCCTCCAAAGCACGGAGCAGGCGATAATTGTCAATCAATACGCACATAATTTCGAAAGGTCATATAATTTCCGAAAGTCAGAGGTGCGTGACGTGGGTTCGAACCCGAGACCCTCTGCATTGCAGTCTGTTGGTCTCCCCACTGAGCTATTGCTGCTCCATACATACATAAATCGCAAGTGAATATTCACTGTAATTTATATCCGTGTTCCCACTAACATGCTTTTACATTCCCACAATTATTCGATTAGTAATGCAACGATGTTTTGCAAAATGGTTGATAGACGTGTAGTTAGACTATCATTGTACCTAATACCTCCAATAATATGGCAGTTTAAGTTACACTTAATGACGTAGATAAGTAACAATGTAGAGTGATGGATGGTCAGATATCAAAAAACGATCGAAATTATATAGAAGGAACCATAGGTTAGAACAAAACACACGAGGCTAATGAGTGATTCTGACATGTTCAAGTTAGACAACGTGTTTGCAAAACGGCAATGCGTCATACAGTCATTGGGTAACATGAGACACTATTACGATCTGGCGTAATTTTGTTTAGCCTTAACACATAAGTCGGCCGTTTTGTGGCAACTGTTCCATGTCCGCATCGTACGTACCGGACACTAACCAGATTGCATCAAACGGATTAGTAAGCCGTAGTGCATCCACTATATCCGCTGCATGCGAATTGCTTACGCAACCCTATTTGCAACTAGTGTTCAGATGAGTTTATCGAGCATTTTCTTTACAAGTAAATAAAATGAACAAACGGTAGGGACACCAAGAAAATGTGAGTAAATATATGTTGGATTTATGTTATTTGGAATTATGATTGTCATCATGTCAAAATAGTTGTTATAGTTAGGTATATAATTTTTAACAAGAGATCACTTTTAAGAATTCTTCTTAAACGAATGGTATCACCACAATGTTGTTAACCACAAACCACATATAATTATGATAGAATGCATCACTGTAGGTTTGCAAAATTCATAATTTTTTATACTGTATTAGTATTGTAGCTTATTAATATGATAAACGAAGACTTAGATTTGTTAATGTCAGTAAATAAAATATCATGTGTGTGAGTGGATACTTACCAATTTCTTTGCATAGATAAAAGCTTCATACGCTGTACTGAATAAAATAAATTGATCAAAAATACGCATTTTGTAAGTTAATATTTTGCTAGGTTGTAGAAACATAGCATGAAATCATGCCATACCGCCTTAAAACAACCTAAGTAATACCTTAGGTTGTTTTTAAGGCGGTAATAACGTAGCGGTTTAAGGTAAATAATAACACCTTGCAGGTCATTGAAATTAAACTACTTTATAAGGATTTTATCGTGTTGTTTATTTTTAAACACTTATATCACATAAAGTTGAAACTATTACACTACTATTGTTTAACTTTACTACTATTTAGCTATTTAAATTATTATAACTATTTATATTTTAGGTTTCAACAGAGTGGATCACTGCTACATTTTCCTAATTAAGTTCGTATGTAGGTGCTACCTATAAACATTTTCTAGCTTGACAATCAGTAAATGCGCTCGCGATCGCTAGACTAACGAGCCAGATGATTTTAAAGTAGGTACACATATTAAAAGTACTACGTACGCGAGTACTAAAAACAAATTTTACATAGGAGACCGCTAATTCTAGTCATTGACGACGTAGTTCTACGTAGTAAGTGTTAGTATTAGCAGTAAGCTATGTATAATTCATATGCAGAAAGCATGTCTTTAAGAAAACATAACGTTTTACCTATTTAGGTAGACATTGGTGCCAATTCTGTTGTCACAAAATTCTCTTATTTTAGCTAAAATCTCTAAAATTTAGTTTAGTCCTGTCAAACGACATTTCGTATTCTGAAATCGCTAAAGGTGACAGGACTAAACTAAATTTTAGAGATTTTTAGCTAAGATAAGAGAATTTTGTGACAACAGAGTTGGCACCACTGAGTTTCACCTCGCCACAATTTCGAACCGTGTGTTGAAGGTCCGATCGCCACACGAAACAAAATAATTTTGTTCCTAGTCTGAGTGTTCATTATATCCGTTGTTAGGTTTGTAAAGTCTAACGGGACATTACATTAAAACACAGTCGCGCGAATTCATTAAAAAGTAAAATAAGTATTAGTACCATTATGTGCCAGAGATCATGTCTTAACATATTGAGTTGCAGCGGCACACCGGTGACTAGATACAATAGATTTTTATTTATATCTGGCATTCTAAGACTTGATAGATTCATAAACAAGTTACAAGAAAACTTCAAATTTGTTTTTCGATTGCTCATAAAGACAAATAACTCACAGTTTATAAATTAAAGATAAAAAACAAGTAATAAGCGGTATGTGTACCTATATCTCACAGTCACGAGATTACATTTCTGCGGAGCCCCATTTAATCAGGATATAACCGATGTGACCTTTGAGATCGACCTAACAGATCGACATATTTTAGGTGTTTTCGTGAAACACCAACATAAACACGTTTATATTCATACACTACAGTAGTATTTGTGTGGGAGGCAAACAGTTGTATTTGATAAATGTTTTTTTAGAACTGATATGAACATAAAGATTTTCTTTATCGTAGGTACTTTATGTTCTAAAACTGTATGTAGATAAAGATTCGTTCACCCTTTTCGTTCCGTGAGACGCCATGTGTCAATAAAATTCATCCTATTGTTCGATAATTTTATTCTACATATATTGGTCCAGGTTTTACCAGCGCATCGTACCCATGATATACAACACAAAACAAATACTTCTTTATCATAATTAAAATATCGTCTTTTTACTTAGAAAGATTTTGAATAAAGGTACATATTAAGAATTAAACATATAATTTAATTAAATAAAAATATTGTTGGTCAAATAATACGATTAGTTGCTTTATGTAAATAAATTATATAGGAGATGTTAAACCACGTATTAAATCTTGTAGTTTTAGTAGATATAGAGACTATATTTAAAGAGAATAGATAGATATTTTCCATTATCAAAACAAGTAACATAATATTTGCTTCGGATTACAACCTTTTGAAATTATTACCGGAGATTAACTTAATACTATTTGCAATAGTATAAAATTAACATAATTATGTGATTAAATTATTTCAAAAACCGATGAAATTACATAAAAGTTAACAACGCTAACGCCAACCAAATTCGCAACACAGAAGTCAATTAAACAGAAATATTTAAGACACGACAAAGTGGCCGTATTAGATATTTATTATAGGATTTATAGGTTTAATAAAAAATAACCGCTCATTTTATCTATATATTCTATCTTTCTTATCTAGCAATTTTACGTTTCTAATGAAAATACTAGCATACTTTTACATAGCACAAAACTGTGTAAAACTGCCAGGTCACCTCATTATGAAGAGTAATTCGATTAACGATTCGATAATTGATTTCAAGAGAGATATAACCAAGCAATTCTAACACATATCATTCTTTATCTTTAGACTGATAATGCAACATTTAATAAAAGGTAATTGGAAACAGCCCTTTAAATTCAATCATAGAACATCGCAACATCTTTATAAATGTCTGTAATTGCCAATGTAAAATAAAAATTAAATAAATAAGGAATCTCTTAACTAAAAAGACTACGGGGATAAAGAGGATGTTCTACATAACATATCCCATGGCAGTTGATATAGAACAAATCTATAGAACATGCTCATTTTGAGAAGGTGGAAGAAGTGGATACCAGGAGAGTCTTGAGTGCTCCAATGTCGGGTAAGGCTCAAATTTGTGTAGCTAGCTTAACAGATATGAGTTTGACTGTATATTTGAGTAAGTAGACCGCAAATAAGTATTTATTAATTTTAGTATAGAAAAACAGCCATTGGTATTGTTAACAGAATACACAGCGATATCCAAATATCGGGATATAATCTTGAACATTGTGTTTTTATGAAGTTTAATGTTTCGACAGTAGTTGCCTGACTATCTTCAAGATAGTGTTGAAAACCTAAAATTTTATCGCACAATAAATCTCCATCAATGGTGCCAATTCTGTTGTCACAAAATTCTCTTATCTTAGCTAAAAATCTCTAAAATTTAGTTTAGTCGTGTCACTTTTTGCGATTTCAGAATACGAAATGTCGTTTGACAGGACCAAACTATAAGAGAGATAAGAGATAAGAGAATTTTGTGACAACAGAATTGGCACCAATATCAGATTTAAAATTGACTGTTAACTTTTTTTGCAGAAATTACAATGTCGCATTAGTTCTTTTTTATTTTGATTATTTTTTATGTCAAACAAGAAATTCCATGTTTCAGAAAAGTCTTGTATCTGTTGAAATCTTTCTTCCATAGATATAAGCACGGTGCCCAAGAGTATTAAAAATCTTGGCTTTAAGGCCAAGATTTTGTCGATCACTTACTGGTTCATCAGTAGCCTCTTCACCCGGTCTACGTTTGATGCGTCTTTAGTCGTGTTTGTGGTTTAAGAAATGGCTGCGTATCAAGTTAGGATGCTAATGCAGTTGCTGCTACAATAGCTTGTTTCATTCGCTCTAACTATGGGGACCTTCCTGACTACAAAATGGAAAGACATTTTTCAACGAGACTAAATGAGCGTATTAATGGTACCAATTATCTTAATTTTGCTACCTCGCAAATAATAAATAAATAATTCGTAGGTAAGTTATTGATAACAAACAGATTTTTTAAAAAGGCTGTTTGATTTGTTTGTAATCTTTCGAGTAAGTATTTAAAAAACAAATAAAGAAAAGTAGGTAGGTATGTATAATGCAGGGGCTCTAAAAAGAGTTGCAATTTCTCGCCTGTTGCCTCTATTTCGTTCTACATTATTTAGTGAGAGATACGACAAGCGATAAAATGACAGGTCGTGTTTGTTAGACATAGAATACTCATACCACGACTCATACTCACTCCTACGAGATAAGTAAGTATATAAAAGTTAATACGCTGATTGTAGTTTTCCTTTAGATCGATAAAAATATGTAAGTATTTAAATTAAGTGGTTAAGTTGGGGTGCTGCGCGCGTCGCCCTGTAGTACCTGGCGCCCCGGGCAGCCGCCTCGGTCGCCCTCCCCTAACGCCGGCACTGCATACCAGTTACACTAGTAGTCAAACTAACTCGCCTGTTGATTAATCAACATTGTGTTTGTGACGGTCCAGATAGACTTAGAATACAAGTTACTGGATCTCCATAACCAATTATTGTATAAAAAATATTAATTAGATGATTGTTTAATTATCTACATAATATTAAGAAAATATCTAGCCATTACAATAGAGACTTCCTAGTCAACGACTTTAGCGTAACTACGTAATGCAAGCGTTTTCATAAATATATAGACAAAATGAATAAGTTATGTTAACATGTATTTAATATATTTTTCCAGAGTGGTGGTGGGCGGGCGCATGCGTTGGGGCCGCAGTGCTGGTGTGCGCGGCCGCGGGTGCGCTGGCCCGCCCGCACCTGCGCCGCCGCCACGCAGCCGCCGCAGCCGCCGCCGCCAACCCCGTGAGTCGTTGTCATCTATAATACTCCGCACATGTATTACACACATTCGTATGTCTTGCTTTACATATTATATCATCACAACATTACGTTCAGTGAAAGGTATTTTGTTATCGAACTCTTAGGAGCACCCAGACTATTATAGCAGTTCAGGTGAATTAAGTAAGTATTTTATACAATAACATCGACTGCAAAGGTTTATAATACTTACGTGAGTTTTAAAATATTATGTCTATACACTACCTATGTTATGATACTTATGATTGAACCAATTTCATAATTCTCTTTTTTTATTATCTGTGTAAGCGTAATTACTAATTAAACTGAATAGGTATGTTGTTATAATTTCTTGCATAACATCACGTAGGTACCTACTTACCTACATAATTAAATGAGACAACTGCTGTTAAGTGTCATCGTCTGAAATGTTGGCAATTTATAATTAAGATGTCAATTTGATGTTTTTTATATTTTAATCCTATAATACATTTTCAGGAGAGTAAATTATATTTCATTTGAACAGATAAGCAAATAAGAACACATAGGTCATTTTTTTATTGTGTAATGTACGTAGCTATTTAGGAAATATTTAAGAAATATTTTTACCCTACTAAAGCGAAGCCAAAAGGAAGGGTAATGATTTTGGCAGTCTGGATATGCATGTTTGTATGTTCCTCCATAACGCCTAAACTACTGAGCCGATTTTAATGAATGAGGTGTCAATATTTTTGTAATGATGACCCAGGTAACATAGGCTATATAAATTTCATCAAAATTTTATATAACGGTAATTAAACCTCAAATTCTAACCTCGAAAAAAATTAAACTGAGATAATTATGACGTGTTTGGTATCAAAAGAAAGGTCTTGCCGAGCACATTACAAATATGTATATATTATATTGTTTAAGTCAAAATATACGTTTATAATGCGGTCGTACAGTTCGAAAAATAAACAGAAAATTAATGTTAAACGGAAAAGTATTAAATAAAAAATAAAGTTTAATAAACTATAACTCGACTACGTAAAAAAAGGGTCTAAAAAGGATGAATCAACAAAATATTTCAGATATAAATCCAGAAATGCATAGATATAAAAATGGTCATAGTAGAGCCGTGGTCGCACCCACTGTATATATTAATGGAGGTGTTCCTAGCACACACATAATCATAGTAGGTATACAATAGGTGCGACCACGGCTCTATCTTGACCATTTTTATACCTATGCATTTCTGGATTTCTATCTGAAATATTTCTTGTTTCATCCTTTTCAGACCCTTTTTTTACGAAGTCGGGTTATAGTTTATTAAACTTTATTTTTTATTCACTTACTTACTTAATTTGACTAGTTATATTTTCCAATCAAAGAAAACTAAATTATTGCGCACCTATGATTATTGGTTACGTACATTCTATGACTACAACTCGATCATTGAGCAATGCCAACCGTCTCGTCTCGCGAGCCGACAAACGCGTCATCGCTCACTATTACAGTTATAAGTGCGCATATATAACAACTACGACGGTAGCAGCAATCGAGCTTTACTTGCATGTGTGCCAGCTTATATGCACACACGCGTTACACTCACTATAATCCAACAAACACACTCACTAGCACTAGCTACATCGTATCATCGCACCTACCGAAATACCGATTGAGCACACAAAGTGAACTAGACAGATTATTTGTATGTGTGAGAAAACAGCGTTACACACAACAATCGCGCTAGTGTGCGGCGACATCGGGGCAGCCGGTGCACCGCCCGCTCGCCCGTCCTCCCCGCTACGCGACTGCGAACACCGCGCCGCGTCCGTCCGCGTCATTGAACAACAAGACTCGCTCGATGGCAGCCGTCTTTCTGCCAATATGAATAAAGGAGTTAAGAAACTCCATCACAAAACACGCGATAGTGGAATTTATACGTTATCCATAATTAATAAATAATTTTATTTTTATAGTGTTAATGCCTTGAATAACATATTTTTATTTATTAGTGAATGATAGTTAATTATTGTAAATGCGCTAATCTCTCTACAGTGCCCTGTGATTGTTTTGTTTTAAAATATTTACAGCTTCAACAAAACAAATGCAAATGTCAGTGACTGTGTAGTGGAATTACCAAATAGAACATTTTTGTGATCGATTCACGTATTTGTGTGTCGATTAGTGTGCCATCGAAATTGGATTTAAGCAAGCACATCACTAACTGTCATCCATAGGTGGAAAACCTACGAGAATTGTGGACGACACTGGTTCAAATAGTAAGTAGAAGTAGTGTTGATAATTGATAACGTCATAATAAAATAATTCGGTTCTATACGAGTGCAAAGATATTCTAACACTGCTAGTTAAGCCTATAAAGAAACGCGTTTACACATGGATAGTATATAAATTGTAGATAACAAGTCAATAAATCTGGGATATGAGTAGAATAGAAGAATGTTTGTACTGGAGTCGAGTGAGGCCCGAGGCGACTCGGATGGCCGCGAGACGGCGGGAGCGTGCCAAGTGATAAGAGGCGCGCCGATAGCGACGTCACACCCAGACGTTGTTTGTGTGAATTTAAATAAATTTTCATGACAGACAGTTCCGTAATCACCTCTTGCTGTATCATAGTCGTGACATGCCAACTCTGTAATATGTGCACAACTTGAAAATAATGCTCATCAAAAACAGTAGGTATACTAAAAGGTTACTAAAATAAGATTATCTCAACTCCTGCCAATCACATGCTTGATAATACATCTATGAACTAAAATAGGTAGGTACCTACTGATTTTATGAGAACAATAATTATTTGTCGATAATGATCGGAAAACATATTTAATTCATAATATTTAATGTCATTATAAAGTAATCACCCTAATGTCTATTTATTAAATCTTGAATCATAGAATATTGAATTGAACAATTATTTCGTCTAAATAGATGTTTATGTATTCCACTTAGTAAGAAGTATTTTAATTAGCATTGCTTGAAATTAAACAAATATCTTCATACATTCAGATCTCCACACTAACAGTTTACACCATTTAATTTAAGTGCGTTACTGTAGGTACTATGACCTGACTTGTCTTGTTTTCTGCTGTATTTATTGTATATAGCTACTGTACTATAAACTAATTTATATAGGTATATTATGACATGTTACATACTCAATCTATGCTGTTTTGTATCAGATATACGAAAATGTCAATAAAAATTATAGAGCAGATACTTTTTAAAATTTTCATATTACCTATTTAAACTTATGCAATTTTAATAGAAATTGCAAGTTGCTGCAAATAAAATTTGTTAAAATCAATCCTAAAATGGTACCTATTTCAATGTTATAAACTAGTTAATAACATTAGGTCAATATTTTTGTGTCTATACCTAAGCCTGTTGTAAATGTTTATACCTACTAAGATGAATAAAATTCTAAATAAAAGGTTTTCTAAGTAGGTAGTCATAGCTAAAATCAAAACATATTTTAGACCTATATAGAAAGATACATACATTCTTAAATTAATTAAAACCATAGAACTTGAGTTGCACTAAGTAAATACTTGCATTCAACTTGAACAAAGGTACCTACTGTAGTAAATTCACAGCAATATAGTTATTGTTTTGTTCTTGAGCACATATTCATACATAAACATTGTTTATGCCACATAATATGCTATATTATGATAAGCTAGTTTGAATATGATCATAATGTGTGATTCACATAGAAAACTCTTTTGTGGTGTAACAATAGATTATTAACCTTTCGTCGGTTGCGCCTACGTAATCATTTGTGTTGCATCTACATCAGTATCAGAAAAGTATAATGTCAAAAGCTTCTATATATTCTTAATCTATACCTATAAGCTTTATATTACTATATATGTCATAAAACCTATTTTTAAATATTCAGGAGATAGAAAGATAGATCATATTTTATCTGAATCACTATTAATAAAAACAATATTTAATAGGACTTAGTTATTTGGGTAATGTAAATCTATTAGCTAAAACATCTATAGAATAGAAACTATGTATATCTGAATGTGCATTACACATTAAATAACAAATTCTTCAGTCACATATATAAACTCGGTAAATAATTTTATCAAGGTTCAAACATCACACATATGAGTTTATAACATCTTAAACTAATTAAGAGAAAAGTTTTGTTGGTACTAAATATAATAATGGATAAGTATACCTATTAGTATTTAAAAATACATATTCCACCTAAAACATTTTCATGTAAAGTGTTGCCAAGATCGACTGGCACTGTCAAAAAGTTATCAGGTCTCATGTAGAGCCAAGCTTCTAACTCTACACGCCCTAACTTTACAAGGTCTAACTTAACAAACTACACCTTACTCAATATATGTGTCTTGGCCGTTTCCTTACTACAAGAACTATTGTATAACAGAAAAGTAATGAACAGTGGATAAATTTTTCACCTCACACCCATGTGAATGTAGCGAAATGGCCAATCACATATTTTGACTAAGGTGTAGAGCACTGCCGTGCCCCCAGATCAGAGAAATCACCTGACTTGTAAAGATAAAATATAATTGAAGTCTACTTTAATAACCTATGTTTGTAAATGTCATACCCACATATAAAGCAAGGAGGTGGTAGCGTCCTGTCCTCACAGAGCATTTACAACAATTAAAAAAGTAATATGGTACTCCAGAATCTTTGCTTAGTGCTAGAATTTCACTATAATCATATATTATTGTAATGTAATAGTTTGTGGTAGATCCTATGATGTTAGCAAGCGACAATGTAAACTTTTACAATATGCTGGGAACAAACAATGCAAGTAATAGCCTGCATGTTTCAAACATCCATAGACTATGGTAACCGCTTATCATCAGACATGAGCTTGTTTCCTCCTCAGTGGTACATAATATTTAAATATATATACAGATATACCATAATCTGTATATGGAATAGTGATATTTATCATTCTCTATAGATGAAACAGATGTCATAGTCATGGAATTATCAATAACAACATTACATGTATGTAAATATCAACTAATTATGTAATAAACATATTAAATCACCTTCAAATCACTGAATGTTGCAAATGAAGCCATAAGCATTGTTTTTTATTTACCTTTTATGCTGCATACCTCAAGATAATATTGATACACTTGCTTAGCAGAAAATGATACAGTGCATTTTATTTGGTAATCTGATGTTAGGCTGTAGGACACTAATGAGATATGCTATTAATATTTAATTGGATATATATAACTATATATGTAATTTATATCTAGACTATATAATTTTTGTTAGGCCTCTATTAATTCATTTAAGATAAGACAAAAGAAATAAAGGTATTTTGTTTGCTTTTTATAATCAATGAACATTTATATAATGTATAAAATACTTTTATGTGTACCATATTATAAAAAAGTAATTTTGTCTGTTTTTATGTAGGAAGAAACATTGACATTTACTAAACAAATTAAAATCTTATTTCACTAATAAGTAGTTACAATAATCCTGAGTAACATAAACTTTGTTATAATAACATGCCACTGAGAGAGATACCACTTACGGAAACTAATATAATATAAAAGATATACCTTTTACATTACATAGAATTATTATTCTTATTTATCAAATATTATCACATATTATTAATTGGAGTTTTGTATTAGGTCAATGATATTAATAAACATTGCCCCATTATCGTGAATATTACTTGATGCCCTGTACCAATTACTTAATAAATGTACGAACATTGTCGTTGCTTCATAAAGCTAAATCGCGCAGCAGTTCAGTGAGCCTCGATCATTTCCGAATCAATCGATCGACGTCACGACACGTCAAAACAAGCAAAACTTGGCGTAGTTGGTAGCTTAGCCACGTAGTAGTATAGTGATATAAAATTGACACTGAGGATAACAACATAAGTGAGAGTAGTGTGTTGTGATTTGCAGATGCTCTCGGTACAAGTGCCGGGGTGCGCGGGCATGGAGCGGCTGGGCGCGCCGGGGGGACCGCGCCTGCGGCACGACCACAGGCACCACCACTCCACATTGTAAGTGGCCTGCCTCACCTTCCACTCTCATGCTCCTGCTCCACTACTGTATCTATGTTTTACTTTATTGAGATCATTATTTACTGAATGATTATTATTATGATATATTATAATACTGCCCTAGAGTTTCAAACTAGAACTATTACATTTATACAAATAGATAATGAGATAGATGCATAACTAGAAACTAATAGTGCATGTATATATTTTCAGGGAATGGGAGAAGCAGCAAAGGTTGCAGGCGATGGTGGGAAGGCTCCAAGAGATGGTGGAGCAAGAGACGCGCGCGCGTTCCGCCGCGGCCGCCGAGCGCCTCGGCCTGCCGCCCAGCATACAGCTGCCGGACGGCGAGTACGGACAGGACGTGCATCTACAGTTACGAGTCCCTTATCAGGTGTGCATCCCTCGCTCATCAGCGCTATATGCCAGTATATAAGTAAGTGTCCGGAGTGGTGACGTGTAGTGACGCTGGTGCGTTGGTCCGTTGCAGCAAGCCGAGCTGACGAGAAGCAGCTTCCAGCCGCCCCCGAACAAGTGCGTGAGCGACGTGCCGGAGTGGGCCTCGTGCCCGGGCGAGGCGGGCGCGCGGCGCAAGAAGGACGGGCTGCTGCAGAAGGCCACGCGCTGGTGGGTGCGCATGGGCGCGCGGCCGGCGCCGCCGCCGCCGCCCTGCGTCATGGTCCCGCGCCGCGCGCCCGGCCCGCCGCCCGACGCGTGACCAAGCCGCGCCGCGCCCCGTCTCTACCATATCACGCTTACATTCCATAACCGGGACGGCCGGGGTCGCCGGCGGTCGGCGGTCGCCGGAGTGCACGCGCGTCCCGGAGTATTATAGACTTGGTATTTATTTATTCGGGAGCGACGGCGGGCGGCGGGCGGGCGGTGTGTACGGCGTCGCGGCCGCGTTCCTCGCGCCGTCTTTGAGTTTCGCGAAAACTAAGACTGAGATAAAGTAAAAAGATATAACGTTAATAAAGTCTACGTTGAAGTATGTTGTCTTAGGTGAAATTGATTCAGATAGAAACGATTAAAGGTATATTATAATATTTAATGAATCTTTCGGCCGCGCCCCCCGGCGGCGAGCAGCGTCGCGCGGGGGTGGGTCGACGGTGAGCTGATGTCTTGCAGTGTACAGTTTCATGTTTAAGTGACCTATTTTAAAGTTTAATTTCTATCCAGCAGCTATGAATCTGTGTTTAAACAACTTTTATATTGATTTATATTTGTATGTAAAAGGATGCATATCAGTACAGTAAATGCAAGGGATATTAATTTACGTTGCATAGTTACTATATTATATTGTAAATATTGTCTCTAATTTAATATTATTAGATTAATTATGGCCGAGCGCCAGAACCCGGGGGTCTTTTCAATTGAGTGTTTGCTACATTCCATATTTATGTTGAAATATTCTCGATAATACTTACTGTACTAGTTGCTTCCAACTGTCTACCTGTAGTCCTTGTATGTCTGTACCAACGCGCGGCGGCGGCGACGGCCGGGCGGCCCCGCGTCGCGGCGCGTCACGTCACGTCACGTCACGTGTCAGCGTCGTGACCGCGTCGTGTCCGCGCCGTGCCCGCGACAGCCCGTGACCTCGTCATGCTGACAATAATTGACAATTGACTAGTGACTGATATTTAAAATGCAGATGAATAGAAATCTCATTAGAAAATAGACATAAAAGAAAATATTAATTGAATTAGTTTTTAATTAGCTGTTTATTATTTATATTGGTCGGCAACACATATTATGCACAGTTTATGATTACCGATTCGCTAAGTCACATGTAAAGGTGTTTATACGTGCTGTGCACGATATGTGTGGCCGTCCGTTGTTTATTGAAGTGTCACGATCGTCATTAACTTAAGTTAACCATGATTTCATCAACAGATTTAGTTTAAATTCTGTTTCATTATTGCCATAGTTCTACACACATATACAAAAAGCTGTATGTCTTAGTCCATTGATTAGTTAAAGGCACTCGCCCATTCAATCATCCTTATTGATAGTTTGCAGTGAACACTTGTATTTTCCTGTGTACATAATTATATATGATAATTGATAACATTTCAAAAACTGTTTTGGTTTTTAATACAATTACGGGTCTTAAGCCTAACTTGCCGCGAGTCAGCTGCACGCTGCACGTATAAGTATTTTACAATAATATGCGCAAGACGTGTTACTTAATTTAAAACTAGATATGAAACACACTCCCAAGCTGTATCAACGATTATTGCGTTGATGCTGGTATTACATTTTTGTAACTACAACATATTATTGTGGTGCTTTTTTATTACAAGAATGTAATAACACACGAAAATGTTAAAGCTTGAGTGTTCTTATAATTATATTTTGAAGATAATTGTACAAATCACAATACAAACAAAGGAAACAAATATCTATGAGTACTAGTGCTACATACGTATGGCGTACCTAAGTAAGTACCTTGTTGTCGCTGTAACGAATAGTGTAGTGCGTAATTATCGCGTGTGCGTTATCTCTACTTTAGATAATATAAATTAGTCTAAACAGTCCTTTGTCTGTATTGTCAGTAGATAGCACAAAATTTGCGCATTTTATTGAATCTATTGCAGAGACAGCATTGGAGTCCAAAGCGCGGCCATTTTTACGGACTGAAACATAATAATATAATGTTCAAAATATTAAATGTAATTATAACGACATAAAACTGATTTGTTTTGTATATTTATTGTTTGTCTTCGATGGTATGAATATGGCGATTGATACATTAGTTCATTGAAAGACAATTTAGTATTTATTTTAATCTATTTGTATATACTTACTTAAATATGTATAAGAAGCAACTGTTGTGGCCTACACCTGAATAGCTATTTGTTCGTTAACGAAATATAACCAATCAATGATGAAGGAATCTCTCTATTAGACTACGTGCAATGTTATGTATGAGAGAGAAATGGTACGAACCGTGTCAAAATGATTGAGTTACAGTATTTGATACACGGACATATATTCTGCTAGTTCTTACCGAGTTCTGCAGTTGGTCCTGTTTTATGGTCACAAGTATTCTAATACTAATTATGTCAGCTTATAAAATTATGTCCCGCCATATTTCTATTGCCTTAAAATTATAATTAGTGTCAAAATGCTATTATGCAATTTATTGTTGTACAAAATGCTGATGGAAATATAAAAGTTGTTTAAAATAGTATCACAGATTAGATATTTAATCTAGATATCAAACAATATTCCATTTGTCATATTAATAAGTAAAAGCAGAAGCAAATGTTTAATAAAAGAAAACTGCATTAAATTATGACCTACCAATAATGAACAACGATTTTTATTTATCCTGTGGATATGAGTATCCTCTTATAAAGAGGGTATGGCGCTGGCGATGTTGTAGCCTATTGTGAAATTGTGAAGACAAATTTAATATGGAGTCATTGGGAGCTAGAAGCCAAAGTCGTGGCAATTATCACCGGCAATTGGCAAATCCAGGGTTATTTTGGGTGGGTCTGCACTTGAACAGCTATGGTCTACGTTCATCCCTGGAATTTTAATTATGTCCTGGGGTGGGTACAGCCCACTTCGCACTCTCCTTTATGTACGCCAATGGTTCTGGCCTCCCAAGAAGTCTGCCACCGACTGCTTCAGGTATAAGGGCATCTCGGGATGAGCGCTAACAAGTTACAGTCGAACGGTATACGCATATAACTACAACTGAGTAGCGACAGCATTGAACGTACAAAAAATGTGCCCCAGAATATAAGTAATATCTTTGTATACTTATGCACTGCGCTGAAAATATATTGGAATTTTCGTTGGAATGCTTAACCGTACAGTCAGCAACTTAATATCACAAATACTAAAAGCTTTGCTCTATCTGTCAAAATTATAACAAATGCAATGTTTTTATATTACTGCTATATAAAACTAGCATTAATATGCTAGTTTTATATAGCAGTAAATCTAATGAAAGATAATTAATTTATTCACAGTTAAATAAAGTTATTATATTCTAGGGTTTATAAAATGTTTAATGTTTAACTAATTATACTGCTGACTGTACCATTTTAGACCTACAGTGCAATTCTAACTATATAACATTTTTATATGTTTTTGTCCAAAGTACAGCACGATACTAACCCGCGGCCGCGGTGTGCAAATTCGATTCTTAGTCTTAGCTACATACTTGTCTATGCAATCGCCAAAATGACAATTGCATCAGTGGCGTAGCGTAGTGGGGGCGACAGGGACCTAAAACTGCCCTTTTTCCTGCTCCTCGTCTCTCCTACCAACTAAAACTCCTCTTGCTTAGGCACTGGCGATTATTAGTGGGAAGGGCAGGTGGGTCGTGCCATCCCCATTATTGCGTAGTGACCATCCCAGGTTTAAACTTAGATAGTAGAAACTTAATATTCCAGGGCTCTATTTAGACTATCGCCAAAATACTTAAGATACACCAATATGCTGATGGTGTTGGTGGGTCGCACTTCAGGACATACAAGTCCCAGGCAACGCCTTAGCACATATTAGGATGCCGCTACATCTCAGTAGTGAGTGGAATATTTCCTTTCTCACGCGTGCTGCATTTACTGCGACAGCGAATCGGATCCGAAGGCGGTTCTTACGTATCATCCCCACCACCTCCTTCCGTCAGATGACGTCCTTGCAGAAGACTACTACCACAATCTGTTTCTTCGCGCTGCCGGCAAAAATCGAAACCGTGCTTAGCAGTGAGACGAAACGAATTGCAGTCTTTACCGGCTATTGCAGCGAATTCACGCTATTGCACCTCCTAAGCAGGAAACAGTTTGAGCATTTGCTACGCCGTCTCGTGGCTGCAATCGTAGTGACGACAGGTGGCAGTCGATTGTCTTCTAGCGAATGCACATAGGTACATATTTGTCAAAACACCCATGCTGTCGTCCTGCTCACCGCTCCAAAACCGGCTAGAGGACTTTAACATTACGAATGTTTGCTACGGACACCTTCGGTCGCTTCTTTTTCCTAACAAGTAGCCCTATGGACTTAGTTTCGTGCACAATGCATCCCTTCCGGAAGGGAACGTGCGGACGACTACCTGTGTCCTCTCGGACTGACTCATAAGTACACAATGAATTGATCACTTTAGTTTCCTAGTCCTACGGGGACATTCCGGCAAATGTCCCCGTATATGCAGTATCCTCAAAACAGTCCGGCACTGGACGGTCAGGGAGTCCACCCACCCTAGGGCGCCGTAATGCGCCATCGACCGGTTTAGTCTTAAGAGTGACCTGCTATCACTGTTAGTATAAACTATATGTTACTGAGCGGATTACGTGCACTGCAAGCGATTATGGTAACCGTTTTCGCGGGCTTTCCTTTTATACATGGGTCCAACAAGCAGAATCCCTTAAAGAGAAGCCACACAAGCTCTTAACCTTTTCTCAGTAGCATTCGAAACAGCAGTCACGGATCTCATGTAAACGGAAACCCAGAGAGACTGATTCAATATTTGGGTCTTTGAAAATGGGTAGTATTTAACTGTTCCTCAATGTTTTGCCTTTGTTCCACCAAAAATACTAATTGCACATCAAAATATGCATACCAAAAATACTAATTGCACAGCATTATTCAAAGAGATCAATCTAAGTCGACGGAGCCCCGAAGCTAACCTAACATAACCTAACCCTTCCGAGACGCAATGCAGTGCTTTGAGGCGTATATGAATGTGTTTAAGAAGGATGTTCTGAACTACTCCACCTATTTGAAAATTACCTATATCACTATTTGAAAGAATATAACGTTATTCCCGGTGAACACAGAAAAGAAGCAGATACCTATATTAGTATAGTGCGGTAAATGCTATTATAGACGAACACAATATTCAATCGGTTTTTATGTTATGCGATTATAATACTGACCTATACGAATTATTTTATAATGAGCTTTCTAGTTTCTGTAGTGAACAATATTGGACATGTATTGATGTTGATATTCTCGGTGTGGACTCGGGTACATACCTACACATTCATTAGTGATGCGCATGATACGTGCAGCTGGTTAGATCATTGTATAGTTACGCAACCAGCAAAACGATCTGTCACTAATGTTTACGTTAATTATGATACGCTGTGGTCTGATCATTTTCCTTTAATCATAGAGTGTGACCTTAATTTACTTACACCTAAATTACAGACAAATACCATCGATCGATAGCATGGTATCGTGGGGCACTAGAAATAAGGAACAGATCGCGAAATATACCTACCACAAAGTGTCATAAATCTTTCCTACCGAGTGTATTAATTGTGCTGATTTTTACTGCAATGACCCCTATCACCATCATATTCTTAATGTGATGTACTCTGACGTTGTGTCCCCCCTTCGTGCTGCGTCCTTGGCAGTTCGGGAGGGCGTTGTGAGGAACAGAAGTTGGCCGCGCGTGGTGTGTTGGAATAAACACGTCAGCGAGACTCACCGGAAGGCGAGAATAAAGTTTACGGAATGGGTATTGTGCGGTAAACCTAACGCTGGCCCCATGTATGTGCCAGCAGGAGCCTTTTCAAATCACAGTTAAAATGGTGCTTATGCTATGCAGATGACATGGTGCTGCTGAGCGTGTCGATCTGTGGCCTAAGGAGGTTGATAGCGACATGTGAAGATTACGCTGTTAATCATGGACTTGTGTATAATATTAAGAAAAGTCAGTACATTGTCTTTGAGGCCGGTGGTGCTAGATGCCCGGACTATGTACCTCTTTTAAGCATAAATAGTGTACCCTTAGATAGGGTAAATCAGTTTAAATACTAGGGCATATAGTCACGGCTGACCTCAGAGATCATGCTGACTTAGAACGGGAGCGGAGGGCTTTATCCAAAAGAGCTAATATGCTGGCCCGCAGGTTCGCGCGTTGCTCGGATGGCATGAAAATAACTCTTTTCCGAGCATATAGCACGTCCATGCACACCTACAAGTGTACATGGACTGATGCCCGTGGGCTAATTACACGCAAAAAAGCTACAGCACCCTACGCGTTCAGTTTAACAATGCTTTCAGAGCGGTTTTGGGTCTGCCTCGCTAGTGCAGCGCCTCAGGTATGTTCGCATGGGCGCACACGGACTGCTTCTATGCGACCAAGCGGAAGCGCTGCGCGTCTCTTGTACGCAGAATGCGGGCCAGCTCCAATATCGTTCTGAGTATGATAGCAAACAGGTTGGACTGTCCTTATGTGCGGCACTATTGTGACAGACAAGGTACATATAGTGTCGCACATAAGAGACTACTGTAATTAATTGATTATGTAAATGAATTTGAATTAGTATTATTGGTTTATCTTATTTGTATGTGTGTTGATGTTGTATTTATTTGTGTGTATAGTGTAAGATGTAATATGGGTTATGAACTTGAAATAAATGAATTTATATATAATTTAATAACACGCAAAGTAAAACGGCACAGAAACGTCCCAATAGGGACGTTTTTATTACAGATTAAAAACAAAATCACCTGCTAAACATTTAATGCGCAATTATTTGAATGATAGCTATCTCTTTCACTAAAGCTATTTCTGTATTAATTCAAATTTGCAACTCAAGTGCAGATATGTAACTCGATGTTTTTTAGGTGTCAATACTGACACCAGATTTCTGACGTTCAATAATATAAAAATCACATCTAGCTATACCTACCTATGTTATATTCTGGAGCGAAGTCAGGGTGGACCGCTAGTATACAGTACCTACACCTCACAAAAAATAACAAATACCTAGCGCTAACCGTTTAAAATATGAGGTATGCTTTGGTACATACTAATTTAAACGATTAAGTAAATATAAAAAATGTTTTAAAGCGATTTCGTACTAACATAAGTATATAGAAATGTTATAATACACTGTAATTTGTTCATTATAATTGTGTAGCCATTTTACTACTTACTTACTACTTACGAATATTCCATATTCGTAAGTATCTCATACAACTACACTATGCGCAACGCTTTATGTGCTTAGCTCACCCCTAGTGGACATTTGTTTATGACTTTATTGTTTGCAGTTTGCACTATGATTGTGGCTGTGTATGCCTTGGAATATAAACTTATTTTCAATCCAAATTAGCAACTTTGTGAAACGAATAGTAGAGAAAATCTTAAACACTCAGTACGATATAGCAGAGATATAACAAGATGCAAATATATGTTGACTGGTGAGTAATCTTTGTAAATCCACCAAAACATAACTAACATAACCTAACCTATTTAAGTATCAAACTTTTAAACCAAACTTCAAAATAAATCATACCATAATAGAGTTGTAACGTAGCTGATAATGATTTGTCGATATCATCAACTATTGTCAAAAAAAATATTATTAATGATTTATGTAAGTGACATTAATATAATATTGTACTTTATATTTTTATAACTTAGTCGCTGTCTTTATTAGTTAGTGCACACGGCTATACATCAAGTTAAGACATCCTATATGCGCATAACTACGCTACATACAAAATAGCGAATTGCCGGAAAGGGACAGTGCATAGTGGTGTCGATGTAATGGTAAGCATAGAGCGTAACAAAAATATAACGCACGCTCTTGCACGATTCGCAGCGTTCAACTTCTAATAGTTCAAAGTCCAAACAGCCTAGGTTGATGCGTCGTTGTGTGTGCAGACGTTTTATAATTCAGAGAGCGATTGCAACTTTTGTGCCGGCTTAAGTGTAATTCATCACGGCACTATTATTTATATCGACATTATTGGATTCTTTATTAATTGATTATTTTACCACGATTATTTATATCGACATTATGCAATTATTTATACGTTATAAATTATGTTTTTTCATTGGTGCATATTTAGAACGATTGAAAAAAAAGCAACAAATTTCATTTTATTTATTTATTTTTGTAAAACAAACTGATACGTCATACTTTTCTGAAATAAATAATTTACGGATAAGATTTAGTAAATTATTTATTTACGAAAAGTATGTATCTGTTTGTTTTCTTGCAGCTATTTTCTCATACGCTAAACAATATGAGAGGAGAAGGAAAAAGGGCTGAACCAAGGAACTAAATAAATGTATTTGAAATTTTAGTAGATTTGAATGCATGCATGAAATTCAGCCCTGCATTAAAATGTCGCACTGCTGGCCACGGACCTCTTCTCATTGTGAGAAAGGTCAAGCCATAGTCGACCATGCTGGCCCAGGGCTGGTTGGCAGACTTTACATATCATCGAGAACATTATGTACAAGTCTCAGATAAGCAGGTTGCCTCACGATGTTATCCTTCACCGTTAAGGCGAGCGATAATGAATAATTTAATACGGACATAACTTTGAAAAGTCAGTGATGCGCGCCTAGGGATCGAACTCGAGACCATTGCGTGGCAGTCCAACGGTCTTCCACTAGCCTATCGCTGCTATAAATTCTAATAGGTATCTTATAATTTTGTTTTAATTTATACCAACACACGTGTGTGTGTACTTTAAAGTCACTATGATTTAATTCCGTGAATCCTGAAAAACATTAAAGTATTTAAATTATATATTATCATATGTAGTATTTCAAGGAACTACTGAGGTTAAAAAGCAAGTATTTATACATTTCACATAATTTCTACTAACAGGAATTGAATCATTAAACACACCAATGCCATCCATATATCTTAAATAGGAAACGGCCTAGATATGACAGACATGTAATATATCTAGTAAATATTTCACAATAATAAATTGATAATACGGCTCTTCAGTTTTTTGAACTGCTCTCTATAGGTTCAGCTAAGTCCCTATAGCATCGTTTGATCATGGAGTATCAATTATTATATGTAGTATCAATTTATTTCATATTTATTGTAATGCTGGCATTTATAAATAACGTGATAGCTATTTTTTTATAAATATGTAAATGTGTGGGAACAATATACGTGCGCTACGTGCTTTATTCCCAAACGTTTATAAGTAACCTCTTTTTTTGTCTATTATAGCGCCGTGACGAATTGTCACATTGATACTATCAACGAATAGCAAGAGTTAACCTTAGCATAAAATGAGAAAGTATAGACGTATCGATATAAGACACTCCACTCGATGTATGCTCTAATCGATTGAGAGAATTAAATTGAACAGAATCAAAAAGGGAGCGTTAGTTTTTAGTTCACAAATCTTTTCCTCTCTTTCTATCCAGAAATAATTCTGCTGATGTATCATTTTATTGTCCGTCTTACCCTTCATTCGATTCAAATCGAATCAAACACCGATATTTATAAGTCGAATCTAGCAAACGACAAAGTTTCTGATGTCAAGTTTTTGACAGATGACAAAAACAACCGTGATTCAGAGACAGTGACAGTCGAGTGACAGATAGTAGATACGAATATGCGATGAGCACTCGTGAATAGATGAATAGATCTGTAAACTTGAAAAACAAATAATAAACCTATAGCACAAAGTATTTAATTATAAAATAAAGATAACAAATTAAAGAATCTCTCTATACACTGCGACAGAAAATCTAATTACAGGAATAATTCTGTTTCTGAAAAACTGTGCTAGAATGTAAAAGCATAATATTAAATTGTGCAATAGTGGTAAGTGAATATAAGTTTTTATTTTATATTATTGTGTATTTTATATGTACTTATTATAAAAGTGACCACGAGTCGATCGTCGCTAATTGTTAATAATGTTTAAATTTCAGGATATTTACATACTTTCTGATAATCTAAGAACCTATGGTAACAGTAATTAAGCTATAGAACTGTGTTAGATATTCTTGAGATTCTTATTGTATAAGTATAGTTAAAGAAGTAAAATGGGTCCACCAAAAAAGTTCAAAAAGTATGATTCAAACCGTGGAAGTGATAGATCAGGTATGTTTTGTTCTAATATTTATATTATAAATACAAAATAGACAAATTTTCAATGACAATGTTTTATGACTTATAAATAGGTAAGAAGAAAAAAGTTGAAGAGGAAATGACTATAGACCTGGTAGATGATGATAACTCAGAAAATGTTGGTGTGCCCGGAGCGGCCATGCAGGATGCAGAGAAAACTGACCAAGTGCCTGAAGATGAATTTGGTGCTAAAGATTACAGGTATTGTTATAATGTTATGTTCCTCAAATTCATAAATAAACTCTAATATAATTAATCAATGATTTACATTGTGATATTGTAACAGAAATTCAAATATATTTACAAACTTCCATATTTATAATAATAGTAAGATTAAGATGGCACATGTGT
This sequence comes from Catocala nupta, assembly GCA_963675205.1. Classification (NCBI taxonomy): domain Eukaryota; kingdom Metazoa; phylum Arthropoda; class Insecta; order Lepidoptera; family Erebidae; genus Catocala; species Catocala nupta. The sequence continues at coordinate 16,882,242 of OY776095.1, forward strand.
AACATTAATATGTGTATTTAAATAACAATAAAATTGCAAACTATTTATCTATATCTAACCCAGATCAACTAATTAAAGAGCTTTTACATTAAAAACTATCCATTTTCATGAAGTCTTTATTTAGTCAAGCTTTAAGTTAGCTTAAAGCTTGACTAAATAAAGACTTCTAGTAGTATTTTAGCTATGGCTAATTAATATAATTTGGTTTTGTAAACCTGGAGTTATAGACACAAACAAAGTCATTAGCATAATCTAGTTTATTTAGACTAGAGATTCATACATCAATAAAATAGTTTATTTGATGGAATGAAATAGTTTTAGGTTAGTGAAATATTATTATAATACCTCATGATTTAACTAATTCCTTAATGTTTGTTATGTTTTAGAAGTCAAATGGCGTTGAAACCTGACAATGCAAGTCGGCCATTATGGGTAGCTCCAAATGGCCATATATTCTTAGAAGCCTTCTCTCCTGTCTACAAGCATGCTCACGATTTTTTAATCGCCATTGCAGAGCCAGTATGCAGGTATGTAAGATAAACTATTATTTTCTTAGTGTTTGTGTTGCATAGATATCTGTATATTTACAAAGTAGGTAGGAAGAGATGTTTAGTACATCCACTTGCCATGTTTGTAAGAAGTTCTGTGTGATATATTTATTTATGTATTTAAACCCCAAAAGATTATTAGCTTTTATATTTTCCATCTGTATTTAATCAACCTGGCTTCAAATGAATCAACATAATACCAGACATTTTATTTAGTACAGTTGATTCATAGCATTAGTAGAAAAAACTATATCAACAACATCATTCACATTCACATCATCAAACACATCTGGCTGACATGATATGTCACAGGGGAATCATTTGTGGAATACACAAACAATTGTCCCACATGAGATTCAAACCCACAACACTCAGCTTACTGGTGCATTAACTATTTAAGCCTCGGTCTCGAAGTCAGCGATTGCGGGGTGGCGGCGACGGCGGCCAGGGAGCGGCTACGTTGAGCCGGTCTCGAGGCCAACGGGCACATCGCGCGGCGCTAGAGCGGCAACCTCTTTTGTTATGAGAAATTAGTTACAGTAAAAGAAATAGTTTGTGTCTTTGTTCGCGAACGAAATGTCTTAATAGCGACAACAACATCTTTTTGACTTAAACGTCGTCCGATAAAAGCGAAAAAATATGCACAATACTATATTGTTACGGCTAGTGCCCTCTGTCGGCACTGTAGGGAAGAGTCGGCGGTTTCTAATATTAATTTATTACAGCACCATCTATTGACATCTTAGGGAACTACGTATTTGTCAGTACGAATTCAGTGGAGAAAGCGCTGGCACATTCTCGAATCATTGCAATGTTGCGTGCCGTGTGTGACGTTTTCTACCTAAGGAGGAAGTGGAAGGGGTGCGTACCAGGAACCAGCGCCAGCAAGATGTTGACCAGAGGCGCTTTGGAGACGCCCCCTCGCCGACGTCAGGTGGACCACGTGACTCCGCGGCTGCAGCGGAACCATCTAGTGCAGCTCACTCGCCGGTAAACCCCGACCTCGCGACCTTGATGGCGTTCATGCACGAGCAGGCACGCCGCCAGGAGGAGCAGGCACGCCACCAGGAGGAGTACGCACGCCGCCTCGAGGAACAGCTGCAACGCGATAAGGAGGAGGGTATGCGCCGCCAGGAGGAGCAGGCACGCCGCCTTGAGGAACAGCTGCAACGCGATAAGGAGGAGGGTTTGCGGCGCCAGGAGGAGCAGCTGATGATGTTAAAAGAGCTCCTCAGCGCAACGGTTGGCAAGGAGATGAAGGAGATGAAAGAGCAAGTACAACGCCACGAAATTCGCATTGCCGCGTTGGAGAAAATGATACGTGAGCTCAAGGCTGGAGGTGGGATCATGACATCTGCGGTTGTGGCGCCCTTACCACGAGGCTTTAAGGTCCCACCATTCGACGGCTTATCGTCATGGTCAGCCTATAAGATCCAGTTCGAGACCGTCATGTAATCTAACGGGTGGACGCGAGAACAGGCTCTGACTGCTCTCACCTTGGGGCTTCGCGACCGGGCCTTGACCGTGTTAGAGGCGCTTGGTCAAGACGTCACGTACGAGAAGCTGTTGGAGGCATTGGAAGCGAGATATAGCGACGCACACCTGGAACGCGTGTTTCGCGCCCAGCTGAAAGACCGATCGCAACGTGTTGGTGAAACCTTGCAGCAGTGGGCCCTGGAGGTGGAGAAGCTGGTGCGAAAGGCGTACCGGTCGTCACCTGCGCTCATCGACGGAAATCTCGTTCAAGCTTTCACCGACGGGATCCGAGACCTGGAGGTTAGGGCTGCAGTGAGACTTGGACACTTCAGAAACCTGAAGGACGCCCTAGCCCACGCTCTAGAGGTAGAAGTAGTGCGACGGGACGATCACGCTCAACGTAACAGGAAAGGGTCGGCTTCACCCCGGTGCTATAGCTGCGGCGAAAGAGGCCACATCAGGTTGAGCTGCCCGAAGCGAAGGAGTCCACGTAGCAGAAACCAGTCGCCGGTAAGAGGAACACCTGATGTGCGTGTCGGACAACAACTACAGGACTTCGTAATACAGCATCGCAGTGGCAAGTCACATAGTAATGCAGATGCCCTGTCGCGTAGACCGTATCCCGACCAGTGTAAACACCGCGCCAGGCAAGGCGCAGAGGCCAAGCAGGAAGGATTAGTGAGGATGTTGCGGACGGATCGTAGCGAAGATTGGAACGAAACTCTCCAAAGGACGCAACAAGAGGACAAAGACATAAGACCCATCCTCGAATGGAAGAAAACAGGTGCTTCGAGACCTCACTGGAGTGAAGTTGTGGCAATGAGCTCTATCACCAAGAGTTATTGGGTACAGTGGGAAAGTTTGGTTATCCAGGATAGAGTTCTGTGCCGTAGATAGGAGAATGCTCTAGGTGACAAGTGTCACCTGCAAATGGTCGTGCCAAAGCTCAAGGTACCGGAAGTTTTACAACTATGTCATAATGGGAGTTCAGGAGGTCACATGGGAGTTAGGAGAACTCTGATTAAGATCCAGGAACGATTTTATTGGATCCATTGTCGAAGAGACATTGTGGAATGGTGCCGTAAATGCACGAGTTGTTCCGCCGTGAAGGGACCACGCACTGGCAGCAGGATGAATGATGTTTACCAGTACACCAGACAGACCGGTCAGCAGATGTCTGAGAGGATGAAGACCCGTTACGATCGGAAGGCGAACAATAAAGGCTTCGAGGAAGGATCGCTGGTGTGGTTACATAATCCGGTACGCAGCAAAGGAAAATCTCTTAAGTTGCAGGCAAAATGGGATGGACCCTATCGCATAGTCACTAAGATGAATGACGTCACCTACCGGATCCAGAAAGGACCACGAGGTACACCAAAGATCGTTCATGTGGATCGATTGGCACGCTACTACGGATCCAACAATGTTCGGGACGAACATGTCTAAGAGGGGGTCAGTGTTACGGCTAGTGCCCTCTGTCGGCACCGTGGGGAAGAGTCGGCGGTTTCTAATAATAATTTATTACAGCACCATCTATTGACATCTTACGGAACTACGTATTTGTCAGTACGAGTTCAGTGGAGAAAGCGCTGGCACATTCTCGAATCATCGCAATGTTGCATGCCGTGTGTGACGTTTTCTGGAAAACTCCAGAAGCGCTTTACCCGCGTATAAATAGAACGCACGCGTACCGCCGAGTTAGTTTACTATCGTAAGCGGTCAAGTGTTCATCGAAGCGAACGGAAGCCACAATTCTACGGAGTTTGAAGCAGTCAAAGTGGAAAAGTGTAGTATAGTGTTTGTTGTGTGTTAAAGTTAATTGTGTACTAGAATAAAACGTGTTTTAGTCGGTAATATTGTTTTATATTCTTATCCGTCGAGCCCAGCGCGTATCAATATCAATGCAGACTCGCGGGCACCGTTAGACTGGCGCGCGTCGCTCGTACGCCGCTTGCCGCGCCGCTACCTTCGCGGTCAGTTCCATATAAATCTATGCACTGAAACGAGCCGCTTCTTGCGCCGCTGCGCCGCCTCCCCGCGCCCGCTGACTTCTTGTCCGTAGCCTTAGGAAATAAACTAATATATTTTTCAGACCACAACACATACACGAGTACAAGTTGACAGCATACAGTTTATACGCCGCTGTATCTGTGGGATTACAGACAAATGACATTATAGAATACCTACAGCGCCTTAGCAAATGCGCTGTGCCGGCCGGCATCATCGAGTTTATACAGCTCTGTACATTGTCATACGGGAAAGTGAAACTAGTGCTCAAACATAATCGGTAAGTAACTTTTATTGTAACATAATATATCAGCCTTCTTTTCGAGCAGCTAAACCAATATCAACTAGATATTGCTTACGGCATTAGACCAATACAAAGTCTCACGCGTATAACCACGAAGTGCTAGAAAGTGGTATGTTGCAACCTTATTTCGTGACCTGTTGTATTAGTTGCCACCTAACAGAGCGCGAGCCTATTTCTGTCTACCAAGCACAAAGATATAAGACTGACTTATGTACTTATAGATCCTTTCATCTTCCTCTGTGCCGGAGTCGTGCCAAATATCCGTAGCACTTAACCATGCCTATCTTTAAAAGGAGTAAATAAATCAATTAAAAAAATAGCTATCTCATGATGATAACGACAAAACAAATTGCAGGCATATCACAAAATTACACTAAATAAAAACTGGTCAAGGAAGCGAAGAATGACACAGACAACAAGTCTATGGAACATTTCAATTTATTAAAACCATAAATTAATTCAGATTGCAATGCGATTGCAATGCAGCTACTAACCCTTCGATAATCTGACATTTTCATGATGGTTTTAGATACCTAGTAGAAAGTAAACATGTAGAGGTACTACAAAAGCTGCTGAAGGACCCAGTGATCCAGCAGTGCAGGCTGCGGCGCGATGGAGACGACGACTTGCTCTCCTCCGCGCTGCCGAACAAACCCGCTACCACTTCCAAACCAGGTATCACTACGTGTATAAATCCTCAATTTTATTAAATTGTATTACATTCAGATTTCAAAGTTTTAGGTTCTATGCTGATTACTGACCACATTTTGTAAACCTGAAAATTTACTTATATAAATGCTGATTACCCTGCTTTAATCCGGAATCAAACTTGGTACTCATTATCCGTCTGTTCTCTCTGATAAATCTCCCTCATTCTAAGAAAATATCTAACCCATCGTATAAAATTCAGATCACTAGAATTTATTATTTGTCTCTTGCACCTTGTACTACCAGAAAAGCGACTTCATTTTTGAAGAGTATACATCATACTCGTGATCCCTTTGGATTCGCAAGCTTATACTACGGTATCCGCTTCCCAACAGAAAGTGCATCCTTGTTTGCCATCTTGGATGTATTGAAAGCAAATTTGACATCTAGACAGCTTGACTGTCTTTGGAAATCACTATTGATCGTATCACCAGTGCGGCAGTTCTGTAATTACTTGAATTTGGTATAGGTGAAGTTCCCGAGAAGCCAGCTCCTAACGGCAGCGTGCCTGACGACATCAGTCAGTTCTACCAACAGCTGGATAAGGAAGACGACGACGATGAAGTGACGGACATCACCGCTAACACCGCCGTCGCCTTTGAAGTGGATCCTGACAAGATTGAGGTCTGTACCAACTCCTGTTACATAAAACTAGCTTTTGCTCGCGGCTTCGCACTTTTTAATTAAAATATTGTAGGTGTGAGCGTAGTCATACAAGCCAAGCACACAAGTATATTGTATAACCCATTTAAGTGAATGCAACGTTATTATATAGAGCACTCTCTCGTACGCTGTCGCGTCGTAATCGCTGTAAACAATAGTGAATAAACAGTTCCCAGTTTTTACATAAACTTCTTTCATTCGAATATCCCACGGAGTACCTAAAATATGATCTATGTTACTTGCTGATAATATAGCATACCAATGGTGAAAGAATTCTTAAAATCGGTTGAGATGTTTTTGAGTTCAACCCTTACAAACAAAGAAAATAAAATCTTTCCTCCTTATAATATTAGTATAGATATAGATGTAAGTTACCTAGCGATATGTAAGTAGTGCTATGGGTACGGACTAGCGAAGACGGCTATCGAAATAACTAACTGACTCATTCTAAACATTTTGTGAAAATTAATATTACTATATGCTTACCTTTCTTATTAACAATACTTGACATTCATTATTTATTTTAATTTTAATTTCAATGTTATTATACGATTTTGCAATTTATATTTAATTAATTACCATTATTTGAATAGTATTCTACATTTAATTATTATTGTATTTTCTATGTAACTACTACACTCACTATTCAGGTAGAACATGCTACAACTTTCAAATTGTATAACATCAATGCTGCAATGTATCACACATGTTTAACGCAAATAAATATTTTCATTTCATTTCATATTCATTTTCATTTCATTTTCATTTCATTTCATTATGTTGTTATAAAAATTAAATTCGATATTGATTCTTATTGATTGCGTATTCGTGATACGCCTTAACATATAGCATTTTAAATAGTAGTAGTTTTAAACAAGTAGCATACAATCTAACTCTTGCAACTACAGTGTTAATAATATGAGCAATATTCGATTATTTAAGCTTATTTGGGCGAGAAGGAATGATAACGCAAAATGAATCAGAAATCATCATCAGAATCGGTAAAGGTAGTAATAGAGAAAGACCTAAAATAAATTTACCACCTGGTGTGAGCACATCGTCATGCAGTATGATGGGCACGGAGGGTATTGAAATACGAAACGGACAATAGCGGCCAATACGAAACATTATCTATCGAATACGATCAAATTATATCATGTATCGAATATTTTATTAAGATTAATTGAAATAAGTGGAGTCGAATTGATCAAGATTTGGATGTGGGATCGTGCAAGTTCAATATATCCGTCTTTTTTTTTTTAGTAGTGTCCTGCAAACTTTTTGCTGCAACTTCCGATTCGATACCATAATTAAATTAATAAAGATTTTATTAACTGTAAATGAACCAATATAAATAAGTATGTTACTGATTTAACTTTTAGTTAGATTGACTAACTAACTTATGTATGTATTTGTAACCTTTGTGACATGGCAAGTAGAAGATATTATTTACGTCTTTCATGACGTCTCTTCCACGTAAAGAATAAATAAACATCATTTATCTGTAAACTATAACTATATAGTTACAACTTAACAGTTATATAGGATGTCCGGTAATTAATGGATAACCTGGAAACGTCTTATAGTGGCACCGACGGCCGTTCAGAAAAAAATATGAAAAAAAATCTATCCTAACTACTACCTGAGATATGTTCTTTTTTTTAAATTACCATCTATAACTTTCTTGTATACTACGACCATAAATGAATGAAATCCATCGGTTTTTTGTTATTTTATTATTAAACACTAATTATGCTAATAGATCGACAGTCAAAAGTATGCTATGCTAATATAACTTACACTTTTTAATATATACATATATATTTTTTATATATTTTCTTTTTCATTTTTCTGAGCGGCCTTCGGTTCTACTTTAAGACATTTCAAGGTTATCCATTAATTACCGGACAACCTGTATAATATAAACTCAAATTATGATACCATCGAATCCTTATATATTATCCTGGTTTTAACTTGGCTGATGTATAAATTTATTCTACTGCACTATGACTGACTTCCAAATCTTAATATGCATGCCTCTATCCCATTGTTTAAATTTTAATAAATTATACTATCTCCACATATTTGTAATTTTGGATATAGCATTGCACTGATGAAAGAGGATGAAGGAGGCACTCCTAAGATGCAGTCTTAACTAGTTCAGAACTATATTGCTAAAAATAGCCTAAAGTAAATATACAGAAGCAATTTTAGTATCGACTACTTAGTTTAAAGCATAATGTGTACATGTATGCCAACTATCTTATTTTATTAGGTATATTTTGCTAAATAACGACTTACGGTCTTATTCGTTAAAATATTTTACTAAAGGGTTCAATGGGTAGTTCAAATACTTTTACAGCCAGTGCCATCTATCGGCACTGTGGGAAGACTCGTCAGTTCCGTCTAGTAATTTATTAAAGCGCCATCTACTGCCGTCTTACGGAACAACGTAGCTTGTCGATACGCGAAGAGTAGAGAGAATGCTGGCACATTCTCATATCTTCGTACTGTTTACATACCGGGTATGGTGTAACTAGAAATCTCCATAAACGCTTTAACTACGTATAAAAGGACAAGACCAGCGCTCGCCGAGTCAGTTTATTTACAATCGTAAGCGGTCAAGTATTCATCGAAGCGAATGGAAGCGAAAATACTACAGAGTTTGAAACAGTTACAATGGAAAAGTGTAGTATAATGTTGTTGTGTTTTAAAATTAATTGTGTGCTAAAATAAAACGTGCTTTAGTCGGTAATATTATTTACATTCTTATCCCTCGAACCCTGCCTGTAACAAAACTTAGTATGTCTTATAAATGCATTGTAAAATAACTTTATTCATAAATTTTTTGTAAACCTTCATTGTAATAATAATGTCCTCCTGACCGAATTTCGGTCACGGCGGTCAATCTTAATGGAGACTGGCCATCTGCGCAGGAGATATTATAGTGCACAAGCGTGTGCGCAATCACAAGTGCACTCTCTATTCCCTAACTCTCATGATCCGATGGGACGTATACTCCGACACGACCGGAGAGAGATCAGGCGCAGGACCAACGGCTTTACGTGCTTTCCGAGGCACGGGGGTGTCTAACACCGCCAACTTCCTAACTCCGGGCTCGTATTGAGATTTCTTAACAGGAAAACCGAATAACTTTTTGTTGGCCCGACCCGGGATTCGAACCCGAGACCTCATGCACAGCAGTCGCATTCACTACCGCTGCGCCACGGAGGCAGTTTCATTGTATACACTATACAGCATGGTTATTAATAATAATTAATAATAATAATTCAGGGGGGGATTACTTCGCCCCGTCTGTTCAACTTGTACATAAATCGGCTGATTGTGGAGCTCAGCAGTACAAGGGTTGGTTGTCATGTTGACGGCGTATGCCTAAATAATATTAGCTACGCTGATGACATGGTGCTGCTGACCCCCTCAATCAGAGCACTGAAACAACTTCTTCAGATTTGTGAGGGTTATGCGGGGGCTCAGGGACTCAGGTATAATGCCAAAAAGAGTGAACTGTTAGTGTTCAAGGCGGTCACCAAATGTTATCCTAAAGTGCCCCTAGTAACAATTGCGAACACTCCACTAAGACGAGTGACACAGGCCAAATACTTGGGTCACTGGGTCACTGATGTCCTTAATGATAACCAAGACATAGAGAGAGAACGCAGAGCTCTGGCTGTCCGAAGCAATATGTTAATCCGCAGATTTGGAAAATGCACAAGAGATGTAAAAATTTCTCTTTTTAGGGCTTACTGCCAAACTTTTTACACCTGCAATCTGTGGAGCAGATATACGCGGCGGGCATTCAGTGCATTGCGTGTTCAGTACAACAATGCGTTCAGGATGCTGATGGGGCTGCCACGTTTTTGTAGTGCTTCTGCGATGTTTGCGGAGGCGTCGGTTGATGGTTTTCCTGCCATCATCCGCAAGCGTAGCGCTTTAATATTGCACAGAATGCGTGTCAGCTCCCACGGCATTCTGAGCGTATTATGTGATAGGTGGGATTTCCCAATGTTAAAGCACTGGATTCAGCTACATACCAAGGTATTGTGATACCTGGTGGTGTGGTTGTTTTTCAGTGCATTGTTTGTTAATATATTATAAGATTACTAACATTAGGTTAAGAACTTTGTACTAACAATATATGGAGAATATTTTATCTGAAATAAACGATTATTATTATTATTATTATTATTAAACAATCCAGTATTCTAATGCATTATTATGAACAATACTTTGTAGAATGTTTGCTTATAACGACGTTATAACCCTCTTGTAAGTTTTATGAACATAGCCGTTTGAATTGGCACCCATAACACAAGTTAAATCTTAGCTTGTATGTTAGAATACCAAACCATGAAATTTCATGAAAACCATTTTATGAAAATATTGTTCATTGTAGTTCCATTGCAGAACGTAAATTTTGGAAATAAAAAAATATTATTAGTACATTTCCTGTTATAAATATTGTAGGTTATACAAAAACGTTGCATCGAACTGGAACACCCGTTGCTAGCTGAGTACGACTTCCGCAACGACACCATCAACCCCGACATTAACATAGACTTGAAGCCCACGGCTGTGCTGCGTCCTTACCAGGAGAAGAGTCTCAGAAAAATGTTTGGCAATGGACGTGCGCGGTATGTATTTTCAATAAAATTGATTAACTTTAAAGATGTGATATATAAGCTATTCGAGCTGAAATTATATTCACATAACTGACAATTTTTTTGTTTTCAATCAATAAAAGGATTTTTGTGAAAATCGTCAAATTTTTTGTGATTGTGAAAATCGAATGTAAGAGTACCTCTCGATTGGAGTTTACCGAAGGACTTTTTAAAGTTCATCATATTTATCTTACATAGTGTATGTATTCAGATTTACCTATATTTCGTATTTTTGATGTGCTAATGTTTTATTTTGCATTAAATAGCGTGGGGCTCGGCCACACACCCGATCGTTACCTCCGCTCGGCATCTAATGCTGGCAAGTTAGGACTTTAAAAAGAAGTAAAATTTGACGAAGTATCTAGCTATACATAGCTTTATATTTGTTCCAGTTCGGGTGTAATCGTGTTGCCATGCGGTGCAGGCAAGTCGCTGGTGGGCGTGACGGCCGTGTGCACGGTGCGCAAGCGCGCGCTCGTGCTGTGCAACTCCGGCGTCTCCGTCGAGCAGTGGAAGCAGCAGTTCAAGTGCTGGTCCTACGCGGACGACAGTATGATATGCAGGTATACTACAAGTCGCTGGTGGGCGTGACGGCCGTGTGCACGGTGCGCAAGCGCGCGCTCGTGCTGTGCAACTCCGGCGTCTCCGTCGAGCAGTGGAAGCAGCAGTTCAAGTGCTGGTCCTACGCGGACGACAGTATGATATGCAGGTATACTACAAGTCGCTGGTGGGCGTGACGGCCGTGTGCACGGTGCGCAAGCGCGCGCTCGTGCTGTGCAACTCCGGCGTCTCCGTCGAGCAGTGGAAGCAGCAGTTCAAGTGCTGGTCCTACGCGGACGACAGTATGATATGCAGGTATACTACAAGTCGCTGGTGGGCGTGACGGCCGTGTGCACGGTGCGCAAGCGCGCGCTCGTGCTGTGCAACTCCGGCGTCTCCGTCGAGCAGTGGAAGCAGCAGTTCAAGTGCTGGTCCTACGCGGACGACAGTATGATATGCAGGTATACTACAAGTCGCTGGTGGGCGTGACGGCCGTGTGCACGGTGCGCAAGCGCGCGCTCGTGCTGTGCAACTCCGGCGTCTCCGTCGAGCAGTGGAAGCAGCAGTTCAAGTGCTGGTCCTACGCGGACGACAGTATGATATGCAGGTATACTACAAGTCGCTGGTGGGCGTGACGGCCGTGTGCACGGTGCGCAAGCGCGCGCTCGTGCTGTGCAACTCCGGCGTCTCCGTCGAGCAGTGGAAGCAGCAGTTCAAGTGCTGGTCCTACGCGGACGACAGTATGATATGCAGGTATACTACAAGTCGCTGGTGGGCGTGACAGCTTTGTGCTGTGCAACTTTGGATACAAGCGCTAACTTATCTGAAACCGGGTTTTAAAATATGAGTAGCACCACCATCGACATTAAAAAAAAAATTCAAACGCGGGTATGCATCTAGTGGCATAATACTAATTTAACTTAAATAGATATACAATATAATTATATTAGGATTATATTGTACTAACGCCTAAAGTAAAATCTTAACCCACATATGTCATAATTCAGATTCACGTCCGAAGCCAAAGACAAGCCGATGGGCGCGGGTATCCTCATCACGACGTACTCCATGATCACGCACGGCCAGCGGCGCTCGTGGGAGGCGGAGCAGACCATGAAGTGGCTGCAGGCGCAGGAGTGGGGGCTCGTCGTACTGGACGAGGTGCACACCATCCCCGCCAAGATGTTCCGACGTGTACTCACTATTGTGCACTCGCATGCTAAACTCGGTATGTGGAGATTGTCCCCAATTAGTATATATAAAGTCTTATAAAATTAAAATTAAAGTAGTCAAGTAGTAAGTCCTATAATAAAAAATCTTCGTAATTTTAGACATTCCTTGCATAATAAATATGAACATTTAAAATTATTTTACTTTTATTAGTAGTTGAACTCGAAGTAGAAATAGTAAGATATATTTTTGTATTTTAAGACTTCTCCCGCTCTATGCTTTCAAACAACGGACACAAAGTACACCCAGACTCGATCAACCATTTGTGGATCACACAAATTTTTGTCCGTGTCAAAGTCAAAGTCAATGTATCATAGTTAGTGACAATTGTAAGGCGATCCCTTAAATCATTACGCCATCTATGCAGTCATCTAATAACTAAATAAACTTACCATTTAATTGTTCAGTTTTCTAGTACTAGTCTACTACTACTAGTCGTGTTACAATCGACTAGTATTCTGGTTAACCTATTGAGTAGCAGCGGCATAACCTTTCAAGCTTAGCTAGAATGCTTGTTTTAAGACTGTGTTTTCGCTAGTAATATACGAAAACTCGCATGCTAAACTTAGTATGTGGATATTCCACCCAATAAATTTCACTTTTGTAGTTTGAGTTACTAGTTAATAATCAGTATGCTAGTTAAACGTTTAGGAGAGTTTGTTTTAGGAGAATGGTTTCGATGGTAGTACTCGAATACACGATCTCTCGATTGTAATTATAATCGTCTTATGAATTGGGTTACAGCCGCTTCCAAAAAATCTATATAACTCAATAGATACCTAATTAATATCATAATATATATATATATATATGTGTGTAACTAGCTACCGCCCGCGGCCCCGCTCGCACAAAATATAGGTTATGTGAGTAACAGTTCTTTTTTAAGTATAATATAGTTTTCTTAAGGTACAAAAATTTATAAAATCAGTTAATGCGTTTTTGAGTTAAATCCTTACAAACAAAACCAAATCTTGTCGCGTTAGCATAGATTTTCGGAGTTTCTATGTCAACCATGGTGTCATTTTTCTTCTTTTTTAACTCTGTACTGTTGATAAGATTTGATTGTATTGTGTGCAGGTCTGACGGCGACGTTGCTCCGCGAGGACGACAAGATCGCGGACCTGAACTTCCTGATCGGGCCCAAGCTGTACGAGGCCAACTGGCTCGAGCTGCAGGCGGCGGGCTACATCGCGCGCGTGCAGTGCGCTGAGGTCTGGTGCCCCATGACCCCCGAGTTCTACCGCGAGTACCTCATACAGAAGTACGTGCACGTCCCTGTGCTCTACCACCCTCTCTCAATAGCAGCATTACCCTAACAGAACTAATAAATGGTCGTATGACTCCGTAAACCAAACAAAAACTGCAGCCATCTTTTAAATTTACAGCAAACAACGTATAGCTTTTAAAACTACGACAAATAATCCAGATAATATCTTGCTATATTCTGATAGCAACATATTTTTCAACACAGACTGCGTGTCATTTGCCCTAACAAATTAGGCTAAAATCTCAAAACAAAATCTAAGCCTTTTTTCTTATAAAACAATGGCCAAATAACATTCGAGGCCCCCTGAAGCTAAGCAATTATCATAACCTGTCTATAGGTTACCTTCAGGCGAGCAGACTCTAAGCTGCAACACTAGGGACAAACATCACTCTCTCTTTGGCAACACTGCGGCTCTTTCAGTATCCTGAAATACCCTAGAACTAAACAGTCCTAGGGTATTTCAGGATACTAGTAGTCATATATGTATTTACATATACGACGAGACTACAACAATAAAAAGAAATGTTAAATAAATAGATGTTCTTTCATAGTCAGTTTTTATGTGACCCATAATTTCAATAAATGCCATTTGTTGCAGAATCAACAAGAAAATGTTGCTGTACGTAATGAACCCATCGAAGTTCCGCGCGTGCCAGTTCCTGGTGCGCTACCACGAGCGGCGCGGCGACAAGACCATCGTGTTCTCGGACAACGTGTTCGCCCTTCGACACTACGCCGTCAAAATGAACAAGCCGTATATTTACGGGCCCACGTCACAGAGCGAGAGAATTCAGATCCTACAGAACTTCAAGTTTAATCCTAAAGTGAACACTATATTCGTGAGCAAAGTCGCCGACACCAGTTTCGATTTGCCGGAAGCTAATGTGTTGATTCAAATCTCGTCACACGGCGGTTCTAGACGACAGGAGGCGCAACGTTTAGGTAAAAGTTTAAATATTTTAAACTACAGGCAAAATTCACACATTGTGCGAGCAAGTAAAGATTTCAATAAGCTGTGCAAAGAGTTCTCCTTTAATCCATTTAACATGAAATGTAACATGGCAAGACAGCAGCTGAACCGAAGTGTTTCTCATAGATCACATAAATCTTTAATGCCAATTGACATTATCCAAAGTAGTATGCTGCAAATGTTAGAAAACAAAAATCTATTACTTACTTAATTTCTATGTGTGCATAGAAATATAGCATAGTCACAAATAATCCTCTGCTTATAGCTGTTGGTTTTCCTTAATAAATACTGTTTTACTGGATATAATATTTAGAGTATCACTCGAAATATGCACAAAATCTAAGAATGTTTCATATTCTTCTTAATTATGTATGAACTACTTGCCAATCCTCACTTGAACGTCACTGTCTTTTGTTATGGGCTAAGCCTTTATTCTAAGCCATTTCCATACAATACAGTCTCGCCCAAGCACGCTGAATATGAGGAAATTCATAAAAAGCATAATTACATATGAGCATATTTTTGTACATATTCATTGGCTGCCTTAGCTTAAGTGTCTCAAGCCTATAAGAGTGTGAGTATATTGTCATGACTGTTTTAGGTCGTATCTTGCGAGCTAAGAAAGGGGCGCTCGCGGAAGAATATAACGCTTTCTTCTACACGTTGGTATCTCAGGATACATTGGAAATGGCGTACAGTCGAAAGAGACAACGGTTTTTGGTCAACCAAGGTTATAGTTACAAGGTAAGCTGTATTATATATTGTCACTTGAATTTTAAATATAAAGTTATACTTGAATCTGCAAGTTTTGCAAAACATGCATGAGGCAATGCAATATTTGGCTCATGACTTTTTTAATATGCGTCATTAAAATCAATTAGCGTCATTTATCTATGTAATTTAGAAATGTTTGTTCAACACAACTCGTTTTTAAACGTAGGTATCTAATTGAATGCTGTATGTGAATTATGTCCTTCGAAAAAATATACACAATTTTAGCATTTGTAAAGCGAATATATAATAATATTTTTATTAATATGTTATTTATATTTACAGGTAATCACAGAGCTCAAAGGGATGGATCAGGAGCCAGATTTATTTTATGGCACGCGGGAGGAACAAGGCATGTTGCTTCAGCAGGTACGATTTCATATATGCTCGCTTATTTAAAAAATAATTGCAGCACACTACTTTTTACGCTACTGTAGTAGTATATGTAAGATTATATTAGAAGTAGAGATCTCATTCGCTACAAAAGCAGTATATTTATAAGTAAAATAAATATTTAGTCATAAATTAAAACGATTGCTGCTAACTAAATGCTATTATACAGAATAAATAAATATTTCGACGATAAATTAACTTCAAAATAAAATTATGAAGTTAATTTATCGTCGATGGACGGTTGTGCCACAATCCCGTCTTGCACCAAAAGGTTCAGCAATTCTTTTTTACGCCGTACCATACAACTTTGGAACACGCAACTGTAGTAGTAGTATAGTCTTCCGGCACATGTGTTCCTTCCCTTCTATGACATTGGGTCCTTCAAACGTAATGTGAAGAAGCATCTGGTCAGCTTGACACTGACGACGGCTAGAAGATATCTATCTTCTTCTCATCGTCACTGTCTCTGGGCTGTAATTGGGCTTTCCATCAGATCCGTAACAAACAATTTGCCATGTCAAGATAAAAAAAATGCAATTTATTTCTTTAAATGTACACTGACGGACTCATAAACTGCATCAATGTTCAAGACGCCTTTGAAATAAACATTTTAACCAAGTATTCAAACTTTATATAAAAATTTAAATTGAAACCTATAGTTTGGTTCGTTAACTTCATAACAGCGTAGTGTCATATCCTTAAGTGTATGTTTGTATACTGGAAAGGACCGTTCAATTTTTTTGAACAAAAACGTTAAATGTAACAAATATTGGTTTTGGTTGGTTTATTGAAAAATTGGTTTTTACTATAAAAAGAAAGTTAAAGTCCAGGTTTTTTAACTTTATTAAGGTGTATTGCCTCCACCAAATTCTAATCGTTTCCGCATAGATCTGATTATAGTGCTGCCACTATTGTGTGCACAGGATTTCTCACATATATAGCTTTTTTTAAATTGTCCCAAACATGCTCAATGGAGTTAAGATCCGGGCTGCGTGCTGGCCAATTCATGGTACGTATCCCAACCTCTACGCAATATTGTCGAACTTGTGCAGCAGCGTGGGGTTGGGCATTATCTTGCATTAGAGTAAAATTTCCGCCTATTAATCCTATGTAAGGTACCACATGAGCTTCTAAAACCTCTGTTATATAGCGTTGTGCCGTCAAACCACCTCTTCTACCATTTTGACAAATCATGTCGATGAACACAAGTTCCGTTCGTCCGATCAACGAAATGCCACCCCACACCATACACCGTACACGAACCGCCTCCAAAAGGAACACACTCCTCAGTGCAACTTTGAGCATATCTCTCCCCACGTCGACGATAAACTCTTGTGCGACCGTCTGCACCATTTAAACATGTCCTACACTCATCGGTGCACAATATATAGGCCCATTGCTCATCAGTCCAATTAAGATGTTCACGCGCCAAATCTTAAACAAGCTTTTCTGTGAGCTGCAGACAGCTTTGGAACATTTGCTAGTCTAAAATGCCGATGATTGCCGCTTCCTTAAGCCTCCTTCTTATTGTTCGTGCTCTCCACGCACTCAGCTCTGTTTTGATGTTTACTGACGTGAGGAAACGCTTTCGTAGGGAAGTTGAAACAATAAATCGGTCGTCACTACAGGTGGTTGCTCGAGTTCTGCCGGTACCGGGTCTCCTTTTGTAAGGACATGTCTCTACAAAGCTTCGGTATACTCTAGAAACCGTAGACTTGTTTAAATTTAAATTTCTAGCAATCGTTCGTTGATCCAAGCCTGCCCGCACCAATGCCACAATTTGAGCGGCTTGTTTGGACGAAGTATCCATATTTATGGTTACGAAACTTTTGAGTTTAATAATCAATACTATTGGTAACAATAATTTAAATCGCACATGGAAAAACAAAAAATTAATTTCATACTTTTTACTCTATTACACACGAATTTGAGACTGCATAGATTTTATTTTCCCGGCTATAATTTTATCTTTTACTGCAGTTTTATTTTTAAATATTGTTTTTTTATGATTAATGGACAGTCTCGACA
This sequence comes from Catocala nupta, assembly GCA_963675205.1. NCBI lineage: Eukaryota > Metazoa > Arthropoda > Insecta > Lepidoptera > Erebidae > Catocala > Catocala nupta. Next base: position 16,899,826 of record OY776095.1, read on the forward strand.
TTTTCATTTAGTTTAATCTGAAAAGTTTGTATACTTATCAAAAATATTAATTCGAAAGTAAACCTGAACTTTGATGCAGTTTATGAGTCTGACAATGTTACCTACATTGTCAGATTCTATATACATGAAATAAATTACTTTAATTGCTACGTAGTCCTCTTCTTCTCTCTTAATTTGCTGTGACCGTCCATAATGACCTAATTTGTTTTATAAGTCCGTCTTTGTATTACATTATGGAATGCAATATTATATTGAGTACTAGATTATAATTATAAACGACGTGTATGCGAAATTTCATGTTGATCGGTTGCGTAGTTAGGTAAGGCGTGAAAGCGGAACAAACAAACTCAATATTAGTTAGGATCGTATATGAAGGCGAGCTGTACTAAGCTTGTGTGTGTGTGTGTGTGTGTGGGGCAGGTGCTGGCGGCGTCAGAGACGGACTGCGAGGACGAGCGCGAGGGCGCGCTGGCGCCGGGCGTGTCGCGGCGCGGCGGCGCGCTGTCGTCGCTGGCCGGCGCCGACGACGCGCTCTACCTCGAGCACCGCCGCGCCGCCGCCGCCATGAACAAGCACCCGCTCTTCAAGAAGTTCCGATACTAGCCACCTCACCCGCCTCACCCGCCGCTCCCTGCAGCCGCCGCCTCCACGCATACGTCACACTACCGGCGAGCATGCGTCCATTTTTACAGAGGTTTATACAAGATAACATTTTACAGGCAACGCTCTGATGCCTCTGGTGTTGCAGGAGTCCATAGGCTACGGTGACCGCTTGCCATCAGGGCCGCATGCTAGTTAGCCACGTGAGTCGAGAAAAAAAATTGCGTGTTTTATTACACGGTCACCTTTGTCTCGTTTAACACGCTATGGAGTAACGTAGTCTGATGTCTCACCAACACAAAGGGTGATGGTGCCTGGCGGGCCGCGACCCGACTGTTGATATCCATAAACATGTATAAGTCGCTGTGTAAATTCCACTTGTGCGATTCAGCATTGTATAGTGAACGCCGTTTTAAGCACTTATTAAGTACAGTGCCGTCTGTTGGATGTAGTCGGAACTCCTTGGAATTGCCACGCTTTACAAGTGTGCCAAACGAGACAAGAAAGCGTCAGTACAACACACATTAAAACCTCGAGTCTAATGCAGGATTTGAAATTATAATTGAGGACATATGAAAATATAAATGGAATCGAATTTATTAAATTGATATTATCCTTATTATTTGTTTTATTTCGAACTACCAGTCTATGAATGCTATCGCTGTAACTGTTAAACGAAGATGTTTGATTCTTACAGTAAAAATGAAAATGGGAGTGGAATTCCGGAATGGGCGATTGTTGAACTTCAGGGTCTCGTGCAGATTAAGAAGGAGGGAGCCACGAGCGCCACGGTGGTCGGAGACCTGCACTACTACTCCAGGACTAAACATCCAGTCCTAGTGCTCGGCCATCACATACTAAACGGAAAGGAAACTAAACTGGAACAGCCGATGGCAGTCATCGAGAAAGAAGTTGTCGGTGACAAAACAAACTATAAAGTTAAAGCAATTGTTAAAAAGAAATTGTTATTCAAATCAAGACCTAAACCGATTATTTCTCATGTAGCAGATAAAGTGTGATAATGTTTCTAATAAAAGTAATATTATGTTAATAAACGTGTGATTTATTGATACACTAGCGACCTGCCCCAACTTCGCACGGGTAGTACAACACTTTAACAAATCGGATGATAGATGTTTATTGGTGAAAACCTCATGAAAATCCGTTCAGTAGTTTTTAAGTTTATCGCGAACACACAGACAGACAGACGCAGTGGGGGACTTTGTTTTATAATATCTAGTGATGTTCCATTTTATTGATACATGATTTCGATATATCAGCCCTGTTTATAAACTGTCCTATTGCTGGGCACAGTGGGCACGGGCCTCTTCTCAGTATGTGACCGGTTATACCATTCTTAGTCCACCATACTGGACCAGTGCGGGTTGACAGACTTCACATGTGTTCAGTGCGTTTTTTTGGGTTAAAACTGTAGACCTGTCCATGACTTGGCTATCGTTACTTTCTCGAACGAGAATTATGATAAAAATTATGTTTCATTTAATATGTACTATGTGTTACGTTTTATATCAATATATTAATACGTGAAGCAAAAAACTTTATACCCCTTTTTACGAAAATTGCGCGGTCGGAGGAGTATGAAATTTGGCACAGTTTATGTTTATATGGAAGAGTGGCGACTCCTAATATTTTTATAAAATATGCATTCGAAATTCATTAAATTAATGAAAAACACTAAACGCACACAACCATACATTTGACACACACAATCGAATCTCGTTCGTAGTATTTCGGCATTGTTCGGCTGATGTCGTAGAATTCTTCGTAACTATGGTTTCATATCCATGTCCGTTTCGACTGCTCGGCCACTATGTCGTAGAAAAAAAAAACTTATGTCAGCATTTCGAAGGAATTTGTAAAAGATGAACAGTGAAAACCGCAAATTCGAAGAGTCAATAATCAGAAAGTTATGTGGGTTTAACCGTGGCCGCGCAGTCCGCATGAATTCAACTGCGCGGCCACCAGTTCTCTTAAACGGAGCGTTGTAAAAGTCTAATTCCTTTTGCTAATCACTGACAGGATTTCGAAGAAAATGTAGATCATAAAAATAATGCCCTACTGTCTGTAGTTCACGACCTACATCACTCCAAAGTTTGGCCGCGCAGTCCGCACAAAGCGAACCGCGCGGCCACGAGTTTTTTTTAATAGACCTTACACGGAGCTTAGTAGAAGTCCCATTCTTTTTGCTAATTACTGACACCATTTCGAAGAATATGTAGACAGTATAAATAAATCCTATAATTAAGAACTACAAGACCTACAGAACTTAAAACCTATAATCGAAGGAAAAAATAGGGTGACCAAGATTTATAGTGTGTGAATCCAGGCTTTTTTCCATTTCAATATCATAGTATAAATATATCATCACTACACAATATACAAAGTCGCTTTTTCTGTCCCTCCCTATATCCCTATGTATAGATTTTAATGCGGTTTTTTTAATAGATAGTGATAGAAGAGGAAGGTTTATATGTATAATAATAAAATCCATTAAATAGGGGCTGTTATTTTTGATGTTTCTAACGTGATGTACAACGTTCGAAGTACTTCGCCCGCGCGTATTTAAACGTTTTTATAAACCTGTTCAGTAGTAGTTGCGCAAACACACACACACATTATTACAAACTTTCACGTTTATAATATTAGTAGGAAGTAGGATGCCTCAAAAAAAAGTATAGGGTAAAATAAAAGCTAGCTCGCAAAAGACAGATTTTTCATACTTTACATTTTAATTTTTTTATTTATCGTGATATTTTGAAAAATGTACACTATATCTATATAAATTATAGCACATGTGTTATTCTGACATGTAAGCTATTTTACTGCAAAGTTTCAGAAAAATCCGTTCAGTAGTTGTTGCGTGAGAGCAACAAACACACACACACACACACACACATTATTACAACCTTTCACGTTTATAATATTAGTTAAATTATTAAATTATATGAAACATCTGTCCTGTCTGCGAATGAAAGGAATGCCAAAAATATAATATCTTCCTAAAGTGTTTATTTATAAAACTTAATTATTTTATAATGATGACGTTTACCTATTGCAGTAGTCCATGCGTTTCATATCCAAGATGTAAGCTGTTTTAAATAACTTCCTAAAAAAGTCACTGTGCGCTTGCGTTGGTATGTTTTCATTCGAGAGTATAGGTAAGCACCTACCCAGTTGCGTCTGTAGCGACTCCCAAAATGGCTACAATATCAGCGGGGAGGGGTCCCGCCCTGCCCCGTGGAGCTTGACTCTGTATAGTGTTTTTATTCAGTCTCGGTTGTTACAGAGTGCGCCCGTGTTTATCAGTGCAGTGTTAGATAGTTCATAGTTATTTCATAGGATTGTATTGTGACTATACTAATTGTCTTTAATACTGTTGCTTTTATCACACAAGGAAGTTTTATCAATCAAGCGGTAAGTACTTATTCAAAACATTAATAAAATGTAATGTATTGGAACATGCGTGTAATTCCCAATTCTTTATTGCATGCCTACAGTTTAAGGTGGGTATTGTTAAATTGAAAGTTGAATACAGTGGATAATATGTTAAATTTAATGCAACATTATAACCATTATCATAAAAAAATGTTTTACCTATTCGGTAGGTCAATTCTAAGCCCTCGAAATACATTGCCAAAAGGATTGAAACTCATATGAATTCGATATTATATTAAAGGAATAAACAAATAGATACCAAATATAAAACTTCCTAGGAAATGTTCGTCCGCGGCAGACTTCCACTAAAGCGGCAAACTCGCGTCAAAGCTCGCGTTGTTACCGTAGCTGGCCGGAGGACCACTTCTTACCACTAATACATCGCATTTTTTTTCAGAACGATGGGTAGAAAAGGACGTAAACTGAGAGTCAACGAAGACAAGCTAAAAAAAATATTTATAAAATATTCCACAGACTGCATAAACACAAAAATTAAATATAATGATCCTATATTTCATACTATCTCAGAAGAAATAAATCACGATATGTCACCGCTTGCGTTGTACTCGTGGCTAAAGAGAAATTACAATAAAGTTTTTGATATAAGTACGACGACAGAAAGTTCTTTATCTTCTCCATTGTGTCGGAGCACGACATCTTCAACGACAAAAAGTGAAATTAATGATAAGCATACAAATCAATTTTCTTTCTTACTAGATGAGCATGAGTGGAAAAAAGTAGAACCAATTTCTGTTCGTTATATAAGACGAGATCTAAAAACTACATCGACACACAAGAAATACAAAACATTGCCTAAGTTCAAGTGGAGCAATCTACTCAAAGAAAAAATATGGCAGTACTCGAGACGACCTTGCACGTGGACTTTCAAGAATAAATTAATTGACTCAGAAGATAATGTGAAAATAAAAGGGAAATGCACACAATGCAGCTGCACTGTAGAAATATGTAGCGAAAAGTTAACAGACAAAACAGCAACTATAAAATGTACAATTTTTAATACAGATAACTTAGTTCCGCATAATCCAAAACTGAAATCTAAGATGTCACCATACAAAAGAAATCAACTTGCAAAGAAATTACAGTACAAATCTGCCACAGTAATTCATAAAGAAATAGCTTCAAAAGTTATTAAGTATAAAGATAATGCAATCCCTCCCATACTTCCTACAATGAACGCTCTTCGGAAAATAAAGCACGAGAAGAGACAAAGTAATCGTTTGCATGCCAATCCCATTTTAAGCCTACTTATGATGTCAATGTTGCCAAGTTTTAAAAATTTGATTCGCGAAATAAAACTTGTCCCGAATTTTTACATGTATTATTGGTCTGAAGAACAAAATCAATACTACAAAGATTTTTTAGAAAAAAATCCACAGGAAGTAACTATCACTATAGACGCCACGGGATCTTTCTTTCACCCAATAAAACTTCCTGATGGATCAACATTAACTAAGCGACTCTTTCTATACGTTTGTATGCTAACTTCAAAAACGATAAAATCTCAAGCGATATTTCAAATGATAGCGGACACTCATACTGCAGATTCCATATCATCCTGGTTAAAAAGATGGTATAAGGAAATACATACCGCTCCTAACGAAGTTGTAACTGACGACTCGTCTGCTTTGATTGCTGCAAATGTAGATGCTTTTACAACATCTATAACAGTGAAAAACTATCTGAGACAATCATTCTTAGTGTTGAGAAAACTTAGTGTAAACTTACCAGAAGTTTTTCTTAGGTTAGACACCAGCCATTTTATTAAAAATGTTTACAATTTACCTTGTTTTCAAAACGTGGATACTCCAATTAAAATGTTTTTTATTCGATGTATTTTATTGATAAAAAGATCTGAAAGTTTTGATGAAGTCAAAATGATAGTTACAAATATGGTCAAAATATGCACTTACAAATACTATAACACTACTAATAAAGCTTGGGACTTAGCAATGCAAAATATGAAGGAGAGATTATTCGCTACGGAAGATCCGGTCCCCGAATATGGCGGTGAAAGAGAAACTTTCTATCACGATACCTTAATAATTGAGGAAGATAATATAATGTATTGGTTTGATGAGATCGTTGAGCAACAAAAAAGCTTATTTCAGACGCCGACTGAAACACGCAACAAATATTATCTGCCCCACCTAACATCAACTTTGAGAAGATTGCTAATCAAGCTTCCATTGTGGAGTAACGTAATGTGTCCTTTGTATGATACACAAAATAAGTCGCCTACATCCTCCTCAGTAGAGAGTTACTTCAAAACACTAAAGCATTTGTTATTTGAGACTCGTACTCACAAATATAATATTGATGAGTTTTTGAATATTCATTACAATTTTCTGCAAGGAGAAACCAAAGTTAGTTTGAAGAGTCTGAATGATATTCCACACAATATTAGTTCTAAATCCCGAAAACGAAAGTTAAAGCGAGTTAAAAGCATTAGCATAAAGAAAAGAATAAAAAATGCTGCCGTGACATTCACTTCCGACTCGATATTTGCTGAGGAGCCCTCGTATACCGAAAATTGGAAGGGTGAGGGATATGAAACTCATAAAATAACATCTACTTCAATCTTATTTTTAAAAAATGGAAATGTAATCGAATCTAAACAAAATGTTTTAAACACCTGCGCGTTTGATTCTGTGTTTTTTATGCTGGCACATGGATACCAAACAAACAATTATATTCGCGAAGTCTTCAACTCTTGTGAAAATAGTTTAATTCGTGATTTTATTAATATATTAGCCCAAAATCAAAATGAAAAGGAAGCATATAAGCTAAGAGAAAACATTGTTTCACTCTATTACCAAAAAAAAAACAATTATTACGAATGTAATTGTAATATGGCTTTTGTGTTTGAGCATATACTTTTTGATTTCTTGTTTAGTGCAGAAAGAAGTAAAAAATGTATTACGCCTTTTTGTAATGAGAAAAATGTAACAAGATTAATTGTGTTTCTTTCTCTCAATTTCGATATTATTAACATGTTTGGTATCAGAAGCTTAGAAGACGCCATCGTTATCGATAATTTAGAATTAAAACATTGTTTAGAATGCAATAACAAAAGCATTAAATACGAATACAAATTAAATAATATTATTTTATTTGATTTAAATGGTACTCAAAACATTATACTTAATGAAATACCACGTTATATAAAAATAACGGAACGTAAAACATTCAAGTTGATAGGTGCGTTAGAGTATGTTCTTCCATGTGTTGGCAATATCGGTCATTACAAGTGTCATTGCTTAATCGACGACCAATGGTTATGTTATGACGACAACCGAAACAAAACTCATGAAAGTTCAGTGCAGCCCATAACACTGCACAATTTAACTTATGGTCTTATTGGTAGTTAAGTTACATGATAATAGGTGAGAATTTTGCTCTAAAGTGGAGCTAAAATTAGATTTTTATTATATAGAGACTTGTTAAATGTTAGATAATAGTAGGCTTATATCGAAATTCACTGTGATTTACATGGTATAGGAATATTTTGTGATTTTATCGTAGTAAGTTTTGCTATAACGATTATAGTATGACTGATTTGTTTGTAATAAAAATATTATGATGTTAATCGATACAAAAACGTAGGTCGTTATTTCTTGATTAAATTGTAATTGTAAGTACAATAACAAATTAAACTGTGATTGGTAGGTAGGTGTAAGTTGTATAATTTTAAGTTTTAGAAATGTTGTTGTTATCGTAAGTCAGATTTTGTTTTTAAATTCTGATTGCAATATGAAAACGAACTGTGATTGTTGAATTAGGTGATTTAAAGTATACTTTAATAAAACTTTATCTACTTACAAAGTTATAATTTTATGTTATATAGGTACATGATGTTGCTCTCGTATATCTAGTGTAGTTTTTAAATAAGCTACTTTTTTTAGCTTATATAGTTATGATCTTAATCGTTACAACAACGAAAATAAGCAATTATTTTTTAAATTGTAATTATAAATATGAAAACGAATTGTGATTTTTAAATTATGTGATTTATAGTTTATAGTAATATTATGTTTTATCTATTACTTAAGAAATAGAAATATAAATCAATCGATGACATTTTTTTCTTTATATCCTTTTAATTAGCTTCTCTACTCAATTTCAAACCAAAAGACTAAAACTATTTGCATGTTACGATAAAAAGTATAGAAATATACGTGACAATGAAAACGTCTTATATGGGAATATCTCGTCAGCGCATCGTAAATCATGGTCACCCTTCTTTTAACTCTAGTTACAGGGTATAAGTTCTGTAACTCGCGATTTTCAAACATTAGAACTTCATTCATGATGTTTACAAATTCTTCGAAATCGTATCAGTGATTAGCAAAAAGAAAGACACCTGTACCAAGCTCCGTTTAAGCTCCACTTTAAGAAACACGTGGCCGCGCGGTTCGCCATTACGTGAGTGTTGTGGAACGAGAAGTCCAAACTTTAGAGCTATATTTTTACAATGTATTTTTTCTTCGAAATCCTATCAGTGATTAGCAAAAAAACTTAGACTTTTACAACGCTCCGTTTAAGAGAACTGGTGGCCGCGCGGTTCGCTTTGTGCGGACTGCGCGGCCAAACTTTGGAGTGATGTAGGTCGTGAACTACAGACAGTAGGGCATTATTTTTATGATCTACATTTTCTTCGAAATCCTGTCAGTGATTAGCAAAAGGAATTAGACTTTTACAACGCTCCGTTTAAGAGAACTGGTGGCCGCGCAGTTGAATTCATGCGGACTGCGCGGCCACGGTTAAACCCACATAACTTTCTGATTATTGACTCTTCGAATTTGCGGTTTTCACTGTTCATCTTTTACAAATTCCTTCGAAATGCTGACATAAGTTTTTTTTTTCTACGACATAGTGGCCGAGCAGTCGAAACGGACACTCATATCCAATGTACCTACCGTGAAATGTAATTATATGGGTATATTTATAGGCAATAAAACCCGATAAACTTAAAATTTAAATCATTTATGTTCGAATTTCGACCACTTGGCGACCGCTAGTACTATGTATTATTTATTACGTGTTATGTACTATATACCATAGTACCTATATAGTATAAGTATATATTATGTACTGTTTTATGTATAATGTATAGTGAGCTGCAAAAATTGCATACCCATATCAAAACTAAAATGGTATAAGCCGGTATTTTACACCATCTAACTGAAATTCATACAAGAACTGTTACGTAGTTTAGTTATATTGTAAAAGATGGCGGTGCATTACTATAAAATAAAAAGGAAGATTTTTAATTACTATTAATTTATTAGGAGACCGGCAAATTTTCATATATCTCTGGGCCTGATGTTACTAAGATGATTTTTGCTTTATTTTAGATATATTATTAACATTTCAAAACGAAATTATTTATCTAGCTGCTCAATGGGAGTAACGAGATATTTACTGTCAAAGAAAAATGAAATACACATACACATGTATTTAAAAGTCTCAAAGATCTTAAGATCACCAAATAATTAAGAGTTATTTGAGGTGTGTTATGTACTGGAACATAAACATATATTATATTATCAAAACTAAACACTTATATATTTTATCATAATCATCATTATCGGCTCATATCATTATCATCATCATAGATACCTAATTAAAATATCATCTAAAAACTGTGCAGGCGGTATTAAGTTTTGTTGAAACCTTGCCCAGCTAAGGCATATTATGACCATTATAATATATGACAACAACAACCTACAGTTCTTTTACCTACCACAAAATTACAATAACAATGCTCGATCGCTTCCTTACTAACAAGAGAGCTGTCAACAAAAATATAGGAAATATATGTTTTTGCACTGTTAAGTCATCATATGATTTTGTTGCGTATGCATTGTGATCGAAATCCGTTAAAACAAGCCGTTGTGAGCAGTCAGTCTCAGTCTATAAAATGTACTCTGTGGTTGTGAGTCAAATAAACAAGAAACAAATATCCGTTGTGAGAATGTGTGGGTCATGATAGCAATATACGCCAAAGCCAAAATCATTTTTGAGTTGCCATTAAATAAAATAAGTCTCAGTTAGTATCGATTCCAATCGATCTAAGGAAAAATAATTAAAATGGGTTGAAATAAAGTGTAAGTTACAACTAAATCTATATTTTTATGCATTAATTGATCTGTGTATGTAATAAATAATAAAAGACCTAGGCGAACGTTTCTTGATCAGATCGGAGACGTTCTGGATAAAGGCCAGGTTATGAGCACCTTAAACCGGCGAGCGTGTATGAGGAATGTTATGAAAGTGAATGAAGCCAGAGAAGTGTGTCAGGATCGTAGCAAATGGAAATCCATAGTCTCTGCCTACCCCTCTGGGAAACATGTATGTATGTATGTGTATGTAATACTAACAATATCCAGAAACACAGACACACAAAAAAGAAAGTGAAAGGAATATCAATTAAATTGTTATTTCATACATAGCAACACTATATTATCCACAGAGTACTATAAGATATTATCCAAAGTCAACCGAAACCAGTATATAAAAGTACGATGAAGTTTTATTAATTTAATAAAATACTAGCCCATTGTAAATCTACAAAATATTAGAGGACATGGCATCAAAAAATGTCTAAAGAATTTTAAATAATAAGGCATTATTCAAAATTAAGCCTATTTCTGCCGGTGTCCTTTGTAAAATTTTCATTAAACAAATTTTGAATCTCCATGCAATGTTATTTACATTACTTATTTAGAAATAAAAAATAAGTAAGTAGGTAAGAATTACATTTGACTAGAAGTGTACCGTTGATACCTAATATAGCCGTAAATTATAAAACAACGCTGTCTAGTTCATTCAGATTCAGTCTAATTTTAGTGTTCACAGGATTTAAGACCTTAAGGTATCAACGGAATATTATAGGTGACTGTACAATGTAATATATATTATGTATTATGTACTATGTATTATTTATTTATTCATTAGGAAAAACCACCATAAGCAGAGGATTATGTGACTATGCTAAGGTAATATAAAACCAATTACAGGTATCATAGTAATTAAGTAAATAATAGATTTTTCTAACATTTACAGCACACTACTTTGGAGAATGCCAATTGGCATTACAGATTATGTAAACTTTGAGAAAAACTTAAGATTCAACTGCCGCCTTGCTATGTTACATTTTATGTTAAATGGATCAAAGGAGAACTCTGTACAGTTTATTGAAATATCTGCTTGCTCGCACAATGTAAGAATTTTGTCTGTAGTTTGAAAGGGAAGGAATGACAGATATAGGGGCATTATATCTAATTGACTTACAGGGAACATTAAAATGCAGTTTGTGTAATAAGTCAGAGCATTCCAAGTCATTGTAAATCATTTTAAATAATAAAATAAAATCTGACAAGCGACTACGGTTTAGAAGAGGTTGGGTGTGGAAATTTATACAAAGATGGAGATAGATTTCAGAGCTACAAGGTATATGTAACCTAAAGCAGAGAAATCTGAGAAACCGTTTTTGTATGTTAGAATGTGTCCGAATAGAAAACATATAAAAACGCATCTATGAGAAGTACATATTATAAACTTCTCATAGCAGGGATTCCAGATCTGGCATGCATACTCAATGCAGTAATTTGTAAGTATTGGTCCTTTTAAAGCATTTAGAAATTCTCATAATAAATCCAAGTGCCTTAGAGGTCCCAACAACTATCACATATAATATGTAGACATTAAAATTAATTTTGAATCATCCATAATGTGACTTACGAGTCTTTCATGATCCATCATGATAGACTCGTAAGTCACAAAATCACATTTTGCGACTAATTGACCTTTCAATTTATAGGATGTTGTGGTTGGAGATCATTTGCGACTGTAAGATATTACGACTTACGTTATTATTACTGATCCGTAACCTGACCTACATCTAAACATATCTCTTTTATAAAAGATGTTCTGCAAAATTACCTTTTACATGTTTCAACTATGTATTTTGCAGGGTATGTTCTGAACGTTGTTACTTATGTAGTGTATTTTCGTTCTCGATCAAAATAAAAATGTTGATTCATAGAGGTCAGCATAACAAGGGCGTAGAACCAATGAGAACTGGCAAGAAACTCACGGTCATTCTTTTTAATCGCCAAGTTTATTATAATGTTTATTTTACTAATCTTTTCTGTAAAGAACTGCAACCATAACACTAATCGGTGTACTACAAGAGGTACAGACAGATTTTGTATTGTGCACAGCAGAAAGCAATTAGATTTATTGGTAACAGGCTGTACCATTGCACTGACTTTTTTAAAGTATGTACCTGCATATATTTTGAAACCAATCTTTCAAATAATTATGTTAAAAATATTGATGGTTATTCCTAGCTCTCGATGGTATGTCTTGCCATACAGCTTAAGAAGCGCCTCGATTAAAATGTTCTGGGGATATGGTGAAGAGGATTCTAGAGTAGATCGTCAGATTCGAATTTAAATAAAAGACATTTGCTAGTACTTACAGTTAGTTATAATTTTATTACATTATTCACATGCTACGATGTGTCATAATTCTGTACCTTAAAACTATTTAACCCCATATTTAAATGAACTTAACTATGAATGTATAGTTTCAAATAAACAATAATTTATGAATTCAAATGAAAAATAAAGTATTATGGACAGCGCATTATTTCGTTGTAAAGTCAAACTGACTTCAACAAAATATATTATGTATTTGAACAATATTAAGTAGTTACACTTTAATTGAGACACAATAGTGTTTGAATATATCTACATTTCACTGCAAAAATATTTCATTATTACATTAGGTATATATTTTATATTCTCTGAAATTTACACATTTATACAATAAAACTTGAGAAATTATTTTGTAATATGCATACTAAAATTATAATATCAATTCAATTTGCTTTGTATTGCAACAGAAATAGAAGACAATACTACCAAACACAAATGATTGGTGATGATGATTATTACAGATCAACACACTTAAATTGACAACTCGCTTGTGCGCCGTTCCGCCGAGCACTACATAATTGATACGTTTACAATTTATTAATATTAAATACTGCTGCCAATTTGTGTAGTGTATTGAACTGTAATTGGATCAATACTTTAACAAGCATATGTTGTGCTTGAAATGCGCAAGCTACTAATAAATCAGTGTAATATATTTCGCAAAATAAGTAATGCGGTGATATCTCCAAAACTATATGACACAGCATCACACCAGTATTACATACATACAGAGTTAGCCAAAGGTGCGCTAACCACACATCTCGCCAATTATGTTTAGGTCCCAAGTCATGTAAGAGTGAGAAGCGATTTCATTTAATACACATTAACGCACAGAATATACTTCTTAATTAAACTATTATTTGGCGAGCTCAGAAATGAGTCGATGCCTCGTTTTTATTGTGTTATTGAAACAGACGATGTGCTAAGGTATTGGGACTTTCAGAAAGTGGTTTCACCACAACATATTTCTTACCCTTTTAGTTCATATTCAAAGAAATCTTTGCCATCTAACAAGAATTATATGTATGTGCTCAAATAAAAAATCTGACTTAGTGTCATATACAACGTGACTACTCATCTAGCACACAAATATTAAATTTGTACTATGTGGTGAAAGTGCAACACTTCCATTGCATCTCATGCACACAAGTTGCGCCACAAAGTTCACATCAGTGTCTAATTAGTCCCATTTAAAAAATTGTATACCTATTACCGTGGAGCGCGTTCAAAGTAAACGTCACTGATGCATAATATATATTCAATGTGATGTCGTATGTGTCAATTATATTATTAGTCATTATATATAATGTAAAATGTTAAATAGGTTCTGTTTACTACGTACAATTATTTTATATTATAGTAGATGTGGAGTTTATAATTAAATTATATTGAATACGATATTATAAAAGGCACTCTTTTTAAACAAAAGAAGAAAGTAAATTACTACTAGGTACACTTATAAAAAGGGATAAACCGTATTATATAGTTTGAGTAAACAAACAATTAAAATATTTTCTCTTGCACTGTACAGACCACACCACATACCTCGTGTAGTGAGTGTATTGAGACATAGATAGATGATAGTTGACCGAGACCAGGCATAGTTTTATTATGAAACAACAACATTCAACTGCTTTACTTATTAACATTGTTTAGTTACTTGTACAGCCTAAACCGAAAAACAAATATTGCCAACGGAGCAAATACATTTACACGTTTTCCAATAATGTTTTTAAATAAAGCCGTTAATACGAACTTTGGCTGAAAAACGAAAATTATGCTAATCCTTAAATTATAAACTCATAAAATAAAAATCTAAAACAAAGACATAAACAATTTCAACTATAACATAACATAATTAATTATCTATGACTAAAACCTAATTAACATCAAGTATCTAAAACTGCGGCCCGTCAACCACTTCGGATCAAGTGATTATTGTTTACTTACATACACCCTTCTTGGTTTTACAGCAGTCTTTACAATACCTAAGTCCTAATCTTTCATAGAAGCGGACATATCTATAATATCCTTACAATAATGTTGATGTCAGTCTGACAAACTTGTCTATATACTTAATTACCACCATTTAAATATTTTTCACACTTCACAGATAAAATAATTTTAGTCTCTGCATTTCCAATTCATGTATCATAACCACACTTTGTAATCAATGGTTGGAATATGTAGAGCTGATTGAGCTCTATAATCTCAGTCTGTTTGGTTAATTCGGAATTTGTAAAAGCAGTATTTTTTGCGTGATGTGCCTACGCTCTAAGAAGTATTGCTGCGCATAGCGCACATTGGCGATATATATAAATATCGATATTTTATTTTTAGATTAATTGACAATGAACGATAAATTGATGAACTACATATTCCAACCACTAATAATAATTTAATTAGTGTTATTTGTCACTTATTACTACAACAGAATAACATTTTTTACTCATTCGATATTCGATGATAAAGAATTAATTTAAACCATAATAATTTTCATTTTATCTAAATCAACAAAAGATACAACTAAATCAATACTAGCCTGAAGGCGTTTAAAGTTTAGGCGGCGTTGTATAGAGCACGCAGGATCTCTTGCCCCTCCACTGAAGTCCAATACTCCACAAAGAGATCTCGCTCCTTCTCTAAACTCTTTAGGAATGTAGACTCAGAGCCATTCTTCTTCAAACTTAACATTTGCTTCTTAAGCCAAATGTTCTGCAAAGAAAACAACAAGGTTAGAAATGACTTATTTTTTATCTATTATATATTAAACCTAAATATAAATAGTTTTAATAATTTTATTAGCTTAAAAATTAGTAAAATTTAATAGTAGTAGTAGTGAAAGTTTTAAAATGATGTAATACAGTATGAAATAAACAACGCGATTAAATCCGTATAAATGAGTTTAATTTCAATATTATATATATAATAAGCTTTGGGAGAGTGTTTAAGTTATCGTCTCAAAAGCTCTATTCTGTCCACAATGCGTCGGTACTATTCTAAGAGAAGACCAATTGAAAATGTTAATAGTATTCTATTCATGTACAGAATTTGTTTAGCTAATAACAAGTTAAAGTTTCATAAAATAAATTGTATTATAATCGAAAAACTATATAAGTTCGCTAATATACTATATAGGTACTAGTAGTGCCTACAGACGTTATGCACCGAAAAAAATTACTGGAATTCTAGTGAATCCTAACTATCCAAGAACCTACTCAAACACATAAAAAACATCAACAATATCGGTCCAGCCGTTAAGGAGCTCACTGACATACACAAAATACTCCGACATTTAACGTGAAAATTGTGGAAATGACAGAGATAATTGAAAGCTTATTGGGATTGGACACCGGTGTGCCGTTGCGACTCAATAGGTAAAATTATTTCAAAGTTGCTTTTATAACCGAAACAAATTATTAAGCAAAAGCAATAAGTTTGTAACAAATCCACTCGGGTTAAATATGTCGACACAAGGTTATCTTATCGATATGAGTCGCGACCTATTAAGCTGTTTTGTACACCAAGTATGCGTTATAGACATGACAGTCAGTGAGCATTAGCAATGTGGTTCAACGTACTGGCGCTATTCGCTGTACTGTGTGCGTTCGTGCACTGCGGTGACGACAGCGATGAGCCTGTATTGTACTACTATGGACTTGTGAGTACTAATACTACATACGTTTAAATCGACTTACTGATTGTAATGACACTGCTGACAAAACTAAAGCTAGTTTTATATAGTCAGGCGCAAGTATGCAGTAGTGCCGCGCGGCAGTTGTCTCCCCGCAACCACTCAGTTACGTCGTAGTTCAATATGTATTTTTATTAGTTATAACTGGTACCAGTAAATATATCTCCAGTATATCATCAAGTTATTTAATTTGACCGGCCACAACAACACATAAGATTTACCCCTCTACACTGATGAACAAGAACTTATCTTTACCTACTCTGTTTAACTCCAGAATTTATTTAATTGGATTATACAACTTGTAAATTAATAATTATATACATATACATGAATTCACGCTGGTTGGCTTGAAAAGTATATAGGTAGAATAGACTTATTTTAACTACGATTGGATACGACACATCAATTCGTCATTTTTGTCGGTGTGCCAACTCGTTGCCTTATTTGGTGGGTGGGTCGCTGGAACTGAACTGAATCTACATCAAGGACCCACCTAACAGTGTCCAATGCAGGCAAGAAATGCCTGCGAGCGACGCCCTGACAGAATAGAGGGCATCGTTCCGACTTAACGGCTGGCGGGCGGGCGTTAACGAAGATCTCCCTTTCTCCCTCCCCTCTCGCGACCTTTACTATGGCGGCTCGGATCCACAAGGATGCTTTCCTCGCGGATCCGCTCCGCGGTCTTCTCCTCCTTCTGCGAAATCACGTCCTCGCAGAAGGACGCGACCACTACCCACTTTCTCTTGCTGGCGATCATGACTTTGATCACGGTCGGCAGCAAGAGGTCTTCTCAACGGCGTCCACGAGTATATGGCGCTGCACCGCCTAAGCAGGAGATTGCTCGAGCGTGTGCTCACACGCGCAGTGGTTGCAGATTTTTTATTTTATTTTACAATTTTAGGAAAACTTACAGCTAAATTAGTATTATAGACAAATTTGATACGAAAATGAAGGCCAATTAAAAGTTTTCACAGATAGCAGAATAAAGTGTAAATAATAGATGAAGACATTTTAACAACAAGATAACAGCAAGAAATATACTCCATTACATCTGGTTTTAAGACATAAAGAAAGAGTTACACAGAGTGTTTTTTGATTTGGCTATTACTATAGGTAAACAAATCTATATCAACAGTCTGGCATGTCAAGTTGAACATGCGACTCGCTCGAGTTAAAAATGAATTTTGCCTGTAGGTTGTACACACGGCTACACATGAAGTTAAACACCCTATATATGTCGGAAAGGGACAGTGCATAGTGGTGTCGATGTAATGGTAAGGATAGAGCGTAACAAAAATATAACGCACTCTCTCGCACGATTCGCAACGTTCAACTTGTTCAAAGTCCAAACAGTCTAGGTTGATGCGTCGCTGTGTGCACTAACTGTTGGTGTATATAGTAGGTGTGATTTGTGCAGGAATGCAGATGGCACACGCAGCCCTATTTTGCTCACCAGTTCTCTAACGTCTATTGACCCATTCGCGATTCTTAAAAGTAATGAAATATCCGCAACCTTTCTTCTTTCCTCTAGCGGAAGAAGATGGAATTTTTTACACCTGCCGTAATAATTGGGTATATAGCAATTAGATCGGAATTGAATGTATCTCAGAAATTGCCTGTGTGGCCTCTAAGCGATTTTTGTAGATATTATAATTTAGATTCCAGACTTGAGAGGCGTCTTCAAGGTGACTGCGAACAAAGGAGCAGTATAGAACTTTTATAGTTTTAATGTTATTGCAGTCTGCTGAGACTCTGAAGACGAAACTCAGCGAACGAGATGCTTTTTTTTATAATATTTTCTATATGCGCATCAAACAAAAGTTTAGAGTTAAAAGTCACCCCGAGATCCCTTATCGTACTCACCCTTGCTACTATGGTGTCTAAGAGCTTATAAGTGTGTACAATAGGGCTGGGTTTACGGGTAAATGTGCTAACATTACATTTGACAGGATGAGGATCAAGCATATTTTTTATTCAGTACATCTGAAATCTCTGTAAGTCCTCTTGCAGTAGCACAGCGTCGTCAATAGAATTTATTTGTTCCATTATTTTCATATCATTTGCGTATAATAGAATTTTGGAATGTCGGAAACAGTATTTAATGTCGAGATAAAAATATTAAATAAAAGTGGCCCTATCAGGGATCCCTGGGGAACACCGGAAGGTATAAAAGTGG
The DNA here is from genome assembly GCA_963675205.1 of Catocala nupta. Taxonomy (NCBI): domain Eukaryota; kingdom Metazoa; phylum Arthropoda; class Insecta; order Lepidoptera; family Erebidae; genus Catocala; species Catocala nupta. The sequence goes on from OY776095.1 coordinate 16,918,277, forward strand.
ATCTAGAGGTGAACCCATTCAACACCACGATCTGGCACCTATTGTCAACGTAATCACCCCTGGTACCGATGGCACATAGCTTCTCAATTAGAATGTCATGATCAATTCGATCGAAGCATTTTTCTTCTTTTTTTTTTTTTTATTTTGCTCATCAAAATGACCACACTCCGCCTGATGGTAAGCAGTCGTGTGGTCTAAGAGCAGTGGCCTCCACATCGTCCTCATAGCAGCCGAGGCGATGTTGAGGTCCCTACTTTGACGGCCTGAGAAGGTACTTTTTCACGCCCCGCTTAAAGGACCCAGTATTGAAGGAAGAAGGAAACACGTGCCTTGGCAGAGAATTCCATGCCTTGATCGTTCGGCAGAGGTATGAGGACCCAAACTTGTTGGTACGCACTCTAGTCGACTTCACCGTGTAAGGATGGCATCTGAGCCCAGCACGCGTTTTCTGGATAGGAAAGGGGAGGGCGGGATAAGGTGGAATAACTATTCAGAGCACTCCCCGCGGTATATTCTGTAGAAACATGCCAAAGAGGCAATATCCCTACGGAGTTGCAGAGGTTCCAGTGAACTCGTGACCTCTGGATCTCCGATGATACGGACAGCCCGCCGCTGTAACCTGTCAAGAGCGTCTAGCAAGTACTGCGCGGAGCCATCCCAAAGATGAGAACAGTACTCCACGCAAGGGCGCACTTGTGCCTTATACAATAGGCACAGCTGCCCAGGCGCGAAGAACCGCCTCACCCTGTTCAGAACTCCTGAGTTTTCGCGAAGCTTGCCTTGCTGTAGTCGGTATATATAACGTCGACTTGTGACCGTTGTGACATACAGTCCGAGATGAAATCGCTGCAAATAATTGTTGTTCTGTAAAAGTACGCTTTAAAGCTGAGTATACTTGTGCATATACGATTTTCTCTAATATCTTTGCGAACACGCATAGTTTAGAGATTGGTCTATAATTCTCTATGTCATTATTTGGGCCTTTTTTGTGTATAGGCGTTATATATGCCGACTTCCAAACTAAGGGCATGACACCGGAGTCATGGGATAACCGAAACAAGATGGTGAGTGGAAACCGCAGATTTGTTAGTGTAGACCTTTGTAAGCAGTAAATTTACGTTGTCCATACAAATATGAACGCAATTAATATCTCCAGACAGATATTTAGGTCGGTTTATGTAGTGAACTGACACGGAAGTATCTTCAATGTCGTTGCGTTCTAGAAAATTTTAGTAAATGTAGTCACTGAACATGTTGCATATTTGTTCGCCGTCATTAGATGTAAGTTCTCCGCGCCTTAATAGGGAGGGAAAAGAATATGATCTTTGTTTTGATTTAACGTAGCTCCAAAAGGCACGAGGGTTATTTACAACGTCAGTTTAAATTTTTGCCATATAGTCATTAAACGTTTCTTTTTCAAGTACTTTCGCCCTTTGACGCGACGAGATGGGACTCGGTTTCCTGCTAGCGACCTACCACGGTGTTCCTCGACATAACCATAGACGGCGAGGCTGCGCGAATCGCTTTCACATGCAACCGCGACCGCTGTGGTTTCGGCCCGCCGTGTGAAACGGCAGGCCACTACACAAAAATACTTCTTCCTCCCTGGGGGGGACAAAGACACGACACAGAGGTGCAGGTGGGAACACGTACGCCGCCTCTCGGACCTGGTGCTGATCGGGTGGCGAGCAGGCTCACACAGCCCACCACTCCCAGGTCAAACCTCAGGGTGGCTGGAGGTCATCTCTCGCCCAGAGATATTTATTCGCCTTTTTTTTTTAATTTTTTTTTTTGATACCCAGGAAAAATTGCTTGATGCACTACCCGCCGGCTAGGGGACGGCACCGGCGGGGCGTGTGGGACTCACCAGCCGAGTGCTGGTATACCCACTAAAAAAACCTGGGGTGTTCCCTCTCTCACCCAATGGGGGGGGCCTGTTGGGAGTCTAAAAAGATTCATCCATAGCAGGCCCCCCCGTGTGGGTGCCGGCCGGGTCAATGGGACCCAACCTCCTCTCGTCCCCGGGGGAGAGCATTTCACAGCTCTCCCCTTTCGACGTTAGAAGGCGCGCGGGAACACCGCGCGCGCCCTCTATGGGTTCTTACTCACGGGTGGCAGGGTCCCCTGAGGCCTTGCCACCCAGAACCCTTAGGTGGGGGACAGGAGAGCGACATAAGCGCGTCTTCTGCGCCCCCTCCTCCGGCGGCGGATGTCCGAGGCGTAAGGATCTTCCTCACGCCCCCGCTCCGCCGCCTCCTTCTGCGAGATGACAGCCTCGCAGAAGGACCTCATTGCGCCCCAGCACCTGTCGTCGCCGACCATCATGGATACGACGGTCGGCAACGAGAGGTCGGGGCCAATCACGGCGACCAGGGCACAGCGCTCCTCGGCCCACGCCGGACACTCCTCCAGCGTGTGCTGCGCCGTGTCCCGGTCGCACTCCTCGCAGTGGTGACACCTGGTTGTCGGCTCCCTACCGGCTATCTTGCACAGGTACTCTCCGAAACAGCCGTGTCCGGAGAGCACCTGAGTAAGCCGGTAGGTGAGCGGTCCGCGCCGTCTGTCCGTCCATTGCCTTAGCACCGGACGGACAGCCTCGACTGTCCTCACCCCGTAGCGGGGCTGGGCCAGCCTTTCACCCCACTTGGCCTCGAGGACCAGTCGAGCCTGGGAAGGGATATTTATTCGGCTAGCTTAACCTAGCTTTTTCTTAAAAAGCCTCTTATCTAGTTAGAATCGTTCGCCTCGCGGCTTGCGAGCTTGCGGCTCTTTGACTCTTCGGTTGCGGTTCTTCCATGAAATGTTAGGTGCAGGAACGGAATATTACCTACTTATTATCTTGCCTTATAAATATGATATCAAATTTTATTTATTTTACTGTTAGTTAAACTAAGACTTGTTTGACAAAGGCAAGCGTAATAATGTCTCCTGTACAACAAAACTTAAGAAAAAAGGCTCTTTGACTAGATTTCACTCGTGGATTATTTATATTTGGCTCTTTTGGACATAAATGTTGCCGACCACTGACATAGACAGCCTTTCCGGGTAAAAATATTTTATTAATAACTTCTGAAGTAGATTTTATAAGTTAGAAATAGTAGTATATAAAGATCAGATTTTAAGAATGTTTTAACAAAAATGTCGTGTTTTATCAGGAAGAGAGTGAGCGAAGCCTGCCGCTGTGCGTCTCGCGTCAAGCGTGCTCCGCACTCGTACTACGCGCGTGGCGCTCGCCCGCGCTCGTGCGCCTGTGCCGCTGCGCGCCGCGACAGCGCTGCGACTCGCGCGCCGCGCCCGACCGCCTCGTGGAACTTAACAACCGCGCCAGCCTCCAGGTAACAAGCGTGCTCCGCACTCGTACTACGCGCGTGGCGCTCGCCCGCGCTCGTGCGCCTGTGCCGCTGCGCGCCGCGACAGCGCTGCGACTCGCGCGCCGCGCCCGACCGCCTCGTGGAACTTAACAACCGCGCCAGCCTCCAGGTAACAAGCGTGCTCCGCACTCGTACTACGCGCGTGGCGCTCGCCCGCGCTCGTGCGCCTGTGCCGCTGCGCGCCGCGACAGCGCTGCGACTCGCGCGCCGCGCCCGACCGCCTCGTGGAACTTAACAACCGCGCCAGCCTCCAGGTAACAAGCGTGCTCCGCACTCGTACTACGCGCGTGGCGCTCGCCCGCGCTCGTGCGCCTGTGCCGCTGCGCGCCGCGACAGCGCTGCGACTCGCGCGCCGCGCCCGACCGCCTCGTGGAACTTAACAACCGCGCCAGCCTCCAGGTAACAAGCGTGCTCCGCACTCGTACTACGCGCGTGGCGCTCGCCCGCGCTCGTGCGCCTGTGCCGCTGCGCGCCGCGACAGCGCTGCGACTCGCGCGCCGCGCCCGACCGCCTCGTGGAACTTAACAACCGCGCCAGCCTCCAGGTAACAAGCGTGCTCCGCACTCGTACTACGCGCGTGGCGCTCGCCCGCGCTCGTGCGCCTGTGCCGCTGCGCGCCGCGACAGCGCTGCGACTCGCGCGCCGCGCCCGACCGCCTCGTGGAACTTAACAACCGCGCCAGCCTCCAGGTAACAAGCGTGCTCCGCACTCGTACTACGCGCGTGGCGCTCGCCCGCGCTCGTGCGCCTGTGCCGCTGCGCGCCGCGACAGCGCTGCGACTCGCGCGCCGCGCCCGACCGCCTCGTGGAACTTAACAACCGCGCCAGCCTCCAGGTAACAAGCGTGCTCCGCACTCGTACTACGCGCGTGGCGCTCGCCCGCGCTCGTGCGCCTGTGCCGCTGCGCGCCGCGACAGCGCTGCGACTCGCGCGCCGCGCCCGACCGCCTCGTGGAACTTAACAACCGCGCCAGCCTCCAGGTAACAAGCGTGCTCCGCACTCGTACTACGCGCGTGGCGCTCGCCCGCGCTCGTGCGCCTGTGCCGCTGCGCGCCGCGACAGCGCTGCGACTCGCGCGCCGCGCCCGACCGCCTCGTGGAACTTAACAACCGCGCCAGCCTCCAGGTAACAAGCGTGCTCCGCACTCGTACTACGCGCGTGGCGCTCGCCCGCGCTCGTGCGCCTGTGCCGCTGCGCGCCGCGACAGCGCTGCGACTCGCGCGCCGCGCCCGACCGCCTCGTGGAACTTAACAACCGCGCCAGCCTCCAGGTAACAAGCGTGCTCCGCACTCGTACTACGCGCGTGGCGCTCGCCCGCGCTCGTGCGCCTGTGCCGCTGCGCGCCGCGACAGCGCTGCGACTCGCGCGCCGCGCCCGACCGCCTCGTGGAACTTAACAACCGCGCCAGCCTCCAGGTAACTATCTATTTCAAATTCTTCCCATAGCAAACTAGCGCCAATGGCGTAGCGCGGGGGTCAGAAAATACCGAGGCGGAAGAAAATTTTGCTACCTTCTTATTTAGGTATTTCAACATAAAAGACTAATATACAGTAATTCTAAAAGTCTTTTCGGCAAGAATAATCGTCTTTATTGTGTATTGTACATCTGCCCATTCCTATCGTTTATTTACAGGATATTATTATTTATTGTAAAATTTTGCCGCCCCCCAAAAGTGCCGCTCGGGGCGGGCTACCCCCACTACGCTACACCACTTACCAGCACATAATTCAAATTTTGAATTAATTTCAGTTCTGTGAGCCCGTAACTAGTTGGCCGGATTGCTCGTTAATCGACGACGCTCTCACCGTGGTCACGTCCTACGAGCGCATGAACCCCGACGAGCTCGAGCGCCTGCACCACAGCAACCTGCAGCTGATCCCCCCAAAACTAACATTCGCGTGTCGATGCCGAGATCCTAACCACTGGAAACTGATCTCCAGGGACGAGGACAACGTTCGTGTGTACCGCTGTTCGTCGCTTAACCTCTGCAGGACCGGTGAGCACTGTGGCAATGTCAACGACGATCTGAACGCCCTGTACCAGTCGTGCCTCTGCCCCCAGCATCACATTTGTGTTCACAATGGAGGCATACCTCGTACACACATCTCGGAGCTACTCTACGAGGGTAGAGGTTGGAAGGCGTACTGTCAGAGAGTCGGAGACGAGTACAGTTACGAGGAGTATTGACTTACCTGCGCCGGTTGAAGGGCGATGTCCTTGGCGATGGTGAGGACTTGCTCGTTAAACTTCTCCGGCCATAACGTGCGACTGACCAGGCCGCTTTGCAGTGCTTCCGACGCGGACAACCGACGTCCGAACACCACCAAGTCTGTCAACTGTAACAATAAATAAGTATTAAGTTATACAAAAATACATAATAATATTATATAGTAGGTACGCTTTTTGATTCCCTTCATCATATTATTATGTCAGTAACGATAACTTTGATGTTCAAGTAGCTAAGTCAGAATGTAGTTATGTAGCCATTGCAATTACTGGACTAAGTCCAGTCTGTCAGCTTCATAAAACAGGATTTGTGCATAATCGCATCTACAGACAGCTCCAGAACAGGGATAGCCCACGTAAATATATACCATAATATAGAATATTGAGTTGAAAACATATCCTGGGGTGAGCACAAGAATAATTCGACAATTAATTATATATGCCAATGGATTTGTACCATAAAGGTTACATACAAAGGCAAAGAACATTTTCATTTCCACTCAAATCGAAATAGGGCAACAAAATAGGTGAGTTCCCATAATAACTAACCACAGACTGAGGCAGATGACAGTGCGTGGTAAGCACTGAGATGCCAGGCTCTACCAGTCCCGCCACGTTTGGTTTGGCTGTGACAGCAAAGCTGGTACGTTCCGAGGCCAAGGTGACGTCACTGAGTCCAATTAACGCCAGTCCCAGTCCTGAACACCGACCGCTTGCGGCAGTACATAGTAACTTGCTATGTTGCCCCACTGCATGCAACAAAGATCTGAAATTTGATTAAATTACATCCCGTTAGACTTAAGACTCAGCCTCAATAAAAATATAATAATATCAGCTCTATATTAAACTTGCACACTGCTGGGTACGGGTTTGTGCTCAATGTGGGAAGGGTTAGGCCATAGTTAACCAAGCTGGCCCAGTGCGGGTTGGCAGTCCTCTTGCTCCCGGCCGTAATTCAGTCTATGGTCCGGAGTGAGAGGTCGTGGAACGCCGTCGCCTCCTTCTGTGAGGAAGTGATTTCCATCAAGGAGGCGGCGGAGCGGGAGAGAAATCGCTTAAACCCTCTTCCCAACCGCAGAGCCGGGCGCCGGGAGCGCGAGATGACCTCCAGCCACCCTGATGTTTGACCTGGGAGTGGTGGGCTTTGTGGGCCTGCCCGCCATCCGTTCAGCACCAGGTCCGAGAGGCGGCATGCGTGTTCCCACGCACGCCTCTGTGTCGAGTCCGTCTCCCCTCTAGGGGGGAGACATCCCCTCTCTCTACGACTATCCCAGTTTATGGTATAGCGTTCCCCTACACCAACCATATAGGTTATATTAGGAGAGCCGCTGTACCTTCCAGTGCACGAGAGCACCTTCCGGGACCAGTTATAGACAGGTCTTGTCCCCAAATCTCGACTACTCCACCCTAACCTCAGAGATCCGGTTTTCGTAAGCGAGCTACCTCGTGCCCAAGTGACGCTACCTATTCTCCAGATAGGTACCGGAGCAATAAAGCCGCTCACCACCCGCAACTCAGGGAGTTGCTAACGAAAACCTCGCTGAAGCCGACGGAGAAGCCGCCTCCCATATCTCCAGTATGGTACCAGAGCTGTGTAAGGCACGCTCACTTCCCGACGTACATCTGTATCCTCGCTGGTTTCAGCATGAATGGGCCGGATCGACCGGGGTAGTACTACCCTCTCACAGAATACCGGCGTGAAGTAACGGTACCCGTACTGTTGCGTTTCGTATCGGTGAGTGAGAGAGCCGGAGGCCCAGTTACCCCGATCCTTTTCCTATCCTTTCCTTTGTCCTTTCCCTCCTTCATTCCTTTTTAAAGGGTTGGCAACGCACTTGTAACTCCTTTGGGGTTGCGGGTGTCCATGGGCGGCGGTAATCGCTTACCATCAGGCGATCCGTCTGCTCGTTTGCCACATTACGCCATAAAAAAAAAGAAAAAACGCCTACCCAAGTAGGCCTACAAGCCGGGTGTGCCCCGAGTCACTCCAGCTATGACTCTTACTTGCTGAGCAGGCAAGCGCCCGAGATGCGTTGCGGCAGTGAAACCACACTGCCATTTCGCTAAGACAACTCCGTGCCTCGCCGACCGACTGGTTCGCACTAGCCGCGTCTGAGTCCGACGCTCGAACGCCACGTGCTTGCCGAGCAACGAACTTGTCGTCCTCAGTGGCTAACCACATACCCCTGCGAGTCCAACACCAATGTCAGGTACCGCGCACTCTAATCGGCGCGGTCGATAGAACACGCCTTGCGAGGCGCAGTGGGCTTCCTGACCCCGCAGTACGCTGGTCCAAAGGGGGAGACCTTAAGTGTGAAGTGACCTTGTCACTTGTCGTGTAGCGAAACCTAGGCGGGGTAGCGACCGCATGCGAAAGTGATTCGCGCGGCTCCGTCGATAGCGGTTTTGTCGAGGAATACCGTGGTAAATTTTGTCGGTATTCCGAGAGATACATTATCTTTTCTCTTTTCAACATCTTACTCTTACCCCGGTGAGTCCGACATAACCCCTCCGCCCGCTCCCGCGGAGGGGTATGCGTCAATGCATTAAACCACGTACAAAAAAAAGTGCGGGTTGGCAGTATTCACATATCTTCGAGAACATTATGGAGAACTCTCAGATATGCAGGTTTTCTCACAATGTTTTCACCGATAAAGCGTGCTTATCGCACGCGGTAACGGTGTTAATTATGTATACTATCTGATATTGGGGATTCTAAAACTTATCTCACTAATTTACAACCTATCTTATTTAGATATATTGTAGCTCGCAGTAGCAGACTGCGCCGAATGTTATGGGTTCGATCCCCACCCGGGACAAAAGTTGATAGTATGATCCACATATAATTATTCCGAGTGTAGATGTTCTTAGTATCCGGTATCTGAATGTTTGTAAAGTCTGCCGCGATACAAGAATTATACTGGTGAAGAGGCTGTCTTTCTAAAAGAAAAAGCTTCACACCTTCTCTGAATAACATAGCTTTTAATACACTACGCGAGCGAAATGACGGCCTGAAGATAGTTCTATATACCTACAGTTACTCCACTAGTGAGGTTATGATCAGAATAATAACTTACTGACTAGCACAAATGTACATAAATAATACCTATGTGGGCAGAGTTACAAACTTATAATACACTCATATTTCACCAGTTATGTTTTTAGGACATATACATTAGTTTACTAGGCACTATTTCAGACACCTCACTAGTACTGGGTATTGCCTCAAAGAATATTATTGCCTGACTCGAGTATTGAACCCGATACCTCACGCTTGCATGTAATCATTAGCGCAAACTTATGCCATGACGCGATAATATGCAATGAGATAGATGAGTAATAGATGGATGTCGTAACGTTTAAGAGTCGTGACATATCTATTTATCATGTGCAATCTAAAAAGAGTGGCCATGATTTTCTTGCAAAAGTGACATAGAAGCAATCCTTAGCTTTGCTTAAACTTAAAAGTTAAAATATAAATGACTAAATATCAAGTATCAGCGATTTTGAATATATTAAATAGTACATGCTTATTGACAATAAACAGTTATTTTTAATTTCAGGGTGGACTTTTAGTTTATTGTTACATGTTGGCGTTTCTAAAAACATTAGCCTCACCCAGATGTTCTAGAAACAGTAGGTTCTAACATAATCAGCATGGCTACACACACATATTAACATTCATTGAAAAATATATGATTGCCTAGGTGTTGCAGGTGTAACAACTGTTATGAGTTTGATTCATGCACAAAGGGTCAGCCAAAGCCTTGTCAACATTCAGACCCCAAGGCAGACAATACTTTTTCATTGTGTCCAATTTTCAGGAAACATGTGTGATTGGGTACTCCCTTTCTTCTCCTAAAATTGTTTGTCCGAAAATCGTTATCCATAACACATTTGCTATAAACTTCAGTAACAATAATGTTCATAATTTTTCATCATTTTGTATATTATTGATTGTCATATTTATGACAAAAAAATTTAGGGCATATTATATTTAGGGATGTCAATTTTATGGCATGTGCAAGGATTGTGACATTAAGTTCGGGCAAGTTATTATATGGACATATGAATTTTTTTTTCTGTTTTTTATTTTGCTCATCAAAATGACCACACTCCGCCTGATGGTAAGCAGTCGTGTGGTCTAAGAGCAGTGGCCTCCACATCGTCCTCATAGCAGCCGAGGCGATGTTGATGTCTCTACTTTGACGGCCTGAGAAGGTGCTTTTTCACGCCCCACTTAAAGGACCCAAGATTGAAGGAAGAAGGAAACACGTGCCTTGTCAGAGAATTCCATGCCTTGATCGTTCGGCAGAGGTATGAGGACCCAAACTTGTTGGTACGCACTCTAGTCGACTCCACCGCGTAAGGATGGCATCATAGGACAATAAAGATTATGGATAAAAAAGTTAGGGAACACAATAGAGAACCGTTTGATTCATACTCTAAATTACCAATTAATAATTATTTCAGCCACCAAAAGCAAATATTATAGCAATAAAAGTTAAACAGGGTTGTATCAATCAATACACAACCCTGCAAAGACTAATACTAGGGAGCTAAGGAGCTAAATTAGTGACCACAAAGTACTATTTAAGTAATTGTAAGGTATGCAAATGCAAATTATTGTAAGAATAACCTTTAAATGCTTGTATGGTGCAAAACAATTATATTTTCAGCCAGCTGTATTTTCTCACACATAAAATGTATAACACAGGACAGACAGACTAAATGCTTAGTTAATGATAACTAATGCAAATATATTAATTTTATTTACACAAATTTAAATAAAATAATGTTTTTATCTACATCACAATTTAGAAATAATTAATTGTTCAATTAATGTTATGGAATGTTACAAGACATTTATGGTATATTTGTCTGCTTATATTAGTGTGGTCTGACTTAAGCATGAAAATTTCAGTGATACTGCATATATAGATGCACACCTATATTTCTTAAAGGGGTATGCAGAAATAAATTATATATATATTATCACTGTACTGCTGTTAAGAATGTCCTAATAAATAAACCCAATAGTCCATTGCCCAATATAAGCATAAAAACAAACTTATATCACAAAACAAACTGAGGCATTTATACTAAATATGAAAAAGGTAATGCATTCTTAGTTTCTTAAGCCAAATTAAATCATCTATTTGATTTTGTTTACAGTAAACAAAGTTTATAGTATAGTCTTTTATTTGTTGTAAATTGTGTTTGATTGATTACTCACCTAATAGCCTCAGCCATAGCATTTGCATAATTTGTTCTATTTTCCACATTTTCATCCAGCAAAGACCTTAAATCTAAATCTGAGTATGTCGCCCCGCATTCAGGCATGATCAAGGTTACTGATATGTCTTTTTTTGATTCAATTAATTTTAGTGCATATTCTAACTCTCTTATTACCTAAAAAAGAAAAGTAATTGTTAAGTAAAATTATTGTTAGAACTAGAATAAATACTTAAAGAATGTATGTCTGGCAAGTACATATGTATTTACTACATAACAAGATATCCCCATAGCCTAAATTAGTTGAGGCTACTACTGAATGATGGAATTATCATAATTACAGTATTTGAGATAAATAAGTTTTAATTTACAAATATATTCCAACTCACCTCAATATTAGTTATAGACCCTGCTTTTTGAACACATATTACAGCTAATTTTGCATCAAATCTAATTGATAAATATTTTAAATCTTCACTATTTGCATCAATTTTATCAATTTTCATTAATTTCTTTTGTTTTATTGGTTTTTCAGCTTTGGAATTCTCACGTTTTCTCTTATTTAGAGCAAGATTTAATTTAGAATTTAACTTTTCTTTTATTGACAAACAATCATCCTTGTTAATTGTTTCAGTTCTGATAACTTCTCCACTCTCAGACATAAACATGTCTACTGTGGGCCGCTCATTGCTTATTTCATTATTATTCTTATTCTGCATATCTGCCACTTGTTGAAGAGTACGTGAAGTAGTTTGGCCTGTGATCTCGACGTCACTCAACCGTCGAGGACTCATACATGGGCTTGAGTATGAACTTGATGAATGACGTCTATAAATAATAGAATCATCAGCACTGTGAGCCTCAAAATCTTCAGATACTGATGGAGATTTAACAGAACTGTTGAGAGAAGGCCTCTGCTTGCCACCTAGTATTCTTCTTGCTTCAGCTTCCTCATATTTAGACTCTTTTTTTCTTTCTCGAAACTTCATTTCTTTCGTATCTGGTGTTGATGAGCTCTGGATTTTTTTAATAAACTCTGCTTTTGTTTTCATGTTCTTTTTGCCTTTTGGAGCTTCAGGAGTAAGCTGATATATCATATTGACAGCACCTTCATCCATTAATAATTTGTCAACCTCAGTTAACCTTTTATTTTGTTTTATATTTTTAGGAGAGGGCTTTTTCCACTGCATTTTTGACATTGGTGATTTAGATTTGGACCTCTGGAAAGTTTGTTCAGCCCTTATTTTTTTTGGTGGCATTTGGTCTTTGTCCTGTCCTTGCTCTTTACTCTTAACAATAATTTTACTTTTAGTAAATGTGTCTGGATTGTCTGGATCAAATATTACTTTTTTCTTTATAACTCTACCTAATCTTCTTTGTGGTTGACCTTCTTCACCCTTGGTTAAATTGGGTGTTCTTCCTTCAGTAGTTTGTGAATCTATAGATGTTCTAACAGAACACTCATCCTGTTTAGTAACTGAATCTTGCAAGTTAGTAACTTCACCAGAACTTTTCAACAAGGACTCAGTCTCCTTTAACAACTTATTTGATTTTTCAGTTTCGGTACTTTCTTCATCATCCCACTCTTTCACAAGATCATTCACAATATTTTCTTCATGTTTAACCTCTGGAGGAGTGGTTATAAATTCTTTTTTAATGACCCTTTTTTCGCTTTTCCTTCTTGGAAGCCTTTCAATACTTCGAGTCTTTCTTGGTTTTTTTTTCAGTCGAGAAAGTTGCTGCAGAGCTAATTGTGCTTCTAAAATTTTATCACCACACACTTGATAAGAACCGGTTATTAGGTTTCCAGTTTGCTCATCATCATTTCCCTCCAAAATATCAAGCAGCTCCTCTTTATTAAACACTGCCTGTCTGGCACCACAATTGTTGTTTTCTGCATTGTCAGCTACATCTGATGAGCGCAATGCTTCACTCAACTCTATGCTTTCTCCAAGTTCACTGAGAATGTTACTGGTGTCTTGCTCTTCGATTTTAGTATCATCACACACAGTCTCAATTACTTCATTATCATTTGCTTCAACCAGTATTTCAGTCTGAAAAGTAACCCGATCCATAGTAGATTCAACAACACTTACTACTTCAACTACAGTTTCATCTACTTTCACATCATCGGCAATATCAGCTTTATCAACTTCAGTATTATCTTCTTTCGGAGCTTCTTCGACGATGGCAATGGTTTCTTCGATATTAGGCGTGTTTTCTACTATGGAACTACTAACAACCGTTTGAACTGAAGTCGTATCAGGTTCAGATGTGGAAGGCGCTGTCGGCTCCACAGTATCACCCTGTGTATTATTTTCCTCTATTTCACTATCGTTGGCCATTGTTTTAGTATCTATTTTATTGTCTTCTTTCGCTACGGTCTTTACTTCTATCGTAGCGGCCTCTCCAGACTCGGACGTTTCGGCGACACCGTTTGATTTATGACATACATCCGTTTCTACCGAAGCCACAGCGTTCTCACCACTTTCATCACAAATAACACTTATTTTCATGCCGTCCACAGAAGGATTCTGGAGTGGAGGCTCTTCAACAGCTTCCATTTCTAGCTAATAATCACTAAAATAAATTAAAATGATTTATTATTGCTTTTCGAAGGATAACCTAAATAATGTTGACGACTACACCTACAAGAAGGAGAATGATGTTACAATACATAAGGACAAGAGCATTTCTCTATTTTAGGGGAAAATACTAGCAATACCACTAAACAATTACCTATTTCAAACAAGAGATAAATTCAATCAAGACAAAGTTTGCTTTCCGTTGCGTCTGTACGTCCATTACATTACGCGCAACAGTGATGTCATCAAAAACCAAAATATATCAAAACATAAATAGTCGATTTTAGGACAATATATGTAGATGGGAGACTTTAACTCAAATTATTGTATATTACACGATATCTGTTTTACACATTTGTTTTGGATAATTAATATAGGTGATGTATGTCACAACAACTAATATACTACGAGTGTATACAATAATGTATGAGAAACTTAGGACTTTCTAATGTATTAGTTTTAATAAAGAATAAGCTATTAATAAAGAAGTTATGTCAGGTATGGGGGAGTTGAATAAAATATTGCTTAAACCTTAAGCGTATTCGATAATCCAAGCGAGTTATCAATATTAAAACTAGAAATTCGAGCTAATTTTACTTATTATCAGGAGACCATGATATCGTGATTACAATACAAATCATGAATTACAATTTTCAAAACAATACGAACATCACTTGTGTAAGTATAAACTGTAATCACAGTTGACACTTGACAGATATAGTGACAAGTAGATATGTAATAGATATAAATAATATTATTGGGGTACTGTAGATACTTTGTGCATTTAGCTCTAATTAAATAAATGTTTCAGCGTTCATCACATATTAAAAAATGAACATTTTACCTAAGAAAAGGTACGTAACCGTAATATACCACCGGCTGCTATACATTTGAATCAATTAAAATTTCTTGTTTGGTTTTATTTTATTTGTATGGAAAATTGGTTATCCATTCAAAAGAATACTTTTATCATGTTTTTGTACTCAAAAACTATGCCTGAATCTCACTACTTTGTAGTTAACAAAGTAGTGAGATTCATGCATTGTTAATGAATTCCTATAGGATTCCTTGATTTTAACGTTTTATTTGTTACACATGCAAATATTAGAAACTTGTGTTTGAACATATTTTCTAAAAGAATTATATTTTTATAGATGGCATGTAAGAACAAAAGAAAACATAGCCAGGGTCAGAAAGGATGAAGCAGAGGCTGCAGAAAAAGAAAAACAAGAGAGATTAAGAACTGAGAAAGCAGACCGTGAGGCACGCCTTAATGTATTGAAACATAAAAACAAACAAAAGCTATTAGAATTAGGTATCACAGAACCAGAAGCTGAGAAGTCTTTGCCTACTGAATCAATTAATTTATTTGCTAATTTTGAAGATGCAGTAAAAACTACAAACAAGTGTCATGATAAAGAAGTAAAGGATAAAAAAGAAGAATATGAGAAGAAAATAGGTTATTTAACTTATCTTGGGCAAGATACAAATGAAGCTCTTGGAAAAAAAAACTGGTATGAAGTATTGCCAGACTCTTCAAGATCTTCAAGATCTAGTGACATAAAGGATACATATGATAAATTGGTATTGAAAGATGAAGACGGCAAACCAAAAATTAAACAGCCAGATGAGGTAAATGGAGAAGTGTGTTGGAAAAACAAACAAAAGCTTGATCCTATAAATGCTTTCAAACATCTGCACCATTCATACAAAGACAAGAAAAGTATGTCTAAAAGTAAGACAAAAATTATTGAAGACCATGCTTTGAGCAACAAGAAAAATAAATTTAGTCATAAGAAAAATAAACACCATAGGGATAAAGATGATGATAAAGAAAAAAAGCTACAGAAGCTAAGAGAAGCCCGTCTAAAACGAGAACAGCAAGAGAAATACAGAACTGAAATGTTTCTTACTGGACTCAATAAACCTGTAAATACTGAACCTGAAAAAGTTATAGGTGTCAAGCCTAAATATAACTCACAGTTTAATCCTGAACTTGCAAGACAAAACTACAGATAACTTGCTTATATAATTGCATTGCATTGTATATTATTATTAGGGCTCAAAACCACAAAGGTGGCGAATTTGTTTTGGCAAATAATATTCCTGAATGAATTACAGTAAATAAGTATTTTAGTTTGATGTATCTATACCTTATAATTTGAAAAATAAGTAATACTTATTAATTTAACAAAAAATATTGATAAATCTTAATTTCAGGAACGCGTCCTAAATAATAACTTCAAACTTCAACTTACGTAAACATATAGTAAAATCTAACTTTAATTGTTTTCAATGTTCATTATAATTTGTTTGTGTCCTAAAATGTAAGTATTCTAAGCCAATATTGACAAAATAAATTAATTTAAATGCAGCATTTTCAAAAGTTTGTCCAAGAAAATGTACGTCATATTCGTGTACGCATTAAGTAGACAAAACTTCTATTTTCGAACGCGTCTTGGCGCTAGTGTGCTTTAGTTTTGTGTAGCCGGCGTTATTTGTTTTGTTCGCAAATAAATACCAATTTAAGGGATAAGTACTAAACATTTTTTTTTGTACCGTTCCTTAATTATATACGTGAGTACGGGAATAAGTGTAATTGTAAGATAAATTAAGATTATAGTTATTTAATGATTATTCCATATAACTATCATTGTTTACTTCACAGTAACCTCTAAATAATGCATTTAAGATGTCAAGCATCGGAATAAAAGGCGCGAAATTTCAAAAATGTCATTTCAAGAACGGACCTTACGGGAATCATGATGACACGTTCTCGAAATGTTTTTGTTGCTCCCGATATGAGTTATTATTGCTGTGTAGTATATATAATAATTTAATTCAGATACCCTGAAACTATGCTGTCCCTAGAAAGATGAGATTTTCTGATATATATGCTATAAGGGTCCGGTTGTCAATACCTACAATGCAAAAAACCTTAGTAGTAAATAATCCACATCTCATGTTCTCTACTTTGCATTATGACTAAATCGCATGAAAACATAGTAGCAAAATGCCTACTTTTTCAAAATAGGTACAGTTGTATACGCAACTATTTACACAAAGTACATAAGGAAAATCTGTCTGGCTGGTTATCAAATACATACGACATACTGTCATGTTGATGTATATATTTTATAATGTTCTATTAGCACAATACAGTGAAATGGATAATAATCTTAAGTTTATTACAAACCAAAAGGGAAACCCGGCTCTTCTTTATGATGGCCATCGTTATAATTTTGCAAAAAATAATAAAAACGGGAGCCTATGGAGGTGTATCAACAAGCATGAATGTTCGGCGACTGTGACTATAGATAAAAATAAAGAGAAGATTATCAGACAAAGTTCTCACATTTGTGCAGCACATCAGGAGGATAACGATATAGCTCTGATGATGGATTCTTGTCGGCAAGAAGTATGCAGCAATATGGAACCGGTCAAAAAAATATTTGAAAAGTATGTTTTAAAGCATCAAACAAACAATTTGTTAGTGCCATCATATTACGAAAAAAAGGATAGCTTGTATAGAGCTCGACGTAAAAAATTGGGTCTGAAAAATACTGAATTTAATAAATTAGAAGATGTGCTTATACCAAAAATGTTAGCATCTGATTTCTTAGTTGCAGATGATGGCGAAGATGAAAAAATATTGCTATTTAGTTCCAAAATTGCAAGAAAATCAGCACAGTCTTGGGGGAGGGAATAAGTGTTTTTTTGGTGATGGAACCTTTAAAAGATGTCCAAAACCATTTTATCAATTTTTTTCAATTCACGTGGATTTAAATAGTTCTCCAAAGTACACAAATATTGTGCCCGCCATATACGCCTTGCTGCCAAATAAAACGGAAGCCACATACCGAAGACTCTTTTCTTTGATTAGAGACAAACTCAATATCACTATTTGTAAATTCAAATGTGACTTTGAACAAGCTCTTATGAATGCATTTAAAATAGTATTCCCACAAGCAGTCGTAACTGGATGTTATTACCATTATAACAGGGCTGTATGGAAGAAGGGCCGTGATCTGAATGTAAAAAATGAAATTATCAGATTAACTTCAAATTTGCCTTTATTGCCTATTAATTTCATAGAAACTGGTTGGACATCCATAATAGAACAAACTGTAAAAGATGGGGCCACCAAAAAGTTCATTGATTATTTTGAACGACAGTGGGTGAAGTCTTTTTCACTTATCTGTTGTGCCTCTGAAAGGCACCGGACCAACAACGGTATGGAGAGCTGGCATAGACGCCTTAAGTGTCGAATTCCTCATAAGGCTACATTAATTTTATTTTTATATTTATTACGAAAAGAAGCACGGCTTAAAGATATTGCCATTAAAAATTCTTATTTCAACCAATCACGTAGACTGCGACGTCATATACAGTTCGATAAATTATATAACAATGAAGTTGCTTCTCTGAACCAACAAAATATTACAGTTTTACAGTTTTTAAAGAATATCATAAGGATACGGAAGCAAATTCTTCACCAATCGTGAATTAATTACTATCAGTGTGTTTTGCATGAATACATGCAGTTCTAGCACGTTTTAGGAGGTTCTTATTTGTTTTATTTGGTACATAGTATATGTTGATTTTAAGTTTAATAAATAAAGAAATTTCATCTGACCAAGTGGTTTTTTTCTCAGCTGTACCTTTGAAAAAGTAGGCATTTTGCTACTATGTTTTCATGCGATTTAGTCATAATGCAAAGTAGAGAACATGAGATGTGGATTATTTACTACTAAGGTTTTTTGCATTGTAGGTATTGACAACCGGACCCTGCTATAATATAGCCTCAGTATTGCGGAAAAAATTATTAAAAAATATTGGCTCTTCCGGAAAGGCGGGAAAATAATATCACATATATGGGTCGGTCGGCTTCACCACTCCTTTTTACTTCAATGCTTTGACCAATACATCGGAATACAAATAAAACACTTTTTATTGTAATAAATGTATTTATTTATCTTTTTATAGTAAATAAGTTAAAATATTAATCGTTATGAAAATGTTATGCAGTATGGTAATTGAATCCCTGATAAACTGCTTACAACTATGACCGCCGTAATAAATAATCATAGCTTCGTCGATATGCATGCTTCTCTTCAACAGGTTTTAAAGATGGAGATGTCCCCGTGATGGAGTGGTCAGCTCGGAGCCCAGACCTTAATCCGATCGAGCACTTGTGGGACATGTTAAAAAGAAGAATAAAGGGCCTAAATATTGCTCCAGCAAGGGCTCCTCTTCAGTTGTTACAAAACGCGCTGAAGGAGGAATGATATGCTATGGCACAATCAAATACTTGATAGAATCTATGGAAAACAGGTATCAAGCTGTTAATCGGGCAAGAGAGGGCAATACTTCTTATAAATTAATGTTTTAAATCAGTAAACGTTGTGTATTATTTTTAAATTAATTCCCAATTTTCGATCTTGTTTAGTTATGCAAAAACCTTCTTATAAAAAGGAATTTGTTGTTGACTTTTCTTTTCGGCAGTAAGGTAAACTTATCACCGCTTTTATGGTATCATTGAATAGGTATTGAAATAACCCTTAGTACAATATTAAAAAATATATGTATTTTTAAAATAAATCAAGATCAATAATATTTTCAAAAAATGATCGCATATGCGATTTCATTGCATCTGAGTGTATTTACGGATCACAATTTTTTTTTCTGTGTTGTGATCAAACACGCATCGCCTACACTAAAGCATGAGAAGATACTTAAGCCACTATACTGTCAGAGTTTCCACTCAATTGATATTAAATGTGAAAAACATTGGGTTAACCATAAAACATAAATATAAGCATATCGGAAACGTATGTTTATATTTATTTATGATTAAAAATGTAGGTACATATTTTGAGTTATACTTCAATATATTGTTTGTATTTACAACTTTTTGAGTAAATATACTTCTAACAATACGTATGCAATCTTATTTTAATAGAGTATGAGTAAGTAAAAATAATGGCATTTTATCTTCAATTTTATCAAATGGATAATTAAAGGTTTCACAAAACAGTTGCAGTATTCTCACGACACATGCGACATCGCTAGATGATTCTGTGTATTTTAATCTGAAAAGTAACAAAAAGTATTTTATATCAACATTTTATTTGTGCCCATCACTAGTGACACTTTTAATGTCGTTGGTGACCAAAAACAGTGGTAATCACTGAACACATAAATCCTGACGTGGTGGCAATCATCTCAGAAATTTTAGTGCAAGCATTTAACATCTGGACATTGCAAGAATTCCATAAGTCAAAATACCGAAATTGTGTAGGCACGAAGTGAATTTAATTTTCGTTACATTAATGTTGTTAACTCTGGATCAGATTTTATTTAGGTATCACTAAATAGAAATATTTGAAATTCTCTGCCTTTTGATTTCAATACCATTTCAGGTAAAATGATTTGTTAATACATCTATAAATAACAAAGTTGACTAACTATTCATATAGGTTTATAAAAGTTGGTCATATTACTAAAACATAATTTAAAATAGGTACCTACTCCAGGTCAACTAGTACTTTTCTACTAGATCTCCATTATATTAAAGGGGCATGCCAAGACGCCATAGTAATTTGGGCCCACAGTGCACACCTATAAAGGCTAATGATAATAATAGTAAGCAATGCCAATAATTAATTAGCATAAGAAGTGAATTATAAAAACTTGGCATTTTAAAGTTATCAAATCTTCTTATATCTCATCAATACAATTTATATTAAATATGTGCTATATTATTTTAATTTATTTATGAGTACAATCTATTAGGAATGAAATAAAACAGAATACATTTCAGTTTTATATCTTCTAGGTAAAAGTCGTCGATATTAACCGCAATAAATAAACACTAATAAACACCGTCACAATGGAGTTGCAAAACAAGCAATTATTTTGACATATACGTTTTCCGGCGTCATACAAGTTAGAGACGTGCTGCCATAATAAACACAAAACTCGATATATCGATAATAGACATTATTTTAAGTCATTCAAAGCAATCTTGCTAATCTAAAAATAATAATTATTTTTAGTTTTTGCATTATTTTTGTATAAAAATGAAATGAACGATTAAAATAATAATTATATAATTTTATTTTATTTTAATTTTATTTATTTATTTCACACACAAAACAAGTTACAATTTTTTACGTAATATAACAATAATATAGCAATAATAATATAGCAATGGTAAATTACTATTTGGATTAATTACCTGTCAACATATATTGTATAATGGCAACATTTTTACGTTAATGTACTTGCTTCCAAGTTCGATTACATTGTTTGTCGTTTTCTTGTTTAATATTTTAGAAAATATTACCGACTTGTACAGAATAATAAATACAAGAAAAACTAGGATAAATAATTATATATATTTTTAGTATAGCCAATTTCTTGTGCACTTCTTGGCCTAATACTGGCATGCCCCTTTTGTACTATCCCATATCCTAGAGCTGTATCTATTTACAACTCTCATTCTCCCGTAAAGTTTTATTACAATAATAGATACCGCTAGAGATAAGAAGAGATGACGGTGGATTTATGCATCTACAAGTCCCTTATTATAAAGTTTAAATTAGTGCTTAATTCTATGGATATGCGAAATACCAGTATACTAACCTGACATAAGAACACATGAAATCTACAAAGTTATTAACATTTTCGCTTTTACTTTGGCGCAACAATGAATAGATTCCAACTAACAATGGATAGCCATCAATATTATCGCCTGCTTTTCTTGTAATTAGATCACCTGAAAAATAAATAAACCTGTTGAGTATACAACATAATGTTTTCATGAATAAAATTAACTAGTAAATTAATAACTATCGATCTGTGTCGCTTTACAAATATTAAAAGAACGGACAGAAATATCTTCTCCTAATTCTGCACAACACCTAAAATAGGTACAACTACCTGTCTGGAAATCATACAAAATGTTGTTCCAAGGATCGAATCCACAAAGCTTGGCGCACGTGGGCGACCATTGCAGTTAATTTCCTTACCTAAATATGACCCCCCTGATTCTGACCCGTGTATGATAAATATTTAATTATATATTTTGTATAATATAGTATTGTTTGTCAAACGCTACCTGTAGTATAACATATTTGTAGTCGGGGTAGCTGTGATATCAAAAGTACAGCCAAAATACGTCCCATGTCAGCATTCAATAACTCTGGTGCGTTTTTAACGTATATTTTTTCATAAGGTTCATAAATACCACATCTCACGAGATGTTCTTCTAAATGATGCATCAGTAGTGGTGACACTTTAGGTGTCGTTTCAGAATAAACCGATGATTTGAGTTCACTTATAATTGACCTAAAACAAACATCCATTACAGTACCTTCTTTACAAAACAAAAATATAGCAGTAATCTCAATTTTTATATTTTATATAGCTAATCAAAAAGGTTTGTTGCCTAAAATCTAAAATACATTCAAAGATTTTCTTATATACAATTCGAAATATATAAGATGAAACCTTTTCGAATGTGACAGTAAGTAAATGAAAACTTATGCAAGTTGCAAATTTAGACTTGTGAGGGAAATAGCGAAATAACCTTACTAAGTCCCACTTTACTCACACCCAAATGTGAAATATTAATTTCTACCTCATTCTGCAATCAATTTTGATGCTGTTTTTTCAGAAAGGGTTTTAATGCTATTTGGAGTTGCGCTTACGAAATCAAACTTAAGCATGTACCGTTTAGTATCCTACTTTGAAATACTTACACATTCAAAGTTCGCAAAGAAGCCTCTAATTGAGCTGAATCAAATTTGCAGCTGGTATTCAACTGGTAAGCGAGGTGCCTTCTGATTACTTGTAAGGTTCCTATAAGAACCAGCACATCAGATAGCTGTTGGAATACTTTATTGCCTTTTGTAACAATATGCTCCATATCTTTCAAATCTGAATTTATATTTCCCAATTTATCTTGATTGTTTCTGAATATATCTTGAACATTTTGCAGTTGGTTCTTTATCATAAAACCGTACAATGTATCTAATCCGTGAAGACCGACGACTCCAACAGCGTCATTCAATTTAGCAAATGTTTTATTATTTATAACTTCGGTTTGAGTCTTGACGTCATACCAAGCGCTGCTAATGTTAATATATGTGCAAATCCTAGAAATTCAATATTATTTAAATAAGAAATAGTTTATAAGTTTTTGAATGCAATGCCTTGATGGAGGTTATCCTGAAGGTCATTTCGTATAAATAAACTGATGTCGAATATATTATGTATTTACGAGGGTGCGTTTTTAAGTTCGCGGAATGGAGGGTATGGAAGGTGGTGGGGGTGCTTGTTTAGTCACTAACGTGTTTAGCAACTAATAATTAGTATATATACCGAGTATTATCATAATGAGGTCATTAGTCTTTGAACTATCGTCCCTCAAGCAACTCAATCTGGAAGAAATTGTGAAGTATGGAGAAAATCGAGTTCCGCGCCGTTATAAAGTTCCTTACCAAGCAAGGAAAAAATGTTCAAACCATTTTGGAAGAGATGTCATCTGTATACGGGGACTCTTGTCCAGGAAAAACCATGGTATACAAGTGACACAATCTCTTTAAGCAAGGCAGGGAATCAATTGAAGACGATTCCCGGCCTGGGCGGTCTGTTGAGGTCACCACTCCAGATCTTATCGAAAAAATCGAAAAATTAATATTGGAGGATGCACGTTTGAAGAAAAAACAAATCGCAGAGATGGTTGGAGTATCTGAAACGACCATTTTCAAGGTTCTCCATGATCATCTCGGCATGACAAAAGTCAGTGCAAGATGGGTGCCTAGAATGCTCACACCGCCTCAAAAACAGAAGCGCGTCGAGTGTTCGCGTGCGTTTTTGAGCCAGTGTAATGAAGACAAGGATGGTTTTTTGGAGCGAATTGTTACTGGGGATGAAACTTGGGTTCATCACTATGAACCTGAGTCTAAACAAGATTCCATGCAGTGGCATAAAAAGGGTACACCACCGCCTAAGAAATTCAAGGTGTCGCAATCGGCGGGAAAGCTCATGGCGACAGTTTTTTGGGACACAGAAGGAATTTTGTTGGTTGATTACAAAGAAAAAGGTGTTTCCATAAGCGGAGAACACTACGATTCAATTTTAGAGCAGTTAAAAGAGGCAATCAGAGAAAAAAGAAGAGGAAAATTGACCAAAGGTGTCCTGCTCTTGCACGACAATGCTCCTGTTCACAAGAGTCGAGTTGCGTTGGCTGCTTTGCACAAGGTGGGCTTCGATATCATTGATCACCCACCTTATAGCCCAGACTTGGCTCCCAGCGACTATTATCTCTTTCCAAATCTGAAAAAAGAGCTTCGAGGAAAGAAATTTTCAACCGATGAAGAAGTGAAGGATGCAGTTTCGGCGTATTTTTCAGAGAAAGACAAAACATTTTTTTATGAAGGTATTCATAAGTTAATTCATAGATCTGAGAAATGTATTAGGGTTTCAGGTGAATATATTGAAAAGGAAAAATAATTTTGTAATATTATTTCATCCCCTTCTATTCCATTCCGCGAACTTAAAAACGCACCCTCGTACGACGAGATTAAAAATAGAATCGTTAGGTAATTAAAATGGTAAGATGCGAAACATTGTACATCTCACGCCAAGGTCATTATTTATCAGCAAAGGATTTATACAAATCAAAACCATCTTGTATATTTACGATCTATTTTTTCAGTGCTTACCTTGCATCCAGTAACTGAGGTATTTGTCGAGCAAGACTTCCCATAAAACCAGCCGAAGGACTATACAATGTAACTCCTTTGCGATAGCTAATTTCTTTGACAACACTTTCATTTATAATTACTGATATCTAAAACAAAATGGTATTGTTATTACATATTTATTTCAACTTCATTAGAGCTTCATTTTAAATCTGTTCATGGTAACCTGTTTCTGCCAAATCCTCAAACCATGAATGTTTATGTAATCCTGAATATATTCTAAAGATCTTCTGTAGCCATCCATACTTTCAGCTAGTTTTTGCAATCGTGATACTAAGTTAGCGGCTGTTGGTTGATATTTCTTGCCCTGAGGCTCCAAGAATTCTACGAATTTCTTACTAATGTGCCTGTCCAACTCTTTTAATAATCCTTCCTCTAACAATTCAGCTGGATCAACTCTGATCACACCAACCAATGTCGACCTCATGTCCAAAATACCTAGAAATATAAAAATAGGTATATAAATGTGTAAGTATACTTATAATAGAATCACAACAATATCGACTGCATAACCTATATAAATTTTTACTAACCTGTCGTAAAAGTGGACGCAGAATGGGTCAGCTTTGCTACTTCCATCCTGTGTTCTAACTGTGCATAATCCCTTAGTTTTTCCTTTTCTAATCTTGTGGGCACTTCTTTAATGGCCCAAGTTTGCAAGTCAATAATTTTTTCTACAATACTAAATACCATTTCTGGAATTATTTGTAATACTTTTTGGATGTACTTTATCAGTTCGTTACTGTAATATTGGGAAACTGATACCAAGTCACCACTGTGAGCTTGATTAATCCTAAGTAACGGTATCTCCATCGCACTTGCGAGCTTCAAGAAGAGTGCCCTAAGCCTACTTGTGACTGCAGGATTGTCTTTTATGCTGTCTTGCATAATTTTTGTATATGTATCAATCGTGCACCAAGCATAGCTCACATCAGCAATAGTCTCCAAAGTAACTAATGAATCCTCCTTCAAAGATGCGGCTCTTAACAGATTTTTGAGTGCTTCTTTACTGTCAGAAAGAAACTGTACAATGGTTGAAGTGCTTTTTATGCCGTGAAATTCTTCTACTTCATCTAATGCTTGTATCAACTGAGTTACTTTCTTTATTGATTTAGTCGAAGTTGGCTCACCCAGAGATGCTATCTGTTTAGCGATGTTATCAAACCAAAGCTTCAGCTGTTCGTTTTCTTGAATTTTTGTAACAGGTTTGGCTCCAGAAAATAGTTCTGATAAGCTATTTATTGCTTCTATAGCAAGAGATTTATTCATGTTCCATGATTCTTCTCTTTTTTCTAACAACTTCTTTAAGATTTCCCTCACTTTTAATTCTAGCTCTGCAATACTTATTAATAGTTCCAAAATTTTTAAAGGGTCATAATTGGTTTCTTTCAAGACAAGATCCTTGAGTTGTTTACTCTTTTTGTTATTATCATAAAATGTCACATCTGTGTTGTGTAAAAGCAGCCATCGTAAAACTAGATTAGAGTTAAGCAGAAGATTCAAAATTTTACTTATATTATCCAAAACAAAATCATCAGTAAGTGTTCCTTCCTTTAACAATTGATGGGTTTTACCCGTTAACATAAGTATAGATCCTCCTCTTTTAGCAAATATTTCTTTAACCATCTTGCCATTACATGTATTGTTCAGAGCAGATTTAGCCGCCTTAAAGTTTTCCCAATAATCTATTATATTTATCGTCACACCCATATAAACTGGTATTACCCAGTTACTTGGAAAGAACTTGTCGACTATTTCTCTCATTTTAGAGGTATCGGTATGAAGGTAATGTGGAGTGAAAAACAGACAGATCACAAGCATGCTGGCTTGTGTAGCTAATGCTGATGCCTGATGTTCCGGAATTGTGTAGACTGCCAATTGATTGTAAATATCTTCAGACCTGAGTTTCCCTACCACTTTTTCTATAAATTCAGAACGAATGTAAACGCGGCTGAAATATGAATACAGTTTTAAATGTCATATTACAATTTTCACAGACATCCGATTAATAAAAAAAAATATATAAATTCACCTTAAGTACTCAACAGGATAATCTGCAGGTCTTTTGCCATTAAGCTGATCGTACCCAGTATCTCTAAGCAGTTTGCATACGTCATCTATATTAGATTGAGATTGACTTGTACTGTAGCGGTAAAACGCAACTAGCAATCGTTCTCGCACGGGGCCGGGTATATACAGATCACACAGTAAAAGCATGGCACCATAAAGGTACAAACTTTCACACTGAAACGGATAAACACATCATTCCCATATCATAGATGTAGGTACATGACAGCGACAAAAGTGACGACTTTTACTACTCGCCATGAAACTTCACAAAAAAAGAGCACTCACCAAAAGTTGTTTGCCTTCTATATCTATCAATACTGTTTCAATATTTTGTTGGATGAATGTATTGTCATGTAACTGTTCAATAAATGAATTTAAATCCACTATATACTGATATATATTTTCAAAGAGCAGATAAAATCTATTGATTAGTTCCAAATATTTCTCTTTTAACTCATCATCAAGGTCTTGCAGTTTCTGGATAAAACAAATGAGAATATTATCACAACGTTCAATAACAAATTGCTTTTTCAAAAACTTCTGAATGCAACAAAAAATATACTATTAAATGGTGGTGGTTCAGCTTTAATCTTAAGCTAAATTCGAAATAATTTTAAAATGAAGACAATTATAAAAGCCATGTAGAAATTCACTGCAACATGGTTCCCACAAAGTGAAATGGCTAACTGTGCCATTGGAAGTTCGATTAAGGCCCGGCGCCCATTGGCGGCACGGTATGGCAAGGTATTTTTAGGCGACAAATAAAAATATAACCTAATCTTATGGAAATAAAGTTGAAATTACAATGTTAACATTCGTAAATACAAAAACAATACCGCGGTATGCTTAGGCATGCCGTGTCGGTAGCCTTCAGAATGCTTCGGCATCCCTCGGAATGCTTCGGCATCCCTCGGAATGCTTTGGCAGTCTTCGGGATACCGCGGCAAGACAGCGCCCGCCCGTACCCCGCGCGTAGCTTCATTAGCTTAGCGTCGTTCATGCCGAAACGTGTCCTTGTCGAACGTACCTAACTTATTTGTTGTGTAATAATTATCGTGACGACTGAAGGAAAACTAATTAATCTAGTTCGTTTACACGAATGTTTATTTAACATAAAATCGCTATACTACAGTGATCAATATATAAAAATAATGCATGGGAGAAATAAGCAAGGAGATGAATAAAACATGTAAGTTATTACAATAAAATTATTATTCATTAGATCTGTTGATAATATCGTTTTGCCAAAGAATTGACCCATGTACTGAGTTAAAATATTGTTTGAATCGATCTCTAATAACCATTCCTTCACATAGAATGGTATAGTTATCGCCAATTACATTATTTTCCATGGGATCCTTTAAAATGTAAATTTTCTGTAGATTTGGCAGTTCAGTCGCTGTACTGTTAATAATGTAATTGTGTAATGAAGTGCAGGCTAAAATAATGTTATCTATATGTTTTGGTTGAATTTGCATTCTCCTCTGAAATATTTCAAACCTTGATTGAAGAATGCCAAAAGCACTCTCCACAATACGTCTTGCTCGTCTTAACCTAAAATTAAAACTATTTTTCTTGATCTGCCAATTGGTTTGCAGGATATGGTCTCAATATATTTTTTTTTAGTGGCAAGGCTCCATCAGCAACAAAAACGTACGGTAATATGTACTAGAGTTGTTCCTGGTAAATATTCATTTGAAGGTATGTGTAAAGTGTCATTTTGCACCATCGCTATTTCTGCCGTAAGCTCCTACGTCAACTATCACAAATTTGTATTTAGCATCCACTACAGCTAGCAAAACGATACTAAAGTATTTTTTATAATTAAAATAGAGACTACCACTGTTCTTGAAATGCTTGCCATCCATGCCACCAATATAATTGGGAAAATTCCATATTTCTTCAAATTCTTTAGCTATTATCTTCCATTGTGCTGTTGTTGGTTCTGGCAAAGCGAAACGACCAATAATTTTCCACATAACGAAGCAGGTTTCATGGACTATAATTATGACGAACTGTACTAAATCCCATTCGGTACTGTAATGCAAAAGTCTTGAAACTAGCTCCTGTAATTAAATACCTGAGGAAAAAGATATTATTAATTTTACGAAGAATATTTTGAATAGGTACATTAATTTACCTATTTAAATATTCAGTATTACGTAAAAAAATATCGCCACAAATTTTAGGAATAATTAGGTATCAACTAACAATCTAGAATTTATTTAGAAAAAGATTTATTTTTAAAACGGATATTATACACCGTGCTTTTTAAACTCATGGAACTAAACAACTTTTGCCAAAAACATAGGTCGGAAAATGAGAAAGAATTATTAAGCGATTTTTATTGAGCAAGCAAGGTTTGTATGGGAAAGCAAAACTCATTTTTCAACCTATGTTTCTTGGGGAAAGTTGTTCAGTTCCAAGGTCTGATCAACCCACCTACGGTTCTAAAAGGTTTTGAAAAGCATGGTGAATATACAAAATTTTGATAAAAGTAATAATTAGTTCATTCTAATAAAATGTATTATTTAAACGTATTAATTATTACTTATTCGTTATTCTAAATAAATAAAATATATTCTGTGTTATATAAATTATTCCTCAACATTTGTAGCGACTTTTTTTACATCATATACGCGCTGAAATTTTATTACATATTCTGCGCATGATATTGAACAACTTAATCCAAGAAATATGGGTCCAAAAACAATATTTTAAATTAAATTATTGTGCTAATTGTATGAGAGGTCCAATATTTAGTGTTGTTTACGGATACGTTTCCTAAAGAAAATTGAACGTTATTTAATGGTGTGTAAAAAATCACAGTTTATATGTACAATATATGATTCTATGTGCAGCTCAAGAATGAATCCTGTGAATCAATCAAACAATGCAGCAACGAACCACTTTTCTGTCTATAAACCCCAAAAAATATCCGTCAATAATCAGCGCAGACCATGTTCCCCATTGACATATACATACATACATCGACACCGTAACTAGAAGCCAAGGTGAAAGGAGTATTATATACTGAAACTAGTGATTTATATGTTAGTTAAGAAGATTTTGAGGATAAGAATAATTGACGTAATAACATCTGGCCCGAATCATTCATATTATGTGACGTATACAAAGTTAAATGATGATTAAAAATTATTCAAGTTAATTAAAAATACTGTTATCTAATTTATACCTACTTTACTGTGATTAGAAATTATTCTAGCTAAATAAAACATAATAAATGCCTATTAATGTAACCTGATTAATTCCTAATTTACTAATCTGAATCAATTAAAAATAATAAATGGTTAAGTGAATAAATGATTAATAGGTATAGTAGCAGTATATAATAGGTAACTTACCTCAAGCACACGGACAATCTTTCTTCAACAGATATAGGTGAGCAAAGATTTGATAGTTTTTACTTTATGTGAGAACGAAGCAAACGAACCAGAGCTTAAAATTTTCATTATTCATTCTATAATAGTAGTAAAATTTTCAAACTTCATATCGTAAAACATTAAATAAAGGGATTAGTTAAATATAATGACCATCAAAAATATTAATTGCACAGCAAAATATGCTTACTAAAATATATCATAACGAACACTTATACGCCTTAAATTACTGCATTCCGTCTCGGAAGGGTTAGGTTATGTTAGGTTCCTTCATAAATAGGAGCTCCGCAAAGTGAGGTTCCGTCGATTTAGTTTGATCTCTTTAAATATATTTTGCTGTGCAATTAGTATTTATGCTAAGCATATTTTTTTGTGCAATTAGTATTTTTGGTGGAACAAAGCCAAAAAATTGAGAAACAGTTAAATACTACCCTTAAATAAATTGCTGAATTCATTGGAGATACATCTTTGCTTCCACAGGTTATTCACCCAAAATCTTCTCTTTGTTTTAATACATTTCTCTTCTTCTTCAGCAAGAACTGCTATGAGCACTAGGTCCCAATTTACCATTATACACACACTTACAAGCTTGCGTTAAGACCGTTCTGAAGAAGCGATACGACTATTGTGAAAAAAGCTAGGCGCGAGCACGGTATCTAAGGAGGCCACGGTAGGCCTAAGGACGCTTCGGTATGCTTAAGGACGTCGCGGCATACCTAAGGATGTCACGGCATAGTTACCGCCAGTGTGCGCTTACATGTAAGGATGCCGAAGGATCCCCTGCCGTGCCGTGCTGCCAATGTGCGCCGAGCCTTAACAGTTTCAAAATATGGAATTTTCCAACAACACGTATTGTATATGTTGTGGATGTTGTGGCCATCATAGAATTGACGACTTCATAATGTGGCAAACCATTACATGAAATGGTTAAAGATCCACAAAATGATATGGTTTGGCCAGATTAATTCATAAAATCAATGTTTGACAATATGAACAGCTAAATGCACAGCTACTTCATGATATGGTCAAACATAAGTAATCATATTCATTATGCAGCAT
This sequence comes from Catocala nupta, assembly GCA_963675205.1. Lineage (NCBI taxonomy): Eukaryota > Metazoa > Arthropoda > Insecta > Lepidoptera > Erebidae > Catocala > Catocala nupta. The sequence goes on from OY776095.1 coordinate 16,948,995, forward strand.
TAGCGCCACTAATATCATTTTGTTAATGCGATGCATCATGGCGGTGGACAATAATTCTGATAAAAAGGTAATAATAATGCAACAATTGAAAATAAAAGTAAAGTGAAATGTTGTTAGGACACAAAAATACATGAAATAAAATTACCTTCTTCATTTGGAATTTTCATTAAACCTAACCCACCATTTGAGATCATATAAAACCCATATTGATGATAAGGCCAAACATGGACTGAACAATATGGTCTGTTTTAGCTGGCCATTTTAGGAAATACAACCACTTTATGAAGTGGCCAGCCACAATAATAATAATAATACGGCCCAGGGTAATGCGCTATGTGGGCCGGGCTTTTCTGGGGACTGGTGTCAGTCCTCATGACTACGTGTCTCGGGCCAAAGAGCGCATCGACTTCCTGAAGCAGAAAGTCTATGCATGGGCAAATCGACTGCGCAGATACAAAAAACGCGTGGACCGGTATGTCATCAACCGCACGTTTCAAAGTTCTTGTATAATGGATATTTAAGCTTATCTGGAAACATACCCGTTTGTAACGAAAGATTTATAAGAAACGTGATTATGGGTGTTAATTGAATACTACATGTTTATAAGATTTCAGTACAAATAGAGTCATAGCCTTCCGATTTGGTATTTGCAAGGGACATTATCATTTTATGTATACTCACTGACGGACTCATCTATGGGTGACAAAAAAATAGAGTTTGATTGTTTGTTTGTATTTGTGTTACGGATTTCGTGATTTATTCTGTTTGTACTGGTAATTAAATATTCATTGAATGTGTTTGCTATTGCTAGTGGATTAGTAACTATTTTGTTATTATTAGCTAACTTAGTAACAAAGTTATTAGTTTTCATATTGCTAGTTTCACTCTTGATAACTGACCATGTAGCTTTACATATATTCTTACTATTTATTACATATTTTGAATTCCTGTGTTTTTAGCAGCATATATGCATTTTTTAAATAGTTTATCATACTTAAGATAATTATGCTTATCTTTTTTACACTTAGTTGAGTAGTATTTGAAGCGTAGCTTTCTTTTATAGACAAAACTCTTTCGTAAACCCTTTGTCAACCAATTTTTTTTTCTATTTATTGGAAAACAAAGACAATATAAGAGACAAAAGAAATCATAAAATTCATTAAATGATATATTTAAATCATTAGTGTTGTACCAGTTCAAATATTGTAAGCTAGGTAGGTATTGTTTAAATTTCTTTATATTTTTATTTGAATAGCATCTTCTGAAGTTGTAGATAAAATTAGGTATTTTATTTTTATGTATTCCTGGCCAAGTGAGAATTTGGGCAGTGTTGTGGTCAGATAAAAATAACGGTATAAGTGAGCCAGATGCATGCATAACATTACTAACAATTAAGTCAATGCATGACTTACTTCTAGTTGATTCAGATATGTGCAGATTTAAATTATATTTAGTTAAGATATCCATCAATCTACGGGTAGCCAGGCTTTGTGCGTCTAGTGTGTTAATATTTAAGTCGCCAACTATAATAATCTTATTTTTGGAATGTTTGGATAAATATTTATATAACATAAGATCTAAATTCTCAAAGAAATAATCAAGATGTCGTTTATTTTTTTAAGGTATTATATATATACATATTACGATTATATTGTTTACCATGAGCTTTATCGCACAAAGCTCAAAATGATAAGTTAGTTTATATTCATCAAAGTATGTAATTTTTTTGTAAGAGGTACCTCTTTTGACCAATATGCATGAGCCTCCACGTTTATTTTGCCTACAGTAATACGACGCCAGCTCAAAATCTTTAATATTAATATTTTGTTCAGTACCCATTTTAACAAAAGTTTCTGTAAAGCATAATATGTCGGGACTTGTTTTAATATAAATTTCTGCGAGGGTCATCTCTATTAATTCTTTTTTTGAGAATAGACCATGTATATTCTGGTGAAATAAAGTGAAAATATTCATTAAATTAGGGTCGAAAAATCTCTGCACTCTCACTAGATTTGGATTGATTTTTTGTTATACTATTAACCGTGTTTATTTCGTGACAATTTGTGGATTTTATTGTAGTAGTATTTATTTATTTATTTATTTATAAAACAATATAAGCTTACAGTCTAGACCAAGGCACTTATATGTTAGGTGAACACAATTAAAAATACGTACGGTATTGTACCCTTCTTTACAATATTATTATGTTTTGCTTCTGTATTTAAATGTTCTAATTTATTGTTAATTTTATGTGTATAATAATATAATAACATAAAGGTGATCAGTTTTATGATTTGGCCACACAACATACGAACTAAAGAATTATTAAATATAGAAATCTAATTGAATCTTTAAAAAGAAAGTATGATGTTAGATTAACTTATACCTATATCAATCATTTTAAGGAGCTTATACTCACTGAATTCATATTAATTTTCTTTTCTTGAGTGTCAGAAATCTTGAAATAACTGAAATCCATGATAACATCTTGATACTTCTGTTGGACATCTCTACTGTCTAGTCTGAAATATTGTAACATGTATACATTTCTTTTTCAAATAAAATCGTTTAAGTATGAAGTGGTTGGTGTAGCGTCAGTAGTACGCGGTGTGAGCAAGAAGAGGAAAATGATAAAATCGAAGAATGGCGTGGTGGGATAAAGATGTGCAAGGGGTAGTACGTGAGAAGAAGCACGCATAGTTGGACTGGCTATCTGGCAGAGCCAATGAAAGAAGACAAGAAGCAATGAATGAGGATGTAAATAAAGCTAGGAATAAGTTTATAAGAACGAAGAAGATAGTGAAAGATGTGATTAAAAGAAAAAAGAAGAAATGAAAGACGAGTTTGATAGAAGATTATCTGAAGATTTCTGGACTAACGCAAAGTTTTCCTGGAAATTCATTTGCTCGGTTGGAGGTAAAACCCTAACCACAGAGCTGAAATCAATCAGAGACAAGAATGGAAGTTTACTGAATGAAGAAAAGAGCGTACTGGATCGATGGAAGGAATATTTTGAAAGTATGATGAATTAGGAATGATGAAAGCCCTATTAGTATAGATGAAATAAGGAAAGCATTGAAAAGCATGAAATTAGGAAAGGCTGGTGGTTTTGATAGGATTACAGTCGAAATGCTGACAGCTGGACAGGGTCTCTTAGTAAATCAGTTGTGCCGTCTTTTTAACTTGTGCTGGAATACCGGCCGTGTACCTAGTGATTGGTGCAAGGCCGTCATAGTATCTTTATACAAGCGAAAAGGCTCACAGCAAGATTGCAAAACCTATAGAGGCATTAGCTTGCTCAGCGTCGTCGGTAAATTGTATGCGAAAGTGTTAATTGAAAGGATTGTGAAAGTAACCGATGAGAAAATATGGGATGCACAAACGGAATTTCGAAAGGGTATGGAATGTACGGATCACGTCTTTTCCTTACGGAGCTTAGCTGAGAAAGTTTTGGCCAAAGGTCAAAAGGTCTATTGCGCATTCGTGGATCTGGAAAAGGCTTATGATAAAGTGGTGAGGGATGAACTTTGGTCGGTTTTGTCTGGCTATTTAATCTATACATGGACAATTGTTTGAAAGATTTAAAAGATTATGAATGGGGAATAATAATAGGAATAATAATGAATGAGTTACTTGTCAAATGTCTACTTTATGCCAACGACCAAGTAATACTTGCGTCATTGGCGGAAGAGTTGCAGGCGATGGTAACTATTATGCATAGTGCTTTTGAGAGAAAAGGAATAAAAATGAATGTAAGCAAGACGAAAGTAATGGTATTTGAAAAGGAGGAGTGCATGACGATGTGCAATATTATGAATGATGGAGAACAAGTGGAGCAAGTAAAAGAGTTTGTTTATTTGGGTACTTTGTTTACAAGGGATGGTACACATACATTCATACATAGATTCACGCCTGTTTCCCAGAGGGGTAGGCAGAGACTACGGATTTCCATTTGCTACGATCCTCACACACTTCTCTGGCTTCATTCGCTTTCATAACATTCCTCATACACGCTCGCCGATTTAAGGTGCTCATAACCAGGCCTTTATCCAGAATGTCTCCGATCTGATCAAGAAACGTTCCTTCGTTCGGATGGTACATATGAGATATTGAAAGGAGAACGATTTCTGGCAATAAAGTGAAAGGCGCTCTACGCGCTTTTATGAATAGTCGGAATATATCCGAAAAGGCTCGTTTGGCTGTTCATAGAGGACTATTAGTGCCTACATTTATGCATGGAAGTGAAAGTTGCGTATGGCAAAAGAAGCATGAGACCAGAATAAATGCTGTAAAAATGAGAGCGCTTAGAAATATATGTGGTGTGACTCTGAACAATAGAATAATGAATAGTGTGATTAGAGAGAGATGCGGCATAAAAGTGGATATAGTGACAAGAATAGAAAAGGGTATGTTAAGCTGGTTTGGGCATCTAGAAAGAATGGACAAGAAAAGACTGCCTAAAAAAGTTTATAAGGCTTGTGTGAATGGAACAGTCACAAGGGGAACCTAGGCGAACGTTTCTAGATCAGATTGGAGACGTTCTGAATAAAGGCCAGGTTATGAGCACCTCAAACCGGCGAGCGTGTATGAGGAATGTTATGAAAGTGAATGAAGCCAGAGAAGTGTGTCAGGATCATAGCAAATGGAAATCCGTAGTCTCTGCCTACCCCTCTGGGAAACAGGCGTGATGTATGTATGTATGTTCAAATAAAATAGTTATTCTAACTTATGTAATAAGATTTAAGAAGTTAAATTTTACATTTATATTGATACTAGAAGATTTTGGATGTATTGTTCCTTTTCGTTTATTTTGTGCCACATTGACAGTTTAGGCAAAACTTATCATATAAATGTTATATTATATACACTAATATTTAATTAGATTCATAAAATCATCTCTACAAAGCACACCACAAATAATATCCATTATATGGCTATTGTATTCATAAATCTAATTAAAATATAACATCAGAACAGATAACAAATATCAAAGAAGGGCAGTGCAACAACAATAACCAAGATTTTTTTATCATTTGTCTATTAATGTGTTGACTCTACTTATCTATACAGCAATACATATAAAGTAGATTGTTGACAAAAACAAGCCATATGAACATGTTTGATATTATGCTTTGTTCTATATTTTAATACATATGTGCATCAAAGTATAAGTAACTAAGATGGTTTGTTTATATTGTTTTAGACTATTACCATATATTATCATTGATAGTTAATGGCCTGAAGGCATTATTGAGAATAATAAATGTAAAATTGATAAAATATTCTCTATATTATAACCACTACATACATTGTTAGTGACCAACAAAATAAAGGTAGAAATTTACTTAATATTTCCTCTAAGGTACTTACAGGTATATAGCCGGTTTGTGATCCTTAAGTCTTAGGATTTCAGCGACTATAGCATTGCCATGAGACACCAACTTTAGTAAATTTTGGGCGCATAGATTATCTTCTGACATAAATACCTTCATTATTTAGAACTGTATGACAATTTCGAATTACTTACTATCTCACGTAAAAAGCTTTGTATGATTTCCTAATACACCACCCAAAGCATTAGATGTTAAAGTAGGCACAGCTTAGTGCCAAAATAGAAAGAACTGTGTTTTTTAATTTCCTCACAAACATAACTTTTGTCGTAGATGTTTTTAATAATACGGTGATACCATGCTGTCAATGTCAAATTAATTACGGAGTTTGACAACCGGTTATCAGATTAATAGTGAAGCGGACAAGCTTATTTCTAAGGATGGCTGTTTTCAAACGTAAACCAACGAACGTTGGTAGCATACTTAGGATATGCGCTTTATGATAACAAATTTTGATAACAGTCTTTTTTTAATCTTAAAAAAATCGTATTATTTGAAATACTGATACTTGAATTTTATTTTATTCTATGAAACATGCATTTATTGCATGAGCCATTTTTAGCTATGCGCAAATACGAATGTACGGTTGCGGTATGACGTATACATGAAAAAATGTATGTGGTCATCGCTCTACGTCGAATATGAGAAGATCGGTATGACCGACCGCGACATTGGGGATTTTGAATAAAAGACTATTGATCACATTCATTCATTGATTTAATATTTATATTTGTTCGAATGCGATCGTTGAAGTGTGAAGCACGGTAATTAATTGTAACGGAATAATTAAACTAATTGTTGATGCTTGTTTTCTTGAAGTCCTGTGCGTTTTTCAGCTCAGAAGTGGGATCACTGCAAAAATATACCGTTTTTGCAACGATCGAAGAGATCAAGATGAACGAGCGTGAGGAAATTGGATAGTGTAGGCGAGAAACTCCCTACCCAACCAGAGGGGCAAAGTCCAAGAGGTTGTGAGGGTGATCGTCGTAGCCGAAGCCGTACTAGGGGCGATAGTCAACAAGGTGATATTCGATATGAATGGTGTAGGAGTCAAAGTCGTAATGACAGAGGGTTAAGCAGGTGATTACGCCATAAGCGCTCTCGGCAAGTTAGTGATCGTCACGACCCAAACTTTGGTCACGGAGAAACAATGACGAAGACTTGTACCAGAGGTTGCGTCTGTTAGAGGATAAACTGTCAAAACTAAATGAACGTCGTAGGCGTTCTGAAGCTTTAACTAGCGACAAGCTATCTTCTGCGCGCCCGCAGCAAGCATCCACCTCTCCTAGAAATGACGTGTGCAAGCCCGGAATGCAAGAGGTCCGAGGTACTATTTTTAAGAGTAGGGACCATGAACTTTTTCTTTCTTCCTCATTAAATAACGTTATCCCAGAGTTTGACCCACTCTTGAAGGAGCAAACTATTGGTTAAACAAAGTAGACGAGTGTGCAGAGATTTACAATTGGAACGACAAGCAAACGGTCCACTATGCCCTGCCCAAATTGACCGAACATGCAAAAACATGGTATCAGGGCCTGCCTTCTATTAAGTATACGTGATCGAAATGGAAGAGTCTGTTGCAGGAATCTTTTCCATCCACTGAAAATTATGAGGAATTGCTGACAGAAATGCTCAACAGAAAGGCACACCCTGGTGGGTCACTTGAGTTCTATTATTTCTCGAAAATTAACCTATTTAACCGTTGTTAAATATTTGGGAAACAAGCGGTGGACTGCATCATATTTGGGATAGAGGATAAAGGTGTCTCTCACGTCTCGGTTGAGTGCGCAGGCTGGTAAGTTCGATAAGCCCGAGGAAACTTTAGAATTTTTCAAAAAGGTTAGAAATCAACAACCACGGGACGTCCATGAGTTTAAGAGGGATAATCAGTCGAGAGATACGCAACCTTTGACCTCAACTAGCACGTCTCAGCGCTATAAGGCACGATGAGGGTTTGATCTAAGGGAGGTGCGACTTGCTTCAACTGTAATGATCCCGGACACATAAGCTGGCAATGTCGTCAGCCTATAAATAAATGTACTGTTTGTAACTTTCTAGGTCATAACTCAAGTAATTGTCCCAAGAAAACCAGTACTACTGGAACTAAACCTAACAGTAGTGTTCAAACTAATTTTACTCAAAATAAATATAGAAATGTACTTAAAGTTGCTATCGAAGACATTGAAGATGATAAATACAAGATTGGTATTAAATTAAATGGCGTAGATACTCTATGCCAGGTAGATTTAGGTAGTCAGGCTACGTTAATTCGAAAGAATGATGCATGCAAGTTAAATATCAAATGGAAGGCGGTACAGGGCCCATTATTGAGGGGACTAGGTAACGTCACCTATCTACCCATCGGTAAGTCACTTGTCTGCATCGAGGTACAAGACGTCAAGGAAGAAAAGGTAGAAGTACTTATTGTCGACGATTCGGTCATTAGTGTGCCGGTTTTAGTTGGACATAGCTTTACGGAAAGCCCTGGACTGAGGATAGTGAAGACGGCTTCCGACCTATTGTTCGAAACTGTCGAAATAGATAAAATTGTTAAATTAACTCTGATAACCGTCGATGATATTGGCATAGAGATCGGTAAGCTTAAGGTGATAGTAATTAGTTCTGGCGGTGATAGTTATAATGGCAACGTCTACGTAGGTGGGTCAATTAGGAGAAAACCAGGGATGGAATATTATTTACTGCCTGGTGAGTTCCAGTTGTGTGACGGTTTCGGTCGCGTACTGGTTCAAAATGTTAGATCTCAAACGCTTTGTTTCAAGCGAAGTTCTCTCATATCTAGGGCAAGAGTTGTGTCACGAGATACTACCCTAGATATTCTGAACATATATCAGGTTACTGACAAAACTCCGCAAACTGACATAAATTTCGGGACACAACTCACACTTGATGAAAAACAGCGATTTCAGGACTTGCTGACTAAATATAAGTCTTGTTTTAGTACGGGCTTAGACGACTTAGGCTTCACTACAATTACTGAGATGAAAATACACCTTTTAGATTCTACACTGGTTGTCTATAGGCCGTATAGGTTGCCACACTCGGAACGAAAATATGTTTAGGATTTGGTTGACGAAATTGTTCAGAATGGCATAGTACGTGAATCTAGTTCACCTTACGCTAGTCCTATAGTACTTGTGCACAAGAAGTCGGGTGAAAAGCGATTATGCGTAGATTACCGCGCATTAAACAGGCGCACAAAACGTGACTACTACCCGCATCCACGCATAGAGGATCCTATGGAGCAACTTTCGGAGCATTCTTTGTTTACGACGCTCAATTTGGCCTCAAGGTACCACCAAATACCCATAGCCGAGGAATCTAGGGAGAAGACCGCATTTGTCACACCCGATGGGCAGTACGAGTACAATTGCATGCCTTTCGGATTGGCAAATGCATTTGCCGTATTTCAGCGGGTAATTCACAGAGTCCTTAGTAAAGCCAGAGTCCCGTATGTAATTATCTACATGGATGACATTTTAATCCCCTCAGAGACCTTTGAAGAAAGATTAGAACGTCTTGAAGAAGTCTTGCAGCTGTTATAGGAAGCTGGTTTGATCCTCAAGATGGAGAAAGGTCGGTTCTTTTTAGAGAACATTGTTTTCCTTGAATATGAGGTTGACAAAACAGGCATACGTCCCGGAGAACAGAAAATCCAGGCGGTGTCAATGTTTCCCGTTTCGCAAAATCAAAACGACGTTAGAAGGTTTCTTGGTTTAGCTGGTTTCTTCCGTAGATTCGTTAGCGGCTCCGCTTTTATACCCAAACTCCTGACAGAGTTGCTCAAGAAGGATGTTTCTTGGCAATGGGCGGCGGCCCAGAAAGATTCTTTAGATATACTAAAGAAGGTACTTACCGAGCGACCAGTGCTTGCATTATATGATCACAGGGCGGAAACGCAATTGCACGCTGATGCAAGCTAGTTCGGGCTAGGCGGCATTCTATTGCAGAGGTCAGGGAATGATCCTTGGAAGCCTGTGTGATACTACAGCCGCCAAACTAGCCCCAACGAACAAAAGCTCCATTTATTTGAGCTCGAGACGCTTGCAGTTGTAAGTGCACTCAATAAGTTTCGGACATGCCTCTTAGGTATAAAATTTATAATAGTGTCGGACTGCAATGCTCTGCGATCCACCTTCACGAAAAGAGACCTGGTAGCTCGTATTTCGCGTTGGTGGATACAATTTTTAGAATATGATTGTGACATTGAGTACCGTCAGGCGAGAAAATGACTCATGTGGACGCGTTGAGCAGGCTCCTCTGCACTGTAATAGAGCAGGAACCGGTTCACGTACTGGACATAATATCTGTAAAAATTGATGACTGGGTCACAACTGTTCAGTCAGCAGACGAAGAGGTTAAACGCATAAAGGATATTCTACAGGATCCTGAAACCTCTAAGATTACTGCCATTCACAAGGAATATTAAGTCAAAAATGGACGGGTATTCCGAGTTGCTGAGAACGATGAATTGAGGTGGCTGGTACCAAGGGGAGTTCGTTGGCAGGTTCTCAAGGCCAATCATGATGAAGTTGGTCATTTTGGCTTCGAGAAAACCCTGCAAAGAATTAAATCCCTGTTCTGGTCTCGAAAATGAGGAAGTTTATCCAAAAATATGTTATGGCGTGTTTAGAGTGTGCACATCACAAGATTCCATCTGGATCTAAGGAGTGAGTCTTGCAGCCGATACCAAAAGTAGATGTGCCACTTCATACGCTGCACACGGATCATCTCGGTCCTTTCCCCAAAAGTAAACGTGGTAACACCTACATACTCGTTATCATACATGCCTTCACTAAGTAAGTGTATCTGTCAGCAGTTAGAAGTACTAAATGCAAGGCGAACATTAAGGTTTTTAAAACTTATTTTAGTTTCTTTGGTCCACCAAAGCGTCTCATTACTGACCGTAGGGCAAGCTTTACCAGTAAAAAGTTATATTCATGGATATTCATGCAATCAGTTGGAGCTAAACATATACTCTAAGCGGTCGTAACCCCACGTGCTAACGGCCAAGTAGAGCGGTGCAACCGCACAATCCTAGCTTCGTTAGGCAGTATGACTCATGGGAAAGCCGAGGATACTTGGGATGTATATTTACCAGACGTACAGTTAGGTATTAACACCGCAGTGCACGATATTACTAAGAGAACACCTACAGAATTATTGTTCGGGCGCAAGGTAGGAAATCCGTCCGATGGTATACTAAACAGTATATCTGAGAAAATTGATGGAAGTGAAACGGTAGAGGACATTTACGATATAAGAGCGAATGCGCTCACGCGCATTCGCTCTTATACTTTCTATTTGCTCACGCGAATAGAAAGTAATCAAATAAAGATAGAGGAAAGATTGGATAAGGGTAAAAAATAGCTACAAAGTTTAAGATAGGTGATTTAGTTAGAGTGGTAAGAAACATAGTAGGAGGATCAGGAAAGTCAAAGAAATTAAAACCCAAATGTCAGAGCCCATACTGAATCAAAAGCATACTGCCCAATGATAGATACCTTATAATTGATACACCACTTACTAGAAAGGGTAGGCGATATGAGAATATAGTGTACGACGATAAAATTTATCCGTGGATGAGTTTCAACGCACATGCTTGTTCCTCAAGTGATGAAAGCGACGCTGATTAATAATAACTTAGTTTTGACAAAAACCAGTGATGTTTACACTGCATATCTTAATCATGTTATTGTTAAAGTTTTGTGATGTAATTAGAGATTAAAGTGACGAGCGAAACTGTCTGCATAACTCGAAGCTCGAGCGGATGTGAGCCGAGCATGAGTGTTATGTATGACAAGCCTATCAAGTTAGTGGTGAAAGAATAGAAGTAGCTACACAATTGTAGGCTGTAATAATTTATGACAGCGAGAATATGACTAGATATAGAGCAAGACGTTGGCAAAAGAATAGAAGTAGCCGTCCTCTTGCGAGCTGTATGATATGATAGGGATAGCAACTTCGAGCAAGATGGTAGTAAAATAATAGAAGTAACTCCTCTTGCACGACTCCCAAGTGATATTTACACCATAGAATGATTTATGTTATGTTATAATGAGAATCATATGTGATAACTAGTATTAATACTTAGCAGAGTCATAGGGAATCACATATTTCGTCAATTAATAAACATAGAATAGGTGATATGTGATTTGCTCATTACAAATTAAGTAGGTATAGTCTTAATGAAGGGACTCGTTATTGAGACGGATGGCCGACTGTTACATTCATACATTGATTTAATATTTTTATCACATTTTTGTAACTAAATAAAATAATTATGACAGCTTGAGATGTTTGACACTGACAGATATGAAAGGTGACGGTCGTTGTCAAACATGCTCGAGTGATCAGTGATCAGTGACAGCCCGCCATTCGAATGCGATTGTTTGAAGTGTGAAGTACGGTGATTAATTGTAACGGAATAATCTAGTGAAGAGGAAACATTAAACTAATTATGGATTGTTGATGCTTGTTTTCTTTAAGTCCTTCTGAGCGTTTTTTACAATAGTGTATGTTATTGGCCAAGCCTTAAAGATTACAATCTATCGAAAATAACTATGAATTAGTCCTTTGACAATATTTCACCAGTTTACAATATTCCAGTTCTTTATTTCCAGTCGCTGTTACTTGTGATTTTATTTGTCACGTGATATATAAACTTAAGCAGATGTTATCGCTACTTACAGTCAATAACAGCAACACAGCACTGGCTGGCAGCAGTCGGTCCAGTGTCCAGTCCACTACAGTGTAGTTCGCCATGCTGGTGATCACGTAATGAGGCTCGGCAAATTAATATTTTTGTAAAAATATCTATCGAGGGCAGGGTCAAAGTGCGACGTATTTCAAATGATTCTTGTATTATTTTGATCAACCGTAAATAAGTCAAAAATGGCATCATCATTATTTAGCTACGATACACTTGTACACGCTGTTGCAGGGGCTACGGTACGTATTGTGTGGAAGTAAAATGATATGAATTACTACAATGTGTATGTAATCATTGTTGTTACAGATACAGATTTAGCAATTCATAATCGTCATATATTAATTCCTTACATATTCCAGGGCAGTGTAGTCGGTATGGCTGTATTTTATCCACTGGATACATTGAGATCCAGATTACAAGGTTGGTATTTATATTTAATTTTGGTATTTATTTATTAATAATTACATTCATGCAAATGTTTATTCATCAAATCGGCATGACTAATGTTGGTGTCTTAAAATCTTATCTTATTAATTTAAGTGGTTACTCATTTTTAAAACTCAGTAAAAATGAGTTCATTTTAGTTGTTCAGGTTTAGCTTAATACTTACCTAGTAGGTAGCAAAGCATACTTAATAATATAGATAGATTGTAAGTTCTTTACGTCGATCATTATAAATAATTATGTTTTTATGATTTTGATGGATGATACCTCTTTATTTAGGAAAGCATGCCATTTCAATATTAGTTATATTTCAAACCAAAAATGAATTAGTTAATTTATATATTTTGTAGATGATATCATACTTATGTAGGTATGTGATATATCGTGGCAAATTTAAATCTTTATTTTGTCTGTACTTACTAACGATTGTAGTAGACTATATCACTAGACTATCCTCATTTCTTTTACGATTGGGATGAATATATTCAGTATTCTTAGTACATTTGAACCATGGTATTTGTGTACCTATACTAAGATACTTCCCTAATTCTCTATTGAGGAGTGCCGTTATCTATATTCGATAGTTATTATCACATTATTATAATGTTTTTAGGGATCATCATTCTCCCTTTCACAGAAAAACATTTATTTAAATGGTGTAATTTTGTCCTGAGCTATACCTATATACGCAAATATATACAAATCCTCCTTTATTGAATCGGCTGTAATAGCACAGGGTGCTTACCTAGCTGATCATGTCATACAAAAAAGATAGCAGAGCGATCTCCATTGCAATTGTATCAATCAATCGTTAGCGCTTTTATATTAATTTGCTTACTAGTGATTGCCGACTTCCTCGATAATAAACCCATATATATATATTTATATATATCTTTTTAAAAATAATATGTTGTCTATGTCTCCTCAGCATGCAAACTATGTCCTTGCTAAACATTGAGATATAGTTTGTATTTTCTGCTTAAAAACATAAAACAATTGTAATTTAGCGCAAGTTAATATTTGATCCAGGATAAAATATAACATCACCGTTCCTAACGAACTCGAACCTCTATTATTATTATGATCTAACAATGTCGTCATCACCAATGCTGTATTGTAATGTGAATGCCAATTGCAATTCAACTAAATGTAAAATGATCAGTATCACTGGTATCTTTATTATGCATATCAATTAGATCATTCTGTTTGGATGCCAACTTTAGGCGCAGTGTTAAGCTTTTCTCTAATCTGTCCAACACATTCGGATCACGTGGCCTAGACATAATGCTTTCTTTCTTCATTGTGTCTGCTTTCCGGCTTATGATAAGTTAATTAGGGTTTACTTCTTAAGCAATATAATTTAATTTTAATTCGTAGCAGTTATCCCAAATAGTTAGACCAAACTCATTTTGCAGAATAGATCTGTAAAAATATGTCGTGTTTTGTGGTTAATTAGTAAGCAGCTAATGACTCCTTAGCTACGTAGACGTACCAAATTTTGAATAAATAAATCATTAACTTAGTTTTATTTATTAGTATAAATTAAATGTATGCCGTACTTATTCACTTATTAAACTGTCGGTTTTTCCCTACTAATAACAGCTGCACTTTTGTTTATACTAATTACTACTAAAATTAAATATCTTGCATTAATCTAGCAATTCTCAGAATCAGATAAATTACAAATTGAATATATATTTTGGGTATTTATAATTTGCTCTTTATAATATTACTTTCTCACATTTCATTGGCAATAGCTTATTACCTACTGCCAATTTTTATTTGACCTTATTTTTCAACGATTTGTTTTCAAGATAAATATTTTAAGAACTCCTATCAAACTAAAAACGCTCTAATCGCTTTCTAGTGCACAGCAGTTATAGTACAACAGACACATCATTTATCTAAAAGCAATCTTATTGATAAAGATTTAATAATTACCATCGAGGGTCTTACAATCGTGTGCTTGCTACACATTTTAAAAAGAAATGTAAGTATATGGATAAGACAAACAAGTTAACTGATTTAATACCACTTCTATACTGCTACAAAATGTTTTAAAATCGGGAACTACTTCTAGTTACAACTACAGTTTTAGCCAGGTCAACCCGGTTTTTATTTTACATAAATCGCATCTAAATAAATTGAAGGGTTTACAAGATATACATAGGTTTCTAACTCAATAGCTCTAAGTTACCAGCCAAACAGTCACACCAACACTTTTTAATATTCTACGATTCTATGTAAATCCTCCGGAAGTCCACAAGTCACGCTTAGTAGTATTTGACTATATTATGTATGCAGGCAGTTGTATTACATTGACAGTCGTACATTATTAAACAAATTGGAATTAGGCTGTATATTTAATTATATTTTCTTTTCAGTTGAAGATTCCGATAAACTACAAGGATCGACATTCCAGCTTTTAGTAAAATTGGCCACTGAAGAGGGCTTGGATTCGTTGTATCGTGGTTTAGCGCCAGTTCTACAATCACTTTCAGTATCTAATTTTGTGTATTTTTATACTTTTCATGGTCTACGTAAACTGTCTGTAAAGAACACATCTGCAGTAAATGACTTAATGTTTGGTTTAGTCGCTGGCAGTATAAATGTTCTTTTAACGTCACCTCTGTGGGTTGTAAACACTCGAATGAAGTTAGATAAGACGCCTTATAATAGTCTACTAGAAGGACTTGCTGATCTTTTCCAAAAGGAAGGTGCCAAGGGATTATGGTCGGGTACATTGCCCTCCCTGCTTTTGGTTTCCAATCCAGCTATTCAATTTATGGTTTATGAATCTTTAAAAAGACATTTGGTATCGCGAGGTTCATTTGACACTTTTTCAGCATTCCTTGTAGGTGCTGTAGCTAAAGCTGTAGCCACGACTTTAACATACCCGCTTCAGATGGTACAATCGAGGCTTCGTGCGGGCACCAGTGTAAAACCTCTGTTCAGGGATATCAAATCAAAACCCTTAGTAGCATTCCGTGGACTGGAAGCAAAATTATTACAAACAGTAATGACAGCCGCTCTCATGTTTATTATTTACGAAAAGCTGGTCCGTTTAGTATTAACTATCATGCGAGTCAGATTAGCTAAACGTTGATATTTAGTTATAAAGCAAGATGATATAAAGTGAGAATTTGCTAGGTTAATAGATACAAAACCAGTTTTGTTAAATCACTTAAAGATAACTTAAAGAAGGTCGCGTATAACGGCGTGTTTGTCATTGTATGGGACTTGCAAACAAAACAGTCAAGGCTGTTAAGTAAGGTTACACATTAATAAATAATTATTATCTTAATAAAAATCGGTCAAGTTCGCATCAGTCTTATACACGCTTATACACCGAGAGTTCCGTACAATAAAATTAACAACAAAAGTTAATTTCATCGATTCGGTTTAACTACTTCAAAAGAGCGGCTGTTTCGAAGTAGATTAAATAGTGATGCTTACATATGAAACATTGAGCACCAGTTGAATAAAATACCATCAAACTTTGCATTTAATATATTTTTGCTGGTTTCCTAAAACTATGCTTAATAGACATATCACTTTATTTGTTTGTAATTTATTTATAAACATTATTATATCAAATCTAGTTTAACTTTTAAAACTTTGTGAGAGCGTGGTATTTTCTTATATTATTCATCATCTACGTCATGAGCTGACCCATAAAAAGCAAATAAAAATACATTTATAATCTGCAAACGCGAGCCCTTTCATATTATACGTCACTTGACCGAGTAATCTTACTTTGGTTTTAGGCGCTCTTTCTGCTTTTAGGCAACAAAAAGCTGTCTTATTTCCCATTGACAGCAAAGTTTAGCAATTAAACATTATTTTAGGTATTTCAAATTTGAATTTAAATTGATAACATTATAAGTTGTCGAGATTAACAGTAGACAGACGGATTCATTTCAGAAAAGGTCACATGAAAGTTTCGTTTTTTGTTTTGATACGGATCCCTACAAATGGGATACGTGAAGCAATACGTGTCAAATTATTATTAGCGCTATTTTCCTAAAAACTACAATACATTTTTATTTTTGGCGCTGAAAATGTTTGTACCCACACGTGATTACCGTATAAGTAATTATAAAACATACAAAAAATGTACAGTGTGAAGTCCGCGACCTTGACAGTATTAAGACGAGCAAGTCGAGGTTATTTTATATCAATTCATATTTATGAACTCAAATAGAGCTTAGTTTCGTTTCTTAATATAAAATCTATACCTCTCTATGACTGACATGACTGTTTTTGTTATTGTTTATTTAAACTAAAGGGATTTGACCCTTTTTAGCCTTCAAAGAATTCACATGTTAATTTGTAAATATTGATTTATGTTTATTGTGTTGTGATTAAATCAGTGATTATTTATATATCGACAATTGTTTTTAAGTTATTATTAAGTGTTTAATCTACTTAGTTTAGATTTAAATTCTAAGTTTAAAATAAATTCTATTTAATATTGCATATGCATGATGCAGAAATAGTTTTCCAGACATGTTATTTAATTCTCTATACGTTTCAGTCACATTTAGAGGTTCGGATTTTGCAATGGTGTGTTTATTTGTTGTATTTTGGTGGCTTGGTGGTGATAAAGGAAACCTACATTGTACTATTATTTAATAAAACATGATTTTAAAGAAAAGGTATTTTATTGATTATCACTTAATAATTAATTTGCCGCGCTTCCCATACGAACCAGTTTCATATCTTCAGAAGTCCTAATGACGACCTTCGTGTATTCCTGAACTAAAGAATCCAGTTCATTGTAAATCTGGAAAATAATTAATAAATGATTATAGTGATTTATGTTCGATTCCCACTCATTGCACTGGGGGATATACTCATAACACTTGCATATATAACATATATCAATAATGGAACAGTTTTTACCACGGCTGGTATCTCTTATAAAACTTTGATTAACGAGGAAAATATTACAAGTGTGAAGTGTATAAATATATATGTATAGCAGCTTTATTGTATAAAACTCTGTTTCATTTACAGTGCCAGTGTAGTGGTAATTATGTATACAAATATTAATATCATAAAACTATAAAAAATATGGGTCCGGTATAAGACGTATGCTAGTGTGCGTTACCCCAGCAAAATAATGTCGAAAATAGTAATTTAAATATTATAGATAATTTGTTGCCCAGCTTCTGTAATAGATGCGCACATTTTTAAATTTGTTGCACGTATAGTTTTTTAGTTATTTCACAAACACTTTTTCTGCTGGGGTAATGTTAGTAACGTTACCGCAGCCAGATATTTTTTTTTTAATGGGAATATTGAGATAAATATTAGCTATATAATTAGTAGTCTAGACGAGGTAAATGTTGCAACTTATTTCGTATTTGTTCTTTTTTCGGCTGCGAAGTTCTTCGAGATCCTGCTGAAGTACACAGTACACCGCAGCACACCGTATCCTAATGGTAAGGTACTTATGTTATATCCTATAACATAAGTACTTTACCGTTAGGATACGTCTTGGATCAATATTGGTTTATAATACACGTTGTGTATTCAGTAAATATGTCGACCAATTGATTATCACAGAGCCACTGATACAATGATGCAATGTAAATAAATGTATTTGGTTCTAAAAAGAATTATTTAGCGTGTATATGCAACTAACACGTTGAAATGTTGACGTGATCGGTAAGAAGCTAATATCCTGTACAAGTTTTAACTATTACCACTACAGTATAATACAATCCTGAGGATTGCCTTACGTAATAAATAAACAGCCTGTTCCTCGAGCTATGTTTAACTATAATATATGCCAGAAATATTAATATACAAGAAAGCTGGTAAAATCATATGTATAATGGGGGTAAAGGGGAGAAATCACGTATCTCGTAGATATTTCTAATTGTGTGGTAAAAGAGGATCTATATATTACATTTACGTATGAAAAGCCTTTGTTTTCTTTTAGTGATATTGACTCATAAGCGCTAAGCTTAAACTATTAACAATAGCATTTGAAATTTTATATTGCCGTTGTTTCTTACATATTTTCATTATGTTTCATTACAACTTGATTGACAAAGCGAGGACATTATTTGTATTTTTAATTATCATGGCAATTACTTTATTAAAAAAAGAAATCTTTAACATTTTGTATTAAAAAAGTATAATACGATGAGATATTTATTAATCTACTAATTAAAGGCGATACTGTGTATTAAAAGCTATAGCAGTTTTTTGTTGCCATACATATTGTTTTAATAGGAAAAAAACTTGTGAATAGTTGGGCTAAGTTCAGTAAATTAATTCATACAGTATAAGGAAAATACCAGTACAGTGTAGTTATAGGAGAATAAGGATAAAGCGCTAAGATAAAGAATTGAGGAAATCTTAGTTTATTTTACAGTGTGCTATTAGAAGCAATACTAATGTTTTAAAAGAGCACTTGTAAGGTAATGATGACAGGACGTGACACAGTCAGAACAGATGCTACTTAGCGCATACCTGGAGTACGAAGGGGTCATGCGTGTGGTGGGCGAGTTCCGCGAGTATGACGTCCGCGAGCGCGAGCGGCGCGGCGCGCGGGGCGGCGGGCGAGCGCGGCAGCAGCAGCGCCAGCGCGCGCCGCAGCGCGCCCGCGCACTGCGCGCCCGCCTCGGCCGCGCGCCCGCCCAGCAGCAGCGCGCGCACGCACCCCGCTCCGTCCGCCTCCTGTCGTACGACCACTCGTGTCATCACTCACCACTACTACGTCATATTGTTATATAATATACGAGTACCTGCTCTAAGGGATAGCATACCGAAAACTTAAATAGTAGATTCAGACAATTATACAGAGTTCAAAATTGTTGGCCATTTTTTGGGAACCATCCCGACTAATTGCCATTTTACATTTATCTGATTTTAAAGGCTGATACGCAAACAGTACATTTTATTTAAGAAAAATACACAAACAATCCCATGCTACTTAAAAATATTAAGTTATTAAATGATACGCGATATGAACGGTTCAGGAAATCAGCTGAATGCCAGCGCAGTGCGCGGTGCCCGTGCGGTCTTGAACTTTCGTTTTTATTATTTAATAATTGAAATTCACGTTGGCATAAGTATAATCAGTACCTACTTAAGCCCCTTAAAAACATTTTTGTATTTCTTAGATAATTTATTGATTTTTTGTAATAGCTCAGGACCGCCGTTTTCGTAATTTCATAACGGGCAAGATTTGATTATTACGATTTTGCGGCTTTATTTGATTTTGTATGTTTTTGCTTTTAAAAGTTTACGCTATGTGACCAATTATGAATGGCAATGTCGCATTTAAGATTTTAGGGCTTGAAATAATAATTAATTCGGGTTTTATTGCCAAAATGCTTTTATTACTTTCCAAAGACTAAGGTAACCCTGGGAAACCTCAACACTATCTACCAGGCAGAATGTGTTGGAATCACCCGGGCTGCAACAGGGATTACATCATGGGGTATATATAAGCAATAAGTCAATACGCATTATCTCGGATAGTGCCATGGTACTACAAGCTCTTAAGAGCAACTGCTTCAACAGTGGACTCATCCTGGAGTGTCACCGTGAGCTGCAAAGTATTGCAACAAAAAATCGGGTAACGGCTATGATGCTGCAGATCAACTGGCAAAGAGAGGATCAAACACCAAAATGGTAGGACCCGAACCAATTGTTCCGATACCCTTCTGCCAACTCAAAACATGGTTATGCGATAGAACTACGAAACTACACAAAAATCTGTGGACAGAAACGAAGGAATGTAGACAGACGAAGGAAGCCCGTCCATCATTAGACAAACATCTGTCACGCAAACTGCTACGTTCCACAAGGAAAAACCTACGCCACATAGTGGGTATAATAACAGGCCACTGCTCACTCAACAAACACCTATTCAACATCGGCATCACTGACAGTCCCTTATGTAGAGGCTGCATGAAGACCGAGGAGACACCGGCTAACATGCTCCTACATTGTAAAAGCGTGAGCAACCAACGGGCGAAACTTCTAAACAGTCCAGAAACGATGAAGGAGGTACTGCGCAACATCGGTCCCCTATTATCTTTCTGGACGGAGCTGAGGTGGTATGAGTAACCGAACAATATTTCGCGTCGGTTACTTACGCACAATGGCCCAATTGTGGGGCGAAGTGCGGATAATACACGTCCAACTAACTAACTAAGACTAAGGTAAAAAGTGTTTCATATTGTAACAGATATATATTTGAAGTGTTACAGATATATATTTGAAGTCCTTTTACTATGTAAATAATGGGTTCGAAATTTTAGGTGCGCAATATGCATATGCAATAGTATTTCATTAGATGTACCTGAAGCGCATCCCTTTTTAGCATCTACTATTTAGTGGATATTAGAACAGACTAACCTACGCTGATATGCTTCGGAGTACCTCGAAACGCTGGTTGTGATACCTTGAGGATTTACGTGAAAGAAGGTATTGTATATGACTGCACGAGGAGACGCATCAATAATAATTAAGTTTTTTTGATACCTACTACTACCTAAGCGGTCTTATAAGTCAGGTACGATTTTGTTACATCGGCGCGAGCTCGCTTATACCTACACGCGGGCATTGATTCCAAATTTTGTACGCTTTACATTGCAAATTATTGTCCCAATTTCTGATACAATATAATAAGTTATAAAACGCACGGGTTTGGTATTAAATTGTCATTACATTATATATAGGTAAATATTAATTTTAAACCACTAGCGATCCGCCCTCTTTTCGCACGGCTTTTTATTACTATAACAACGTTTGCAACACGTAATTTAAATCTGCGATATCTTCTAAAGTATTTATTTAAATTATATGATGGACAGGGCAATTTTAACCTACATTATATGTCTAAAGTAACTAACATTTCTATCTGGCTAAGAATTATTACTGAAGTAGAGAAGTCAAGTCGGCAAATATAAAAAAAGGATGAAGTGTCTAACTGTGTAACTTAGTACATAGACATATACCATCACAGATGATTTCATTTATCTCTCTTACCATGACTCAATGGGACAAGGTTATTTAAAAGGGGCAGAGAGTATTACAAACGGCACTCGCTCAGACTCATTGTAATTATGAATTACTTTTCAGCTTCGGTAGCGTTACTGGGTGTAAAAGCAGGAAGGTGTACTTATCACATTAACGTTGTAGTCTTTTCTGTTACGCCGCCATTGCAGTCTTAGTTTGCACCTAATTATAGCGACATCTAATATGTAGTATAAAAATGTTGAAGAATGTTTATATGAGTGCTGCTTTTCAATGACCACGTAAGTTATGTTTCAAATAAATAGACTGTACCCAACCTGTTCGTTGGAAGTACTATAAATAATTTTTATCTGACGATTGAAAACTAACCGCTAGTTAATACAATTTCGCGGGTTACAATGGGTAACATAGTAACACGGAGATACGTAATAACGAAACGAGCGCACATTGAAAATGTATTTAAGATACCATTAATGGTGCGTATTGTCTAGTATATAACATACGAGTACATTATACACATAATATAATAAATATATACAGTATAAACATTGCCAAAGTAGAATTGTTCCGGCTAGAATAAGAACACTTATTTTATTACTAAAAAAATAATATAGATTCATATTAAAGAAAACCAAATAATTGATTACTCACCATGTATCTTTGAAGGAACCAATGTGGCAAAAACTGTTCAGTGCTTATTGCCCTCTTAATCACTGCCAGCAGTGTTTCCGGATCGGCATCTTTTAGACTTGGGTACAAAGCGTCGAAATCTATATTCTCGCCTCCTACAATTATAAACGAAAAGCTTACTATTTTATTGTAGCAGTACCTAACAATTTAAAATTGGTTGTCAATGGAATACGTTTCGTAAGGAATAAATTCAAAATAAAAATTGGTATAAACGTAACTGTGTGAATAGTTGTCAGAGCTAGATCTAAATGTTAAGCTCCAAAATTTGTTTGATGCCTTGTCAATGAATTGAATAGAAAGTCAATACTTTTTGTATGATCACTGAGCATGCACTAATGTCTCCCATCGTTAGACGAGTGCCTTCACACATTATAGCACTCTAAACATGTGAATTTCACATTAGGTTACTAGACAATTTTGTCTTGCCTTATAACTATATAATTATAGAGGTGAAAAGACAACTCCCGCACTAGGAATAATTCCTGTTTCGCGGGAGACTTTACAAACATTTAAATAACGGTCACAAGGAACACCCAGACACGGTATAACCATTTGTAGATCACACGATTTTTTGCCCCGTGTGGGATTCGAACCCACATCACTCGGTGCAGTGGCAGCGGCGAGCGAGGCGACCACTTAAACCAGTACGCCATCTGTGCAGTCAATATAATAATTATCTCACCTCACTGGAAAATACAATAGTAGTAAAAATAATACTATCTTACTAAGCAATGCCCGCTGTACTGGGTCTAACGAGTCAGGATCCTCCTCTCTGAGTTCAGCAGCTAATTCCTCAGGCCCGATTACCTGTTGAGAAACATTAAATGCGGCTTTTGAATATGTCTATCAAGTAAATATTAATCTTACGAAACGACGGAATAATAAATATATTCTTCAGTTAGTGGTATACGATGTTTTACCATAAGAATAATAAGTAACGGCAAAGTCGCATGCGTTGCTGTGTTGCATTGCCTAGCAACTATCAGAATCAACTAAACATTACATTGTGACCAATGCGTCAATAAGGAACTGTAGACAATACTGATGGCAAAATTGTAAAGCGTAGTTAAATAAGTTGTCTCGTATCTATCATGTTTTAATTATACAAAATGCTAGAAGATATAATAGAAAATATTAATAATAAATTTATTTAAAAGACCTGAAAGACATGAATGTGCTCGATTGGTCTGACTTGGCACAAAATAGGAAAGAATGGCGCACTTTAAAGTCGAAGGCCAAGATCCACTTTGCGTCACTGAGTCAGCGAGTAAGCGTAGCTAGAATATGTCTAAATAAAATTATTTTTGTGCGAGACGTAAAGCGTTACAGGTATTTTAAACATACAAAAGACATTAATAATGTATGAAGAAGTTTAAACCTGATGATTATACAAAAACCTTACAGAATTTTGTATTCTTATTCCCGAGAAAAGCCAGCTACATTGGTCAAACCAAGAAAAGCATAGGCACCCGCATAAAAGAATACATAGCTGATGTAAAACACCAACGCTCGTTGAAGTCTGCTGTGTGTGAACATGTGCAACAGGGGACCAACCACTACCTGAGATTTGACAAACCACAGATTCTCGCTAAAGAACACCGATTGCTACCAAGGATACTTCGCGCGGCTATAGAAATCAAAAAACATCCTAATTTCAATAGAGTAGATGGTTGGAATGTACCACCAGCTTGGGATCCAGTAATTCAAATAGTCAAACCCAAGAAGAAGCAAACCACAGCTAGTTTTCATGATACTTTCGAGCTCATTCTGCGTAAATAGAAACACCAATAATTAAATTATGTTCGGGTACTTTGAAATAATTACACTGGAACATTGAGACAACTACCATCTTAGTCTCCCCGTGACCACGGCTGCTGAAAAGCAACCGAAACGTTGGAGAAAGTGTAAACTTAAATATAAATAGATTTGATAGTTGTAATAATTTAGTTAGCTTAAAAATTAGTAAAGTTTAATAGTAGTAGTAGTGTAACAGTTTCTAAATTATGTAATAAAGTGTCAAATAAACAACGCGATAAAATCCGTATATAACAGTTTAATTGGAAAAACCTTTCAAATTAGCAATAATTTATACTCAAACGGGTGTTTAATTTTGGGACCAAATTTATGCACTATTTTCACCAAAACACTCAGCTTACAGTAGTAGTATCAGTTGTACAAGATTTTTGTACGTCATTTTGATTATATAAGCTGATAATAAGTACTGCAATATCTATCTCATATATCATCTATAGGTATATACAAATTATGGTACTTAGAATAACAGAACGCAATAACGATGATGGTGACGTTACATAAGAAGGAGATAGAATAAAATTTGTAAAGGGAATTAAATTTCTAAGTGTATACATACAACGTCTCCCAAAATTCAACGATAAGCGGGCACCAAAAAACTTATGACTACTCGAGAAAAAAAAGGAAAAATTCTAGGGAAATTCTTAGAAAATGGGCAGCCTTTATTATATTTTTAAGTATCATTGCTATTTTTACAAATACTTCTGCGTTTTTTTTGTATTGGCAACATAAGTACCATCCATCGCAATCATTAAAAATTCCAGAATGCCTGTAGCTTTACACAAAAGTCAACAAAAATGATGTTGTTTTGTTAAATTATGTAAGATTTTGACTTTCAGTCCACTTTCACTCATCGTGGTGAAAAAAAAAAGTATTGACACTACCATGGCTAATATTTTTAAAAATTGGCGTGTCTAACTTCGATTCCAAAATGGATATTCTAGGCAAACTAGCCACAAAAACATGCATAGGTACATTTTCTGAACAACAATCATATTTCGCAAATTGTTAGTGTTGATAGAACTCACTTTTACTATGTATCCAAAATGTTTTTTGTTGCAAGTTCTTAGAATTTAAATGAGACATGTCCGTAGTCCATAAAATAAGTTAGAGAGAGATAGATAGAGAGAGATTATGCGTTAGAGGGAGATAGATAGATGTTCATTGTTCAGTAACATTAGTGCAGGTAGAGAAGTAGTTTTTGGTGCCCGCTTATCGTTGAATTTTGGGACACGTTGTATATGATATACTACATTGGAAACAATACATGTAATAGATGCTTCTGCATCATCGGAATGTTATTCACCCGCAATGTTATATCCCTGAGAGACGACTTTGTCTTCAAAATAAACCTCATGCATAATATTGTAAAGAACAGGTTGCGATATCAAGCATTACAATTATTGAATAAGCTGTCTGAAGATCCTAAAAGCATTGTTTAGAGTAGCGCTTACAAGATTATTATTTTTAGTATATTAGGAATTTTATTAAGATTATTTATTATTATTATAATTATTTTAATTAAGATATTAGGAATTATTATAAGATATAATTAATGAATCCAATACTAATATATAATGTTAATTATTTTAATGATAGTAGTTAATTTATTGTTATTAATTTATTAATTATAAACATTATTCATTGTTACCAAACTTAATTATGTAAAATTTAATAATAGAATGATTATTTTTTAACTGTTTACATTGTAATATGTAGTAGTATAAGTAATTAATCATTAATACATGTAAATTGTACAGAAATAAATGAATAGGAATATTTAAATACAAGAGACTTCAAATAGTTCAAATTTAGCAACTAAATAGGTAAATTATTAGAATAAATCGAAATTTTATTAGACTGAGCTTAAAATCAACTATTATCTAAAGTTCAGGAGAACGCAGTCAAGGGCAAAAGCTGGTGTATACACAAGATTGCCAATAAATCTCGTACTTATCGAAGCAGACAGATAGTTAATGTCAGTAGAGGAATGTTTTTGATTTTAATATGCCAACAACATCGATCAAATATACTATAAATGCACGATCGTCGCTCGAAAAACGGCGCCATCCAAACTGTGCATAAATCTATTGTATGCACAGTTTCGCTCGTAGTCACTTCACAACCGCGCTAGGAGTGTGACGTTTCACGATGCCAATGTGTGTAGTGAAAAATGCAAAAACTATACTCTAAAAGCGTAAAAAAAGGATGGAGTGTCGTACTTTCGGTAAGTATAGTTTTATTATGAAATATTAATATATTTTGATGAATATATACACTTTAAATAATATATTTGAAAATATTATCGTTTAAATTTAAATGTATGTATTACGCACCTGTCCCGCTCACTCTTGCTTGCGCTGCCCGTAAAGGAGAGCGAATCGACACCACTACTTTAGAACAAAGTCCATATGAAATGGCATGGAGTCGTTATAAGTTGTTTTAAATTATTAATATAATATATTTTGTATTAATTTATTTTAGCTTTCCACAAAATGAAATTCGAAGGGAGAAATAGAGACATATTATAAGCTCGAGATAGAGATGACGAATTTTACCAACCAAATACTTTTAGCGTAATTTGTTCAGAGCATTTTAATGAAGAAGATATACAGGATGTCCGGTAATTAATGAATAACCTTGAAATGTCTTATAGTAGAACTGAAGGCCGTTCAGAAAAATTAAAAAAATGAAAAATTTATATATATTAAAAAGTGCAAGCTATATTAGCATAGCATACTTTTGACTGTCTATCTATTAGCATTATGCTAATAATATGCTGTTTAATAATAAAACAACAAAAAACCGATGGATTTCATTCATTTATGGTCGTAGTATACAAGAAAGTTATACATGGTAATTAAAAAAAAACACATATCTCAGGTAGTAGTTCGGATAGATTTCTTTTAAATTTTTCTGAACGGCCATCAGTTCCACTATAAGTATATGTAGTAAATAATTAAGTATATGTACATTTCGAGGTTATCCATTAATTACCGGACACCCTGTATAGGTAAAATATTCTGCCATTAAATTTTAAAATTATGATAAATTTAGTTAATTTTATATACGATTGATTTATTAACTATTGTTTTCATTATTTTTATAGCAAGAAGAGTCACTAGTGCAATCTGAAGTAAATGCAATAACACCCCATTTGACAGTAAACATAGGATCTACATCCACATCGGGGAAAGCTACATTAAATTTAAATTTAGATAGAAATAATGAAACACCTAAATCTTCAAATACTGTGAACAGTATATTGTCTTCTGTTTACGAATGTTTTTCATTGAAATTAAACTACTATATACGGATTTTATCACGTTGTTTATTTAACACTATTACATAATTTAGAAACTGTTACACTACTATACTATACTATTAAACTTTACTAATTTTAAGCTAATTAAATTATTGAAACTATCAAATCTATTTGTATTTAAGTTTACATTTTCCCCGACGTTTCGGTTGCTTTTCAGCAGCAATGGTCATTGTATAAATAATTTACATACGTATATTGACATACGTATACACTACGCGACAAAATTGAAAAATGTAGAAACAAAAGATCGGTCTAAGCGGTAATTGTTAAATAAGTTGATATTGTTTAAAGGTACATAAAAACATTATTTTAGTAAAGTTATTAATTTTTTTTACCTAGTTCCTTTCTTAACGATAGAACAGTTAAAATTTATATTTTTAGAATCTTTTTTTTTTTTTTTTTACTTTGGGGAATGCAATGACGCATATCCCTCCGCGGGGCGGGCGGAGGGATTATGTCGGACTCGCCGGGGTAAAATAAAGATGTTGAAAAGATAATGTACCTCCCGGAATACCGACTAAACCTACCACGGTGTTCCTCGACAAAACCACTATCGACGGGGCCGCGCGAATCGCTTTCGCATGCGGTCGCGACCCCGCCGAGGTTACGGCCCGCCATATGAAACGGCAGGCCACTACACGAAAGACCTACCCAAAATAGGCACTACTTCACCTCTAGGGGGGAGACGGACTCGACACAGAGGCGCGCGTGGGAACACGCACGCCGCCTCTCGGACCTGGTGCTGAATGGATGGCGGGCAGGCCCACAAAGCCCGCCACACCCAGGTCAAACCTCAGGGTGGCTGGAGGTCATCTCGCGCCCTCTGGCGCCCGGTTCTGCGGTTGGGGAGAGGGTTTAAACGCTCTCTCTCCCGCTCCGCCACCTCCTTGATGGAAATCACTTCCTCACAGAAGGAGGCGACGGCGTTCCACGACCTCTCACTCCGGACCATAGACTCAACTACGGCCGGGAGCGAGAGGTTAACCGATCCGACTGCCGCGATCAATTCACGGCGCTGCGATGCCCAGGCGGGGCAAATCGCCAAAGTGTGCAGCGCCGTGTCCTCAACTACGTCGCGGCAGTCGCCGCAGTGCTGACAACCGGGCGTCTCTTGCCGGCGTATACGACACAGGAACTGGCCAAAACAACCGTGGCCAGTCAGAACCTGTGACAGCCGGAAGGTGAGGGCGCCATGCCGCCTCTCCAGCCACTCCTGAAACACGGGACTTACCGCCACGATCGTGGCGTGCCCGATATTTTTTTTTTTTTTTTTTTAGCGTCTACATCAACAAAAGTATCCTGGTAAAATATATCTAGTTTTGTTAGCTAATTCGACCATCTACGAGTATATAGTTTTATTATTATTTATTGAAACTACATAGAAAACACACATACAAATATTTTAAATAACATGTAATACCGTGAAAGAGAAGAAATGAGCATAATTATTAGTACTGTAAATGATTGGCCTACTTTAATATAAATATATTAAATGCTTGCTTTTTATAAAGTTTTATAACGTCTTCCTTACAGTTACCTACTATAATTTGATTATTAAAATTAAAGAATATAACAATAGCTTATTATCAATTTGTTGTCATTCAATAACGTAAATTTAGTTACACGTCCAATCAAAGATTTAAAAAATATATTAAAATGAATAACGACTCTATCATTCCTTCTTTCTATGTTCCGAGTGGTAAGAATATCATATGCCTATTGTCAAAATAATAACACTCGCATAATTGTTGCGATGAGTTTACACTTAATTGTAATTACTATAAGGTTCATTTCAGAATGTTTTGTTTACATAATATGATATTTTTACCGTAGTGAGAGAATGAAGAAAACATTTATGATACTTTGTCACAAGTATTACGACACTATCACTAAGTGTTAAGGTTTATATTAAGTTAAATTTATATTCACTTTAGGACTATTATTAAATAGTCGAACGACTAAACATAACTACAAGTACACTTCAATTCGGAGACATTATTTGGGTACGATTTAGTACGAGAACGTGCATCTATGGTATATTTGATCGATGGCCAACAATATCTCAATGTCTTATGGATTTTGCAACTATGTTGTTATTTAATTATACTTGGTTTTAAATTGTATGTCGTGGTGACGAGAAATTAGAAGAATGGGATTATTACATGGTCGGGAATTTATGCTGTATAATCATGTTTGTACAGCGTGTATACCCGATCGGGGAAAGATACATGGATGGACAGCAGAGTGGAGTAATGGCTCTTCGCTCGCACCTCTCAGCAATAAGTGCAGCGCGCCGCGCGCTCGTACATCACCTGAGCCGTTAAGGTTACGGGCACGAAGTCAGCGGGAGCGGGGCGGCGGCGGCGGAGCGGCGCGTTTCAATGCATAGATTTATATGAAACTGACCTCGAAGGCAGCGACGTACGAGCGACGCACACTAGTCTAGCGGTCCCCCCCCCACCTGGATTGATATAGTATTGTGTTATTTTCGTTTTGCTTTTTAGTGAACGACGTTTGTCAAAAAGATGTTGTCATCGCTGTTTAGACATTTCGTTAGGAAATAAAGACACTAATTTCTTATAACACAACACGTCGCCGCTCTAGCGCCGTGCGTATCGCCCGCTGGCTTCGACACCCGGTCTGGGTCGCCGCGCCGCCGTCGCCGTTGAGTTTGAAACCGAGGCCTCACGTATGTGGGCTGTACGGACCTGCACGTGTTTGCGTGAGTGCGCGTTGTGCGCGTTGTGCGCGTTGTGCGCGGCGGGGCGCGCGAGGAAGGCGTGCTCGGGGCGCGCGAGGCGCAGGCACGTGAGCGCGGCCGCCACGCAGCGCCGCCGCACCAGCGCCGCGCCCGCCCCGCCGCCGCCACCGCCGCCCCCGCGCTCGGCGCCGCAGCGCGCCGCGCGCTCGTACATCACCGCCGCCGCTGGAACACGCACACGAGCGTCACACTGCCGGTTCTACAAGCGTCTTGTACAATATTCTTCACACTTATGAAAGCATATACATCGGAGCGAACGGAAACGAAAATATCACAGAGTTTAAAGCAATTATAGTGGTATAGTGTATAAGTAATGTGTTTAGTATTTTAAATTTAAATGTATGTTAGAATAAAACGTGTTTTAGTCGGTAATATTGTTTACGTTCTTATCCCTCAAACCCAACATGTAACAGTATGTTGAGTATAAACGTTTACCTTTCCGATAGTGATGACGTGAGATATGGAGAGCGTACAGGAAATCGTAGTAAGGGTTGGGTGCGTGCGCGTCGTGCAGCTTAGCGCGGGCGGCCGCCGCGCGCTCGGCGTCCGCGGCCAACGCGCTACACGACACCAGTGCTCCCAGCTCGCGCCGCGACGCTGTAATAAACATGTGCCGGAAGTTATGACTGCAATCTTTTAACTTGGTTTTATTTTTATTTTTGACATACGCGCATTAATGTTTTGATATCGTGCTCCGTTGTTTAAGATTTGCAAAAGTCGCTATTGTAATCCAACCTTTTACTTTAAATATTAAAAGGTTTTCCATAACTATGAATAACGTGTAATCTTGTCTGCACTAGTTCCGTAGTTAGAAGTACCGCTCGCTAAGTATATTTAAGGTGGTACAGACCGAGCGTGGTAAGCAGTGTGGCGGCGGCGGCGCGGCGCGCGGAGGGCGCGGGGCTGGCGGCGGCCGCGCTCAGCGCGCGCGCCGTGCGCCCGCCCGCCAGGTGCCACTTGAATACAACCCACTGGAACATCGCCTGAGGACAAAAATCAGTGCTATACGCTCACAGGTTTCAAACCTTGCCACTTCCACGATCATGATCCAGTGGGAAATTGTCCCATGGGCCATTCGACCCCACAAGACAAAATCCCATCTTATCATCTAAATCTGCAAACAAAGACTTGATTGCAAATTATATTATCGACCGACACTCCCTCAATATGATGATATTGTGATGGTAATAAAGTCTTACGAGTTGTTCTTGGTTCAGCAAAAGCGTTCGATTCTGTATTTTCTATTATTCTTAACAAGATGGAACAGGGTGAGGCGATTCTTCGCGCCTGGGCAACTGTGCCTATTGTATAAGGCACAAATGCGCCCTTGCGTGGAGTACTGTTTGGGATGGCTCCGCGCAGTACTTGCTAGACGCTCTCGACAGGTTACAGCGGTGGGCTGTCCGTATCATCGGAGATCCAGAGGTCACGAGTTCACTGGAACCTCTGCAACTCAATAGGAACATTACCTCATTGGCATGTTTCTACAGAATATACGACGGGGAGTGCTCTGAAGTATCCAGTCTGGAGTATCCAGAACAACGCGTGCTGGGCTTAGATCCTTACACGGTGGAGTCGACTAAAGTGCGTACCAACAAGTTTGGGTCCTCATACCTCTGCCGAACGATCAAGGCATGGAATTCTTTGCCAAGGTATGTGTTTCCTTCTTCCTTCAATCCTGGGTCCTTTAAGCGGGGCGTGAAAAAGCACCTTCTCAGGCCGTCAAAGTAGAGACCTCAACATCGCCTCGGCTGCTATGAGGACGGTGTGGAGGCCACTGCTCTTAGACCACACGACTGCTTACCATCAGGCGGAGTGTGGTCATTTGGAGGAACAAAATAAAAAATAAAATAAAATTGCTGGTTTGAGCATACGAGGAACTCAACTAAAACTTTTAACAGATTACTTAGGCAATCGATACCCGTTTAGTCCACACTTTTGAGACAACTTTTAGAACACCGAAATTAAGGTGTATACGAGTTTACAGCTTATTGTCTCTCATTCCGTAGTGAAAGCCCTAATATGACTGGGCTAGTTAAAATAGACAATACTACGAGCAATTATGAGAGTTTGTTATTTAAGTTTTGGTACTACGTTGTTTCTGAATATAATATATTATCGATCGACGTAATCTTATTTTAGAACACAGCAAGATAATAGCATATGCCGATGACGCAGTGCTAATATTCACCGCTTAAACCAACAAAGAACTGTACGTGAACACTCAGCTTGGCTTTAATATTGTGAATAATTGGCTTAATCAAAATTTACTAAGTTTAAATGACGATAATACGAATTATATTCACTTCTCTATGCGCAAAAATAGCTATAACATAACTAACCCGTCTATATATGCACACAAATGTTCGCTTTAAAACTCCGCAACAAACACTTGTAATTAATTGTCTCCCTATCCTGCAAACTACACTCGCGTGCAAGTAAATCGACTCAAGCCTCAAGTGCGCATAAAAAGTGATATAACTTGAAAATGCCTTATTATACCTCTATATAATGTTTTACATAATTAATTGCCTAGTAATTGAGCTTTAAAATGGTGTAAGTTGCATGAAAATCGATTCAGTAGTTTAGTAAAAAAGGTTAATGCCAATGATAATGTAAAAAATGTTGAAAATTCATACAATTTCACAGTATGGGGTTATTGTGTTTAAATGAAACAAAATGTGCGTAAGATAAAAAATTTATTCGTGTCAATATTTGGTATTTCCTCCTCTAGCTCTGATCACTGCTCTCATGCGATTCTTCATCGACCTTATCAACTTTTTAATGGATGATTGTGGTATTCGACCCCACTCTTCTACCAACGCAGTCATGAGCTCATTGATGTTTGTCGGAGCTGGATTCCTCGCTCTAACTTTCCTTTTGAGCTCGTACCATATGTGCTCAATGGGATTTAAATCGGGGCTGAGCGCTGGCCAATGCATAGTGTGAATTCCAACTTCGTTCAGGAAATCACGTGTGGCCCGAGCAGTGTGACATCGGGCATTGTCATGCATCAAGATGAAATTTTCCCCAATAAAGCCTTGATAAGGGACAACTTGATTCAGTAGAACATTTTCAATGTAACGATCACTGGTCAGACCTCCTCCCCGGCCTCCCCCAGGAACGAAAACAAGCTCCGTTTTGCCTTCTAAGGAAATTCCGGCCCACATCATGCAAGATCCGCCACCATACGCAACGGTTTCCACAAAGCAGCACTGTGAAAACCGTTCACCGGGACGACGGTATACCCGACCTCTCCTGTCGCTGCCATGGAGACACATCCTCGTCTCATCTGTGAACAGGACTGACTGCCATTGCTCTATGCTCCAATCCAAATGCTCTCGAGCAAAGTGAAAGCGTGCTTGACGATGAGCTGTGGTCAACTTCGGGCCTGTAGCGGGTCTTTTCGGAGTAAGGTTAGCTTCTTTCAACCTTCTTCTAACTGTCCACTGACTGACAGTCACCCCGCGAACTTGATGTAGCTCCTGCTGCACATCTACGCCGGTAAGGTGTCGATTTCGGAGAGAGGTCGAGACCAAAAACCGGTCGTCACGCTCCGAGGTGCAACGGCTTCGGCTGGTATTAGGCCTCCGAGTGAAGGCACCAGTCTCTTGAAACCTTCTGTATACTCTCGAGACAGCGGACTGACTCATATTCAAACGACGAGCGACTTCTCGCTGGTTCAACCCTTCTTGCAATAGGGCAAGGACTTGAGCGGCTTCTTCAGGTGTTGTATCCATAATTTTCTTCAAATGACGGCTTTAATTTGCAGAGATGTGTTCAGGTCAACGTCTAATGAGCGACTGATAAGAAAAACGATTACAGAGGGTTTTTATAGGGGGTTGTGTCGCGCAAGTTGTGTATAGAGCGCAGAGCAGTTTACGGGAGGTTGCGATCAGTTGCATTCTAAGTACAAGTGTTTATTTAAATTACTGATATTATGCTACCATTTGAAAGCCTAATTACTAGGCTTTAATTATGTAAAACATTATATAGAGGTAAAATAAGTAATTTTTTAGTTATATCACTTTTTATGCGCACTTGAGACTTGAGTCGATTTACTTGCACGCGAGTGTAGTAGCATAAAATATTTTAGGATCGTAGTTGGTGATGGCCCTTTCTTTTCAAAACATATTGATACATAGTTTGGTAAATAGAATTCATAAATTAATATACACTGCCGGCCGGTATTAATATACAAGACCAGCTTAATTAAAGTATTAATTAAGCTGGTCTTAAACTTTTGGCCAGTAGGTAATGTATTTAAAAAACGCCTAAAAGTAGCATAGTTAAGATTGATGACTCAAGTTTATTTTGCCCTATGTAAATAAATTGTTCAATATCACGTTACTTCATGGGCTGGAACAGTAAAAACTATTATGCTGTCTCTTGAACGAGCTTAGAGATCAATTTTAGAAGCAGACAAATTACTTTTCTATTTCCTACAAGCTTATTTTATAAATCTTGGACTAGTAATGACTCTTTGTCAAATCTTCATTATGCACAGGCAAGATGTAGTCTGCTTCTCACAATCACGCTCAAAACATATTTTTTCTAAAAATAGTATGTAAGTACTTTCTCGCTCGAAACACAGGTATAACCTAGTTGGGGCAAATATCTATAAGTGTCAAAATGTTATGGTAAAACTAAGAATTTTTACGAAATAAACTTACCAAGTTCGGATCGTCCTTATCGGCAATACTGATGGCTGTCTCTGCCAGGCGCACCACGCACGCGCCCGCGTCGTGTATCTCAAACAGTTTTATCACCTGCGAGTACAATGTAATACGTGAGCTTATCTCGACGCTGTATGTACGTGTGGAACAACTTATATTATATGCAAGCAATTACTAGATTTTGCTCGCGGCTTCGCTCACGTAAATCAAGGTTAGGTTAGATTAGTAACAGTACTTTTTTCTAGATGAAAGGTACCCTATTTTCGTTTTTGTTCCCTTGACAAAGTGTAACTTTGCGAAATTTCATGATGATCGGTCGAGTAGTTAAGGCGTTAAAGTGTAACAAACAAACAAATTTATTTTCACGTTCATAATATTAGTTAGGATTTTCAAATAATCCTTCTATTGAATGCATTTCAATTTTAAGATACGGGCTTCACAGTGCTTTTTGCAAATATTAGGTTTATAAAATTTATAAACCTAATATATGTAATAGATCTAATATTTGTGTAGCCTGAATGCGGCAATTGACTGTTTTTATTTACTTCTCTGACAAGAACTAAGATCTTCTCGAGGAAAACAGTTTAAAAGTATTATAACTCAACTGCGTGCATGAAGGATATGTTAAAATGAATGAATTAAAATAACATGCCAGTATCGTGGCTAGAAGACTGATCTGTGCGATAAACCTTGCGGGAGTTCTATGTCCTGTGTATGTGGCTAGTTGAAAACCGTAATCTCTACCTAACCGGCATGAGTCTGTGTAACTATTTACATACATACACAGATTCACGCCTGTTTCCCAGAGGGGTAGTCAGAGACTACGGATTTCCATTTGCTACGATCCTGACACACTTCTCTGGCTTCATTCACTTTCATCACATTCCTCATACACGCTCGTCGGTTTAACATGCTCTTAACCTGGTCTTTGTCCAGAACGCTTCCGATCTGATCGAGAAACTTTTACCTTGGTTTTCCTCTTGCGACTGTTCCTTTCACACTAGCCTCATAAACTTTCTTAGTCAGTCTTTTCTCGTCCATTCTCTCTACATGCCCAAACCAGCTTAACATACCCTTTTCTATTCTTGTCACTATATCCACTTTCATGCCACATCTCTCTCTAATCACACTATTCCTTATTCTATCTTTCAGAGTCACACCACATATGCTTCTCAGCGCTCTCATTTCTACAGCATTTATTCTGCTCTCGTGCTTCTTTTGCCATACCCAACTTTCACTTCCATACATAAGTGTGGGCACTAATAGTCCTCTATGAATAGCCAAACGTGCCTTTTCGAATACATTTCGACTGTTCATAAAAGCGCGTAGAGCTCCATTTACTTTATTGCCAGCTATCGTTCTCCTTTCAATATCTCCCTCATTTTTACCATCCCTTGTAAACAAAGTACCCAAATATACAAACTCTTTCACTTGCTCCACTTTTCTCCATCAATCATACACACATCGTCACGCACTCCTCCTTTTCAAATACCATTACTTTCGTCTTGCTTACGTTTATTTTCATTCCTTATTTCCTAACTATTTACCTTCATGTAATAGAGTACGAGCGCTTGATGTTGTGTGAGGCGGGCGTCAGGCGCGGCCACAAGTTGTCTCAGGAATGGCTCGGTGCTAACTCCTTTCGCCGCTTTGCAGAAAGCCGTGTATGCGTTCTCCGGGTCGTCTAAGTCCAGTAACGCCAAGCCAAGGATAAATTGACCTGGTGTAATGTACAAACGTAAGATTAACTACAGATTGTTACTTTTTTATTTACATCTAACGGCCTGCCTCGACTTCGCCCGGGGTAAATGTAATATTATATAGCCTTTTATATTACCGTGATTAACTGGCATATTACATATCTGGTGTAACAACTCCTGTCGTATTTTTACCCGTCTGCGTCAGAAGGAGGGTAATGTTTTTCGAGCGTATATATATATATATATATGTATGTATGTATGTATGTATGTATGTATGTGTATATGTATGTATGTATGTATGAATGTGTATATGTTTGTCCATTTCTTTGGCACGCCCTACGGCCCAAACGGCTGGATGGTTTTTGACATATGAGGTGTCGTTGAATTCATCAGAATTGTGGTAGTGACATAGGCAATATAAATTTTCAAAATGGCGCCCACAAATGAAAAAAGGGGTGTTTGTTTTTATATTTCTTGCCTCAGCAATATGGGTATCAAATGAAAGATCGTGAAAAGACTATTTCAAAAATATACAATGTGTCCCAAAATTCAACGATAAGCGGACACCAAAAGGTTTACCTACTTATGACTACTCGAGAAAAAAAGATAAAAATCTATCTTGACTCTTTTTTCCATTACGAAAAGAAAAGAAAATCCTTAAAAAATGGACACCCCTTATTATATTTTTAAGTGCCATTGCTTAAATTTTAACAACGTAAGTAGCACTGCTATCCATCACAACCATTAAAAATCCCAGAATGCCTGTAGTTTTTACACAAAAATTAACCAAAATTTGTTTATTGTCTTAAATTACGTAAGATTTTGTCTTACGTTCACTTTCACTTAGCATGGTGAAAAAAAGTATTGACACTACAATGGCAAATATTTTTGAAAATTGGCGCGTCTATCTACGATTCAAAAATGGTATAATATTCTAGGCAAACTAGCCACAAAAATATGAATAGATACTATTTCAGAACAACAACCAAATTTCGTAAATTGTTAGTGTTGATTCATCACTTCTACTATGTACTCATAATAGATCTTTTGTATGTTTTGTATGTTTGTATGTATCACATCACGTTTATATTACTGTTTTAACACAAATTGTCAAAAAGCGTACCAATTATATATCGGGACGCCCGAAGTATCATTTTCTAGCAAGAATGTATTCAAGTCAGGAATGACATTGCCTGTACTTAGCTATATATTAAAATAAAAGTATGTATATTATTATGTCATATTTTTATAATATTACATAAGTGAAAACAGAAATAACTTGTCGGTTAATAAAACTAAAAAGTCTGATATAAAATTATTATTATAAAAACAAAAAACCCGACTGCTTACAAGTAATGAACTGAAAAGAGAAAAACAAGTATCACAATATCTATAAAAAATCGACTAACTAATGCATTGTTTGGTAAGCTTACTTTACCAAATAATGAAATAACTACATATGTATATTCAAATAAGTTAAACTAAATACTTTATGGTGCCGCATGCGGTGACAAACGTAGTTTTGGTAGATCTTTCTTTGCCCGTAGGTACCTAACAAAGTATTGTTTGTCCCCGCCTGCAGCACCATAAAGTATTTAGTTTAACTTATTTAAATATACATATGTAGTTATTTCATTATTTGATAAAGTAAGCTTACAAAACAATGCATTAGTCAGTCGAATTTTATATAGATATTGTGATACTTGTTTTTCTCTTTTCAGTTCATTACTTTTTTATTAATAAATTTATTAATTATTTGCAATTTGATAAACACAACCAAATAGTTATAAAACCGGATTACTTACGTGAGCACGCATTCCATTCGCACCAAGGCTCCAGCATCGTAACATAGTTCTGCACGAGCCGCGGTTGATCAATCGTGGCCAGCCACCAACTGAATTCGAATCCTCCACTTACAGCCCAACTGTTGCCAAGCTCAGGTTTTTTATTTAATCAATAAGATTATGGTGTTTAATCGGTTATCAACATTATTAACATTTTACAATTAAATAAAAATATTATCCGAAAACGTATGTACGGTTAACAACAAACCGCACATTGCACTTTGTATCAGTGGCCGATTGGCCTAGTTAACAAATTGCTAATTGTGTAATTTATAATACATATAATGATGTACGTTTAGTATAGCTCAGTGGGGAGACCAACAGACTGCAATGCAGAGGGTTTCGGTTTCGAAAGCACGTCTCGCACCTCTGACTTTCGGAAGTTATATGACTTTTCGAAATTATGTGCGTATAGATTGACAATTATTAACTGCTCCGTGCCTCGGAGAGCAAGTTAAGCCGTCGGTCCCGGCTGCCATGGACATCTATGGCAGTCGTTACTGGGAAGTCAGTGCCCTATAATATCCTGACACTGGTCTAGCCTTAGGGTATCGTTAGCCTTCGGGTTGCTGAGGTCACGTGGTAGCCGCTCCGTGTAAAAACTGATACCCAGTCAAATCCGGTTAGACCAGAAAAGCCGACCCAAGTGACTTGGGAATAATAAAGGCTAGGGAGAAGAAGACGTTTAGTCTAGAGTCGTAAGCCGTGTTCTCAGTAAAACCGAGCGCGAATAACATATCTATAACATTAAACATTTCTCTTGTTATTTCATTTAAGTCGACTATTTTATTAAACATTAATTGCAACATTTAACATTTTATTTAAAAAAACATTTTCATACAACATTGGATGTTAGGCATCTGCCCTAACAATGTATGACAGTACAATATCATTTGAATATCAGTGTCTTAGTAGGTATAACTGGTCGCGTTTGAGAAAACTCTTTATTTTATTATGTTTGAGACTTGATAGATAAAATAATGGCTTGCTGGTCATAATATAAGGAATAACTTAAAATTTACAATCAGATTAATTAATTATGGAAGATACCTACATATATATATGTAGATATATGTACTCATATAGCTATTTTGATGTCTATCAGGTTGTTTTTTGCGATAGATTGAATCAGTTTGACGAGAGCAAATATAATAAAGGATACAGTTGATGTGCCAGATGATAAGCGAGCAGCGGCAGTGCCTGGTGCCACGTGGTGTGCGTGCGCGCGGCGCACAGGTGCGCGCGCGCGCGCCGCCCGCCCGCGCCGCGCACGTACGCGTGCACCGCGCCGCCGCCCGCGCGCGCCGCACCGCCCGCCGCGCCTAGCGCACTCAGCTTTAGACGAAACGACTCCGACGGACCGCCCACCCTAAACAATCCATCGAGTATTAATACATCTATGTGATATGAAATAAAATAAAAAGTATTTATTTCAAAAAGTGTTACATTTTGTGTTATTACCAGCGGCCCCACACTAGGCAAGCCTGTCCTGTGGGTACCTATTGTGATTTACCATTTAACATTAACATATTGGGCTCGGTCGACATCATTAAACCTTAAACTTAGTATCTAACGAGTTAAACAATCATTTAAGAACAAATTTTACTAATGATTATGGAACATTCATTAATTTTGTTTAAGAACTATATATGGATGTATGTAACTGTATATGAGTACTTTATTTATAATGTGCATAAAGAAGAAAAATCGAATTATTTTGAATAACGTGTATGAATGTATTGATACTCTACAAAAACAAATTAACATAAAACGCATTGTATTTTATTTCTCATGTTTGATTTATTATAATACATTCAATTACAATAATTATACAATCGTCAATGAGAATAATAACATTAATCAATAATTTATAATCAAATATGATCAACATCGTCTCAAAGTCAAAGTCAAAATCATTTATTAATTTAGGTCACAAAGTAAGACTTATGAAAGTCGAAATATATAGGTTAGTGAGTTTACTAAGTTACAGGAGCTACATTTAGGTTAGTTGCTAGGTTCAGGCAAAGGGTTGAGCCTATGAGAAGAAACCTGCAAGAAACTCATGGCCACTCTTTTATGATGGACGCTCAGCCTTCAACTTCGTCGCGTAGGCGTAATGAAGAAACTCTATCGCCAAGAAAAAAACGAAAGCTCAAATCATTTAGCCAAACCGAAAAAGAAATGATCATGAACGCTTACAAATATGTATATTCTGAAAAGAAAACCGAATCTCCAACCGAGACGCCGGAAAAAAACGCTTCTATCTACAACGTGCTGAAGGAGCACAAAGAAAATGAAAATTTTAACTCACTGAAAATACCTGGCCCTAAAATAGATTTCAAAAACAAATTGGACGATTTCACTCTTTCGGCTATACGTCGAAAAGTCCACCAATTCTTTTATAGAAACGAATCACCATCATCCTTGAACAAGGTAATGCTAATTCTGTTTATTTAATATTTTTTATTTTGGCAGGTATTGTAATGATGCTTGCAAACTGTAATTATAATTTAAGTTCATAGTTACCTACACAATTATTTAATTTTTAGGTTCTTCAAGTCGTAAATGATGACCCAGAACTTCAGTCTTTTCAATAAGTATTTTACATAAAATTTTAAAACACCTTCGATTTAAGTTCATGACTAGAAAACGCCGCAATTGACCGAGATGACATAACTTTATGGCGGCATCGTTATTTGCAAAAAATAAAACAGTATCGTAGGGAAGGTCGCTCAATACAGGGTGATTTTGAAATAGTGTAATTCCTTTTAACCACGCATTCTACTGGTGATATAGAATAACCCTGACCATATTATTTTTTTATTAGAATTATTTTTTTGGAAAAATTAATGTATCGTTTTTTTCGTGAAATGGTTTCACTTAGTCATATGTTAGCCATCGGAGGCAATTTTACATTTTTACTAATTAAAAAAAAATAACATGTCAATGATTAATGTCGTAAGTAATAACGGGCGGTACTTGCCGCGACCTACATACCCCTTCTCGACGCTCGCGGCGATCGCTAGCCGGCACTGCGCAACCATTACCTAACCATTAAACCTTATCCATTCTCATAACCAATTAAAATAACCAAGAGATCTAACAATAACCTGAGTTACTTACTTTCCTCACTTAGTTAACAAAACTACCTATGATTGGATTTAACCTTATGATTAATAAATCATTGCCTGATACTGACTACCTCTGTTGTACTTAAGATATTTACTTACACAAATATCAACCCAATAAAACAACAGCTGTTCTGTAAAGAAATAAATCCTATGAATCAACATTTAAAAATATTGGAGGTCAAAGAAGTTCCTAACCAGCTCTACCGTACCTACCTACCTACCTAATTACCACAGATTACCAGTTTCTACGACCAACACATTCATAATACACACCAACCTATGTTTATCTACATACCTTAATGTTGTACCTACGTACGAAAAATGAAAACAAACTTTCCTTATCTCGCAAACATTCACCGGAATAGTAAATGGATAGTTACTCTTACATGTGTTATTTAGATTTGTAACTGCAAGGTTACACACGTAAACATGAATGCTTCAAACAACACCGCTACCCACTACCTACACAAAACTCCAAGGATATGACCAATAACTTACTTACGTAGGTATAACATTTACCTAAGTAGAATATTACAAAGCGA
The DNA here is from genome assembly GCA_963675205.1 of Catocala nupta. NCBI lineage: Eukaryota > Metazoa > Arthropoda > Insecta > Lepidoptera > Erebidae > Catocala > Catocala nupta. Next base: position 16,991,043 of record OY776095.1, read on the forward strand.
CCGTAAGACGCAGCATAATATCATATTGAAAACTTTAATACTTACCAAAACTACACAAAGAACTTAAAATCAATCCAATCATGTGAACAATATCACTTCAGTAGGTATGAACCAAACACGTAAGTAGATACACAATCACTTCACGCATCAATAAAATAACGTAGCTTTAAGTACAACCTCACTCGTTTAGCAAAATAATGATTATTCCATGTTAATGTCGATAACTAGATAGAAATATCCAATTCCAGCTTATTAAACATTAATAACAAACAAACCATCAGCATCGATATAATCGCGACGCGTGCACACGACAGTATAAAAATAATGAAACTGATATTTTAATACTTGTGTAATTTTTTGTACGGCTTGGTCAAACACATAACATAAACAAGCCATTTTAACACTTGTGCCAGTGGCGCAAGCTTTCCTTTTCAATACAGGCGGTCGCCTTTGTGTCATCCTTTATAATCGCCGACGCAGCTGTAGTTACATAGTTTTAAACTTTATTACTTACATGTTAAGAGTGATTTCGCCATGCATTATTGTGTCGGCAAGTTACTTTACGTATCAAATGATAATATACGTTACGTTTTGGCCGATCGCGATCATAAGGTCCAGGGCTCGATACCTGGCTCATGCCTCATGATGCTCATTCGTACCGAAACTAAATACCTACCTAACGAGCAACGGTAATATTCAAGTTAACGAAACACTTTACGTATTCTTTGTTATCGAAATACATGTTAAAAATACATAAAAATATGTTATAAATGTTATAATAATAAAACAAAGACATAATATCACACAAAAAAACTATTATTTAAACATAAAGTGACTTGCAGATAAAAATTAAGTTACAAAAAGATAGGTGAGTAAACGTTGGGTTTTGAACTATGACCACAAAAATACTATCTACAGTTTAAACCACTCGGCTATGGCGTTCTTGTTATATCCGTTTAAATAAGCATTCTAATAAGGACTATAATGATGTGGCAAATTGATAAAATTTAAAAATATTTCTTGAATACTGTGACACGAATTTACGCTTATTAACCTATTTTTTAGAAGTAAAATTTAAGGTAGCGAAACACGTCTTGTATACCTTCTATCAATTTTTTAGACTAATTCGCCTTTTTGTTATCTTAGTACATGTTAAAAACACATTAAAACATACTAAAATGGTAATAAAACAAAGAAATATCACACAAAATACTATTATTTAAACATAGAGTAACATGTAGGTGAAAAATAAGTTACAAAAAGATAGGTCAGTAAAAGTTGGGTTTTGAACTACGACCACAAAAATACAAACCACAACTTTAATCACTTGGCTATGACACTCACAGTGATGGTGTTGAAATAACCATTCTAATAAGAATTATAATGATGTGACAACTTGATAACTTTAAGAATTATTTTTTTAACGCTGTGTTACGAATTTACTCGTTTTAACCTATTTTTTAAACATAAATACTTGCATAAAATTTAAGTTAACAAAATACGATTAGTACACTTTCTATCTCATTTTTAGACTGTTATGTGTTATACATGTTAAAAAAACATTAAAACATAATATTTTGGTAATAAAACAAAGACATAGTATGCAAAAAACTATAATTTAAACATAAAGTAACTTGTAGATGAAAATTAAGTTACAAAATGAGTAAAAGATGGATTTGAACCTACGACCACTTCAAGAATTATTGCAACGTGTTTTAATTCGTATAATAATTTCAATTGACTTGTATAATATTATTATATGTATGTGATATGTTTATTGCGTCTTTCTGATATAGCCGTAAGTACCCGACTTACGGCTATATCTGTTGAGCGCGATTTTTTGTAATCCTAATACATATCATTGTCCCACCGGCGGCGAATCGCCCTTAAAACCTCATGCACAGCCGTCCCATTTATTATCTCTGTGCCACCCAATCTCGTATTAACTATTGAGTAGGTAGGTAATTTACGTTGTTACGTAGTATTGTTTGATGAATTCTTTGGATTGGATTTTTACGCCGCCGCGCCGCGCCGCCGCCGCGCCGCGCTGGATCAACAAGTAGGTACGCAAAGTTGCAGTTGTTATTTACGTATCGTGAAGTTCTATTCGTGATTTTTTATTTGTTTCATTTACACGGAAACGATTAGATTCAACTCCCAGCGAGTGCTATTTTGTTTAATTTTAACAAACTTTGAACAACCGCAGCGTGTTAGGCAATTCCTGCCATTACGAAGTAATATTACTTACTTATTTACCTTTTACTTCGCAACCGCAGTAACCAACACACCATTACTAAGGTAACCTAAAACGATATTCGTAATTTACATGTAACATTTGCGACAATTGCGACACCGCTGTCTGTGCCGGCAATTGACGAATAAATTATTAAACACCGAGAACTACACCAGAACTTCATTCCTAATTAAAAGATAATAAAGTTCGGAATCAGAATGTCATCCGTTTAGCGGCTTTATAAAATACCTAATAATCGTTTCATAAAGCCGACTGCAAATAGTGTCTAATGTTAATTAAACTCAAAGTAGACGAAATAAGAGCTATACTTGTTTGTACTTGTTGAGGTAGTGTCGCTTTTTAGCTAACCGACAAACGATGCCGCTATTTTAGCTTTCCTAAGAAATAAAACATTATAATTTAAAATAAAATCAGTACCTACATATTTTTATTGTTATTGAGCGCACGTGTCTTTTTCAAGATGTCGTCACTTTCAAATAGAGAATTAGGTGAAATTGTGATGCATTATGCAAGATCGCAGGATTTAAATGAGACCAGGCTATGGTTCCGACATCGCAAACCGAACTCACCTGTACCATCACCAAGGCGGATACTTGGGCTTGTACAGAATTTATTTGATTATGGACAGTTAAGTGTTCCCAGCCATGCACAAGCACGAGGCCTTTTACCGTCTTATGACGAACATTTAAGGCGCCAAATCATAGCATATTTTGCTCGAGAGCCACAATCCAGCACCCGGCAAGCGGCTCGAAGATTTAATGTCAGTGTGGCAGCTGCTGAACGCGTCTGGGCAGCATCCCTATCATTTCCAATATGTGCAAGACATGACCGTTGCGGACCTTTCAGCCAGGGTGTCATTTTGTACCTGGTTTTTAGAGATGGAAAGAAACATTTTGTGGACGGATGAGGCCACATTTACTAGAATAGGTCTATTATAAGAACATCATAGCCGAGTGGTTAAAACTGTAGATAGTATTTTTTTGGTCGTAGTTCAAAACCCAACTTTTACTGACCTATCTTTTTGTTACTTATTTTTCACCTACATGTTACTCTATGTTTAAATAATAGTATTTTGTGTGATATTTCTTTATTTTATTACCATTTTAGTATGTTTTAATGTGTTTTTAACATGTACTAAGATAACAAAAAGGCGAATTAGTCTAAAAAATTGATAGATGGTATACGAGACGTGTTTCGCTACCTTAAATTTTACTTCTAAAAAATAGGTTAATAAGCGTAAATTCGTGTCACAGTATTCAAGAAATATTTTTAAATTTTATCGATTTGCCACATCATTATAGTCCTTATTAGAATGCTTATTTAAACGGATATAACAAGAACGCCATAGCCGAGTGGTTTAAACTGTAGATAGTATTTTTGTGGTCATAGTTCAAAACCCAACGTTTACTCACCTATCTTTTTGTAACTTAATTTTTATCTGCAAGTCACTTTATGTTTAAATAATAGTTTTTTTGTGTGATATTATGTCTTTGTTTTATTATTATAACATTTATAACATATTTTTATGTATTTTTAACATGTATTTCGATAACAAAGAATACGTAAAGTGTTTCGTTAACTTGAATATTACCGTTGCTCGTTAGGTAGGTATTTAATTTCGGTACGAATGAGCATCATGAGGCATGAGCCAGGTATCGAGCCCTGGACCTTATGATCGCGATCGGCCAAAACGTAACGTATATTATTATTTGATACGTAAAGTAACTTGCCGACACAATAATGCATGGCGAAATCACTCTTAACATGTAAGTAATAAAGTTTAAAACTATGTAGCTACGGCTGCGTCGGCGATTATAAAGGATGACACAAAGGCGACCGCCTGTATTGAAAAGGAAAGCTTGCGCCACTGGCACAAGTGTTAAAATGGCTTGTTTATGTTATGTGTTTGACCAAGCCGTACAAAAAATTACACAAGTATTAAAATATCAGTTTCATTATTTTTATACTGTCGTGTGCACGCGTCGCGATTATATCGATGCTGATGGTTTGTTTGTTATTAATGTTTAATAAGCTGGAATTGGATATTTCTATCTAGTTATCGACATTAACATGGAATAATCATTATTTTGCTAAACGAGTGAGGTTGTACTTAAAGCTACGTTATTTTATTGATGCGTGAAGTGATTGTGTATCTACTTACGTGTTTGGTTCATACCTACTGAAGTGATATTGTTCACATGATTGGATTGATTTTAAGTTCTTTGTGTAGTTTTGGTAAGTATTAAAGTTTTCAATATGATATTATGCTGCGTCTTACGGTCGCTTTGTAATATTCTACTTAGGTAAATGTTATACCTACGTAAGTAAGTTATTGGTCATATCCTTGGAGTTTTGTGTAGGTAGTGGGTAGCGGTGTTGTTTGAAGCATTCATGTTTACGTGTGTAACCTTGCAGTTACAAATCTAAATAACACATGTAAGAGTAACTATCCATTTACTATTCCGGTGAATGTTTGCGAGATAAGGAAAGTTTGTTTTCATTTTTCGTACGTAGGTACAACATTAAGGTATGTAGATAAACATAGGTTGGTGTGTATTATGAATGTGTTGGTCGTAGAAACTGGTAATCTGTGGTAATTAGGTAGGTAGGTAGGTACGGTAGAGCTGGTTAGGAACTTCTTTGACCTCCAATATTTTTAAATGTTGATTCATAGGATTTATTTCTTTACAGAACAGCTGTTGTTTTATTGGGTTGATATTTGTGTAAGTAAATATCTTAAGTACAACAGAGGTAGTCAGTATCAGGCAATGATTTATTAATCATAAGGTTAAATCCAATCATAGGTAGTTTTGTTAACTAAGTGAGGAAAGTAAGTAACTCAGGTTATTGTTAGATCTCTTGGTTATTTTAATTGGTTATGAGAATGGATAAGGTTTAATGGTTAGGTAATGGTTGCGCAGTGCCGGCTAGCGATCGCCGCGAGCGTCGAGAAGGGGTATGTAAGTCGCGGCAAGTACCGCCCGTTATTACTTACGACATTAATTATTGACATGTTATTTTTTTTTAATTAGTAAAAATGTAAAATTGCCTCCGGTGGCTAACATATGACTAAGTGAAACCATTTCACGAAAAAAAACGATACATTAATTTTTCCAAAAAAATAATTCTGATAAAAAAATAATATGGTCAGGGTTATTCTACATCACCAGTAGAATGCGTGGTTAAAAGGAATTACACGATTTCAAAATCACCCTGTATATTATCAAGATGAAACGTGGATTAATGAAGGTTGGTACTAATATTAGCATCTAATTTTACTTGTTTCTCGAGACTGTCGTTTTTATTATATTATTAGGTTAGGTACTAATAATCATTTTAGGCCATACTGAGAATAAGCACTGGGTGGACACCAGTGTGAAATCATTACGTCAGGCTTTCTTAGAAGGGTTAACCACTGGGTTAAAAAGGCCTTCAGGCAAGGGGAGACGACTTGAAGTGTCCCATGTTGGAAGCGAAGAGGGTTTCGTGGATGATGGTCTATTTATATTCGAAGCGAAAAAGGGGCTAGATGATTACCACAAGGAGATGACTTCTGATAGGTATATACGAAAACTGGTTAAAATATTTTTCCGAAATTAAAAGATAACGCAGTACTTGTAATAGATAATGCTCCATATCACACCAGGAAACTGGAATCGTTACCTACTTCTAGTTGGCGAAAAGGGCAAATCCAAGATTGGCTAAAATCAAAAAATATTTCATACGACGAGACAATGTCAAAGCCCGAATTAAATGAAATTGCCCGAAAGCACAAAAAAGCCCATGAAAGGTATGTCGTCGACGAGATGGCTGCTGAACGGGGTGTCACTGTTTTGCGACTGCCCCCTTACCACTGCGAGCTAAACCCGATTGAGTTGGTCTGAGCTCAAGTAAAGGGGCATGTCGCTAAAAATAATAAAACATTCAAAATGAATGAAGTACGAAGCCTTTTTGAAGAAGGGCTTCGTCAAGTGACCCCGCAGCGGTGGAAAGACTGTGTAGGCCATGTAATTAAAATTGAAGATGAAATGTGTCATCTGGGCCTTAAACCGACGACATTACTGATAGGTTTATCATAGAAGTAGGTGGCGATTCTGATAATTCAGAATATTCCTCAGATATGGAATCATTATCTGAATCAGATTAACGCGAATACCTGTAATTAAGTTATGTAATTAAAAATATATGTTTAACATTATTAATTTTGTATTATAACGCGCCGCGCACCACGCGCGACCTGCGCCCTACACAAACTCACTATACTGTACTCACTGCGGCTGCAGTACGTTGGCGCGCAGCCACAGCAGCGCGCGGTATGCCTGCCAGTGCACGGCGCAGTGGCCCGCGCCCGGCACGCCGCCCGCGCCGCGCCACGCGCCCAGCGCGCATAACGCGCCGCGCACCACGCGCGACCTGCGCTCTACACAACCTCACTATACTGTACTCACTGCGGCTGCAGTACGTTGGCGCGCAGCCACAGCAGCGCGCGGTAGGCCTGCCAGTGCACGGCGCAGTGGCCCGCGCCCGGCACGCCGCCCGCGCCGTGCCACGCGCCCAGCGCGCATAACGCGCCGCGCACCACGCGCGACCTGCGCCCTACACAACCTCATTATACAGTACTCACTGCGGCTGCAGTACGTTGGCGCGCAGCCACAGCAGCGCGCGGTAGGCCTGCCAGTGCACGGCGCAGTGGCCCGCGCCCGGCACGCCGCCCGCGCCGCGCCACGCGCCCAGCGCGCATAACGCGCCGCGCACCACGCGCGACCTGCGCCATACACAAACTCACTATAGATACTGTAAGGAAATTAACGCAAGCCTGCTCTGCTTTACGAACTCGGACATTCTGAGTCATAAGCAGAGTATCTGTTATTCCAGTGCATATTTACCTAAACTTTAAGGAAGCAACATAGAGTGTAATAATACTAGCCCTAAAATTAAAAAAATAATTCAGTATTTAAAAATCATGTATTACTATTGATTTTATAGAAACATAATTAGGTACAAATTATCATGTACTAAAGTTGTGTCAAATTAAAATGTTTTGTTTTAATTACGTAAAATAAAACTAAGTTGGCTTTGTTTAAGTAAATATTAGGTAAATTTAAGCTTATGCTTCAAATACATACCTGCATACGTTTAGTTGTACATAATATATGTAATGAAATGAGTATCTATCATTTCATTGATTTGACCTTATTTTATAACTGACGTGCAGAGAGGAGACAGTGTCATGTTATGCAATTATCAATAACATCATTGTGATAATTGTGTTAGATAAAATACTTGAAAATTAAAAGGAGACGATATTCGTGAAATTATAAGCTTTGAATGTTGTTTCTTTATTTACAGGTAAAGTAATATTTTGTAAAACATGTAGGTACACAGTATTTTACCTGCTTGTGCGCAAGTAGCTATCCGACATTACAACTGATTTACTACATTCGTCGCTATGCTTGCTATGCGTTCGGGTGTGTTTCTCAAGTTTATTCGTGATTTCTTGAACTACTAGGCTATTGAAAAACGGATTCGAAATTGCAGTGTGATATGGATTTTTGTTTTACTTGAAATGACGACTTTGTGCCTCGAACCTCGGATTTACCTACTCAGTGACTTGGACCTATTTCTTATTAAGATAAGATTTTTTTTTACAAAGTCATTCAAGTATATGTTTATATAAAGCTGTATATAGGTAATGAAACTGATTTTGATTATGTGTAGTAAGTACAAAAATACCACGTGTCACACATCCCAAAATCTTATTATAGCTTGTAGTAAAGACAAATGTAGCTAAGGAACGGCTATTTTGACATTTAGTAACATGTTCTACTCTCTGATTGGTCGGCTGTTGCATTGAGTACTATTGTTCAAACCTTTCAGTCTATCAGTTAGTTTTAAAACAATGCAATGCATTCCTGTTAGTATTGCACCGCTATTTACAATTTTGTATCAAAAGTAGTTTCTCTTTCTGTATTCGACCTATCTTTTCCAAACCATCAAAATATGATCTTTATTATTTCACAGGCTTTATTCGTTACCGTAATGGCAGATTCAACCCAAAGAGAAGACATAGCTCAGTCTTGGGTAAGAAATCATCCAGAGAAGTTTTACGATCCAGCAAGTGGAACTAAAACCTGTACGAAATATGAAACGAATTTAAAAGCGAAGAGAACTATTTTAATGCGCATTTGAAAACAAAAAGACACCGAGGAATGAAAACAGATGCACCAAATCAATTTTATTTTGACCTGATAATTTTCTAATTATGTGCAATATTCCGTGATCAAAAGTTGACAAACCCAATTTTCCTATTTTTTTTTGACGAATACGTAATAGTAAGTATAAATACAAAGATAGAACTATTCCAAGTGTCTCTGTTAAGAAATAAATTCTTGGATAATGTTTATGACGATAAAATTAAAGTATCAGTAGACGAAACCACTGAGTTCTTGTGAGGTAATGTGGTAAATTTTTTAGTGACACCATTAAATGAAAACTCATCGAGACGAACTTACCTGTTAAACTGTAAAACTTTAGAAGTGGTTAATGGTCGTACTGTGTCAGAGTTTGTATGTCCGTGTCTAAAAAACTTATAGGGGGACCAATTCAAAAATAAAGTGCAGGACGTTGTAATGTTTTGTAGCGATAGCGTAGCTTATACGTTACTAGCTGGTAAAATATTAAAAGAGACATTTCCCAATATGAAACATTTTACGTGTTTAGCTCACGCCTTCCACATATTAACAGAGACAATATGTTTAAACTACGGGGATGTAGACACTTTAATTAATAAAGTGAAAACATATTCTTAAAAGCTCCCAATAAAGTGCAAATTTTAAAAGCACTACATCCAAATTTACCTCTGCCTCCAGAGCCTGTTATCAGTAGGTAGGGTAGACATGGCATAGGCATGGCTAGACGCTGCTTTTTACTATAACAAACATTTGGACAAAATATCGAGTTTTGTACATTTATTGGATAACAAGGAAGCCATATCTATGTATTAGAAATGCTAAAGAAGTACTAGCTAAACGTAATTTAAAGAACGACTTAGAGGATATTTACGAGCATTTTGAAAATTTACGTATTGCATTAGTAAAATAAGAAAAATGTGACTTGTCAATCAGAATCGTTCGAAATATTTGACAACGTAAGATTCATTTTAAATCAGACATCCAACAATCCGTTTATTAACAAAATGGGGCAAGTAATGGATAGAAACCCCGATTTTGATGTTCTCAGGGAAATAAGCGAAAAATGTAATAAAGAGACTGACTCTGATATTTAAAAATTTACGCCACTTACTTCTGTAGATGTTGAAAGATCCTTTTCAGTCTAAAAGTGGATCCTGAATTTGAAAAGAAATAGACTAACACATGATAAACTTCGAGAAAATTATTATCATATACTACAATACTCTGAATCAAAATAATGAATTAGTCTTGAACAGTCAGTAGAACCAGACGAAACACCATCATGTTCAACATAAACAGAAAAAGAAATTATAGATTTCAGTGACCAAACCATAGTTATAGATAGTGATTAAGGTTGAAACCGAGGTATTTTTTCTGGGAAATGTCTCTTTCAAATCTCTACACATTCATCTCGCTAGCCTCTCCTCCTTAACGGTGAGATATAAAATGTACTAGTTCTAATTATTGAATGATATGTCATGGCAACGTGTTAGGAAAACAACACAAAAAGTCAAGCTTCCTTTGTTATTGTATGACCATTATTTACGTGTATTGCCCAATGTGCTTCTATAGAATTTTAGTCTTTAATTTCTTTCTCATTTGTTTTTTGTATGTACAGTCAGCGTCACATCAACGTACAAACAGATACAGTTTGACCTTGAAAACGCCTTTATTACGTTGCAGTAATAGCGGTTTTTGTAGTTCAAATGTATACCGTGACATGACACCGACTGTACAAAGTAAATAAATATTTTGTAAGATATCTTTAACAAATAAATAAATAAATAATACTACTGAATTGAATACAAATATTTACGTACATTAATTTACGTTTTTTTATTTACCACACCACCCTTTATTTTTCACACCCTACATACACACATAATACATTTAAGAGTCAAAATTTAATGTAAAGTAAATACATATTTGACTAGTTAAGCAATCTCGAAATCTTGGGATTAATTTTTAATAAAATATTCTCAGAATCCGCTTCCATGTTAGCCGAAAATTAACTTTAGGTATATATTGCACACGATTATCCAATCTCTATACATATTCAATGCATAATCGTGGGGAGGGGGCAGACAGCGCCATGGCCCCGGGTGGCATAATGAACAGGGGCGGCAGCAAGCCACGCGATTTTTAACAACCTGTATAAATAAAAATGAGTTAAGCTGCGGGCGGAAAGCTAGTATTTCTATAAAAGCGAATAATAATTAATGATTTTTAAATCCCGGTATTAAAATCGGTATATTGGCATTTTAGAGGTGGTATTATCCACTCTAGTTACATGCTTCTTCAAAGTTTAGGTAAATATGCACTGGAATATCCGATCTCTGTTGAGTTTAACAGGAATAGGGTCAAGTAGCCTGAATACTAAACAGTCTGTATTAACAAAATGAGGCCTACTTATATTGTTATATAAATAAGCTAGAATTAAATATCCGAATGTCGAAGTATTAATAAATTTAAAAGTAAATTTATTTATGAGAAAGTATAGTCTTAGACCAGAAATTACTAAATTAAAGAATGTGGGTATACACAACGTCTAATTCTGACCCTAACTTGTTTACAAACCTTCGTTACGTTCTCCATCCATAATTACCTTACGCTTCTCTCAAACTCTTCTGCAGAACGACTCGGCGTAATGAAATAGGCGTAAACCAAGATTTTAATATATTTTCAATTATACGCATACCTATACGTTCAAATACATCTTTTATACTCAAACATTATGAAAATGCTGAACATTTGCCGTCCTAAATAATAAGTACCAATTCTTATACACTAAATACTATATTAAAACTACTTTACTGATAGTAATGTAGAAATAAAAGAACTACCATTTCTAAAATTTAATAATACTTACAATATTTTTTAACAGTGCATCTAGTCCACGTCAATCATCAACTCTTTCCTTACCAATTTAATTAGCTTAGAAGATACATTCTTTGAGTTAATTCTTTAGGTTAGAAGGCGCAAGCACAAAATTCAATATTTCTAGGTAAAAAATCTTACCTCATTTCCGCCATCTGTCGTATCGCTTCAGTGACTATAGCGACACCAAGATCGCTAGCAAGCAGACATTCATATTCATCAGTCTCGTCATCTTCGTCTATAAATAGATTAATAAACAGTTGGATAAATTGTTTTTGGATTCCAAATATATTAAGACCGTTATTCAATATTCAAGTCAGTCGACTTGATACAGCTAGCATAGATAATAGCTCAATCTAGGTAGCTTTAAGAGCATTCACTCCAGTATAACAAAATAGATCGCAGTGCTATATTTTTATATTGCTAGGCGATAACTGTTAATGGACATATTTAAATGCATAAGCAGTCGAATAATTCCCGCGGGTCTAGAATAAGGCAACTTAAGTAGAACTTACTTTTGGCTGTATCTATTTCTGGCACGTCTAGTCTCAGAGCATCATTCAATTCGAGAACAGCACTCTGTAAGTCTTTAATTGGCTCCAGAATCGATGTAAGTTCGTCGATTTGTTGAGGTGTTAAAATCTGCAAATTAAAAAATCTCTAATGTAATTGCTCGCACTTGCTGTATTGATGACATCCTAACTAATATTATAAACGTGAATGTGAGTTTGTTTGTTTCACGCATTAATTACTCGACCAATCATCATGAAATTTCGCATACACGTTATCAGGGGAACAGAAAAGGATACAGGTACCCTATTTCTGTTCATCCAGAAAAAAGTATTGTTATTAATTCCAGTTTGGCGGCGACGATAATTGTAATAGTTACCGGTGCAAGCTGCGACTGGTGGTCGGTGGGCGCCAGTAGCAGGTGCAGCAGTCGCGGCAGCAGGCGGTGCTGCGGGCCGGCGCACGCGAACAGGCGCCGCTCCAGCTCGGCGGCGACGATAATTGTAATAGTTACCGGTGCAAGCTGCGACTGGTGGTCGGTGGGCGCCAGTAGCAGGTGCAGCAGTCGCGGCAGCAGGCGGTGCTGCGGGCCGGCGCACGCGAACAGGCGCCGCTCCAGCTCGGCGGCGACGATAATTGTAATAGTTACCGGTGCAAGCTGCGACTGGTGGTCGGTGGGCGCCAGTAGCAGGTGCAGCAGTCGCGGCAGCAGGCGGTGCTGCGGGCCGGCGCACGCGAACAGGCGCCGCTCCAGCTCGGCGGCGACGATAATTGTAATAGTTACCGGTGCAAGCTGCGACTGGTGGTCGGTGGGCGCCAGTAGCAGGTGCAGCAGTCGCGGCAGCAGGCGGTGCTGCGGGCCGGCGCACGCGAACAGGCGCCGCTCCAGCTCGGCGGCGACGATAATTGTAATAGTTACCGGTGCAAGCTGCGACTGGTGGTCGGTGGGCGCCAGTAGCAGGTGCAGCAGTCGCGGCAGCAGGCGGTGCTGCGGGCCGGCGCACGCGAACAGGCGCCGCTCCAGCTCGGCGGCGACGATAATTGTAATAGTTACCGGTGCAAGCTGCGACTGGTGGTCGGTGGGCGCCAGTAGCAGGTGCAGCAGTCGCGGCAGCAGGCGGTGCTGCGGGCCGGCGCACGCGAACAGGCGCCGCTCCAGCTCGGCGGCGACGATAATTGTAATAGTTACCGGTGCAAGCTGCGACTGGTGGTCGGTGGGCGCCAGTAGCAGGTGCAGCAGTCGCGGCAGCAGGCGGTGCTGCGGGCCGGCGCACGCGAACAGGCGCCGCTCCAGCTCGGCGGCGACGATAATTGTAATAGTTACCGGTGCAAGCTGCGACTGGTGGTCGGTGGGCGCCAGTAGCAGGTGCAGCAGTCGCGGCAGCAGGCGGTGCTGCGGGCCGGCGCACGCGAACAGGCGCCGCTCCAGCTCGGCGGCGACGATAATTGTAATAGTTACCGGTGCAAGCTGCGACTGGTGGTCGGTGGGCGCCAGTAGCAGGTGCAGCAGTCGCGGCAGCAGGCGGTGCTGCGGGCCGGCGCACGCGAACAGGCGCCGCTCCAGCTCGGCGGCGACGATAATTGTAATAGTTACCGGTGCAAGCTGCGACTGGTGGTCGGTGGGCGCCAGTAGCAGGTGCAGCAGTCGCGGCAGCAGGCGGTGCTGCGGGCCGGCGCACGCGAACAGGCGCCGCTCCAGCTCGGCGGCGACGATAATTGTAATAGTTACCGGTGCAAGCTGCGACTGGTGGTCGGTGGGCGCCAGTAGCAGGTGCAGCAGTCGCGGCAGCAGGCGGTGCTGCGGGCCGGCGCACGCGAACAGGCGCCGCTCCAGCTCGGCGGCGACGATAATTGTAATAGTTACCGGTGCAAGCTGCGACTGGTGGTCGGTGGGCGCCAGTAGCAGGTGCAGCAGTCGCGGCAGCAGGCGGTGCTGCGGGCCGGCGCACGCGAACAGGCGCCGCTCCAGCTCGGCGGCGACGATAATTGTAATAGTTACCGGTGCAAGCTGCGACTGGTGGTCGGTGGGCGCCAGTAGCAGGTGCAGCAGTCGCGGCAGCAGGCGGTGCTGCGGGCCGGCGCACGCGAACAGGCGCCGCTCCAGCTCGGCGGCGACGATAATTGTAATAGTTACCGGTGCAAGCTGCGACTGGTGGTCGGTGGGCGCCAGTAGCAGGTGCAGCAGTCGCGGCAGCAGGCGGTGCTGCGGGCCGGCGCACGCGAACAGGCGCCGCTCCAGCTCGGCCGCAGCGGCCGGCGACGCCGCGCGCTCCCAGCGAGCGCCTGCCACCACCACGCGCACCGCGTCTGCTGACAGCTCTCCTGTCTCCACGCCTGGGGTACCACCAAAATGCATCAGTACCGATAGTACATATAATTTCATTGAAGTGAATAAGTGCAACTATCGTAGCTGTCACTGCGTCGGGATCACCGAGAAAGCTTTTTGTCCACCCGGCGCTTTCTTGCAGTCCGTGAATATCCGTGAGACATGCAAAGGCAGCCGTGTCAAAACGCTTGCCGTAAAAACGGCAACTATATAAACCGGCTATTCAGACGAATTGACGTTTTAGAGAGTTTCTAAAGTATTAACATTTATCGCATGATCAGGAGATCAGGATAGCAGGAAGGCCAGTTACTGGTTGGTGCCTTTACGAGAAATTACTTTGTTAGGCAATAATTCGTTTACCGCAGGAATTGCTAAGTCACAAAAATGGCATGTGGCCTCATCTTACTGGAATGTAATTCACATGTTTTGAGCTATATCCTTGAAAGTCTTGCAACTCTTGACATTTCGTAAAAACGTTCACTATTTATATTGAATGCTCAACATCGGTGTTGGTCTTTGTGATAATACGGACCGATGATGCCTATGACCTTCGGCTATAGAGTGGTCGCTAATGTTTTATCTTGGATTCTACTCTACCCAGTAGCGTCAATTCTGCCTATCATATTGTCCGTTTCAATGAAAGTTGACCTTGTTGCTAAATATAATGTTTTTAAAGTTAGTGAACCCCAGAATAATATCAGCCCGGTATTAAACTGTCCCACTGCTGGGCACGGGCCTCTTCTCATTGTGGGAAGGGTTAGGCCGTAATCCGCTGCTGGCCCAATGCGGGTTGGCAGACTTCACATATCTTCAAGAACATTATGTAGAAATCTCAGACATGCAGGTTTCCTCACGATGTTTTCCTTCACCGTAAAGCGAGCGATAATTAACTATTTAATACGCACATAACTTCGAAAAGTCAGAGATGCGTGCCTTGGGATCGAACTTGAGACCACTGCGTGGTAGTCCCACGATTCCCACTAGGCTATCGCTCTTTAGCGAAACCTTACTTGTATTTAATTCACAAATCTTAGTCGAATTGATTACGCTAATCAGTGTTCTTCAGTTTTTAAATCTACTCGATTTTATCTTCATTTAGATTAAAATTGACATGACATTTAGAATTTTGTTGAAGGATTTACTTCTTCAAAAAAATTAATTGCAAACACGTTTTTTTGGTATCGAGTGTTTAAATTCGATTGCGAATGGATAATGGTTAATTTTGGCGAATCGTTACTCTACGATCGTTTCATCAGTTTTAACACCGCGGGCGGCTTCTGTTTTTAATTTGCACAGTTTATCCGGTATTTTGGAACATACGAACCCATTTTTGATCCTATCGTCACTTGATGCGTTGTGAGAATGGTATTCCGGGCGATACGCACGCTGAGCACTAACTTTAGAATCACCGTTTCAGTAATAGGCTCACACACAAAAAGCACAATGTGACTTGGGTTTCAACTTCAGTGCTTCAAAATATCCAAAAAGCAGTTCGCGACGTTATCCATATTCCATATTGCTCCCATATACACACAACAAACCCCTCCTGTCCAACACTTCTTAGACATTATCCTGTCAGCCACTGGTGTGATGCAATCTACTCGAAAACAGGTATTTACTACAATTAATATACAAATTTCTTACCGTTGCCATCAAGCAGCGACGCATCTGGTGATAGCATCATTTTTTCAAGAGGTTCCAACTCACAGATGAGTGATATCCCGGCACGACGGACCACGGCACACCACCAACCACTTTCAACATCAGACTCCTGTTACAAATTTTATTTTTATTTTTTATTTTATTTTATTTCGGAAAACTTACAGCTACAACACAATATAAGAACAAACATTAACAAAAATATGGCCAATTACAAGTTTTCACTAATAATAATTTAAACAAAGAGAATTAAGCCGGGCATACAGCATTATCTAAGATTCAACTAAACAAAGAAGCTTTTGCTCAAAATTTTTTTTAATTTGATTATTGTAGTATTAAAGATGTCGATGTCAGCCTCCCGACTTGCATCGTTGTATAAGCGGGCAGCCCTTACCAGGTATGAGTTCTGCCTATAAGTGGTCTTTACCTCGGGTATATATAGTAAACGAAATTTGCGCAGGAATGCAGACGGTATACACAGACCTATTTTGCTCACCAGCTCAGGACTATCTATTGTACCGTTCATTATATTAAATAAGAATGTCAAATCCGCAATGTTCCTTCTTAGATATAGAGGAAGAATGTGAAATTTCTTACAGCGCTGTTGGTAAGTTGGTTTGTAGCATTGTGAGCGATATTGAATGTACCTCATGAATTTTCGTTGTATACTCTCAAGGCGGTCTATGTAGATGTTATATGTTGGGTTCCAGATTTGAGAAGCGTATTCTAGGTGACTACGAACGAGTGAGCAGTATAAAATTTTGATGGTTTTAATGTTATTAAATTCTGTAGATACTCTCATTATGAATCCTAATGCTTTAGAAGCCTTGCATACTATACTATTGATGTGTGTGTCAAAAATAAGTTTTGAGTCAAATGTGATTCCTAAGTCCATTATTTCATTAACTCTGTTTACGACTGTACCAAAGAGTTTGTAGTGAATGTGATGGGGAACGGGCTTACGCGTGAATGAGCAGACGTAACATTTGGACACATTTAAATCTAGTTTATTCAGTGTACAATAATCCTGAAATCTATCTAGATCTTCCTGTAGATGTTCTGCGTCAACATGATTAGTTATTTCTTTCATTATCTTCATATCGTCGGCATACAATAGGATTTTTGAGTGTATGAAGCAAGAATCTATATCGTTTATGAAGATATTAAACAAAAGTGGCCCTAATAATGATCCCTGGGGAACTCCTGAGGGGATAGTCGATGCTCTGGATGAGTAACCGTTTAGTACTACTGTCTGACACCGATTTTCTATGTATGACACAAACCATCTAAAGAGATTACCTCGAATTCCTATGGAAAGTAGCTTGTTCAGTAAGGTTAAATGATCAATACGGTCAAAACATTTCTGATAATCGGTGTATATTACATCTACCTGCGACCGTTGTGACATGTTATATGATACGAATTCACTACATAGAACGAGATTTGTCGTGGTAGAACGCCCTCTTAGGAAGCCGTGCTGATGTTGACCAAAACGCAATTTGAGAGCAGAGTACGTTTGCCTATATACAATCTTTTCTAAAATTTTAGCAAACACGCACAGCTTGGAAATCGGTCTGTAATTCTCGACAGAAGTCTTAGATCCCTTTTTGTGTATTGTTGTAACGTACGCCGATTTCCAGACGGTAGGTACTATACCCGTGATAAATGTTTTTTTATATAATATAGACAGTGGGGCAACGAGACACTCAGCACATTTTACTATGAAAACCGGGGAAATGCCATCTGGGCCTGCTGATTTATTGAGGTTGACGTGTTTTAGTAGCTTTAATAATTCTTCATCGTGAATTTCTATGTCATTAATGGATGAGGCATCAATTCCTACGTCGAGATAGCGATCTGTATCACTTGTATCCAATGACGCAAGGTTAACGGCAGGGTTAGAATTAACTAAGAAATTCGAGTTGAAAAAATCGCAAAACATGTCACATATTTCACCACCCTCGCTAGAGGAGCGCTGCCCAAATTGTAGTACCGAAGGATATGCATTGGAATTCTTTCGTGCTTTAATATAGGTCCAAAATGATCGTGGGTTGTTTTCTATGTTTGCTTCGATTTTTTTCATGTAGTCATTGTACAGAGTCTTTTCCAGGTCCTTTCCCCTTTCACGCAATAAACTAAATGCCTGATAGTCTGCTAGATTACCGTACTTTCTGTATTTTTTGTGATACTTCGCTTTTTCTCGAATAACTTTAATTAGCGACTTCCTGTACCAGGGAGGGTATTTAGTTTGGGAGATAACTTTCTGTGATGGAATATGATTCGTTAATTGCGTTTGTAGAATTCCGTAAAAATACGATACCGCGTTCTCTAATGACCTGTTATTCAATTCAAATTGCCAGTCAATGTTGTTAAGATTACCTTTTATAGTATTGAAATCCGCTTGGTGGTACAAATATTTAAGATAATGGCGAACAATTAAGGAGGTTAGTTGGATGAAGTCCGTGGTAATAAACAAAGGTTTGTGGTGTGAGTCCTCGGGTACCAACGGATCAGTGCAACAAACAACCTTGACCTCGTCACTGGATAACACTAGATCTAGAATCTTATTATTATTGTTTGCACAGCTGTTATATTGCAAAAGACCGCAGGTATTAAGGAAATGAATGAATTTATTTTGAAGCAATCAGAAAGAAGCAAAGGACTGTTACTTTTCCTTATTTCCTATTTGTTCAAGGTCATAAATGATGTAATATTAAACTTACTTGTTTTGAAACCATAAGGCCGAGTGGTTTCTGCAAGCTTTCCATGTATTGCATGCACCAACTGTATAGGTCTGACCAACATCTAAAACATGGATACAATTAACAATTCTATTTCAAAGATGTTAATCGTCAAAGTATGTTATGATACGCTATTTTCTAGTATTTTAATATATAAAAGTAGAAAAATAGGGTTAAGTCGCAGAACATCCACTTCGCGAAATGTCAACAGGGCGACAGAGACATTTTGCGAAAGGGACATTCTGAGAAAGGGACATTTTACGCCCAGTAGGCATTTTGCAAAGTGGACATTCTGCGACTGAGTGGAAAATAGAACCGCGTATGGGATTGGTGAATAGGAATTTACTTGTGCATGAGATGCGCGTGGTCGGGGGCGGCGCTGCGGGCCGTGAGGTGGCGCAGGCGCGCCTGCACGGCGCTTGTGGCGGCGTCGCCGAGCTCGCCGTCCACGCCCGACTCGCTGTTGCCCCACGTGCGGTTGTAAATCTGACACGATAACAGCACTGCATTATGTAGGCCTACGCGTCTCACAATTGTATGATGTATGTAGTTTTAGTATTTGGGCGCGTAAGAGCCCCACGAGGTCTCGCCTCATCGAGAAGCCATGGCGACATCGCTACTTAGGCTCGGTTACCCTTGGCCACCTTCGGTAGCCAGGAGTTACCAGTGGCTACTATTTGCCCGTTCATTCTCCCAGTTTTTCACAAAAACACGTGTGCGGTGTACGCTTCGGCGGCCGGTTGGACACTTAGTGGTTGAGACGCAGCTTTCTCGCGTACAGGTCGCCAGCGCCGGAATACCCAGACCCCAAACACAACGACGTTGCCAAACCGACGTCGAGTGAGTTAACTGCCGTACGATGCAATATGAATTGAAAATACGTAGGCGGCGACGTCGTCATGGTTTCTCAATGAGGTAAGGCCCTATGTGATATGTGTAACGAAGTAGCGAGACGTACCACGAGAGCCTTCCGCACGACAGGTGGCGGGAAGAGCGCGGGTGCGAGCAGACGCTCGCGGTACTGCTGGTGCGAGCCCAGCACCGGCAGCGCCGAGCTCGCCTCGCGGCCCGCCACCGCGCGCCACCACGCCTCCGCGCCCGCCGATACACCTGCGACAAATATTGCTTAATACAGGGGCTACACAACTTTATATGAGGCTCTCAAATTAAACTACTTTATATGGATTTTAACGCGTTGTTTAGTTAACTTTTATTACACTTTTGTACAAATTATGTAATAACTAGTCACCCTCCCCGGCTACGCACGGGTAACCTTAACAAATTATACACCTAAACCTTCGTCATGAATCACTCTTCCTATTAGTGAAAACCGCATGAAAATCTGTTCAGTAGTTTTGGAGTTTATCGCGAACAGACAGAACAGACGCGGCGGAGGACTTTATTTTATAATATGTAGTGATAGTGAAGTGTTAAATAAACAACGCGATAAAAGCCGTTACATTCGCGTAAACGTAATACAATATTATTAAAATGAGGCTGTTTATTGGCTAGCATCTTCTCTAATAGTCTATCTTAAATAGTCTTGTATTCAGTTCGTTGGCTGGCGTATGCTTGTGATAAAAGAAGAAATACAGGGGACCAGAATCTCTTGCGTTCATAACACAACTCCTTTTTTAAATTAGTCACAAGTAACATACCAAGTGGCACTAGGGTCGGTATACATATAGACTAGGGTAATTGTTTACCATGATAAAATGCATAGATGTTTCATTTTCAAAACCATCAGTCATCAGATTTAAAAATATTTTTTCAACTATGGTTTAAATTTTAATTATGCTAATTTCAAGGTTCTAGGCTACTTTGTATACCTAAGCTATGTACAGACTGCAACAGTGCCAATTATTTTTCTTATTGATTGACATGAATGCTGCTCTATGCTCAAACACGTTTAAGAAGTTCATGTATTAACACACTAGCAAAACGGAAAAAACAGCTAACCTACAAAGACGGCCAAGGGTCATTTGACCCATCACTGTTTTTGTAGTTCTAATTATGTATAGATATAATATGAATTATAAGCAGAAATAATCGGAGATACTCATAGAAATTAATAATTTTAGATTGGTAGAGTAATAATATGTGTTTAATTTTTAGGAAAAATTATTTACAATTACGACACGTAAACATTTGTGATTGCTTGCAACTTCCAAATAAAGGGTTTTGCATATATCACAAACTTTATTAGTTTCATTTTTACAATGAGTTTGATAGCAGTGACGCCTCTTCATGGATTCAGATGCTGACGTTTTTGAGGTGAGAGGACGTTGCAATGAAGTCTCATGAGTGGGTTCTTCTAAAGTGTTACTCAGTTCGACAGCCAATTGCATAATAAAGTACACTCTTCTACGTATTTTTTTGTTGTTTGTGTCTTTGTACAACACTCAGGCATTTATTGCAGATAAAACTGAAATATTATAAAAATCTTGTACCGGCCATCTTCTTAAAGCAGCTTAGATGCATATTTTCTCACCATTTGATCGACTACGCCATGCTGCTAGGATGCTGAATGTAGTTGTACAACGTCTAGATATATTCTACTGTACGTTGGCGGAATTTGAGAGGGTAACGTTACAACATATGTCACAGAATTTATAGTTACTATTATAATGTATTAATGTCCACTATGTCGCATTAAGTTTTCCTGTAATGACATATGTAATTTGTTTATAAATAAATAAACGTCAACACCATATTTAGTTGAGTTGTAAAACATTACAGTTTCAGGTTTTTTCTTGTCATTGCCAGTGTCTATCTGAACAGTATCATGTAAGGTACTTAGAAACAATACATTTTTGCTTCTCTTTTTATGGTAAACTGTCAATAAGCATTGGTCATTTTCGGTTTTTAGTGCCTTGGTTTCATACAAATCCAATGTTAGATTCTTTACGTACGATGGAATATCACGTCTCCCTTTGTTTATAGTACCTACAAAAGTTGTACATTTTGCAAGCATACTTTGTGCGAGAGACGCAGATGTGAAAAAGTTGTCTGTTGTCACATTTATACCTTTATACAAGAATGGCTCCATAAGACGCATAACGATGTGTTGTCCAAGACTTTGATATTGCGGCCGAGTTTCGTCTTTTCCAAGATAAGGAAGGGCGTTCAACATGTACTTTGATTTTACATCAATACAGAACCAAAATTTAATTCCAAATTTGTCTGGTTTATTAGCCATATATTGAATAAAGGGACATCGAACTTTTGTAGCAAACAGCTGTTCATCTATGGTTACATTTTCGCCCAGTTTGTACCACGAGACGCAGTTATCAATAAAACGATTCCACACTTGAGAAATCAATGCAAATTTATCCGTTATAATTCCGGTAGATCGTTCTGATCTCACATCGAATCGTAGATATTTCAAAATTTCTTTGAATCTATCCCTAGACATAGTTTTAGAAAAATATGGTATGCCCCATATCTTACTCCACAAATCATTCGCTGATATATTTCTCGCTACAAAACAACCTCTGACATACAAAATGGAAAGCATTTTCAAGTTCTTCAAGGGAAATAGACCATGAATGGCCAAGCCGACAAATAGCTTCGGCCTCTGCACGATTTTTTATGTCGTAAAATCGTGTCATCTATCAAAAGTTCCCAGGCTGTCATGAATTTCTCTCCAACTTGTCTTCGTTTTCACGTATATATGTATTTCGACAATATTCCACCTGGAGACATCATAATATTGTTATGAGGGGTATTGCCATAAAATGTTGTTCGAGAACTGCATCCTCGTCTCCGGCAATGTCTTCCTCTAGTTTGCTGAATCAGCATCGCAGCTAACGGTATGTTGCTGTCTGAATCTTCACTAGAACTTGACTCAGAAGCAGGAGTAGGGCAATCACTGTCTTCAGCTTCTGATGGTAATACACTTTCACCTTCACTATCCGATTGATCTTCAGGCAAAGATTCAAGTAATGACAATATTTCAGAAATTTAATTTAATTTTATTATCAGAAATAACTAACTTGACTTAACGAGAACGCTTAAGAGTAAAGAACAAAGGAACTAAAATATCAGTTAATAAAATTAAACTAAAATAAATATTATCAACTTACCCACAACAACAATTCATTCATTTATTGAATAAGTCAAATGACCCTAGCCCCCTTTTAGGTGAATGCTATTTTTATCAATGTTTGGATTAACATATTACACTGTAAATGCTTTTGTTTTAAAGCTAACTGTAGTTCATTAAAAGTCACAAGGTATGAAATTATATAAACAAATAGTTACGAAATAATCTACGGTGCAAGTTTGAATTCGGGTCTAATGACCCCACTATGCAAGTGTAAAAATCGAAGTCCTATAAATATGCATGTATACATAAAACTCACTGGTAATTATAGTTTCACCATCTGGTTGGCTCCACAGAGCCCAAATCACGTTACTTCCTTCTCCATAGCCAATGGCATAGTCCAAGAGATCCAACTGGAAAATAAGTATTGAGTAGAAATCAAATGGTTATAAATTACACATTATTGGGTTTTCTTTTGAATACAATAAACAATAGTACCTGCGGTCCAAAAATGCGGCTGATATGTGAAAATCGGACACCTCCAGAGCCTCCATCATGCATTTTCATCACAACAAATTCACATTCATTTGGAAAAGATAAATATGCCACCAATATTACACTACCATCTGAGCCTATTGTTCTTTGTAACATATGGCCATGTGCTGAAAACAATAATTATTTTGATCAGAAATATTATGCAATTAATTATAGCATCTTTATTTTATGTCTTCTCACGAGGTATAATTCCTGTGTTGCAAGGGACTTTACAAACATTCAGGCAATGGGCAAAAAGTTCATCCAAACACCAAACAACAATTTGTGGATCACACGACTTTTGTCCAGTGTGATCGAACCCATAACATTCGGCGCGACGACAGTTGCGAGGCGACCACTTAAACCACTACGCCATCCATCTACTCAATGGTCATTCAATTAATTACACTTCATACTAAATACATAAAACATTATACAACAATTTTTCCTTTTAATCTTTCTGCAGTCAACTAAGAGATACAGAAAAAAGTCAGTTTCAATAAGAAACTAACTGATTAAAAACAATAAAAATACTCATGTATATAACTAAAAATAAATTAAACTTACGAGGAGGCTTTGGTCTGACTAATGTTTGTGAGAGTGGTGTGGAGACTGCAATTGGAGCGCCACCTTCGTCCAAATGCCATGCACGGAGACAAGTGTCTCCACATATTGCCACAGCAAGACCATTAGTGAGAACCACCCCATATGTTTCAACACCATCTGTGTTACTTTTCCCTCTGTAAATTAAACAACCATATCAAATTCAGAGTTATATTACAGTGTGTTTAATAAACCCTGTCCAATCCATTCTCTCTTAACAAACATGCTAAGAAAATAATAATAAAAATCTATATCATTGTAAAACGTCTTCATAATATTATTATGTACAGTATTGATTAGCATTGTTACCCTTAAAGTACTGTATTAATTACCCATTTCGCACATTCTAGCAACACTCCACTAAACCTGACAAAAACGTGGAATGTGGCAAACTTTTGACACTGAATCCATTTTGATCAAATTTGTCAAGGATTTAGATTGCTTTTTGGGGAAGAACATAGTTTATGGTCTATCCCTGTATTTGATCCTTTGTATTCATCTTATTATTTTAATATAAAATGTATAAAACAATATTTAAATTTAATTGATATATGTGCTTAATATTGTAATACTCTTTAGTTTTTACCTCAAAGCACCTGTGATGCCTGACAAAAATCGTGGCACTGTTGATTCTCGTTTCAACAATGTGGTCACAGCAGATCCGGTGACTGGTAGTTTGACTAACAGTAGGCCCCCTTCTCCTCCATGACCAAATGCAAGTGCAAACACAGCCTCACCATTCTCACGCAGCAGTGAGGAGCATGTGTGAGCTACACCGGTTGCTGAAATTGATAATTATTTTGAATTCTTACAGTATCCCATGAACAATCATTATTAATTAACTGCATAATTATGCCTTGTGTCATTTTAAAAACAATTTGCTACAACTGAGAATTTCTTAACACAAAATCCCAATAATGCTGTCTGATCCAGGCATTGAATGTGAGACCTCATGCACAGCAGTTTCTTAACCACTGCACCACACTGAGGCAATTTTGTATAACATAAGTTGCCCATTACTAACTTATGAGATCATTAGTACTTGCATACTTACTTGCATTTGAATACTGGTTTAGAATATAATAATTATTTGGATTGTTAATAGAACTTGTATCTTGGAATATTGAAGGGGATGAACTGCTTAGAGATCCAAATGTTGACTGAAACATAAAATTACATGATTAAATTTATAAAATATTATAAATGCCCTATATTTTAATATGAACTCAGTAATCTTTATTTGTCTAACAAGCTCATACAATACTCACTTTCTTGTCTAAAGTTCCTGGATGTGGAAATATCAATCTGTGCACTGATGAGACAGTAGCAGCTAATATGACAACATCACGAGAAGAACTTCTCTCATAAACAGTTATACTGCTAAGTGGAGGAGTGCCAGGTGCTACTTTACATCTTAGGTTAGATGATGACAGGTTTATATCTAAAGATGCTTCAGAAAGCTCTATGGTATCAGATGTTGTTTGCCTGTAATTTGTATAATTTACACATTTATGTACAAGGAAGTAAACAATAAAATATCACGAATATCGACAATTAGTACTTGTTAAACTTTTTGTAAAATATTAACAGTGGATGTACTTACCAATAAATAAACCGATTTCGCGTGTATACCTTTTTAGAATCTTTGTACCAATATCCACCGGCTTTTTGGGGTAATTTTATATCTTGCAAAGTACTATGTGTTCCGCCTAAAACAAAATAGACGAATAATTTGAAAACAATACGTTTAAAAAAATATATCTGCCTAAATAATATACGCACCTGTATTTAATATAACTTCTTTCCATTTTTCAGGTACATTGTAATTGGGAGTTATTTCTTTAAAAGTTACTGGCATAGCTTCTAGGAATTCCATGGTATACAATTCAACGGTTTAATCGCGTAGGTCTAAATATTACGAAATTAATTTGTCTCCTATTGTTATTAAATTGTAGGTTTAAAGGTTATATACAATCGAAAATCTAACGAATTAATATTGTTCGTCTGACAGTTGACACAAACCCTCGTAAGAGTATTATAGTCGAGTAGAGTCGAGTATTAACGTTCTGTGCACAAACCAATATAGAGTAACCCATAGATACTATGAGTAACCCACAACGGCATACGAGAATGTTGAGAAGCGGAATACAGTGGACCGTTATAGGGTTAATAACAGTTAATACACGGATTTTTTTATATTGGGTAAAACTGTGATTGATCTTAATACGGTGTGAGTTTTCATAAAGTGCACATATAAAAATGAGTGAAACTAGACATCATTTCACCGCCAGGAAAAAAAAAAAAAAAATAATATTCTTCGATTTATACCTATTTATATTTTTTCTTTAGTAGTTATGGACCTTGTACCAGGAAAACCTTGTAACTTTTGAACCAGATAGTTAATCGTGTTGAAACAAAAACAGTAATAATACGCAATATGTAGACAATAACGACGGTATAATAATCACATCCAAAAAAATACCGGTGGCATAAAAATAAGGAACATTTTAGACTAAAACTGAGTTTCGTACAATGTTTTTTTAAACATTGTTAAAAACTCAAGAAAACGTCCTCATTGCCCCTAGTTTTTATTAATTGACGTTAATCTGTATCCCAAACAAAACAGTTTTATGAAGGGCTAAACAAAGATCTTGCCGCCACCACGTGCAACTTTTTTCGAAAATTGCATTATCTATCTCAGGTAGTTTGGGGTGGGATTGAGGTGCAGGGTAAGGGCCATAAATTGCGGGCCAGGTCTACCGAAAGAATCAGTCGCTCCGAATCATTCGCCGCTGCTACTTGTGTGTTCTTGTTTTGTGATGCCCCGTTTGAGTGATTTTCTTCCGGCGCATATCGCCGATATGCATTTTTTATTATGGACTGTGTAATGGAAGTGCAAGAGGTGCTACAACTTATTTAACTACGTTTCCAACGAGACGACCAGTACCATCCGCTCGTAACTTTCAAGATATTGATAAAAGATTGCCTACTACTGGACTTGGACCAAGTAGAGATCTTCGCGAGGCAAGTGCCATAATCGACGACTCTATTGAAGAAGCTGTACTGCATGATTGGCTCTGTCCTAAGTGTGACAAAGGACAGTCCATCAACACCTGTACTCCAGCTACAACCACGAACGAGCAATTCGCTGATTGTGAATACATCCAGAATGTTACCGTGAGGAAACCGAGTACAATAGTGGCAACAAAACTTACTGTTGAAACTAGTGAGGTGCTCAATGTGATACGTGGAGAGTTACCCATTATTATACGTGATATTAACTCCCGAGTTCCGTAAAGTACACGAGCAAATCAGTGAACTTGATAAAACCATCAAATTTATAAGTTCTCAGTATGACGACATGGTCAAGCACATTGCATCCAACAAGGAGGAGTTAAAGGCATTAAAAGATGAAAATCATTTGCTGCGCAACAATCTTCGTGACTGTGAGGGTCGCATCTATCGTCTGGAGGCTGAACAATCACGGCAGGAGCAGTGGGTACGTCAACAAAATATCGAAATTACTGGCGTTCCTGAAAACAAAGATGAGCAGACAACTGATATAGTTGTGAAGATTGCCGAACAAGCGGGGATCTGTATTAAAAGTGAAGACATTGAATTTGCACATAGAGTACAAATACGCCAACCCAATAAATCCAAGCTACCGCGAAACATAGTAGCCCGGCTCAAGAACCGCAGCACCAAGGACGCCATAGTTCATGCCACCCGAAAACTACGAAATATGAACGCGCAGGACCTCGGAATCAGTGGTACACTCGGCAAGAACAACAAAATATATGTAAACGAGCATTTAACTAGATACAATAAGGCTTTATTAAAACAATGCAAGCAGAAAGCCCACGAATTGAATTATAAATATGTATGGACAAAAAACTGCAAGATTTATATGAGGAAAGTCGACACTTCACCACATATTGTAATATTGACAGAAGAAGATTTTAACCGTGTTTAGTTATGTCAGTGCTATTCTTTATATTTCTGTTAAGTAGTAAATTAGTTACAACATTTCTAAGTTTTATTATACCATTTACCATATCGCGAACATATCATTATCAACACCATACCAATAATCACAATACATTCACGAGTTACACTAAACTGAAACACATACACATAATCACTACAGTTTATTTGCCTAATGGTAAAAATAACTGCGTTCATCATATATACGCTACACAGATGTATACAATATATTCCTTTATTTTATCTTGTGCGATTACTTGGCGTAGTATGCATTGGTTCGTCATTCTATGTCGCTGTTCTCAAACCTTGTCTCTTTTAAATATAACGTTAAATGTTAAGAAGTTGAGGCTTGAATATTTTAAACGTTATCAATGGCCATAGATAATAATAACCTAAAACTCTTTTACCAAAATCTGCGCGGGCTACGTACTAAAACTAATATATTTTATAACAATATGCTATTATCTAATAATGATATTATGTTGTTCACCGAGACATGGCTTTATGATGGCATATTGGATTCGGAATTATGTAATGATATGTATGATTTATTTAGAAGGAATCGGGGCTCTTTAGGTGGCGGTGTTATGATCGCTTGCGCGGCGCGACTGCACGCGCGAGTTCGTAATGAATGGACGCAACCTGACCTTGAATGCATATGGGTGACAATACCGGCTCATTCACTCGCTAATCATATGAGTAAAAGTTTGCATATCGCCGCTGTATACATCCCACCCGACCGTATGATCCCTACGCGTATACAAGTATTACTTAATGTCATATCGTAAATAAATAATAAGCACCCGAATGATCTCATCCTTGTGGCGGGCGACTTTAATCTGCCGTGCGTCGATTGGACGAGCGGACGGCCTGTATTTCTAAAACGGGGGCCTGTAGAAATACAAAATTCAGCACTCCACCTTATAAATACTATGCTTTATTATGACTTGAAACAGTTCAATACCCTTATCAACTCACATAATCATACGTTAGATTTAATTTTTACCAATTTTCATGTGACCATTACAACGACTAAATGGCCATTAGTACCAGAAGACGTTTTTCATCCCGCTGTAGTAATAAATGGATGCGGTGTATTGACACATCCTATGAAAACTAGTTCATTTGACAAATTATTGTTCAGAAAGGGTAATTACGAAGCCATTAATAGCGATCTACTGTCTTGTGACTGGTCACTCTTGTATAACTCATACACTCCAGAAAGCATGGTTGATGTTTTTTACTCTTATATTAACGCGATAATTGTTAAACATATTCCGAAAATAACCGTAGGTGGCACATATACTTATCCTATTTGGTACAGTCGCGCACTGATAAATGTAATTAAGGAGAAAGCTAGTGCTCATAGAAAATGGAAGAAATATAATAATCCACAGGATTATTCAGCGTTCTCTTTATTACGAGAAAGGCAAAAAAAACTACAGAAAGCTTGACATGAATCATATATTAAGAGTTCGCAAGACAATATTAAAAAGAACCCAAAACTTTTTTGGGCTTACGTCAAATCTAAAAAGAAAAATAAGAATAACTTTCCTAAATATATGCACTATAATAACAATGAATTAAGCACCGAAATTGAAATCTGTAACGCGTTTAACGATTATTTTTATAAAAATTTTACCGAACCTGCCTCATATTATCTTCCCTTATCTGTATACAATGAGTATGACGACACTATACATTGTCTGCGAATAGACAAAGATTACATTTTAAAACTTCTTCGAACCCTTGATATGACAAAAGGGCCAGGCAGTGATGCGATCCCACCCGTGTTTTATGTGAATTGTGCGGATTCTCTTGCAATACCTCTCACATACATATTTAATAAATGTTTTGAAGCTGGGTTTTTTCCAAATATTTGGAAGACGGCACACGTGGTACCAATCTTTAAAAAAGGCTCTAAAAATGAAATTATCAATTACCGTCCTATATCGATACTTAATGTCCTCGCTAAGCTTATGGAGAGAGTGGTACATAACTTTATTTACCCTACTATTTCTAGAGGCATCCCTCAGCAACAACATGGCTTTATTAAGGGTCGCTCCACCAGTACTAACTTAGCATTATTTTTGGAACATGTACAACGGGATATGGATAGCGGTGGGCAAATTGATGTGATCTATACAGACTTCGAAAAGGCTTTTGATCGCGTAGATCACATGATTCTTTTACAAAAGCTTCAGAATTTGGGAATACGAGGTAGTTTACTAAGATGGGTAGAATCATACTTAAAAAATCGATCTCAAATCGTGACGGTCGGTGGATCTAAATCGAACTGTGTTCTTGTACCATCGGGTGTACCACAAGGGTCAATCCTTGCACCACTTTTTTATTCAGCCTACTTGTATGACATAGGTAGACATGTTCTCGATGCGAACTTTCTTATGTATGCAGATGACACTAAAATCTACAAGACTATTAAAAATGTTAACGACTGTGAAAAGTTACAAACAGATTTGGATAGATTAACAGCTTATTATAAAATTAACAGACTAGATATTAATGTTACCAAATGCCTAGTGATCAGTTATACCCGTAAAAGTAAACCAATTACGTTCAATTATAAACTTAACGATGTCAATATAAACCGCACTCAGTTGGTTAAGGACCTTGGTGTTTTATTGGACTCGAAGCTCGTGTACTCCGAGCACGTCTCTTATATTACGGGAAAGGCATACAAAACCCTCGGCTTTATCCTGCGAATCGGTCAATCATTTAATGACACAGCTTGTCTTAAGGTTTTATACTTTGCTTATATACGTAGTATTCTTGAATACTGTAGCATTGTCTGGAATCCTAATTATTTAATTTATAAACAACAACTTGAATCAATACAATCCAAGTTTATTAAACACCTTAACTATCACAAAAGATTTATATGCAATAATTACAATGAATCCTGTAAACACCACCATTTACTCCCATTGGAGAAAAGACGAACTATGCTCGATATGCTTTTCCTTTACAACATATGTTCTGGAGCTATTGATTGCATTCCTTTGAGTATTTTAGTTCTTAAATTAAGAGCTCCTACTACTCGCACCAGACATACTAAACTTTTTGATGTACCACTTAGCAGAACTAATTATGCACAAAATTCTATAGTCAGCCGCTTAAGAAAAAATTACAATAGCTGTTTCAGCAGCATAGATATATTCAATATAAGTAAGTATACATTTAGAAAACAAGTATTAGATTTGATAAGTAATGCGTAATGTGGAAATTATATTAATAATACTGTATTAAATCACATGCGCATCACGAACTCACCCTATAATAAATATTCTCACCAGAAAACACACACATACACACAAAAACACATTCACTTTCATCGTTACATATTAACATGTACACATTCACAATATCACGGTATGGTTTCGAGTATGGTATTGGTATAAACTAATATTTTATGTTCTGATTATTGAATGCCATTAGATTTAACTGTTTTCAATTTATGTATGTCATTGTATGTACTACATTGAACCCTAAGCTTTGTTTCTGTTGCATGCTACTAAGTGAGGTCAACAAATTGTGAATCCGTAATTGGCTGTATGTAATATTAAGCAAAAGTTGTAAATTATAATTAAGAGCTGTGGATTCTGTAATCACAATAAAATAAAATAAAATAAATAAATGATTTGTTTGCTGATCCAAATATCAGTAGAAGACGATTAGCAATGGCACATGGCATATCGCAAACTTCTGTGTGGCTCATTTCAAAGAAAGAAGGACTACATCCCTATCACTATCAGCGAGTGCAACATTTGCATGAAGGAACTATAAGTTAAAGTTATTATCGAAATATAAATTGCATCGCTGTCTCACTCTTGTTAGGTTTTGTAAAAAAGAGGGATAGTGACCTTTATCTTATAAATAAATGCTTTTTGGAGGTTGTGGAATAGGACCTTAAACTTGGAACCCATATCTGTGTGTAAATCATATGTTGATTAGTCATTTAACCAATTGTACTTTTGCGAGTCACTAATCATTACGAAAGATATAAAAAGAAGAAAGTAAAATTAATTACATACATGATTTATCAGATACCTCAAAACTAATTGCACTCTGACGAGAAACTTACCAAAAAAAAGTTATCAAGAAATGTACAATAAATTATTAATGGGTTTTGTGCATTTATATTGACAGGTATATATTGTTTTAATAATATCGTATAATAATATGAGTACTTTTTTTTTCATATATTTTAAATCGGTTAAGTTCTATAGATTTTGGGTTTTAAACGAATGTCAGAGTATGTATTAGCTTTGAAATTACCTGAATAAGCTAAAGTGACCTGCATAGGATACAGCCACCACTGCTATTACAATATAACTAAAAGATATCTAAATCGTAACGAAATGATAATTGTTATATTGATGAGAGAGTGGGTATTATCTCATTAAAAATTTCGTAAAAAAGAATAATAAATGTCGATATTTAAAAAAAAATTATGTCGATAGAATGAAATGAAATATGATAGTATCTAATTCCGGACTTGCTTCACAACACTAGCACAGCAGCAGTTCAGTTACGGAAAGCATTTTTTGGTTTTTGTACGTATTTTTCGTTTATCCGTACATTTATCTAGTCATTTTCTAAACTGCAAAAGAAAATTTAGAATTTGTCTGAATTAAATGATATCGCATTGAAAGTTACAAGTGCTAGTGCTCTACGATGGTATTTCTTTGGGCAGAAACAAATCTAAAGGTAAAACTCGATCGCATCGATTTTTTTATTTATTTTCTTCTGTTAAAATTCTTAGTCAAAATATTAATAATTACTCGTATACTTAAAGAAAAATATTTGTATTATTTATTATGTCTACTATAATCGTAACGGAGTACATATTCATATCTTTTTATCCATTACTGTCATTTCTTGCTCTTGCCCTCTGTTCTGAAGCAGAACAACGTAGTGGTTACCATGTATTCAGATTGATTCTGGAACTACCATAGCAATTAACAATAAATTTGTACAGTGTATAATCCTTGAATTTTCGTAAACCTTATAACTATTGTTCTAGCACATGACTATGTTCTGCTAATATTTATCCTAACAGGAATACTGTAATATTGATAAATATTTTTTTTCATTCCATTTATTACATGCACTATTTAAAACAGCTGCTGTACGCAACCACAAACTTATGTTTTAATATCTTGAATTTCTTAAACTATAATACTTACTTGATGTATGTGATACAACAATACAATATGTACACAGTAGCGCGGTGGCGGGTTGTGAGCACGGTGCGGGCGGCGCAGGGTCGGGTGGCGGCCGACCGGCGGACACCATTCGCCGCGTTAAGGTGAAGATGTCTTCAGTGTCGGCACAAGGCGTTGTGGAGCGTGCCTCCGCCGAGCTGTCGCGTCGTATCACTGGCCTAGGACTTCGTGGTCGCAAGCGGTCACCGGGTGTAGTAGAACGTGTAGCCAACGCACTGTGCGGCCCTACCACCGCTGCAGCCGCTGCACCAAGGGTGCCACGTCGGCGCAGACCATCACCAAGGCCTTTATCATGGAATCAGTTTATACTCGAAGAAAGATTTCTAGAAAAGTTTTTTCTATACTTCAATGCAAATGACAGAAGATCACTAGCACAAGTATGTACCAGATGGCGTGATATATTGTATTCATCCCCTCGATGGTGGACAGGCCTAGTTGCTGTATTGGATTGTCGAGAACTTCGGACAGCTGCTGGGTGCTGTATGCAAAGATTTTACAATTCTTTAATCAGAAGAGGAATACGTGGAGTAGTGCTGGTTTCAGCCTCTGATGATGATATTAATGAATTTATTAGACAGTTTCCACTGTCAGCTCATCATATTCATGCTATTAGTTTAAAAGGATGCA
Source organism: Catocala nupta (assembly GCA_963675205.1). NCBI lineage: Eukaryota > Metazoa > Arthropoda > Insecta > Lepidoptera > Erebidae > Catocala > Catocala nupta. The sequence continues at coordinate 17,024,640 of OY776095.1, forward strand.
CATTAACTGATAGAGGTTTGGAAGCTATACTGGACCATTTGCAGGTAACTTGATTATACTGACAATTTATGCTTTATTAAGCACTTCACCTACTAAATTTATAAAACAAAATGCATGTATTAATATAGAAGTTATTGCCAAAATAATCTAGAAATAAACATTTATCTTTATAAATATTATTAAAACAAAGGTATTACTCACTCTTGGCACATCTTCAGTATAGCCATTTCAAGCAACTTTTGTGAGGCTAGCAATAATTTCCCTATTTACTTAAAAATAAGAGATATCCTATTATTAAAACAAGGGTATAATTAAATGAAAATATATCAAATAAAAACTAAATATTTACCTATTCCTTGTCAGTATTTGTTTGTAATGTATTATATTCTTGATGAAATAAGACTAATTTCAATTATGAGATACATTGCTTATAAAAAGGAAACAATCCCAAACAGATAATGACTTTCATCTATAAAAGAGGTGTGTATTAGATATGTATCAATATATAAAGAAATAGAAAATTAAAGTAATTGATTTTCATTTCAAAGCCAATTAATAATGTTTTAGATATTTGTTTTATTTAAGATGTTATCACCAAAGATCACTTGACACTTTCAGTCTATAACATACATGATACAATAATGATTTATCAATACATGAAAGATGATCACCCATATCTTTTTTAGGTTCTTTTTGAGCTAGAACTAACCGGATGCAATGAAATAACAGAGGCTGGTTTGTGGGCATGTCTAACTCCACGAATTGTCTCTCTCACGCTTACTGATTGCATTAACATTGCTGATGAAGCTGTAAGTACTTCTGTTATAAAATCTCACATTCTTCACACTTACTTGCCCTGTTTCATAAAGCAACACATTTAATAAACTAACATTGTTCCAGTCAATCATTGTTGCTTAAAATTGTTAAGTACAATATGAGTCCTGAGTAATTATGTTTAATTTAAAAATAATATATGCTTTGTTTGTACAAAATTGTAATTATAATTTGTCCAGTTTTATGGAACATGGTGACATTATAGTTCTATGAAACAGGGTCTTAATAGCACATAGAAAATAATTTCACAAATAAACTGTCTATGAAATAAAAAATCCTTGTATATGACATGTAAGAGAAAGTTGTGGTTAATATTTGAATAAACCTTAAACCCTTAGGCAGTCCATGCAAAATTATTAATAGTCCATTGGTTTAAATTGACATAAAATTAAGATATTATGTTCAGATCTATATTCACTGAGATAGGTAAATAAATTAAGGTGCAAGTCAGACTCAGAAGTCAAATCAATATGTGGCTTCTATAACATCACTTGATCAATTCAAAAGAAGGATACTACATATAGTCAGTTTGCAGGTACACAAACATTTAGTGTAAATGCAACTGCATACCTAAATATGAATACAATTGATATTTGCTGATTTCTAAAATGCTAGTTGCCTTTGCTAGTTGGAGGCATTATTTTATTCTTTGTAATCTGTAGTATACAGTTATGAATAGAAATGATGTTTCAGATTAATCCATAGCTCAAACTATAGGGTCTACAAACTTGAATTTTCTTTATACAACATCTGTACCCACTAAGAGTTTTATCAAATTCGACCTGGTCACACCTTAGAAGTGCAGAAAAAGTACTTGCAAAATGTCAGAAACAAATTGAATAGATTTAATCAGTATAATGACTTTCCTTTATTTATCATGACTAAATCATTTGGGTAAAAAATATAATCCATCTTTATAGTATAATGCTCCATGATTTAATTATGGTCAGTTACCCAAGTCCTCCTTCTCACAGAAAAGATAATATCATCTACCTGCTTTTAATTATTGCATTAACTATAGTTATTAATTTTATGTAAACTTAATAATTGTTTCAAGTTGCCACCATTATTCCACAATTAGATATTGATTTTCCAGGAAGTTGAACCGTGTGTTCTATCTTGGCTGACTGCAATATGACATTGTTTAATATTTTCATGTTTACTTAAACTGAAACTGACTCTTCTTTTTAACTGACTTCAAAAAAGGAGGAGTTAGGAGCTTAGTGAAGACCAAAAAGATAATTTTTATTTCAAGCTTTTTCAGTGTTTTGAAGTCAGTTTAGATTTCTTTTTCAATGTGATTCTGCTCACCCTATGTACCTGGACTACCCTTGAGTCGGGTCTACTCATAATGTAGCATCAGAATGTCCTGTACCACGATCGTTTTATTTATTACTATCAATATTTATCCACCACATACTCTTTATCACTATCTTGCCATGATTGTTGGTCCCATCCTAAATTCTGCATACCAACGTCTAGTCTTAAAATTTGTCCGTGATCGGCGCGACCCTGAATTAACCTAAACGTTGCGTGCTTTATACGGTCGTGTTACTCAATGCAAAATTGAATAAAGTAAATAATGCTAGTAGACTTGCGTGCATATACAAAGTGAGTGACAGTTACCTATACTTTACAGAGTTTTGTTCAGCTCATCCCCGAATTATTCGTTAAAAACGTAATGCCAAATATAAAATCTGTATTTATTCCAAATTAAATTTACCTATATTATATTATTATAAGTCTTGTTCCTCTAAATAATGCTATCACATGTTTCCTTTGCACGCTATCCTGCCGAGTGACGTCAATGACTTTTCTTATAAAAGAGATGACTAAATGCTAATTTCGGTCGTACATTTGGCAATCAAAATATCCCGTTCCATTTCGCAATGAACGCCCTCGCCCCCGTCTACCGCTCCCAGAGTTACAACATCAGTCAAAGTCACGTTTGAAAATTTCACAAGTAAACGAAATATTTCCGCACCAATATGGTAAAAACGGAACTTACGGAACTCTTATAGTCTAACTTTGTCTGTCTGTCACTGTTTCTCATCTCAGCAATTACTAATGCTATTATCACCTTTAATTAATACTATTGTCATGGAATTTGGAATAGTTATAAATAACGCTTGTCAAATTATGTTTCATGAGACAGAGGCCCACAATATATCTTCAAGTTCCTTCTTCTTAAGTCAATAACCAGGTCAAATGTGATATCATATAAAGGGACTCTACTTGCATATGATAAAATGTCAAATAAAACACAGTTACTCCTTAATTGCGAAATGATAATTTTAACTAATCACAGTTGATAGCAGTCTATGCCATAAATTATGACCTACAGGAAAATCAAACTAAAGTCTCTAAAACAAACAAGCTTTTAAAACTCAGCAAATATTGTTTATCTCATGTATGAAATTGGAATAAAGTAAGATATTGAGGATTTTCACGTGTGAATGTTTGCAGGTTGGTGCAGTGGCACAGTTGCTGCCGTCTCTGTACGAGTTCTCGCTGCAGGCGTACCACGTGACCGACGCAGCGCTCGGCTACTTCTCGCCGAAGCAAAGCGCCTCGCTCAGCGTGTTGCGCCTCCACAGCTGCTGGGAGCTGACCAACCATGGGGTTGTTAATATTGGTAAATTTATTATTATAATTATTACCGAATTAATAGGTAATGATTACATTTTAATAATTACGCGATTAAGACTCATTGTCTAATATTATATATATCAGTATTAATATACTATAGCTTTTGATATGTGGTGCTGGCGTCGAATGGATAAAATTCCCTGGATAGAAAAGTTAGTAATACAGAAATATTGACAAGAGTAAATGAAAAACGTGATATTTTGAAAAACATAGAGAACGGAAGGGGTAAAATGATAGGATACCTAATTCGACATGATAATTTTATCACAAACATAATGGAAGGGAAGATAGAAGCAAGAACGAAAAGGGGAAGACCAAGAAGAAGGTACACCAATCAACTAAAAGAAGTTGTGAAAGTTGAAACTTATAAGGAACTGAAAGAGATAGCATTGGAAAGAAAAAGATGGAGATTGCTACACCGAAAAGTGCAATGCACTTAAGTTTTGGATGGATATACTATTTAATATTAAATAATGGGTCGATATTTACCTTCTGAGGTAGGTAAATTTATTTTGTAAGTTTTAGGTCTAAATTTATAAGAAAAGGATTCATATTTTAAAGTTAAATTAATAGTGTGGTATTTAAGCTACATTAATATTAGGTATAAAGCTAAAGAGTATGCTTTTAATGTGGTGATCAGGCACAATTAGCCCACGATGATAATATTTTTGCGTTTATTTAAAAATATAACATTTGATACGCTACACCTTACATGTATGGAACTGTAACCATACCTAAATACATTTTAACGTGGGTAATTCGCAGGACACAACTCGTTTTTGACATAAAGTGGCAATCAATTAAAAGTCAGTAGTTTGTGTTCAGATTTTTAATCTATCTATTTAAGTACCTACTGTAGTCGTTTTATGGTGGTAAAATAACTAAAATTTTAATATTATAAGTTAGCAATAATAGATTTGAATATACAGAATAATTTAACGTGAAGCTAGTATAAGAAAAAGCTAATTTATTTGTTTAGATATTTATCCATATACTTTTAACTCTACTATGACGTAGCCCGAAGATACTGTATAGCACGTCATTCATAGGTAGGTACGTCATTTATACGTTATGTGGGCTCCTAAGTTCTATTTTTAGAAAGACAATACCCAATTATTTCGAGTCGATCTCGCCGCTCCCGGGACTGTTAGCATTCGGGTCAAGAGGGGGATCACACGAAGGGAAGTATTTCGCTTTGAAGGTTTGATAATGCTACGTTTATGACTATTGTCGCAGTCACGATCATCAGCCACTTTTGAAAAAAATATATAAGTGTTAAGCAGTCACGCTTAACTTCTAACTTTTGTGTATGTTAACTAATGTGTACCTAATTAGTGCGTAGTATTTTGACCGATAGACTTTTTAGCTGTCAATGCCGATAATTATAATACCAGTATAATGCTGCCAGTCATAATATTACAGAGTCTTTTAAAACATTAATATAGAAATATTTAGATATAATCAGTAAGTACCGACATATTATTATATTATTGGCTAGCATCAAACTATAGCGCCAGTGGGAGCGTATATAGGGATAAAAGTATCCTATGTGTTTTCATTCACAGGAATTATTTTCTTTTTGTACCAAGTTTTATGCAGATTCCGTAGTCTTTACGTGATTAAGTAAAGGTATCGAAAAGGATAGTCGTGTACTTTTAATATTTCGGCGAATAGCAACCAGACAAATGACGACAACTTCGGTTATTTAAAACAGATTTATTATAGAAATATATTTGTCTAAAATGGGTAGGTGTAAAATATTATATCTACAATATAGGTACAAATGCTTATACAAGCTGCCTGCACAATGTTCACATTTATAGTAGTAGTAATTTTATAGACGCTGTGATGTAAAAAAACAGCACTACTGTACACACACAAAAATAGTTCTTATAGGAGTATTCTCCTAAGGAAATAACATCTGCTTTAATGCCTACCAGTATCTAGACGTGTATTTAAATCATCAAACCTTAAAATTGTAAAATGATCGTCTATTAACATCGTGTTATAGTTCACTCGCTGCCAAACCTCACGGTGTTGTCTCTGAGCGGCTGCAGCAAGGTGACGGACGAGGGCGTCGAGCTGCTGGCCGAGAACCTGCCGCGCCTGCGCAGCCTCGACCTCAGCTGGTGCCCGCGCGTCACCGACAACGCGCTCGAGTACATCGCCTGCGACCTCAACCACCTCGAGGAGCTTACACTAGACAGGTGACCTTTCGTTCCTCCCGTTCCTCCCGTTCCTCCCGTTCCACAACGGGAGAACGGATGCAGCTTGCAAAAGACGAAATCGCCGATCAGACAAGGTTTTATGTTTGATGTGCAGCCCTGCGGTTGATGTCGGTTAATTTTAATGAATGTAATACGCTGTACATACTTTAATAACGCAAGTCAGTAACAGTGATTATGTCATTTTAATAAACGCTTTTATACCATCGCGATTTGTACACATCCTTAATATAATGCTCAATAACGGATCTTACTCGCGAAGTAAAGTATTTAAAAGGTAATAATACCTATTGATTTCCCGGTGTTTGACCAACTTGCATCGATCGTGGTCACATATTAAGAATATGTCATTTTGGTTCTGCTATCATTCATTGCCTGTAGTTGTAACTAAGGCCTAGCACGCACTGCGATAAAAAGCACGCGTTTAATTGTAGGTTTCAAAGCGCAAAAAATGTAACACATAGCTTTTTATACAAGTGCACGCATTAACGACTTTTTTTACGTAACGTAACTTGATAAATTTGGTTCGCGGTTTATAAACGCGATTTTAAAACGCGCGATTTTTTATGTGTCTCCTATTAAGCGCTAGTTCAGACAGAAAATGCGCAGTTTCAGATCCGCGCGGAAATTGCGTGAATCCTATTTGTATGAGTATTTCGCAATCATTTAGACATAACCGCGCAATTATTCAAGCCGCGCGGTTACTGCCACTCAACCGCCAGAAAATAGAATCGGTTAGTACGTCACAGCAAGTGAGCTCGCTATGAATCGCTTTGACACCGAGTTATTTATTGATCAAGTGGAGAAAAGACATGCAATATGGTATCTTCAGTGTGAGGATTACTCAAATAAAATTGCCTAGAACCGAGCTTGGCAAGAGTTGGTGGAGATATTTGGAAATGGTGAAGACACGTTGGAAAAAAAGAATATCTTAGATAAGTAGGTATTTATTCATTAAAAATGAACTGACAGAATTATATTTTTGTGTCTTGCCACGGAACACGCCCGTCGTTCATAAAGTAATGAGCATATTTATCTCTGATATTCAAAGATGACGGTGTTCCTCTTCCTGCATGCAAGGCATTGAGACTAGTCAATGGTGCAGTATATAAAGTATCTTTATATTTTATTGTTCGTCAAGATACCAAAAGTGCACTCAATGTGACGTCGGGCTCTCGATAACCTATAGGTCAAAATCGGTCGCATTAAATTTTCTGCTAAACCAAAGGCTTCATCTTCTACTATAACATAAGGCAGTGGTGTTGGATCTACGTTAGATATTGGTTTAGGTGTTGGTATATTGATTGATTTTTCTATCAGTCGTTTACAAAATATTTTTTTTTTAAATATAGCGTTATCAAGCAATATTTGGCGTCGCAAAGTGCTAAGAGCGCTATGGATAAAAATTGTTTGTAGTTATCATACAAAGACCCCGAATTGACAGGTTTTATAACTCGGATATGCTTGCCGTCTATAGCACCAATACAATTTGGAAAATTCGCATATCTCTCAAAGTCGTGAGCTATTTTCTTCCAGGAATCTTCAGTTGCTTCGGGCATAACTTTGTTTACCAATTTATTCCACGATGCTCTACATACTTCGCGAACTATTCCTGTAATCGTAGATTTTCCTAGGCGATAGTTGAAGCTAAGTTCTCTAAATGAACAACCCGTACCAAGATATCTGAAACAAGATAATTAATGATGATATTATTTCAGTTGTGTACCACAACTCCAAAAAATAATGGAAAACTTACGGGACTGTTATAATAAAGAACACAGAAAAAGAAAACAACTCCTTCCGGTTCAGGTGCTTGTAAAGGAACCCAATATATAACACTAAAAAACAAAATAATTAAAATTCTATACAACTATGATTTTTTAACACCTTCAAAAACACTATACAAGGATGCCAAGATTTTAAATATTAAACAACTTTACAAACTTAACACATGCATTCTTATATATAAAATAATACACAAAATGATACATACGCACATCACATTTACTATAAAAGGTAAAAGTAAAACGCATAAATACTCATCACGTCGCGTTAATCATATTATACTCCCCGGTGCAAGAACCAATTACGGGGAAAACATCATAACATTTGCGGGAGCACAGTTACATAGCATCCCAACTGAAATAAAAAGTGCAAGCACATTCACAATCTTTAAAAGAAAATTGTTGAATTACGTAGCTAGTGATGATTGCTTCTTGACGTAAGAAACAAATAGTTACCGCGCAGAACAGGCGAAAAATCGTATAGCGCAAAACTTGGACCACACGATTTTCCTACCGACTAACAAAATTAATGTGAATAATTGTAGGTATCTGTATTTTTTTATTGTTAAGCATATCGCGGATTATTTTGCTTATAAGTTTATAATAATTATCGTTTTCAAAATTAACTTTTCCTCTTGTATTCATTCTGTTGTAATAGTTTCATTGCAATGTGTAAGTGTGTTTTATTTGCGTAAACAATTAGTGAAACTGTGTAGTTAAAAGTAGTAACGGACATGTTATTTGTTAACCTTCAAAAATATGCTTTCTTATGTAAGTGACACTTTTTGTGTTTTAAATAAGAAATAACGATATTATTAAACCGAATATATGTATTTTCAAGACTTTCTTTCCTGCAGAAGAGTGTAGACAACAATGAAATTACTAGTAATATGGAAGAAGAGCTAAATGAAAGTCAGGAAAGGTAAAGTGAGGAAGCAAGTCAAGTAAACGCAAATGCAATCGAAGCCACTGAATTACGTCCCCCTAAACGAAAGAATAGAAATATGCCAGAAGAACGAATAACTGATTTAATAGAAAAAAGCATCGAGTCACGACAAAGTTTTCAGAATGAACTTCAAGAAAATAGTATTATTTTTATTATTAGTATAGCAAGATGACGATAAACTTTTTGTTTGTCGTTGTATAAACAACTCAAAAAAGTACCAGAAAATCATCGTTTAGCTACCAAAATTGAATTGCTCCAAGTGATACAAAAAGGACAAGTTTTACCGCCACCTGTTGGCTTCAGTACTTAGCAGATTATACCTTCGTATTGGCAAGTTCAACAGTATACAAGAATATTTTACTTCATCTGGGTCATCTGTTATTCCGCCCGCGTCACCATCACCAACATCGCAATTTAGTTCTGGCTCGCAGTCGTCTAATGTGATTGAAAATATATATTCCGCTTTTGAAGAACAATAAATATATCTTACCTCAAAGTTACTACAAGTATTTCTACTGGTGACACGCTTGCCCCCTGTGTGTTTCAGAGCTTAAAATATTTTTCCTGATCAGCCCAATTAGTACTTCAAAAGATTTTATTGACATTCTCAAATAGTTGAAAAATTTTCCATAGAACATTCTTAATTTGGGATATAATGTTACGAACTGATCATGTAGGTACTAGTCGGTCACTTAATATTGGATGTACCTAATACTGCCTATTTCTTTTCTTTTTTTTATGAGCAACGACTGTAAAACACATATTTCTTCGTCGACTTCCATTTTCAAACTGACGCTCCGCATTCGTAAATGGCTTAATAATCGCCGGCGTCTGAACGCCATCACTATTTTTACGGTTTCAAACCGCACGATTTGTAAACGTGTGGTTCCCGCGTATCTGAACTAGCCCTAATAGTATGGTGGCGCACGCACTGCGGTTAACCGCATTCGGTTTTTTATTCAGTTTCGTCTGGGCGAGCGCAGAGGACGGTTGTTATTTACGGTGTAAAGAGATTGTCATGTCGTCCGACTCGGAAACAACGTCTGTAGATTTAGTATTAGCTGCCCACCAAGAATAAGGGTCACAATTGTGATCAATTCGCACTGACTTAAGATAAAAGTCAAGCTCACATGCTATCGCGTTTCTTTTTTCACGTTGAACCTGGCTAGTATTGTTTTCATTTGCTAGTTCATCAAAGCAATCCCAAAAGGTGTCATGATCTTTGCGGGAAATAGCCGACTTTGTCTCTTCTCCTCTTCTTTTTTTAGCCGGTGTTTCTTCTCCTCTTCTTTTTTTAGCCGGTGTTGAAGATGAACTGCTACTGGAGGACTCTTCACAGGACATTTTTAAATATTCCAATAGAATCTCCTGGCGCGCTCTTTTAGCATCAAGCACCCCCAAGTAGTTTGTTTGAATCTCGGGTCTGGGTATTATCGGTATATACGCGCGCCGCCTACGCAAGCGCGTGCTTCGTGCTGTTAGGCGGCAGCCGCGAATTGTCTTTTTAAAAAAACACTTTTAGTTCAGCTAAAACCACACTTTAATTCAGAAAGATTTTATACGTACAAACACCTACAACCTCACTTTTCTTTAGTACAAAAATGACTATCTGCGATTGTTCTAACTGCACTGTCGAAATATCTATCTGCAACTGACTTCACCGCGTGGCTTATGGCCGTATATATAATATAAATGGTGCAGATGTCAGCATTTAATTACGAAGTAATTATGGATATAACATCTCCCCCCTTTAGATGAAGCATTATCTCAAGAGATGAGATGAGCGAAATCGAGTTCAAGAAAAATGAGGTTTACAAAGATTTAGAAAATTAGAGGAATAATACAAAACATATAAAAATAGTATAAAGATATAGTAAAAGCTGTTGTATACAGTCATGTAAAATTAGAAATATAGCTTATCATATAAAGAATTTTATTTTAAGTAAATTTAAAAATACTTAATTATTTAAATTTCTGTTAGATGTATAGTGAGAGTTATTATCACTATCAGATAAGGAATTTTCAACTTGATCAATCATTTCAATGGAATTATGGATTCTATTTTGAGTTTGAACACTTCTTCTTGTATTACATTGATTAAAGATTTGAATGCAACAGGGTGATCGATTTTTGTAATTGAAATAATAGTTATACAATTTATATATAATAAACAAAATTATCGTGACAATCATAGCATAAGTAAATCCTGAATAATAAGTCGAATATTTAACAAAATGAGATTGATTTTGATATTTATTGATTTCTATTTCTAAGTCATCTAATTTATGAGAAGTATGCTTTAAAGAATCTAAGTCTATATTACTTAAAGATAACGGAGATAACAATGGAATTGTTTTGTTAGCAAAATGTCTATTACAGCAATTATCTTGAGTAATATCAAAATCAATAGTAAATGGGTTATTATACATAGAAATCATAGTGGTTGATGGTATAAATTGTAGAGTTTTCGAATAACCAATACAATCAGGGGTTAATTTAAGTAACCCGGTACCAAGTACAGAATGGTCTTTAATGCCATTTTTGCATTTTACTGTTAACTTATTTGGGTTGGATTGTACATAAATCCATTCGTTTTGGTGTAATTTGTGCCAAATATCAATTTGACCATATAATAGTCTAAAATCACACTCTTTAGGTAGTGACAACACTACTTCCGTTAATAATTTCATCTCGCAGGATGGATTAGAATTGCTAGAGTATATAGTTATTAGTGGACAAATAGAATAATCATTATTTATTTTTAAACAATCCTTTATATTTAAATTGGACAACATGGCATAATTTAACCTATCATCCGTGATGGCTAGGTAAGGGTTTGTTGGGTGAATAAGGGCAAAAACATTAGGGTTGGTTTGATCAGATGGGGTAGGTAATGGTATTAATTTGTATACGTTATATTTTATAGGTGAGATAAGAGGAATTTGGATGACAAATACAATTCTTTTCTTATAATAATATGCAGTTAGTTTTGATACATCTATTACTGTATGTATAGTTTCTATATTGAGAGGAACTGGAAAATCTAATCGTTTGGTTATGACATGATTCTGCTTAGTTAGTTCCATTAATAAGTTAGAAGGTGTAATTACAGAGGGATGTAAAACGTTGGCTTTCGCAAATAAAATAGAGTTTAAAACAGAGTCTAGGAAATTAGAAATAGTTAATAAGGAACCTTCGATAATATTAAGTAAGTTATTTATTTTAGATATATACAAAACCTCATTATTATTTTTAGTAGTTTGAATTAAAATCTCATTAAGCTTATTAATTTGGGAAGTTAATCTAATTTCATTTTTATTTAACCTTGAAATGGTGGAATTAAATGTATTAATGGTAGACTTTACTATGTGGATATTCTCTTTCATTAGATTATACAATTCATCTTCGCTTTGTTGACATGAGTCAATAGCGGCATCATATTTACGTGCATCGTCTGCATCTAACGTTCCAAAGAAAAACTTTAATATTTCACCACCAAATTCAATCGATCTTTTGAATCTATTTGGAGAATCTGAGGATATGATATGAGACAGAGAATCTAATTTAATGAGATTAGCTTGTAAATTTACTTCAACTGGACTAAAGAGGTCTTTACATTGCATGAATTCGGTTAATTCTGATTTAATACACAAGTCTAAAGTGGACCTAATTAAGCTATCAATATTATTAAGATGCGGTTCAACCGATACAATATCTATATGTGTTATTACTTTCCAATAGTCATTATAAAAATAAACAGTTTCAATAGGGTCGAAATAAATTCCTGGGCTGTGCACTATCGGCGTTAAAGAAGGCTCTGCGTGGCAGTGACGCCATAACGTTCTGAAAGAGACAACACTACGAGTGAGCGGGTTTGATTTCATTAATATGATATTTTATGTGTTTACGATTAATGCAGACAGTGACGTTATGATTACCGTTCACTTTGATAATTTTGTAAGGACCTTTCCAAATAGGGGATAAGGCCTTTCGGAGCCTGTGGTGATGTTTTATATATACCATATCACCGGTTTTATACGTGGTACTACGACTTGATTCATCATAGTAGCGTTTTGAAGTTTCTTTACTGTTTAATATGTTTTGTAAAGCTTTTTCACGGCTAAATTTCATCCTATATTGTAAAGCACGCACATACTCATGATACGTGTTGTTATCATTAATTTCGTAAAGCGAATTCGGGATGACGGGTTTATAACCGAATAGCAATTCAAAAGGAGTGAAACCAGTGGTGGTATGAGGAGTAGTATTATAAGATAATAAAGCTGTTGATAAGTAACAATGCCAATCGTTTTGGTTTTCGTTGACGAATGATTTTAAGTATTCTTTCAAGGTAGCATGACTACGTTCTAGAGCTCCATTTGTCTGCGGATGATAAGGGGTAGTAAAGATAGACTTAATTTTACATATATTTGTAACTTGTTTGAAAAGCTCTGAGGTAAAGCATGTACCTAGATCAGTGAGTATAGTCTTAGGGAAGCCGAATAGCGACATAAAATGTATAAGATTACGGGCAACTTCATCGCTGGTGGATGTGATCATAGGGTAAGCACAGGTGAACTTAGTTAGATCATCTTGTAACGTCAAGATGAACCTAAATTTCTGCAAACCGGCCTCTGGTAGAGTTCCCACTATGTCTAAAGCTAGTCTTTCAAGAGGTCTAGTGCTAGTAGAGGTAATCTCCATAGGTGCTTTATTTGAGCAACGTAAGGGTTTATTTATTTGACATAGTTTACAATTCTTTACGTAATTTTCTATATCTGATCGCATAGACTTCCAATAATAGGATTCTTTGACACGACTCAACATCCGTTTTATACCCGGGTGACCGGCAATGGGTGAGTCATGATTTTCTTGGAGTATTTTGGGTACTTCAGCTGGAGTAGGATAAATTAACTGGTTTTTGTAAATATGTACTTTAATGTTTGTATTATGAAAGATAAAATTTAGCATATTATATATTTTATTATAAGAAATCTTTGAAAACGGTTCACTGAAATCTGATATCGCGAGCTCGGATTCGTCTATGTTTTGATCTTGGACAGTGTCGCGTAACTTTATTAAAAGAGAATAGATTGTTTTATAATTAGTTTCGTCGTAATGGTGAACCTTAGTAAATAAGAAATAGTATTGTTTATTATTAGATAACGTAGTAAATATTGTTTCTGATTCACGCTCGGATGCAATTATATCAGCTGAGTTTTCAATTTGAGAAAGAATGTTTTCGCAATGTGGCATAGAATTATCAAAATCTAAGGATGTAGGGCAGGCTATCAGCTTGCATTTAGTAAGATGTAAAGCTTGAGAGTGTTCCTCGATTTGTGTATTTGTTGGAGGAATAGATTTAGTAAATTGTAATTTAAAATATTGCTCATAAGAATGATCATTAAGACTGTTGCTACGGGTAGTAACGAGTACTGGATGACGTGATAACGCATCGGCATTAGAATTAAGTTTACCTTGTTTATATACTATTTCGTAATCGTATTCTTCAAGCTTTAAACGCCAGCGAATAAGACGACTTCCGGGGTCTTTTACATTGAAAAGCCACACGAGAGGTCTATGATCGGTGATGATTTTGAACTTATTACCATAGAGATAAAGTTTTGACCGCAAATAATATGGCTAACAATTCCTTCTCTGTAGTGGAGTAATTACCTTCCGCTTTATTGAGTGTGCGCGAGGCATACGCAATAGGTTTATCTTTGCCAACTGGCCCTTGAGAGAGTACTGCGCCTATGGCGTAGTTACTTGCGTCTGTAGTGACGAGAAAAGGTTGAGAGAAATCAGGGTACTGGAGTAGAGGAGCTGTAGTTAGTTTTTCTTTTAAAATATCGAATGCGGTTTGTTGTTCCGTATTCCAATAGAAGGCGGTATCCTTTTTTAATAGAGAAGTTAAGGGTTTAGTTATCTTAGAGAAATTTTCGATGAATCGGTGGTAATAGCCGACGAGACCTAAAAACGATTTTACATCTTTAGGACTTTTGGGAACAGGGTATTGTGAGACAGATTTAACCTTATCGAGATTTGGAGAGACTCCTTTATCAGTGATAGTATGACCTAAATAGTTTACTTCACGTCTTAAGAACTCACATTTATCAGGCTGGAGTTTTAAATTAAATTGACGGAGTCTATCAAAAACTAAGCGAAGCTTTTCTATCATGGAAGGCAATGAATTGGCATACAGTATACAATCGTCAAGGTAGACATAGCAGTGCAGACCTTGAAGACCTGATAACACAGTGTTCATAAGCCGTTGGAAGGTTGCAGGGGCATTTTTGAGCCCAAACGGCATTCTAGTGAATTCATAATGACCTGAGGTACCATTTGTGTTAATTACGGTGAAACCCGTTTTTGCAGTATCAGCAGAATTAATTTCGATTTGGTGAAATCCGGATACTAAATCTAACACACTAAAATATTTAGAGTTGCCTAACTGATCTAGAATATCGGAAATGAGAGGGATAGGATAAACTTCGTTTACGGTGACGTCATTAAGTCGTCTATAATCTATGACGATTCGCCACTTCCGTTGCCCTGAAGCATCCATCTTTTTGGGGACTACCCAGACAGGGGCACTCCAAGGTGAAATTGAAGGTCTGATAATGTTTTGATCAAGCATTTTCCTAATTTGCTTGTCAACTTCATCTTTGTGACACTCAGGAAAACGATATGATTTTACATTAATGGGTGGTGCATCGCCTGTGTTAATAGAGTGCTGAATTGCATTTGTGCTGGTAAGGGGGTCTCCCTCGAGATAGAATATGTCAGTAAAATCTGCACAACACTCTAATAGAGCTTGGCTTTCTTCTGAATTAAGATGATCGTGCCGAATTAGATTTAGGACACGGTCTCGTCGATCACACGGTGACGAGGAAACAGTGTGAATTATATTATGAGATTGATAAGTTTTAGGGAATTCCAGAGGAGTTAATTTTACCTTGAAATCTTGAATTCGAACTTCAGATTCAGTGGTATTTAAAACTGAGATATTGACTCGATTATTTGGTTTTAAACTTACTATACAATTAGCTAAATAAACACCTTCACTTATTACGTGATCTAAAACAAGCGCTTCGCGTAAGCTATGTAGTTCCGAGATATCATTTGACACCATGCATTCGACTACTGTTTCACAGCGAGCCGGTATGACGTAGGTCTGTTTATCGAAGTAAATAGGTAGTTTGTGACCACGCAAATTCATGTATTTAGAATCATAATCTATATTGGCGTTATAAATTCGTAAAAGATCGGTACCAATAATACCGTCATATTTAAGATTTATATCATCTGTAATGACATGGAATTTGTGCAAAAATGTTTCTTTACATAACTGAAATTCTAAGTCAAAGGCACCCAAGGTTTCGTTATAAGATCCAGAGTTATTAATACCCTTGAGGCGAATAATCTCCTCAGTTAGTTGAGGTTTAGATAATAAACTAGATTTTTTCACGATACTGACACTCGCACCAGTGTCTATTAGAAAGCTAAGAGGCTTTTGCGAGCAATTCGTAACGAGATAAGTAAAAGGTAAAGAGACTTTGTATTTATTAATACTTGTTTCAAAAATAGGTACAGAAACTTTTGAGTTCTCTGGAATTTTATTGACGCCATCAAGGACGCGAGATCGAGACTTTATAATATTTAAATCACTTTGAGATAAAATAGACTTAGCACAAATATGAGATAAGCCATTAGTAAGACTCAGATTATTTTGAGATGTATTATAAGATTCAGTGTAAGATTTAGTATTAAGATTTGGTAAGTTATTTTTACTTATAATAAGACCCGAACGATTCAATTGATCATTGGTATATGAACTAGTAAGAGATTTAGGATAAGACTTAGTATAAGATTTAAGATAAGATTTAGTAGCATATGACTGTTCAATAGGCAGATTTGATTGAGTTTGAATAGTACTCGGCTGTTCATTGTGCAGCTGAGAAGATTTAGTGAAATAATTCGTATAAGATTTAGTATAATAATTAGGATGCGAATTATTATAAGATTCAGTGTAAGAATTGGTATAAGAGCTAGTATTCGATTTAGGACAAGAATTTGTATGAGAAATAGTATAAGAATTTGTGCCGTAATGACTTATTGACTTCGGCAGGCACGCATCCGAAATCAATTCACGTTTAAATCGCATTCATTATTTTCAACATGTGCATAATTAGAATCGTGTTCACAACAGTGTATACGCGCAGCGCTATTCGGTGCATGTGAACTTGCGGCATTGCTTTGCGCTCGATGTGCGGAATCGGGTTGCGTGTTCTGAGAGCGGTGTTGATTATTATATTGACGCTTGCGACACTCGTTTATAACATGACCTTTATGCTTACAATATGCACAAAACTTATTATTATAATGAGAATTGTTAAAATTAGAATTATTAGAAGAATTGGAAAATTGTCGATTGCCTGAAAATGCCTTAAAATGAGATGAAGGATTTGGAACATGAAAGGATTTTTGAATTGGAGGAGAGCTAGATTTCTTCTTGAAACATTCATTGGCAGTGTGCCCTTGTTTATTACAAATTGTGCAGGATTTGCCTGCACGTTGTGATAAGCGGCCTAAATTAAAAATTTTCTCTTCCTCTACCGCTAGTGTCACGGCATTATTTAAGGAAGAAGGATTTCTGCATCGAACTATATTAGATATGTTTGAGTTAAGACCCATTATGAAAGTATTTAAGGCAAGATCCTCCATGGCAGCTATTCTGCCTACGAGTTCTTGTTGATTTGAGCATGAATAATGAATGTCTGCCTGAATTCTAGTTAAACAGGCTTCGATTCTTAACGAATATTGTGTAACTGTTTCTGTGGCTAATTGTTTGCAGTTTTGAAGATCTACTAATAGATGGGAACTGTGCTTTCTTTCACCAAAAGTTAGTCGCAGAAATGATTTCAGCTCTGACCACTGAGTGAATGTTTTTAGACTGCAAGCGAGTTGCGCTTTGTCCTCTAATTGAGATATAATGTATTTGCATAAAATGCCCTGCTGTTCAGGCCCTGCTAAAGACATAGCATTATCACAATTTGTTAAGAAAGCTGGAAGTGTTTCACGGTCTCCCTTGTATGGCCTAATGAATTTAGTAAGTACATTAAGGGTAACCTTTTCATTTTCGGTTTTGACGGACATTTTTGGGTTTTAGGAGGTATAAGAATACACACAGAAATATGAAGTTAAAATAGAATAAAAAATAACAATAAAAACTTACAGTATCAGGATCAGGAACATGCCTGGACGCACTATGTAGAAATATAGATTTAGGGTCTTTAGAGAATTCAAATTCAGGAGAAACTGTGAGTCCGTGACGCGCGGTCCGTTCAGAGACGAGTTGTGACACGTACACGAACGAGATTGATGACGACACGGGGCGCGACCGAAAGCGAGTGGACGGCTTCAAGGATCCGTGGCGATTTTTGATGATGACGAGTGACGACACGGGGCGCGACCGGAGATATACGGGCGGCTTGAAAGATCCGTGGCGTTTTGAACGATGGCGAATGACAAGTGCAGTTGATGTTGGAGACGAAATATGTTGAGCAGTTTCTCTGTAGGCAGCAAAGCTCGGTAGCTTGAGACGGTGTTGGTGCGGGCTCACGATGCAGGCGGAGGCTTACCGTCGACCACGTGGTATGGCGGTGATGCAGGCTCGACGTAGGAGGAGACTTACTGTCGACCACGATGCTGAAGTGCTTGATGCGGGCTCGGCACGAAGGGCTGAGGCTGACCGTCGATCAATGTGACGAACGCGCGGCGACCACGGATTCGAATCTCAGGGTTTATACGGAAACCACTTACGAGATCCCACTTCTGACACCAATGTTAGGCGGCAGCCGCGAATTGTCTTTTTAAAAAAACACTTTTAGTTCAGCTAAAACCACACTTTAATTCAGAAAGATTTTATACGTACAAACACCTACAACCTCACTTTTCTTTAGTACAAAAATGACTATCTGCGATTGTTCTAACTGCATTGTCGAAATATCTATCTGCTACTGACTTCACCGCGTGGCTTATGGCCGTATATATAATATAAATGGTGCAGATGTCAGCATTTAATTACGAAGTAATTATGGATATAACAGTGCGATGCACCATACGGCAACGTGCCGCCGGATATTCGGCGGCCGAATATCCGGCTATCCGGCTACAAGGTTAGCCGAATATCCGGTATCCGGCTAAACTGCTATCCGTTTTATCGCTAGTAATAATCTATCAAAAGTACCAATAGACCCTGCGCTTTAGGTATTTTCAGTGATTTGTGTGATTTCGGCTTTTGACTGTGTACTTCATGAAACATTAATCAGGAAATTACATCACTATTGAGACAAAAATTCAGCACTGAATCTTACATCCTATTTGAGTAACAGGATTCAGAAAGTTGATGTTAATGGTAAGCGATCTTCTTGTATTGTGTTCAGTATTCTATTGCGGGGGAATGCTGCCAACATTCAAACTATCTTCGTACTGCAGAAAAGGGCTATTCGAGCAATTTACAACATGAAACAAGGGATACATAAAGAAATAAATTTAAGGAAATAAATATATTAACAGTAGCCAGCCAAAACATATTTAAAAATTTAATTTATGTATATAAGAACATTGATTTATTCTATAAGAAAAGCAACAGACATGATATACAGATGACGAATGACGATCACAGATGACGGAAAAAGTCAATAGCATAATTACAACAAAGTTATGTGATTTTGAAACGAGACTTATGAAAGAAATACAAACTATCGTTAATATGATTACTTTAGAAAATAGCAAGCTAAGGCAAGAATTTAAAGGAAGCCAAAGAAAAATGTAGTTCTTACGAGAAACAGATTGCGACAATTAATAGTGAGAAACAGATTGTTAAAGAAAACGGGGATATCGTCTGCCATACTCAACAAAAATGTGACATGGTTACACCAGCAGCTACAAGCGTAGATGCACCATCAGGCAACAACATCGCGAACAGCGCTCGGGCGCCGGCCGCGGCTGCGCCCGTGCCGCCGGCGCGCGGGCCGCCAGAGCACGTCGCAGCGGTGACGCCCGCGCTCGCGCCTGGGCGCGCGCCGTCGCGGCCGGGACCTGATAACAACTACGCGTCGGTGGCCAGGAGACCAGCGTTTCAGGAGGAAAGACAGAGCAATAGCCAATGGATAGAAGTTACAAAAAAAAAAAGAGAAGTAACCCGATAATAAAAGGTGGCAATTCGTCAGTTGTTTTATTAAAAGCGGTTGAACGGAAGAAGTATATGCATATTTGGAGATTAGACAAAACTACAACGGAAGATATATTAAAAGAGCATATTTTAGGCATACTAGGCAGCGGGTCGGAAATTTCTATTGTAAAGCTAAGGCCTAAGGTTGAGCGGGATTATGCATCATTTAAGATTGGCGTCACTGTAACTGACTTTGACAAGCTTTGCGACCCGAAATTGTGTATTTTTTGTATTCCTGTAATAGTAATATTGTTAATTATTTTGAATATTTTATGGCATTCTGTGAATTCGTTCAGTGTAACGAGATACTGAACTGTAGTGGTAGACAGCTGGACCTCGTGCTGGGCGCACGCGGCGATGGCGTGAGCGTGTGCGCTGCGGACGAGGCGCTGCAGCCCGTCGATGCGTACCACCCCGCGCTGCACGTGCGCCTCGCGCTCGCCGCCCGCCCTGCGCCCCGCGACCCCTCCGCGCCCCTCTATACTTCTGAGCCGAACGTGCGACACCCGTATGCGCAATCGATATGCCGCGAAAAATGGAATTTTAATAAAACTGATTTTAATATTTTATATCAATTTATTGAGTGAAATCGATTGGACCGATTTATACTGTTGTACGGAGCCGGACGTTACATTAAGTTTATTTTATAATAAAATCTATGAGGTCTTCAGTATGTGTGTTCCCCTAAAAAATACCAGTTTGAGGAGCAATAGGTACGTATACCCGGTATGGTATACGAGTGCGATCATTAGGGACATACGGCTTAAATATTCGCTACATAAAAGGTACAAATCTAGTAGGGCGAGGGAGGACTATGAAGCGTTTTCTCGGTGCAGGGCGAGGGTTAAACTCGAGACCGCCCGAGCTCACGACGAGTACCGGAACCGCGTCCAGAGTCACCTAGCGAAAGAACCGCGAGCATTTTGGAATTTCATTAGATCCAAAGCCGGCAACACGTCCAATCGCAAAATAATAAAGGACGGTAAAGTACTGTCAGAGTTCGAGTGTGCGGGAGAGTTCGCCCGGTACTTCGAGTCTGTGTACAACCGGGCGCCGGCCACGCTGAGCGTGGAGGCGGCCAGCGCTGACGCGGGGTGCGCGTCGGAGGCGCCGGGTGCGCGCGTTCATCTTGAGCGTCTCCGCGCCGACGACGTGCGCCGCGCGCTCGCACGCTGTCCGTCCAAGCGCTCGGCGGGGCCCGACGGGATACCAGCGTTTTTGTTTAGGGACTGCAGGGCAGTGTTAGTCGAGCCGTTGCTTCATTTATTTAACATCTGTATTGAGACTGCGACGTTCCCGGAACACTGGAAACTCACTCGTGTGGTGCCAGTACCGAAAAGCGGTGGAGGCTCGGAGCACACTGACTACAGACCTGTAGCGATTTTGAGTACTCCGGCGAAGGTATTCGAGGCGGCCATCCACGGTTGTCTTTATCCGTGAGCGCTCAGTTGTCTGACGCTCAGCATGGGTTCCGGCCTGGGCGGGGGACGACTGGGAACCTGCTGGATCTGATGACACGTCTGGTACCCATTGTAGATGCTGGACTGCAGGTGGACGTCGCTTACTTTGATTTCCGAAGGGCGTTCAACACAGTGGACCTTGACATATTACTGGCCAAGCTGGCCGGTATGGGGTGCACCCCCCACACATTAAAATTCTTCACCTGTTATTTCCGGGACAGATGTCAATATGTCGACTGTGGTGGACATCTTTCGGATCCCTACCCGACAAGATCTGGGGTGAGTCAGGGGAGCAATTTAGGGCCTCTTTTGTTCATTTTGACAGTCAACGACTTGCCGAAGGTAGCCAGCAAGTCTACGCCTTTACTTTTCGCGGATGACCTTAAACTGGTTCATAAAATTGAACATAACGCAGACCACGCCATACTACAGCAGGATATTGATAGTATAGTAAGTTGGAGCTTTAAAAATAGGCTTTATTTTAATGTGACCAAGTGTTCCGTAATGTCCTTCACTCGTGCGCGAACCCCGCGCCATTACCAATACCTTATGGACGGGACGCCGGTACGACGGGTGACAGAGATACGGGATTTAGGCGTACACTTCACTGCTGATCTACAGTTTCGGCAGCAGGTCACTGAAGTGTGCAAGAAAGCTTACCGGAATCTGGGACTAATATTACGCCAAGCGAACAGCTTCACAAACATAGGCGCTTTGAAAGCTCTTTACGAGGCTCTCGTGAAGAGTCACCTGGAATGCAATGCCGTAATATGGTCACCACACGAGGAGAAGTACAGGCTGATGCTGGAACGTATCCAGAACAAATTTGTTAGATTCGTGTATTCGAAGCAATATGGGATATACCCGGGCTATCCACTCCTTTACCCTACTCTATTTGTTCTGGGTATGGTAGGGTATTATCAGCTAGAAGTGAGAAGGGAGGTCGCTCTCAGCGTCTACGTATTCAAAGTAATGCGAGGCAAAATACACAATCCGAACGTGTTGGAGGTGCTCAGGCTATACGTCCCGGACGAGTACGTGGTACGCGCACGCACCTGCCTGCTGCAGCGCGCGCCGCTCACGCGTGCGCTGCGGGCGCTCAACACGTTGGCTCACAAAATTGATCTCTTTTCGTGTACGCTGAATGAATTCACACAAGCTGCTTACTGTGCAATTTGTTTAGATTAGTTACCATTTTTGTTTTTGTTTTGTTTTTTAATATAGAATTACATAGGCTATTGCATTAGGTTAAGTACCTGTAAAGATAGCATTTATGTGTGTTTAAATAAATAAATAAATAAAAATAAATACAAGAAACAAAAATAAACTACGAGTGTTAAGTGTAAGTCGTTTAAAGGTCAATGTGTGCGCCTTTACAATAAACTTCCAAATGACGTTCAAAATCTAAGTTTTAATAAATTTAAAACAGTTGTATTTATGTATACATTATTATTCAGTCACTGAATATATAGAAGATAAAAATGCTTAGGATTACGTTGCTTCCACTCACAGGTTATTTCTAATCATATTATTATGTTAACTGTAATATGAGTTTCTGTGACTATTATTTCATTTGTTATTATATGTAATTAATATGTACAATAGATTTTAAAATAAATTACTTGTTAAATCTTATTGAAATAAATAACTGTAACAACTACATACAACAGCTCATATAAAGAAAATAATATAACATTGAATTGTATCGATGTAAACATTTGGCGATTGAAAAGAGTGGCATGAGTTTCTTGCCTACTTCTTCTCATGAAAACTGTACTCCTCGAACAGGCTTTTCTCAATGCAAAACTTTTATTTCCTGCTATTTATTTTTTATTAATATAATAGTGAATTGACGTGTCCAAGAATTGTATGCACATTTTTATGGAAATAAAGATTTTTGACTTTGACTTGACATTCTGTAGTAATTAAAAAACTTATCGAGATGCTGTCGCAAGTCGTTGTACATTTTGCAAAATGAACAACGACTTGCGTATCCTTTCAAATGTCTTTGATCAATTAGTGGATGTACCCAGTACCTATGGCGGCAGCAATATTTACGTTCTCTATTTTATTTTATTTAATTTTAAAACCAAAGCTAGCAACACACGCTGTTCGTCATAAATTCATGGTGGTACTGAAATAAAATTAAGCAGAACGCCAACCGCAGTGTGTTTTTGCACTCGGTTTGGCGTTTTCAGCTATTCCTAAACCGCTCGCGTTTAATCCCAATGCGTGCTTGGCCTTACATAGAAAATGTATTTTATTTAATGTTATTTAATAAATTGTTGGAATATGGAATTATTCCTGTGACGCAGACGACGGAATACTAACACTCAAACATCGGACTCAAAGAAAATCTAGTCTTGAAGCAACTGTTATCAATGTCTGGTTGATCTTGAATCACACAGTTAATTATCACGTATTAGGATCGAACCACTGCCACAGTCAAACACTCGGTTCAGTGAAAACTGCGATGTGACTAGAAACCACTTAATGTGTCTGACTATGACACAATTTTTATTTATAGGTGTGTACACATAACGGACATAGGCGTGGGATACATCAGCACGATGCAGTCTCTGGTTGCGTTGTTCTTGCGTTGGTGCTCACAAGTGCGGGACTTTGGTGTACAACATCTGTGTGGCATGCGTTCGCTGCAGCTACTGTCTTTAGCCGGTGAGTCATCTATAATAGGTTATTTGACTCTATTTTAAATTATTTTACACGGGAAGTTATGGCACCAAGTCCACTTTAATATAAATAAGGATCTTTAATTTAGTAGATGCTGTAAGGAATTTTACTATTAATAGCATTCAAAAGAAGGTTTATCATGTGAAAACAACATCATAATCGGTTGCATGATTTATAAGAGAACTAGCTGTCCAGGCAGACGTTGTCCTGTACAGGCGAAAAAAAACACTTAAAAAAATAAAAAGCCATGTCTAAACCATCCTCGAATCCACTTGAACACACACAAAAAAATTCATTCAAATCGGTCCAGCCGTTTAGGAGGAGTTTAATTACAACGAAAAGTGGCATTGATTTTTATATATATAGATTGATCTCTTATATATCATGCAAATGATTTTGAAGCTGTTTTCATTCATTTATTTTTTTGCAGTAGAAATAGTGGACGTGTAATATCATAATTTCGTCATCTCCCGCGCACGCGTGCACGTCTGAACTTGTGTCCCACATCATTTTTCTGTAATTTAAGGTAACCTCCGAAACCGTTTGAAAAGCTTCTGTCATATTAATTTTTCAGTGGATTTCAATAAATCTGGTTCTGAAATGTTGAAACATAATGTCAACTTAACCCATTAAAACATGTATAATATGTATTGTTTATAGGATGTCCTTTGTTAACTTCGGGCGGTCTATCCAGTCTCATTCAACTGAGACAACTACGGGAACTAGAGCTGACGAACTGTCCCGGCGCGTCGCCGGAACTCTTCGACTATCTCCACGAACACTTACCGAGATGCCTCATCATAGAGTAACGTGCAATAGTGATGTGATTCACCTATAACGCGTATGACTAATACGTATTTATTAAAACTGCGGCTATGACATACTACACTCTTCGAATTTTGATTTTAAATGGTGTAATGCTATGCTAACGTAAGATCCTTCTTTTCTAATATATTAAATAAAATATATAACATATGTCATAAATTGTAAGTTACAATGTAATCTATAACATTAATATTTTATTTGACGCATACTGTGATAACCGTTGAATGTTGATGAATACCTTGCTTATGTAGTATGTCGTCGCCGCGAGTGAGAGTGAGCCTCCACCTGATCACACTAGTAGTGGCCTCTTTTGTCCGCCGTTGCGGCGACAAATTATATTTTCCTAAGACTGTCTGTCTTCACGCTTCTAGTCTTAGTTTCAAATCTATTTTGAACAAAGCTATAGTTGTAGGAGTATTCCCACCAATATACACATACCTAAAATTAACTTTTCAACTCTGCTTATCTAGATTCTATTGATCATTACGTAGTCTAACTAAAGTTTCAATTTTTCGATTGTCCACGTCTGACGGTTATTTATTGCATTTTTAATACTTTTACTTGTATATAATTAATATTTGTTTCCTAAACACTTGCTCAAATTTTGCGACGTGACGTCGAAATTATACTCGAGACTTTAAAAAAATTAATGTATCCTAAGTCGCGAGGAGTTCTCTATATTTTCACGACCAATGTCCTACTAACGTGACTTAAATGTAAATCGCGTGTTGTTGAGATGAATGTGTAGGTATTAAAATTAATTTCTTACCACGTTTAAATTATCTAGGTGTGATATCGTATCCCTATGGTATCCTATCCTAGTTTGTGTTAACACGACGCAGAAATGTAACATAACAATATATAATACCTAATATAAGATATGGAATATATGTATATTTAAAATCTTAAGAAAACATTTATTAGATAAATTTGTGTGATTCTATGTATAGTGTAATTCATTTGTAATCAAATCATAAGATTTGGTTAAGTCCATTAGTTAATGTAATAACATAGATCGCTAATAATATAAGCATTCTCGTTAAAAATATAAATTAAAGAATATTTTTTTTATCTTAAACTTGTTCAGAGGCTCGATAAAAATAATGTAAATAAGTAACTACAGTGTATATTTTATTGTCGTGCGATTGCTATACAGGTGCAATGAATTTATGTAAAACGGTATAATATTTAATTACCATTATAACTGTTACATGCTTATGAATGCAACATACAAGATAAGACTATTACATGTTATTTATAAGAAACACGGTCGTATGTCATCAACTCCTCATATTGATCTGGCCTTTAGTGCATCCAAATGGGCTAATTACGAGTGCGCCAACCATAGGGCTACTCTACTGTGCTCGCGTTACTGACGGACCATAGAGCCCATTACACATTTCAATTAATCTGGCTATAGACAAGCAGTATCGATGTCTGAAAAGTATTAATGTATGGTGTTGTTCTAGTACTCCACAAATAGTGCTAAAATATGTGAACAAGTATATATTATTTATTAGTACATGTTTTGCTATATTATAGCTAGGACGACGAGCTGCACAGTTTGACGACTGTTAGAATACTATATAATTGTATGTTATCGTTTACGATATCTTTTATTGTATATTTCTCAGCTATATCTAGTCATTCTTAAATTGTAGATATTTATTTTAAATATACCCACGAATTGTTTCTTAATCCTTATATTATTTTTAACACTGTGTGTTTTAGATTCAGATGTTTGATAGATGAATAGTTGTTAAGTACAGAAAGGGCAGTATAATCACCAGTAAAAATTAATATCTGTTTTTATAATAACCAATAATTCATATTTAGGCTGTTAACTTCAAATAGTGTACAATACTTATGCAGAATTGTATTTAAAGTAAAACAAGTTAAGATTGCTCACAATAACTGTTTTAGAAATGTAAATCGTTTAGCTAATGATTTGGACAGATATACTTGAATATGTTGTTTGTATATGTTACTGAGTGCATACACTTACTATGCGGATTTTATGGAAACTGATGTCCTCATGCTAATGCAATTAAACTGAACAGCTTACTTTTAATACTTATGTAAACTTTTTATAATTATATTTTGAGTTTATTTACTCATACTCCTTTTGCCGAGTGAATACCGTTATTATCATACCGTCCGAAATAATATAAACGTATTTAACTTGTACTACAGTTAAGCGCAAGCGTACTTTTACTATGTTTTGCATTTAAAACAGCCAGTAACCAGCATTGATCTTTAAATATGCTAGTGATGTGTGCAAAATATGTTAGCACCTTCGTAGTTGTGCATAAGTAATATTATAACTACCAACTTGTATACAACTTTGTAAAAATATCAACTGTATTTTAAATATCGAGCCTTGAAAAAACACGTAAGACACTTACTGCTAGCTCGTCTATTCAAAGAAGTGAAGTAAGTTACAGTTATAAAATAAGCTTTTGATTTTGTCCTGGTTATACAGTATGTTATATTGAATAAATAATATATAGCGCAAAAGCTAGTGCCGAGTATTTATCTGAATTATTAATAATGTATCATGTGTGGTGGTGGGTGTTAGCATATTTTCCATGACATTGTGTACCGCATAGGTATTTAATCACTACTATAACATTTGCGTCGCGATGGTATTAAATCACAAATATAAGTTTATTTGAAGCAATCTAGACATATGTTGAACTTAAATTTCCCTGTTCTAACATTGTAAAATGATAGTGTGATATATTAATCATAATAAGCCGTTATAAAGAGAGACCATTGTCACATATGTTGATCAATCGGTCTAAGAATAAAAATAAATAATTATTTATAAAAATGGTAATCAAGAGAGGACATGTTAGGTTCATTTTAGCGTTGAGTCATTAATAATTGCTTAAAAAATTGCGTTTTGGTTTTGCCATAAGCTAAAAATACATTGTTCTTTGTATTCTAAATTAGATTAGAAGGAATATCTCTTAGAAAACGTCTCTAGAAAGCTAGTCTTACACTAAAGCTACTTTGATCTTGATCTCTTTAGAAAATAAAAATACGAAAATGATCTCCTATTTAATTTTATCTCTCGTATTTGTAGGTGGCTTTTACCTGATTTGTTTGTAGGATCTTTGACTTATGTATTTTAGTTAAGTAAAATACATATAAATCTAAGCTAAAGTAAAGGCAATATTTTGAAGCAATTAATAAACAAGACAACGTCCCGCGTGAGTAATAGATCGTGAGCAAGGATCACTAAAATTAGAAGATGACTGTATCTATAAATAATTTAAAGTTGCCTTCTATTTCTAGGAGTATGTTATCTGTGGTGTCAATTTATGAAATGCTACTGCAACGGCAGTAATATATAATAAAGCAATAAATACCCGCGGCGCGGCCTTTTATTTAAGTACGTGATAATAAAAATAAAGTATATTCAAAAATAATCTGCTGAGAATATTTTGTTATAAAATAAAGGCATGTGTAGAATATAGGTGGCGCTGCGGTTTGAAAGATTTGTAATATTCAGTATGTAAACTCATATTTAACAATAACTTCAACTTGTGCATTTATTTGCATCATAAATAATGTAAATCTGTTTTTGTATATAATAATTATAGTTAATTATTATCTAGTAAGTCTATTTAATGTAATAACGAAATTTAATATTGTTGAAAATCTGACTACTACTACATTATAAAAAGGTTGTAATAAAATCGTCGATGTACCTATATTAAATAACAAGCAATAGATTGAAGGCTATCTACACATCGTAAATCTTTGAGGAGTCATCTAATATTAATGTTAGCTGTTATCGACCATCTAGGACAAGATAGTTGAACACGAGACTAGAACGTTTACTTTGTGTGACTTATGGATACGAATTACTACTAGTTAAATAATTGCACCAAAATATACACGAGAGAATGTTACGGCTGTATACAAACTGCGCGAATCGCTTTGGTTGAAGTCACTTACAATAGGCCGCCGCCGCTTCTCTTTATATTTTACCTTTTAAACAATTTCAGTTATATTCTGGACGGTCATTTGAAACTTATGTATATGTGTGTGCGAATCAATAGTATTGTTGTTTACCAAGTCCAAATATATATTAATTTATGTAAGTTTGTGTTGTGACAAATGCACCCGATAGTTATTTAATTGGCATCACTGTGTAATGTTTGTATTTAGTATAATCCATTTTCGTAATAATGATACACAATTTGTACAATACTCAGTGAGATGTTATAGTGCAATATAGATGTACTGTTTTATTATGTTGTTAATTGATTTCAGCCTCGATCCCTATCGAACACCAATATTTATCGGAAAACCATCACGCCTTTTTATACTCTCGATGCCTCACATGAGACATCAGTAGTACTTGTACTAAAAAAACATATTTCTCTTTCATCTTAGTAATAAAATAAATTCTTACGTCGAGTAGCCGTCTTCAATGCAAAATCATTTAGAAAACCATGTGAATCCATAAAATTGCATTAAAATTATCTAAACGCTAAATGCGCTTACACAACAATGCATGAGCGGAAACTCCAAACGTCGATTATGCGTATTATTACGGGTGTTTCTAAGAGTTTGACGAATGCGCGTGTTTGCGAAAGACTCGCAAACTGCACGAATGATTTACGTGGTATGGCATCATCTTAGCACAGCCACCATCCATTGATCACAAAATATCAGCATTGATCGAGCTTTCGTTTAAAAGATATAATGGGCTGTGCCAAGTGCGCTCATCTTGGCACAGCCACCTCAATATCTCGGGAACCACAATGCCTAGCGATAATCTGATTGAACCAATAATTTGTCGTTAATTTGGTAGAAATTAGTCTTGTCAGTCTTGTCTTCTCAGAAGTAGTCGGTGCTTCCTTCTGAAAAGAGAAAGTCAAGCTTATTTTTTTTAACGCTATGTGCATTCGCGTATATATTGACTTATTGAAAGAACGATTGAATGAAGGTGATGAATTTGTTTATGACTTACTAATTTGTGTGATTTACCGACTGCCACGCCTGAGGTCGCGGGTTCGATTCCCGCACAAGACAAATATTTGTGTGCATGAACATGGATGTTTGTCTTGGTCTGGGTGTTTCTATGTATAATATGTATGTATTTACAAAAAAAAAAAAAGTATATATATATGTTTATCCATTGTCTAGTATCCATAGTACAAGCTCTGCTTAGTTTGGGCTAGATAGTGTTGTGTGTATGTGGTAGAATATTATAAAAAACATAAACAGATTCATCACTTTCCTTCATTCGGTTTTTCAATAAGTCGATATGTACGCGACTGTACGTCGCGTCGATATATATCTTTTAAACGGGGTTCGGTCAATGTCGACTAATTTATTGGTATAATTACATCTTCGTTCGATGCGGTGGTTATGGCAATACAAGGCGTTTGTACCAAGATGAGCGCTTACTTTGGCTTTAACTGTACCTACATAGAAGATATTTAAGAAATTTTGATATGAGGCGTTTTTATAACTCCAGAAGAAGCCAACAAAATTGTTTTGATAATTTTTGTCTGTCTGTCTGTATG
This sequence comes from Catocala nupta, assembly GCA_963675205.1. Taxonomy (NCBI): domain Eukaryota; kingdom Metazoa; phylum Arthropoda; class Insecta; order Lepidoptera; family Erebidae; genus Catocala; species Catocala nupta. Next base: position 17,054,839 of record OY776095.1, read on the forward strand.
TTTGTTCGCGCATTACGCAAAACTACTACACCAAATTGGATGCAGTTCCTAGATGTATTGTAGCTAACTATGAACCGCAGAGACTAACTTAAAATCAGTGTATGTTTCATCTTGATACAATGCCTAGAAGCGAAGTTGTAACTGGTGTAGTGCGTGTAAATCTACATATATAGTAGGTGGGTATACAAAACAAAAATATAGGATCTAGGATCTCTCTTAGGACATTTTAGAAACGTATTTGTGAGCTAAGTTTTAACTTTAAACTCAATAAACATTTTTGGCCAAGCGTGAAACGCCCACGGAATCAACGGATAAGTAAGGATGATTGCATTGCAAAATTAGGACAAAATAAGTTGGAAAATTTAATAAAAAAAATTGCTTTTCGTACCAAAAACATAACATGACATTAGTACCATAATTACTAACCGTGAAATCTATTTCATGCCATTATTAAAGTTACACAAACACAAGCACTTTTATAAACATAATATATCTTCTGTAGCGCAAGCTATATTAATCAATCAGCACAATTGAAGCTGAAATATTGCTTTTTGTGATTTTACGTTTAAACAGTGCCAGTGAACACGCCTGTCCATGTAATTTCATCTTGCAATGCCGAGGCACGCCTAGCGTGTTCGCGGTTTTTATAGGGCGGCATCGCTGGGAATTACTAGAAAATAGTGGTGGTATTGAATGTGTTAATTTTCCCTTTTCAGAAGCACCGACTACTTCTGCCAGTTTGTGACTAATGTCGACCAATTAACGACAAATTATTGATACAATCAGATTATCGGTAGGCATTGTGGTTCCCGAGATATTGAGATGGCTGTGCCAAGGTGAGCGCTCATCTTGGTACAGCCACCAATGCGCCCTTATATCATTCAAACGGAAGCTCGAATAATGCTGATATTTTGTAATCAATATCGATTACTTATTGGTAGTTACATCTTCGTTCGGTGCTGTGCTCGGCGGGATCGCGATTGCATGTGAAAGTGATTCGCGCGACCCTGCCGGCTCTGGTTACGTCTAAGAACACCGTGATAGGTTTAGTCGGTATTACCGGGATGTCACCGTCTTTCAGAAGCCTAAACCACAGTAGGTACTGATAGTAAGTAAGGTACTTAGCGCGTGTTGTTGTCAAAAAAAAACTATTTATCAAGTGTTATGAGGACTGGCGATCTCTACCTACCAGCATGTCATTTAGACATACATTAATTTATTACAGTTGTTTAACCGCTTGTTTTTGAATAGGCCTTATTTAAATATATTCATATTAAATTAATAACGAAATAATATTCGATATTATTATTGTAATATTAAGACATGTTTTGTTTTTTGACTGCCTTCCTCTATCTTCAATGGCGTCATTTAAAACAGCATTTATGATTAAGTATATTATACTATTACAGCCAGTGCCATCTATCGGCATTGTGGAGAAGACTCGACAGTCCCTTCTAATAATTTATTACAGTGCCATCTATTGACGTCTTAAGGAACTACGTAGTTTATCGATACGCGAAGAGTAGAGAGAACGCTGGCACATTCTCGAATCTTCGTACTGGTCACATACCGGGTATTATATATTTCTAGAAATCTTCAGAAACGCTTGAACTGCGTATAAAAGGGCAAGGCCAGCGCTCGCCGAGTCAGTTTACAATCGTAAGCGGTCAAGTATTCATCGAAGCGATCGGAGGCGAAAATACTACAGAGTTTACAGCTAGTTATACTGGAAATGTGTAGTATAGTGTGTGTTGTGTTTTAAATTTAATTGTGTGTATATTAGAATGTTTACTTTCTTATCTGTCGAACCCAGCACGTAACAAATTGGTGACAGAACTGAGATAAGAATATGCCAGTACTACCGGAGGAGAAAGTGGAAGGGGTGCGCCAGCATTAATAAATGAATTGATGAAGATGATAAATGTTTCTTTTTTTGTTTGTGTGCTTTTGAATATGACATGCAAATTAAATAAATATGCTTATTATTATTTATTAGAAAACTGAATAACAATCATTTAGATGATAAACATTCTGAAGCTCATGAATAGACATAGCTTCACTGTTCTTGATACTGTTACGCGCTGGGTTCCACGGATAAGAATATAAAACAATATTACCGACTAAAACGTTTTATTCTATCACACAATTAAATTTAAAACACTACAAACACTATACTACACTTTTCCACTGTAACTGCTTCAAACTCCGTAGTATTTTCGCTTCCGTTCGCTTCGATGAACACTTGATCGCTTACGATAGTAAACTGACTCGGCGGTGCGCGTGCGCTCTATTTATACACACGCGGGTAAAGCGCTTCTGGAGTTTTCCAGAAAACGTCACACACGGCACGCAACAGCGCGATGGTTCGAGAATGTGCCAGCGCTTTCTCCACTGAACTCGTACCGACAAATACGTAGTTCCGTAAGATGTCAATAGATGGTGCTGTAATAAATTATTATTAGAAACCGCCGACTCTTCCCCACAGGGCCGACAGAGGGCATTAGCCGTAACAATACATTTATTGTTCTAGAATCATAATACTGTAATCTAATTCATGATACTATAAATAAGATCTGATGCAGTGTGGTGAACAACAAAGGTTACATATAAAATGTGAATTGAAAGATGTATTCTAATTTCTTGTTGCAAATTTTAGTAGACACAGTGGGTCACAGTCAATTAGTTATTTAAACGCATGGTGGTAATGAGAAGATCCAAATGGTCATAGAGTCTGGAATTGTGCCTAAGCTGATACCGTTGCTGTCAGGCTTCCCGTGCACCACCAGCGCCAGCAAGATGAGGACCAGAGGCGATTTGGACACGCCCGGCCCCTCGCCGTCGTCAGGTGGACCACGTCACTCCGCGGCTACAGCGAAACCATCTAGTGCAGCTCACTCGTCGGTAAACCTCGACCGCGTGAAGGTTCGCGCCATCAGGTGATGGCGTTTATGCAGGAGAAGGCACGCCACCAGGAGGAGCACGCAGGCCGCCTCAAGAAACAGCTGCAACGCGACAAGGAAGAAGTTATCCGCTGCCCACTGATGATGTTAAAAGACCTCAGCGCAACGGTTGGCAAAGAGATGAAGGAGGTGAAAGGGCAAGTCCAACGCCACGAAAGTCCCATCGCCGAGGTGGAGAAAACGATACGTGGGCTCAAGGCTGGAGAGAAGATCGTGACATCTGCGGTTGTGGCGCCCTCACCACGGAGCTTTAAAGTCCCACCATTTGATGGCTATTCGTCGTCGTCATGGTTAGCCTATAAGATCCAGTTCGAGGACGTCATGTAATCGAATGGGTGGACGCAAGAACAGGCTCTGACTGCTCTCATCTTGGGGCGTCGCGACCAGGCCTTGACCGTGTTAGATGCTGTATGATGACGTACATTTACTGCACTTATGCACTAAGCAGTATGCGTGACCTAGAGCCGTCACAAGACATTTGCTACATATCTATCTATATATATAAAAATCAATGCCACTTTTCGTTGTAATCAAACTTCTCCTAAACGGCTGGACTGATTTGAATGAATTTTTTTGTGTGTGTTCAAGTGGATTCGAGGATGATTTAGATATGGTTAATTTTTTTTTAATTTTTTTTCCCCTGTACAGGAACTACGTCTGTCGGGACCGCTAGTTAAGTATAAATCTAACTGCCGAGTAATAATAACGCGTGTGAGTCAGAGTCACCTAATATTATCCGTGTAAAAACTAACGAGCAATAAACTATCTTAAAAGGAGAATTCGCGTACTTCTTAATTCTCTAAACTTTATAACAGCTAACTTTAAGAACTATAAACTTTCCTACATGTACTGAGTTAAACTAACCCGTACATTTATGGTCCTTCAAGCCGGATAGTATCAAAAAGTGGTCAGTACTTGGTATCTAGTGACGTTTGTGAATTGTTTGGCTTTCTACAAAAAGATTTCTACCATTGTATTGAGAAGGTAAACTGTGTGGCTAGAGGCAAGTGCATTGTGACACTTGTAGATATTGCCGAACTTAACGAGAACTAGCACTTTTGGAAACACAGCTCTACGGAACCAACATATTACACAGATATATGCCAAGAACTACAAGTTAAGTTTGCTCAAGAACTTCATATGGACTTTTGTTAACCATCGAATTCTATCGTAAACTACGGTGAACTACGGCGGATTACTTTTCCTGAGCAGAAGGAAACTCCTTGCTACTTCACCTGCTCGATTCTCTATCAATAAAGATGGAGCTTTTGAACAAAAAGGTTCTATGTTTTGAAAGTATTAAATCTCTTTGTACGAACTACAGAAAGGATAGTATCTTGATAAAGACGAAAGAGTATTTAGAAAACGACTTACAGCGCTAGAAGAAAAATGGACGGAATTCGAGGCGAGGCACGAAACCATCGACGAAGTAATGGTTGAAAAGCGCAACGTAAGTTACTTTACTAACAACGTTTATGAGAAAACTAGGACCTTATATGAATCTACTAAGGTCAGTATTACTAAGTTGCTGAGTCAAATTGAACAAAATCAGCAAGAGGCATGCAATCTTAACTTTGATTAATCATAATTACTTTTAGAAGAAACTAGTGACAGGACTAAAGAACTGATGAACACACAGGAATGTAACTTTAAAGCCTTAGATCGAGATATGTCTAAGATCAACATCACGGAGGCCAATGAAAAGTGAGAACTAGAAGACCACCTTTCCACTTTAAAACCGAAGTGGGAACGGATTGACAAAGTCCACTGGGAGCTGGAAAAGCATCTGAAAGGATCAAATTTGCAAGGTGAGTATAGTATCACGTTTGACACGATTGAAAAGAAGTATGATCAGCTAATAAGCCAACTGAAAAAGAAGATTTGACCTAACGCACATTTCCATAAGTCAACGAATAAATATAAATAGATAAAATAGAAATAGCTGATTTCTCAGGAAATTATATACAGTGGATTTCGTTCAAAGATATATTTATGGAGACCATCGATAAGAAATCTACAATATCTAAATCTGAAAAATGCAGCATTTGAAATCAAAGTTAAAACGAGAAGCTGAGAGATTGGTACAGCATCTTACAACCAGTGCCAAAAATTTGATTCTAGTTGGGAGATTTTATCTCACAGGTATGACGACCAACGTCTACAATTTACGTCATACATGAACGCCATGCAACAATTGCCAATTGTACAACAACCTACCGCATTCAACCTTAAGAAAATGCATGACGTCATAACTGAAAGCTTAAACGGTCTTTCTAACATGAATATTGAAATATCCAGTTAGGGGCCTATTATCGTATACTATATGTCTCAAAAAATTGATTCAATAAATAATCAATCCTGGCGGTACACAAATATATACATAATACATATAATACAAATGTAAAGTGTAAAAAAACTCAAACAAAAAGGTCGTAGCTGACCAGTTGAGTTTGTATCACCTTAGAATCAGTAAACAAAAGTAGTGTAAAAAACTCAAACAAAAAAAGGGGCGTGTCACGTGCCATGTTGGCCTGCTATGCGATTTTAACCTTAGGAATGGTCATCCGTGGCTGCTGTCGATAGTACGTCACGTAAAACATGCAAGGAATGCCAGAACAAATATTATACTTTACTACATAATAGCAATCACAATAATATCTCCAGAAATAGCCCAAGCCTGAAGCCGATGAATCCTCGCAACCGACCTTCAACCTCCACTCAAGCTTCGCATCACTTGTGGAATATAGCTATGGAAGTACTCTTAACTACAGTACAAGTGAAAGTTAGAACTTTTGATGGAACATTTGTAATACTTCGAGCCCTCTTAGATCAGGGTTCACAAGTGAATTTAATTACAGAAAATGAAGCTCAGATGCTTCGATTACCAAGAGACAGGCTTACCGCAACAGTATCTGGTGTCGGAGCTGATTCCGGGAACTGTAAAGGTCGTGTACAGCTCACGGGCCAGTCAATTCACACAGATTTCATATTCAATGCACAAGCACTGATATTCAATCGATTAACAAACGATTTGCCTAGCTCCTCATTTACAAAGATTGACTGGCCACATCTTAATAACCTAAAACTCGCCGATCCAAGCTATAACATCTCGAGGCCAATTGACCTAATTTTTGGAGCGGATATTTATGCGGCAATCGTCATGGATGGTGTTCTAAAAGGAAACCCGCAAACACTCAGCAAACGCAATTAGGTTGGATATTATGTGTCAAAATGCAAACCTACAACTGCACTGTTTCGATGATCAATATGAAGGGTATCGCAAAGTATTAGGAAAATGAAGACGTTATTCAAGGAACTAAGGATATGAGTCAAGATGACTACTATGAACAATATTACCAGGAGACGACAAGGAGAACATGTGACGGTAAATATGTCGTAAAAATGCCGCTTGGCACGTCAAAAGCTACTGCAGTATCGCAATTTTTTCAATTAGGAAAACGATTTTCAAGGATTCTCCAGCTATCAACATTGTATAAAAACTTTATACCAATACCTCACTCTGGATCACATGAAATTATCGCCGTCAATAAAACCTTGAGACAAGTTTTTACCACACCATGGAGTATTACGAGAAGGCTCTACGACTACAAAACTTCGAGTCGTGTTTAACACGTCACAGAAGACATCCGCCGGGGAAAGTCTAAATACTGTAATGGAAAAAGGTAGAAACTTACAAAAAGATATACAAGATTTATTGTTGAAATGGCGAACTTATAAATACGTATTTATTGCGGACATAGAGTAGATGTACCGTTGTATTTGGATAGCTAAAGACCAACAACATATTCTAAAAATAATTTTGCGTAACAGTGAAACTGAAAATCTAAGGCAATATCAACTGACCACTATAATGTATGGAACCAAAGCCGCACCCTGGTTAGCAATGCGAACGTTGAAACAGCTAGCGTTGGACGACGGTCACGAGTAACCGGAAGCTGCCAAAGTATTAGAACATGAGTTTTACGTCGACGATTTGGTCAGCGGAGACAATGACCTTGAAAAGGCAAAACATTAACAAAAATCGTTGTTAGCCTTACTTTCAAAAGGTGAAATGAAATTGCGCAAATGGGCTAGCAATAATTCGGCATTACTAGAGCAATTAAATCCCGACCAAATATCAACTGCGAACACGTTTGATTTTAAGCAAGAAGATGCCATGAAAATGCTCGGACTAGGTTGGAACCCCATTAAAGATACTTTCGAATTTAATTGGAAGCTGGACAAAACTAGCTAGGCCTTAACTAAACGTATCATGCTATTTCAAATTTCAAAACTATACGATCCACTCGGATGGTTGTCACCCATAACTGTGTCAGCTAAACTCATTTTTTAGCTAATTTCGACGGCCAAACTGCAATGGGATGAACCTTTACCAAGCAACATACAAACAGCTTGGCTCAAGCTATATGAAGAGCTACCAGCACTATACAACGTGCAAATTGACCGATGGATTGGCGGCACAGACAAAGATATACAGCTATTAGGATTCTGTGACACCAGTGAAAAGGCGTACGAGTGAGTCATATACAGTAGAATACATGACGAAAACAATCAACCTACAATCAAATTACTTGCAGCAAAAACTAGGGTTGCTCCGCTCACTCATAAATTAACTTTACCTCGACTTGCACTTTGCGGTGCAAAGTGCACCGCAAAGTGCAAGTCGAGGTAAAGTTGTAAGCCAGTAGTAAGTATTAAGCCAGCTGATGGAAAAGATTAAAAATACTTTGTCTAACCATAATATATCTATGAGCGCATGGTGCGACTCCAAAGTGGTATTTGCATGGTTACAGGGAGAATCAATGAAATGGGAACGATATGTTGAAAACGGAGCACATAAAATCAGACAAGTGATCCCAGCAAATGAATGGTGTTACGTCGAAACTAAGTGCAATCCAGCTGACTGTGCTACGCGTGGATTAAACCCAAATAAACTTATAGAGTTCGATCTTTGGTGGAATGGTTCGGAAGTACTGAAACTTCACACCCAACTAACAAACGAGGATTCACACTTGCAATGTTTATTTACAACTGATGTCGAAAAAATTTCGTGTGTGACAGCCCTGCAACAAACGGAACCTAATATAATAATAACATTGATAAACAAACACAGTTCGTTGACACGCATCGTTCGTATAACAGGCTGGGTGTACCGTTTCATAACAAATGCAAGGAAAGCACAAAATATTGTTACGTGCTGGGTTCGACGGATAAGAATATAAAATAATATTACCTACTAAAACACGTTTTATTCTAGCACACAATTAACTAGAGGTGAGTCGTATATACTAGAACAGGTCCGAATACTAGGTGGCACCTAGTCCAATTTACTCAAGACTAAGTCCGTATGATCTCGTACAATAATAGCATTTGCTGTACTGTTTCATTTACTCTTATTTGAAAACGTGTCATGCTATCTTGCTCACGTACGACGTACGAGAACGAGACGACGCAATACAAATTGTCTTTGTCGGTCAGTTGAGCTTACGCAGGTTGAGTTCACAATAATATTTTGACATGACGTATCGCGGACTCCGAGTATTTGATCAAACAAAGATCGCGTACTTCTTAGTCTTCCTGATACTTTGACTAATATCGTGATCCTGATACGAAGTGCTTTTGGACTACGTGTACTAAGTAATTAAGTACGAACATTTATACAGAATATTAGATGTTGTGGTTATGGAAGTAGTGTTTTTTTTTAATTTTATTGTAGATTATTGTGATTATTGACTTGGTTTAAAGTCAGAGCCAATAAAATCGGTGCCATTGTCGGGGAAGCCGAATTCCGGAATTCGCGAATTATACCCATTCAATCAAAAGAATAATTTTGCAAATCGGTTCATAAATGACGGAATTATTATTAGGTAACAAACATAAAAAAATACAACCGAATTGAGAACCTTCTCTTATTTTTTTAATGAAATGATTTCATCGACCTAGTATCTAGATATTGCTCTACTAGATTTACGAAATAAGAACTCAAAAGAGCATTGTATATTTGGGACTAGGTGGACTAGGTGGAACAGGTATTTGGATCACGTATGGAAACAGACTAGGACTAGGTGCACGTAGTCCCTGATTTACCTAATACAACCCATCTCTACAATTAACTTTAATACACAACAAACACTATACCAAACTTTTCCACTATAACTGCTTCAAACTCCGTAGTATTTTCGCTTCCGTTCGCTTCGATGAACACTTGACCGCTTACGATTGGAAACTGACTCGGCGGTGCGCATGCGCTCTATTTATACGCGGGTAAAGCGTTTCTGGGGTTTTCTAGAAAAGCCATACCTGGCACGCAACAGCACGATGATTCGAGAATGTGCCAGCGCTCTCTCTACTGTGCTCGCACCTACAACTACGTAGTTCCGCAAGATGTCAATAGATGGTGCTGTAATAAATTATTAGAAGGGACTGCCGAGTCTTCCCCACAGTGCCATCAGATGGCACTAGCCGTAACACTGCCGCCCTCTTAGACATGTTCGTCCCGAACATTTTTGGATCCGTAGTAGCGTGCCAATCGATCCACATGAACGATCGTTGGTGTACCTCGTGGTCCTTTCTGGATCCGGTAGGTGACGTCATTCATCTTAGTGACTATGCGTTAGGGTCCATCCCATTTTGCCTGCAACTTAAGAAATTTGCCTTTGCTGCGTACCGGATTATGTAACCACACCAGCGATCCTTCCTCGAAGCCTTTATTGTTCGTCTTTCGATCGTAACGGGTCTTCATCCTCTCAGACATCTGCTCACCGGTCTGTCTGATGTGCTCGTATACATCATTCATCCTGTTGCGCAAATCATTCGCATAATCTGTTATGCTGTGTGGAGATTCAGGTGGGATGCCGGTGATCAAGTCTGTAGGTAATCGTAGTTCTCTTCCGAAGTTAGCGAAAGCAGGTGTTATTGATGTGCTTTCGTGAACGGCACTACGGTATGACAGGAGAAATGGTTGAATGTGTTTGTCCCAATCCCTTTGTTTGCTTTCTACGACTTTCGCCAGATATCTTTCCAGAGACTGGTTAAATCGTTCAACCATGCCGTCTGCTTGCGGATGATAAGCAGTCGGCCTCGTTTTGTAGGTACCCATCACACGACATGTCTCCTTAAATAATTCAGACTCGAAGTTCCGACCTTGGTCACTGTGGATCTCTAAGGGCACCCCGAAACGACAAAAGACTTCGTGGCCTAGCTTGTCGGCCACCGTAGATGCCTCTTGATTGGGAATTGCAAACACTTCCGGCCACTTTGTGATGTAATCCATGACCACCAAGAAGTACTTGTTCCCACTTTGGCTTTCAGGAAACGGTCCGGCTACATCTAATGCTATACGTTCCCACGGGGCTCCAACATTGTACACCTTTAATCTCCTGAGTTCCAGACTCCTTCTTTTTGGAATATTGTTTTTAAACTTTTGCAGCACACTCATTAGCAATGATTTATGAAGAGAAAAATAATGAAAAATTTCTTAAAGAACAAGGGAATACTATTAACATGTCCTTTGAAAAGGACATAAACAGATTTTTGTACTTAAGTAAAGGGACCGCAAGAAAGAGAGAAAAATAATAAAAGAGAAAATCATTTTATAAAAAGCTTTAATATTAAACTTTACATAATTAACACAAATAATTTGTTTTATTAAAAACAAATATAAAAAATGAACATTGTTAAGAAAAATCAAGATATGCTTAGAATGTAATTGTACTGAAGTAGTAAAAAAAAGGAACAATAGTCAGGGAATGTTGTGTCTCCCTCATAAACCACCATATCACAAACCACGCCTTGAAGTGACCTAAGACAAAAACTTTCAGGCTAACAGGATTGGATTTGTTGGGGCAATACTGACCCATAGTGCATTTCCCTGCAAAAGGAATAATCATTTCGTCAATATTCAATTCCTGTGGGCGTTCTTGTTTGTAACATCTAATTATTATACGATCAAAATATAACGGCTGGATATTCAGATTTCATAGCTTTCGCAATTTTTGTTCCAATGTGACATCTGGATCATATACGCATTTCAGTCGCAATCTAATAAAAAATAATCTATTGCGAGTCATAGTCATGGCAATTAATGGAACTTTCCATTTTTCAGACCAATACATAGAAATTTTTGACTACTGTAATGCAGCCATAGTCATAGTAATACCAATAAACACTTTGAGTTCTTTTACAGTTAACCCCATCGATTTTCCTGTCTACCAAACATGTGTTCTATTCGTACAATCAACTATTTGTTTAAGTATACCATCGTCAATGTATTGTTCGTAAAATTTGTACCACTCCCATTCCTCTGTATTTTCCTGGGAATATGCTGGTTGCATTAAAAAATTAACTTCTGAATCAAGAGTGTTAGCCAGCCAAGTGTCTTGAATATCGGTGTAACTTTGGTGATTTCTTATTGCTACTTGTCAAGTAATAATGTGACTCCTCTGCTTCGACTACGACCGCGTCCTCTAGATCGTGCAGGTACTATCTCCGAGTTATGTGACAATGCTGGTAAAGCTATTGGAGTAATCAATAGGTTTTCGTCCTCATCCGAAGTATTCGATGCATTTGATTCGTGGTTACCGGCTCTTTGGTCGAAATCTGGTGGGTGAAACTCCGGATCTTCATCCGAATCATCTCCAGAATAATCAAACTCAGAGTCATTTAGAGCCTCCGCGATGTCCTTTTTGGATATCACTAAAAGGAATATGAAATTCGATTAAAGTACTTTGTATAGTACAAGGGTACTCAGACCAAGAAAATATGAATTGAGTACTGTTATACTTTGCAAAGGCCATTGATAAAGCAATGAACGTAACACGTCAATTATTTCTTTTATCGTGATAATATTATCTCAAATCAATAGTGTACACTTCTATTTTGTCATTAATACAATACATTGAAAATTTGTTAAAAAAATACTAAGATTAAAAAAGATATACTTACATTTGCGAGGACACAATCCAATATCATCGCTCCCCAACACCATGTTTTTTAAAATGACGGATGACATTTGACGTTTATATTTTTTAACATAGCCCATATAGTCACTAGAATGCTCTGGCCAAATATTTCACTGTTACTGTTTAAACATAGAGTACAGTTTTTTTTCTTACATACTATGTATAGTACAAATGTACCCAGGTGGTTAATGCACCCCTGCTGCGAGTGTGTGGTACCTTCACGGCAGCACAACTCGTGCATTTGCGGCAACATTCCTCCACGTCTTCTCGACAGTGGATCCAATAAAATCGTTCCCGGATCTTGATCAGAGTTCTCTTAACTCCCATGTGACCTCCCGAACTCCCATTATGATAGAGTTGTAAAACTTCCGATACCTTGAGCTTTGGCAAGATCATTTACAGGTGACACTTGTCACCTCGAGCTTTCTCCCATTTACGGCACAGAACTCCATCCTGGATAACCAAGCTTTCCCACTGTGCCCAGTAACTCTTGGTGATAGAGCTCTTTGCCGCAACTTCACTACAGTGAGGTCTCGAAGCACCTGTTTTCTTCCATTCGAGGATGGGTCTTATGTCTTTGTCCTCTTGTTGCGTTCTCTGCAGAGTTTCCTTCTAGTCTTCGCTAAGATCCGTCCTCAACATCCTCACTAGTCCTGCCTGCTTGGCCTCTTGCCTGGCGCAGTGCTTACACTGGTCGGGACACGGTCTACGCGACGGGGCATCTGCATTACCATGTGACTTGCCACTGCGATGCTGTATTACGAAGTCGAATTCCTGTAGTTGTTCAATCCATCTTGCTACCTGTCCTTCTGGGTCTTTAAACTGTAGTAGCCATTTTAATGCAGTGTGGTCAGTTCGCAGGTGAAATTTCCGAACGAACAAATATTTGCTGAAATGCTGCAATGTCTTTACGATAGCTAGAAGTTCCCTTCGCGTGACACAGTAGTTCCTTTCAGGTTTGAATAGGGCCTTGCTGAAGTACGCTATTACAACCTCATGCTCTCCTTTACGTTGAGATAACACGCCACCAATACCGGTGTTACTGGCATCTGTATCTACTACAAATTTATGTTCGTTGTCGGGATAGCCTAGAATCGGTGAATTATACAGATGTTCCTTCAGCTTCTGAAATGCGACGTCTCAGCTCTCATTTCAGCAGAACTTTATCTTATCCTCAGTGAGCTTATGCGGAGGCCGAGCGATGTCAGCAAAGTTCCTTACAAACCGTCGATTGTAGGAGCACAAACCAAGAAATGCCCTGACTTGTGTCTTGTTCTCCGGAACTGAACAGTCCTAGACAGCAATAACTTATTTTAGGTACCTATCTATCCCCGTGGTACAACTAGTTGGACATCATCACCGTTGTACTACGGGTCATAATCATAAATTGACTGAATTTTATTGACTTACCATAGAAAAACATTATTTTATACATAAATAAAGCAATACAAAATGTACATAACACATGTAAGTTATAAGATTGTTGTATTTTATTTTATAATTTTTATTAAGTAATGTATATCATGGCGTCACATTAAAATGTCAATCTGTGGCACGAAGAGGAAATGAAATTCCTTCTCGTACCTAATGTGCCTATCATCCCAAATTTACTGGAAAACCTGAAAAGCATAGTTAACTCAAATAATAATAGTTCATCGTCACAGATTTCATTAATTATCTTAAAACTAGGTATATTACATAAAAATAAAAGCAATTGTTAATGTAGCTATTCAAAAAAAGCTACTCCAGCATAGCGTTAACTGAATGGTTTGTTTTGTTTACAACATGGCGACTTTAATATGAAACGAAATGTCAAATGAAAGCTCGTAATACGGTATTTGCCAGGCAATACTTGATCACCTGTCACGTGACCGCTGACTGGCTGGAGTTAGTACGTTTATAATACGAAATTGCGAAGCAGTTTACTTTACGCCGTATACTGGCTGGACATAAGAGTTTGTAATAAGGCCCCTGGTCTACAGATTATTTGACTCAACTGCAGACGCGCAGTAAATGGAGATCAGCTAAGCAAAAACTGAACGATTTGGTATTGGTAAAAGAAGATAATTTACCTCCTGGAAAATGAGCCATAGGACGAGTTATTAAACTCCACCCCGGAAGCGATGGACGAGTTAGAATTTGCACTTTGAAAACGCAAGCTGGCACGTTGAAACGACCTCCTATAAAGTTGTCACCATTACCGATAGATTGCACATTGGATAAATACGATGCCACATTGAGTAATTAAATTAATACACATTTGACTCGGCTACAAACCAGTGAGAAATTGACTTCAGATTATATAGCAGTTAATTTTAAGAAAATACATTTATTATTTTATAGGAGGCAACATGAAAATGTGTAAGTATGTAACAGAGCTCAGGCAATTTAATTTGCAACACTGACCTACCAGTATACAGTTTCAACAACGCGAATGCACCTTGCGAAGCTAAACTTCTGCGTCGTCAAAAGTCGCAACAAAGCTGATGCAATGTGAAAACGACACCGTGCGAAAATGTATGGATCAAGTTACACGCCGTCAATGAATGTCGGGCGGTGTGTTGTGACACGTGCGGTTATAAGGAGGGTGTGTAACGATGACGTCACTACACAGACAATGAATACCTCAGCCATCGTAAAACTAAAGAAAGGTCGTCTACTGCAGACCACAGGCTTTACTATGCGAGACGCTCACAATAATTACGAGAGCAAAGCCGTAATGAACTATGGCATTAGCGTGCCACCCACTATAGACACTTCAATCAACAAAATTTTCAGCAACCGCTACCAAACCCCTACACTAGAGTCGCTGGCGAATAGCGAGCTTGAAGAGATTGAACTAAAATTGAGCTTGCAAAAGAAGCAAGAGGATCATCTTCAAACAAAAATAACAAACCACGACATTTACCAATATTTGGTTACATATAGTCTAAGTGGCATAGTGAGCATCGCCGCTATTCTGTGGGTCGTGAAGAAGCGCTGCACGCGCTGTAATATTCCAAAACGAGCTGAAAACAACGACGATTTCATTGGCAAACCCTCCAAGGACATCGAGATGCAGCCGTTACCGCGGGAGCACCCGCCGCCGGCGCCCAGACCGCGTCCAGCACCAGGCGCGCCAACGCTAAAGCCGACAGACGACCCAGTATTCGATTTTAATGAGTAATAGGTTGTGACGCAGGGGTGTAACGTAGGGATATTAGATTCGTTATTACAATATTTCTCTGCTTACCATTATACGAATAGTTTTCTTGAACATTTTGTTATCTATTTTGCAGATTTAGCACATATTTAATTTATTCGTTATCAAAACAATTGTGTAGTTATAATTATGCTTTTACGGCAATTTAGATAATATGTAATTATTATTTTAACTTTATTTTACTGACTTTTGTCTCTGTATTGTTTTTTAACTTTTTGCTATACAAGCATATTTTTATTAAGGTCAATATCAATTAAAATATCAATTAATAATTAAGTCGTTTCGTAATATATTTATTTCATGTTTTTGTACAGGTGATTCTAACTCGATATCTTTCGTTATCTCTTCATCTTTGGGGGTGCCAATATGTACGATGACGTACATTTACTGTACTTATGCATTAAGCAGTATGCGTGACCGAATTAAGTACATATCTAACTGCCGAGTAATAATAACGCGTGTGAGTCAGAGTCACCTAATATTATCCGTGTAAAAACTAACGAGCAATAAACTATTTTAAAAGATGAATTCGTGTACTTCTTAACTCTCCAAATTTTATAACTGCTAACTACATACAGGGTGTCCAAGAACCTGGCGTCCAACTGGATTCCCACGATGCCCCAAGTTCTAACAGTACTCAGAAAAATATTTTAAAAAATCCACCCCATGTACTTACAGAATTATACTGATTTCAAAAAAAAAGGGGAAATGAGCACCCTGTGACATACTTTTGAATGCTGTGACTGCTAATGCTGATAATTTCGATATTTCTTGGAGGTTTTGTAATCTAGGGTATTGCTGTGTCTAAATAGAATGTAAAAATAAAGTACTTATTGTACCATTTTAAAATAAAATATTATTTTAACTAAAGGTGATATGGAAAACTATTGAATTTCGCAACTTTGACCGACTGTAGTGTAAAAAAAATGTACCAAAATAGTATGGCAAGTGACGTCAAATTTTGACGCGTTTATTCCTCTTTTTAAAAAGGTATAATACTTACACATTAATTTGAAAAAAAAAATTTTGATAATATTTTTACTCAACAACCCAATTTTTACGAAGTGCCTACCTACTAACGGTAACTGTCGGACCCTTTCTTATCTTAGAAACTGTTATGTTACTACTATTATTTACTTCGGTTCCAAGAGTGAGCAAGAAGGAAATACACACAGGTAGATGGGTTCCCAGTAGAATAAAAGCAAAGAATGTTAGTTTAAAGATATTTTATTACAATAAATGTTCAAAATGTTGACCACCCGCGGCAATACAAGCTCTCACTCTCCTTAAAAAGGACCGCTTTATGTTTCGCGAGTAACTTTTTTGACGTATCACCTGCACTGCTTGTGTTATCTTCTCACGAAGGTCAGCGATGTCATTAATGGGCTTCGCATAAACGAGCTCCTTCATAGTTCCCCAGAAAAAAAAATCCAGCGGATTTAAGTCAGGTGAGCGGGCTGGCCACGGGATTGTTCCTGATCGCCCAATCCACCTGTTCGGGTATTGCTCGTCCAAAAACTCTCTAACGGATACGCGAAAATGTGCTGGACAGCCGTCGTGTTGGAACCACATATCTGGTGGGGTCTCTTCTAGTAAGTTTGGCAAATCATTTTGAAGAAAATTTAAATATGATTCGCCAGTCAAATTCTCGGGCATCTCAAATGGACCAATAATATTCCCACAGAGAATACCGGTCCACATGTTCACTTTGAACCGGTACTGGGATCTATCTTCTCGCATCAAGTGCGGATTTTCCACATGCCACTCGTGCAAGTTGTGTAGGTTCATGTAGCCATCCTTCTTAAATGTAGATTCATCTGACCACAAAATTTTGTCGATAAAGTTTTCGTCTTCTCGATGTTTTTGCAGGATTGTTTCACAAAACGCGACTCGGCTCGGATAGTCTCGAGGTAAAAGACTTTGCACTCGCTGTACGTGGTACGGATGATATTCTTCTTTTTGGAGAATACTGTGTGCTGTGCTCTTCGGTATCCCCGTATCAGCTTCTATTCCTCGCACAGAGATGCTTGGATTTGCCGACACCGCCTCTAAAACTTCATCGCGTATGAAGTCATTTACGGGTCGTCCTTCACCAGCTACTTGATTGGGGAACCGCCCGTCACATAGTGATCTGTGCACATTAATGAAAACTCGATGGTCGGGATATCGCGTAGCCCTCGGATACCTTTCTCTGTAAAGTCTCGCTGCAGCTCGTCCATTACCTCTACATTCTCCATAAATGTAGTGCATATTTGCGTATTCTTGCGGAGTGTAGGTCGCCATGGTAGCACACACAAAACACAAACTGTCCAAACACAGGCAAAGGTCGTCGTAAAGAGTTCGTTTCAAAGTCCAGAGCACAAAGAGTAATCGAGTCCAATAAACAAAGCTTTAAATCGTAGTACGTGATCAATGGTAACAATAAGAGAGAGGTGCGTAGTAACGGCAGGAGGCAGTGACGCGTACTGACCGTACTGTTATCCTAAATAGCACGATCCCAGATAGCGTCACTATCTATCTCACTCGCACCTCTAACCTTTTTCTCCCTCACTCTTACCTGAATAATGGGGTACCATAAAGAAGAACCAGCAAATCGCAAAGATAGTTTCTGTCTTGCTCCCTCCTGTTGTAATAACGAATCACTATGGTGAGATGCATGCACATACCGTCCCTTACGGTCTAACCTGTTTTTTGAGAGGCCTGTTGTTATTTTTATGAGCATACAACAGTAATTCTTTAGAGGTTAGATTCAATTCGTCGTAAATTTTTCTTTCTAAGAATTCTGTAAGACATCGTAAAAATTGGGTTGTTGAGTAAAAATATTATCAAAATTTTTTTTTTTCAAATTAATGTGTAAGTATTATACCTTTTTAAAAAGAGGAATAAACGCGTCAAAATTTGACGTCACTTGCCATACTATTTTGGTACATTTTTTTTACACTACAGTCGGTCAAAGTTGCGAAATTCAATAGTTTTCCATATCACCTTTAGTTAAAATAATATTTTATTTTAAAATGGTACAATAAGTACTTTATTTTTACATTCTATTTAGACACAGCAATACCCTAGATTACAAAACCTCCAAGAAATATCGAAATTATCAGCATTAGCAGTCACAGCATTCAAAAGTATGTCACAGGGTGCTCATTTCCCCTTTTTTTTTTGAAATCAGTATAATTCTGTAAGTACATGGGGTGGATTTTTTAAAATATTTTTCTGAGTACTGTTAGAACTTGGGGCATCGTGGGAATCCAGTTGGACGCCAGGTTCTTGGACACCCTGTATATGATTTATAAATTTTCCTACATGTACTGAGTTAAACTAATCCGTACAGATGCGCTTAGTCAAGACGTCATGTTGGAGGCATTGGAAGCGAGATATGGCGACGCACACCCGGAACACGTGTTTCGCACCCAGCTGAAAGACCGATCGTAACGTATCGGCGAAACCTTGCAGCAGTGGGCCCTGGTGGTGAAGAAGCTGGTTCGAAAGGTGTACCAGTCCTCACCCGCGCTCATCGACGAAAATCTCGTACAAGAATTCACCGACCGGGTCCGAGACCTATAGGTTAGGGCCGCAGTGAGACTCGGACATTTCAAAAACCTGAAGGACGCTCTAGTCCACGCTCTGGAGGTGGAAGCAGACAACGGGACGATCGAGCTCTACGTATCAGAGAAGTGTCGACTTCATCCCGTTGCTATAGCTGCGGCGAGAGAAACCACATCAAGTTGAGCTGCCCAAAGCGAAGAAATCCACGCAGCAGAAACCAGTCGCCGGTAGGAGGCACACCTGATGTGCCTGCCGGGCAACAATAGCAGGGAAACGAGTAGACGCCAGGACTACGGGGCGGCTTCTGGCTGGTGAAAGGAGAGTCCCAAGGATCCTGATCTAACAATCGTGTGACGGGAACAGCCTGATTATCGAAGGCGAAATTAATAGAATGACTGGAGCTTCTCGTACAGTCGTCAGTTTTCGACTAGCAAGACGGTCTCTTGAGGACTACTACAGAAGCCGTGAATGTGTACATCTTAGAACAGCTACCAGTCAGCATATAACCGTCCGAGGTGAGACGGAGGTGAACATGAAACTGGGTAATAAAATTTACCGCCACAACGTCATACTGGCTGACATAGTGGACGACTGCATCCTGGGTTTAGATTTCTTGCATCACTGTGAGATCGACGTTTGTCAAGGAGTATTGTAGTGTGGCTCAAAAGAAGTATTCATGGAGGGTGCATCATCGGGAAAAGTGTACTGCCTGAAGAAAGTAGAACTTCGTCCGAGGTCGGAAACAATCATACCGGTTTGCCTACCAAGGAATTCTGATCAGGAAAATCGATGTGTAATTATAAAAGGGTTGGACAACGATGCTTCATGGAAGATTGCACGCACACTGGCTAGGAATACCAACGCTACATCAGTACGTGCACTGAACCCAAGCGACAAAGAGCTGGTACTGAAGAAGGACACGATATTGGGCACCCGTGAAAGAGCAGTTTGAATGCGTAGATGCCATGAACAGCCTACCAACGCTAAAGTTCAAGGGGCAAGTTACGACGTGTCTTCTCTCTTGAAGAACTGCCAGAATAACCTGTTGAGAGAAGAAAACAAGGCCGAGACGATGTTAAACTTGTTTGCCGACATCTTCTCGATAAGTGATGCTGACATGGGCAAGACTGCCTTAGTTCAACACAAAATAAATGAGGTACCGATCCGCCAGCGACCTAGACGAGCACCAGTGGCGCGGGAACATGAAGTTGACACTATGATCGAAGGTTCAGTCCATTGGGTTTACCAGTGATTTTGGTTAAGAATAAGGATAGCAGCATGCGCTTCTATCGTCGGCGAAACGATATCACAAAGAAAGACAGTTACCCGTTGTTAAGGATTGACGACACTCTGGATACGCTAACGGGGATGAAGTGGTTTTCTACACTAGACCTGAAAAGTGGCTACTGGCAGGTCGAGATACATCCTCGAGATAAGGACAAGACAGCATTCTCCACAGGCAAAGTATTGTGGCAATTCAACGTCATGCCCTTTGTAATGCCTCTGCCACTTTTGATAGATTGATGGAACGGGTACTTACTGGATTGATTGGAGACGCCTGCCTGGTCTACTTGGACGATATTATCATAGTAGGACACACCTTTGAGGATCACCTTCGCAACCTGGAATGAGTGCTCTCGAAGATTCGAGGAGCCAACCTGAAGTTAAGTCCAAAGAAATGCCCGTTGTTCAGGCGGCAAATGAACTTCTTAGGACATGTGGTCTCCGAAGAGGGCATCCAAACGGACCCGAATAAGATCATTGCTGTCAAGGACTGGCCAGTTCCAGAGAACAAGACACAAGTCAGAGGATTTCTTGGTTTATGCTCCTACTATCGACGGTTTGTGAGGAATTTTGCTGACGTCGCCCGGCCTCTGCATAAGCTCACTGAGGATAAAATAAAGTTTTGTTGGAATGAGAGCTGTGACGTCGCATTTCAGAAGCTGAAGGAACATCTGTGTAATTCACCGATTCTAGGCTATCCCGACAACGAACATGAGTTTGTAGTAGATACAGATGCCAGTAACACTGGCATTGGTGGCGTGTTATCTCAACGTAAAGGAGAGCATGAAGTTGTAATAGCGTACTTCAGCAAGGCCCTATCCAAATCTGAAAAGAACTCGTCACGCGAAGGAAACTTCTAGCTGTCGTGAAGACATTGCAGCACTTCAACAAATATTTGTTGGGGCAGAAATTTCACCTGCGAACTGACCACGCTGCATTGAAATGGCTACTACAGCTTAAGGACCCAGAAGGACAGGTACCAAGATGAATTGAACAACTACTTCATTCGACTTCGTAATACACAGTCGTTCGTCATTCGCAGTCACATAGTAATGCAGACGCCCGCCCTGTCGCGTAGACCGTGTCTCGACCAGTGTAAGCACTGCGCTAGGCAAGAGGCCACGCAGGCAGGGCTAGTCGGGATGTTGAGGACGGATCTTAGCGAAGACTGGAAGGAAACTCTGCAGAGAACGCAACAAGAGGACAAAGACATAAGACTCATCCTCGAATGGAAGAAAACAGGTGCTTCGAGACCTTACTGAAGTGAAGATGAGGCAATGAGCTCTATCACCAAGAGTTATTGGGCACAGTGGGAGAGCTTGGTTATCCAGGATGGAGTTGTGTGCCAGAAATGGGAAAATGCTCGTGGTGATAAGTGTCACCTGCAAATGGTCGTGCCAAAGCTCCAGGTACCGAAAGTTTTACAACTTTATCATAATGGGAGTTCAGGAGGTCACATGGGAGTTAAGAGAACTCCAATTCAGATCTGGGAACGATTTTATTGGATCCATTGTCAAAAAGACGTTGAGAAATGGTGCCGTAAATGCACGAGTTGTGCTGCCATGAAAGGACCACACACTCGCAGCAGGGTGAATGATGTATACGAGCACTTTAGACAGACTGGTGAACAGATGTCTGGAAGTAATGAAGACCCGCTACGACCGGAAGGTGAACAATAAAGGCTTCAAGGAAGGATTGCTGGTATTGGTAATATAATCCGCTACACAGCAAAGGAAAATCACCTAAGTTGCAGGTAAAATGGCATGGACCCTATCGCATAGTTCGTTTAACCTGTACCATGTACGTACACCTTAGATATAGTCAATGCTGTGCTCACCTTCAATTTAAAAGCATACACATATATATTTGTATGAATGTTTTCATGTAAATGCTTAGTATGTATTTTAGTTGGTAAGCCTTAAGTTAATAAAATTAAAAAAAAAATTGTCACTAAAATGAATGACGTCATCTACCGGATTCAGTAAGGACCACGAAGTACACCGAAGATCGATCTTGTAAATCGATTGGCACGCTACTACGGATTCAACAATGTTCGGGACGAACATGTCTAAGAGGGGAGCAGTGTTACAGCCAGTGCCATCTATCGGCACTGAGGGGAAGACTCGGCAGTGCCTTCTAATTAACATTTATTACAGCGCTATCTATTGACGTCTTACGGAGCTACGTAGTTTGTCGATACGCGAAGAGTCTCGGATCTTCGTACTGTTTAAATACTGGGTGTGGCATTTCTAGAAATCTCCAGAAACGTTTTAACCGCGTATAAAAGGGCAAGGCCAGCGCTCGCTGAGTCAGTTTACAATCGTAAGTGGTCAAGTATTTATCGAAGCGAACGGAAGCGAAAATACTAGAGTTTAAAGCTAGTTATACTGGCAAAGTGTAGTATAGTGTGTGTTGTGTTTTAAATTTAATTGTGTGTATATTATATTGTTGACATTCTTATCTGTCGAACCCAACACGTAACAATACCATTTATGATAGGTTCAGTTGATCAAGTTGTGTCGTCACGAATAATAATGATACAAATAAGGAGGCATGAACATTTTTGGCGGGACTATTAATAAAATGGCACAGGCGGCACAAATAAACGTTTGAAAAAGAATACGTGTTTTCTTAAAAATTTATACACGTATTTCACAATACGGACCTCGATACTGGTGGGTCTTCGCAGTTCTCCAATCATAGGCAATTCATTATTAAGAAAAAGAAAAGATTATTATTTTGTACGATTTATTGAGATAACACAGTCTTACAAAACAAACAAATGATGACAACATATGCGACACTAATGGTAACTTTAAATTGTTATAGCCCCCAAAATCACAATTTTGACTAAGCTTGCATGTCAACTAAATAAATAAATACGGATGATTTACACGCGCATTATTTTACACACAATATACGTCCTAGCTTCTTTATAAATAATTACTAAATAAACATAAATTTTACAGAACCATCACATAACTGAACAATTCTATTTTCCCATTGCTACATAGAAATAATACGCGCTAAAATACAACCAATAAATTACATCTCGTAAAATGCAATTAAAATATTTAAAAAGATTGTAAAATGAAGGAGTTAAAATGTCACATAGTGTCTGTAAGAAGCTTTACGAAGACATTTTACTCCTACAGTAGCGAAACAAAATAAAAATGCACTCAGCACCAGCAGTAAAACACTCAACATGTTTAACATAAATTAAAACAATATTTATACACATTTACAAAGTATATATAATAGGTCTGTAGGTATTTATGGCTTCTATGAATCTGAAAACATATGCATATACACATACCATATTATACAATTAAACACATTGAAGTTCAAAAACAGAATATGTTTTATATCCTTATTAGAATAAGTAGCATTTCTTGCAAGGGATCTAAGTTTTACAATAATACTTGCATGTTGAAACTAGGCAACCTTATAAGCATTCAATGAAGGTCTTAAATTCATTGGTTATGCCCAACTACTGCTCTAAATATTTCTATGTTACATTTATCATGAAATAGCACATTTTAGTAACAATATTGTGCAGCCACAACAACGTATCATTAGGTGGCATTATGCAACTAGGAGGAATTAAAATGCACGTCATTCATTACTACTGTACGCGAGAATTCTGCTTGTATCACAGATATTTACCGAGAAAGCAGAAACAAAATATAATTTTGGTTTAACTTCACAAAACTATGACTTTCCCTGTGTAAATCATCTGACCCAGGGATTAAATAAACTTAAAGAAGACTACAGTACACAGAGAAATACAAACTGGTTTAATTAAGCGAACAGCGTTCTCACCAAAGTTTAGTTACACACAGCGAGTGATCCATAATACGATAGAGGTTCGACATAATCGATAATAAATAATGCTAGATGAGACATAACTGTTGATTTCGTTGTAGTTTTTCAGTCTTGTGTCATTTGGTCCTGCAAATAATTTTCTATCGGTAAAAAGTAATAGTTAGATCGACAGCAGGCTATTTATGTAGAGGGTAAGCTTAGAAGGGCTGCGGCGGTCAGTGGAAGGGCTGCAGGTAGGCGGCGGTGGGCGCCAGGTCGCGGCGCAGCCAGGCGGCGTTGAGGCGCACGGTCTCCAGCGCCTGCTGCACGGAGCGCTCGGCGCCGGGCGACTGGTGCGCGCGGAAGAACTGCTCGATGTCCAGCGCGCAGCTCTCCGACGCGAAGTTCTCCGTCGTGGACTTCACCAGCCGCGCCAGCAGGAACCCGCCCTGCGGTCACCGCCACAACATTAGCGACTCGATCTTTGATATCGTCTGATAGCGACATGATGCTTTTACTGTTGCAAAGTGTTCTATTATGTTATACGAGCCCCAATGCAAAAATGTTCGTCTAGTCACACATTATGAAGAACACATTTTTCTTATTAACTTTCTTCGTTCCTAGAAAGACACTAGCAGTAAACAATTTATTTAATAAAATACTCCATATAAATAACGTTATTTTGGTACTATTGACAAAAAAATCCTTTTTTAAAATTATGTATCTTAGTTAAATTACTGTTTAAATGGTCACGCAAAATAATTCGTCTAGTGCTTAATTGGTGCAAAATAGTTCGTCTATGCCTAATGTTAATATACTTTTTTAATTGTTACACCAAAATTTAAAAATAAATTATCTTAAAAATAGAATTCAATTGTTTTTAAGATGTCAAAGGCTATAAAAAGGCGTGGTCCAAGTATTTTTTCATTATTTTCGCTAATAATTTTGAGCAATATGGGTCGTGGAAAACCTATCACGGTAGAAGTTCGAAAAATTAATATTTCAAGCAGTGATAATGGGAAATCTGCATACCAAATCGCCAAAGACTTATTATTGCCAAGATCAACTATCCAGTCAATAATCCAGCATAGCAAAAATAACGGCACAGTTTAGTGTTTGAAGAGATCAGGCCGCCCTCGTATTACGAGTGAAGCTGAAAACCGTGTTTTAAAGAAAATTATAAAGAAAACCGTCGTGCTCGTGCAGGAGAGCTTACCGTACAATGGCGTGATATTATTAAAAAAGATGTCTCGGTCGATACTTGTAAAAGAGTCCTGAAGAGAATGGGTTACGGCTTTTACACGGCTAAAGAGAAACCCTTACTCACATTACTTCAGAAAAAGAAAAGGTTAAAATTCGCTCGTGATCACTTAAACTGGACTGCTGACCAGTGGCGTCAAATAATATGGAGTGACGAGTCCAAATTCGAGGTGACTGTCGGTGATGTACGAAAAAAAGTTATCCGAAATAAAGATGAAGCATTTCACCAAGACTGTATCAAGAGAAAAGTGAAGTTCCCTGCGTCTGTAATGATATGGGGCTGCATGTCAGCAGAAGGTATGGGTCGCCTGCAATTTGTAGACGAGACTGTTAATGCAGTAAAATACTAAAACATTTTAGAAACGAGTTTATTGCCGTCCATTCCGATTTTGAAACATCAAAATGCCTATGTTTTTGAACAAGATGGTGCTTCCTGTCATACTGCAAGGACAACAAAGGCTTGGTTCACCTCTAAACAAATACCTACAATGGAGTGGCCGTCAAACAGTCCAGATTTGTCTCCTATTGAGACAATGTGGTGAAAAATGAAGATGTTGCGAAAAAATCCATCAAGGTCAAAAAAAGATTTAAAGGAGAAAATTAAGACTGTTTGGGATTCAACAACTCCAGAAGAATGTGAACAGTTAGTAGCGACGATGCCACTTAGGATTAAATCCGTTATTGATAGTAAAGGAGATACAACCAAGTGGTAGACGAACTGTTTTGCGTGTTCAACTGCGATAGCCGAACTGTCTGTTATGAGTTATAATTGATGGAAGAATTCATATTTTTTTTGTAACGGCAAAATATTTTATTTGAGTACTTCACAGTAAATAAACTTAATTTAATTTACTAATCTCATTTTTATTTGTTAGACTCATTAAACCGACATTACTTATCTATATTACACTTACAATACATGGTTACATTCAATTTTCTTAGTAGACGAACATTTTTGCATTGTGGCTCGTAATACGTGCTAGTTGCAATTTGGCAGACGATATAACTTGTCTAGTTTTTATATTAATTATTATTTACCTGATAACGATCCATAAATTCTTGCCAGTGGTCTTTGAAAAACTGCCAGGCAAGATCGCGTCCATTTTTGCTGACTGCCACTGAGACTATTACGAAGACTGTATCTTGGGCTCGCACTTCATCCTAGAATTGTAAAATATTAATTAAAGTTTAAATACTTTCTATATCCACTACGTACAAAGTACAACAAGCATAAGTATTTTATATGCTACTATATTAATATTGATAATAATTAGACACCTAAATGAAATGACATCGTAACTTTAAAATATAATATTTTTATAGAATAGAAGAATGATCGTATTTTATTTTCAAATCTCTTATATTAGTAAGGTGCCTCATTAAAATGCGTTGCGTTGCGTCGTTGCAACAGATCAATGCATTGTATGCCACACCTGCGCACAGCGCAAAAGGGCGACGCGCGCATGATTTTACTCTTCATACCACAATGGATTGGAACACTGTCCGTCGTCGCAACGGAGCTTCGACAACGCAGCGCATCACCCTGCCCCCCGCTTCGTCTCTCGTCCGTCGATCCGTTATCACAAAAAACATATGGAAAACGATGTAGCGTCGATGATGCGACGTCGCAACGCACTAATAAGGCACCACCATAACACCTACCAAGTGACGGAGGTATCTGCGCAAAGCGCCGAGCGCGCGACTGACGCGGTCCTTCTCCTCGTGCAGGAGGCCGCTAGGTAAGTGGTACAGTGGTAGTGTGTGTACGTACCGATATAGCGAAGTCGAGCACGCGCTTGAGCAGCGCGGGGTCGCGCACGGCGCCGAGCGCGCGACTGACGCGGTCCTTCTCCTCGTGCAGGAGGCCGCTAGGTAAGTGGTACAGTGGTAGTGTGTGTACGTACCGATATAGCGAAGTCGAGCACGCGCTTGAGCAGCGCGGGGTCGCGCACGGCGCCGAGCGCGCGACTGACGCGGTCCTTCTCCTCGTGCAGGAGGCCGCTAGGTAAGTGGTACAGTGGTAGTGTGTGTACGTACCGATATAGCGAAGTCGAGCACGCGCTTGAGCAGCGCGGGGTCGCGCACGGCGCCGAGCGCGCGACTGACGCGGTCCTTCTCCTCGTGCAGGAGGCCGCTAGGTAAGTGGTACAGTGGTAGTGTGTGTACGTACCGATATAGCGAAGTCGAGCACGCGCTTGAGCAGCGCGGGGTCGCGCACGGCGCCGAGCGCGCGACTGACGCGGTCCTTCTCCTCGTGCAGGAGGCCGCTAGGTAAGTGGTACAGTGGTAGTGTGTGTACGTACCGATATAGCGAAGTCGAGCACGCGCTTGAGCAGCGCGGGGTCGCGCACGGCGCCGAGCGCGCGACTGACGCGGTCCTTCTCCTCGTGCAGGAGGCCGCTAGGTAAGTGGTACAGTGGTAGTGTGTGTACGTACCGATATAGCGAAGTCGAGCACGCGCTTGAGCAGCGCGGGGTCGCGCACGGCGCCGAGCGCGCGACTGACGCGGTCCTTCTCCTCGTGCAGGAGGCCGCTAGGTAAGTGGTACAGTGGTAGTGTGTGTACGTACCGATATAGCGAAGTCGAGCACGCGCTTGAGCAGCGCGGGGTCGCGCACGGCGCCGAGCGCGCGACTGACGCGGTCCTTCTCCTCGTGCAGGTCGGCGGCGCGGTACAGCGCCAGGAAGCGCTGGAACGTGGGCTCGTCCGCCTCCGCCAGCACCGCGCGGTAGCACGCCGAGCGCAGGTCGGCCGGCAGCGTGCTCGCCCCCGAGATGTGCCGCTCGAACCTGTCGCACAACACACCGCGACCGAACATTTACATGTTGGTAAAAATGCGCAACAAACGGACTGGGCCTGACCACGGCACATTTAATCATTGTAATAAGGTTAATTATGATATTGGTATTTTTTATTTTATTTTATTATTATATGGAAAACTTACAGCTATACGATAAAAGTAATAAAAAATTAACAACATAAGGCCAATGACAAGGTTTCACAAACTACTAAAAATAAATAAAATCACTTTTATGTAGATATTCTAAAACAACACAAATCAAATTAAACAAACATATTAAAGATAGGTAGCAAAGAACTTATCACACAATGTATGAAATATATTAAGAGAGCACCCCTAAAAGAGATATAAAACAGCTTAGTAGTTTTGTACTTCACATAATACGTAACTTAATTCAACTTGCTTTAATTTACGATTTGACTGAATGAGAGAGACTCATTCAGTCAAATACAACGTAAATCACTACATACATATTATAAAACAAAGTCCCTTGACGCGTCATCTGTTCGCGATAAACTCTAAAACTACTAAACCAATTTTCATGCAGCTTTCACCAATAGACAGTGATTTATGAGGAAGGTTCAGGTGTATAATTTGTTTTAAGGTTTCTTCTACCCGTGCAAAGGTATTCCGGTATAGCTTGATGAACAAAATCTTTTTTTTTCTCGTCGATATGACTACACTCCGCCTGATGATAAGCAGTCGTGTGATCTAAGAGCAGTGGCCTCCACATCGTCCTCATAGCAGCCGAGGCGATGTTGAGGTCTCTACTTTGATGGCCTGAGAAGGTGCTTTTTCACGCCCCGCTTATAGGACCCAGGATTGAAGGAAGAAGGAAACACGTGCCTTGGCTGAGAATTTCATGTCTTGATCGTTCCGCAGAGGTATGAGGACCCAAACTTGTTGGTACGCACTCTAGTCGACTCCACCGTGTAAGGATGGCATCTGAGCCCAGCACGCGTTGTTCTGAATAGGAAAGGGGAGGGCGGGATAAGGTGGAATAACTCTTCAGAGCACTCCCCGTGGTATATTCTGTAGAAACATGCCAATGAGGCAATGTCTCTACGGAGTTGCAGAGGTTCCAGTGAACTCGTGACCTTTGGATCTCCGATGATACGGACAGCCCGCCGCTGTAACCTGTCAAGAGCGTCTAGCAAGTACTGCGCGGAGCCATCCCAAAGATGAGAACAGTACTCCACGCAAGGGCGCACTTGTGCCTTATACAATAGGCACAGCTGCTCAGGCGCGAATAACCGCCTCACCCTGTTCAGAACTCCGAGTTTTCGCGAAGCTTGCTTAATGACGCTCTCGATGTAGGTTTTGAGATTAAGGGAGCGGCAAAGATCCATACCTAAGATGGAGAGGCTGCCACGTATCACCAGTGGAGTGTTCTTCAGAGAAGGGAGGGGATGGAACGGAGACTTTTTTGTTGAGAACGCGCATGCCTGGGTCTTCTTGGCGTTGAACTGGACCAAGTTCTTGGCACCCCATTCAGAGATGCGGTCTAAGTTCTGGTCAAGTTCAACGACAAGATCCTGCCTTCTCTCCTGAACCTCAGCCTGTTTGGTCCCAGGACGACCGAGATATCGCCCATGCACGGTACTGTCATCCACATAACAATGTATGTTGCCGAGATTCAACATATCATTGATATGTGGAAGAAAGAGCGTAGGGGATAAGACGGACCCCTGAGGCACTCCTGCATTGACATGCATAAATTTGGAAGCGCGAGGAAACTTGCAATCTAGGTGCACAGTTGAGGGGGTAAGCCATAGGCCGGAAGCTTGGAAAGAAGAGACCGGTGCCAGACTCTATCGAAAGCTTTGGCTATGTCTAGGCTGACAGCCAAACATTCGCCGTGCTTGTCCATAGCCTCACCCCAGAGGTGCGTGACGAACGCTAGAAGATCACCCGTTGATCGTTTAGCCCGAAAGCCGTATTGGCATGGCAGATCATTGATCAACGAGTGATCCTCCAGATAGCGGACAATTTGGGTGTTTATAATCTGTTCGAACACCTTGAAGAGCACCGAGGTGATACCTATGGGTCGATAGTTGTCTGGTTCGGAACTGTCCCCCTTTTTGGGAATCGGTTGAACTTTCGCCTCCTTCCAAGCCTAAGGCACAGTGCCTGCGGCGTAAGACGTCCGGTATAGACGCGTAAGTGTGGGAGACAACTCCGCTGCTCAGTTTTTGAGGGCCACAGCTGGGATACCGTCAGGTCCACTGGCTTTCCGAACATCGAGAGACTGCAGTATCGCACGAACGTCACGTTGCCTGATATGTATATCAGGCATGGTGTAGCCGCAGTTGGCAATGTTAGGCGGCTACAAACCGCAGTCATCGATTCGGGAGTTGGCCGCAAAGAGATTTGCAAGCAGATCTGCAGATGAGTTCCTGGCCGAACCGTGCGACGCGCTGGGCATAGATCTGGCCGAAGTTTGACTGCACGGCTTTGGCCAGGCGCCAATAACTACGACTGCCCGTAGGATGCGCTATGAGTTCCTGGCCGAACCGTGCGACGCGCTAGGCATCCGCTCTTAAGTATGCCCTCTTGCAGACCTTTGTGGCTTGGTTGAACGCTGCCTTCAGGTGATCCACGTTAGAGTTGTGGAGAGCGCGAGCCCTGGTCCAAGCGCGGTACGCTGTCTGTTTGCGTTTAACAGCATCAGCGCATTCACGACCGAAACAGGGCCTTTTCCTGCCGCCGCTCGTTACATCACTGTATGGAATATAATATTCCATACCCAGGATGATTTCACCAGCGACAGCAGTAGCGCTCTCTGATGGATCCCTGTTCTCAAAGCAGCGTTGAGCCCAAGGGATGGATGCGAAGTACTCCCGCATTCCATCCCAGGCTGCTAACGAGTAGTGCCACAGTCGTCGTCTTGCCTTCTCGGGTCGTGGGAGCGTAACAACAACAGCTGTGGCACAAACCAGAAAGTGGTCTGAGGTGCCCAGAGGAGCACGAATTGACACACTGTACCGGTTCGGGTTACTCGTCAGCAGCAGATCGAGCAGAGAGGGCGCCTGACCTGCAATGTCCGGTATTCGGATGGGCTGGAGTAGGTACCAGTTAAGACAGGTCATGCGTAAGAGCGAACACATGGGCAATTCGTCCCGCGTGGTCTGTTTTGGGAGAACCCAACCAGGTCTCATGGTGGGCATTGTAATCACCCAAGAACACCAACTCAGCGTTCGGAAACTGCTCCTGCGCGTCGTCCACTGCCTGACTCAGGTAATCAAAGAGTCGAGTTGTCTCAGCGTCTTCTGAATGGGATCGGTAGAGGCACATGTAGATTTGGCTGAAAGAGCCATGATCCATGTGTACCCAAAGGACAGAGAAGGAAGGGTCCTCTAGGCTGTGTAGACGGCGACAGCAAATATCCACCCTAACAAACAAGCATACCCCGGCTTTCGCGAGGAAACACTCCTCTAGCACGTAGCCGGGATATTGCAGGTAGGTCGAGTCTGCAGGACGGCGTATTTGTGTCTCCGTTAGAAAAAGCATTGCCGGCCGAGCCGTCTCCAGGTGGTGATGGACGGCATTAAGGTTAGCGTGGAGTCCTCTGATATTAATAAACTCCACGACACAGGAAGAGGATGCAGCGGTGGGGTTACGGCGATTGGCTGCTGTTGAACTACAATGCTTTGTTCGTACTGCCATAAAGTGAAAGGAAGGGAAAGCGTGAAAAAAAAGAGGCGGCTATTCTCGCAGCAAAGTAGGGCAAGGCGCAGAGCAAGTTTCATCATATTACTGTGTGGTATGGCGATAGCCGATCTGACGGACGGAAGGACCCCCGTACCCGAAAGTGGTTGCCGGGACCCATCCTCCGGTCACCATCCGGCACGACAACAGCCAACCAAGTTGGTTAGAGTCGGTTGGGCCTCTGGACTATACCGCGGGCGGTCAGCAGAGCACCGTTTCTACGGCTCTCCCTGACCGCCGGGTTGACTCGCGCCACCCAGACAATGACTCTACGGATACTCGGCAGGTCCCTCGTAAACTGCGAGAATCGTCACCTCATACTTAGGCCTACGGCACTCTCATTCACCGAACAAAACACAGCAGTGAAACTCTGCTGTTTCACGTCTATTTTCTGTGAGAGGGTAGTACTTCCCCGGTCGAGCCGGCCTAAATCTTAGCTGTGCCACAAGTTCATGATATAGATAATTTGTGTTCCTAATTTTAATGATTTTATAATGTAATGTCACTAGTCTCACATTTGCAGGATAAATAAACGTGAAATATTAGTTATTTTATTTTGTATCATAATTTGAACGTGTTCAAACAGACACATTGCTTTTAATTGATTTTTTATATGCCTATCAGTCGATATTGTTTTTATTAGTGTTTATTATTTTCATTAGGCTTCCTCTCGACAGTTAATATATCCAAAGATACGGTAGATATTTAGTTCTCTCCTAATGGAGTACTTGGTACTTTAAGTAACTTCATATTCTGTAAGCGATTAATAATTAATTAGATCTTAATCTTACTGTTATTTAAAGGATAAATAGTCAGTTTCTACATTTTAATTAACAAAGTTCACGTATATACTTCTTTAAAACCGGCAAATTACGTACCTGATGTTAGTTTTTCTTAAACGATATACTAATACGAATCTTAAACAGTAGTTTTCATCTTCACACTGTAATATTTATATCGATACTATTTTCCTAAGTCGCTTGGGCATTCCCTTTTATCTACCATGTTGTTGATGTTTCTTTTCATTAGTGTTATCTTTAAATGGGCTGTGCATTTAGATGCATATATGTGATCACTTACCGGCTCTTAGCTTCTTTAATGGTGTCCGGGTCTTCGAAACTGATCATCTTGTTAAGCACCAAACTTCTCAACAGAGTGTCGAGATGGCTTTCTTTCTCTTCTGCATCCCAGCCTAGTCTCCTAGTAATGTTTGAAAAGAGCTTGCGACCATAATTCTTCAGTGGCTTGTCAAGAGGTGTGTGTGAGAATAAGGCGCTCAGTTTCGACATACAATTTGATATAGAAGACCATACTGTGAAGTTTGTTTCATTACTGAAAGCTTCCATTAGTTTCAAAGACTGAAAAAAGAACGAAATATTTATTAGTGAGTACTTAGCATGTCGAAGAATTACAAATACTAAATATTGACCTGCATTTTCACTACATTTGCAGTACTTCTTATTCTAAACATGAATTAATGGCAAAAACATGTGTTATGTGTACACCAGTAAAATTATTTGTATATGACTTAAAAAGGATGTTTTCAGAATATACCAGGAAGCAGATCAATGTTGTACATCTAAAACATGACAATGAAGTTGGGTATTTACATAAAAAATATAGTCGTATACGTATATTTATATGATCAAACCCGTACTAACTAGGATTTACAATGATATGGCATGTATCAATACAGGATCCGTGACTTGCGTTTGACTCCACGCAGATTCGGTGTTCTTTTTTTTTACAGACAATCTACTCTCTAGGAATAATTCCTATTGCGGGGGACTTTACAAACATTCAAACAATAGACACAAAGAACATCTAGGCTCGAATTTAATGTATTTAAGGGGAAAACACAGGGTTAGCGCGGTACATACCTCAGAAGTTTGCGTGAGTCCGGCCTGCACGAGCGCGAAGCAGTCGTCGAGGAGTCCGAGGCGGTCCAGCGGCGGCAGCGAGCCGTCGCGCACCGCCGTCACCAGCTGCGCCAGCATCGCCGCGGGGTAGCGCGTGCGGTAGTACCCCACCTGCACATGCGACCAACCATTACACTCTACGACCATTTGGCTTCAGCCACTCTTACGTGACAGTGACACAGCTCGCCAAATCTACGATTGTTTAGGTCGGCGATTCTTAAAGTGGGTTCAGCGGACCTAGAGGTTCCGTAGAAAAGTCACCGCGAAATAATTTATTTTTGGCTATTAAATAATACGACAATTAAGTACAAATAATATTTTGAAATAGAAATATGTGATGAGAAGCAAAGTTGTTCTTATTTAAATTACAGTGTCTTTGATTTGTAGTCAGTGTGGTGAGTGTTCCGTTACCTGAAAAGTTTAGGAAACCCTGATTTAGGATATACTCGAGGTCGCGTGCAATGTACTTATACAGGTGTCCCAGAATATGTGAATCAAATTGTAACGGTAGATGCCGTAGGTAAGGAACTTACAAATGCGCCAAATAAAAGAAATAAAAAATATATGTCATTTGTGTAAAAAAAAAAAGAAAAGATTTTCTATGGTGCAAAAATAAATACACCAAAATAATGCTGCGCTTGCAAAATAGGTCAGTTAAAAAAAAAATCGTTTGTTATTTGACGAATCAATCCTTCACAAATAATAATAGTAAAACCAAATGTAAAATTATCCCTAAACGAAGCACCTGTAGTTGAAAGTCTGGAAAAAGCCGTACATATTTATTTTTTTATTTTAACACGAAGGACTTAATTTTATTTATTTTGTGTATTAATTTTTAATTATTATTATTTAATGTGCTAACATTTGAAAGGTCCTTACCTGTGGAATCTCCCGTTACAATTTGAATCACATATTCTGGGACACCCTGTATATGTAAAATACAATGTCATCGTTTAGCCTGAGGTATAAGTCAACCACAGGCTAAAAAATAATATTGTACTTTTATGTTCAAAAGGTGATTATGACATCAAAGTGTAATTAATTAAATACAGATATATCCAATTAACAGTTACTTTATTGATAGGTATAAAAGTATAAAGCAAACCTAATACTTACAGTGCCTGGATTCAGTTTGACCCATGAGCTCTCTGCTACATTCTTTAGGACGACTTCCTGTGTTCTATTTTCCAATACCGTAGATAATGTTACCTGTAATTATTAATTAAATATAGGTAGTTTATATAAGAAAACTTAATATAATTTTAAACTACTTAATACTTTCGTATATTGCCATTATTCTACCACAAAGGTGATATAAATATATGTTTGCCCAGTAAAATACCAGTATTCTGACTACATACTATGAAAATTAAAATGTTAAAAGTTTCTACACTTTAATTTATTAATCTAATATGATCCACTAATACAATTCTTAATTCTTATGTGCATACTCTATCAGAAAACAGACGTGTGCGCCTAGTGCTGCTCTTGTTACCAGTGAAATAAGCGCGCCACCCCTAGTGCTGACTTATTTTTCAGATGTTGTTCTGTTGGAATTGTATGAGTGTCGCGCGCGAATAGATGCGAAGCATTGTTTAATTATACCGGTAGTTGAAAACAAGTAATATATGTAGTTGCGTATTACTTATACATCGATTGTATTTACCTGTTATCACTTATCACACTCACTCCAGCACAATAATGTCGGATACAAAAAAAAAACTATTGTCTTCTGTTTACGCGAATGTTATTCATTAAAATTAAACTACTATATACGGATTTTATCGCGTTGTTTATTTAACACTCTATTACATAATTTAGAAACTGTTACACTACTATACTACTATTAAACTTTACTACCCCTACAACTTTACTGACCCCGTGACCATGGCTGCTGAAAAGCAACCGAAATAAATAAACACCGCGATAAAATCCGTATATAGTAGTTTAATATCAAAAAAAAATCTATGTATATCAAAATTAAATGCTGGTCGGGTAAGCGGATCACTTGAGAATGGCTGGAACGATCTTGTGGGTTTTTACGTGCGTGATAGCCTAAAATACTTTTGCGGCGAAAATGGTTGACAAAGTATGTAGCAAGAATTTTTCTTTAATTCGGTCACACTGAATGTGATTTATTTCATACTAGGAGATCAACAGGGTCCAATTTACTATATCAATTTGGTATACCTAGTACTTTCTCCTAATGTATGAATATAAATTAGCAAAATTAAAAATGACACACGTACTGCGTGAGCAAGATTTACAAAAATATATAACCTATGCCTAATATGCAACAGTTTGATTAGTATTATATATAACAGATGTTGCCTAAAACATAAACATATTTTAAAGCGTGTGAAACCGTGAGGCACAGCTATTAAACAATAAAAAATACACCTACATTGTTCTAGCTGTTTAAGATCCCACATTCACGTACGTAATAGGGGTTGAGCTAATTATTGCATACGACAGCTTTTAATTCTATGCTATTAACTGATCGTTACTTTATTTTTACGAATAAAGTTGTTGATATATCTGAATATCGCAGTGTAGGCTACCTACCAAGAGCTGCTTTAGTATTTAGATCAGATATTGTTGGATTAATATATGTATGGCAGATACCATCGGACCTTTCAACTAATCAATTCATCTCTGACAGTATGCTATATATATATCTTTAATTTTTGTCTTCTAAATGTAAGTATAAACCCAGTTTGTAAAGTAAGTAATTAAAAAAAAAGAGCTATCAGTTTCAAACTTATTTTTAAAATTCCTAGACAGTAAATGTTTCGCTTGATGCGTTTATTTACAACCTAATGACATAGATACGACAGAGCTAAAAGTAATTTGTGTGTAGTTTCTGATTCACTATGTAAGCGTCCATTATTCAACCAGAGTGCTAATATATAGCATACTAGCTTTTGCCCGCGACTTCGTCCGCGCAGAATAGTTACTTCGGACAGCAATTTTAATTTTTTAAGAATTTTTTTGCTAAAATTCGCTTGTACATGCTGTGGTTTACAGCAAATAGCTTCTTTTAATACATTTTTATCAACTACGTTTTTGTTTTTCCATCGTATGCTTAAAACATAAAGATTTTGTGGGTTTGATGATACTCATAAGCACGCCTCATAGAGATGCCCATGGAAAACAGTTTTGGTAATTATTATGGTAATTGCTGCTTTTAGGGGAATCTGCACTCTTTTAAACTGAAATGGCAAGTCGATCGGAATTATTGGAATATGGGGCATTAAAACATTTTCTCCTTTTGCCTTTATAGACATGTTTATTATTTACAGTGGCGTGCACAGGATTTTAAGACAGGGTAGGCAGAAAATTTTATATACCAAAAATTTTAGTTTATAGGTTTAGGTTCGTCGTCGTATCAAATAAATTATGATGTGTGTGATTTATCACCTCAAATATACATAAATTGACTGAATTTATGAACATATCAATTTGCGGATATTCGAAGTGGCCTTTCGGCGCATTTGTCTGATGTTCTGTATTTGTAAAATAAAAATATCTAACAAAAAAAAAGTTGGTCGTATGTTGTGCGTATACGGAACTATAAAGTTTATATTTTATTTTTATATTTGTAATATAAATCTACACGTCTATCTTTCAGTAAGAATTTTTGCAATACGGAATCGTAGAAGTTAGGAACGCGTTTTATTGTAGTAAGAATGTTTTTTCTATTGATATCATGGAAAGATCTGTAAGTCGTTCCTGGCCTTGTGTATTCCTTAAATAAGTATGTACCTAGGTATACGTTTTAGCGACGAAAAGGACCTTTCGGTTGAAGCACTGCTCGCGGGAACCTTAACAATTAATTTTGCCAAACGCAGTACTTCGGGAAAGACTGTATTTAAGTTATTTTCGTAAAAATGTTCTATAATTTTATAAATACTAAGGCTTTTGAATTCGGCGGTTGTATAAACACATTTGAGCTCATTGATAAGGCGGTCTAAGTTAAAGTTGAATGATTTATAAATCTACGAATTGCGTTACTAATTAGCGGTGGGCTAAAATGATATTTTTCGTTATACTGTTAAATGCTAACGTTAAATAAAAATTTGCATGTTATTTAAAGTGCTAATTCTTATAACTTGTTAAATAGTTAAACGTATACGTAATACGTTGCTTTAATTGTTGAGTTAAATAAATGTGCTATATACATTTTAACTTTTAGTCATGTTAGCATATTAGCTTGTGACATACATGATGTTAAAATTTTGAATGTTAACATGTTTCTTTTTCGTGATTTTGTTGAAGTGCTTATATAAATTTAACATGCGACATAATTAGTTAGATCAATGAAATTTCTTTCATACTGTTACAGACTTAGGACTCTGAATTTATCTATTTATTTACACTTAAGTCCTAGGTATTTAAAGATTATTTCAACACACTATTTTCACTTACTCCTATACTACTTATATACACCGTTACAAACTAAAAAGTATATAGCCTAGTTATATTATATACACTTAAAAAAGAAACAAGCTTAATTCACTTAAAAAGAAAACGGTTGTGGGTCGATTAAAACAATAATTTAACCTCTTTATTCACCAACACGGCGCCGGCGCCAGAGCCGTGAAAAGAATAAAAAATAGTTTTAACAAGTAAAATTTCGTCTTCATAAAATTAACATTTCCAGGTAAGTCTGTTCCCAAATAAAAATGAACCTTATAACTTACGAACTAGATGTCAAATAAGATCGATATTACTATAGGTTGCTA
Organism: Catocala nupta; assembly: GCA_963675205.1. Lineage (NCBI taxonomy): Eukaryota > Metazoa > Arthropoda > Insecta > Lepidoptera > Erebidae > Catocala > Catocala nupta. The sequence goes on from OY776095.1 coordinate 17,093,051, forward strand.
AATTAAATGTTAATTCGTAATCGTTCAAATAAAAATAGACTTTAATCTTCATGCTTAAAGATAAATATTCAATGTCAGGTGTCAGTTCTTTCGAAAGCAATGCTCTACGTACGTTTGACACGAAGACGAAAGTGATGTATGCCACCTAGCGCATTTGTTATTTATTTGACAAACAAACGGTTTACGTCTCCTTGAATCAATAATTTGAATTAGTTTCTCGAAAGTAAGATAGATGGCATTAACGTAAATATCGTATGGTGATTGTATAGTAATGAAGGAACTAACGTAAAAAAAAAATACTACATGTTAAAAATAACATTTCGGTGTCATTTATTTTAACAATGCTAATGATAATTTTATTTTAATATGTTTATTTATTTGTTATAACTTTTAACACACATCTCTATTACTAATTCAACCGGAAAATTGACATTATAATTATTGAAATTCTCGCACGATAGTAATTCAAAATACTTAAATTTTTTTTAGGTTTTTATAACGGTCGCGACATTCGTTAGATATATTGTCTACAATTTCAATGAAAATCCGCTTTAAATAAATTTTACTTATCACGCGTTCAAAAATGATTTCAAACTTAGACCTGAATGTATCCAAAAACAATTCAAATTCTTTAATTATCACTGAAAGATAGTTTTAAAAACGCGTCACTTTTTATTTCCTGTATACACACACCATCTGAACAACTTTCACAGTGAAGAATTTCCATTTTTCACTCTATAAAAACGTTAAAATGTTAAATGACCTACGACAACACAAGACAAACAGAACAAATATTAACAATGGCGACTTCTTAGAACTCACATAAAAATCACAAATCGGTTGCATAACATTCGTCGTACTTCGGCAATTCTCGTGAACTTTCGTCATGTTCGAAGGCCACTGAACACGTCATATACCTAATAAAGACACTGTCTTTTTTTGCGTTTGTGTGCGTAAGTTTTAACATTGTGTCACAAATATTTATAGGAACGCACATAGATATTTTTGTGTCCGTCTCGATGCACACATGCAAAGAATTATGCAATATTAGTTCATGTCTATTACGTCGAATTAGGCGCAGTCAGCGCTAGTGCAGTCGGTACGCGACACTTGGCGCTGATATTATGATATAGGTTTTGAGAAATTTTGTTTATGGAAATTAACTATTCGTCGATAAATATAAATATTGGACTTCAAAATAAAATATAATAAATAATATAATAAATATCTATCTGAGTTAGAGAGGAGTAGAAGGAGTTAGGCTAGGCAGTGTCTTTTTGTCTTTATGAACCGCACGCCACTGATTATTTATAATATTGCGTCCTAGATGAGTAATTTGTTGCCGTGTACCATTACATAGCCTTGGTGCGTCAAGATTTCTCATTAACAGAAATGGAATACCAACTTTCAGCCTTAACTTATGGGCAGGCACTCCTGATAATTCTACAGAATTAAGAAGCTCTATAGGGTGCGATGTCACTTGTTCAGTGTCCATAATATTGTCTACCACTCAGAGGTACACGACAACATCTCCCTCAAGATCTGACATAATGTGTTCGATTATCTGGCTGTCTCATTTGTCGGCGCCAAAATTAACCTATCACACAACCATTCTCGATTGCTCATACTTATTTGTAGATCTGGATGGACATTATTATTTAAATCATATGTATTATGGACAATTTGACAGAATTCCCTTCTTAGTGTAATCATGCCATTGCTTTCTGTAAGCATACAATCTTCTTCGACTTTCAGAACAACAGCCGGATATTGCCCCACGTGAGAATCGTTGTGTAGTTGTAGTCGCATATACATATGTAGTCAGACAAAACTTATTTACGTGTACCCATAATACAGACGCCTTCAAACAGGCATTTATTTCCTCTGCCAGTGTACCCCTAGTAATAACCGGCAGAGTCTGTCTAAAGTCACCAACTAAAACTACCACCATCTCTCCCATAATACCCTGGTATCTCATGATATCTTTCATGGTGCGGTATACTGCCTCGATTGCTCTTTTGTGGGACATCGTACATTCATCCCAAAGCATCAGCTTACACTGCTGCAACATTTTTCTGCGCTCACCGCTTTTGTTAATGTTACAGACTCCCTCACTACGTCGCGGTGCGCCGGCGCCGGCACATCGTTCATTGTGTATGGCGCTTGGCGTGTCCTGCGCTCGCGCGCCGTGTATATATTAAGACGGCATTTTTACTAAATTTAAATGTTTCCAATAGATATACGTATTGTAAAAATAGACAGATGTGTTTTTTTCGTGGGTAATTGCGCCTGATGCATACCCTCTCGCCACAAGGGGAGGCGAGAGGGTTATGTCCGGCTCTCCCGTACTTCGGGCCTACAGACCAAAACCACCAAACACCACGGTGTGCACGCTTGCTGCCTTGTATAGTGGATGGCAAAAATTACTACCTCAGCGACCCACCCAGCAGTCTACAGCTCCTCGGTGACGCCCCGGCACTACATAGGGCGTCGGGCCGACTCAATGGCTGGCGGACGGGAGATCCCGGTTCTCACGCCCGCGGCCTTCATTATGGCGGCATTAGGCGCGCGCAAGCGCGCCTGCGCCGCCCGGTTCGCCGGCGACGGCTCGGATCCGCAAGGATGCTTTCTTCACGGATCCGCTCCGCCACCTCCTTCTGCGAGATGACGTCCTCGCAGAAGGACGCGACCGCTGCCCATTTCCTATCGCTGTCGACCATGGCTTTGATCACGGCCGGCAGCAAGAGGTCTTCACCCACAACCTCAATGAGTTCACGGCGCTGCACCGCCCAAGTAGGACATTGCGCCGTGTCCTCCTCACAGTAGCAGTGGTGGCAGACGGGACTCGGTTCGCTCCTAGCGACCGTGTGCAGGTATTTGCCAAAGCAACCGTGTCCTGCCAACACCTGCACTAGCCGGAAGGAAAGGGTCCCATGCTGCCGCCACGCCCACCGCTCCAATACCGGCTGGAGGGCCCCAACGGTTCTGAAACCGGCCAAGAGCGCCGCCAGCCACGCCTTCCACTTTAAAATCATGCCCTGGTGGGCTCGATTGCGCACTCAATCACTGTCGAGAGGGGACGACAACCCGTCTCTTCCCGCACTGCCTCACTCACTGCAAACACTTCGGCGAGCACTACAGCCTCCAAATCCCACGGGGGTGTTCCGGCCAACGCGCAAGCTGCGTCGGCCGACACTGTGCGGTATCCCCGTATTACCCTGACCGCTAAGACTCTTTGCGGTCTCCGCATGAGAGTCCTGCACTGAGCGGTCAGGGAGTCCGCCCACACCGGTGCGCCGTAAAGCGCCATCGACCGGATAACCCCCGTGTAGTCGCCGGCTACCAGCACTGGGACCGCCCAAATTTGGTAACAGCCGCCCAAGGGCGGACGCAGTGCGAAGAAGCTTCGGGGCGAGCTGTCTGAAATGCTCGTCGAAGTGCCACCTTCCGTCCAGCACCAAGCCCAGATATTTCATGTGGGCCTGGACGGGAACGCGCGTCGAGCCCACCATTATCAAGGCGCCGCGGGGTGGACTGCGACGAGTCCCATGAAAAACCAGGGCCTCCGTCTTGTTAATAGCCACCCGTAAACCCAGCGCCTCGATACGCCCGACCACCTGGGAAACACCCACGGTGGCCAAACGGGCCGCCTCCTTGAAGGTACCCCCACGGGCTGTGACGAAGGTATCGTCAGCGTAACTGATGACGCTCAGCCCGGGGCGTAGGACAGCACGTAGGGCCCAGTCGTACCCCATGTCCCACAGGAGCGAACCAAGAACCGATCCCTGCGGGACACCGCACGACATGGTCCACCGCCAAACCTCTCCTCGAACCTCGAGGAGGACACTCCTGCCTCTCAGATAGTCTGCCACCAGCCGCTCCAGGTAAAAAGGTACACCGTGATATCGGAGCGCCCCCCGGACAGAGCTGTAGAGTAGTCTAAAGACACCGCCAACAGAACACCGCCACCGGCGACCGCCTCCTCAGCCATGGCCCTCAGGCGCATAATGGCCCCGACCGTCGAACGTCCTTCCCGGAATCCGAACTGAGCGTCCGACAGGTCGGGACCGACCGTGCTCAGATCCTGTCAACTCCTGTCCCAAGATCTAGTCTATCTCCATAACAAATTTCATCAAAATCGGATGTGGTTGAGGCGCAATAATGACGATTTCCCATACAAAGTTTCATCCCTTATTTCAACCCCTTCATGCCCTATGTTTATAACAAAAGATAACCTATGTCCTTTTCTAAGGTCAAGTCTATCTCTGTACACACAGCGCCACATCAACCTAGATTGTTTGGACTTTGAACAATTAGAAGTTGAACGCTGCGAATCGTGCGAGAGAGTGTGTTATTTTTGTTACGCTCTATTCTTACCATTACATCGACACCACTATGCACCATCCCTTTCCAACAATTCTCTATTTTGTATGTAGCGTAGTTATGCGTATATAGGGTGTCTAACTTGATGTGTAGCCGTGTGTACCAAATTTCATCAAAATAGGTTGTGGTTTAGGCGCGAGAATGACGAATGCCCATACAAAGTGTCATCCCTTATTTCAACCCCTTCATCCCTTTTTTACAACAAAGGTAACCTATGTCCTTGTTTAAGGTCAAGTCTATCTTTGTACTGAATTTTATTAAAATTGTTTTTGGTTTAGGCGCGATAATGACGAATTCCCATACAAACCTTCATCCCTTATTTCAACCCCTTCATGCCATTTTTTACAACAAAAGGTAGCCTATATCCTTTCCCAAGGACTAGTCTATCTTCGTACCAAATTTCATCAAAATCGGTTCAGTGGTTTAAGCGTGAAAGCGTAACAGACAGACAGACAGAGTTACTATCGCATTTCTAATATTAGTAGGGACTAGCTGTGCCCGCGCGTTCACTCGCATTTACAGTTACTGCGCGGCCCCCGTGGGTCATAGCGTGATGTTATATAGCCTATAGCCTTCCTCGATAAATAAGCTATCCAACACTAAAATAATTTTTCAATTCGAACCAGTAGTTCCTGAGATTAGCGCGTTCAAGCAAACAAACAAACAAACTCTTCAGCTTTTTAATATTAGTATAGATATAGCGGAGCATGCTGTCATGAGTAATATTAGTTATTATACATATACGATAAAGAGATAAAAACGGCCCGCGCATAACGCAATCAGTGAAGAGTGGTGAATAATTTATCAGCTTCATAATAACAAATAGACTAAAGCACTAAAATCACGTAATTATTATTGGAAATACCACATCTACAAGCGGCCGCTGATAAATTTGCCACCGGCGCACACGTCTGTAGTCAATTATAATAAAATATTTGTATAAGATCTCTATGTATATATTAAAATCCAGCTTTTACATAAGGAGCCTCGTTTTTAATATTTTCAGGAACACTTTCTCTTTCTTGGACTGCACAGCAAGAATCCATTATGTTATGGTGGAACTGTACGAAGTTTTAAACTATTAGATCATAATCTATGGTTTCAGAATGGTTATTTTTAATTTAGATATTTCATGTTCTTTAACTTGGAAAATGAAATTTAAATGCACTTTAAGTTATTAGTTAACCAGGCAATTAGCCAGTGCTATATATCATTGCACTAATATTTCACTAAATATTTGTACACGAAATCAAAGATGTCTTATAATAATTTACTATACATATAGTATATCTTATTGGATGCTATTTTATTATCAAAAATGAGCCTATATTTATTCAGATAAAGATATATATTATATATATTAGATAAATTATATAGTATTTTAATAGTATTCCAATTTTAGAAATTAGGTACCTGGCTCTATATGAAGCTAAACAGTGAGACAGGGTCCAACAGTTAAGAGTTTATGTATTCTATTCATTATTATTCCTATATTGTAATGTTTTCACTATAATTATAATATAAGAGTCAATTACATGCATAAATCAAAAAGATAGCTATAAAATAGGTCACAATAAATCTTATCTCATTTAAACATTAGTTATAAGGGTATCAATAAGTAGATACAAATTATAATTATTAAGTGTTTACCTTTGTAGGTTGTTCCTGAGTGGATATGGTGATAGGTACCATCCAGAGTGTGTCATCTCCTTGACTGCCATCAGCACAGAACTTCTGCTGTGTCAGTTTTAATACTCTGTCATCACCTTTTTGCTCCGAGCTCACCTATAAGTAAAACAATGAATATATTTGAATGCTTTTAATAAATTAGCATTGATGATTGGTTATTTAATTATTCAACAACATAGTGCCTGCTTTCTCTACATTTTTAAGTAGTATAAAGTACTGTACTAAAGCCTATAAAATCCATCAATGCAACTCCAAATGAGGTGCTTAAATTTAATAAATGCAAGTCATTAAGTAAAGTCGAAATTCATATTTCTGATGACAATTCAATAAAATAATGTGTAGGTGTGTATTGACAAAGGCAAGACAATACTGAGCCTTCTTATTGATTTACAACAAAACATTGACCTCAATCTTTATGATTACATTACCTTGCATAGTAAGGTAAATACCTAATCACGCATTAGTCATTGTTATCAAGGTATGATATATCATTTACTGTACAATTTGTTACAGTATTAAATGTCAATTATATTAATTTTAATGCACTATTTACATACCTCAACCATTGGGAATCCCATTTGTTTTGTCCATGTGGACATAACAGCTCCAACAGGCTTGTTTGATGCCTCTTCTAAGGCAGCCCATAAATCCTCTGTAAATGTATTTTTGTACTGAAAGATAAGAACAGCAATTAATATTGTTTAATTATGTGTATTTATGTTATCTAGCACTAACTCTAAATCATATAATACAAAAATATGATAACAAGGTATTATAAATTATAATGAATTTAGATGTTTACCTGGTGTCTGGTCAGATAAATGTTCATACCCTTGCGGAAATCATCATCACCAATATACCTGTGCAGCATTCGGATTACTGATGCACCTTTATTATAAGAGATATCATCAAATATTTCATCAATCTCTGATGGGTGACCTACTGGAACTTCTATGGGATGGGAATTTTTCAAACAATCCAATTCCAATGCTCTGGAAATTTAATACATACATAGAATACAATGGAATTTTAATCATTTTTGATACATAATTAATAAGCAGTCAAGTCATGTAGGTGATTAAACACATTCTATTGTTCTCATGTGTGTTTATTGGGTGAATGACTTTTACAGTGCATTGCATTTGACTGGCAAACATCCAACTGTAAATGATAAACATTCTTACAAACAAAGAAATGTAAATAAATTTCTAAGTATTCCCAGGGTCAATTTACTTCAGTTATATAGCAATGTATTGTGAATTGTATCATTCAGTGAAGTACCACTTTCAGATATCAATTTATGATGGAAAATACAATATAAATAACATAAAAGTACCAAGAGAAGTTATTTACCTGATATAGTTTTCAGTAACAAATTGTGTCCAAATATCATATTCAGGAAACAAATGGTTAACACAAAGGAACTCCACAAATGATGCATAACCTTCATTTAACCAAAGATGGGTCCACCACTCCATGGTAACAAGATTACCAAACCACTGGTGAGCCAGCTCATGGCCCACCACCAGAGCTATCCACTGTCTCCTCACAGCTGATGTGTGTTCTTCATCCACAAGCAGGCAGGTCTCCCTGTATGTAACTAGCCCCCAGTTTTCCATAGCTCCAGCAGAAAAATCGGCTATAGCTATTAGATCAATTTTTGGCAGTGGATATGCTATATCAAAATATTCCTTGTAATAAGGAAGGACTCTAGCAGCAACTTCCAGTGCGAACAAACCTTGTTTACTTTTACCTACAGGTGTATAAACTCTGACTAACACACCATCACGGGATTTCTTTTCAACATAGTCATATTCACCCACTACAACTGCCACGAGGTAAGTAGACATTACAGGCGTTGTATCAAAATGAATAATTTTTTTTTCATCGCTTATTTTCTCCTCTTTAACTGGCATATTAGATAAAGCTACTCGGTCAGCTGGCACTTCAAGAGTGATATCAAAAGTGGCTTTTATGGCAGGCTCATCCCAACATGGAAAACATCGGCGAGCATCTGTAGCCTCGAACTGCGTGACTGCGGCGAAGCGCTCCTCGCCGCCTGGCGTAACGTACTTGCTACGGTAAAGACCCTTCATCTTGTCATTGATTTCTCCATTGAACTCGCAATGAAGAGTCGCTTCGCCCTCGACCAGTGGTTTATCAAACAGAATGGTCGCAATTTCGTCGGCCGTATTGAGCCTGACTTCGGTAGGAATTAACATGGAATTCGCAGCTCCATCGTTGTACTTGAGTTTTACGTTCGTTAGCTCTAAATCCAAGCAGTTTAGCACTATTTCATTCGTACTATTCACGATCTAAAAAGTAATACTAAAGGTTTAACATGGCACATGGATACATTTTTTTCGCAGCGTCGATGATGAAATTTTCACTTACCAATACTTTCACTGCTGTTTTTCCCTTGAATGTGAATTTCTCGAGACTCGGAACCAATTCCAAATCGTAATGTTTTGGCACCACATGTTTTGGGAGACGCTGAAACGGTTTGTTTTCGGGCATTGTCACTTTTTCTTTCAAAATCGTAAAAGTAGGACGCTCTGCACAGAAATACCGTAATGACCGAGTGACAGAGTGAACTCGCGCTCCAACGGCGCTGCTGATACGTGCCCCCCTCGCGCGTCTCAGCCCCCACTCCGAATAACGGTATTCGCTACGTAAGAACTTGCAATGGCGACCGAAATAATGCGAACAATTTTCAGTAGGAATTACAAACGAATTACGTATGACGCGTAGTAATTGCAGCGTCATGGAAAATAGTTAACTGAAGCGTTTGGTAAGTGAAAGTCCGTCAAAAGTTCTTTTATTCATACAATAAACAAAATGCAATAATTTTTGTAGGTTATAAAACTGACAACTTTAGAGATGTACCGTACAGTCGGGAACGACCACGCGATTCGCGAGCAGTGTGTCTTTGTATTTACGGCTATAAATATATTGGAAACAATTAAATAGTAAAATAAAAACAATTCTGCAGTTATTACTAAAAATATTTGACAATAATAATATTTATGTGGTAAAATAATGCCTTGCGCCAACACCGCTCTCTGCTATGTTATTTCGAGCTATTGGTTTACTAGGTAAACTAATTTTAATTGTAGTGTTAGTTAATAATATTATTGTGTTAAAATTAACTACAGATTGTTTTCATAAGTAACTAAACGTTTAAATCAGTTTGAATACAAAGCCAATATTCCTCAGAATTGGGTTAACACTACAGTTTTAACACTTCGGGCTTCCGCACCGAGATAGTAATGATATACTCTGTGGTTTACATCTGTACAGGTCTAGCTATTATTACAGTAGAAAAACCAAAAACATATAAACTTACTAAGAAAACTGCAATAAAGCATTGCATCTTCTCTCTCATCTCATCATTAGCGCCGGTTTTAAACTCGTTATCTTTTATGTGTACCTATAGGTCATATAATAGTAATCTTTTTATTGATTATAAATATCTGTACTTAGGTAATGTATTGACCTGGGTTGCAAGCCAAAATTTGCCAGGCGTCTTGCAAAGCCCTACATTTTTAATACTACATAACCCAGCTTAATCTAAGCCTCTGTGTAAGTCGGTTGTTTGCAAACATAACAACCATTTATGGACCACACAAATATTTGTGTATTTAGCCATACAAGTCCATAACAAACCACTGGTGAGTCAGCAAGGAGGCAACCACTTAAACTACTACACCATCGTGCAGTAAAGGAGATGTTTCATTTTCGGCTATGAAATGTGTCAGCCAAAAAATAACAAAAAATACCAGAAATCGGGGATAAATATTATTTCCTGAACTTAAATCGAATTACGTTTGCGCTTATAAATAATAGATTTTATATTACTGCCATTATATCCATAAGTCGGTGATTCTCGGTAATTTTGTATGCGTTCATAAATCATATCGAAAGTACGAAAGTACTATATAATAATGAAAATAATATATAAATATATATCTCAACAATAAATGTTTTAGAGTATAATTTATTCATTTCAACTATTATATACATCTTTTCAATAAACTATCAACATAAAAATATATTTATATAATATAATACTGATTTTGCAGGGTGCACTCCGGAACGAAACATTTTGTTTATGTTTGACATTAACTGACAATTCAACTGTCATATTGACTGATAATAAATATTCCAATGTTGAATTAGTGTTATTATTATTTCCTGAACTCATACGTTTTTCTTTAATTTTTACAAGAATTATCAATTCTTTGGTGAATAATATTCCAGCAAACTTATTTTTACTTTTGACAATTCTAGCATTCTAGGTTATGTATAAATGTCATCTACCTACCAACTTGTCATAGATAGACCGCACGACAAACGTCATTATATTTTATATTGCGCAACGAAATTACTAGAAATTAATAAAGAATTGCTTATCTAAATGTATTTAGTACATTTCCCAGACTTCTTGAGGATGTACAAGTTATAGCCGGAGTCCTATACAAAAGTGAAACATTTCTTTTGTTCATAAGTTGTACAGGTGCATACAGGCGTGCCCCGGAAAGCACGAAAACATGTTGGTCAGTGTTCTTGCTCCTAATCTCTTCCGTCGTATCGGATTGTCGTCCCATAGGACTGTAGCAAATGCGGTATTTACGATTGCATGTAAATATACTTTAAAAATAAGTAAAACGTAAATAAAACACTGTTACGCCATAATAGTAATCAAAAACTAAACATAAGTATAAATGACAAAATTTAGTTTTTAAAATCAAACCGTATTACGAAGACATTTAATGTGGTTGGTATTTTGTACTCACCATAGACTACAGACCAATGACATTTGTCAAAGTCAACAAAAAATTGCTAACCTTCCTTTTTTTCTCTTTGAGTGAAAAACTTAGGGAATAAATGGGAATACATTTCATAATTAAAATTTTAGTTATTGAATGCGTATATCCAAAAAACGACTAAGTGATTTGTTTAGTAAATGCTCCTCTATTAAAAACAAAAACTATAGTATTTTTTCGCTAGGTAGTGCGCGCTGGTGAAATTGTGATCATGGCGAATCCGTCATCAGGCGTTGGTAAGATTTTGTTTTTTATATCAGAGCTGTTATTTTGCTATTGTTTGTGCTAAATATCGTTATCAGTTTGGATAATTTGTTAATTATATTCATATACATATTTTCATTGGAACAGTTGTGCCTCGAAACTTTCGTCTTCTAGAAGAACTTGAACAAGGCCAAAAGGGAGTGGGCGATGGAACAATTTCTTGGGGTCTAGAGAGTGACGACGATATGACCCTCACTCATTGGACTGGCATGATAATCGGCCCCCCTAGGGTAAATATGTTTTCTGAGCTTCAATTATAATGCCATTATTTTACAATGCATTTAATGACGATACTTTAATCTTATTTCAGACCCCTTACGAAAATAGAATGTACTCACTTAAAATTGAGTGTGGCACTAGATACCCAGACGAACCTCCAACTGCTCGCTTTATTTCTAGAATCAACATGAACTGTGTAAACAGTCAGACTGGTCTTGTAAGTATAGAATAGGATAATAGTCAAAGTCTTAATGGAATACCATTAAGACTCATAATCATATAAATTAATAGATTAATATTGTGAAGCAGGATTATTAATCAAATAATTTCTGCAGGTGGATAACAGACAAGTTCCAATTCTTGCAAGATGGCAACGTGACTACACTATCAAGACAGTTCTGCAGGAACTGAGACGTCTCATGACACTCAAGGAAAACATGAAGCTGTCACAGCCACCAGAAGGAAGCACTTTCTAGTTTCTCTTCTGACAACTTTTCTCAATAGACCCAATCTACCTATTTTGCATGTTAATTCCACATTGTTTTGTTTATAATGTTTTTCTACACGGTAAAGGATGACAAAACTTCATGATCATTGTTTTTATCTTCATTTAAGTAATGCTATGCTAGTGTGTACCTTAGATTTGTGTATTGCATTTATTGTGCTCTGAGTCAGTCTTTTGTGCTAAGTGCAGAATTACTTTACAATAACTGTAGATTGGGTGAATAAGTAAGAATTCATTTCAAATAGCTCTTTAATTACCCAATTAGAGGGTAACACCCATTTATTTATCATATTACCTAAATTATTGTGGCCTTTAAAAAGTTAAACTTGCTTTTGGTATTATTAAGGCTAGTTTTACTGATATCTTGATTTTAGGTAAGTGGTTTATGCCCATAGTGACAAACAACTAATGTTTCTTTGAACACCTGATTAAATGGGAAACATAATATGCATTTTCATTGTTAATAATTCTAAATGGGCATAATGTATTTTTTATTGTAACTTGTATCTCATATCGGAAATGTAAAGATAACGAATTTTTATTTCTCAGGAATTAGTCAGTGTTGATTTCACTTGACATACAATGCTTAATTTTAATAGTTTAACTTGTTCATGTGTAAAATATGTAGGAAATTTTTATTTCTTAGGGACATAAGATAAAGTACTACTGGTTCATTTTGAAGCTTTGCATCAAGTTAAATGTTTCTATCAACACATAACTAATGCATATAATGCAATTTGTAAGTTACTACAATCTACCACATAGCTTGTCAATTTGGGAACTAAATGCAGTACATTAGTTTCCATGCATCCATTGTGCATGATTTTATTATTACAAACCAAATGCTAAGTCAAATTGTTTCATAGCATTAAATATTTTTACCAATGTATAACTAGCAAAAATAAATAAATCAAATAACACTCTCATAAGGTGTTTTTTTATGAGCTGAATACCCTATGTCAAAGAGCAAATAGATCAACCCAAGGCATTAGATATTAGCACCAAATTGTACTTTTTTATATAATGGCTTTGTATAATTTAATAATATTATATTTAATCTAATGCAGTAGTACAGGTTAACTAATTAAAAATAAAAAAGAGATATGTAAAACTCAGTTGCAATAGTGCATTACATTTTCAACAGAACTGCAAGATAAATGTAATATTTATTCGTTAAAAGTGCAGATCTCTTAAATATTCATTAATAAAATATATGTACAATTTGAAGTTAAATTGTAGCAGTGCTTACTGATAAGTTTTTGAGGATCACATACATTTCGTAAATTTCACAAACTACCAAGAGCACTTGGAGGATGATTGTATTTTATTACTCAAACAGTGGCTTGTAACCTTGGTTCAAGAAATCGATCTGACTATTTTGTTTTCCTAGTACAATTCGTCATTTCGCGCTCTTTAGTTAATTTGATCGTGAATTAATTCGGCATGAAAAAGTAGTATATCTCTATACACTTCTCATCAGAAAAATCGAAGCACTTCCGTTTTTATGGTTTCTGTCCTAATTTAACACAAAAGTGTTTTCATTCCACGAAAAAAATCACATGATTGTATAGCTGGCAGTTTGGCCATTACAGTGATAAATGAAAATTCTATAGTCAAAATTAGAATTTAATTTGTTTATCCTATTGAAATGATTAATTGTCTTGAGACAAATGTGTGTCTAAGTTGGAGTACATTTCACCTTAAAACTAAAAATTTGCGCTTATCTTAAAACTTTTTGTTCTGTGTTCTGTATACTGTGTGTGTACTGTGACTTTGGGACGTCTGAAAGATTTTCTAATACATATGGATACTGCGCCCGCAAAAGCCGCCCAAGTGGTGGCATAGTCAGCGTATTGTGGCTGAAAGTTTGCATCTAAGCCTGTCGTCTGTTCATAGTCTACAAACGCTATCGGGAAACTGGTTTGTTCACGCGCCGTTCAAGATCTGGCAGGAATCGGGTCACTTCTGAGCGAGATGATCGATTTATTGTAACAACTTCTTTACGAAATCAACGCCTTAATACTTTTCAACTGCATTAGCAGCTTCATGTTGTACGTAGGGTGGCTGTAAGTGACTCTACAATTAGAAGAAGGTTGAAGGAACGTGGACTGGTACCGCACAAGCCAGCAAATAGGCCGAAATTAACTGCAGGCCATCGAAGAGCGCGCCTTAACTTTGCACGTGAGCACCTAAATTGGTCATACCTCCAGTGGAACAAAATTCTCTTTTCTGATGAGTGTAAAATTATGCTGTATGGTAACGACGGAAGGAACAAGGTCTACAGAAGAGATGGAGAACGCTTTGCACAATGCTGCATTGAAGAAAAGGTCAGCTATGGTGGCGGTTCGTGGACGGTTTGGAGAGGAATCAGCGCCGACGGTAAGACAGAGCTTGTCTTTGTGTCTAGGCCACGTCTGCCTGCACTAAGCAGTCATCGGTACATCGAACAGTATCTTAAGCCTCACGTGATGTCCTATGCACATTTTATTGGCAACGGTTTCATATTCATGCACGACAATGCTAGGGCTCACACCGCGAGCGTCGTACGAGATTGTTATCGAAGTCGGTATCTCCATTATGGAATGGCCAGCAAGAAGCCCGGACATGAATCCGATTGAACATCTATAAGATGAATTAAAGAGACGAATTCGTGCAAGAGATCCTGCCCCAGAAACAATTAGCCAGCTGCAAAATGCAATCCAAGAGGAATGAAATGGAATGCCACAACATTTGATCGTGACTCTCATCCGATCGATGAAGAACCGTATGGAAGCAGTAATAAGAGCTCGGGGAGGGAATAAAAGTTATTAAATAAACGTTTCTTACCTTGTTTTTGATTTAGGTAAGTATTTGTTGTTTTATCAATTTCCTTCATACTCTCCATACAGGGTAAAAATTACTTGTCAAACAAAATACGAAACCTATGAAAATTTAATTTGAATTTGGAACATTAACATTAGGATTTGGAAACCTCATAATATTCACTATTAAACGACATTTGACATATATTCCTAAATATACACATTTTCCTGATAATCCTTACAAAACGTAAACTTTCAAGGTGTTTCGATTTTTCTGATGAGAAGTGTAGGTATACCTACCTATAGTATTCTAAGTAGAAACCTTCAGGCGACACGCTTCTCAAGTTGGCTTACAGGCCAGGTATACGTTTCACAGCACATTTAGCAAAATAAACTAATTTGTAGAAGTATTTTATGAATTAAAATCCTAATTGTTAATAATACTGTATTTTTGAACTGTGATTAAAATGGTCATCTATCTTTTAATTAAGTAGGTACGTACAACTTCTAAAATAATCTAACATTTGTCATAATTTCGAAAGATAGGCTATCGAAATGTACAACACACTAATTCAATGCTACTCCGCGCGTACAGGATAATAACAAGATCCGACGCCGTAGAACAGCGTGGCTTTAATAAGGAAATTAGAAGCTTTGAAGATAGAAGACAAATCCTTGAATTCCATCTGACACGTAGACGTCCTGAACTACAACACCGCTGACCGCACGGAGACGCGTAACATGGTGAGGCAGATCTGCCATTTCGTAATCAGTACCTACATATTATTTCCTCGAGCGCAGGTCCTGTAGCATTATGTACTACGTCTACTAAGCATAAGGTAGTTTATCAAAAAATATTATTTCTATCACATTTTTCGTATATTTTTATACCCTTTTTGTAAGCCATTTTCAATAAGCTAAATGCAATCTATGCATACTAAATCAGATTGCACTTTGCAGTAAGGAAGGCACTTGTAAATTTTCAATATTAAATGAAATATTTTCAAATTTCGAAGTATTAATGTTGAGACTAATGACACCACCATACTGAGATCGACTAGCTTGGAACATAATGACACCAAGTTCATGTTGCAGAGAATGATCGAAAAGATTGTTAATTTGGTTATTTTTAAATAAACATTTGTTTATTGAAATCTTCTATTTGTCAAATGTAAGCCCAAATACAGAATAAGTATTATATTTTTCAAATGTAATTGAATAATGTAAGCACCACTCAAGAAACTTTCGATCTAACGGTCGTCGGTTCTGCGCACTATGTGCCCTGCTGCCATTTCAGCTTGGCTATCCAAACAGCTATGTTGGCAAGTTTAGTTTTCCTGCGGATCTCCACATTTCTGATTCGATCCCGCAGGGAAACCCCGAGCATAGCTCTCTCCATCGCCCTCTAAGTGACTTTGAGCCTTCTGATAAGGCCCACGGTGAGCGAGACGACCACGTCTCTGATCCGTAAGTCATCACTGGCAACACATTCTGGTCAAAGACTTTCGTCTTAAGACACTGCGGTCTAATGGACTCAAAAATTTGTCGTACCTTCCCGAACGCTGCCTAGCTGAGATAGATTTGACGACCGACCTCTTTCTCGAAGTTCGACCTACCTAACTGGATCATTTGTTCCAGATATACATACCTACTTGTCGACAATTCGAGGGTAAAGTTCCCAACCTTAATAGGAGTAGGTACGACGTGGACGTTGGACATATTTTTGTCTTGTCCATGTCTTGTTCATTTTAAGACCTACTTGTCGGGAACAAAGGCCATAGAGGATTATGCCGAGGTCTTCCGTGGCCTCAGCCATGACCACGATATCGTCGGCAAATCGAAGGTAAGTGATGTAGTCGCCGTTAATGTTGATGCCAAGTCCTTTTCAATCCAAAAGCTTGAAAACATCTTTAAACGCGGCGGTGAACAGTTTCGGAGAATCCCCCTGTCTCACCATTCGCTGTAGTTTTATCGGTTTCTAGCTCTGATCTTAGAGACGGACTAACATAGTGGCGTTTTCATACAAACACTTCAGCAATTCGAAATACCGGTAGCCAATCTGCCTCCTTTGGAGAGACTGCAGCACTGCCCAGGTTTCGATCGAATCAAAGGTTTTCTCATAGCCCACAAACGCCACGCATAAAGGCCGGTTATACTCCTCAGATTTTTGTAAAACCTGCCGCAGCGTATGTATGTGCTCTTTGGCTGAAAGTCATCTTACCTACTCTCAAGACGATTCGTGATAACCCTTGACCAGCTTGTAGACATAGCTCAGAAGTGAGATGGGTCTGTAGTTCTTTAAGAGGGTTTTATGGCCCGCTTAATAATGCCACCAAAAATTATTTTGTTGCCAACAATGATATCAATTGATGTAGCATAAAATGACCAATTGAGAAAAAATCCGTTACATACTTGTCTATGAGCATAAAACCTCAGTAATAATTATTATTCGACATGCAATCATTTGCAACTGGCTATTATATTATAAGCAAATGAAAATATTACTTTATGTACATTTACGGAATTTAGGTTGAAACAAATGATATTTTTGGTAACAAAATGTAAATAATAAATAAAAGTTACTTACAATTCTTCGACGCGTACTTATTTCTTTACCGAATCGTTGCCATCGACTGAAGACCTCTCCCGTGCACCCGGGAAGGTGTATTCAAATTGCGTTGGAAACTAAATTGTAAATAACAACGTGAGTGCGACAAATGACGTTTTTTTCTTGTGACAATAATTTGACCTTAGGTTTAAGTTAAATATTGTCACGTATAAAAGAGTTTTTTATTTTAAACGGAAGATAATTTATAGGGCTTTGAAAGGCTGGCATAATTAGAATTAGTACTTAGATATTAAATATTTTGTAAACGAATGTTGAGTTGACTCAAGCCGTTTGACCTGGGGGTGGCGGGCTTTGTGGGCCTGCCCGCCATCCGTTCAGCACCAGGTCCGAGAGGCGGCGTGTGTGTTCCCACGCGCGCCTCTGTGTCGTGTCCGTCTCCCCCTTTAGGGGGAGACAGTAGGGCTTTTATTTTGTAGTACCTATCTTGGGTAGGTCTTATTGCGTAGGGGCCTGCCGTTTCATACGGCGGCGCGGGCCGAAACCTCGGCGGGGTCGCGACCGTATGCGAAAGTGATTCGCGCGGCCCCGTCGATAGTGGTTTTGTCGAGGAACACCGTGGTAGGTTTAGTCGGTATTCCGGGAGGTACATTATCTTTTCAAAATCTTTCTTTTACCCCGGCGAGTCCGACATAATTCCTCCGCCCGCCCCCGCGGAGGGATATGCGTCATAGCAATCGCCCACGTACAAAAAAAAAAAAAAAGCCGTAATTGGAATGAGAGTATAATGACGTATAGCGATCTTTTTTTAAAGTTTTAATGGTAAATATAAGCTTTTTCTTTTTATGAATTTAGTAACGTATAAAGCAGTACCTATTCTACATATTATTCTATATAAGAAGCTAATCAATCGTGCCCCAAAATGTTAGGATATTAAAATATTTAGTTGGAAGTCATATTTAGACCGTTTTGAAGAACAACCCAGGTATGGCTTATTTTGCACATTAGCGGTAGGTACCTATTGGTAAAATACCGCTAATGTTATAAGGATGGGATTGAGAAGATGAGATTGCATACTGATGTCACTTGTAAGTACACTTATTTCATAAGTGATATATAATTAAGTAGGTAGGTTTTTATATCACTGAAAATAAAACAGTCTCGAAAAAGTCCTGATTAGGTATAGGAACCATGTCATGTTGTAGGTATGTACACTCTTTACGAGAAAGTATGGCCAAACGTTCTGCAATATTGTATAAGTAGGTACCTACTCTAGCCAAGACAAGAGCTTCAATCTGATAAAATTATACCTATTTTATGCAGTAATACGAAAATATTGGTGCGTGCGCTCAGATTTTTAAGAATCGTATCTCACCATACAGTTAGCTTCTAACGAGGGCATTCACGTTTAAACACAAAGTAATTTGCAAAGGTCCATATAGTTCCTACGTGTTATGTATATGCCGTGGATAAGTTGAGATTTACCTACCTAGCTGGTTGGTTCTGGCTCTTCCCACTTATAACTATAATTATAAGACAACACCCACACTAGAAACTCTACGTCCGCGTCGCGGGGACGCTAACGTACTTAAAAGGCCACAAAGTACACTAGACTCAGAGCAATAGTTTGTTGATCACATAGGTAAATAATAATTGTTGGCATTGGCTTAGAACTCAACGGTCAGCACGAGGTGACTGGTTGCCCGCTGCGCCATTTGTGCTGTCGATGAATTCCGTTTATATGTTAAAGCCTAGAGAAAACCGCTTCGATTTGATAATTTAAAAGGCACATGCAGCTTTTCGAGCTTAATACCTACTTATTAAGCGCAAGCAAGAAGCTAAGCATCAAAGTTCGCTAACGATGGCGTTGTAGTAAACTTGAATCCTTTCATCTCCTGTTATCGATTGTTAGTAACATTATAAGACTGTATGTTTTAGTTAGAATGAGCTCATAGTCGACGCCTGACTACGGTTTTATCAGTATGTAGAGCGTATTACAGAAACGGTAATATAATCATGGGTCGTAACGTGACTATGATAAGTAGTAGGTACTTACGTCGGCGAAAATTATCTTTCTTTTTTAAATTGTACAAATCCTAACGTCCTAACTTACTAAGGCAATTTGTGTTAATAATGTAAATGTTATGCACAGAAACAGGCAAGATTTCAAGACCATATTTACATACAAAAATGTGTATTATGTTACACGCAATAACCTCGCCAGTGTTTTATGACTAACGACATAGGTAAGCTCTAGGTGAGAAATAAAAACCTACTTAGTTAGGATTACCCATAAAAATAACACACGGTGTTTAGAATTGTGTAAAAAAATTACGATAAATATATCTCCGCCCACCTACCCCAAAACCATACCTAAGTCAAAGGTTACGTTAAGGTACGCGCAAATAAAATAATAATTTGTTTGCGTGACGATTTATTATTAACGAACCTAAAATTAGACTACTGCACCTTTATATTACAAATTACAAGAACCTATCTTGTTTAATAAGAGCAACGCTACAGAAGATAATTTAATTTAATTTAATTTATTCATTCGATCTTACAAGCTAACAGATGTAACACCCAAAACGCTTACAAGATAACTCGTTCAAAAATTAAGTTAAAAGTATAACTAAACATGCTCGTCACATATACATATTTATAAAATATCAAAATTATAAATAATAATAACAATAAATTAATAAATTGCAATAATTAATTAAAAAATATAAAAAATAAAATGTCAAATGTCAGCCCTATAAATTATAATATGTCATTTAGAATTATTCGAAATTTATTATACAAATGTTCTAATCCATCGGCAAAAAGGTCCAGTTCGTAGTGCTGAGCAAGTATGTCTCCAATAATGCGGAGTGCGCGATTGGTAGGCGCTTGTCGCCCGCGCTCAGTGCGCGCGGCGGGTGGCTCCAGCAACCGTGGGCGGCGGCGCGGCGTTACCTGACCCTTCGAGTCCATTGATATGTTCACGGGGACCAAAATACGGACTCTAGTGTTCGGGGACTATCGATTTTATTACGAATTATCGACAGGTATTGTGTAACTTGAGACATAGCCCTTCTAAATTTCAATGATTCCATGTCCACCATACCCGAGACGAATAAAGAAGGGTATAGATAGGGATAGTATCCGTACTGTTTCCTGTATATCCATCGAGCAAATTTACGCTGTATTTTTTCGATCATTAAAGTATATTTTTCCTCATAAGGATTCCAAATAACAGCACCATATTCAAGTTTACTGCGCACATAAGCATTGTATACCTAGTACTTTTGCAACCCCTATGTTATTGAACTGTGATGCAGTCCTTATGACAAACCCTAACTTTTTGTGTGCTGACTTGCAAATTTTGGTAATGTGCATGTGGAAGTCTAATTTACAATCTAATACTAATCCTAAATCCCTAATCTCATAATTTCTATCCAAAGGAGCGTCCGTCAAATTATAATTAGGTAATAATAATGGTCTGTGATTTTCGTGAAAATGTTATTATTTTACATTTGAGATTATTGAACGGAAGGTGGTTGTCTTGGCTCCATATGGATACCGCATCAATATCTCTCTGTAATGCCACTGCGTCAGCCTCGGTTTCAACACCCAAACTAAGCTTTAGATCATCCGCAAATAGGAGGCACTCGGAGGTCAAGACGACTTCCGGTAAATCGTTTATAAATATCACGAATAGCAATGGTCCCAAGGTACTACCCTGACTTACTCCTGACCTTGTAAAGTAGTCTTCAGAATCGTATCCATGTAACCGCACATATTGACGACGATTATTTAGGTAACAGGAAAAAAAGTTGAGGAGCTTTGGCGTGAATCCAATAATTGCCAACTTTTTCAACAGTATATCATTGTCCACCAAGTCGAAGGCTTTTTTAAAGTCGAAGTAAGCGGCATCGACCTGCTTACGCCTATCCATTTGCATGCAGACATAGTCTACATGCGCGACCAAGTTGGCGGTGGTGGAGCGAGCGCTGCGAAATCCATGCTGACTGTTATGTAGTTGGTGACAGATTTGGCTATTAATGCGATCACTTAGAATTGCCTCAAAGATCTTAGCAAAAACGGATAGTACTGCAATAGGTCTAAAAGAAGACACATTTGTGTCTCCCTCTCCTTTAGAAACAGGAGTGACTCTGGACAACTTCCAGTTTTCGGGATATCTTGACTGATATAATGAAAGATTGTAGAGGTACAATAGAGGCCCTGCAAGAACTGATATACAATCCTTAGCTAAAAATACAGGAATGCCATCAGGTCCACCAGATGATAGAGGCTTGAAGCGCCTCACTGCCTTTCTTAAATCAATCTCATTAACTGCTACGATCGAAACGGAGGCTGCATCTCGATAATTACGTGCAGTTTTAGCAGCCATATCCAGGTTCAACACAGGTTTATCTGCATGGAATACGGATGCGAAATATCTGGCAAATGTGTCGGCTGCCGCTTGATCCTTCACCTCAGTATTTTCATATATGTATGTATCTATATACCTTCTACATTTTTTCTTATCCTTCACATATTTCCAAAATTGCACTGGGTCGTCAATTATATTTTTTTGTAGTACTGTCATATATCTTCGATATTCATATTCAATAATTTTTTTCACTTTGTCTCTATAATATACAAACATAGCCTTATTGAATTCTTTGCCCTCTTTTTTAAATCTCTTGTGATGGAAGTGTTTGTTTTGTATATTTTTTATTACGAGGGTGCGTTTTTAAGTTCGCGGAATGGAGGGTATGGAAGGTGGTGGGGGTGCTTGTTTAGTCACTAACGTGTTTAGCAACTAATAATTAGTATATATACCGAGTATTATCATAATGAGGTCATTAGTCTTTGAACTATCGTCCCTCAAGCAACTCAATCTGGAAGAAATTGTGAAGTATGGAGAAAATCGAGTTCCGCGCCGTTATAAAGTTCCTTACCAAGCAAGGAAAAAATGTTCAAACCATTTTGGAAGAGATGTCATCTGTATACGGGGACTCTAGTCCAGGAAAAACCATGGTATACAAGTGGCACAACCTCTTTAAGCAAGGCAGGGAATCAATTGAAGACGATTCCCGGCCTGGGCGGTCTGTTGAGGTCACCACTCCAGATCTTATCGAAAAAATCGAAAAATTAATATTGGAGGATGCACGTTTGAAGAAAAAACAAATCGCAGAGATGGTTGGAGTATCTGAAACGACCATTTTCAAGGTTCTCCATGATCATCTCAGCATGACAAAAGTCAGTGCAAGATGGGTGCCTAGAATGCTCACACCGCCTCAAAAACAGAAGCGCGTCGAGTGTTCGCGTGCGTTTTTGAGCCAGTGTAATGAAGACAAGGATGGTTTTTTGGAGCGAATTGTTACTGGGGATGAAACTTGGGTTCATCACTATGAACCTGAGTCTAAACAAGATCCCATGCAGTGGCACAAAAAGGGTACACCACCGCCTAAGAAATTCAAGGTGTCGCAATCGGCGGGAAAGCTCATGGCGACAGTTTTTTGGGACACAGAAGGAATTTTGTTGGTTGATTACAAAGAAAAAGGTGTTGCCATAACCGGAGAACACTACGCTTCAATTTTAGAGCAGTTAAAAGAGGCAATCAGAGAAAAAAGAAGAGGAAAATTGACCAAAGGTGTCCTGCTCTTGCACGACAATGCTCCTGTTCACAAGAGTCGAGTTGCGTTGGCTGCTTTGCACAAGGTGGGCTTCGATATCATTGATCGCCCACCTTATAGCCCAGACTTGGCTCCCAGCGACTATTATCTCTTTCCAAATCTGAAAAAAGAGCTTCGAGGAAAGAAATTTTCAACCGATGAAGAAGTGAAGGATGCAGTTTCGGCGTATTTTTCAGAGAAAGACAAAACATTTTTTTATGAAGGTATTCATATGTTAATTCATAGATCTGAGAAATGTATTAGGGTTTCAGGTGAATATATTGAAAAGGAAAAATAATTTTGTAATATTATTTCATCCCCTTCTATTCCATTCCGCGAACTTAAAAACGCACCCTCGTATTTCTGCGTTGTACCATTTCGGATATATGTATTGCCGACTATATGCTTTTTGCTTTTTTAAGGATACAAACAGACTTATGCTATCATATAACTTATCGTAGAACAACTGAATAGCACTGTTAATATCGCTTATTGTTGACAAGTCGGACCAGTCTATTTCAAGCAATGTCTTATACAAGCCCTGAAAATCCGCCTTACGCCAGTTCCAATCTGGACTGGGTTCCGAACGAAGTGTCACTTGCGGCGATGAAGCCATCGATGATATCCCGATGCATGGAAACGTTATAATTATATCAAGCATAGGATGGTACTGGTCAATATTTACCAGAGGATCTACACCAAGGGATACCGCTATCTGATTGGGTTCAAAATTACCCAGCACGAGATCTAGCATACCACCGCGATTATTTAAAACGGTGTTTTATTGCTTTAGCGAGCAAAAGGCACAAAAAAATCAAAGTTAGTTCTTACATTGGTACTGCAAGAGTTTAAATTAAAGTCACCTAGGATTAGAACATTCATGTCAGAGTAAGTACAAATCACATTTTCTATACATGTCAAGACATTCAAATATTGCTCATCCTTATAGTTAGGAGGCAAATACACGATACAACATAACATTTTTACATTTTTATATGTTAAAATAGTGAATATTAATTCTTTGTCATCAGTCATACTAACAATGTCCGTAACTATTTTTACATTATAATAATCACGAAACGCGAGCAGAACACCTCCCCATCCACAGTCACCTGCTCTATCTTTACGTACCACATGAAAGCCCGGAGGGAAAAGTTCACTGTCTGAGACGGAGCTCGTAAAAAAGGTCTCTGTTAATGCTATTATATCATATTCACTTTGCGTAACATTATTAAGGAAGGTATTAGTCTTTGTCCTTAGGCCACGAACATTTTGATAGCACATTTTCATTTCATGGAATCGCGGACGATACTTGATAGTCTTTAGCGCGAAAGTTTTGCCGCCATGGCTTAACACATATGTCTTTTGCCCAGTTATCGGATGACATTATAGTATCGGCATGTTTCAATGGGACTCCAAGCTTAAACGAAGCGTATTGCCCACGAGATTTCAGCTTTTCAACCGTGCACTCATCACTGCCACATATTGAGTTAAGATGTTCACGTACTTGTTCAACTGTGGTGCCTTCCCTCACGTAATATAGGTGCAAGTATCTTCGCCTCTCAGCACCATGCAACATCGTAGAGCCAGGCGCAGCGGTACCTCTGAGTACCCCGAGCAGTGAAGATCGCGACCGCTTGCGCTTTACTTCTTTCCAGTTTCCTTTATCAGTGTCTTCACAGTCAAGGCTATTCAAGGTAGAGACCGATGCGGAGGATTCTGTCTGTATGACCTTATGAGCACTGAGGACAGGAGCCACTGATGAGACTATAGTTGTACTGGGGAGAGAAGCCGCAGATGGGTCTGTATCAACCCCGAGAGACTTGGTGTTTGGTTTCCGTTTAGGAGCCTTATTTATTGAAGTTGATTTATTTTCAGGAGTTGGACGTATTGGGTGGGGTACTGCTACACGTCGAGTTTTTGGTTATTTGCGTTGCTTCGCAAGCCTTACAAGCATTATTGATGCTGATGCTTGATTCGTATTGTTTTTCTAATTGTAAAACCTTATTTGTTATGAAATTAATCTTATCCATGAATTCAGTTTTAAATGCCGAAAATTGTTCAATAAGTAATTTATTAATTTTACTGACTAGCTGCGCTTCAAAATCAACTTGTAGGCTTTTTAATTCCCGCACAACACAATCCTTCAAATTATTTACGGAAATATTTTCGCCTGTGTTTTCAGTAACAGATTGCGCGTATCGCGGCTTAGTACGCACAGTCACGTTATCAGGAGTCTGCATAGATATATCGAGGTAATTGTTAGTCGTATTTAGATCTTGCATAAGGTGTTGACGCACTGGAGTATCAGAATTATCTCGTTTTGGTTGTCTACTACGACATACCACACAGATCCAAGACATCTTAAATTCCACCGACAAAGTGTTAAATACTTCTGTAGAAACATTTGCACAAATAATATCAAAAATCTGCTTACATTTTGCGCATTTCAAATACGGGTCGTCTTCGCTTACTTCACCGCGGCAGCCCGCGCACGGAACTTTCCTAGATGTCATCTTTGTGCGGTCCGCAGTAGGTAGATATTGCAATGCCGCACACAGCGTTGACCGGTAGCGAGCGCAATGGCGATGTCTCACTGCAGCAGCGGGCGTCGCGCGGGCTGTCGTAGGTCAGGGTTCAAGACGGTTAAACAATAATTTTAAAATGTTTTTGCTTATATCTCTGGTGTTATTTGTTGGAATTGAATTCTAATTTCACCACTAGAATTGTCACTAAAACAGCTTTGTGAGTTATATATACACAACTTTAGAGAACAACTTTAAACACGAATTAAAGCAATTTATTTACGGTTTATTACAAAATGTAAGTAATAAAGCCATAAATAACTTTTTTTTTGTTATCTTTTTTTCTTTTTTTTTTTACCTGGGTGAATGCATTGACGCGTACCCCTCCGCGGGGGCGGGCGGAGGGATTATGTCGGACTCGCCGAGGTAAAAGAAAGATGTTGAAAAGATAATGTACCTCCCGGAATACCGACTAAACCTACCACGGTGTTCCTCGACATAACCACTATCGAAGGGGCCGCGCGAATCATTTTCGCATGCGGTCGCGACCCCGCCGAGGTTTCGGCTCGCCGTATGAAACGGCAGGCCACTACACGAAGAGACCTACCCAAAGGCACTCACTTCACATATACATTTGGGGACAAGACCTGTCTATAACTGGTCCCGGAAGGTGCTCTCGGGCACTTGAAGGTACAGCGGCTCTTTCTATTATAACCTAACGGTTGGTGTAGGGGAACGCTATATCATAAACTGGGATAGTCGTAGAGAAAAAAGGGGATGTCCCCCTCCTAGAGGGAAGACGGACTCGAAACAGAGGCGCGCGTAGGAACACGCACGCCGCCTGTTATGTCAAAATTCCCTCTTAGCGGTATACTAGGTACCTATCTGTACGTAGATATGCATTTGTTTACCCTCCCGTTTAGTTACAATAAATCGAGTATACAAGCCAGACGTGTTTTGCTTTAAAATTCACCTGCAACCGATTTTGAACCTTATCTCGTAAAGAACATGGTC
Source organism: Catocala nupta (assembly GCA_963675205.1). Classification (NCBI taxonomy): domain Eukaryota; kingdom Metazoa; phylum Arthropoda; class Insecta; order Lepidoptera; family Erebidae; genus Catocala; species Catocala nupta. The sequence continues at coordinate 17,119,509 of OY776095.1, forward strand.
CTTCGAGCCGGATACTTGACAGTGACTCGTAAAAACAGTTGGTTCAATAGAAAATCGGTGTAATTTCAGTGAATTAACGAATAATACTGATCAAAATGTGTTAAATTCGTTGGATAATTATGTTAGGCAAGTGAATTACGTAAAAAGAACTTTAAGGATTAAGACATTTCGGTGTTTTTAACAAAAAACTGTTTGCGGATTTGAAGTGTGATAATTCTACAAAGGACTAGTTATCGTGTAATCATAACGTTGAGTAGCTTAAGTAACTAAGACTGGACAGCATAATATTACAATAGTGAGCCGTCGTGAGATAGATACCTAAGTTTGGTGGACAATCCCGTGGTGCGCGGCGCTCGCTTACCCTACACATAAAAAGTTAACAATTGACTGGAACTTTCCTATAGTTACGTACATACTTTCGTGCTGTGTTTCGAGTGTTTTGACTATATTTGATAGACTTTTGATATTTAGTGGTGAAAGACTTTGATTACAATGGAAACAATCGAAAAAAGTATAGTTATTCAAGCAGATACGTTAGAAAAAGTGAGAAGGGCTTACGTTAACTACAAGAAGTCACCTAGGGAAAGATTAACAGCTGGTTATGTGAAGGGAAGAATAGATACACTGGAAATGTACTGGAAGGAGTTTAAGTCTGTACATGAGACGTTAATTTTATCGGTTGCCATGGAACAGCGTCCGCAGATAAATTATTTTGCTGAGCGCATGTGTGAAGAATTTGAAGAAGTTTATTACGCATATAAAGGCGAAATGATGTCTAAGTTAGAAAGTTTGGTTCCGATGAAATGTGAGTCTCAACAAATACCTACTCCTAACCCGTCTACTGGCGGTGAAGTAAAATTGCCACGAATTTCGATTCCGTCTTTCAATGGCAACTACACTGAATGGCAGTCGTTCCACGATCTATTTATGGCACTAGTGCATAACAATCAAACATTAAAAGATGTTCAAAAGCTACACTATTTGAAGGGCAGTTTATTAGGAGAAGCTGAAACATTATTACGTCAATTTTCGATAACTGCTGAAAATTACACAGAAGCTTGGTCAGTGCTGAAAAAACGCTACGCTAATAAGAGATACATCGCAAATTGTGTTTTTAAGAAATTCTTTACACAAAAATCGATATTACACGAATCGGCTGCAGCTTTAAAACAATTATTGGATACATCGGTAGAATGTATGAGTTCACTTAAACACCTAGGCTTACCTACGAATCATTGGGACGCAATCGTTAGTTATTCCATAGTATCAAAGTTGGATTCGAGCACGCATAAAGAGTGGGAAGAACTGATTAGCAGAGACGAAACGGATGACTTACCTAGTTTTGATAGATTAAAGTCGTTCTTGGAAAATAGATTTCGTACGCTCGAGATGGTCGAACCTGCAAAAAAGAGTTTCAACGCTGTGAAAACAAAGATGTTTCATGTTACCGCGCCGAGCGAAGTGAAGTGTGCATTCTGTAATGAAGATCACTATATCTATCAATGTAAACAGTTTTCCAAGCAACCAATAGATGACAGGTACAGTTTCGTGCAGAAAAATAGTCTCTGTTTCAATTGCCTAGTACCCAACCACAACGTGTTTAAGTGTAGACAAAAAACAACTTGCCAGATTTGCAAAAGAAAACACCATTCATTATTGCACCGAGACAAGAAACAAGCAAATGAAGAAACACACACGTCTGGAGAAACAACAAACAAGGAGAAGATACAAACCTTAGTCGCGGCGCACACGTCGAGTGTACCACAACAACTACAACCTGGTCAAGATATTTTGTTGGCGACAGCGCTGGTGCACGTCACATCCGAGTCGGGGCAGTCACACGTGCTTCGGGCGCTCTTGGACCAGGGATCAGAGGCTTCGTTCGTGACCGCGAGGGCGGTCGAGTTGTTAGGTTTGAGGAAATCTAAAGTCAGCGGAGTAGTCTCTGGGGTCGGTGAGGACAACCATATGTGTATAAAACATTTGGTAACGTTACATGTTACATCAAGGTACGATATTTCCTATTATATCAGTGTGAGTGCTTATGTATTGAAGTCGTTAACCCGTCAGCTGCCAGCTAGGGAAATAAGAGGATTTATTTGGCCTCAGGTTAACGAAATGAATTTAGCTGACCCTACCTTTAGCAAGCCAGGTAGAATTGATATTCTTCTTGGTGCGGATGTTTTCAGCAAAATCATAGACGCAGGTTTATTGAAAGGTCCGGGCAACGTAGTTGCTCAAAAAACACACCTGGGTTGGATTTTGTCAGGGGGTACTAATCCATCACTTAATGTTTCACAGCACATCACTAGTCTGCATGTTACACGACAAGTAGAAGAAGACAACGACTTCCTGAAAAGGTTCTGGGAGGTAGAGAACGAGCTGTATGCGAAACAAAGCATGTGGACAAGAGAAGAAGAGAAATGCGAGGAAATATATCAACAAACAACAACTAGGGATGAAACTGGGAGGTATGTGGTACAGCTTCCTTTGAAAAAAAACATTGAAGACACTGTAAGATCATGTGGAAATACAAAGCATCAGGCAGTAGGCAGGCTTGAGCAACTAGAGAGGAAGTTCTCAAGAAATGAGCAGCTGAAAGCAGAATACACAAAAGTGATACATGAGTACTTACAGTTAGGACACATGAAGAAGGTCGAGGCAGAAGATGAAGGTAATGTGATTTACCTTGCACATCATGCTGTTATCAGAGAGGACAAGGAGACGTCTAAGGTACGTGTAGTTTTTGATGGCTCAGCAAAGGGCTCCAACGGGTGCTCCTTAAACAACAGCATGATGGTAGGACCTACGATTCAACCCGACCTGCGTAGTCTGATATTTAGATGGAGATCTCACAAAATCTGTGTGGTTGGCGATATCATAAAGATGTATCGTCAAATAAGGATGGATGACACACACGCAGATTTACAGCGCATAGTATGGCGGGATAATGTATCTGAAAGAATAGATAGTTATAAGTTAATGACCGTTACATGTGGAACGGCAGCAGCCCCCCACCTTGCAGTACGAACCCTTCAACGCCTTGCTGATGATGAACAGGACAACTATCCTCGTGGAGCGGCGGTAGTAAGAAATTCCTTCTACATGGACGACCTTATGACAGGTCATGAAGATCTCGGCGAGTTGAAGGTAATCTGTAAAGAAATTGATCAGTTGTTAAAGACAGGTGGTTTCCAAATGCAAAAATGGTCTAGTAACTCTGTAGAACTCCTGAATGACTTGGCTGATGGCACGAAGACTCCGGAACCTGTAAAAGAAAAGAAAGAAATTAAGTTAGATAAAGTTATTAAAATACTGGGACTTACCTGGGACAGGAAAGATGACACGTTTCACATCTCAGTTAACTTACCAGCAAGCAGGTTACCTGTAACAAAAAGAGTTATTTTATCAGATGTCGCTAGTTTATTCGATCCTTTTGGATGGCTCTCACCTGTTGTAATAACAGCTAAAATCATGATTCAGAAGTTATGGTTGTGTAATCTTGGGTGGGATGACGAATTGGCTACTGAGCTGGTCGACGAGTGGATGAGTTTCAGAGACGAACTTCATGAGCTGCAAACCGTTGAGGTCCCGCGTTGGATAAAGACGTCATCACGCTGCAAGGAAGTGGAGCTGCATGGATTTTCGGACGCCTCAACTCTTGCTCTTGCAGCTGTTGTCTATGCCAGAGTTGTAGACGAGCATGATGTAGTTCATGTCACGATATTAGCCTCAAAGACAAAAGTAGCACCTCTGAAACAACTGACAGTCCCGAGATTGGAACTTTGTGCTGCGGTGATATTGGCAAAGCTGCTGCATGATATTTCTGATTTGTTGAATGTTCCCATGTGCAAAATCTATGCGTACACAGATTCAATGGTGGTCCTTTCCTGGCTCCAGTCACAACCCAGTCGTTGGCAGCTATTCGTTGGTAATAGAGTGTCAGAAATAATCCAGCAAATAAACAATGATCGATGGAGGCACGTTTTGTCTGAAGACAATTCTGCTGATCTCGCGTCCAGAGGCATAAGAGTAAGTGAGCTGATAAACAATGATCTTTGGTGGAGTGGCCCTAAGTGGCTAAAGATAAAGGATACAGAGATACTAAGACCAATTGAGATTCCAAATACGGAATTAGAGATGAAGAAGACTTTTCACACTTTAATACAAGACACACCAATTTGGGAGAGATTTTCGTCATTAATTAGGATGAAAAGAGTAATAGCACACTGTAAGAGATTTTTAGACTATAAAAACAAAAGACGTGATATCTTGAGTGCTGCTGAATTGGATGAAGCTGAAGACTGCTGCGTGAGATATTATCAGCAATTGGTCTATGGCCAGGAGTTTGAAGATCTGAAAAAGAAAGGTAAAGTTAGAAACAAGAGTTCATTGATTAAACTTACGCCGTACATAGATGAAAAGAATTTGCTACGAGTTGGAGGAAGGTTAAGTAAAGCGGACTTACCTGAAAACTCTAAACACCCGATTATCATACCAAGCAAACAACATATTGCAAGGTTAATAATAGCGGATGCACACACCAAAACCTTACACGGGACGATCATGCAGATGATGACTTACATCAGGAGCAAGTACTGGATCATCGGTCTCAAATCTTCAGTTCGAGATTTTACTCGCAATTGCATTGTGTGTATAAAGAACAACGCACTTACAAGACAGCAGCTGATGGGTCATTTACCCACTCCGAGAGTCACTCAGAATCGCGCCTTTTATCAGAGTGGTGTGGATTTTGCAGGGCCGGTGCACCTGAGAACGTCTAAAGGCCGTGGTCATAACTCAACAAAGGGTTATATCTGTTTATTTGTCTGCATGTGCACTAAGGCCATTCATTTAGAGGCAGTGACAGGTCTGACATCTCAGGCATTCATCGCAGCCTTTAGGAGATTTGTCGCTCGCAGAGGACATTGTGCACAACTATGGAGCGACAACGGCACTAATTTTGTTGGTGCTGATAAGGAATTAAGAGATATGTGGTCAAGGAGCACCAGTAACGTTGCTAAAGAGATTGCTGAACTTTTAGCTAACGACGGCACCACATGGCATTTTGTGCCACCAAAGTCACCCAATTTTGGAGGTCTTTGGGAGAGTGGAGTTCGATCAGCTAAGCGCCATCTAGTGAGAGTCAATGGAACTACAAAATTGACATATGAGAAAATGTCAAGCTTACTTGCACAAGTTGAGGCATGTTTGAATTTCCGTCCTCTTTGTCAATTAGATGAAACTCTGGATACGCTTAACCCACTTACACCAGGACACTTTCTCGTCGGTGAACCTCTGATCAACGTTCCTGACATAAAGTATGAAAACAAAAAAGTGCATTTATTAACTCGCTGGCAACTTATCCAATCACAAATGCAAGATTTCTGGAGGAAATGGCATTCGGATTATTTAAATACACTCCAACAAAAACAGAAGTGGTATGATGTGGTACAGTCACCCTGTATAGGAGATATTGTTATTATAAAAGAACGTGATTTACCACCTACCAAGTGGTTGCTAGGCAAAATCACGGACTTACACGCCGGTCCTGACAATTTGGTACGTGTTGTTACGGTCAAGTGCAAGGGTGATCACATTCTTAAAAGGCCGTTATCCAAATTGATATTGTTACCTAAAACCGCAGATTAAAGTTAACATGTAATTAAAGAATAAGTCAAGATGGGCGGTCAAATTTATATTGTGTTTTAAATAAATATAATATTAAAAATAATGCTGGCTGACTGTACCTACTCAATACATAAGCACAACCATTGATATAGGAAATCATTAAATAACATTGTTAGTATTCATTCATACCATTAATAAACATACTTACCTATTAATTGTTGAGAACGGTCGTAGGTACTTATGTCGCGTCGTGTTATTTATGATGTACCGATTGGAAATAAACCTATAAAGTAAATTAATGACCTATACTTGTATAGTTACGAAATTTTATCTCAAATGTTTTGTTATTTACTTTATTAGTTGTTTACAAAGTACCTATATTAAAATGTCCACATAAAACATTTGTAAAAACCTTTGGTTAAGTATCCTAGATATGTAAATGTTTTCTTATACTTACTTACCACAAATAGGTACTATTTAACTTGTTTTAGTTAAACGATGTAATGTTATTTTATTTACTTAATATTAACTTTCAAGCGTCCATACGCTACATTGGCCGCTTACCATGTTTAATAGCTAAAATGTATGTTTGTGTAACATTACCTAGTATTTTAGTTAGTTATAGTGTAACTTCTTTCCCATAAAAGCAAATAAATGTACATACATTTAACACATAGAACTTTGTCACTGAGACAAAAACAACATACAGTCCACTAAAGTTTATGCTTAAATTGCTACGTACTGTACATGTAATTTGTTATTATGGTTAGCCTAATATAGATTTTCATATTTAGGAAGTAAGGTAACTATGTATTAGTTGGTTACTAAGTTTTCTGATACCTACCTTGCGGGCATGTTGCCAATACTTACCTACCCGACGCGAGATGTTGTTATTAGATATGTAATAAAAAATTCGATCAGTATCGATCTGCTTTGGCTTGCGCCGGCGTCGCTTTCGTTTGTTATTAGTTATTTGTTGTGATGCGAGTGAAATGTATTGTAATCTTTATCTTTTTACTTTAGTGTTGAACTTAAAACATGAGATAAATGTGTTAGTGATGTGATGAGTGTCGATACGCATCAATACAAGCAACAATGCCTGTAAGTTATAGATTAAGCACTTTGCTTAGATAATAGTTAAAAACTGTTGTTTTTGGCAGGCGGTATGTTATGTCAAAATTCCCTCTTAGCGGTATACTAGGTACCTATCTGTACGTAGATATGCATTTGTTTACCCTCCCGTTTAGTTACAATAAATCGAGTATACAAGCCAGACGTGTTTTGCTTTAAAATTCACCTGCAACCGATTTTGAACCTTATCTCGTAAAGAACACCGCCTCTCGGACCTGGTGCTGAACGAATGGCGGGCAGGCCCACAAAGCCCACCACCCCCAGGTCAAACCTCAGGGTGGCTGGAAGTCATCTCGCGCCCTCCGGCTCTGCGATTGGGGAGAGGGTTTCAGCGATCCCTCTCCCGCTCCGCCGCCTCCTTGATGGAAATTACTTCCTTACAGAAGGAGGCGGCGGCGTTCCACGACCTCTCACTCCGGACCATAGACTGAACTACGGCCAGGAGCGAGAGGGCAACCGATCCGACTGCCGCGATCAACTCACGGCGCACTGTGGGCTGAAAATCGACCTCCATAGACATAGAAATGAAAGTTGCTAGATGTTCGTTTTGTTGACGGATATGGCTTCTATTAGCTATTATACACATAACAATGTCATCTGAGCTAACTCCGCACAAAAATGAATTTATTATAAGGTTTTTTCGAAAAAAATGTATGGAGCTAGCATGAAAAATCTGAATATCTCTGAACTTGCAAGGAAAACCGTAATATCCTCAGAGATGGTTATAGGACTAATTATTTGTGATTTTTTGACATACTTCATATAACGGTACCTGCTGCAGAATTTTTTTTAAAAATCATCTTATTTTTAATTAATTTTTTTTAACATTAAACGATTTGTTTTGGTGTATAAGTAAAGAAACAACACGTTATATGCATATAATACTAAATCTTCGCCAGTTATTTGTTAAAATATCAAGAAAATTATTTTTGCCTAACATAGTATATATGTTTTAAAACAGTTAATTGGATACCATTACTGAACTTTGCATACAGGTAAACTACTGAATAATAAATTAGCCTTCTAATGAGTTCTGAATAAGAGATTAAGTGATTTGCAATGTCGCACAATGGTAACTACGGATTACACTAATTAAAATCTTATAGGTAAGTACATAAGTAACTTAAATAGTTAATTAGATATGTTACGAGTTCTAAGAAATATTTTCGACAACTGTCTAATGAGGTCGTTAACTAATGTTGGACTGAAATATAAAATGGTTAACATTTTGCATCATAATTTAGTTTATTCTAAGCTTTGTTACCCCTAACATATCACTGTGAAATTTTATAATGGAAAGTTTAAATACCAATTTAGACCTATTCGTTCTTCTAAAATGTAAGAGTACTTCATTTGATCATGAGGTATTGTTTAGTGAAGTTATATCCCGCCTAGACGTTTGTCTTTCCGTTGAAGATCAAGTGACTCTAAAAGAATTTTGTCGGAGATTTGTACGAGCTGCATCACAAAGGTGGCAAGAATCTCACCGAATTCTTGATACTTTTAGAAAACAATACGAAATTTGGCTGCAAGCAACTATCGATTGGCCAAGGTGTATAAATTTAGTCGCTCAAGAACCAACTGTTGCTGAGGGATCAAGATCAATCTCTCCAGAACCCTCAACATCATACTCTGTTGGTACAATGACAAAGAGGTCACGAAAACCATTCGAAGATCTGGAAAGCAAACAGAAGAAGAGAAGATCTGATGAGCATAAAACTGACAATCCCAGTGAATTGGCATATACAGCAGCAGCGCGTTTTAAGGAAAAAGGTTGTGAGGATATCGCATCTGTAATCGAATATATGCTGAAACATCCTGAAGCAGCCTCTAAAATTAAGGAAACGCTTAAGCAACCGGTGAAATCTATTTTATTTACACCAGAAAAAGCACTTGGATTACTCCTTTCATTAAAATTATCAAAGTGGCAATACATCACTTTACGAGAGTCAGCTATTCGGGAAGGTAGAAAGGATATTTATCCATCCTACTATAAAGTGCAACAAACCAAGCTGGCATGCTATCCTCCGAAGCAATCAGTGTTAGTGACCGATTCATCGGCAAGAATAACCCTTCAAGCTTTACTCGACATTACGGTCAAAAGAATCCTCCAAAGTTTTCCTAACGATGATGTGCAAAATAAGGATTTAAAATTGATATCTAAATGGGGTTTCGATGGTGCGTCAAACCAAAGCCGATACAAGCAGAAAATGGATAGCGATCAAGACGATTCAAGTATTTTCATGACTTCCTTGGTGCGACTAAAACTGACTGATGGAGACAATACTTTGTGGATGAACCCAAAACCTTGCTCAGCAATGTATTGTCGTCCAGTTCAATTTACTTTTGTGAAGGAAAGCGAAGCAGTAGTCATCGAACACAAACGACGAATGGATGAAGAAATTAAGGCTCTCATTCCTACAGAGTGCAATAATAGAAACAGGGTGAATCATCACCTAATGATGACAATGATCGATGGTAAAGTCTGCACGTATTTGTCTCAAGCCAGATCAAGTTCATCATGCTATTTGTGTCTGGCAAAACCGACAGAAATGAACCGTTTGAGTGTAGTAACAGCAAAGACCGTATCTTCTGATATATACGAGTTTGGATTGTCATCTCTACACGCCCGTATAAATTGTATGGAATGTTTACTACATATTTCGTATAGACTAGATTTTAAAGAGTGGGCTGCGAGAGGTAACGAGCACAAAGAAATGCTAAGTAAGAGAAAAAAGATTATTCAAGACAAATTTAAAGACGAATTAAATCTATTGATTGACATTGTTAAACAAGGTTCCGGAACTACTAATGACGGCAACACTGCAAGAAAGGTTTTCAAATTTCCCCATAAAACTGCAGCCATTACTGGGTTGGACGAAGAACTAATAAGAAGATTTGCTGTGATTTTACAGGCAATAACTTCCGGGGAAAAAGTAGATATAATTAAATTTAAAGATTATGCCTTCAAAACAGCAGAGAGGTACGTGGAATTATATGACTGGTACTATATGTCATCAACCGTCCACAAATTACTTATACACGGGGCAGACATAATCGAGAAGAATGATGTTGTACCCATAGGAAGTCTCTCGGAAGAAGCATCCGAGTCTCGCAATAAAGATTTTAGGAGGTTTCGGGAACATCATTCGCAGAAAAAGAGCAGGCAAGATTCGAATCATGATATCCTTAATATGTTAGTTGTTTCTTCGGATCCTTTTATAAATGTACAAAGGCCCAAGTTAGATGCCAAGAAAAAGGAGGATTTATTTCCTGAAACCCTCAATTTAATTCAGTTTCAAGAAACTGACTTTGAGTTTCTAGGCAATCTAGATTCTGATTCAGAAATCGACGAGAGTGATAAGGAAAACTAGAAACTTTTTGTGCTTTTAATTATAATTCTATTCAATGTAATTTTTTCATGATCTTTCGTTATTTAGCTTTGGTACGTAACTATGTTTTGCAATTGATTTATTTTTAAATATTTTATATTACTATTCTTGTACCTATTTATATTTTTGCATACTTTTGTACCTATGTTTTGTTTTATATAAATTTTATCAACTATTAAAAAATACCTTTTTAATTTATTTTTCTTTTTATTTAATGCCTATTATTAGCGTTAATAAAATAACTAACTTATCGATTGATCTTTACTTTGACATTAGTAGAATTTAATGATTTAAAAAAATACCTTCATTTAGACATAATAATAAAATAATTAGACAGTTGTCGAAAATATTTCTTAGAACTCGTAACATGTCTAATTAACTAATTAGTTTACTTATGTACTTACCTGTAAGAATTTAATTAGTGTACTCCGTAGTTACCATTGTGCGATATTGCAAATCACTTAATCTCTTATTCAGAACTCATTAGAAGGCTAATTTAATATTCAGTGGTTTACCTGTATGCAAAGTTTAGTAATGGTATCCAATTACCTGTTTTAAAACATATATACTATGTAAGGCAAAAATAATTTTCTTGATATTTTAACAAATAACTGGCGAAGATTTAGTATTATATGCATATAACGTGTTGTTTCTTTACTTTTACAATAAAACAAATCGTTTAATGTTAAAAAAAATTAATTAAAAATTAGATGATTTTTAAAAAAAATTCTGCAGCATGTACCGTTATATGAAGTATGTCAAAAAATCACAAATAATTAGTCCTATAACCATCTCTGAGGATATTACGGTTTTCTTTGCAAGTTCAGAGATATTCAGATTTTTCATGCTAACTCCATACATTTTTTTCGAAAAAACCTTATAATAAATTCCTTTCTGTGCGGAGTTAGCTCAGACGACATTGTTATGTGTATAATAGCTAATAGAAGCCATATCTGTCAACAAAACGAACATCTAGCAACTTTCATTTCTATGTCTATGGAGGTCGATTTTCAGCCCACAGTGCGGCGCTGCGATGCCCAGGCGGGGCAAACCGCCAAAGTGTGCAGCGCCGTGTCCTCAACACGTCGCGGCAGTCGCCGCAGTGGTGACAACCGGGCGTCTCTTGCCGGCGTATACGACACAGGAACTAGCCAAAACAACCGTGGCCAGTCAGTACCTGTGTCAGCCGGAAGGTGAGGGCGCCATGCCGCCTCTCCAGCTACTCCTCAAACACGGGACTTACCGCCACGATCGTGGCGTGCCCGGCACTGGGGTGCACAAGTCGCTCTTTCCAATTTGCCACTAGGACCTGGCGGAGCTCGGACCTTGCCGCTTTGATAGCGGGAAGATCCGGTCCTTTGTCCCGAGCTAGCGCCTCCTGGCGCCAACGATAGAGCGACGCCAGGAGTGCCGCTTCCAGGTCCCATGGCATCGATCCGGCGAGGAGGCTCGCAGCCTCGAACGAAATCGTGCGGTATCCTCTAATCAACCAGACGGCCATGGCGCGCTGTGGTGCACGAAGCGCTGAAATGTTGCGGGCCGTCAGGTTGTCTGCCCAAACTGGGGCCCCATATAGGGCCATGGATCGCACGACCCCCTCGTAGAGCCTCCGGCAGGAGGTGTTTGGCCCCCCAAGGTTGGGCAGCAGGCGCGAAAGCGCGCCTGCAGCGCCCCGAAGAATGGGGGCCAAACGACGAAAATGGGCTGTAAAGTCCCATCGGCTGCCGAGCAAGAGACCCAAATACTTTAGGGTTGACTCGACGCCGATGCGGACCCCTCCTACCATGTTATGGGCCCCTGGAGGTGGCCGGTCCCGAGGGCCGTGAAAACAAACGGCCTCGGACTTAGACAGGGCCACCTCGAGGCCCAACCCTCGGATACGACCAACGACTTGTGCGACTCCAGCGGTCGCCAGTATGGCCGCCGCCCGGTGCGACTTACCCCTAGCCGTGACAAGCGTGTCGTCGGCGTAACAAATGACACCGACGCCACGGAGGAGCGCACCTCGCAGCACCCAGTCGTAACCGATGTTCCACAGGAGCGGACCCAGAACCGATCCCTGTGGAACACCGCACGACATCTCTCGCCGACTCCAACCGTTGTGACCCGGGTAGACGACTACCCTCTCTGATAAATATGCCCCGACTATGCGGCGGAGGTAGGTCGGCACTCGATGGAAAATGAGTGCCTCCCTAATACAACTCCAGGGCAAGGTATTGAAGGCATTCGCGATGTCGAAAGACACCGCGAAGACGACCTCGCCCCGGGACACCACATCCTCCGCCAGGCTCCTCACACGCAGGACAGCGTCAATTGTAGAGCGCCCGCGGCGGAAACCGTACTGGTTGTCCGCCAAGTCCGGACTCACAGAAGAAAAATGCTGGACGAGGCGCTCCGCGATGATCAACTCAAACAGTTTAGCCACCTCGTCCAGCAGCACGATGGGCCGGTAGGCGGACGGACTGTCCGCCGGGCCCCCCTCCCTTCCTGATCAGGACCAGTTTCCCCACCTTCCACTGGCGTGGAAACTGGCCCTGCTCTAAACACTCGCTGAGGAGCCCCCTGAGTCGGGGCGCGAGCTCCTCGAGGACCAGGGCCAATGCAAGACCTGGAATGCCGTCGGGCTCTGGGGTGGTGTTTTTCGAGCGAAGTCTCGACACCGCCGCTCGCAACTCTACCTGGGTCACTTCGGGAACCACGTCGTCGTCAAAGTCCGCGCTGGACGCCATGGAAGGCGGAAACATCGACGAAGGAGTGTGCTCCGCCCGTGAGGGAAACAGAGCGGCCACCACCTCCTCCACCAACTGTGGCCGGAGACTCTGTGACAAGGGGGGCGCCCAGGGGCGAAGCTTGTCCCTTACCATAAGGTATGGACGCCCCCAGGGATTAGGGTCCAGAGCCCCCAGCAGCTCTTGGCGGGCCAGATCCTTGGTCCGCTTGATGGAAATTTTGAGAACCTTCTTGGCCGCTCTGTATACCTTGTACAATTCCGCTTCCCTGGCGTCAAAATCGGGAGGACGGCGACGCCTTCTACGAAGCCGGATGTACTGGCGTCTGGCCGCCACGCAGGAGTAGCGCAGGTCGGCAATATGGTCCGACCACCAGTACACCCAACGCCTAGCAGGATTATTTAGAGGCACTCTAGGCATCGCCGCATCACAGATGTGAGTTATAGCCTCCCGGATCCACTCGGCATCCATCTCAACATTGTCAGGCCTGACCGGTGCTGGCACCCAGGCCTGAACGATGGAGGCTTCCAGGAGGACCTTAGCTAGGGAGGATTTAGCTTCTTTAAAGCCTAACGCGGCCCGCCCCCAATCGGATCCCTTGGGGCTGGGAGGTCAGAGGTCTGGGCGGAGACGTCGAACCGAATATAGCGGTGGTCCGACAGCGTCTCCACCTCCTCGACGACGCGCCAGCCTTGGATTCGGCGTGCTAGTGCAGGGCTGGCAAAAGAGACATCAATAACTGACCCGCCCCGCTGACGCACGCACGTGTGCACTGACCCACGATTGAGGACTAGCAGGCCGTTTTCTACGGCCCACTCCTCGAGCAATTCACCCCTCGCGTCCGTGGTCGCGGAACCCCAAGCCGAGGATTTGGCATTGAGGTCCCCGACTAAGAGCACGGGCCGAGGGTGGCTTCGAGCGACGACGACGTTCAGTTCGAGGAGATACTCCTCGGATTCGGCGAGAGGTCGGTTGGGTGAGAAGTAACCGCCCACCACAACCGCTTCTCCTACGAGTGTTGCGACGCAGCCCCGTCCTCGGACGATGTTCTCGAAGGACGGGGTGCCGGCGGCGGCCGGCAAAATTAACGCCACCAAGTGATCGAGGTCCCCTACCGGAAATAGGAAATAGGGCTCGGCTACTACGGCAACATGAATTGACCACTGCGCCATGCTCTGAAGGAGTAGGTCCTGAGCTCTGGCACAGTGGTTTATGTTGCATTGGAGGAGATGGAGGCGTGGAGGCATTACGTCTCCATACTGACCTCCGCCCCTCCGACCGCGGGAGCGGCGACCTTAGTTGCTGCCGACGATGAGGCAGGGGACTTAGGGGGTAATTTCTTATGGGTGGCGGCGCACTCCTTCCCACCCGCCCGGTGCTTCGATGGTTTCCCCGCCGCCGCACACAAAATACAGTGTGGCGTGGCCTCGCATGTAGCGGCCATGTGACCAGGCTGACCGCAACGGAAACAGCGGCCAGTGCAGTCAGCCTGTGAGGGGCACTTGACGCCCACATGGCCGCTGGATAGGCAGCGGTAGCACCGAGCAAGCCTGGGCTCCAGCACTTTTACTTCCGCCGACACCCACCCCACTAAAACACGTCGGCCATCGGCCAGTTTCTTGCCGGCGGCGACGGGACAGCTAATAATGGCCGTCCCCATTCCGGAGCGCTCCTGCTTAATTTCTCCACACATTATTTGTTCCGCAGGGCACCCTCCGGTCTTGGCGACGGCAGCGAAGACCTCGTCTTTTGTTAAAGAGTCATCCAGGCCCGTGATGCGCAAATCAACGCACTTTTGGGGCCTGGAGACGCGGATCTCTTCTGCCTCTAAAACCTGACGGAGGCTTTCCGCCAGACGGTCCGCCTGGTCACCGCTAGTGACTCCCGGCACTTCAATAAGGCGGGCACCGGTCTGGGTAGTCCGGCACCGCAAGCTTGCCGTTATTCCCAGTTTGCCGGGGTCTATTGCTGTCCGCGCTTTCTTAAGGAGCTCCGCATATGTTGTCCCTCGCTCGATAGCAGCTGGCTGCAGTGTTAGAACAACTGCAGTGGAGCGAGGGGCCTGGAGCTTCCTTGCCGCCTTTCTAGCCGCCTGTCTAGCCTTCTTGGCCGCCTTTTTTTTCTGTTTGGCTGCTTTTTTCTTCTGGCCGACAACCTCCCAGTTGTCGGCTTTGTGCGCAGTAGCAGCTTGTATTTCCACGGGAGCGGGGGGACGCTCCTTGGCAGCTACAGGTGCGCGCTTAGTCTGCGACCTTTTTCTGCCCTTTCGGTTGACAGAAGCTGTTGTGTCGGCTGCTGGAGAATTTGCAGGCGGCCGCGAGGATCTTACTTTAGCCGCGTAGGTTGGCGGTGCAGGCATCGAGGGAGAAGGAGGGGGAGGCATTCTAACTCTGTCTGCGGCCAGAGGAGGACGCAGCAGCCGGCCCTCCATAACTGAGAGCTTGGCGCGAAACTCTCCAAGCTCTTGCCGGACCAGAGCCACAAGCTCCGATTCGGTCTTGTTCGCGCCCAGGTTGTGCTTCTCTTCGCTTCGTCGCTTCTCGAATTCCTCCTGTCTTCTCTTGAGCTCGGATAATTCCTAAACGAGCATTCTCAGATTGCAACTTTTCAACCTCTTCGTTCGCTGTTCAACTGAAGACAGCCTCCGTAACCTCGAATGGCCTCGAGGGACTCTTTGAGGGTCTTCTGGCATGTGCCCTTCAGTCCCTTCGACTTCCTCGAAACCAGTCGTATGACTTCCAGGGCATCACTGAGCCGAGTCTTGAGGTGTGACACCGGTAGGTCCTCGGCATCCAGCGCCACCACCGGCTGCTTCCGTCCCGCAGCGACTCGCGGGGCTGCCGCAGCAATGAGGGTGTCCTCATCGGTTGCGCGCTCCTCATCCTGGGTCTTCCGCAGTGCAGCGGCAAGCGCGGCATTCGCCTGGCCCAGACCCACGTATCTTCCGTGGGTGGGCGGACGACCGCGTCCACGTCGCGCTGTCGCAACTTTCGGCGCCGGTGGCGCGTCCTCGCTTGAGCCTTCTGACTCAGACTGCTGTACAGATCGCGACCGTTTGCGTGGAGCTCTCTCCACACTAGCCTCCGAAGACAAAACTTCAACGTCGTGCTCCGATGGTACGTACTCCGCTTCAGAACGCGCAGAACTGGGCGTGCGCGACTCTCTCAACGTCTTTTTCTTTAAAATTGTTTTAATAGGTTGTTCCATAACGAATCCCACGAGTATGGGAGAAAGGGTGGTCGACCCAGGCAGAGATCCCGATACCTGGGCAAGCCTATTACACTCAGGGGGTCGGCCGGTGCCCTGAGGGAGCCGCACTAGTGACTGAACTACCCATCAGCCATGCATCTCCTCGCCGTGCGGCAGCAGCTTGAGATTCGGGGTGGTTTTTATAGAAGGCCACTCCCTCGCAGTCCGGGCGGTGATGCCGAGACCTTCGGTCCCGTCAGCAGCCGCGAGACGTGATCCACGACGCTGCACAATACGGGATTACGATATGTTCTAGACGGTGACAACGGGGCCAACAAAAACAAACACAAAAACGGGGCAAAAACAAAAGGGGGCAAGAAACAAAATTGGACGCAGAACCAAAAAGGGGCAACAAAAACAAGGGGGACGACAAAGAGAGGGGAATAATCGCCAGAGTGACGAGAAGAGACCCCATTGTCTGTTCAGCGGCAGGGTGAGTGCACGCCGAACCCGTCAAAGGAGCTCTCCCATGTCCACTCTAAAACAGAGCGGTACTGGGAAAGCCGGGCCCAAAGATAGGGCCTCCGGCCTGGGGATGGGACTAGCATCCATCCCCCCGCCTCCGGTGCCAAACGCGACGGCAAAAGGCACCGGTTGTCAGAATATTAGCCGCCAGCAACAATGAAAAGCATTGTTGCTGGCGCCCAGGGTGTACCACGGGGAGGTTTTCTGACACACACACCAGCCATAAATACCTACCACAACTTACAATAATAATAATAATAAACATTTATTGAATAAACATATTTCGATTTACAATCATGAACACTGTCACTTAAACTAGCTTAACATGTGCTTTAAGTAACAGTTACATTTGTATTTGGCATCGGTTACATTACATCTATTTGTACAGGATTGTGTAAAATTTATATTAAACATTTATTTAAGAATAAAATAAGAAGATTCACATACTAGAGCAAAAGTTAATAATTGGCCCGGAGAGGAATTCTGTGAGGATTGTGTGTCTCCGTGTGAAAGTTGTGTGTGTGTGTGTGGTGTCTATGAGTCCTTGTGTGTATTTGTGCGTGTGTGAGTGTGTGTGTATGTGTGTGTTTGTTTACATGCGCGCGAGTTTCTGTTAGTGAGGGTTTATGTGCGTAAGGAATAATGTGGATTTATGATGATGATATTTTATTTATTAGTTGGCACATAATATATCTTCAGTCCTGAAATAACTTAGTTTGTTTAAATAGGTTTTTACAATATTCATAAGTCTAAATCGAGATAGTTAATTTAGTGTAATTTTTTTGTTAATCTATATATATAAAAATCAATGTCACTTATCGTTGTAATTAAACGGCTGGAACGATTTGAATGATTTTTTTGTGTGTGTTCAAGTGGATTCGAGGATGGTTTAGATATGGTTTTTTTTTTCGCCTTTTCAGGACAATGTCTGTCGGGACTGCTAGTTTATTATAAATATAAGGAGCTGCAATATATAGGTGTCTTTTTGCGAAAGTTGTATTATGGGATATGGTATTAAACATTATGTCCTATCTGCTTTTTTTTGTAGCGTCGGAATTCCTGTTAGGTAGATGGGTGTGAGTATAATTAATTATGTTACGTAAAATAAACAGCTGACGTATAGTTAGAACTCCAATTTTTTGGTAAAGATTTAAAGTTGGTTACAATCTAGGTTTAGATGTCAGTAAGTCTTATAAAGGTTTATTTATGAGTGCCTCCCCAAACTGATATACAGTAACCTAAAATCGATTGACACAGTGCGTAATAGATGACTTTTAAAGTACATTCGTCTTCAATGTGACGTAATTTTTTTAAAATGGGTATGTCTTTTCTTGTTTAGTTAGTAAGTAACTCAATGTGGTAGGCACCAATTGAGATTTTCATCGACCCAGACTCCTAGATATTTGATGTGTTAAACTCTCTCTAATACCATACATGAACACATGCTGCTGTTAGTGGTATGGCACATGTGCGCTTTAATTTTAATTTCATTTGTGTCTGGAAGTCCCTGTTTTAAAATGGAAAATGTTAGATATTTAGTTTTAATGAGGTAAATTGTAAGTTTGTTTATATTGAGCCAGTACATTATTTCTTTTAGACCATTTTCAGTTATTTTGCTTACTTCATCCCAGTTTTTGCCATGAAAAACAACTGCTGTGTCGTCAGCAAATGTTACGATTTTAGCATTTTGTAGTGTTTTATTGCACAGTTCGTTGATGTAGGTATATCAAGAATAGAATAGGCCCAAGTATACTTCTTTGCGGAACACCGTAAGATACATGAGCATCTTTACTAATACAAGTGCAAATTTTTACGCGCTGTCTTCTTTCGATCAGATAACTTTTAAAAATGTCTAATTGCTTACTCCTTATTCCGATGTCCTCTAATTTTTTCAAGAAGTGCAGGAATAGAGACAGTGTCAAATGCTTTAACAAAGTCCAAGAAAACGCCGACACATTTTTGATTGTTATCAATATTTTTTACTATAGTTTCGGTTAGTGTTCTTAAAGCATCTTCAGTGGATTTACCTGCTGTAAAACCATATTGATTGCTAGAGATAAGATTAGAGGTGGCTAAGTAATTTGTCAATCTTTTGTTAAAAGTTTTTTAAGTATCTTGGACATTGCTGGAAGAACTGATATTGGTCTATAGGTATTGACACTGTCTCTATTGTCTGATTTAAATATGGAATGGATGAGAGCTGTTTTAAAAAGTTTAGGAAATATACCTGACTGAAAACTAAGATTGCAAATGTATGTAATAGCAGGGGTAAGAACATGACGTGCCAATTTTAATAATCTATTTGAAATACCGTCATGACCAACGGCGCTGTCATCTTTAAGATTCATTATGATTGAGTTAACTTTAATATTCTCAGTGTCTAATAGGATGAATGAATTTTTGTGTAGACGTAATAGGTTTTTGTTTTGGATACTGTTATTAGTTCTAATATTTTAGGCAAGTTTTTGACCAACAGTCGCGAAGAAGTTATTAACGGTATTAATTGAATCTTGCGGACATGAAGCTATTTCTAACAGAGCCTCGTTTTCCTCTTTCTTTTTATTTAACGATGCTATCGTTTTAATTACGCTCCATGTCTTTATTAAGTTGTTACTAGTTTTTTTATTCCATGTTCTCATATGCACACTTAGACAGAGAAAAGTCCACACAACTTAGAAACTAAATTAATATACACGCGATACAAAAATTTATGTATCGCGTGTATATTAATTTAGTTTCTAAGTTGTGTGGACTTTTCTTTGTTTTAAGATGTAATTTATCCCTATGTCTAGTACAGCGTAGTAAACCGGGCGTAATCCAGGGTTTAAAAATTTTGATGAGAACTTTTAGTGCAGTATCTACATTTTTACTAAGTATAACAGATAAGATTTAGGTCTGAGTTTTCTAAATCAGAAATAATCTTGAATAGTTAATATTAAGTTTGTTAACATTTCTAGAACAACACTCCGATATTTTCTTACATCATGTTACATAGACGGTATAATGATCAGTTATAGTTGTTGTGATAACTAGTACGTTACAATTTAAAACAGATTTTATCATAACGTGGTCCAAACAATTATTCATTCTGGTTGGGAGCAGGTGAGCCGGTAAAATGCCATGAGAAGGCATTAAGTTAAGGTATTCGTGTGATCTAGATACATTGTTGAATTCTTTAATATTTATGTTGACGTCCCCTATTAAAATAACTGTTGAATACGATGCAATTTATTTCAGAAGAGCGTCTGTTGATTCTAGAAACTTATCAAGATTATATATTGGGGGTCTGTAAACTGCAATTATAACAATGTCTGCTTTTAATTTAATAATCAGAATAATAATTGGTATCATCCAGAATATATTCATAAACTAAGGCCTGCAAACATATTTTAGTATAGACAACTACGCCTTCATTATGTGTGTGTTGTGATGGAAAAATGCGTGTAGTTATAAATTTCGGGTATGGTAGTGATATTTTCCAACCAATATTCTGAAAGAACAATTATATCAAAAGCA
The DNA here is from genome assembly GCA_963675205.1 of Catocala nupta. Classification (NCBI taxonomy): domain Eukaryota; kingdom Metazoa; phylum Arthropoda; class Insecta; order Lepidoptera; family Erebidae; genus Catocala; species Catocala nupta. The sequence continues at coordinate 17,139,622 of OY776095.1, forward strand.
AACTGTAGTTGCGTTAATAGGATTTCTAGTTGATAAATGTTACCATACATATCATTTAATTTTAATTTGGCCCGTTTCGTATTGCATAACAGCGATTCCGAGAATGTAAAGTGGTCCAAGTCATCGACTACCGCGTTTGTAGCATCCATCTTAAGATGATAGTATTTTTAGGCACAACTGATAGATATATTTTAAATATGAAAGTAAAGGGCAGCATACATAATTTGTAATTGAGAACTAATTGGAATACAATGTTTGTAAGCATAATCACATTTAGGATACCTAAGTATTATTTGTAAAGTGTTAGTTTGTGTTTCGAGCGTGCAGGTGAGTGTGGTGGTGTAAAAATTTGCATAAAGATAAGTAATCAATTCAATATACAATTTTCGTGCATTTACAATAATTTTTATAATAAGTGAAAATATGAAAAAGTACATCGTCTTAAAATAAAAGAGAAATGAGTTTTGGGTAACATATAAAAGCGAAATGTAATATAATATAAAGAGTCTAGTCACTTTGTTTCTTTTAACAGATCTAGCTGTGACCGAATAATATGATGGGTGTTCCCTACTTTTTTACGCAAGTAGATTTTACCATTTGCAGCCCATGCAAATGAATATTTTTTCCTCTTTCTCCTTTAGTGGTTACATGAGCAGGCAAAGCACGGCAACTAGGATTGTGTCGTTCGTTCATTCACAAAGATCGATTTCAATCATGAACTATTATGAAAATGAACCGGGTCATATGACCCGCTCATTCGAATGGATGGATTCTCACGAAAGATGAAGTGAGACTCTCGTTATAAACCATAGATTGATAGGTCGCGATCTGAGCACAGAGTACATTTGTATATAGGAGGACCTCAGTTGAGATTACTTGAGTGGTTGAGATACTTGTATCATCTCTAGTTCAATTATATTATCTACATTTTACTATCTCACCTCCATCCACACCGCTCGCACCCGCTGCGCAGCACAGAGGCGACAGAGACAGACCGATCAAAGACTCGCGTCGCGAGCGAGAGCGACACGCAGCAATGGCCGATCATCGCCTCACGTCACCGATCGTTCGTTTCAAATCTTTCAAATTCGGTGCGCAATTCATTTCATTCGTGATTGATTGGCCGTGCGAAATCGGGTCTTTGCGCCGTTACCATTGATGTATAAAAACTCCAGATACACAATTCCATACAAATGTAACACTTTCCCCAGTTGCTTATAATTAGTTATATTAACTATATACACCTTCATTGTTGCAAATTAAACCTTACCGCCTTAACTTAACGTTCAATATACAAGACTAGAATAGGAAATAGATGGAGTCGAATATTGTTTTACAAATATAAGTTAATAATCTGACGTAATTATGTAGTGTTTTTAGAATGCATATGAATGTGTGTTATAAACACATATTTGCTTTTACTTTTACCTGTAGGTATTTTACCAAGATCGTGTCCTATGATGTTCAATAAAATGAAATTTATGTATTGCCATTATAATTTTAAATATATGGCAGCTCTTAAACAGATGGTAGAAAATCTTTAACCCTTAAATGCATGGTGTTATCAATTGTCTACGTATCACAAAATCTCGATTTATTCGAGTTATACAGTAAGTATGTGTATCCGAACGCAATACAGTCATAGACTAAAAACCCAACTGTCATAAAATTAATAGTCAAAAGTGACATGGCGGGTATATCTTGCTTTGAATGGTGAAAAAAGTTTGCGTGTTACCTGAAGCGAGTTTTTAATTTTTGTTTTCTCAGTGAAAACGTATTTATAAGATTTGTTTTGTAAAAATAGTTATTATACTGCAATAAAGGTAAGTTTTCTAAATTGAATGTTATTTTGTTGAATTTTGTTCCAAGTCTTACATTTTTCCAAAATATGAATGTTGCCAAATGTCTACGCTATGCGTTTACCGTTTATGAAATGACGGCTTGGGCGGTACTTAGTTGTGAGTTTTATTGCATTATTTTAGCTAACTTTCCTTTATTTTTAGCATGTCGCGACCATTGCGGGAAAGAGATACTGAGGCTATGCTTGCAGCGTTTGGAAATGGTAATATTTCCAAAGATGAGGATGATATCGGTGACGACTATTGACATAGATTACTATCCTAATGTTCATGAGTTGTTGCAAGAATTAGACGGTGAATATGATGAAGAAAACTTGATTGAAGAAGATCCACCACTGCTTATTGAAGAGTAGGAAATATCAAATAGGGCACAGTCTTCGAAAACAGCAGCAGGACATTAGCCTGGTCAACCGTTGTGAAGTTGTATGGGTGTAGCAGAGTGGAGGTCAAGAGTTAGGGAACTTGTCTGGAAAAAGAAGAACTTGGAATGGAATGATGAACGTATTATGTTTTTAGGAGCATCAGAACTCCCTGAAGAAATAACCCAGTTGGATACCACATTCCAATTTTTTTTTATAATTTATGAATATTCTCGCCAAAATTTATATACTACCCAAAATGGTATTGCAAACTGTTCTCCTGTCAATATTACTGCAATTCGGCAGTTTTTAGGCTTTATAATCTTTGTCCGTTTACCATTACCCCAGTGTAAGATCATAGTGGGGTAAGTATTGTTTCCAAAATATAATGCAGACAATGACTGTGAATAGGTTTGAAAAAATACGATCGAATCGATTCAATGATAATCTCCAACACCGTCCTGTTGGTCATCCACAACACGACCGTCTCCATGAGATAAGACCTCTGATACAACATCTGAATAAATGTTTCATGAATGCTGCTCCATTTGAGCAAATATTATCGTTTGATGAGCGAACGTAGCACATTTTATGAAGCAGTATCTCCCCAATAAACTCCACAAGTGGAGATTCATCAATTATTTGTGCTTTGTTCACTTTCAGGATATGCATACACATTTGAAATATATTCTAGAAAACAAGATGATGAAAATCTTCCAGAAGAACCAGATCTTGTAGTTATAGGAAATACTGTGATTCGTTTATGTCATTCAGTACCACGAATGCAAAATCATATCATTTATTTTGATAACTTTTATACATCTGTTCCTTTATTATTTGAAAAAGCAAGGAATATATGCATTGAAGACTATCCAAAGATATCGTCTTGGAAAAATTGTAAGCTGCCTTCTGTTTGATTTTATGAAAGTCTGTTTCTCGAGATTCTTATGAAGAGCAAGTCGCTGATTATGACGGTGTAGACATTTCAGTTAAGTGTTGGAAAGACAAGAAAGTAGTCACTTTCGCTTCGACATATGTTGGCTCTGAACCGGCAAGCACAGTCGCTAGATTTGACAAGAAACAAAAACGCAAAATCGATATACCCTGTCCAAAAATTATCAAAGATTACCACGCTCACATGGGTGATGTTGATCTTATGGACAGCTTTTTGGGCAGGTATAAAATCAAGATCAAAAGCCGCAAGTGGAACATACGCCTGTTCTATTACATGATGGATATGTCTGTAATACACTCATGGGTTATCTATAAAAAAAAGAATCCAAACATTGCAAATATGACATTGGCTGATTATAGATGGGAGCTGGCAGAAGCATTGTGTAACTATTACAAAACAGTTAAGAATAAAAGAGCCCTCAAATTCAGATTTAGAAAATGAGTTGGAATCAAAAAGAAGTCCTGGCAATATAAGCCTGTTCCACCAAAAGATGTAAGGACTGATGGTGTAGACCATAATGAGCGAAGATGTGCGTCAAAAATAGATGTAAACTCCCCGGCTGCAAGGGATTTTCTCGCACAGAATGCACGAAATGCAAGGTGGCCTTATGTCACACAAAAGACAGAAAGTGTTTCGCGACATTCCATGGCATAAAACCCTAATATTCAAGTAAATTTCAATAATAAATTATATTTGAGTGTACAATTTGTTTCACTTGTATACGCATGGTGTTGCCAAATGGCAATAAATAGGTATATTTCAATTAAAATAACTTGATTTTTTCATTATTTTTCCGGTAATATATGAAACTACCAGAAACAATTTTTCCAAATCAATATAGAAAATCATGCATTTAAGGGTTAATTATTTTACCAGATATGACAGTTTAACATAATAGACGAGACAAGTAAAACATTTGGCCTATATATAATAGTCGGCCTCGATGGCGTAGTGGTTAGTGTAACCGACTGCTACGCCTGAGGTCGCGGGTTCGATTCCCGCACAAGTCAAACATTTGTGTGCATGAACATGGATGTTTGTCTTGGTCTGGGTGTTTCTATGTATTATATGTATGTATTTACAAAAAAAAAAAAAAAAGTATATATGTATGTTTATCCATTGTCTAGTACCCATAGTACAAGCTCTGCTTAGTTTGGGCTAGATGGTGTTGTGTGTATGTTGTAGAATATTATTATTATTATTATTATTATTATTTGTAAAATAGCATGTTTTAATATAATATAACAGTAATAGTTAATTAGTACGCACGTAAATTATATTACGAGTATGTTTCATTGCTGTTCATATATTTGGCTGCCCGACTTTGAACATTACGCGACTGATTGCACTTACAAATTAAAGTAACATAAAATGAGAGAGAAAATTAAGATTTTAAACTTGAAAAGATACGACAAAATAAAGTTTTTAATTTCCTTGAAATAAATTGAGTTTATTGTATAATTTTCTTTTTGACGGATTTAAATTTTTCTCTTTGTTATATGCAATCTTATCTTGATATATCTCTCGATAATAGATTTAATTGTATTATTTATATGATTGTTATTTGTTAATATGGCACTTTGAAGAATATAAGCTGACTCCCAAAAATTATGATATGTGTTGTTTTTGCTGTGCTTGCTTGTGATCGTTGCTGTGCTATTATGGATATTCATTTTACACATCGCACGGGATCTCGAGGAAAGCTAAAATCCAAGATAAGAATGAAGAAACATTTTTTTTTTGTCGTAGTTTGGCAGACGAGCAGGCGAATCGCCTGATGGTAAGCGATTACCGCCGCCCATGGACACCCGCAACCCCAAAGGAGTTACAAGTGCGTTGCCAGCCCTTTAAAAAGGAATGAAGGAGGGAAAGGACAAAGGAAAGGATAGGAAAAGGATCCGGGTAACTAGGCCTCCGGCTCTCTCACTCACCGATACGAAACGCAACAGTACGGGTACCGTTACTTCACGCTGGTATTCTGTGAGGGGTAGTACTACCCCGGTCGATCCGGCCCATTCATGCTGAAACCAGCTAGGATCTACTACCTTAAAACTTACATTTCATAAATATCCCACTAAATGGATACAGTAAGGATCATTTAAAAAAAAATTAAACTAATGCTATTGTGGTTTATTATAAAACAAGTCTAGGAATAAATAATATATACAATCGCAGCTCACTGCGACTGCACTGACTCTCAAGTCAAGATGGCGGGTGTACCTTAATCAATCGAGTAATAACATTTACCAAAAAAATGTACCTAAATTGTACTATTTATTACCTCGGTTAAAAAAAATTTACCTCCAAACCACAGCTAAATTTAGGTACCGGAGGGCGCGAGATGACCTCCAGCCACCCTGAGGTTTAACCTGGGGGTGGCGGGCTTTGTGGGCCCGGCCGCCCTCTGTTCAGCACCAGGTCCGAAAGGCGGCGTGCGTGTTCCCACGTGCGCCTCTGTGTCGAGTCCGTCTCCCCTCCAGGCGGGACAGACCCTTCCTCTCTACAGACTACTTAATTTATGATATAGCATTCCCAGTTTCCCACCTTTTCGGTCTACCCTGGGAGCCGCTGTACCTTCCAGTGCCCGAAAGCACCTTCAGGGACCAGTTATAGACAGGTCTTGTCCCCAAATCCTAAGACCCTGCTCTTGACAGGTTACAGCGGCGGGCTGTCCGTATCATCGGAGATCCAGAGGTCACGAGTTCACTGGAACCTCTGCAACTCCGTAGGGATATTGCCTCTTTGGCATGTTTCTACAGAATATACCACGGGGAGTGCTCTGAAGAGTTATTCCACCTTATCCCGCCCTCCCCTTTCCTATCCAGAACAACGCGTGCTGGGCTCAGATGCCATCCTTACACGGTGGAGTCGACTAGAGTGCGTAAGTACCAACAAGTTCGGGTCCTCATACCTCTGCCGAACGATCAAGACATGGAATTCTCTGCCAAGGCACGTGTTTCCTTCTTCCTTCAATCCTGGGTCCTTTAAGCGGGGCGTGAAAAAGCACCCTCAGGCCGTCAAAGTAAAGACCTCAACATCGCCTCGGCTGCTATGAGGACGATGTGGAGGCCACTGCTCTTAGACCACACGACTGCTTACCATCAGGCGGAGTGCGGTCATTTTGACGAGCAAAATAAAAAAAAAAAAAAAAAAAAAGACCCAGTTCTCGTAAGCGAGCTACCTCGTACCCAAGTGGCACTACCTATTGTCCAGATAGGTACCGAAGCAATAAAGCCGCTCACCACTCGCAAACTCAGTAAGTTGCTAACGATATCCTCGTTGGGGCCGACGGGGAAGCCGCCTCCCATATTTCCAGTATGGTGCCGGAGCTGTAAGGCACGCTCACTTCCCGACGTACATCCATACGTCTACCCTTTCTGGCCTACAAGCCGGGTATTGCCCGAGTCACCTAGCTATAACTCTTACTTGCTGAGCAGGCAAGCACCCGAGATGCGTCGTGGCAGTGAAACCACACTACCACTTCGCTAAAGGCAACTCCGTGCCTCGCGCGACCAACTGGTTCGCACTAGCCGCGCATGATTCCGATGCTCGCACGCCACGTGCTTGCCGAGCAACAAACATGCCGTCCTCTGCGGCTGACCACATAGCCACTACGAGTCCAACCTCAATGTCAGGCACCGCGCACTCTAATCAGCGGCCGATAGAACACGCCTTTCGAGGCGCGATGGGCTAGCCCGACCCCGTTCCCCTGATCCTAAAGGGGAGACCCGTAGTTCGCCCCCCCGAACCCTACCTACTCGGGGGCTGAAGGAAGAGGACAGTAGGGTATATAATAGATTGAGTGCCTTTGGGTAGGTCTTTTCGCGTAGTGGCCTGCCGTTTTATACGGCGGGCCGAAGCCTCGGCGGGGTCGCGACCGCATGCGCAAGTGATTCGCGCGACCCCGTCAATAGCGGTTTTGTCGAGGAACACCGTGGTAGGTTTAGTCGGTATTCCGGGAGGTACTTACATTATCTTTGCAACATCTTTCTTTTACCCCGGCGAGTCCGTCATAATCCCTCCACCCGCCCCCGGGGAGGGGCATGCGCCAAAGCATTCCGGCAAGTAAAAAAGAAAATAAAATTCTAAATTTAGGTAGGTACACCCGCCGTATTGACGTCAATATGGTGGGTGTTCTATAATATTTTATTGTTCAACCATTACTAATAAAATATATTAACACCAAAAAAATTTACCTTAGAAGTACCTCAAGTAAAAAAACAACTGAGAAATAAAACAACCGTGTCTTGTGTCTAAGCAAACACGATAATTAATAATATAATAATATTCTACCACATACACACAACAACATCTAGCCCAAACTAAGCAGAGCTTGTACTATGGGTACTAGACAATGGATAAACATACATATATACTTTTATTTTTGTAAATACATACATATTATACATAGAAACACCCAGACCAAGACAAACATCCATGTTTATGCACACAAATGTTTGACTTGTGCGGGAATCGAACCCGCGACCTCAGGCGTGGCAGCCGGTTACACTAACCACTACGCCATCGAGGCCGTCATTTAGTGTCCTGGAGGTGTGATTATACAATTTTTAAACGAGCACTGCGGCGTTTTCTCTCGGAGCGATCGAACGGTACTAAATTAAATGAGCACCCAAATGTTCAAGTGGGTGCTCATTTGATGAGGACGTTTTTTAACGCTGATTGTGATAACGGCCGTTACTGACCGAATCATTAACGCGCGGCTCACGATTCCATTCATATGATCCGTTTGTTCATGTTCGACACAATCCTTACAGCAACCGTAAGTGTTACCCAGTTTCCTCGTCCAGCCGCATACACCCTTGGCATACTAAGTTGGTTATTAAATATATTTAATAAAAGAACCTAATTTATAACATCACGTTTTATTGATAGACATACATTTTGGTCTATAGGTGTAGTTATTATAGTACAAGTTATGCAATGTACGAAAAAGCTTAATTACATTAATTGCCAAATTACAAATGGCATCCGCTTTAAGATAGTCTACCATAAATTATTCAACTATATCGTCACAATACTATATCGTACAAATATAAGCCAGCTTAATCCTGATATGATTAAATTTCAGGTAGGAATAGTAAAAAAATACTGTGACTGCAATTTATGTTGGACGATCTTATGCGGGCAAGCTATAAATGGACAATTCAGATACACCACTTTAAGACATCTAGAAGATATTTAGAATGAGACTCATAACGTTGACTTGATAACTACCTAGTCTCATTTTAAGTAGTTACCTATTTACTAAATTACTTCACAGTTAAAATGACAGTAATGGAACATTAACCTATCATCTTCATACCAACGTTCCCAGCTCATGGCCACAATATCGGTGGGCGACATGTTAACAGGGATACACAGATGATATGAAACCTATAACCAATTACCGTCTACCAAATATAACAAAATATGGAAGACAGGACAATAGCCACAAAAACATCTGGATCAAACCTGGTCAGATAACTATTTCGCTGTCTATAAAATAAAAGATCCCAATAACGTTAAAACCACTGCACTAACTCCTTGTAGCCCACGATTATTTTCAATCTCAAGTTTACATCAAGACTAAAAAAGATACCTCCTAATTGTCTGTAGGTAGTAGGTACCTAATACATTTGATAGCAAGGAAAGCGCGCTACTTTCTCTGTCATACAATACCTAGAGATGCAAGTACAATCAATAGTACATGTAACCGGTCATATTTGTAATAGTTAGTTTTGTGCTTCAAGAGGCTTTACGCTTGTATTTACGTGACCTCGAGAATCTCTTATAATCGTAAGCTAATAAATAACAACGTTAAAGTAAGTACAGCAATCAGACAAAGATTGAAATGAAACATTTATGAGACCTAAATGAATTATAACAAAATTTTGTGAGTGCGGTTTCTACAAGTTTTGAGCGTATTTTTAAATATTTAATTTCTGCAAACTATACTTACAGCAAGAACATAACGCGGTAATAATTGTGTGTACGTGCATCCAATAAATATAAAATGCTTTGATTCTTTTTTTTGTATGTTTTAATCATTTCTTCCAATAGTAATCTCGACCATTATTTAAATAACAAGCACCGACACAAAATAAACTAGGGAAACATAGGTACACACACATATCTGAATTTTTCATATACAATTTATACTTAAGTTGGCACCAAACAGCACAAGAATAGGTAATGCATAAAACACACAATTTCTTTAAATCTTTGGTCTGGTATAATTATTGCAAACTTAGAGCACCAGTACAGTGCTAGAATAATCCAACATTTCAAGTGTTTTAATTGTTATTTTATACAATGTCAACCTAGTAAAATATTGTATGCGACATTGTTTAAATGATAATAACTAAAAGGTACTTAATTATTAATATTTGAAATAGACTATTTATTTACAACAATTTAAATATGTACATAGATTTTTAAATACACAACATTAACTTACTTTAAAAAAATGTAACCATTCTAAAGATGCATACAATCTAAAAATTATTAAACATTTTTTTATTTTCAAAATGTAATAAGTATAACTAACATTTACGAAATGCGTCATATATTTTGAAAGTCGCACATTACGAAACGTGAGTGTTACTGCATACATTAGTACGTAGCACTGCGCTCAACGCTCGAGTGCCGGACATGCTCAATTGTCAACAAACATATTAGTTTGAGTACTGATTTTGTGAACTACATGCCAATATATGCTGCACTCATTGAGCGTCAGGGACCTTCTATCTATAGAGTTATACTCTACTTACCATGTTTATAACAATTATAAACATTCAGTACAAACTTATGTGTAGGTAAGTATATTATACAGAAATTTAAAAACAAATTTAAATAATTTGCAATGATATTATCCATAATGCAGTCATAAGAGAGGTAGAAAACATACTACAAATATGTACCTAATTACCAGTCTGATCACGGGAGTTGACATCCGATGTTAATGTGAGGAGAACAGCTTCAGTTTCTGTGATGTCAGAAAACATAGAAACACGGTTTTAACTAGACAATAGTTGTAGTTAGTACAATCGAATTGTTAAAAACAATGAGTCACAATTCTGTTATCAATATACCTACAATTTACAAATTACCATTGGCTATGATGAACTGTACAGTTCAATCGAGAAAACATAATAATCTATTTTAATCAACAAGGCTCGTATTAAATTAATGAAGATAGCATAGACTTCGATTTATTAATGACGCTCCAAAAATTTAACACTATTTAATCTGTAAAGTACGATTCAATTTACTTAAGGCATCAGCGAGATGTCATATCACTCTTATCTTGTTTTGTGCTTAATTGTAGCCCTCTGCCAATACTTTTATAACACCTCTACACAGTCGGCCATAATTATTGTCGTCTGTAATCGTCTTTTCTAGCCTGTGATCATTGGTGATCTGTCAGTTATACATAGTTGATTTTTCGGACATACAATAGAGATATTCATTTACCGGAGCAATGTGTGGATGTTAATTGTTTCTTGATATAAATCAATGAAGTATTATAGTATGTATTAATACAACTTTAAATAATTATTGTTTCATCATATTATAATTATTGCCATAATAATAATTATAATAATTTCTTTATTGATACCAAATAGATGACAATACATACAACTTCATAACCTATAATAAAATAACTGGATGTATACAATATTCAATTAACCCTAACGTCTAAATTAGGCCGAGCCTGTGTCTTACACGTTAGTTTCGTTCCGTTAAATTATACATTTAACATATGTGTACTATTAATATTAAAACTAAAGGTGCAGAATAAAAATGAGGGTAAGCTACATATATAATATAAAGTAAAGTAGGTAACTGATATATTTTGAAGCTTAGAAAACAGAATCATTAGTGTCGTACCTACAACAACATTGATGAAATAAAATTACTGTGTATGTGATTGGTTCACATACACAGTAATTTTATTTCAATAATTTTTTTTGTTTTACTTGTATTCTATGATTTGAATTTACGGGGTATGTTTGTATAATTGAGGTAGGTAAAGTACGTTTGTGTGATTAAAAATATATTTTATTTTTGTATTTGAATGTTAAATTAACTAACGAATGAGTGAGTTTTAATTTATGTATTTAAATGTTAAATTAACTAATGAATAAGTGAGTTTTAATTATTTATTTGACAATTTTAAATACATTTTCTACTTCTTCATAGTTTTTTGATTTTAGCCAGGTCATTAAAACTTTCTTACACACGTGTTGATTTAATGGATAGATTTTTAATATTTTTATTATTTTATTGTAAAGCATTGGTCCAAGGTAACACTGATATTTCTCAATAAATGCTGTTTTGTATCAGACAATAGGACATACCCTGTCTATACGTCTAGAGGTCATGCTATTAACAAATTTAACTTTTTGATGTTGTGACATAATGGTGCTCTTGATAAATAACTGCCTAACCGTTAGTGTTAACGGCACATTGTGAGTACATTACAACAGTAGGATGCCGAAAGTGTTTAAATTGCATAACCTTCAGTAAAGCTCGTTGTGAACGCTCCAAATTTATGAGGTGAGATTTCCGGGCTCCGCCCCATGCAGTAATACAGTAGGTTAGAATGGAATCGGCTAGTGCAAAATATACAGTTTTAAGTAGAGTATTATCGGCTACGTGCCTTAGGTTTTTAAAAACATAAATCAAATTTTCTTGTTCTTCCAGCTAATAAATTAATATATGGACACCATGTTAGCTTTTCATCAAGGATTATACCAAGATATTTTATACTTTTTACTTGCTCTAGATAATTGCAATAGCAGATGTAATAAATGTGATTATAGTTTATGTTTTGACAAAAATGAATTTGTAATTTTATGTCTTGTGCTGTCTTAAGAGATTTTCCGTGTTACCAAAAGTGATCAATTTAGTTTTAGAAATATTAAGTGTAAGTAAATTGTGACTGAGCCAGTTTGCTATAGTTTTAAGACCTAATTCAGTGTAATGTTTTACTTCATCCCATGTAGACCCGTTGAAGATTAGTGCAGTGTTATCAGCAAACGTGAATATTTGACAGTTTTGTATCTTGAGAGTACATAGGCTGTTTATATAAATAAGAAAAAGAGTTGGGCCTAGAACACTCCCTTGCGGTAAACCAATTCTTAATAAAGCATCAGAACTGAAAATACCATCTATTGTTACCCGCTGTTTTTAGGTAGTCATTAAATATATTCAGTGCTATTGCCCTTATACCTATTTTATTCATTTTCTTATTTAGGATAGGAACAGAGATTGTGTCAAACTATAATGCTTGTATACTGAAATTAAATAAATAGTAGCAGCTGTAATAGACTCCACTACCATCATGACCATACGATAAATAATTATTACAGACAATCACGTGCACGGGCAAGACCGTGATTCTTTACGGATACGGAAATTGTACCGATTATGGCAGTTCATTTGATTAATCGTCATGGCCAATTGTGTATAAGACCTTTATGATAGTAAAATAATCATTTAAAAGTTGTGTCATGTAGCATCAAATTCTAAAGAAATTTAAAATAAAAGGTGTGTCTTGTAGTATCAAATTCTAAAGAAATTTAAAATAGGTATACGTGTTATTTTTGAAATTTTTATATAAATACGCAAAACAAGAGACATGACATCGTTGCGGGTATGAAGTAACGTGAATCGTACAGAGTAATGAGTATACTACATCATACACACATGTCATTATAAAAGCTGGTCTAAGCTTTAATCTAAGCTTAAACCACACTTCCTATGAAAAAACAAACTGTAGTTAAAGCCAACTTCTATTTGTCTAATATTAGACATAAGTGAAAAAATTTAAATAGTTACCTATGCATACATACAAAATGTTATTTTTTTGTTTCGTTACATCTTTTTAAATACAATGAAATATATGAATTTTTGTAAAATATAGGTATAGAAGACTGGTTGAACGAGTGATATACATTTGCTAAATACACACTAAACATACGGTCGAACCGTATGAATAATACGTAAGCTGAGCTGTAATGATAGAAACTCATAAATAGCAGTTATAAATCAAAAGAGCCACATTGTGATGAATGATGATACACATTTATTAATCAGGAATATTTAAATAAAAAGATGCAAAGGTACTTACTATTAATATTTCACTCGTCCAAACAATGGTGTACTATGTTATAAAATGATTTATTTACAAAATGTTAACAAAAATTAAGATACATACCTGGTAAGATAGCAGGAAGTCTAAAAATATGGCTTTTAATTTATTGCAAATATACAGGGTGTCTGATGGCAAATTTATATTTTTAAATACGATTATTTCAAAAAGTAATAAACGTTGCGGGGGAAGGTGGCGCCGTTGGAATTATCGATCGTGCGGATTTGTCACTCACGATGTCGCAGTGGTCGAGCGAGCATCGCGCGTTCGCTGTGGAGACATTTTTAAAGAGCAATGATTCTTACGTAATTGCTCATCGACAATTTTGTTCAAAGTTCGGTATTCGGCAAATACGTGATGGACCGAGTATAAATTTAATTCGTTCGTGGGTGCAGAGATTCCGCGCAACTAATTCGGCTATGAATGTCCCACGGCCAGGGCTCAGTCGATCTTCAAGGACTCCCAAAAACATTGAACTGGTTGAAAGCAGTTTACGTGAAAATCCGCGACTTTCAATACGGAAAAGAGCAGCCTCACTGGGACTTCAAAGAGCGATTATTCATGAAATTTTAAAAAAGGATCTGGAGGTCCATCCTTTTAAAATTCAAATCGTTCAAGATCTGAAAGAAAGTGACTTTGATTTACTCAAAAAATTTTGTGAATCGATGATGGAGCGTTTTTGCTTTGTTAATCCCATTTTTTGGAGCGACAAGGCTCATTTTCTCTTAAACGGCCACGTCAACAAGCAAAACTGCCGTTACTGGTCTCCAAGAACCCGCAACCCTCGATTGAAACATCAAAAACCATTACCCCAGGGTAACTGTTTGGTGTGCCTTATCCACGCATGAGATAATTGGACCATGTTTTTTCGAAAATTCTCGTGGCCAGGCGACGAATGTCAATGGTGAAAATTATCGACGCATGATTACGGAATTCTTTTTGCCAAATCTGTGAGCTCATCCATCGTACTCTTCACACACGTGGTTTCAACAGGATGGGGCGACTGCACACACAGCCAGAGCTTCGATGAATTTGCTTCGGGAAAATTGCCCCCAAAAACTGATCAGTCGCTTTGGGGACATCCCATGGCCACCGAGGTCGCCCGATCTAACTCCCATGGATTTTTTTTGTGCTACCTCAAAGAGATATTTTATAATGACAATCCCCAATCTCTTGTGGCTTTAAAGGAAAATATTCGTCGAGAAATCAGCTCAATTGAACCAAGTTTACTGCAGCGTGTGGCGCAGAACACAAGGCTCCGTTTTGAACAGTGCGTTCAACTCGACAGAAGACATCTGGATGACATACTCTTTAAAAAATAAAATCCGCATTTCTATTCCATCGTTCAATGCTCTTAATAAAACTTTGTGTCAATTATTACGTTTCTTATTTAAGTTTGAAAATATAAATCTGCTACCAGACACCCTGTACAAAACCATATAATATTACAGGTAAGATAAGAAAGAATATAATAGTGTAGAGAAAATCTTTATATGTCATCCTTCATGCTTCGCACATACACACACATGTATTACTTGCCTGCCCCATATGCTCTCAGCCAGAGTTTGGTAAACATAGATGGGCTAACCCAATGAGAAAACAATCATTCAAAAATAAATAAGTTTCACGCAATATTGTTATATTTTATAAGATAAAGCAATTAGTATAATTTATGATGAAGACTAATTGTCGTGGCTCAGGATAAATATAGTAATATTATTGTGTAATTGAACATAATCGCATATACATAAGTATTTGTTATATCGAACGTGAGTCTGTACTCGTAGAGAGTCAATGATTCCTAGGATATTTAAACGATCAACTCGTGTGGAACAGTACCACAACGAACTGATATTATATTTTTCATAACAGTCAAACATCTAAGTGTTCTTATTATGTTGAAATTCTACAGAGATTACGGCTTTTTTTTATAACTAATTTACTTCAATGTTCGTAATTTTCTTAAATCTTAGGCTTGCCCCTACAGAATCGGTAAAAATCAACGAACACGCAAGTTCGGCAAAAGCCAGTGTGGGGGTGGACTTATTTGTTGTCCAAATTAATATTAACCAAAATGATGTTGTTTGTCACTGGTATAAATGATCTTTTTAAGCAACTTTTAATTTTTTGAACTACATATGTTAATATAAACTTAGCTTTTCTAATTCTCTGAAAGCAGTAGGATAGTATTGGTATTAAGTTTTGTATATTATGTACTTCGAACACATTGCTTTTACCAGAATATTATGTTTTGATGCATTATTAATTTTACTTTCGTTTAAAAGACTAGTTTTAGAGACTCAACTACGATAAGATGATAAATTGATGATTGCAGTTCGTATTGGTATTCAAAAGCCAACGACGGAAGGTAGGTCGCTGCATCGTCATACGTGGTACATTCGTCATAATTATTACGTATGTAAAAATTGTAATATCGATTATGTTGTTATTACACAAAAATATTAGTGTTATGATGCAAATGTTAAGTGTTCAGAACCCTGTATAACCAACGTAATTAGGGTATTACGAGACAAGATGATGTGAGTCAGTCAAATATCTACATGAGACAGGTCAAAACTAAACGGTTACTCTCCCTCACTGTACCACTGTACTTGTGAATTTGAAATTTACCCTTAAACTGAATCATTTTAGAAACCCTGTTTACCTGTTAGGATTTTCTTTACAAAAATATCATTGGTAGAAACATTTTAAATACCAGACAGCGGAAAATCGACAACGGCCTCGCGCGTCTGTACTTGCATAGATAAATTCCACCCTTAATTTTTGAAAAATATTCTAGATACCGCTGAGCTTTGACGGCCAGCGGTAAGAACCGCCCTGGGGGTCAAGAGAGACCTATAGTAAAAATGCCGTAAATTCAAATCCTCGGACGCAAGAAAGAGTTAACGCGGGGACCGTCGCCGTATTAAATTATCTCCAAAACTATTACCCACACGTAACTCTCGATAATAAGCGGGGCGACGGCCGGCTACTACTGCGCGCCGCGGCTGTCCCGCACTCTGGCGCTGTGGCGGCCTCGCGAACAGCACAGCCCGTGTAGTGCCGTGTAGTGCCGCTTGGCAACAGCCCTCGCAGGCGCCGCGTAGCCGGCGGCGGCTACTGCGCGCCGCAGCCGCCCCGCGCCCCGGCGCTGCGGCGGCCCCGCGGCTAGCACAGCCCGTGCAGGCGCCGCGTGGAGGGCGGCGGCCGCGCCGCTGCCAGCAGCCGCAGCAGCGGCCGGCCGCACAGCGCCACCAGCCTGCCACCTCCCCACCGCGCGCCTGCACCTGCCTCCTCCACCTCCGCTATGCGGTTCAGTGACCGAGACTCCCGCAGGCGGCTCTCCTTACGCGCGGCGCGCCGGCGGCGGCCGCCGGCGGCTCCCGCCGGGCCGCCGGCTCGCCCGTCGCCGGCCGCGCCGCCCGCGCCGCGCTCGGCGGGCGCGGCCGCGGGCGCCGCGGCGCGGCTCGCCCCGCGGCTCCCTCCCAGTGCCCCGGCGCCGCCGCCCCGCTCCTGGCTGTCACTGGAATCGTCGTGCGAGTCGCGACGCGCACGCTCCGGCGGCCCGTCGGCGTGCTCCGCGGCACGCTTCTTCTTCTCCGAGTCGTCATCCGACAAGTCAGACGAGGAACAGGATCCGGCACGTGCGCGCCGACGCCGACAGTCGAGGCGTTGACGACGCGCCGGGGGCGGAGCGGGCGGCGGAGCACCACGCGCCGTCGTCTCCGAGCTCCCCTCGTCGTCGAGATTCACCTGAAACCGAATACAATATGTCACCGCGAGAACGGACCGAGAGGTCCAGCTGCGACACCGAAGATCGAGAGCTAACCTTGGTGAGGTTGTCCGCGAGGTGTGTCGGGCGCTGCGCGGCGCCGGGCGCATGGGGAGCGTGGGGAGCGTGGGGAGCGTGGGGTGCGTGAGGCGCGTGGGGCGCGTGATGCGCGGCGCGGGCGGCGAGGTGCAGGCGCCCCTCGGAGCGCGAGCCGCGGCGCGCGTCCACGTGGCGCGCGGCACCGGCGACGGCACCCTCCTCGTCGTCCTCCTCCTCGCGCACGATACTGCACTTTCGAGATCTCTGTGAGAGTACAATCGACCGGGTGAGTGCGGCGAGCGGGCGCGGCGGGGAGCGTGCGGGGGCGGGGGCGGGGGCGGGGCGCAGCTCACCGGCGGCACGTCCTGCGGGGTGCGCGGCGCGGCGGACAGCGGCGGCGGCGCCAGCAGGGCGCGCGCGGCGGGCGCGGGCGCGGCCGCGGCGCCGCGCGCCACGCTCAGCGCCTCGGGCCGGCGCACGCTGCGCGTCGCCTCCTGCCTGCGGACCGCCCGACGACCAGGGCACTTATTTATTAACTTGTACAAATACACTGACGGACTTATAAACTGCATCAATGTTCAAGACGCCTTTGAAATAAACATTTTAACCGAGTATTCAAACTTTGTATTTAAATTTAAATTGAAACCTATCCTTATGTGTATGTTTGTGTACTGGAAAGGACCATAATTTTTTTTTTAACAGTATATACACTTGAGAGCAATAAAATCGCACACGTTGACTTTTTGTTGTTAAAGCAGTTTTTTTCATAAATGTGAATACATATTAAAATAAAACTTACACTATTTGAATGTTTACTTCAGTACCTTTCTAATGATATCAAATACAGTGTAAAAAAAGTACCCATAGGGAGTTTTAGGGCACAAAACCCAACATACGGATAAAATTACCCAATTTAGCTTAACAAAGAATAAAAATAAAACTCAAAATGCTTGATCAAATTGTTTTTTAATAAGGTGTATTCCCTCCCCTAGCCTTGATTACAGCTCTTAATCGGTTTTTCATGGACCGTATTAATTTCACCATGAAATCTTGTGGTATGGCGTTCCACTCCTCTTCAATGGCAAGTTGAAGCTCTTGGAGGCGCGTAGGAGCAGGGCTTCTTGCTCGAACTCTTCTTTTTAGCTCATCCCAGACATGCTCAATCGGATTGAGATCAGGACTACGAGCTGGCCACTCCATCGCGGTGATTCCAACATCTTCCATGTAGTCGCAAACTGTTCTAGCGACATGCGGTCTGGCGTTGTCGTGCATTAAGAGAAAATCTTCTCCCATAAGCCACGCAAGCGGCCTCACATGTTCTTCGAGCACTTCTTCGACGTATCGTGCAGCCGTCAAACTTCTCGATCTCGGGCCGGTATTCGCCGTAGTGATGAATACAATGTCAGTTTTAGTGTCCAACATTATACCACCCCAAAACATACACGATCCACCTCCAAAAGCCACACGTTCGCTTATGCAGCATTGTGAAAATCGCTCTGATGACCTTCTGTAGACCCTAGAGCGTCCATCATGACCATGTAAAGTCATTCTGCACTCATCAGAGAACATAACAGCCCGCCATTGGTCATACGTCCAATTTAAATGTTCCCTAGCAAATTGTAGCCGGGCTTGTCGGTGAGCTGTGGTCAATTTGGGACCATTTGCTGGGCGATGTGAAGTCATTCCTGCTTCACCTAGTCTTCTTCGAACTGTCCACCGACTTATACTGACATTGCGAACTTCTCGAAGCTGTTGTCCCAGTTGAACCGCGTTCAGTTGCCGATTTCTCAAAGACCTTGTCACAAGAAAGCGGTTATCACGCTCTGATGTTGTGCGTCGCCGGCCAGATCCTGGTCGCCGAATGTAGCCACCGGTCTCTTGGAACCTCTGGTATACACGACGAACAGAGTAGCGGCTCAAATTTAGCCGTCGAGCAACTTCACTTTGGTTATGGCCTGCTTCGAGCAAGGCAATAACTTGAGCGGCTTCTGCGGGCGTGGTATCCATATTTTTCCAGTAAATCCGTATGCTTCCAGTAGAGATGTTATCACGTTGACCTTCGGTATGCAACTGAATAAAAATTCCAATAAACTGACCTTTTTATACCTGCGGCTAAGGGTGCAAGTAGTGACAACGCAAACGCGTGAATTTGGGGAATTCGGTGTACGGTCGGTTTTTGTAAGTTACGTGAAGGTCAATGATTTTAATTTTATGTTTTTGTAAAGCTAAGCTTGTATGCTTTAATTTTGTCTAATGATTTTTACTCAATATCTTTCGATTTTAGAAAACAATCAGTAATAAACCAAATTACAAGGGGTGTGCGATTTTATTGCTCTCAAGTGTATTAATGTAACAAAATTTGGTTTTGGTTGGTGGACTGAAAAATTGGCTTTTACAATAAAAAAAAATTGAAGCACAGGTGTTTTCTTTTAATAAGGCGCATTGCCTCCACGTGCTCATATTACAGATTCTAATCCGTTCCGCATAGATCTGATTAGTGTTATTAAACGGTCTTGCGGAACATTGTTCCATTCTTGTGAAATCGCTGTTCTTAGTGCTGCCACTATTGTGGACACAGGATTTCTCGCATATATACAGCTTTTTTTAAACTATCCCAAACATGCTCAATGAGATTAAGATCCGGGCTGCGTGCTGACCAATTCGTGGTATGTATCCCAACCTCTTCGCAATATTGTCGAACTTGTGCAGCGGCGAGGAGACGGATATTATCTTGCATTAGGGTAAAATTTTCGCCTATTAATTAATAGGATTAATAGGCGGAAATTTTACCGTGAGCTTCTAAAACCTCTGTCATATAGCGTTGTCGTCAAACCACCTCTTCTACCGTTTTGACGAACCATGTCGATGAACACAAATTCCGTTCACCCGATCATCGAAATGCCACCCCACACCATACACGAACCGCCTCCAAAAGGAACACACTTCTCAATGCAACTTTGAGCATATATCTCCCCACGTCGACTATAGACTCTTCTGCGACTGTCTGCACCATTTAAACATATCCTACACTCATCGGTGCACAATATGGAGGCCCATTGCTCATCAGTCTAATTAAGATGTTCACGCGCAAATGTTAAACGAGCTTGTCTGTGAGTTGCAGTCAGCTTTGGACCATTTGCTGGTCTAAAAGGGGTGATTGCCGCTTCCTTAAGCCTCCTTCTTCTTGTTCGTGCGCTCACGTTTGCTCCACGCACTTCATTCAGCTCTGTTTTGATGTTTACTGACGTGAGGAAACGATTTCGTAGGGAAGTTGAAACAATAAATCGGTCGTCACGACGGGTGGTTGCACCGGGTCTCCTTTTGTAAGAACCTGTCTCTACAAACCTTCGGTATACTATATATAATCAATTTATAAGTAAAGTCAATACCATAAGAGACCTCGGCGTTATATACGATTCTAAACTTTTATACGACAAACACATCGACACTATAGTAAATAAAGCATCGAAGACTCTAGGGTTCATAATTAGAAACAGTTCTTGTTTCTGTACACTAAAACCTATTAAGGTACTATATTGTTCCCTAGTGCGAAGTCAACTTTAGTATGAATCCCAAGTTTTAGTGTGGATCCCGATCCCGAGATCTATAAATCTCGTATTGAATCTATACAGAGGAAGTTTCTTCGATACCTAGACTTTCGAGCGCAGCAATTCTCAGTTAACTACGAACATCGCTTTAAGAGATACCACTTCTTGCCACTCGAAATGAGACGAAACGTAAATGATATCTGCTTCCTAGCAAATATTGCAAACAATGCCATTGATTGCCCAGATCTATTATGCAAAATATCTTTACGTACTAATGTACATGGGTTAAGAAAACGACCCTTATTAGACACATCCCATGTACATGTATACAAACTATAGAAAAACTCTTTCTGTTTAAGGAGCGTTAAAGCATTTAACAATCTGCCAGCGCACATGGATATAGATTTGTTTTGTACCAATGCACGCACAGTAAAGAGACTATTTAATCATTCTTTTTTTAATAGTGACCCTTAATTTCTGGCACAGATTTTTTTGAAGTATGTTTTTGTTTTGTTTTTGTTTCATAATTCTTTTTTTTTATTTATTTTCTAATGCTTGTATTATATAACTAACCATCATAAGTTCATAACTCAGTAACAACGTATTATAATATCACCTTAGTTGCAAGTACAATGCAAACTTTAATTGTATGTTGTCATATACATATGTGAGAGCTTGTTATTAGCAATAGAGTTTAATTATTGTATTTATATATAAGAATATTAGTCTGTAAGCTTTCTGTAAAAATAAAAAATAAAATAAAATACTCTAGAAACCGTAGACAGGTTTAAATTTAAATTTCTAGCAATCGTTCGTTGATCCAAGCCTTCCCGCACCAATGCCACAATTTGAGCAGCTTGTTCGGACGAAGTATCCATATTTATGGTTACGAAACTTTAGTTGAGTTTAAAAGACTAATAATCAATACTATTGGTAAAAATAATTTAAATCGCAAATGAACAAAAAGAATTAATTTCAAACTTTACTCTAATTAATAACACACGAATTTAAGACTGCATAAATTTTATTTTCCTTATAATTTTATCTTTTAATGCATTTGTATTTTTAATTTTGTTTTTTTTATGATTCATGGAAAGTTCGACATTTTCATTTAGTTTAATCTAAAAAGTTTGCATATTTTATCATACATGTCTACACATACTTATCAAAAATATTAATTAGAAAGTAATCCTGAACTTTGATGCAGTTTATGAGTCCGTCAGTGTATAAATAACGGCGTGACTTAACATCGCAGCACTGTATGTACAGCGAGAAAATTATAGTTTACCTTTTAGCCCTAAGTTTTCTTTCTGCCAATAAGTAATAGGTGGCCGTGATGTGATTGTATTCATTTTTCTCAAGGGACTCCAGGATGAGTTCCTTGGTGGCGATGGAGCCATTGACCATTCTCTGAACAATAGCCGTACGATCATCTTCCGAGAGCTGCTCCTTTGCGACTAGAGGTGTATCGAAGTCCTCTATAGTGACTCCTTCACCGGCTGTGACCCACGGATCTGTAGCGATCTCCGAGAGTGTTGCGCGTTTTTCAGGTTCTCTTACCAACATTCTGCCGATAAGCCTGCAATTATTTTAATCGTTACTAAAGTTTATTAAGTTATTAACTTATTGATGTCTATTGCAATAATAAAAATTAGATAACAATCAAACAAGATATACATATTTAATACCTTTTACAAGAATTTGATATATGTTGTGGTATAGTGTATTTACAATCCATGATCATTGTCAGTGTCTCGCTATCATTAGCTTCTTGAAATGGAGCTTGCCCGCAAACGAGCATATAAAGAATGACTCCGAGGGACCACACATCGACGGCAGGCGCATCGTATGAATCTCCAAGGAGTATTTCTGGAGCTGAATAAGCCAAAGAGCCACACGATGTTTCCAGTTTCTGACCCGGACAAAATTTATTGCTAAATCCAAAATCTGTCAATTTTACCACGCCTAGTTTTTCGAAGAATACTACATTTTCAGGTTTTAAATCTCGGTGCACGACATGTAGCCTGTGTACAAAAATAAAAAATATAATAATTACTCACAAACACATTTAAATAAAAGCAAACAGGCTGTTTATATTACCTATGGCAATATGAGATCGCACGAACGATTTGACGGAAATAGTCGCGAGCAAGAGATTCCGATAAGCCAGACTCGTGTCTCATAATGTAATCGTACAAGTCACCACCATCACCTAACTCTAATATTAAATATAATTTAGTTTGTGTGTCTATTACTTCGTACAGCCGCACGACATTGGGATGCTGCACCAATTTCATACACCGGACCTGCGAAAATATTAATTTATTTATTTTTATATTACGTGCGAGTTCAATGTATAAATGTTTGTAGCAAGTGGTCTGCTACATGTAGATACTGGTTCAGTTTAGTCAAGGACAGGACAGGGAGTGTGTTCTTCGCCGTAATTATAGTCTGAATGACTTCATCCGTTTTTTTCATGCGTACATTTTTGAAACTACATAATATTAAAAGTACGTATTTCCGTTAACCGTATTTCTTAACGAAAAGTTGTATCGTTTAAGGGCACCTATGTACCTATATCCATTTATTTTAAATGGTGGCTAACAATGCGATACCTCTTAGAAATATAATAATATTTTTGCATTCTGATTCTACACAATCACAATTTTAGAAAAAGTATTATTATTAGGTATATTATAAGAGCATGACGAAATTTGACAATATTTGTATCATAACTGGATTTGCAACAATTGTTGATTGTTGAGCCCTTGATAATGCACATGTCAACTCTTATAATTTATGATCCAACAACTGCTTACGCACTTACAGTGTTAACCAACGCATACAGCAAGCCCTCAATTATATAGGTATGAAAAATAAAGCCGCAATGTGACAATGTCCACCTGAGAAATTAATGTGAAATGTTCTAAGATAGCCTTACCTCTTGAAACAAGTGTGATTTAGAGACATCATCCAATTTGCTTTTATCTATTACTTTGACGGCTACTTTTTCACCGGTGAAGACATGGCGCGCTAGTTTTACAACAGCAAAATGTCCTGAGCCAAGAGTATCCAGGAGGTCATACAGTCCTGCTATTTTGGCATCGTATGCGCCACCGCCTCCAGCGCCTACCGTCCCCCCACCGACACCACAGTTGTTATTCATAATTGAAGCCTAAAATAGTAATATCTGTATGAATTTCGTATAGAACGATATATTGAAATCGCTAGAGGACGATGATGATGACACCATAGGCTATTTTAAATATCTAGATTATGTTGATGAAAAGATAGTAAGAAAGTTGTGTTCGAACCGAATATAATAATGCGAAATATTTTGCGTAATATCGGTTATTTTAAAACAACTATCGATATGCATATATATATGCAATTTTATTCGAAAATATTACAATCCATTACCTAAAATAAATAAAATATAACAAGTAATTTTTATATAATTATATTATTAAGACCCATGATGAAGTAACTCAATGGCAGTAAGATGATCGCTTAAACCATTGGTATTTGTTCATCATTGCTCTTCTCAATACTAGTACTATGTTTATGTTACTACTATTTGTGGTGAATTTGGACAGTCTTTGTAACTTTAGTTGTGATGAATGGGAATGATATTTTCTCAGTATGGACATACATTAATTAAGGGAATACAAATATTAACATAATTATGGCAATATTGTTAAAGCTAATTATTAAATGATATTCCTTTGACTGTAATAGCTTTGTTTGTCATGCTAATATTTTTAATAAGGTTGTTATCTGGTGTATACAGTAAATCACATTCACTGTACTATGAGCAATCAGGCCAATGTGGGTGTGGTCCTTCAGAAATAAAACCATCCCAACAAAAATTCTATCCTAGAATTAAGCCTGGAAATGAAAGAAGCTATGTTTAGGACATAAATAAGCCTAGCAGATGAATTGTTTGCTAACAGACACAATTCCAGCCTAAGTGCTATAACTGAGAACATTATGTCTAAATAATTCAATAATAATTATGAACTTTGAAATTAAGTATTGGACTTCATAATGGATTGGCTGTTACACACACTTATGCCACTAGGTTGACATAAGCAATACATTACTGTATTATGCCTTAATCACATTATTCATATTGATATCATGATATGAATAAAGTGCTTCTATCACAGGCACATGCCATGCCTATGATAGAGACATAACACTGAACAACAACACAAGGCATGCATGACGGTGTGATTACTAGTGTGCAATCCAACTATCTCATCACTGCCTTAGCCATCTGAAGAATGAATAAGCTACTCAATACTGCCTTTAAAGATTATATAAATCAAGTTGTCTACATATTGTTTATAAATATGTTGTAAACCAACTATGTTGCATATTTACGTCAATTGAGTATAAGTGATTGTAATCTCAAATAATTATTTATTGTTATTATAGAAAAATGTGATTATATTTATAGTTTATGTTATAGGTCATAAATCTGATATTTTAATAAGTATTCAAATATTATAGAAAATTGTACATGTTAAGATTTTCTTTAGTTGTTATTTTTATTAGCATATCTTGAATGATCTGTAAGTTTCTTTAAAGTTTTAGTTTACTTCTTGTAGTAAACAAACAATTACCTATAATTGCATTTGTGTTTCTTAAAAGTTACTAGTCTTTTTCACATGTACCTCCGTACCAAATAGCATTTAAATAATTACAGCAATTTAGCTTAAAACATTTATTTTAAATTTTATTTTATAAACACATCATTACAACTCAAATAAATTATTGACCAACTCTCATTTTGAGAGATTTACCATTTCTATCTTCAAAAAAGTAGAGAATTAGAAATAAATAGGCCCACTGAACATTACATGGTGTAGTTATGATTGTGTTATTTCCAAGAATTGTTTTGTATAACCCACCTACGCAATGCCAGATTATGCTATATACTACTTATGAATAGTATATTAGCTATGCTATATGCATTATTAAGTCTATACAGGGTTTCTGCCAATAAATATGATATAGATTCCATTCATATTTTATAATGTCTATAATGAGACAACATGACAGTAAATCAGAATTATATTATGACTCAGATTAGGTTTTGTGTCTTTTTAATACAAAAGACTGCAACATTTACAAGATAAAGTACTCACTGGCTTTTCTTATGTTAGATAAACTAAAATTATGAGCTGTGCCCACAGTCTGAGCAGAATACACTGCTATTGAATGTTTGAATCTTATATGTGTTATGAGAAATCTTAAAACGTACAAAGCAATCATGACATATACTGAATATAACCGTAGAATAGTAAATACATAGTATTCAGACTAGACCGTAGGTATATACTTTATTTGTGTATTATTTTCATGACCTACATTACAAATCGGAACAAACGTATCGACGTTTATGTTACAAGTAAATTTCAGATACTTACAGACGATTATTACTTGAGGCAATCAAATCGACACACATAAATAGAACAACACAATTAGAAAACACTGCTTACCTAGATAAATTTTGTTTCGCGAGGAAACCTAACACTTGACAAAAATGCAATCAACTGATTTCGTATCTCATAATAAGAATAAAGTCAATACAAGATCAACATATTTTCAAATGTCATACATAGAACTAAATATCTCACATTACAGAACATTTATGATAAAAAAAAATTCTATTTAGTAAAATAAATTGATCCACAAGAATCACAAATTCGCCATTTCACAAAAATCTGTTCAGAAACCAATAATAAAATTTACAGATTAGACTATGGATTAGATACTATTATATAGAGATGTCATTTCATCTAGACTATAAATGCGGGACGAATAAATTTAATTTTTTACTTGTTTTATTTTAGATTTAATAAACTGAAAATATTTATTTATTTTATATTGTTATTATCTATACTAATATTATAAATCTGAAGAGTTTGTTTGTTTGTTTATTTGTTTGTTTGGTTAAACGCGCTAATCTCAGGAACTAATGGATCGAATTGAAAAAATCTTTTAGTGTTGGATAGCCCATTTATCGAAGAATCTATTTAATATCACGCTACGAACGAAAGGAGCGTTGCATAAATGAAAAATGTTACAAAAATGGAGAGAATTCTCTTAAGTGAAGCAGACGAAGTTGCGCGGGTCAGCGAATACAATTACGTCGTGCAGATATTGCTATAATAAGAAAAATATTGGGCAAAGAGAAAATAAGTGAAAATGTATCTCTTAAATCTTGATTACTAATTCAAATTGGGACTTAGGTATTGTATAAGCAAAATTTGAATGTGATCTTTGTGGTGGCATGGTCTATGTTATACATATTTATTATGTAATTCTTGCATGTCTGCGCTAGAAAGAATTAAATGAATAATATAACATTTAACATATTATGGTAAATAATGACAAGTGTTGAAATTTTAAAATCATAAGCAAAAGCTATGAGTTTATACAAATTACATAGGACTATGGAGGACAAAATTACGATTTTATCTTTAGTTGACTATGTGTAAATTTTTGTAGTGGAGGTTGTCTAGCACGAACATGTGTGCTAGATATTTAGTAAAAATATTTGTTTTGTACAAGCTAATGCCTGGGATTCATTCGAGACCAGTACTAACAGAACAGTATGTCCTTTTCAGTCAGGGGATAACGTATATGCTAAAATTCATGAATATCGGTCGATTGGTCGATTGGATAGACGTGAAAGCGTAACATACCTACAAACTCACATTCGCATCATTATTAGTTAGGATATTATTCGAATAATCATTTTTACGTGTATTAATGAAAAAGTCAGTAAAAGCATATTTTTTGTCAATTATTGGATTAAAAATATTAACCTGATGTAGAAAAACTTGTTCTAAACATCGCTATTAAGAACAAAAAAGTCGATATCTTAAGTATAAATACATATATTAATTGACATGCTTATTGATACTAGTATTTTTCAGTTACATAGGGTGCGTTCCACTTAGCGTTTACGACGCCTAATATGCTCGTTTACCCGTTCCACATGACGACTACGACCGTTGTGGTCGCGGCGAAAACGTCACTCATGACGTCATTACTGTTACTCACGCTTACGCAAGGCTCACGACGACCCTTGCTGAGAGGTGGGTCGTCGTGAGAGTTGAGAAAATTGGCGCCATTTTTAAAAATATGATGTATGTAACAATGATGGCGACAATGAAAATTATTATAATATTTTATTTTACAATATTTTATTATTTTGATGAAACGATGAATACTTAAATAAGTAAACATTTTATAATCTACATTTTCTTTAAATTACTTTTTAATTCTTGATTAGAGTAACGATTAATTACATTATCTTACGTGTCTAAGTTTCGGTTTTCACGATCATGATTTTGTATAATGGTATTCCTCTCTTCATCTGAAATGATGAATGGATGAACTAGTACTTTCTAAAGCATTATTTCGAACCAAATATCCAAGTGCCGCCGTAAAAGACATTTTGAATATATTTGAATGTAAATTAATTAAATAGGTACTCCACAATATTATGAAATAGTAGATTTTGGCCGCGGCTTCGCTCGCCTTAATGTACATTTACGTTAAAATAGATTTTTAGTAGGTAGCCTATATGTTATTCCGATGAATAAACAATAATACTGTAAAGTTTCATCAAAATCCGTTCAGTAGTTTTTGCGTGAAAGAGTAACAAACATCCATCTATCCTCACAAACTGTCACATTTATAATATTAGTAGATTTATTATATATCTATATATTTTTTTTTATATAAATCCAGTTAACCAATAACTATAAGAGTTTATTGGTCAGAATAATACAAATTGCAACCTAACCTCTTTAAGCATTCGCTTTTTTTTAATTCGTCATTTGTATTATGTATTTACATCAACGCTCAAAACACTCCATTATCCGTTCCACTTGAGTTTACAATTGCAACGCTCGGAAGCAAGTGGAACGAGAAAATCCGTGCTCGTGAGCGTAAGTGTCGGAACGCACCCATAGTGGTTTATTTATGACTATTGGCTAGTGCAAGTGTCTGTCAGTTCTCAGTTGTCAAACTCTACGGTGTTCTGTTATCACTTGTTTAGCGTGAAAAACTTGTCTACTTGTAAAGACTGAAAAACTATAAAGGAAAGGATTTGTAATTAAAACTGGCATTAGAATATTCTAAATAATCATGGTTCTCGCACATAATATTACAGAAAACCAAAGAACACGTGATATTCAAATAGCTGTTGATGTTACCTTCGGTTCTATGCTACTTTCAAATAATACTTTAGAAGGTTTGAAGAATTCAGGATTTTATAAACCTTCTCCGATTCAGTTACATGGAATACCTTTAGGCAAATGTGGATTCGGTAAGATCCAATAATAAGTTATATAAGCTAAAAAGCTCTTCTTTTTTAAACACTTATACTTTTAAAAGTAACTACGGTTTTAAAAGATTCAAGGTATTTTCCTTGGCAATTTTTCTGAATTAATTTTGTTTCGCCATCTATTTATCAACAAATTGTGGTCATATTTGAGGTTATAATGGACCCTATAATTTAAATTTGCCCTGCCCCTGCAACTCAAAAAGCAAAAATTATTTATTTTCTTATTTATGCATATGAATGTGTATTATCTACTAAGACTGATGCCCAATAAGTAATCTTTCTGTGCTTTAAGACTAGATATAGCAATTTTGCATATAATAATAGTAATAATACTATTGTATCACATACACGCAACACCATCTAGCCCAAACTAAGCAGAGCTTGTACTATGGGTACTAGACAATGGATAAACATACATATATACTTTTTTTTGTATTAAACTGTCCCACTGCTGGGCATAGGCCGCTTCTCACTGTGAGAGAAAGCTATAGTCTAGCATGCTGGCCTAGTGCGGGTTGGCAGATTTCACATATCTTTCAGAACATTATGGAGAATTCTCAAACATGCAGGCTTCCTCACAATATCTTCCCTTCACCGTTTATGTGAGCAATAAGTAACTATATAATATGCGCATGCCTACTCCAGGATCAATTTATGTTAAATTCCTATAGTAAGGAAAACCACAGATACTGTTGTTACATGACAGCATAGAACAGTTTACTTTAAATGCACTGATGTCTGTTGTGATAAATGATGTCAAAATTCTTGCTACTAAGAAAATAATGATCAGTTAGTTATCTGTAGTTAGAAGTGTACATAGCCTGTTGTATCAATTAGACCAAGTATAAAAGCAGTCACGAGATTACCATTAGCTGCTCGCCGATCAGCACCAGGTCTGAGAGGCGGCGTGCGTGTTCCCACGTGCGTATAAAAGCAGTACTGGACAAATTTAAAAAGAAATGTTTTTTGTTAATTATATTTGCGCATAGCATAAATGGTTTGTTTTAGTAAATAATTATATCACTTACAGATCTTATTCTTGAAGCAAAGTCTGGAACAGGTAAAACAGCAGTATTTGCTGTGATTGCCTTGGAACAACTTGATTTGGACAAAGGGTTGCAGTCAGTGATTTTAGCACCTACTAGGGAAATTGCAACTCAGATAAGAGATGTTATCCAACTAATTGGCTCAAGTTATAATGGTGAGTCACTTAATACACAGATTATTTGTGAGAAAATTGTTATTATTAACTAACAGTGCATAACTTATATTTATGTTTTGTGATTTTGGTGTCACATAATGCAGTATGTTGGTGTGCAACAGTATCAATTGAGGGGTGCCAAACCATACCGTATTAACAAGGGCCAAAAAAATAAGTTTTCAGTAGACACAAAAACTGTTTTAATTGGTAAATAAAAACAAAATAATTAACAATTTTTATTAATAAACTGGCAATCAATACACGCAATTAGCATAATTATGAATTTGTAATTTTCCGAAACACAAATAATTTTAATATCTGAAATTAATTTTAAAATGACAACATTTTAAGTGCCATTATTTATGCAAGTCATAACGCATATTTTTACTTACTAAACTTAACTTAAACTATTAAGATTACTTAATAAGGTTTTCATAAAATAATTTATTTTCTTCTGCTAAATACGGCAACATGGCACTAATGTCTTTCTTTCTCTTAGCAGATAAAGGTACACAGATGTTTCCTTCATCTCGATTTCCAAGCTCTCAAAACTCGCCTTAGTGATACCAGGCTTAAGCACTGAAGTTGCGATCCATGGAGCATATTCGACGTAACTTTTCTTTTTATAAATTACACCTACGTTTTCAGATGTTATTCGAATCATAGTAGCAGAAGATATCTACAGCTTTTTAGTGTTCATCATCGTTTTAGCAAGATCCATCCAATCAAAAAACGTGTTAATATCCACTACTAAGAATGGATTTTTCTTTCCAGCATTTGCATCTACCTTAATGAAGTCCTTTGGAATAAGTAGCTTTCCACGGCTTTTTGTTTTTTTTTTTAATAGAAAAATCATGATCACACGCAAGAAACGGATGTCTTTACACGGGAAATTTATGATTGACTTTCGTAAAGAACCCTTTCGCTATCAAAACGAGGAACATAGCAAGTACCTGGCTCTTGTTTTGCCCACCACAATTATCTGACCATAAGATTAGTCTCTGTTTACTTGTAATATGTCCTATTTCACTAACTGTGAAAAACTTGTAGAGACAAGAAGCTATTTCGTTGGATCCCCTTTGCATGATAGTTTCATTCCAGAGAAACATGATAGCCTTTCCTTCATCTTCCAAATGAATTTCCATATTGACGCAGGCAAGCTGATGACTATAGTACATCTGAGTATGGGTTAATGTTGGAAGGTACATCTGATGCTGGAGATCAAACTGTACCACCCGAGTGTCTAAATTGTGGCTTCTAGACTCTATTCCATCTTCACTCATTTGTCTCTTGCCATGTCAGTTTTTGTGATGAATATCCACTGAGACTGTACTTCAAGAGTACAAGTAAACGCCGGCACATACAACGCGTTGCTGCGATCAAACGTATTTGAGTTCGTATGGCACTTACAACTTTATCGTTTGGCACCCCTCAATTTATTGTAAAATAAAACAGTATGTGACAATTATCAAAATTATGTCAATCTCTGACTGCACACATTGTGTTATATTTGAGTAGTTACCTCGCCACTACACTGTGCCAAGTGTAGCTGGTTAGTTGTTGAAGATTTTGTCTGTTTCAATTATTGTCCTCCACATCACAAGAATAGTAACACAACAGAATAGTAGTACAATTTATAAAGGGCACACCCATACTAGGAGTACCTAGTATGGGTGTGCCCTTTATAAATTGTATAAATATAATAAGAAACTAACTCTTCAGATTTATAATGTTAGTATAGATTAATCAGTTTAAATATTTTGTTACAGGTTTAAACGTTGAAGTTGTAATAGGAGGTCTCTCTGTGGAAGAAGATATAACAAAGTTTCAAAACAATGTGCACATTCTTGTAGGCAGTCCAGGAAGAATGAGATATTTAATTCAAGACAAACATGTGGAAGTATCAGCTGTAAGACTGTTGGTCCTTGATGAAGCTGATAAACTAATAGACAAATCTTTTCAGCCAGATATTAACTATATATTTTCAGCTTTACCTAAACAGAAACAAGTAATTTTAAGTAGTGCCACATATCCAGATAAATCTATTATACTAAATTATGTCAAAAAAGCTCAACACATTTGCCCAGACAGTACTAGTATACTATTAGGAATAAAACAGTTTCTTACAATTGTAAAAAGTAATGTCAATGTTGTTAGACAGACTAAAACTAAATTTGACGAACTGCTAAAAATATTGTCAAAACACGAGTTTAAACAGTGTTTAATTTTCTGTAATTATCAAGTCAGGGTGGGAGAGTTATGTAAAATGTTAAAACGAGAAAAATGGTCTGCTGAACAATTGCATGGTCAACTACAACAAACTGACCGCTTAGATGCATTAAAAACTTTACAAGAGTATAAGTGCAGAATATTAGTATCTACTGACTTAGCAGCAAGAGGTATTGATGCTTCAAATGTCGATCTTGTAATAAATTTTGAACCTCCATTTGATTGGCAAACATATTTGCACAGAATAGGGAGAGCCGGTCGTTTTGGATCTTATGGAATTGCCATTACTGTTGTTAGTGAAGGTAAAGAAAACTCTACATTTAAAGAAATATTGAAATCTATTGGTTCTTCCATAAATATGCACTATTTATGGAATGATGATAGATTTCAAATAGATGAATCTGATACAAATAAAGCTGACTTAGAAAATAAAATAAATGTTCTTGAATTAGAGACATCAAAACAGAGTGAACATTGTGAAACAATTAAAGTTGAAGAAATATGTGAAATATCAACAGAAGAACAAATATATGAAACAACAAAAATGCAAGAAACACGTAATAAGTCTCCAGAAGTGCCAGAAGAGGTTTTAGGCGAAGAGTTAGTAGATAAACTAAAATGTAAACCACAAAACGTAGAAACTCCTACTGCACCTTTGGAGAAAGAAGAAAAATTTGAAGACTTGTGTAAAATACCAGAACAAGAAATATACAAAGAATCACATATAAAAGACACATGCATATCTGAAAATATAGAAAATGGCAATAAGTCTCTATCAGTGCAAGAAGACGAGATCACAGATGAAGAGCTATTAGATTTAACAAAATGTCATCAGTACAGCGAAGACGAAAATCAATTAATTAATAATATATCACACTCATTTGAAAAATCTAATTATAAAATTGAGTCATTTGATGAATTGATAGCTTCTTTTAAAGAATATGAGCCTAAAGTTCACGAACAAATTGAAATACAAGATATAATATTTACGAATAGTTTAAATGATGAAATTGAATCAAATAATGTTCTTGATTCTAATAGTGACACATACCTTGAAGAAGGAAAGAACGAAACAGATGAATGTATTGTTGACAGTTTCATTTCTAATAATCAATATGAAAATAGTAGTAAGTGTTTTGTGAAACACATGAAACCAAATTCGTTAATTCAGCTAAATGTAAATCAGTTACAAGATCAAGTGGAGTATAAGACTATAGCAGATACGAGTTCGCAAAAAGCATTGCAAGATGCAGGACTTCCAACTGCATTTGGTTCCACTAAATTTTGCAACAGAAATATAGTAAGTCAATGCAAACCGCTTAAATATTATGAAGATGTAATTAATAAACAGAAATCATATAATATAAAACATGAGGCTTCCAATATCACAAATGAATCTAAACCAATAAAAAACAAAATAAAAGAAACTAAAAGTAGCACTGATGCAAGTGCAAGCTTTGATGATGGTTACAACACCTACTCAGGTCTTCTAAGTAGATCAACGAAATATGTCTCATCTCAAAATCATAAATATCGGCATATCTTCCCTAACAACAATATACAAAACAGCAACAGTGAAATAGATCTTGGTAATGTTGACTTCAGTTCTGAAACTTATAGAAAATATATGGCTTGGTACAAACAGCTGAAAACACACATACAACACGTTGAAATGTCTCTATATATTGAGGAACTATCACAGGTGTAAGATGTAAAGATGTATTGATCTTCTGTTTTTAGCATAATGTGTCAATCTAAACTACTTAAAATCAATAAAACTAACAGAATTTTTTTGAAATTATTTTATTTAAAATTCACTGTACCACCATTTCAATGTTATTGAGGTATGTTTTGTTTTACATAGTAATATAATAAAAGATTTGATATTATATAATAGTGACCAGAGTTTATTATCTGAAACAAACCTTACAAGAGACACCAGATTGGCACGATTTATATAGGTACACAAGACCATCGCATTAAACGAGCCACATCTAGAATATAAATGTAAACATATATTTCTCCTCAAATCAGACATGAGCACACAAAATAAGTTATATTGTTATGGTTAGTACATAAAGCATTCTTGAATTGCTGATGTGCTGTCTAGAATAGGAATGTATTGTATTGCATGCCAGGGAAGTAGGTAAATGTTTAGGCTTCTAACAATAAAACGGGTAACAGTCAGATTAAACAGAAAACTTTGAAAGAATAAAGAGATTACACCAGATGCATCATTTTAAAATTTACTGATTGATTCAGATTATTTGAGAACCTTAGATATCTGAAGCTACAGATAGTAGAGGTAGGTAGTTAGTAATCTAAACGTAATGTCGAATAAATATTTGTTTGTTGTTACAAAATTAAGATCGAAACCATAGTTTATATTAGACGTTACTAAAATCAAAGTGTGCGTTACTCCAGCAAAATAATGTCGAAAATACTAATATAAATGTTATAGATAATTAGTTGCCCAGCTTCTGTAATTGTTGCGCACATTTTTAAATTTGTTGCACGTATGACTTTAGTTATTTCACAAAAACATTTCCTGCTGGGGTACCGCAGCCAGACATTTTCTATTTTAATGGGAATATTGAAATAAATAAAAGCTATATAATTAGTAGTCTAGACGAGGTACATGTTGCAACTTATTTCGTATTTGTTCTTTCTTCGGCTGCGAAGTTATTCGAGATCCTGCTGAGGTAACGCTTGTGCTTTTGCTGGATCTCTGAAACGGTTAAACGGATTCTAATCATCTTTTATACATGACTTCGTAAGAATTGGTTAAATGCACCGTTTACAGGTTATTTAATTAAATATAAAATGCTTCAATACGTCCAACACCTTGAATAAGAGCTGTAAAGACTTACTTTAAACGTTATTTTGTAGCTTGTAACTGTCTTCTTGTGAAATGATGTATTATATTATTTTGATGAGTATGGCACTTTAAACAATATATTTGAAAATATTTTCGTTTATGTTCAAATGCGATTGTTGTTGAATCTGTCCCACTCACTCTTACGTGCACTGCCTGTAAGCGAGAGCGCACCGACACCACTACTTTGGAACTGTTGGAATTGTTCCGACGAGATTATACTTAATTGTTTTTAATTTATGGTTCATTTCAGAATGTTTTGTTTACATGATATGATATTTTTACCGTAGTACGATTGAAGAAAATATTTATGATACTTTGCCATACGTATTACGACACTATCACTAAGTGTTTTGTATTGGTTTATATTAAGTTGAATTTAAATTAACTAGGACTATTTTTAAATAGTCGAACAAGTAAACATAACTATATTTGGTCACTTGTTGACATTATTTGGGTATGATTTAGTACGAGAACGTGCATCTATGTATATTTGATCGAACCGCTATCGAACCGTATATTTGACAGCTAAAATAATAAATAAGTATGTACATGTAGGTATGTACAAATCAATCAATCTGCAATGAATCGAAAAAATAAACCAATACGAAATAGCTTCATTTGTGTACACATCTGAACTAAACTTGTAATACTATCCTACATACTTAAAATAGAACATAATGTACTACGCGGTCGCTTTTTTGTAACCACCTAAACGTGGTCGAGTATCCACGGTCTTACACTTCCTAATGACTTACATACTTAATTTATCTCGTTAATTATTGTATGTACTACGCTGAAAATTTACAGGTATAATACTGAACTAACCAACTAATTATTGATATAACATTCTGTTTGTATATCCACATACAGAGTTATCGGTGGCCAAATAATTCCGCGCGCATTGTGACCGTGAACGTGGTGAACTAAATTTCATCATAATTTGTTAATTACTTACAGGGTACTAATGAAACTTCATATACATTTGAAGACAGTTACAAGCTATAAAATAACGTTTAAAGTAAGTCTTTACAGCTCTTATTGAAAGTGTTGGACGTATTGAAGCGTTTTTATATTTAATTAAATAACCTGTAAACGGTGCATTATTTTTGTTTTTTTATTGCACAACTAATTATAATCAATTCTTACGAAGTCATGTACAAAAGATGATAAGAATCCGCTTAACCGTTTCAGAGATCCAGCAAACGCACAAGCGTTACCTCAGCAGGATCTCGAATTACTTCGCAGCCGAAGAAAGAACAAATACGAAATAAGTTGCAACATGTACCTCGTCTAGACTACTAATTGTATAGCTTATATTTATTTCAATATTCCAATTAAAAAAGAAAATCTCTGGCTGCGGTAACGTTACCCCAGCTGGAAATTTGTTTTTGTGAAATAACTAAAAAACTATACGTGCAACAAATTTAAAAATGTGCGCAACAATTACATACTCTGGGCAACTAATTATAACATTTAAATTACTATTTTTGACATTATTATTATTTTGTAACGCACACAAAATCAAAACTTAAATACGTGTGGATAAGGATCCTGTCTAACATTTCTGGTAGTGCTTGTATCTCATACGGAACAATTATAAATTTTGAATACCGACTCCTTCACGTAGGCTTTCTGATAATTGCATGGCTATCGTTACGATGGTCTCGTGGACACACATTTTCTTTTTGAGCTCATTTAGTACATAATAGTTCACAATTGAGAATTAGGGCATTAAACGGTTAATTTATGTATTGCTTATTTAAATTACCTCAGTATTTACTTGCATCTTAATTATTAAATAAAAAGGACTAGCAATTTTAAACCTTGGTTATTTTAGATCTTACAGTAAAAACAATATGAACGAAAAAGAACAAGATGATCTTACAAAATATGATCACATGATTTTTATGAAAATGGTACAATTACGTAAATACGTATTGATCCTTGATTGCTTAAGAAAGCTAACAAGTTACTCATAGGAGTAATATAATATAGTACGCACGAGATAAGGAACGCAGTGCAGTAGATCGATGTTACTAATTTTATTTTCTTCGCATCTCACACCGACAGCTTCTATAAAAGTGATAGGTACACTGTTTTTATTAGTATCAATGCTCCTTGATGTTAAAAGGAAACATTTCATTTAATTTGCGTGACAATACTTAAATATCGCCCGGTTGAAGCGCTATATCATGTTACATCGAGAATTTTGCCAATTTTTTGTAACTTAGAATACTTACTTACTAACAATTAAACACTTACCATGCCACTGACAAAATTACTTAAACCACTGGCAATAAATAATAGAATTTCATACATAACTTCAAGTACTCACAAATAAAAATTATATAAAATCAACAGAATAAATATTAATTTTACAAAGTTAGAAACGCTCTTGGAGTATGGATCATTTATTACCATGATGATGATAGAATAAATATAACAAAACTATATAATAATCTATACACCTATGTATTTGGAAGAAAATTCAACCAAATACAAATGAATACTTATGTACTATTTAAGAATTATAATAAGAAACCATTTAATATGTTCAGAAATCACGATCGTGCGACATCGCGTAGGACGCCATTGGTTATTGCGTGCAATGTAGGGATACAACCTGTCTTATTGACTGCATCGTAGATTCCATGTCCAATGTTAAATTAACTGGATGTTTGTAACATCTAGTCCTTCTTTTCATGTGTTTCTGAAAAAGAGAGAAATATATTAAGTACCTACATATATTTAGATTAAAATTAAAAGAACCGAATTACGCAAGATTACATATTATCAGATCTCTCTAGTAGGGACCATAAGCGTTTAAGATAGCAAAATAAGATTTAAAAATATAATTATCTAAAACATTCAAGGATATTTTAGAGCTTAGTTCCCCAAAGAGGTCCAGGTGGACCCCCAGGGGTCCACGGGAGACTCGACGGGGATCTACGTTGGCGTGACAAAGAAATGGGGGTTCACAATTTGTAAGCGGGTGTCCACGAAAATTTATTTGCTTTCGATAGTGACGAACTAAAATGTTGGCTTGACTTCGACTGTTACTTGTCTAAACGTCGGTCGACGAATATTTTGAGGAATACCACTCGCCGAAGACACGAGAATGTCTAAAAAATAAATGAAACGATCAGGCCGTAGAGATTTAATCAATCTTTTTAATTTAAACTCACTTTTACGTTTTGGTCCGAATATACCGATTTTATTTGGCGGATTAAATTTGTAGCTTCACGGAACCAGTTAAATTTTGAAAGTGGTCTATGACCAAAAAAGTCTGGGTACCTCTGTTTAGAGGGATGGATGCTGCTAGATCATTCTATTTTCATATTGCCGATTTATGTTTGTGAAAATGTAACATTATGTTGCTATCAACAAGATGTTGGACCATTAGCTATATAATAAATCGACAAAGATAAATTAAAGTAAATCAAATCCGAGTCAGCAAGTAACAGTACATACATAGGTATTACAAAATTTTGGATTATATTTCATCATATCTTCTAGTGGTTCACGAGTAGAGAGGCATTATTTGTTTAGCATATCATATCATCATATTTACCTGGCGCTTCATCTTCATCTGCATCAAGTATATCAGCACAGCAGACAGAATAACAAATAAGCGACAGGAATCCCAGCGGTAGGCCGAACACAAGTGCCGTTAGCACTGGGTTGCCACG
Source organism: Catocala nupta (assembly GCA_963675205.1). NCBI lineage: Eukaryota > Metazoa > Arthropoda > Insecta > Lepidoptera > Erebidae > Catocala > Catocala nupta. Next base: position 17,178,675 of record OY776095.1, read on the forward strand.
CCACATGCTTGTCAATGTAGTTCTTGCTTCGAAGAAACCTCTGTATAGTTGAACAGGCCAACTGTTGCCGCCGTATGTCTGGTAAATTACAATACGACTTGATGAGTGAAAATTACATGTAAAACACGTAAGTTGTAAAGATAATATACAGGCAAACAAGAAATTATAAAAATATACTCTTTATACGAATATGATTGTTTTGAGTTAAAACTAATTTAACATTTGGCCCTAAGGCATCAAATTGTAAACAATAAGCTGCGCACACAACTCGAATGCTATTATGATCGCCATCTTAAAATCAAGAAAATAGCAATAATATATAAGTACAAATAATTGCCTCTTCTGGCTGACGAGCAAGCAGTTGAATCATGGATGAAAAGGCAGAAGCAATAATTACGAGACAATATTGCTAGGTTCACATATCCAAGTATTGCAACCAAGTATGGCATAGAATTTGAAAACCATGTGACTTCTATTGGTTTCATAATAACAGAATCAGGATTCTTTTCATGAACTTTCCAGTCTTAGCTTCCGCCGCAACAATCCTTCCCTAACCAACCTAAGCAATTATAGACTAAACAAAAACAAAAAAGCATATCATATTATACCGGTGCTATTTGATTATGTATTTGGTCTAGGAAAATAGAAACAGCTTCTGGTGTCATAAGTACTGGATCATCATCTGGCATGTGGTGATGGCCTGTAGTAGAGTTGAGCACTAATAAATGAGGCACTGTCAATTCTGACATGGCTATTGAGTTTGCTAATTCTGGAGTACCCATCCAACCAAACTGGAATCTATCATGAAGATCTCGTTTTCTCTTCCTGTAAACAAAAACAAGAATTTGACTGTGTAGATGGCACAGTGCTTGAACTGAACTTATCCAATTTTTATTGTATTGTAGGATTGTAGTGTCATTTAATTTCATCTTGGTATTGTGTGCCACATGCATCAAGACACTTTACTGTTCCTATACTGATAGTGTGTAAGGCAAATAAACAATTGTACAATGTTAACATCTCAATTAGTAATATATAATCAGGGCAATTGGTTTTGCAAATATTTAGCATACATTATTATTTATAATCCTCTTCTAACAGCCTACTACTTACTTGATAATGCTCTCAATCATATCTTTGAAGTCTCTCTCTGTTTGAGTGATTTCATTCAGTTTATTTTCTGAGACTACAGCTATAACAAGATACTTTGCTACATCCATAAGTTCATTTATATTTGCTCTGGAAATTCTGGGGAAAAATCCAAATCTCTCAGTGTTTATCCATTTGTCTAGTGTTTGATTTAGTGCGTCTTTGTCTTCAAGTAGTGATGGAGTAGCTGGAAAATATCATGAATTTTTTTTTACATTTAATTATATTTATTTATCATAGTCTAAAATGCCATGACTATCTAACTAGGAGAAATCCTCCAATGCAAGGATTAAGAGAAGATTTATGTACATATAAATAAGCAGTAAATATAGTTGGTACCAGTAGCTTTGCTGTTGAGTTGACAAGTAAGATCTTAAATGACCCAATCTCACTTATGAATTAAGAATGATTATGTTTTTTTTGTAATTTACCAGAGTTCCAGTAGAAGAAAGCCTGTGGCTATCTATTGGACATAGCCCATACTCCATGTAGCTGCTAAGATTTTCTTCACCAAAAACCCAATAAAACATTGCTATTGGGAATTGAATCTGAGACATCATGCACAGCATTTTCATTCACTACCACTGTACCACAGAGGCTGTCATGTTTTTATAATATTTTTATTATCTTTAGCAAGTATCACAATGTAATATATGACAATAAACTATAATATACTACCATACCTTCAAAAAAGAAAGCATCATCCTCCTTATAAACAAATATTGAAGTTTCATTAGGCAGCTTTAAATCATTTTTAATTATATCATGTGTCATTGCAAAAAACCATGCATGCGGTTGATACTTCTCAGCGTGTATAGTGAACATTTCCTGAAATAATAAGGAAAATATTCAATTTAAATTAATTATTATAGCAATTGTCATTAAAAAGGACTTGCTTATATTATTCTCTTTTGCATGAATAATTGTCATAAAGCAATGGCATGATTACAACATTGTATTTAAATGTTATTTTACTTAGATGCATTGACACTGATTGTTATTCAAATATTTTAATAACAGATTAATTAGGCATTGATAAGTATTTTGTCTAGTCATTTAAATCTTTAATATTCTTACTTTGCTTATTGCTTGAATATTTATTGAGGACTACACAATATCTTTCTTTTTCTTATTCTACCTAGGCCATATCAGTAATGCTTGTTATATATAGTCAAATATTAATAGAAAAATAAATTACCCATAGTGGCCCATGTAGTTTCCCTACATATCCAAAGAAAACGGGATGTGATTCTTTTAGATATCCAATGCTGTCTGCCTGTGACAGTCTCTGAACTGCTGGCTGAGACATGCGCATTGCATAATTCACCATTTCCTCTTTTTGTCGTTCTCCTGGATATTCATGATGAGATGACCCTTTAATGCTATTCAGAAATATTGACAAAAGCTTAATTAGTATTTCAGGTAAGATAATAGCAACATGGAAAATGTTAAGAACAGAGTTTAAATATATAAACAGACAAATAAAAATAAGAGCTATACTTACAACATTATTGTTGGATAAGCTCTAACTTTAAAATGTGTTGCTACAGATGGAAAACGAGTGCAGTCCACTTTGGCCACTTTTATGGGGCTATTAAACAGGGCTTGGGCCACATGCGCCCAGATAGGCTCTATTCTGCGACAGTGTGCACACCATGGCGCATAAAACTTCACGAACCACATGCCTTCATGGCTTATATCGATGAATTTATCACTTAACTCTAAAACTCTTGACGATGAAACGACACAAAAGGCTGTAAGGAACATATATCATTTAAATGATAATAATAGTAAATTCAGTAAAGCTACACTATAAAGGTTACACAGTTTTATGTAATATTTAAAACTTGTGTTTTATTGCATGATAAATAGAAAATATTTCAAATAATAACAATTAATTAAATGTAAACAATCCTACCTGTTATAAATAAAAAGCACTGCACTGTTAAGAAATTCATTATTACTGTAATTAACTAACTTAAAATAAATATATATTATTTATTTATTTTCTGCCCATGCAATTAAACATGCCGAATTGCTTTTTCAAAATCTAAATCGATAAATGCTAGGGTTGACAATTGACATTGACATTAAATTTAGATTATACTTTTTTTTTTCTTATGTCGGAATACACTGTCGGCTTTTAAGGCATAGGATCTACATTAAATGAATGCTTAGGTTCACAAACTCATTCAACATTCTTGGTTTCAACTAAGTATTGGACTGCTTTTAATTTAATTTTTGCTAATGTAGTCATAATGTATTTATCATACATTATGACTACATTAGTTCAATTGATTAAAAAAATGAAGTCGTGTTGTCGAACAAGTTTCATTTATGATCAATTAATAAAATTGGTTATTAATTTATTTTTCTTTTTTTAATATAAAATATAGTTGCCTTGAACCGGACCTATGATCATGTATATGAACACATTGGTATTTTCAGTGTGGACAAGATCACAAACATTAAATTAATTGTATAAATTACATTTGTGAATTCTATGTTTCTGGTCAAGGGGAATTACCTAAGCTATTGCCACAAAATACAAGTTCCATAGTATTCCAGACCTTTTGTTGTATGTATGTGATATTTCTCAATTTTTTGCATATGAAAGCTAAAATATATATATATAATACAGGATGTCCCAGAACTCAATGTCAAGCCGAAACGGGGTGACAGGATTGATTGTAACCATAATGAGAAAAATCAGAAACACAGCACACAGCCCGCTAGCCAGCTATAAATATCATAATACATTTTATTAAAAGAACGTGTCGTTACCTTTCTGTTGTTTTAGATCTAAATCGCGAACACAGCGTCCAAGAGAAATTATTTTATTTTTGTCATTAAAAGACAACGTCGAGAAAACACCAGTTTTTAATTTATTTAAACACACATCACCAACACAGATCTCACAGGTATAATTTTCCATAATTTACAGTAATTCCGGTAATTTCACTAATTACTTAGTTATCAATTACAAAGTGCTCAAAATCCCCTCGACAGCTCTGTGAAATAATTAGTAATGGCGTACGATGCTATATTGCTAAAATAATAGGCCTGTAATAAACAACAATTATGATGTTTTTGACAACTATTTAAACTGGTTGGATTTTTGTTGTAGGCAGTGCCTTCAGTCGGCGAGCACACACGTGCATTTTACACACACAAGCAAAATATTTGTCTCGTAGACAGCGTAATCGATTGACGTTTAAATGTACTGCCAATAAGCACGATGATTTCTGCTTCCAGACACCTCTCTATTATAATATAATCTATTTGTTTAGTAGTTCGCTCAAGGACCAATAGATGGCAGTGGCACAAGCCCTTATTGTATCTGATAATTTTTTAGTGTATTTATTATTATTCAGCTTGTAGTATTTAATAAATAGATTTCGATTATATAGATTTTCATAGGCCAGCGGACTAGGGTATGCAGTGCTTATTTGCTTGTATGAAGCGCAGGGTGTCCGGTAATTAATGGATAACCTGGAAACGTCTTATAGTGGAACTGATGGCCGTTCAGAAAAATATGAAAAGAATCTATCCTAACTACTACCTGATACATGTGTTTTTTGTTAATTACCATGTATAACTTTCTTGTATACTACGACTGAATGAAATCCATCGGTTTTTTGTTATTTTATTATTAAACATTAATTATGCTAATAGATAGACAGTCAAAAGTATGCTATGCTAATATAGCTTGCACTTTTTAATATATATATATATATATATATATAATTTATTTTTTATTATTTTAGTTTTCATTTTTTCTGACCGGCCTTCCGTTCTACTATAAGACATTTCAAGGTTATCCATTAATTACCAGACATCCTGTATAATGACTTCACAATATTAGTATACAAAACGTAGCCTAACTACGTCACTAACGTCAGGCGCGATAACACGAAATGAATTATAAAATCCCAGAGAGTAAGCAACGGTCTATAACGTCTTTATGTGCGATTTATTAATTTATTGTCAAAAGAACAACAAATTAAAAAATACCGAAAAATTAGCCAGGATTTCGGTTGAGCATTATTCCGTAACTTCCGGATATTCAGGGCGGGTTAGGAACCCTATGGTAAAGAAGTTCAATATAATTTATAACGTAAATAAATGGAAGTCACTAATGTTGAACTCTACTGTATATGGAATGTGGCGTATGTATATACACACAAGCAACATATAAGTTTATGAGGAACCTGGAATCGAACAGAGCATCATACGTCTAGCCGCGCTGAAACCAACTCAAGAACTGACGACTATTTTATACGCACGCACACACGCGTAAGGACTGCCGCATCGCCCGCATCGGACGCACACACGCATAAGGATTTCCAAGAATTCCCTCGTAAATGTTAGATTTTTGTTTAATTGTCGCTGATTGGTGTAAATGATTATTGCACACATTAGTGCTAGCGTTACTTGCATGAACAATAAATGGGATATAAGAAGGCTTAAAAACTGTAAATATATTTTCAGTTGAATCAGTCTACGTGTTTCAATATAACCCTAATGGTTACCAGCTATGGACCTGGCTTATACCTGCCTGCAGATCTACAACCCTAACGGTTACCACTTCCGGACCTGGCTTATGCCCTCCGGCTGTAATGCGTTAAAGGAAACTTATACTAAAGAGAGGGTCAAGTTTTATCTGTGCTTTATATGAGATTTATTCGATTGATTTTGAAAAAAACAAATATTATTATCCTGATGATTATAAGATAACTCAGTTCGATTTTATTACTTAGTCATCTTATGTAATATAATTCTTTTTACATTGTGCGTATATATACAGGTGTGGCGTAAATAGTGGTCCAACGTAAAGGAGTCGATACACCGTGTTCCTAGCTAACATATACCGGGATATTAATCATTTTAAATAAAAGGTCTCAAAAAATGATCTATTTTTTTAAATAATGGGCAGTGACGGTGTAGTACAATTTTTTTACACCACACGCACCTAAAGTCACATGATTTGCTAGAGTGAGTAATGAAAATTGGAAATAAACTAATTTTTTTTATTACTTGTGAACTTGATAATAAAAAAAACATTTGGATAAATTGGTTTATGTAATTAGCAGTAATAATAAAAAAACAGAATGAAAAAATAATAATATTTGTCGAAAATACAGCCAAATTTGTAATGCAAGGTAACGATTTTCTAAAAAAATAAAAAAAATGTTTTTTTTTGAGACCTTTTATTTAAAATGATTAATATCCCGGTATATGTTAGCTAGGAACACGGTGTATCGACTCCTTTACGTTGGACCACTATTTACGCCACACCCTGTATACATAAAAATGACAAAGGAATGGTATGAAATGTTTTTCAATAATCATTCTCTGTCATAATTTATTGTCTGCCCCATGATTTTTTAACATTTAAATTTACATTTTGTTGATAATACAAGAAGAAGAAGATTCTATACAGAAAATACCAAAATTACCATGTACTTATTAAGTATACACTATGAAGCACTTTCGGTGAAATATTTTTTTGACCAACAATTGGCCAATATTTTAACATATCTCAAAAACACTGAATTTTATTTGAGAACTACTGATATTTTTCCAAAAATCAAAACTTATTATAATAAATAACTACTAATCGATTGTAATTTTAATATCAATGCTTTGTGTCGATATGAATATTGCCAATTGACATCTCTAGTTGTCGATTGTCGTGCGTGGACGGGACGGTGGATCCAGTCGAGAGTCGAGCTTGAAATCGTTTCGTTTTCATTTCGCTATCTATATTTTAAATACATTTTTACGGAATTTATATACCAAATTTTGTTTAATTTAAAACAAAAACCGCGTTTAAACTTGTAAGTTAAATAATGGAGTACTTAGTGATTTGATATCGTGATCGTGCAATTTTGGAGGTAAAATGCCCGCTTCCATTTGCGACCCAGTAACAAGCGCATTGCGTTTATCTTTAGCACCAGATGAATCCCAAAGTTCCTCTTTGTTAGATAGTAGACTTTATTCATCGGCTAAAAGTGTGCTTTTATCCAAGATTGAGTTTGAAGAATCTGGTGATTATCAAAGCAATGTTCTTGACGGACTGAAGTCTAAGTACGTGGTGATTCGACCTAAAAAAACAGTTCATGATAGTAAAATTCTTAAAAAGGATTGTATTTCTACCAGTCAGTCATCAGGTAAGTTATTATACAATAATTTCGCTATGAAAGAAGATATAGGTTTGTTTGTTATCTACATGCGCGATAAGATCAATTTAGAGGTTATATTTTATGAGCACTTGTCAATAAACGTCATGGGAACAAACAATATTATCCTATAAATATCAAATTATAATAAAAAGTTGTTTATAATTTTAATATCTTTTTATAAGGCCACACACAACCAAAATTTCTGTTATTCTCAAAATGAGTACTAGTGCATTTTATACCTTGATTACCTGGGTAAATATCTGGATATTGATTCATAATTCATCAATGTTCAACAGTATTATGGGGATTGATTTGATTACCAAGATATTGTGCATTACACTGGTGATGACTGTTATACTTGACTATATAGCACCCTCTTATGTTGTTAAAGTAATGTTTTAAAATAACATTTGCCTTTTTACTGGGTTATTGTGATTGACATTAACATTGCTAAGACATAGCAGTGCTTACTTTTTTATATTATAATCTCAATTGAGATGATAATACAGTCAAGATGTCAACAGCTTGGATTTGAAAAATAATGTTTCAAATCCAAACTGGACACATTGTTTTGATGTAATATCAATATGTGAGCAATATCATGATATAGCTATTGCCGAGTAGAAGACTGTGACAGACTCTTTGATTATTAACCTGTTAATTGTTGAAACACCAGACAGAATTGGAAACATATTATATCTGGTCTCCAGAGAGCCACTGCAACTGCATAGGTTAAAAGCAATTAAATAAACATGTTAGATAATATTGTCTTCTGTTTACACGAATGTTATTCATTGAAATTAAACTACTATATACGGATTTTATCGCATTGTTTATTTAGCACTGTATTAAAAATTTTTGGAAATATTACACTACTACTACTATTGATTTTATTTTACTAATTTATATGCTAATAAAATTATTTAAACTATTAAATCTATTTATTTTTGGTTTACACTTTCCCCGACGTTTCGGTTGCTTTTCAGCAGCCATGGTCACTGGGAGACTAAGATGGTAGTTGTCTCAATGTTCCAGTGTAGTTATTTCAAAGTACCCGAACATAATTTAATTATTGGTGTTTCTATTTACGCAGAATGAGCTCAAAGTATCATGAAGTCTAGCTGTGGTTTGTTTCTTCTTGGGTTTGACTATTTGAATACTGGATCCCAAGCTGGTGGTACATGCCAACCATCTTCTCTATTGAAATAGGGATGTTTTTTGATTTCAATAGCCTCCCAAAGCATCCTTGGTAGGAATTGGTGTTCTTTAGCGCGAATCTGTCACACACAGCAGACTTCAACGAGCGTTTGTGTTTTACGTCAGCTATGTGTTCTTTTAAGCGGGTGCCTATGCTTCTCTTGGTTTGACCAATGTATGTGAGTCCGCAGTCACAATCTATTTTATAGACCCCTGCATCTTGTAAAGGTAATTGGCACTTGACGGATGGTAAAAATTGACTTATCTTCGTTGGCGGCTTGAAGTATGTGTTGATTGAAGCTCGCTTCAAGATGTAGCCAATCTTGTCAGTGTCACCCCTTACATAAGGCAGTATAGCAGGCTGGCGCGCGACTGTGGCTGGCTTTTCTCGGAATCTGTGACAGCGGCGTGGCTGTTGGAGCTTGTTGTCTTGCAGTACCTGCTTGACATGTTGAAGCTCGGCGTCCAGGTTTTTCTTGTTACAGATCCCGTGGGCTCTCTGAAACAAAGACATTCCCATGGTAGCTAACTGTTTAGGATGGTGGTGAGATTCACCGTTCAAGTACCTCTTTGTATGGGTCTTTTTCCTATACATGCTAAATAAACAATGCGATAAAATCCGTATATAGTAGTTTAATTTCAATAAACATGTTAGTTTTAATTTTATATGCACATTAGGATTAGTTATTTTTATTCACTATGGTAAATAAAAAAAAAATTGTACTTGTCTTGGATTCTAATAATATTAACTAAAAGAATCCTGTAATGTACATAATCAGTAGTTCTTTATTATATTTGAGATGTATGTTTTGATTGGAATGTAATAATAAATGTTTATTCTACTATATTACTTAATATACATGGTATATGGGATGATTTTTGGTATAAAATAAATTCATATTAGTATTTGATATATTCCAGAAGGTAATAAGAATGTGGAAGACGGGTTGCCCAAGCCTAAAAGGGTATTATTCCCTCTTGAGAAGGTTCATTTGGGATGGCAGAACGCATGGGCAGCTGGAGCTGGCATGCAAAATGTGGGCAACACATGCTACTTGAATTCTACATTGCAAGCTCTCTTCCATGTGCCGGCTTTGGCAAATTGGCTGGTCATGGAAGTGACCCATGCTGAGAAATGTAACCAACAAGGTGAGCTCATTACTTAACAGGTTTCTATGCAATTATTATTTGTACTTCATCTAAGTACTGTTTGCTAACAATATTGGTGTATATGTATTTCAGAAGCATGTGTGATTTGTGGAATGCGTGCTACATTAATGGCAACACAGAAGAGCGGTGGTGCACCCATCAAGCCCTGGCAGGTGTACTCAAAGTTACGCCTTATATGCAGACATCTTACCCCTGGGAGGCAAGAGGATGCTCATGAGTTTCTAAGGTAGGACAAAATGTCATCAATTATTATTAGATAGATTTGGTCCCACAGACATCCTTACACAGTTATTAAAAGAAGCCAGATGTCCATGATATCCTTAAAATAATGGTTAGTTAAAAGTTATTGTACGAAAATATTGTATTTGTTTATTTATTCACTTATTTGCTAGAAGCAAGGTTCAAAGATGTTACATATAGTTTTAGTCCCTCATGTTTCACTGACACAGCAGCATGCAAATGTATTATATTACAATTATATTTATTAAAATTAACATTATAAATTAATTAATTATCAAAAACGAAAGAGCATATTATATTAAAAATTAAATTTGATATTAAATGAACATTATTATAACAGGCAATACAATAAATAATTAACATTCAGCACCAATTGAAATGTATGAAAAAAATTATATTAATCTATTTTCTGTTACTTAAGTGAAATAAAATATCTAAACAATCAATTACAAATGTTATTGCACATGTTGTTATTATTTATGTCTGTACTTTAATGCAAGATCATGCGTATAAAACTTACATGGATATTTCACAAAATACTCATGAATAGAATAGAAACATTCCTGCACCAGCCACCTTTTAGGATGAAAGCAAAATTTTTTAAAGGGCACTTGATTAATTGTCTTCGGCAGAGCATTATAAAGCAAAGGGGCCAAATAGTTCTAATTTGGGTATAGGTATTTCTAAGTAAAAATGAGTCCCTTTTCTGTTATTTGTATTATCTTTCGGCTTAAAAAGTAGAGGATAAGATCTCAAAAAACTAGCTACTTCGTAAATATATAGGTAAGGTACTGTTAAAAGTTTGTGCGATTTGAATACAGGCCTACACGAGTTGGACCACTCCATATTGAACATTGCGCGGATACACCTTATTTGAGCAATAAAGATTTTCTCAATTTCGGGAGAGTTTGCCCATACGACTATGCCGTACCGAATTATCGAGCAGATGTAGGCATGGTATACCATCAAAGAGGTCAGGGATATCTTTAACCTTTCTTATAGAAAAGATAAATTGGTTGATTTTCTTACAAATCATTTCAACATGGTTTTTCCAAGTAAGATGCTCATCAAGTACTATACCTAGAAACCTGACATTATGTACCTGATTTATATTAATATTATTATATTCAACAGTAACTTGTACAGTTTTACTTTTCCAAGTTTTAAAATGAAGCACATTAGTTTTCAAAATATTGATTTTAATTTATTAATGTCTAGCCATTTTATAACATCATTAAGCGTTTGATAATATCCGTGTCATAGGTTTGTCGATTTTTACATTTGATTAGTATCGTAGTGTCATCGGCAAATAGAACACATTGATGCTTTATTGACTGTGGTAGGTCGTTGATATAGAAGAGAAACAGTAATGGTCCCAAAATGCTACCTTGCCTTAATAATATGACTGAAACCACTTTTTAACTGGTTCTCTGACACCATACCTTTCTAGTTTACCCATGAGTCTCTCATGGTCAACAAGGTTAAAAGCTTTACTTAGGTTTAAGAATAATGCAGATGACAGTATTTCATCATTAATATTGTTCATAATTGCCTGAACTAATGCAAAGGTTGTCAAGGTTGTTGATTTATTTTGTCTGAAGCCATATTGTTGGTCTATTATATCTATTTAAAATTTTAACAAGCGCCTTTTCTTTTGAAAGTATTGGAGTCAGTGCTATTGGTCTGTAGTATTGACATTCGATTTTGAACCCATTTTATGAATTGACCTTATCAATGAATATTTTAATTGGTCAGAAAAAAAAACCTTGTTCGATAGACAAGTTAACAATATACGCTAAAGGCGGTGAAATGTATTCAGATATACTTTTAAGAAGATCAGTTGTGATATTATCGTAACCAGCTGATTTTGAGTTTCTAAATGATATTATCATGCGATTGATTTCTGAAGCATTAGAAGTTTCTATAAATATACTATTATCGTGTTATTCTATATTATGCATGTCAATTGTATTATTCACGGAATTGGAATTATTTTGATTAGCTATGTCAGATCCAGAGATCAAAGTAAAGCTATTGTCTACAATTTTACTGATAAATTCCCTATCTGTTTTATTACCAATGTTGCGCCTTACAACATCCCAGGTAGCTTTAACTTTATTTTGTGATAAAGTAATGTATCTTTGATTACACAAGGATTGTAAGTTATTCATACATTTTCTTGTTTTAGGTATCTTGTGGAGGCGATGGAAAAATGTTATTTAAATCGGTTTATAAACTTTGACAAATTGGACCAGTACAGTAAAGAGACAACTCCCTTAAATCAGATTTTAGGTGGTTATTTACGTTCTACTGTACGATGTCTTGCTTGCCATCATCTATCTACTACTTACCAGCATTTTCAGGTGATTTAATATAATACCACTTTCAATCATTTTTCTAATCTTTAAAATAACATTAGTATTACAACTGTGTAGTTGATTTATTATTGCATTCATATAATAATGTTTTCATCATTATGTTACAGGATCTACTATTAGATATAAGAAAACATTCTACGTTGGATGAAGCCCTGGATTCATTTTTCTCTCGTGAGCGACTAGAAGACTTAGGTTACAAATGTGAGGCATGCAATAAGAAGGTAATTGTTTGTACTATTAACCATTTAACTGCATAACTTGATAAAATAATATACAGTGTGTATAATAAACCCTGTCCGATCGTAAAAGGTGTTATACAGTAGCTTATTATGAGTAAGTAGGTGTCATCCTTTTATAAATATTGATAAAATAAATTACCCTGGTAAATTTAATTTATTTAAAATAATATCTTTATAGATTACCCATGGCAACACCGACAATTTATAAATCAGAATATCTATGTATCACTAAACCACAGTACATAAATATACAGTATTGTAACTCGGCCGTATCTTTGAAATAAATGCCTACAACCGCGCGATACGTAAACATGCGATGGGCTGCCCACCTACAGCATTTTAATTAAATCTGCCTACTTTGAGTTTCTATCTATTTTTGTGATTGTAAATATTTATTATTTTATTTAAACAAATAAATTACTTTGTGAATGGAATAGGAAGTTCAATAAAAATGCATGTTGTTTTTTGATTGCTAGATTTAATTTTAAAAAAACATGTTTATGTTAGATTTAAGACTTAATAACAAATCGGTCTTATAAATTTGCGACTGAAAAATATTTTGCGCCTCGACTGAGACGTACCTACGTAATGCTTTATTATTATATTTTAAAGTATAAAAAATCCGCATCCGAATACAAAGATTAATTAAAAATTGTTTTGGGAAACATGGACAAGGAGGAGAAAAAGGAATATCTTTTACTTGGTTATAGATACCTGCAGTTGCTCTACAATTTATATGTTTAGTTTTAAAAGAAGTTCGGTATATTCCTTCCATTTTTTCTATATATTCCACGAAATCATCGCTGGGTACAATTAAAAAAGTTGGCGAATTAATCTTATAATCTTACTGTAGTCCCGGTACCTTTCGGGAGGGAAAAAAATCCTTTAAAAATACTTAAATTACGTACCTACCTACTAGTAAGTATAATCATTTTATAGTGTTACCTTTCGGAGTTTCCAGGTAATCTAAAAAAAGTTATCTCTGGGTGCGTTATTGAGGAATTCATGCAACCAAAAACAGCACAATATATTCTACTTGTCATATTAAATAGGCTACACTTTACTTATTTTAAGTAAAAAAAATCGCGCGGTTACTGTTTAAAAAACAACACACCGTTCGTTCGTCACTGCGGCGCATTCGCAACTGGTTGCGTGCCGAGCGCATGCCGACGGTGAGGCGCGTAGGTATGACTCGAGTTCCGACCGTTTGTATGAAGATAGGTTACTGTATATTTATGTACTGTGACTAAACTTTATAAAGGTTCACCGCCGCCGCAGCGCGCCACGCCGACTTGTTTAAGAAAAGCCGCTAAACGTTACCCGACGCGCTGCGCGTAATCTACAAAGGGCCCGCTCGAAGACGGTACATTAAATTAGGTTAATTCTTTGATATAATCCGGTTGCCGCCGCGTGCATGTGCCACTATAAAATAGTAACCTATTTATTGTACGTATCAGCTGATTATGATATTTATAAATAACTGCAGCAATAAGGAAATCTTTCTGTTTATGAGTACTTTTTAAGACGTTACAGAGTATTTTAATTTGGTTTATCATATCTAATCGTTTATCTTATCTAAATCGGAAGCCGTCACAATCCTAGCTCGCATTTCTACTTCCGAGTCACAAAGAAGGATGCCCAAAAAAAACCCAGAGTCGATTAAAATAATTTATGAACGATAAAATAGACCTTAAGTTAGAGGTTATAATTCGTTTCGCATAAAACCATAACCAAACAGGCCAGCAGCATATAAAACAATTCTGTGCAGCAAGGCGCGTTGATGATTGATTGGTTTATTGTTTTGTTACTGTGTTTGTTGCTCACTCGTGAAAGAGATCGAGAATATAGATAAGGAATTACATTTACGAGAAAGAAAGAGAGCAGATGTATAAATCTTCGCGCCATTGTTGTTATCCAGGTAGAGAAACCGTGACCGACCCTATCCCGCGCGCAGTCCCTCGTAAGCTTTCGTTGCGACCGTGTTATTTTTAATTATCTCATTTCAATTTTTACGACGACCACTTGCATTTGCCTTTAGGTACTGAATCTGTTTATTGTGACGAACTTGGCTTTCATTTATGGACACCGATTTGTGCTTTGTGGACTGAATATGGATAAACAACCATTGTGTTAGTTGTGACCGTTCACTGGCACAAAGACAAGTTAATAGCCATATAATAATCCACAATCACTTTTATATGTATATGTTACGCCTAAAGCTCGAAGTGCGGCTACACCTAGTTTTAGCCGGTTAGAACTAGGTGTAGCCGCTTACCCCTGGGTAATTCTAGAATAAGCCGAATTTTTCCGGGTAAAACTAGGTCTAGCCGGTATCATTCCGGCTAGAACTAGGTGCAACCAAACCGTAGTGGCTATATATTGTTTATATTTTATTTTCTCTAAGTTTCTTATTCTAATCTAATCTAACGCCTAGTTAAAAAGACAAAGGAAAATAGCTTATAATTTCTATCATAGTTCATAGATCTGATTGTGAGTAGAAATATATTCTATGAAGTAACTAATTACCATCTGACAAGATAGATAACCTAACTAAGAGTAAGCGGCTACACCTAGTTCTAACCGGCTAAAACTAGGTGTAGCCGCACTTCGGGCTTTAGCCGTAACATATATAAATAATATTTTATATTTATATACATATATATAACCAGTAGATACGTATAATGTTCTTTACTCTCAATATTACGCACAATTCGTCACAATATCGTTTGTAAAACCGCTTTAAATATCATCGATTTTTAAAAGTTCAGTCAATTAGTCACGAGTTTTTTATTACTTGGTGATGGTTTAATCGAAATCTATTATTGGATTTGGAATATAGTATGTATACTCTACCTTGCCACACATAAATCGTTTTAATCGATTCTGGGTTTTTGCTCCATATATTTTTGGGCATTATCCTTTTAGCAAGCACGTGTCTCCACAAGTAAAAATCTAGCAGCCACGAGATTGGTCCTGCACGTCCTATCCACTTGTTAGGGAACTGGGAATTTAGATAATTACGCACTGCACGTAAGAAATAAGGCAGCGCGCCATCATGCTGGAACCACATAGATCGATGGAAATTCAACGGTAACTCGTCTAATACTTCGGTAAGTACGTCCCTTAAAAACAACAAATTATTTGCACCATTCATGTTTTGATTATGAAAATATGGTCCAATAATACGATCACCTAGAATGCCCACACATTAATACGCCAACGATGTTGAAAGTGTGATTCTTTCATTGCATGTGGATTTTCGAGTGCCCATACGTGTTCATTGTGACAGTTAAAAACACCCGTTCTCTCGAATGAACATTCGTCGGTAAAAAGCACAAGCTCCAAAAATCCATCATCCGCTTCGAGTTTCGTTAACATCCAAGTGCAGTACCTACTAACTTCTAGATGCATAATCTGAGGGCAGAAGTGATTGAACTCGCCGGTAGGGAAAGAATGCTGTCCATCTTCTGATAGTACTTTACAAACTCTCATATGTCTGGTGGCGAGCTCACACGCAGCACAGCGTGTACTGCGCGTGGGGTCCGCTGCGAAAATATTGTTACGGCTAGTGCCATCTGTCGGCACTGTGGGGAAGACTCGACAGTCCCTTCTAATAATTTATAACAGCACCATCTATTGACATCTTACGGAACTACGTGGTTGTCGGTACGAGTAGAGTAGAGAGAACGCTGGCACATTCTCGAATCATCGTACTGTTACATACCGGGTATGGCTTTTCTAGAAAACTCCAGAAATGCTTTACCCGCGTATAAATAGAGCGCTCGCGCACCGCCGAGTCAGTTTACAATCGCAAGCGGTCATGTATTCATCGAAGCGAACGGAAGCGAAAATACTACGTAGTTTGAAGCAGTTACAGAGAAAAAGTGTAATATAGTGTTTGTTGTGTTTTAAATTTAATTGTGCTAAAATAAAACGTTTTAGTCGGTAAAATTGTTTTATATTCTTATCCGTCGAACCCAGCACGTAACAAATTGGTGTCAGAAGTGAGATAAGAATATGCCAGTATTACCGAAGTAAGAAGTGGAAGGGGTGCGTACCAGGAACCAGCGCCAGCAAGATGTGGACCAAAGGCGCTTTGGAGACGCCCCCTCGCCGACGTCAATTGGACCACGTGACGCCGCGGCTGCAGCGCAACCATCTAGTGCAGTTCACTCGCCGGTGAATCCCGACCTCGCGAGGAGCAGGCACGCCGCCAGGAGGACCACGCACGCCGCCTCGAGGAACAGCTTCAACGCGATAAGGAGGAGGTTATGCGCCGCCAGGAGGAGGCCCATGCCACCAGGAGGAGCACGCATGCCGCCTAGAGGAACAGCTGCAACGTGATAAGGAGGAGGAAATGCGCTGCCAGGAGGATCAGGCACGCCGCCAGGAGGAGCACGCACGCCGCCTTGAGGAACAGCTGCAACGCGATAAGGAGGAGGGTACGCGCCGCCAGGAAGAGCAGCTGATGATGTTAAAAGACCTCAGCGCAACGGTTGGCAAGGAGATGAAGGAGGTGAAAGAGCAAGTTCAACGCCACGAAAGTCGTATTGCCGAGTTGGAGAACATGATACGTGGGCTCAAGGCGGGAGATGGGATCGTGAAATCTGCGATTGTGGCGCCCTCACCACGAGGCTTTAAATTCCCACCATTCGACGGTTCATCGTCATGGTCAGCCTATAAGATCCAGTTCGAGACCGTCATATAATCAAACGGGTGGACGCGAGAACAGGCCCTGCCTGCTCTCACCTTGGGGCTTCGCGACCAGGCCTTGACCGTGTTAGAGGCGCTTGGTCAAGACGTCACGTACGAGAAGCTGTTGGAGGCATTGGAAGCGAGATATAGCGACGCACACCTGGAACACGTGTTTCGCACCCAGCTGAAAGACCGATCGCAACGTTTTGGTGAAACCTTGCAGCAGTGGGCCCTGGAGGTGGAGAAGCTGGTTCGAAAGGCGTACCAGTCCTCACCTGCGCTCATCGACGGGAACCTCGTTCAAGCTTTCATCGACGGGATCCGAGACCTGGAGCCAACCTCAAGGCCGCAGTGAGACTCGGACATTTCAAAAACCTGAACGACGCCCTAGCCCACGCTCTAGAGGTGGAAGTAGTGCGACGGGACGATCGCGCTCACCGTATCAGGGATGTGTCGACTTCACCCCGGTGCTATAGCTGCGGTGAAAGAGGCCACTTCAGGTTGAGCTGCCCGAAGCGAAGGAGTCTACACAGTAGAAGCCAGTCGCTGGTAGGAGGAACACTTGATATGCGTGCCGGACAACAACTACAGGACTTCGTAATACAGCATCGCAGTGGCAAGTCCCATAGTAATGCAGATGTCCTGTCGCGTAGACCGTATCCCGACCAGTGTAAGCACTGCGCCAGGCAAGGCGCAGAGGCCAAGCAGGAAGGACTAGTGAGGATGTCGAGGACGGACCTTAGCGAAGATTGAAAGGAAACTCTCCAGAGAACGCAACAAGAGGACAAAGACATAAGACCTATCCTCGAATGGAAGAAACTCACTGGTGTGAAGTTGCGGCAATGAGCTCTATCACCAAGAGTTATTGGGCACAGTGGTAAAGCTTAGTTATCCAGGATGGAGTTCTGTGCCGGAAATGGGAGACTGCTCGAGGTGACAAGTGTCACCTGCAAATGGTCGTGCCGAAGCTCAAAGTACCGGAAATTTTACAACTCTGTCATAATGGGAGTTCAGGAGGTCACATGGGAGTTAAGAGAACTCTGATTAAGATCCGGGAACGATTTTATTGGATCCATTGTCGAAAAGAAGCACGAGTTGTTCTGCTATGAAGGGACCACGCACTGGCAGCAGGATGAATGATGTATACGAGCAAATCAGACGCACCGCCGAGTCAGTTTACAATCTTTATTGTCCCTACAGGCGGTTGTGAAGCCGTTGAAAAGTGCTGCTAGACCTTGTGGTCTTGAGCAGTGGTTTCTAAACTTTTAAGATGACATAACACTCACCAAATCCCTTTGGTTTTATGGAACCTCATATCAAATGAGTACAAATCAAAGGCACTGTAATTTAAATAAGAACAAAGCTTCACTCCTCGCCACAGATTTCGCGCTATTTTAAAATAATATTTTAAATAGTATCGCGTCATGCTTGTGACTTTTCTACGGAACCCCTAGGTTCCGCGGAATCCAGTTTAGGAATCGCTGGTCTAGAGAACCGTTCCTCGTACTTCCTACGTGCAGCTGCATAATTACACTCGCTCCTACCTGAGCACATCAACATGTTAAAATATTCATGGTTTGAGTACGTCATATAACAGAGAAAATAGTCAATGGCGGAAGTCCGAATGAAAGTGATTTTAGCGCAAGACTGAGTACGAAATCGTTTGCACGTATTTTATCTAAGAAACAAAAATAATAGCTAGGGATGCAAACAAGGATTTACATTTTAATCTATTTTTTCGATTAATATGGCCTGTCAGTGATAAAATAGAAGTTTTGGTTTTCATGTTACAGTAATTTACTCTTTTTAATTAGGTATACATACAGCCTTGGCCAAAAGTATGGAGCATCCCATGTATTTTTCACGTGCTTAATATTTGCAGTAGAAACAATACATTTTATTTAAATATGGATTAGGTGGCATCTAAAAAGATATTTAAAACAATAGTGTACCCAGTTAGGGCTAATAAAACATCCGATACAAAGCATCTTATCCGTTTAGTAATTTCCAATCTTTAAATTCAGTATACTATTTTGTGTCGTTGTGTATACATACCGTCATCTAGCGCACTTCTTGTATTATTTTGTGTTCAGTTATATTAATTTCGATACACAATACCTAAAACATCCGAACTATCTCTTGAAATACGTGTGAAAATACAACCTTTTCATGAACAAGGGTAATCCCAAGTTGAGATATCCAGAACTGTTAAGTGGTCGCGCCAAGCGGTGCAATTTACAATTGAGCGATTCGCCGCTACCGGTACGCACAGCAATATGCCCAGAACTGGACGAAAAGGTATTACCAGTGACCGTGAAGATCGAAAATTTGTGAGAGAGTCTTTGAAAAACAGGACAAAAATGTCTTCTGAGTTCGCTGCTGAGTTCTCAGTGGCGAGTAACAACACAATTTCTGCCAAAACGACTCGTCGAATACTTCAGGAAGCTGGTCTCAAAGGGTGTAAAACCAGGAAGAAGCCATTGATTTTAGACAATAATAAAAAGGCTTGCTATGCATGGGCCTTAAAGTACCAACATTACACTAAAAAAGACTGGACAAATATTGTGTGGTCAGACGAATCAAACTTTGAAGTAAGTTAGATAATATGAATGTCCAAATGGATAAATAAGTATTGTTGAAATTTAAAAAGCTATACTGTTGTCTTTTCATTATTAGTTAATCTCTATTTATTTTGTTTTTGTTTGGTCTTTGGAACCCCTGGTGCTACCTTCGTGTGTCGCCGTGGGGGAGAAGTATTTATGCCAGAGTGGGTGGTCCCGACTGTAGAACACGACGCAGGTACCGGGATGACCTGGGTCTGCATGTCTGATACAGGAGTCAGCGAAATGTTTGTGTATGAGGGCCGAAGGGACTCTACAAAATACATGAATGTGTTTGGAATCAGCTTTATTGCCTTCGTTCTTACACTTTTTGGTGACATTTATATGGATGGAGTTAAATTCCAGAAGATAACGCACCATGCCATAAATCTGCCCGCACAATGTCATAGTTTCGTGAAAATTCCATTGAGCTCCTGGAATGGCCTGCACAGTCGCCAGACCTTAATCCTATAGAACATTTATGGGGAATCCTAAAGCGTAAGGTCCGGCGCCATACAATAACAACAAAAGAAGAACAAAAATACGCCTCCGTCAAGAATGGAATACCATAACTGAAGAACAGTGTAAAAATCTTGTAGGCTCTATGCCAAGACGAATAGCTACTGTGTTAGCGGCTAAGGGTGGCCGACGAAATATTGATTTTATATCAAAGTAAAGATAATTTAAAATGTACACAAGTTGTTTCATTTCTATACAAAACTTTTTACAAAGTGCAGTTTTTATAGGGGTGCTCCATACTTTTGGCCAAGGCTGTATATGTTGATCTGTGACATTTTTTTGTAGAGAATAAGTAAATTATTGTGATTAAAACGTTGATTACGCTGTGCAATTTTAAATCTCGTTTATTATAAATACTGTGATTTATAATAATATATGTCTCCCAAGTGACGTCTAAAAGTTTAATTCTCTTATTTAATGTGCATTAATTAATAAAATACTACATCATCTATTTAACACCACTTGTGAAAAATTTTTCACATCATTATATATTCAGTTCTAGGATCGCTACTACTGGGGGCATATCAATTTATTTTTCCATCTGTCACCGCTGGTGGCAATTGGGAACAAAATGAGTGGCCACTCCCAATTGCCACCCCTGGTGACGCCACCACTGGTAGCAAATGGGATTTTTTTCGGCAAACAATCCCGTTTGTCACCAGTGGTAGCGTCGACCCAAGGATCGGACAGGGTTTTGTATACACACTGTATAATTATGACATAAAATGTACTGAAAATATTCCTTATATTAATTGAACTGTTTAAACACAAAGGTGTTGTAGAGCCACAACTGTGACAGCCCAAGATATTAACTTGATCAAAGTAAACTTTTATGTGCATTATAAGGTAAAAATACTTGCTTCGTCATCAAACCAGATATTTATCTGGTTTTCAAGGGTTTCAATAACTTTTATATTTAGTACTTTTACATGTTTATCTATCTTACAAGAGTGGTTAATGATTTTACGTACTTGTTTTAAATATTCAAGTTTTTGACCAGTCAAAAAGATTGTATACACATATTTGTACCACACCACTATCTGTTCATCAAGTCTTCTATGATATTTAAAACTGCCTTGCAACAAAATTTACAACAATTTGGTCTTTTTACATCATATTTGGCAATATGTCCAGAAATAAATGTTTTTAATCTAATTAATATTTCTTTTGACTGTATATGACAAATTTAACTTTATTGACTGCAGACGCGCCGACTGTTGTGAGCTCAAATACCACACAATTATTTGTATAATCTACGAATGTCCGTCAATTGTTTGTTGTTGTTTGATCACACTAAGATTAAATAAAACATATTTATTAAAATTTAAATTATTTTTGAATACATAATTATTGTTAAGTTGATCTTGTCTGTTTTAGGTATCAGCAACAAAACAATTTTTCATAGAACGTGCACCAATGGTACTCTGTATAGCATTAAAACGGTTCTCATTAGCTGGAGGAAAATTATCCAAACACGTGCAATTCCGAAAAAAAATTAGCCTTAATAAATATATGTATAATAAAAATAGCCATCAGCAATTGGTGAGTACTCATAATTTTATATAATATGTCATCTGGTCTCTTATTTATCAGATTTTCTAGTCTAGTATCTATTAGTCCTACAATACTTAATGTAAATGAATAACTAAGCCATTATTAAATTAACTGTAATGTTGGGGTGAAGGTCAGCTTGCTAGTCTTTTACTGTTGTGATATAAATATGACAAATCTTTAATAAATAATAATAAAGTATTAATTTATCATCATCATACATTTGTTTACTTAACTTTACTAGGTACATATTCTAGATGATATTAAGGGCGTCTGGGGCTAGGAAGCAATCATAACAATAAAGGATGGGACAATCACCTACAGATTGTTATTTTCAGGTCATGTGAAGGTAGTTAAGTTAAGAAAAATATCTATCCCTTATATTAATTCCTTTCCAAATAATCTGTATAATGTAGCACAAGTGATAAGAATATTATTTTTATTGTTTCAGTCTTATAAACTGGTTAGTTTAGTAACTCATTTGGGACCGTCACAGAACTGTGGCCATTACACAGCAATAGGACAAGCACCTAATGGTAATTATTATCAATTTGATGACAGCTGTGTTAGGCCTCTACCACTGTCTGCAGTACTGGGCACCAATGCATACATCATGTTCTTTGAGAAAGATAATATGACAGATGAGATATCAACCACTACTGCTTCTACATCAAGTATAGTATATGGACCACAACTACCTGATAATATATTGAATAGAGAAAAAAGTCCCCTTAAACTGACATTCTACAGAAGTGATGACAGAAAACCCATTCTTCTTAATAGTACTTCAGTGGAAACCTCCAAGCCTGATGTTAAACCAATTATCCTTAATAGCACACTCGGCAAGTCAACCGAGTTAAACAATTTAAATTCAGAACCCTGGGTTGTAAAACAAAATGGAGAGGTAGAGAAAATCCTTCAGCTTCCAAAGATTCTGAACGGCATAGACAAAGCGGACGATAAAAAAATTAGTTTCGTAATTAAAAGACAAAATAGTGAAGATAGTAGCGCGAAGCCTAAGTTATCCAAGAGCGAGTCGGATCTAAGATCCATCACTTGCACCACAAAAGGCCTCGAAAAGTCGGCTTCCACCGGCAAACTAGTAAAGGCACCAAAATCACCCCTAGAAAAATTAGAGGAGCAAATGAATAGAAGCGACTCGTCGGGCCACTCGCCCAGGAACGGCTGCACCGGCTCCAAGCTTGTGCCCTACGACTCGGAGTCCAGCGGCGACGAGCGCGAGCGCGGCCGCCCCAAGCCCAGCCGCTGCGAGTCGCCGCGCGGCCTCGTCGTCACTACCAAGAGCATGCACGCCTGGACCGTCTCCAGCGAGAACAGCGGCCCGCTCCTGAGCCCCAGCCTTAATGGAGTCACTAACAAAAAGTAAGTTTGCTAACCATTTCTTCAACGTACCTATAGGTAGGTTTTAACCTACATATATATAATTGCAAATAGGATGACAAAATTTAAAAGAATTACATAATTTGCTCGACGAAGGGACGGTAATAACCCAGGAGAAAGTTGGATTGTCGCGGAGTGATCTCGATTCTGGTCTTAGGGCACCATTTTTACTTTGAGGAAGTCATGAGAATATTTTAATTAGTTATGTATCGATGATAAAAAGTACCGTGAAGATACCTGTAAATCTAAGTTTCTCATAAAGGTTGAAGTACCGTGAGGATACCTGCAATCTGAGTTCCTCATAAAGGTTAAAGTACCGAGAAACTCAGATTTACAGGTATCCTCACCTGTAAATCTTGAGTTACTCATAAAGGTTCCTGAAGGTAGATGTAATCTATAGATTACGGTGTAATTCGTCTCGTTCCAAGTAGTGGCTCGAACCTCCTAGTGGACCGCGTACGAGCCCGATATCGGGACGACTTTTTATTTTTCCCGCTTGCAGGGTTAAGGAGAAGGAGGAGCGACGGGACAGCGAGCACAGTCCGAACACGAGCGTCAGCAGCATGTCGCCGCTTAGTGACCGCAGTGGCGCGGGCGCGGCGCCGGGCGCCACCGCGGGGCCGGGCGCGGCGGGGGGCGCGGCGGGGGGCGCGGCGGGGGTCGCGGCGGGGGGCGCGGGGGGCGCGGGGCCGGGCGGCGCGCTGGACACGCTGCGGCACCTGCAGGCCGTGTCGCACCGCGGCTACGGCGCGCCCGTCTCTTCCTGGAATGGCAACCACAGTGCTATGTCGCGACAGGTACGATCATTATTGATTTGAAACTCGCTTGGCTTCTTTCTTTTACGCAATCCATTGTAGCGCCTTGCCTTCGGTGTCGTTTATGAGCCGATGATGTGTTGTATTCGTTAGTGATCTATTTCGAGCTGTGTAACTCACTCGGTGTGTTGGTCGCAGGTGTTCGACGAGCGGCGAGACGAGCGAAAGCGAACACTGGACGCGGCGGACGAGATGGATCGGGGTCGGAGCAAGAAGGTGAAGAAATTTCACCACTACAATAGATTCAATAACAGTCGAAACGGATACAATCCTTTTCAGGTAAGGACGATAATTTTATTTTCTTTAGGGTTTGGCCACAGTTGAGAGAACACGAGAAAAGTTTGTTGAATAATCACTTGTTGTTTTGGACACTTGAGTAAGGCTAACATATAATTGGTTACAGGAGAAACAAAACAAGCCGCATTGGGGTGGCAATTTCAAATACCGCAACGAGCGACGCCCGTCCCACCATTTCAATAAACATCACAGCAATAAGTACAAACGCTTTAACCGGTAAATACTAATTAATTGTGATTTGATTTTGTTGCCCGGGTCACCAGTTTATTGTTTTTCTGGCACTAAGTAGCCACTATTTTATTTCAATATGACGATAAGAAAACTTTAACAAACTTTATTTTCAACTAACCAATCTTCGACCTGATTTGGAGTAATTAATATTATTAATAATTAATATTATTAATATTGTCATTGATATATTTGTAGAGCTACTAGTAGTAGTAGTGTAGTACTGGATTTTTAATACTTAAAATATCAGTTCTATGCCTTAAAAGATTTTAAAAATTTACAACAATTCAATAAATAAAATTGCCTTAAAGGTCTAACTCAGGAAAGCTACATAGCTATGTACAAAAATAATTACAATCTCACCTTTCTTGTCATTAATCTCTGCCGGCAATTATAAAATGAGTGGAAAGATTCGTTTTTAAGCATTAATTGTATTATAGAGGCATTATTTATGTTGAGACTTTACAATATGTTTACTACTTTTATAACTCTGCTTTTACGTTGAAGCTATGAAGTAGTATCTCCAACAGATGTTAGGTGTAACTAAAATATATATTGATAATAAAAAGAAAACATTGATTTCAGGTACAGTAATAATGGCCACCACTACCCACGGCACCATTGACCCCGGCTGGCTTGTGCCCACTTAATTGTGTATATAGATAGTATATGGACTTAAATTCTTAGTTTAATAAGTCTTCATCAATACAAGGAATGAATACAGTTACGACAATTTTGAAGTTATTGTTTTGCTACCGCCATACAGTCCAAAATAAGCAATAAATAAAGTTAGTATTATTATTTTTCTGTAGTATATGGATACTAAAATAAAAAATTAAGATAAAATAAAATATTTACTGCCAGTATCAGCCTTTAAACCATAATCGCAAATAGTGACCTCATAAGAAGTTTATTACCTATCATAATTGTAGCCAAATTATACACTTTGTGATTTATGCAGATAAAATGTTATTGAGCATGTTTTTCTACTGGAGTCAAAGTGACTACTTATGCAAATAGTTAGTGAATTTATGAGTTCCATTGTATTATGTATTAAGAGTAATAAATATTGGCACAGACATATTATTTATTGATATATAAGATCTTGTTATTGCAAATCTTGTAAGGAGTGTTAATACACATACAGGCAGGTCACCAGTAGTGCGCGGTTCATTTGTAACATTAATACTTTAGCTCACGATCGTGCAACCTGCGCGAACCTATACCTGTGTATAGCTCGCCTTATGTAAATGAATCTACACTGCTATTTAATTGAATATCTATAAGGGCAGATATGAAAGTGTACATTTATATTAACATTGCTCAAATGTTTATGGGCAGCATTTCCTTTATCGTTTACGCTGCAGTAGTTTCTGTATGAAATATTAATGAAAACAATTGTTTTAGTTCAATTTCTGTTACCTTATGATTATGTAATTTATCTCCCGCGGTTAATAAATAGGTACCGACTATTGTTATACATATTACCTACATTGATGTCATTTTAATTAAGTACCTACTCTGTTTATTTCAGATATTTTAAAGTAAACCTATGTACCTAATGTCATTACCAACAATGTATTTATTCTATAAAAATAAGAGAACGTTGATATTTTACGTATGGAATTAATTTGCTACTAGATGACGACATAACTTTTTACGGACGATAATTCGAATTATTTAGTTTTATTGAGTAATTTAGTGCTTATATAATGTTCTATTTTAATCAACATCTATTTAAGACCAAAAATGTGCGCTGTTTATTTGTTAATAACTTAAACAGATCGTTATAACTCGAGTGACGAGTCATTTGAATCTGAAGTTCTGCCGCACACTGAGTGTTGGTGTGCGCGCTCGTGAGTCGCACGCGACACGCGACCCGCGGCCGGAGCAAGGCCAGCAGCTCACGTTGGCTATCGATCGCGCCCACTAGTGCTGCCGCACACTGAGTGTTGGTGTGCGCGCTCGTGAGCCGCACGCGACACGCGACCCGCGGCCGGAGCAAGGCCAGCAGCTCACGTTGGCTATCGATCGCGCCCACTAGTGCTGCCGCACACTGAGTGTTGGTGTGCGCGCTCGTGAGCCGCACGCGACACGCGACCCGCGGCCGGAGCAAGGCCAGCAGCTCACGTTGGCTATCGATCGCGCCCACTAGTGCTGCCGCACACTGAGTGTTGGTGTGCGCGCTCGTGAGCCGCACGCGACACGCGACCCGCGGCCGGAGCAAGGCCAGCAGCTCACGTTGGCTATCGATCGCGCCCACTAGTGCTGCCGCACACTGAGTGTTGGTGTGCGCGCTCGTGAGCCGCACGCGACACGCGACCCGCGGCCGGAGCAAGGCCAGCAGCTCACGTTGGCTATCGATCGCGCCCACTAGTGCTGCCGCACACTGAGTGTTGGTGTGCGCGCTCGTGAGCCGCACGCGACACGCGACCCGCGGCCGGAGCAAGGCCAGCAGCTCACGTTGGCTATCGATCGCGCCCACTAGTGCTGCCGCACACTGAGTGTTGGTGTGCGCGCTCGTGAGCCGCACGCGACACGCGACCCGCGGCCGGAGCAAGGCCAGCAGCTCACGTTGGCTATCGATCGCGCCCACTAGTGCTGCCGCACACTGAGTGTTGGTGTGCGCGCTCGTGAGCCGCACGCGACACGCGACCCGCGGCCGGAGCAAGGCCAGCAGCTCACGTTGGCTATCGATCGCGCCCACTAGTGCTGCCGCACACTGAGTGTTGGTGTGCGCGCTCGTGAGCCGCACGCGACACGCGACCCGCGGCCGGAGCAAGGCCAGCAGCTCACGTTGGCTATCGATCGCGCCCACTAGTGCTGCCGCACACTGAGTGTTGGTGTGCGCGCTCGTGAGCCGCACGCGACACGCGACCCGCGGCCGGAGCAAGGCCAGCAGCTCACGTTGGCTATCGATCGCGCCCACTAGTGCTGCCGCACACTGAGTGTTGGTGTGCGCGCTCGTGAGCCGCACGCGACACGCGACCCGCGGCCGGAGCAAGGCCAGCAGCTCACGTTGGCTATCGATCGCGCCCACTAGTGCTGCCGCACACTGAGTGTTGGTGTGCGCGCTCGTGAGCCGCACGCGACACGCGACCCGCGGCCGGAGCAAGGCCAGCAGCTCACGTTGGCTATCGATCGCGCCCACTAGTGCTGCCGCACACTGAGTGTTGGTGTGCGCGCTCGTGAGCCGCACGCGACACGCGACCCGCGGCCGGAGCAAGGCCAGCAGCTCACGTTGGCTATCGATCGCGCCCACTAGTGCTGCCGCACACTGAGTGTTGGTGTGCGCGCTCGTGAGCCGCACGCGACACGCGACCCGCGGCCGGAGCAAGGCCAGCAGCTCACGTTGGCTATCGATCGCGCCCACTAGTGCTGCCGCACACTGAGTGTTGGTGTGCGCGCTCGTGAGCCGCACGCGACACGCGACCCGCGGCCGGAGCAAGGCCAGCAGCTCACGTTGGCTATCGATCGCGCCCACTAGTGCTGCCGCACACTGAGTGTTGGTGTGCGCGCTCGTGAGCCGCACGCGACACGCGACCCGCGGCCGGAGCAAGGCCAGCAGCTCACGTTGGCTATCGATCGCGCCCACTAGTGCTGCCGCACACTGAGTGTTGGTGTGCGCGCTCGTGAGCCGCACGCGACACGCGACCCGCGGCCGGAGCAAGGCCAGCAGCTCACGTTGGCTATCGATCGCGCCCACTAGTGCTGCCGCACACTGAGTGTTGGTGTGCGCGCTCGTGAGCCGCACGCGACACGCGACCCGCGGCCGGAGCAAGGCCAGCAGCTCACGTTGGCTATCGATCGCGCCCACTAGTGCTGCCGCACACTGAGTGTTGGTGTGCGCGCTCGTGAGCCGCACGCGACACGCGACCCGCGGCCGGAGCAAGGCCAGCAGCTCACGTTGGCTATCGATCGCGCCCACTAGTGCTGCCGCACACTGAGTGTTGGTGTGCGCGCTCGTGAGCCGCACGCGACACGCGACCCGCGGCCGGAGCAAGGCCAGCAGCTCACGTTGGCTATCGATCGCGCCCATTAGTGCTGCCGCACACTGAGTGTTGGTGTGCGCGCTCGTGAGCCGCACGCGACACGCGACCCGCGGCCGGAGCAAGGCCAGCAGCTCACGTTGGCTATCGATCGCGCCCACTAGTGCTGCCGCACACTGAGTGTTGGTGTGCGCGCTCGTGAGTCGCACGCGACACGCGACCCGCGGCCGGAGCAAGGCCAGCAGCTCACGTTGGCTATCGATCGCGCCCACTAGTGCTGCCGCACACTGAGTGTTGGTGTGCGCGCTCGTGAGCCGCACGCGACACGCGACCCGCGGCCGGAGCAAGGCCAGCAGCTCACGTTGGCTATCGATCGCGCCCACTAGTGCTGCCGCACACTGAGTGTTGGTGTGCGCGCTCGTGAGCCGCACGCGACACGCGACCCGCGGCCGGAGCAAGGCCAGCAGCTCACGTTGGCTATCGATCGCGCCCACTAGTGCTGCCGCACACTGAGTGTTGGTGTGCGCGCTCGTGAGCCGCACGCGACACGCGACCCGCGGCCGGAGCAAGGCCAGCAGCTCACGTTGGCTATCGATCGCGCCCACTAGTGCTGCCGCACACTGAGTGTTGGTGTGCGCGCTCGTGAGCCGCACGCGACACGCGACCCGCGGCCGGAGCAAGGCCAGCAGCTCACGTTGGCTATCGATCGCGCCCACTAGTGCTGCCGCACACTGAGTGTTGGTGTGCGCGCTCGTGAGCCGCACGCGACACGCGACCCGCGGCCGGAGCAAGGCCAGCAGCTCACGTTGGCTATCGATCGCGCCCACTAGTGCTGCCGCACACTGAGTGTTGGTGTGCGCGCTCGTGAGCCGCACGCGACACGCGACCCGCGGCCGGAGCAAGGCCAGCAGCTCACGTTGGCTATCGATCGCGCCCACTAGTGCTGCCGCACACTGAGTGTTGGTGTGCGCGCTCGTGAGCCGCACGCGACACGCGACCCGCGGCCGGAGCAAGGCCAGCAGCTCACGTTGGCTATCGATCGCGCCCATTAGTGCTGCCGCACACTGAGTGTTGGTGTGCGCGCTCGTGAGCCGCACGCGACACGCGACCCGCGGCCGGAGCAAGGCCAGCAGCTCACGTTGGCTATCGATCGCGCCCACTAGTGCTGCCGCACACTGAGTGTTGGTGTGCGCGCTCGTGAGTCGCACGCGACACGCGACCCGCGGCCGGAGCAAGGCCAGCAGCTCACGTTGGCTATCGATCGCGCCCACTAGTGCTGCCGCACACTGAGTGTTGGTGTGCGCGCTCGTGAGCCGCACGCGACACGCGACCCGCGGCCGGAGCAAGGCCAGCAGCTCACGTTGGCTATCGATCGCGCCCACTAGTGCTGCCGCACACTGAGTGTTGGTGTGCGCGCTCGTGAGCCGCACGCGACACGCGACCCGCGGCCGGAGCAAGGCCAGCAGCTCACGTTGGCTATCGATCGCGCCCACTAGTGCTGCCGCACACTGAGTGTTGGTGTGCGCGCTCGTGAGCCGCACGCGACACGCGACCCGCGGCCGGAGCAAGGCCAGCAGCTCACGTTGGCTATCGATCGCGCCCACTAGTGCTGCCGCACACTGAGTGTTGGTGTGCGCGCTCGTGAGCCGCACGCGACACGCGACCCGCGGCCGGAGCAAGGCCAGCAGCTCACGTTGGCTATCGATCGCGCCCACTAGTGCTGCCGCACACTGAGTGTTGGTGTGCGCGCTCGTGAGCCGCACGCGACACGCGACCCGCGGCCGGAGCAAGCGAGCATCGTGTTCTAATGATGAAATTGAAGTGCCGCCTGCACTTCAATTTCATCATAAGAACATTGGTTTAGTCGAAAAATGTCAAATTCTAGAAATGTCAGACGAGTTTAAAACGCCAGATTCTATGAATGCCAGATTCTATGAATGCCAGATTCTACAAATGCCAGATTCTACAAATATCAGATTCTATAAACGCCAGATTCTAATAATCGCAGATTCTATAAATGCCAGATTCTATTAATGTCACATTTCACTAATTTTATGGAAATAAAAAAGACAGTTATTGGGAAATTATTTAATAATAACATAAGTATGGAAATACACAAAACTACAAAGTTATCGTCATAAACTTTTAATTAGTATAGTTAAATAAAACTTGTTCTTGTATTGTAAAATAAAAACATAATTGACCTACAACACAATAATCAAAGCCACGAGATATGTTCAAAAAAAAAAACTTCACTTCCACAAAAATCATCATTGCTCTTAATAAAAAATAAAAATTAATCAAAATCATTGTAAAAATAACTTCTACTACTATCATCAAAATCATTGTATATCAGTAATAAATTTTACTGCAGCAGTTGTATATATATAATTTTTTTTTTAAAGTCTGACATTTATTTCTCCCTCTTGTAACTGATTTAACAATCGTTTATATTTTTTATCAAATAGAACATATTTATTTCGGCGGTTCTTTCTTTTTGATTCGAATAAAGAATTTTTTATTTTTATGTCAATATGTCTAGCTTCCTTTCTTAGTTTTTGGACAAAGAAGAACAGATTGGGACTTTTCGGTATCAGCACAATCATACGATGGTGCCACCCCTCCAGTGCATTAGTGGTCCGATGGCGTTGTCCGGCGTAACTCAGAAGCCTTGGATGTAGTCGTGGGTACCACTGATTTTGAAAATAAATTTGAAATCGATCCATATTATGCTGAGTTTCCTCTTCAATAAGTTCTAAAATTATATGCCACCCTTCGGGTATGTGACGAGGTGGCAAAAGTGGGAGAATACAAACCATGCGGATTAATTGCCTTTGTTCACGTGTTCGTGTTACTTGTAACTCTTTAGCCTTTTTTTTAATGGCTTTTTGGAAATGAAAGTAACATCCACTAATGTTTGCTTCTGGAAACACATATCTAACCGCGTTCATAATGGCCACTTCATAGTCACATTTGAAACTAGATATTTTCACATGTAAAACATCTCTAATTAGCGTGAAAAGTCTGGTATACGTAATCTGTGTCTTATCTGGCAATAGTGCATATAATACGGGTATTATGTTGGTGGCACTTTCATCCGAATTTAAGTCTAACTGAAGTGAGAATAACTGATAGAATGGCTGCGGTACACATTTAAAAGTACCGTCAGCGTAATATACCCCTTTTCTACAATTACGCATTGTTCTTCTGGCCAATGTCGATGAAAATATTAAAATTTTGTCTGTACTTCCATCTTCCGTTACAGGAATTTTTTTACCTAATCCTCTCGGCACAAAAACATCTTCTAATTTGTCAAATACCAATTTTTTTGCATTTAAAAACTTTTTCTTGCATTATACAGGCAATCTTTCTTGTCAAAAAAATTCGGGATGTGTGATTTTTTTCTTGACGTACTTGGTAAAACGTTGTCTTCAAACTCTTTTTCAAATAAAGGTTTTATTGGTGCTAAATTATCGCACACTTCTTTTTTAAGTTTATTCATTTTTGGAAATCAGGCTGGCAAGTGTGTTGTGGTTGTCTTAAAATTATTTTGCAATCTGCATCTATTGTTATCGATGTGTTGCAGTATTTTCTATTTATACAACGCCAACATGAACTCCCGCTTTTATTCCTTCTATTAATTTTATTATATCGAAAACCGTTAAGTAAAAGTGTGTCATTACCTTTTTGATTTTTGTCAATGATACTCACTTTCCATATTGTAAATAATTTAAATGCAAATTCACCACAATATTTCATGAAATTTACAAGTAACAACATCACACTAGTCGATAACTAATAACTGACGTTTAAAATAACTGAACTACCTACATTTTAATAAAATCATTTTGTGTGCACAGTGTGCACTATGGTAGCAGAGTAATTATAATAATTATAAACAAATGGTTAATAATTGATTCATCATTTTCTATTATAAAGCAGGAAATAAAACGATAATTAAGTACATGATTCTATAAAAAAATATCCTATTCTAGCTAATCTCTGGTCGCAACGTTGTTCACAAATCTACCTACAAGATGTCGCTGTACGCCAAAACATGACAGGTAGTAATGATTTTTTTTCACATAATTGATGGCTTCGAAATATAAAAGAACCTTAATTATTATTATGTTATACAATAGGTCAATGACTAAAAATTAAAACGACAACTTTTGAAATTACCCGTATTATATGCATTATTGCCAGATAAGACACAGATTACGTACTCGTATACCAGACTATTCACGCTAATTAGAGCTGTTTTACATGTGAAAATATTTAGTTTCAAATGTGACTATAAAGTGGCCATTTGAACGCGGTTAGATGTGTTTCCAGAAGCAAACACTAGTAGAAAAAAAAACAACAAACATGTGACATTAATAGAATCTGGCATTTATAGAATCTGCCATTATTAGAATCTGGCGTTTATAGAATCTGATATTTGTAGAATCTGGCATTTGTAGAATCTGGCATTCATAGAATCTGGCGTTTTAAACTCGTCTGTCATTTCTAGAATTTGACATTTTTCGACTAAACCAGAACTTTTATTGTCCATTGTCTTCATTCTGCAACTTCCTTAGTTGGTAGCAATAAATAATTATCTATTTTCACATGGTAACATTTGTTGTTAGATAAAGAACTGTGTTAAATGAACTGCATTACAACCAGTTTAAATACTTTAAACCGCATGATTTTTAAAATAGTGACGATTCTATGGAACGATACACTTGTTCCACTCACACCAGCTACAACCATACTATGGTTATTATCATCCAGAACAATATGGGGTATCGTTTCTTCGAATGCGGTCGTGGTTGTGAAGATTTCTGGTTTATTTAAACGGAATTAATATAGAAATAAATAGTTAAATTTAACAGAAGTCTGTTCGCAACTCGGGCTGAAAATAATCGTATTTTCACATCGGTCAGGCAGCACATATTGTGTGACTAGCGAAATATTACTAAGACAATTTATAAGTGAACAAACAAAAGATTATCACAAATATAGTATGTTTTATTTAAAATCCCAAACAACTATTAGCATTAAACATAATACATAAATAGTTACACTATTTTAACTACTGTGTAAAAAAGTAATTAATCAACAGAATACTAGACTACAAGGATCAAGAGTCATTTAGACGTGCTGGTACTCAAAACTAATATTTTGTAAGCGTGTATGTATTTACCTAACGGTAGCAACGCTTTAGTAGTTTGATCTATAACGTGGGCGTTATATCAAACTACACGCCGTTTTCAAGCGTGATGTTTTAGCAAGCAATAAGCGTTAATATATTTAGGATTCTTTGAAATATTATATTGATATTGACAGTAGCTGTCGTTGCCAGGTCAGCTAAAACAAATCCATAATTTAGTCTACAGTGGCTAGATGAACAGGTTACTGTGGATATAATAGTTATTAAGTTATATAATCCTGGTCATCTTTCGCTGCATGATTGCTTTAACGACTTCACAATATAGCTAGTGCAACTACATAGCCTGGTAACGACAGCCTCGTCAGATATTGGAAAATATCATATTATATTTACAGTACCCGGCGATAAACATTGCACATCGACCTTTGGGAAGAGACAATCGACTAATTTCTGCTTCGTAGAGTGTTATCTCTGTCGCACGAAATACAAACAGTCCGGTATCTATTAGGAGCTGTTAAAACAAATATGATTTGCTTCTTTTGATAATTCTTTTTATTCTTTGTATAAAATACAACAATTTTTCTATAAGTGATGGCTTTAGGTTGGGGTAAAATAAAATTAAAAAACATGTTCACATTATGTTTACGTATTTAATTATTAGAAAATTACAGCTGTAGTGTACATAATAAACACCATTATACCTATTGTTAAAATGAGACATTGTAATAAAAATAATAATAATTCTAATTCTCAATTACTTCCATTTCACTATCTGTGCTCTCAAAGAGGTCAATATCACTGTCACTGTCAACCGTATTTATCACTAGTCTATCAGTGTAATTGTCTAAACCGTGTTGAATGCTTCTATATTCATTCTCAAATTTGATTGCATGATCGCAAACCTTTTTCCACTTTTCAGCCCCGATCATGTTTACTTTTTCAGTCAATAATGTTTTTACTGTAGTTAAAATCATACCCACATTTCTAGAGGCAA
Source organism: Catocala nupta (assembly GCA_963675205.1). Classification (NCBI taxonomy): domain Eukaryota; kingdom Metazoa; phylum Arthropoda; class Insecta; order Lepidoptera; family Erebidae; genus Catocala; species Catocala nupta. The sequence goes on from OY776095.1 coordinate 17,213,477, forward strand.
CATAGCCTTTCAGTTGAGACCATATATTTTCAATTGGATTAAAATCCGGATGATATGGTGGCAATCGCAACACAGTGTGCCCATGTTTGGCAAGTACTTTGTCCACGGAAAACTCTGTATACCTCTCCTTGTGCTGACATATAATAGCGTAATCTGGGTTTTTGTTAATTTTGGATCAACCAGAATTTCGTGTCTGTTTAACCAGTTGATCATTTCCTGTTTAATGGTGTTTGAGTTGGGGGGTCTTTCAACATATTTGTTGTGATAGGGTGCGCTGTCGATAACTAGAACAGAATCACTGGGTATATTTGGGATTAATTGATAAACCAGCCATTTTTCGTAGTTATCGTTATTCATTTCATTGTGATAGTCACCTGTAGTGTCCGTGGATTTATACGTTAAAAAGGCACCGGGTACGAAGCCTTTTTCATTTCCCGCAGGAACTATTATCAAACTTTGACCTTTTGAAATTGGCTTTTTTACTCCTTTTTTCTTATCATCACTCCAAGATTTCCCTTTAATGTGAGATGTATGTATGTTAAGACTCATCCATGTAGACGATATTTTTTCCTGATTCGCGAAATTTGCGTATTTTATCGAGGTATTCCATTCGTTTGAGACTTACATGGTGCTTTTCCATTAGAACTTTTCGATTATCTTCCATTTTAGTGAACCGAAATCCCATCTCGTGAAGTATTTTTCTTAACGTCTTTTCAGAACCATTGTAATTAATAGCTTCAGATAATTCAGCTTTTAATGATTTTATTGTTGGCACTTCATTAAATCGTAAGTGAAAATCATACACCATTCTTCGAACAACATCATAAACAAAATCGTCCATATCCAAACGAAATTGCTTTTTGGTCTCCCTTTTTTTGGAGTGCTGAACTTAATTTCAGTAGAATGTGTTTCAGTACTGACTTCGTTTAACATATTGTTCAAAGTTCTTCTTGAAATTCCAGTGGCATCCGCAACTCGCTCTTGAACCTTCTTAAAATAACAACTTACATTTTCATCTTCATTTTTTTTTAATCTGTCAGCTTCGGTTACAAAATATTTATAAACATTGTAGATAATTTTGCGTGACTGACCTCGTAAAGGTTACCCTCTTTTTCCTAAAGATGCCATAGTACAACTTTAAATTATTTAAATTTGGGGGTGTTAACAACTCTAAATATATATTTTGAACTGGACGCGACCGCACTCTATCGCACTTGAACAACGACTGACAAAACGTCACATAGGTAGTGTGGGACAGAGATAACGCTCTACGAAGCCGAAATTAGCCGATTGTCTCTTTCCAAAGGTCGATGTGCAATGTTTATCGCCGGGTACTGTATTCTAGTGATATGATTACAAATCATAGTACTATATGCATTCAGTAAATATTTTTAATAGAAATAAAACATTTAGACTCAATAACAATATAAAAATATTTTATTAGCTTGTCAAATTGAGTACCTAAGTAAACTTATATCTAATTATGGACTTTGGATTCATTACAACTAAATGTTACAGAATAGGTCCAGTAGGTATCAGTTCAACTCTAAACTTAATTTTGTATGTACCAATGTTATTAAGCGTAACATGTTTATCTTGTTGAATATTGCTTTATATTTTTGTTTATCAAAGGTTTATTTTAATAGGTGGACATACATTTGTCGTATGGCATAAATATAAACAAATTGAACAGTATGCTATGGCCAACAATTAACATACAAATAAAGATTAAAGACGAAGTGCGTTTACATGAATGATGAGTTCATTTGTCACAACAAGTTGCAAGTTTCGGCAAAAGCTAGGTGTCTCAGGTATCACCTAGAATAGCATTTAGATTTTAGCACTGATAATGCACACTCGTACAATGCACTGGGCCCTTAAAAAGTAAATTTATTCACTGTTTTGAACACCAACATCTAAATTCAGTCTAAAAATACAAATAGTATCTAAGTAATACAAAAGCAATTTAGTACAAAACTTAAATATACCTAATTCTTCTGTAATGATGACTTCCCTAAAATTACTAACAATACATTTTAACATTACCTCATTTTGTTCATCACAGCTTAATAATAATCTTTCACTCATTTTCAATGGTATGAAGAATATTATTTTTTAGATTCAATATTTGGGATTTCAGTTATACTCTGTGAAAGTATCTGCGAAATAGCGTGGAGTTAGTCTCCGCCATAATTATTCTATTATGGCACTATTAAATTGCATAAACAGAGCCAGCATGACTACATTTTTACATAATTATGGTCATGGTCATGCCTGTATATCCATGAATACGTAAGGCGTGTTGCAAATTACACATATTTCGCCAGTTATCTTTTATATCAATCTATTACAATCCACGAGCACATTTCTGGATTGTACCGGGGCCATCATTCTGCCTAAGCATACACTCACGGCGCTAACGAGGCAGTCTGTTTTATATTATTTAAATTACGATATTTATTTTTAAATTACTGTCAAATCGTAAACTGAGGAGTAAGCCTCTTAGACTTGTGAAAACAGAACTATTGCCTACTTAAAGGGAATTTGTGGCTGAAAGAAATATAAGTAAACGTATTTTACTTAACTTGTAGTGGATTCCGTGAAATAACTTCATTACCGGCAAATCAGTGTAAGCTCGCGTATTAATAATAAAACGTACATAGCCGCTTTAACTTAGTTACTATTAGAGCTTAGGGCTACTCGTACTTGGGTTCGTACAAATGCGTATTGTAAATAAGTATTGTACATATTAGATGTCTACAAACATGTTGTTATTGTTAATGATGAAGTTTTACAACGAATGAACTTGACCAATCATTCTTTGGCGCTATGTAAAAGCGATAATTAATATTACATAATATATTCGAGTAATTTTCTCGTCAACAACTGAGCACAAAACTTGATTCACCATAGCCATTTTCATTCTCCGTATATTATTTTTACATGAGACCAATATTTGTCGCTGTCTACTCAGCGGTAAGAAGAGCCACTGGGGTTATTATGTAAAATGTATTTCAAGATATCATCATCGGAGATCTGTGCCGCTGTTACCGGTTGGCACATCTTATTCGGTAGAGTTTTATACAAACCTCTTCTCTGTGCGTCTTCAACGAGAGTCCTCCACTGAGCGTTTTTCTGAAATATTTTGAATGTGTCATTTAAATATTGATGAGTGATTATGATTCTGAAATCTCGTTAACATGGCATCGACGTTTCAAGAAATCCGGATCTAAAACGGCGAGGAAACGATCGAACTATTTGCGTTTATACGTCAAATGTAAAACCAAGACGAATAGATGCAATATAAAATGAAGTTTTAAGAAGCAAGAGAAGTAATAATAATATCTGATATGAAACTATAATAAGAGATTAAGCACTGAAATGCTTCACTAAATGTGTGTACATACATTTGACTTCTCTTCTAATGTTCCAGATATGCAATAATTCAGCGCTCTTGGGACTACATTAGTGTCGGATTAACCAAATATGTAATGTCACAATTTTATATTGCTTTAACATTGTTATTTTTGAATACGTTTTTAATAATTTTTTTATACAGATCAAACTGCGTATTTCACAAACAAGCTCAGTAGAATATAAGTGAAAAGTAAGATATTACGTTTGTTATGAATTTATCTAAACTTATCGACACATGTGTTGGGCGTTTGATCTTATATTTCATACTTATGGTCGATCTGAATAATTACGTCCAAACATATACCTACATACTTTTATGCAAGTTTGGCAGTATATTAATTGACTAGCTTTTGCACGTGGCTTTGCTCGCGTAAAACTAGATTAGGTTATGTTAGCAAAAATATATTTTCAAATAAAATATGGCTTATGTTACTCGATGATAATATAGCTTTCTAATGATAAAACAATTTTAAAATCGGTTGTGTCGTAATCAAACTCGCAAACAAATAATAACATTTTTACTTTCCTCTTTATAATATAAGTATAGATTAGACTACGTAATTATGTTTTGGTATATAATTTAAATAAACCAGAAAAATAAATACGACGATAAAGAAATGTATGATTAAAGTATGAGAGCAGTGAGTTACCAGCAGCGCATGTGGGTTGAGGCAGATGAGCAGCGCGTGCTTGGCGCGCGTGAGCATGACGTTCATGCGCCCTGCGTCCGTCAGGAAGCCCACGCCCTGGCTCCGCGCCAGCGACACCACCACCACGTCGCGCTCCTGCCCCTGGAAACTGTCCACCGTGTTCACCTCCACCTGCCACTCGCCTCTGTAACAACCAGATCATTCGCTTTTAATATTGGTAACAGTAACAACACTTGCATCATTGCAAATAGATAATTATTTTCTAATACTGATAACACTACCACATGCATCATTGCAAATGGATAATTATCTTTTAACATTGGTAACACAAACAACACTTACATCTGTGAAAATGTCCGTCGCTAATATGTAGCCAAAAATCTTACATTATTAAGAAAATGAGAGCGTGCCACAAATAATGTATTTTATAATAGTGCTTGCTTTTACTTATCATAAAATGTTAATTAAGGCATAGTATTATGCGTTCCCGGGCCATAGGTACCACTTCAAAACCCGTGTTATTGAAATTACATTTTAATTTTTACATTTATCAACAGATAGTACTTTGCCCAAGAATGTCGTCAGTTATAAGCGAGTGAGTATTGAGTCCAAATGTATATCTACTGCAAATTAGTCTACGATTGTATAGATAAAAATATTTCTGCCACTAATAAAGGTCTTATATAATAAGGACTTCATTAAAGAATACAGAAGAATAGGACGAGTGAACTTACTGGTTCTGCAATGTCCTGAGATGTTTCTTGATGAGTTCCTTGTGCGCGTTGTAGGGCGTGATGACGGCGAGGCTCAGGGCGTGCGCGCGCAGCAGCGCCTCCAGCGCCAGCACCAGCCGCGTCACGCCCCACGCTTCCATCTCGTTGGCGCCTGACATACCTGTTTATGCAAATATACTATATAATATGTAATTACGGCTAGTGCCATCTGACGGCACTGTGGGGAAGAATCGGCAGTCCCTTCTAATAATATATTACAGCACCATCTATTGACATCTTGCGAAACTACGTATTTGTCGGTACGAGTCGTGTAGAGAGAACGCTGGCACATTCTCGAATCATCGCGCTGTTACGTACCGTGTATGACGTTTTCTAGAAAACTCCAGAAACGCTTTACCCGCGTATAAATAGAGCGCACGCGCACCGCCGAGTCAGTTTACATTCGTAAGCGATCAAGTATTCATCGAAGCGAACGGAAGCGAAAATTCTACGGAGTTTGATGCAGTTACAGTGGAAAAGTGTAGAATAGTGTTTGTTGTGTTTTAAATTTAATTGTGTGATAGAATAAAACGTTTTAGTCGGTAATATTGTGTCAGAAGTGGGATAAGAATATGCCAGTACTACCGAAGGAGGAAGTGGAAGGGGTGCGTACCAGGAACCAGCGCCAGCAAGATGTGGACCAAAGGCGCTTTGGAGACGCCCCCTCGCCGACGTCAGATGGACCACGTGACACCGCGGCTGCAGCGGAACCATTTAGTGCAGCTCACTCGCCGGTGAATCCCGACTTCGCGACTCTGATGGCGTTTATGCAGGAGCAGGCACGCCGCCAGGAGGAGTTTGCACGCCACCAGGAGAAGCACGCACGCCGCCTCGAGGAACAGCTGCAACGCGATAAGGAGGAGGGTATGCGCCGCCAGGAAGATCAGGCACGCCGCCAGCAGGAGCAGCTGATGATGTTAAAAGACCTCAGCGCAACGGTTGGCAAGGAGTTGAAGGAGATGAAAGAGCAAGTCCAACGCCACGAAAGTCGCATTGCCGAGTTGGAGAAAACGATACGTGAGCTCAAGGCTGCAGATGGGATCATGACATCTGCAGTTGTGGCGCCCTCACCACGAGGCTTTAAAGTCCCACCATTCGACGGCTCATCGTCATGGTCAGCCTATAAGATCCAGTTCGAGACCGTCATGAAATCTAACGGGTGGACGCGAGAACAGGCTCTGACTGCGCTCACCACATCAGGTGGAGCTGCCCGAAGCGAAGGAGTCCACGTAGCAGAAACTAGTCGCCGGTAACAGGAACACCTGATTTGCGTGTCGGACAACAACTACAGGACTTCATAATACAGCATCGCAGTGGCAAGTCACATAGTAATGCAGATGCCCTGTCGCGTAAACCATATCCCGACCAGTGTAAGCGCTGCGCCAGGCAAGGCGCAGGGGCCAAGCAGGAAGGACTAGTGAGGATGTTGAGGACGGATCTTAGCGGAGATTGGAAGAAAACTCTCCAGAGAACGCAACATGAGGACAAAGACATAAGACCCATCCTCGAATGGAAGAAAACAGGTGCTTCGAGACCTCACTGGTGTGAAGTTGCGGCAATTAGCTCTATGACCAAGAGTTACTGGGCACAGTGGGAATGCTTGGTTATTCAGGATGGAGTTCTGTGCCGTAAATGGGAGAATGCTCGAGGTGACAAGTATCACCTGCAAATGGTTGTGCCAAAGCTCAAGGTACCCGCAGTTTTATAACTCTGTCATAATGAGAGTTCTGGAGTTCACATGGGTGTTAAGAGAACTCTGATTAAGATCCGGGAACAATTTTATTGGATCCATTGCCGAAAAGACGTTGAGGAATGGTGCCGTAACTGCACGAGTTGTTCTACCATAAAGGGACCACGCACTGGCAGCAGGATGAATGATGTATACCAGCGCATCACACAGACCGGTCAACAGATGTCTGAGAGGATGAAGACCCGTTACGACCGGAAGGCAAATAATAAAGGCATCGAGGAAGGATCGCTGGTGTGGTTACATAATCCGGTACGCAGCAAAGGCAAATCTCCTAAGTTGCAGGCAAAATGGGATGGACCCTATCGCATAGTCACTAAGATGAATGACGTCACCTACCGGATCCAGAAAGGATCACGAGGTACATCAAAGATCGTTCATGTGGATCGATTGGCACGCTACTACGGATCCAACAATGTTCGGGACGAACATGTCTAAGAGGGGGGCAGTGTTACGGCTAGTGCCATCTGACGGCACTGTGGGGAAGACTCGGCAGTCCCTTCTAATAATTTATTACAGCTACATCTATTGACATCTTGCGAAACTTCGTATTTGTCGGTACGAATCGTGTAGAGAGAACGCTGGCACATTCTCGAATCATCGCGCTGTTACATACCGGGTATGGCTTTTCTAGAAAACTCCAGAAACGCTTTACCCGCGTATAAATAGAGCGCACGCGCACCGCCGAGTCAGTTTACATTCGTAAGCGGTCAAGTGTTCATCGAAGCGAACGGAAGTGAAAATTCTACGGAGTTTGAAGCAGTTACAGTGGAAAAGTGTAGTATAATGTTAGGTGTGTTTTAAATTTAATTGTGTGATAGAATAAAACGTTTTAGTCGGTAATATTGTTTTATATTCTTATCCGTCGAACCCAGCACGTAACAGTATGTATAATATCAGTCCTGTATTTAACTGTCAGGATCAAAGAAGTGTGTCAGGATCGTAGCAAATAGAAATCTGTAGTCTCTGCCTACCCCTCTGGGAAACAGGCGTGAATCTATGTATATATGTTTTTACTGTCCCATTTCTCAGTGTGAGAAGGAAAGGCCATCACGCTGACCCAATGCAGGTTGGCAGACTACACATATCTTCGAGAACACTCAGACATTCAGGTTGCCTCACGAATATTTTTCTTCATTGTTTAAGCGAACGATAATTAACTATTAAATACGCACATACCTTCGAAAAGTCAGCGATGCGCGCCTTGGGTTCTACTCGAGAACTCTGGGTGGTTGTCCAACGGTTTCCCCCTAGGCTTATATTATCACCAAATAAAAAAACAAAGCTTATAAATAAAAATGAACATTAATGAGCTGTTCATTTTGCCGTACCTTGTCCTTTGTCTCCACTGGATATGCTGACGATATTGTAAGCCGGTATGTGTATGCTTGGCCTGGCGGGTGCAATAGTCTGTACCATGCCGCCATAGAAGGCTCGACTCGGATAGTCAGCGATGTCGGGATGCATGCGGTATTGCTGATTGAGTAAAATCACTGGGCTGCCAGCAGGCCAATCATCGGTGCACGATGTAAGACGAGAAAACAAACTTTCGCTCAGTCCATGTTTCTTCGCACGCTGTAAATATAATGAATTTGATGATGATACAGTGACTCAAGCACATTCGAAAATATTCTTGCCTAACATAAAGGTAACACGAATGAAACAGTCTTGTTAGCAAGAAATTTTAATCAAAATCTTGGATCAATTTTATTTTCCCTAGTAAGTATGCAAGTCACAGCAAAATCTACAGTAAAACGCACAAGTTCGGTGAAGTTGGAACAAGCCAACTAGGTAAGTAATTCCAATCTACAGAAGGTCGCAACCTAATTTTGCACTGTCTAAGGGGGATGTGTGTTAGCAGGCAGACCGTTTGATCGTTTGTCACTTTGGTGATTGGTGCAAATAATGCTTTATAACCATTGCTTATGGTTATAATTATGTGTATAATTTCTATATCAATATGTCTTCTGAAGAAAACCGACATTTAGATTGAAACATTCTCCATTCACCTAGTTTAGCAGAGTTAGGCAAAAATGGGATACCTACAAACTAAAGGACCTTACGTGTTTTCCGAGGAACGGACTTATTGTTCGCTAGATCCGGGATTCGAATGCATAGCAGTCGCATTCATTACCGTGTTAATAATAGTAACTAGTCGTAATGTATGAAGTAGTACCTGTGAACATATGAAGCCGGGTAGTTGTTGCGGGTCGCCGATGAGCGTGAGGCGCGTCACGTCCAGTGTGAGCGGTATCAGCGTCTCCGGCTCGATGACTTGTCCCGCCTCGTCGATTATGCACAGCGCTATGCGACGCTTTAGTCTGTAGCGATATTTAATCAATCAAAATATTTTACTCCAACTTTGGATATCGGGCTCTGGACGAGTCCTGCGCCACAATTCTCGCTCCTCCGCCTGCCGCATCCAGTCTATTCTAGCCATATCTTTATTATTTTCAGGCTAAGGTGACTATGATTCCTTTCTGTTACTCGAGTGAAAAATATTGATAATTTAAATTGAACTGTAGGCGAGAGGAGAACATAGTTCGGAACTGCTAGACAGATGTCCAGTTAGCAATAATCCCAAACAGTAAGCTTTTGTGTGAGTCAGTCGTTAGTCTTCGAAGGCCTCGACAAGTGTACGCGGACTGTGCGCGAGTACAGAAGGCTTGCAACCCGTAAGCTGTAAGGAATGCGTTACCCTTTCATCTTGTAGTTGTGCGCGCTGGCGAGCGTGGTGACGACGACGTCGGCGCCCTCCACGATGCGGCGCTCGACGGCGGCCAGCTGCTCCGGCCGCAGCTCCTCGCCGCCCGCGCCCGCGCCCGCCCTCACCCCCGCGCCCGACCGCAGCTGACCAACCGCGCAATTAATTATATTGTTTATTGTCATCCCTTTGAAATTATACTAATATTTCCATTATAAGTTCAACAATTGAATATATTAAAAGAGTTTGCCTTACAGCTAGTATATGCAATAAACCTATATCAATAAGCGAACTGGTAGGGTTGCCTGGAGACACACTCGGTCGTTCACGGCCAAATTTAAAATTTTGCTCAGTGTATGCCGAATAGTATTGTCAATTTTATCCAAAAGTATTAAATGCTTCCAAAATTGAGAGGATCGGAGGGCATGTGTGAATTTAGGAACGAAGAGGCAATAACGAACGATTGTATAAGCCGAATAAATATTAATTTTGAGTAGTCGGTCTGAAATTTCACAATTTTTTGGTATTCCTCATCTATGAACAACTTGAATACCTCCTCCAATACGGGAGAAGGCGAAAATAAACTTTTTCAATAATTTTGATGTTTGGAGCCAAAGAATTGAATTTTGATAAAGTCAAAGATTTATCTACTTTATCGTTAATAAAAAATTCACATTTGTTTGAATTTAGTTCTAAACCAATTGAATTAAATTTACTTTTTAAAAGTTTCAAGTCTTGTAAAACCGTTTCTATGTCGCCTCCTAGGGTCCCATCATCCAGGTACCAGATGTTAAATTTTGAATTTAATATCTGTTCTAGCAATTTGGGTTTCAAATTACTAGTACCTAGTTTATTCCGTGTGGGGATGACAACCGTGTCACCATTATTGCAAACTAAGTTTAAATTTCAAATCAGTAACGCTATTAGTTGCTTGAATAAGCTGCGATGATATACAGACAAAAAGTGATAATAATTAATGAATACCTAATAGCACGCCCATTGCAATTAGTATTCCAGAAAACACACTTTCGTTAGTATTTTCTTTTTATTCTTGTATTTAAGTAGGACACAAAGATGCGAGATATTGCTAGGGAATACGAAGCCAGATTTTGCATAATTTTATTAATAATGTTACAGTCAGTGCCATCTATCGGCACTGTGGGAAAGCGCTCGTCCTTCAAATAATTTATTATAGCGCCATCTATTTACGTCTGACGGAACTACGTAGCTTGACAGTACGCGAAGTGTGCTAGCACTTTCTCGTATTGTTTTGAGGCATCCCGGCGATGGCACTAGAAAATTCCAGAAACACTTAACCACATATACATATATGGAGCGCAAGCGCAACGTCAAGACAGTTTACAATTGTAAGGGATCAAATTCATCGGAGCGAATGGAAGCGGAAATACCACGGAGTTTGAAGCAGTTACAGTGGAAAAGTGTTTAAGTAGTGTGTGGTGTTTTAAATTTAGCTAAAATAAACGTGTTTTAGTCGGTAATATTGTTATATTCTTATCCCTCGAACCCAGCACGTAACAATAATGTCTTACATTTGCAGAACCTTATATGTTCAATATACGCTAAGGTATTAGCAAAAGCAAAAAGAAAAAACAGCAGCAATATACGTATAGGTATCTCAAGACCCATAACGAAGCCGAAAGCCACGTTTTCTACTAATTGGTAGGATGAATTTTTGTTAAAGATCAAAGTGAGAATTCTGTTTTATAGATTTTTATGAAAACATGTTTGAAATGTACACATATATACATGTTTAATACTTTCATCTGAACAAACATAATTAAAATTATTGATATTTTCCAGTACAAAAGCCATTTAAAATTAATTCGCACAGTGTACAGCGCGTTACGATTCGACGCATGCTCACAAACGTACTGTCAGCGTGCGTAAATTATGTTTTTTTTTTTATAACTATCAATGTAAGTCGTTTCCCAACAATAATTTTTGCATTACTCGAATTGATAGTATGCATGGTCACCAGCTTCGTTAAGATTCTTGAGACACCCTGTATAGAAAATAAGTCTAATACCAACAGTAGCTAAAATCAGGCTATGTGATTGTATGCTGTCCCTATATTCTTACTGTCTTTTATGTATATTATCAATAGTGTTTACCAGATTTATCCTTTTAACAAGTTCAGTGACGCGGCCCTGGCAGTAGGCGATACGGACCGGATCTATCGCATTTTGCCCCGCTGTCTTCCACATGTTGATCTTAGCTTCCAAATGCAAAATCTGTGGACGTATTTGAATTGTTAATATACACAAATTCAACTGCCTCCGTGGCGCAGCGTTAGTGCATATGACTGCTGTGCATGTGCTGTGCTGGTCTCGGATCAGAATCCCGAGTCAAGCCAACAAAAAGTTATTGGGTTTTGCTGTTAAGAAATCTCAATACCACCCATAGTTAGGAAGTTGGCGGTGTTAGACACCTCCGTCCTTCGGAAATCACATAAAGCCGTTGGTCTTGCGCCTGATTTACCTTACCTGCGATTACCGTTCCATCGGAGCATGAGCGATAGGGAACAGAGAGTGTATTTGTGCACATACTTGTGCACTATAATATCATATTGTCGTATTTAAAAAAGATAACTTCCGCACTAGGAATGATTGCTGTATCGCGGGGGATGTCTTATAAATAAATTAAAACAAAAACACTAATTATAAAAGCAATAGTGGTCGATAATATAGTAATAGTTGGGTGGAGGGCTCGCTCGTACCTCTTCGTTGAGTCCGGCGGTGGTGGGCGGCTGCTGGTCGACGCGCGCGAGGTCGCGGTGCGCGAGCTGTTGCGAGCTCACGTTGGCGGCCACCGGGTGCATGGCCTCCGCGCGACCCACGCGCACCATGCGGAACCGCTCCGCTGACACACACAAACCGACATATTATTGAACTTATCGATAATAATCTATCTATATTCTATACTAATATTATAAATAATAATAATAATAATAATCACTTTATTTGCTGAACAAAGGTTACAATGGTCTTACAATATATTCAAATTAGAACTCTTTGTTCTGCCTTATAGACATGCAAACATTAATAAAAAATAAAAAACTTACACATACTATTTACTTTACAATAATAATTAATAAGGTATACCTACCTAGTTAATTAACAAGATTTCTTAAGACAGCATAAATAGTACCTAATAGTGTTTATCAACAAATCTTAATAAAAATTATAGAAACAATGTCATTATTATAATAAGTCATGCTAGTGAATTTTATTTAGTAAAGTCAAGAAATTATATAAAATTATAGTAACAATGTCATTATTATAATAAGTCATGCTAGTGTATTTTATTTAGTAAAGTCAAGAAATAATATAAAAAGTAATAATCATAATAAAAAAGTCACAATAATATTTTTCAATATGTCATGTCGTCAATAATCATTATTTAAGGATTATTATAAATTATTTTCTGATAAAAATTCAGTAATGGTATAATGACATTTATTTATAAGGAAATTATTAAGATGCTTTTTGAACATGTTTGTATTCAGACTTGTAATACTGTTTGGTAGTTTATTATATATTATAGGCGCCATGAAAAATATACTTTTATGCATTAGGACCGTACTGGCTTTTCGTATACGAAGCCTATTACAAGTATTGTTTCGCCTGTTTCGTATAACTTTATCCTCTAGCTTTTCGAATAGATCTGGATTAGACCTTACAAAAACAGCTGTTTCATATATGTACAAGCAGGGCAGTGTTAAAATTTTGTATTTTATAAAATATGTTTTACAACTGTCTATGCATTTTAGTTTAAACATTGCTCTGATGCATCGTTTTTGTTACTTGAATATGATGTCTTTGTTTGTTGAGTTGCCCCAGAATATTATGGCATATCTCAGTTTTGAGGCAGCTGTACCATGATATGCCATGAGTAATGCGTCATCGCTTAAAATATGTGCGAGATTAAAGAGAGCATATGCAGTATTACTGATTTTTTTACATAAATCCTCTATATGACATTGCCAATTAATTTTGTTATCAATATTAACTCCTATTTTTTTTTTTACGTGGCGGAATGCAATGTTGCATATCCCTCCGCGGGGGCGGGCGGAGGGATTATGTCGGACTTGCCGGGGTAAAAGAAAGATGGAATAATAGGAAAGTACCTCCCGGAATACCGACTAAACCTACCTTCCTCGACACTACACAAGAGACCTACCCAAAGGACTCACTCGAAAAAATTCTCTACTGTCTCCCCCCTAGAGGGGAGACGGACTCGACACAGAGGCGCGCGTGGGAACACGCACGCCGCCTCTCGGACCTGGTGCTGAACGGATGGCGGGCAGACCCACAAAGCCCGCCACCCCCAGGTCAAACCTCAGGGTGGCTGGAGGTCATCGCGCGCCCTCCGGCGCCCGGCTCTGCGGTTAGGGAGAGGGTTTAAACGCTCCCTCTCCCGCTCCGCCGCCTCCTTGATGGAAATCACTTCCTCGCAGAAGGAGGCGACGGCGTTCCACGATCTCTCACTCCGGACCATAGACTGAACTACGGCCGGGAGCAACCGATCCGATTTTAGGTCAACCGATCCGACTGCCGCGATCAAATCACGGCGCTGCGATGCCCATGCGGGGCAAACTGCCAAAGTGTGCAGCGCCGTGTCCTCTACAACGTCGCGGCAGTCGCCGCAGTGGTGACAACCGGGCGTCTCTTGCCGGCGTATACGACACAGGAACCGGCCAAAACAACCGTGCCCAGTCAAAACCTGTGTCAGCCGGAAGGTGAGGGCGCCATGCCGCCTCTCCAGCCACTCCTCAAACACGGGACTTACCGCCACGATCGTGGCGTGCCCGGCACTGGGGTGCACAAGTCGATTCTTCCATTCTTCCACCAGGACCTGGCGGAGCTCGGACCGTGCCGCCTCTAGAGCGGGAGGAGTAGGTCCTTCGCCTCGAGCCAGCGCCTCCTGGCGCCAACGGTAGAGCGACGCCAGAAGCGCCGCTTCTAGGTCCCAGGGCATAGATCCGGCGAGGAGGCTCGCTGCCTCGAACGAGATCGTGCGGTAGCCTCTAATTAACCTGACGGCCATTGCACGCTGAGGCGCACGAAGCGCTGAAATATTACGGGCCGTCAGGTTTTCTCCCCAAACTGAGGCCCCATAAAGGGCCATGGACCGCACGACCCCTTCGTAGAGCCTCCGGCAGGAGGTGCCTGGCCCCCGTAGGTTGGGCAGCAGACGCGCGAGCGCACCTGCAGCGCCCAGAAGACGGGGGGCCAGTCGACGAAAGTGGACTACAAAGTCCCATCGGCTGTCGAGCAGGAGACCCAGATACTTCAGGGTTGGCTCGACAGCGATGTGGCCACCTCCAGGGTCCCACATTATGGTAGGAGGGGCCTACCATAATGTGGGACCCTGGAGGTGGCCGCTTCCGAGGACCGTGGAAACAGACGGCCTCGGACTTGGACAGGGCCACCTCGAGTCCCAGTCGCCGGATACGACTCACGACTTGTGCAACCCCAGCGGTCGCCAATATGGCCGCCGCCTGGTGCGACTTGCCCCTCGCCGTGACAAGAGTGTCGTCGGCGTAACAAATAACGCCAACGCCATGGGGGAGCGCAATCAATATTAACTCCTAAAAATTTTGCAGTATCAACTTCATTAATTTTAATGGAATTATAGTTTATGTCAAGATTTATTACAGAGGGTCTTTGTGATAATTGTATTATGTTAGTTTTAGAAATATTTAATTTAATTTATTATTGTCCATCCATTGTATAATTTTTAATAACTTATAATTAATGTCATTTTCATATGTATTGTATTCGTATTTTTGCAATAAATTGCAACGGTGCTGTCGTCCGCAGATAATGTTACTGGGTTGGGAGTTATTCTAGGCAAATCGTTTATATATAAATTAAATAGCAATGGAGCTAAAACGCTGCCCTGTCCCACGCCATAACTTACAGTTTGGATGTGAGAAATGTAAGATTCCAGGTTCTTGTTCCTGTAATTTATATTTTTAAGCTCAGTATATTGTTTCCTATTGTCTAGGTAAGATTTTATTAAGTTTAATATATTGCCTCTTATGCCATACATATCTAGCTTTTTTATTAATATATTATGATCTACATAGTCAAATGCCTGCGTCATATCGCAGAATATATCGCAGACTGGTATTTTTCTGTCGACATTTGTTATTATTACATTTAGGAAATCGTATATTGCTGTTTATGCTCTTATTTTGTCGAAATCCTTTTTGTTCAGACGCAAGAATGTTCTTATTTTCTATAAAACTATATAATTGCTTATATATGTATTTCTCAAAAACTTTTGAGAATACTGGTATGAGCGTAATTGGTCTATAGAATTCCATTCTTTCCCTATCTTGTTTTTTAAAGAGCGGTTTGACGACAGATGTTTTTAGCCCGTTAGGGTATATGCCTGTAGAGATGCTTAGGTTAATAATGTGGCTAATATGTTTTGATATCGCGTCACCCACAAATTTTATAACTTTAGTTGAGATATCGTCATAACCTACACTATTAGTATTTTTTAATGAGCTTATTATGGTTTTTATGTCAGACGGTATACATGGCTGCATAAATAGAGACCTACTTTGTCTGTCTATAAATTGTGTAACTTTGTTACCGTAGTTAGAAACAGGTACAATCTTATTTATAAAATAATCATTAAAAGCATTCGATATGTCTTGTGGGCTTGTTATAATTGTGTCATCATTTGTTCAAATTTTTGTAATCATGTCTTTTATTTGGTTCTGGTTTGATTTATTTATAATCTTCCATGTAGTTTTGGCAATATTATGTGATGTTTTTATATTGTGAATATTTTGGGCACGTTGAGTTAACCTAATAATATTTTTATACTTTGATGTATATTTTTTATAATTCAATTTATTAATTTTAGTAGGTTGCAACCTGTATTTCCAAAGCAATTTTCTTTTATTCTTACTGCATAGTTTGATGCCTCGGGATATCCAATTAGGTGATTTTGCTGATTTTAGGGTAACTAATTTATAAGGAAAGCAAAGATCGTAAAATAATTTAAATGTCTGAATGAAAGTATCATAAGCATTATTTGGATCTGATTGGACATATATGTCATTAAACGAGAGACTATTTCTACATGATCTGAATTTATTTAAATTATCCATACAATAATCAGGTTGTGTTATTCGCCAAAACTTTATTTCCCCTTCTTTTCGAATAGGACATTCAATTATTGGGGCCGTGTGGTCAGACAATGATAATTGAAATATATGGGATTTACATTGGTTGCCAAAATTATGCAAAAAATTATCAATGCATGACTTGCTTATTATTCTAGTATGTTGCCAAATTTCTAATTTTAGATTGAATTGAGCTAATAGACATTCGAATTCCAATGTAGTACTATTCCTTTTTAATATGTCGATATTGAAGTCTCCCGCAATCAAAACCTTTTTTTTTATGCCTATTACATGTAAATTTTAAGAGTGTTTCCATTGTTTCAAAGAAAGTAGCCAAATTACTGAATTTGGGACCCTGTATATAAAGCTGAAGAGTTTGTTTGTTTGTTCGCTTGAACGCGCTAATCTCAGGAACTACTGGTTCGAATTGAAAAATTCTTTTAGTGTTGCATAGCCCATTTATCGAGGAAGGCTAGGCTATATAAAATCACGCTACGACCAATAGGAGCGAAGCAGCAAAGAAAAATGTTGCAAGAAACGGGGAAAATTCTCTTATATGAAGCAGACGAAGTTGCGCGGGTCAGCTTGTATAATATAAAAAGAATCCGTTTCCCTTGGTCACGCCATTACTTGAGAACAACTGTACTAAATTAATTAATATTTTTTAAAATTTTCTAAAATATATAGAAGGTTCTTACAGAGCGAAAAGTTAAGAAAATTGCGCACAGAAATTTGGATAATTTCAGAAAACGACTATTTTAACTTTGCAAGTTTGACAGTTCGCGCGATTAATGAATGTGAATTGTATTCATATTTAACAACAACAGTACAACGTCTGTCGGGTCAGCTATATAGTAAATATATACTACTCAAAACAAAATAAGGGCCACTAGTTTATTTACATTTAAGTGCACTTTAGTAAACTGAAAGTAACTGATAAGTAGCATTATATTGATATTACGAACTCTTTAGTGTTTGATCTCTTTTATGCTGGTGTTCGTGTTCCTAATTTGAAAAGTATTGGCCATCATTTTAAGAAAAAAAAATATTGGATGTTATTCTTATGTTTTTCTTCGATTGTCTTCCTTAACTTGTTTCAGTTATTTTAGGAAAAAAGTTTTACTTTTTCAATTTTAATTGATTCATTTATCATCTCGCGTTAATCATGCCACCAGTACGAAGGCACATGGATACAATTACAGCAACCAGAGCCATAACTATGATTCAAGAAGGACGTTCTCAGCGTTACGTGGGTTTGCAGTTGGGTTTTTCTCGAAGAGCTGTCCAAAATGTATGGAATCGCTTCCAAGAGACCGGCAGTGTTGCTAGGAGACCCGGTTGAGGTAGAGTTCGTGTAACAACGGCGCACGAGGATCGGTACGTCCAACTAAGTGCTCGTCGTGATCGTACAGTAACGGCCCGTAAGTTACAACACCACCTACGGCTGACAACGGGTACCCGTGTCAATGATCAAACTATATGTAATCGATTCCAGGAGGCCCACAAATGTCAAGATGACGAGTTGTTCGAATTCCTCTGACCAGGGTTCAACGTGCAAACCGTTTAATATTCTCCCGTCAGTATTTGAACTGGGGGATTAATCAGTGGGGCAAGGTGCTTTTTACAGACGAGTGCAAAGTAAACATTTTTAATGATGGTCGGCGTGTTAGATTGTGGAGACAACGCGGCGAGCGGTTTTCGGCGTCCTGCATCCACGAAGTTGACCGTTTCGGTGGTCCCAACGTAATGGTTTGGGGTGGGATTAGTTTACACGGTAAAACCGAGCTCACCATTTTAAATGTGGGAACCGTAACTGCAGAACGTTACATCGAGGACGTCATCAGGCCTCAAGTGATCCCATTTGCACAGCGAGTCGGACCTGGATTCATCCTGATGCAAGACAATGCCCGTGCACACACAGCTCGATTGACCCAAAATTGTCCTAGAAGCGTCTCATAGAGGTATTACCATGGCCAGCTAACAGTCCGGATTTAAATCCAATCGAGCAATTGTGGGACCAATTGAAACGAAGGGTTAGAGAGAATGAGCCAGGGGTCTACAACCAACAGCAGCTGATTGACGCTTTAAAACGTGCCTGGGAGGAGATTCCAGATGAAAACGTGAGGATTTTGATCCAGAGTATGCATACGAGGCTTTAGGAGTGTATTGCTAAGAGAAGAGGACATACTCGTTACTAAACAGAAGAAACAAAAGTGACAAGAACAGTATTTTGTCTTTCTCCGGTGATTTCTTTTGTTCATGTTTTTCATTCAAAATGGCCAATTTCATTATGAACTTAAAAAAACAATTCATGATCATTATTTTAAACAATTGTTAGCCTATATTATAACCAAGAACATTATTTTGTAGTTACATAAGTTAAACAATTTAATGTCTTTATTGTTTTCATGGTACAACAAAAAATCTTAGTGGCCCTTATTTTGTTTTGAGTAGTAGATATATATTATTAATAATAGTATATATTATTAATAATAATATATATTTTCTCGCGCCTGTTAAGTCACTTTTCTTCAATCACGCGCTTGTAAGACGCTAAATTTCTCGTGCATCACATCGGTCTTATTCATAAAAAATATCTTACTAAAGCCTAATACGATAGGTAAAAAACTTAGTATGTTAAATAAATGCGTTGCAAAAATTGTTTTTCATTAATTTTCTATAAACCTTTATTACATACAGCATCGTTATTAGGCGAGCTGACATTCTTATGCAATATAATGAGCGACAGCTTATACATTTTTTACATTTAACGACGTTATAGCCCGTTGTAAGTTTTATGAATATGGCCGTATGATTTTAACTTTCTTAAACCGCCTTCATAATAGTCGCCATCTAGACAAGCACAAGCGGGTATTGCGTTAAATTCTAGATACATAATAAAATACTGTAGATCCAAACTAGCAATAAAACACACATTGGTAATAGTGACGTGAATTTAACTACAACGTTATGTCGAATCTCTATGTAGTTTACCTAAACTAGTATATTTTAATATTAATATTTAAATAATACTAAATAAAATGTAATAAACGAAGTTCTTTTTTTTCTGGATGAATGATACCCTATGTCCTATTGAACATAGGGTATCTTTCATCCAGAAAAAAAAGACATTAATGTGTAGTATGCGAAACTTAATTATGATCGGTCGCATAATTAAGGCGTGAAAGCGTAACAAACAAACAAACTTTCGCATTTATAATATTAGATAGGATTATATTCTATACTTGTTGCTTTTAAATTTTTATCCCGTTTCATATTTGTAGTTGCGCCATACCTATCGAAGATTTGGTCTATAATATCGGAGCGAAATTGTTTATCTTCAAAGTTCATAACAAATTTTGTTTTGTTTCGTATACAGCGTGAGTCTTCATAAAGTGTACATATTAAAATGAGTTAAACTAGACATCATTTTATTGGCAGGAAAAATAATAAAATAATCTAAAACAATATTCTTCGATTTATACCTATTTACATTTTTTTTTAGTATTTATGGACCTTGTACCAAGAAAACCTTGTAACTTTTGAACCAGGTGGTTAATCGTGTTGAAACAAAAACAATAATAATAGTGAATGTATAGGCAATACCGACACAAAATACTATTCACACCCAAAAAATTGCCGGTGACATAAAAATAATTAACATTGTGGAGGAACAGGTTGTGAAGTCCTTCCAACACAAAGGGAGGATCCTCCGACCAGGCTGGTTGATCGCGCCTGGCGGGCCGCGGCCCGACGGTTGATGTCGGGAGCTTGTATATATACTCAGTCGCTGTGTAAACTTCACTTGTGCGATGCAGAATATTATGATGTCATGTGAAGTGCGATTGTATTGCCATCTGTTAAATGTAGGCTGAACTTCTTCGTCTGTGCGAAGTCGCCACAACATTTTACAGCAAAGCTGATTTCTATACAGTGTTTTTTAAACATTGTTAAAAAACTCAACAACTCGTCCCGATTGCTCCTAGTTATTATTAATCGACGTTTATCGGTTTCTGATAAGCTTTAAAACAACATAAAAACCACATAATGTGTATCCCTAACAAAACACTTTTTATGACAGGCTAAACAAAGACCTTGCCAACACCACGTACATTTTTGTTCGAACATTGCATTATCTAATCTCAGGTAGTTTGATACTTAGGTCCTAACCCTTTGTCATAAATTACTCAACATACACTTGGGCTAGAAGTGCCACTTATTGATTACCGCGTTGTTGCTAACACATAGTACTTCGAAGCAAAATCTGTTGCGTTGCTCGTCTTATCATTGCTGGATCATCCTTTATTGCACTGGCGCAGTTTGAAATCTTTTCCTGCAGTTCTGCCTCACTATTGATGGGAGAGTTATAAATTCTCTGCTTCATTGTCCCCCACAGAAAGTAATCAAGGGGTGTCAGATCGGGTTATCGCGCAGGCCACCCGACAGGCCTTTGCCGACCAATCCATCTATTGGGATAGCTGTCATTTAAATAATTACGTACGATTCTTGCATAATGTGCAGGGCATCGTCCATTTGCAAAAACATTCTGCGACGAGTTTCTAGGGGTACATCTTTCAAAAGTAATGGGAGATCATCCCTTAAAAGTTGAAGAAATCTCTCTCCAGACAATGTTCTTGGGAGTATTAGTAGATCAATCAACATATCGTCAATAAGAGCTGCCCAAACATTTATCGAAAATTTCACTTGAAAAGTAGAAGCTCTTTTTAGCTTCGGGTTCTCTCCTTTAGGTCTCCAAAAATGTAAATTTCTGCAGTTTGTTATACCATGCCTTGTAAATTAGGCTTCATCCATCCAAAGAATAGTTTTTGCAAACACTGGATTACATGCGCATATGACACACCTTGGAATTGCGTCAGCCCCTTCATGCAAATGTTGCACTCGTTGATAGTGAAAGGGATGTAGCCCTTCTTTCTAATGCGCCACGCAGAAAATTGCGATCAAATCGTCTAGTACTGATATTTAGATCAGCAAACAAATCACGCAGTACTGCATCTTCACTAGAGACGTCGATTGTGGCACTTGTACTCACTCATAAAAAGTATTTTGTTTGGGATACAGATGTGGTTTTAATGTTGTTTTAAAGCTTATTACATACCGATTAACGTCGATTAATAATAACTAGAGGCAATTGGGAAGATTTGTTGAGATTTCTAACAATGTTTAAAAAAATACTGTACGGAAATCAGTTTGCTGTAAAATGTTCCTTATTTTTATGTCACTGGCATTTTTTTGGGTGTGAATAGGATTGCCCACACATCCACTATTATTATTGTTTTTGTTTCAACACGATTAACCACCTGGTTCAAAAGTTACAAGGTTTTCTTGGTACAAGGTCCATAAATACTAAAAAAAAATGTAAATAGGTATAAATCGAAGAATACTTTTTTTAGATGTTTTTATTATTTTTCCTACGATAAAATGATGTCTAGTTTCACTCATTTCAATATGTGCGCTTTATGAAGACTCACACTGTATTATCGAGGACAGTTTCAGAATACCTAAGTATTTGTTTGAATGCAGATATCGATGCACTATATTTGTGGATGACTAGTATGTTAGTTGCATCGAGTGAATTAATAGTAAAAGTCGTCGTCAGTTACTCACGTTTAGGTAGACTCTGCCTCAAGTTTAGTAATCTAATGACTAGTCCATCAACGGCAGCATTGCTTGTTGCACATATTAATATTTTACCCCTGTGTTGTTGCTTCTTGCCTTCCGCGTTGTAAAAATATGTCATAACTATTGCACATATGACACTCGACTTGCCTATAGAAACAATATTAATATCAGAAAATATAATTATCTTAATTTCTATACTTCAGTCAAGCTGAATCTATTTATAATTAATAGTAGATAATATTCACCGAGAACCAGCAGCGTCGAACTTTGCTTGTATAGATACAAGCAAATTTCGGCACACACGATCTCACAAATTTTAATATAAGTGTGAAAATATATAGATTTGTACAGCGTGTAACAGAAATTTGTGGTCATATTTTAGAGCCATAATGTATATCTGATAAATAACGTATGTTTGCCTTATACCCAGATATCCCGGATTTATTATTAAAACATAGAAATAAACGCATTACATCACTTCCAAAATTCCGCCTGGTAAGTTTCGGGTTCACTGAGATCGACCAAGTAATCTATTAGTGTTGTTTACGAATAGAATGTATGATATTGATAAGTCCATAAAAAAGAAAATAATAAAGCTATACCTTAGTGAAAATAAGTATACGGATTTATTGTACAGGGGCTATATGATTGATTAGACACTTAAAAATATGATCACACTTTTTCGTTGCACGCTGTAGAAATAAACAATCCAGGTATTTGACTAGAGTCACTAGACTATAAATAGTTTGATATATTATATATTAATAATGAAGAACTCTCCTAGTTAAATGAATAGTGATAATGACCTGTGCCGGGCGGTCCCTGTACCATCTGTATAGAAGGCCTGTCACTAAGCGCAGCGGCTACGGACGAACTCACTGCCTTCAGTTGACTCGGATTTAGAGTCATTGTCCACTGTAACATATAATATAACTATAATAATAATAATTGCACACCACATTTTGCTATAGCTTTACTATACCTACAACCCTAAAAATGTATTTGCCGAATTATATATTGAATCGAATTAGTAGATACTTGGCGCAAATCCATGGTAATAAAATAATTGGGAAGCGATGAACCCACGCATCTTCGAGTTGCGTACCCTAACCATTGCAATAAAAAAAGGTTGACAATACCACACTCCTCTGGATAGGGACAGCCGCATCGTGGAATTTGAGCGTCTAACTTACTTACAGTATGCCGCTTCGACGCATATTTTCTATTGCAACGGTTGGCAAACGGCAATCCGAGGGTCGTGGTATGCCGTCGCCTCCTTCTGTGAGGAAGTAATTTCATCAAGGAGGCAGCGGAGCGGGAGAGGGAGCGCTCAAACCCTCTCCTCAACCACAGAAACTGGCGCCGGAAGGCGCGAGACGACCTCCTGCCACCCTGAGGTTTGACCTAGGGGTGGTGGGCTTTCTGGACCTGCTCTCCACCCAGTCAGCACCAGATCCGAGAGGTGGCGTGCTACGCGCGCCTCTGTGTCGTGTCTTTGTCTCCTCACAAGGGGACAGTAGAGGGAGTCTTTTATATGTAGTAGTAGCCTGCCGTTTCACACGGCGGGCCAAAACCTCGGCGGGGCGCGATTGCATGTGAAAGCGATTCGCGTGGCTGCGGGGCCGTCTATGGTTATGTCGAGGAACATCGTGGTAGGTTTAGTTGGTATTACCGGGGTATCTTTCCCACGGTGAGCCCACCGTAACCTCTCCGTCGCCTCGCGGAGAGGCATCCGTCAAAGCATACCCCCATGTAAAAAAAAATATCCGTAGCACTCCGAGTGTGCGTGGCGGGTTCCTTTATTCCCAATCATTTTATTTTAGAATTATTTTAACGCTAAAGGGATCATAAGGATAATCAAATTCAATGTCATGATCATGCTGATAATTTTAGAATAGATTTTTGTTGATGACTAAAACAAAATGTTATGCCTACTGGTTTGAGCATTATGTACATATGAAAATTTTAGGAATTCGAAAATCTAACGCATTGGTCACAATGTAATAACTTAATGCATTAAGTAACTAAAACGAATGCTTAAGTGATATTTTAAAACGATAAGCGATGCATATTGATCCACCTCAAAATAATTTATTTTTCCTTTTTTTTATATAAAAAGATGACTATCAATTTGGGTTTTAAATTATTAGTAATCTTGTTAATCCCCCCAGCTAAGCTATAAAGAACTATATTTGGACTCTTAGTATAGTTTATTCTGTTACCAGGTTTTAGACCTTACGTCATAATGGCAATTTGGGAAATTAAAATAATATGCTACATAATATATGACTTTGATTATTTCTACAAACAATATTAAGATATTTTCTAGACATAATTATTATGTTTATTGCATTCTCTATAGCCGTAGAGCCTGAAAGACAAGTTCACAATGACCATGGAGAGCAATTCGACGACGCGGCGACGTGATTACTTGTGACTGCATTTCCAAAATACTCTGACTAGTTAGATAGTTAACCTATCGTATGTTTATATTTTCGAAATTCAAATTTCACTAGCTTACACATAACTCCCATAATTGAAACAGGAAACAAAAATTGTAATGTAATAAAGAAACAAACCTGGGATTTTATATTAAATTTTGGACTAGAGTGATTATTTATAAAATGTTGTGGTTCTGGCTTTAATATGGCGTCACTTAGAGGCGACCCTGCGAGATATTCCATTGCCTCAAACAGCGACAGCTCTTTGTTTATATATGCTAAACTCTTGCCTATGACTACTTCACCCGGTCTTAGCATTATCATCTTTTCCGTGACAGTCGCATGTAAAGATATACTGTAGAAATGTCTTGTTTGACCTAAAACATAAAAAAATATATAGCAATTAATAATAATAATTATAATATTCCAACATATATATTATTTGTATTTAAATAACAAAATCTGTAGACCTGGCAGAGAAGGAAGATTTCTGATGTTGTGCACAAAGAAGAACCTTTGATATTTTTCATTAGGCCTCCAAAAAGTTAGAAGCATTATCTCACCAACCCGTGGCAGGTTTCTTGTTTCAGAAGGAAGTAAGGATACTGAAAATAAAACAAAGTTATTGATAAGCCATAGCTTGTATAGCTGAGCGTTATATATATAAATAAAGCATAATATTTTTTTACCATTTACACTTAGATTAAATAGTTCAAAGAATCGTTCTTGTGAAGGCATTGGTGGCAGTGACTCTATTGTCATTTGAAGTCCAGTGTTTTGATTCCTGGTTTTCATATATGCTATTGTAAGACATTCCCAAATCTCCATTAGAAGCAAATCACCAACCAGTCTAAGGATAATAATCAAATGTTATTAAATGACATATGTTTTACATTGTATTTAAAGCTGCTTTTTAGTTCAAACACAATCAAATAATTTAAACTTACTGTACATATTGATTGTGATTGACAAAAGAATGGAATAGTGTCATTGGTGTGTTATTGTGACCCAAGATTGGAGGTGGATCATTGTTATTTAACTGTTCTTCTAGCCACTGTGGGTTCCATCGCAAAATTTTCATCAGGGTTATTTTTTCTAATGAAAACACTGGTGTTTGTCGGATGTCAACCAATGTTGTTTTCACTAAACTGGTCTTCTTCATTCTGTTACCAGATTCTATTTCAAATACCCGAACAAGAGGTGGCGCTTCGGAAAAACGAACTTTCTTTTTAGCTTTTTCAGCTTGCATCGGTCCTACTTTAGAAACTGGCCTTCCAGTTGATTCCTCGCTTTCTCCTAAAGGCTTTAAACTTCTAAGAGGCACTCTGGTTCCTTCCTCTGCCGGTTTCTTTGAAGCACTGTGTGATTTATTTTCTGAATCTTTGTTTTTAGTTTTACTTTTCTCATTGTTAGATTTTTCTGAACCTTTTTTGCAATATTCAAGGTTTTCTGTGAATTCTTTAGATTTTCCTTCAATAACTTTTGGTGAAGGTTCTGCTATTACTTCTTTACTTTTATTAGCGTCTTCTTTTTGTTTTACCGGTTTTACTACTGCTTTTGATATATCAGTTAAAAATGCTCCTCTATTGGTAGAAGTAACCTTAACATTTACAACTCGTTTATTAGAGCCTGTAGAGTCTCTGTTTGTTTTTAATTCACTGTCTTTATCTTTTGTTGCTATTTCTTTTAGTTTCTTTTTACGTTCTTCTTTTTGGTTAGGTGATATTAGTTTATTTGGCTGCAATTTGTCTACTTTGCTACTATTGTGTTTTGATGAAGAACTTTTTGTTTTATCTGAAATAATAGTACATCTTCATTTTATTTAAATTATAGTAAAATATTGAAAATAACATAAAACAAAAGATAATTAATTTTAATTGTCTTCTTATGCTTTTGTTATAAGAATCAATGTCGAACTAAAATATATATACATGAACAAATTTGTAATGAGAAATTTATGCTTATTTTGAATTTAACAGCAAACAACAAATATAATTTAAAAAAGATAAGTTTATAAATCTATTTTGGTTATGATACAAAGGAAAAATGGAAATGGAAAATTGGTAAATGAACATAATTGTGTAACTGCTTGTGTTTATCAAGTTATGTTTATAAGATTAAATTTCTTAAGAAGCTTACTGTTTATATATACATTTCTGCAAGATGTTATATGTAATTAAACTTTT
Source organism: Catocala nupta (assembly GCA_963675205.1). Taxonomy (NCBI): domain Eukaryota; kingdom Metazoa; phylum Arthropoda; class Insecta; order Lepidoptera; family Erebidae; genus Catocala; species Catocala nupta. The sequence continues at coordinate 17,240,200 of OY776095.1, forward strand.
TAACTATTTAAGTGTGACTGTAATCATATCCATAAAGGGGCCCTTATTGCCATAAGCATTGACTGCTGACATAGTATTGTTTGATGAAATTGGAACATATTTATTTATTGCTAACACTGTTAATGTTATTATAGTTTCGGATTTATTTTGGCTATCATTCACAGCTATGTGCCTCATTTTTTGATCTTTTGTACAATTACAGAGATAACAATTCATGTTTATGCAAGCAATGTTTTACCCTTAAGCAGCAAATAGACTGCCCACAGTTGTTAGCTCTTTTTAAGTATTGTGTTCCAGCTAGACTGCAATGCAAATCAATCACACCACTCTAACCACCGTTAAGACGAACAGTTCTTGGTGCTAATTCTCCTTACACAAGAATATGTAAAGTGTTAAATGGTTTGAGCGACTTAATAGATCTGTATTCTTTTAGTGTTAGGAAAATAAAGTCCATATTTCTTAAAACAATGGATTTAGAAACACAATAAACATAAATATATTATGTAAGCAGTGTATGTACAACTACAAGTAAGATTTAATTATAAGTTTCAAACACTTTTTTGTGTACTCAAGCATTGTTTACGTATAAGTGATTGTTGCATTGTCGCTTGTATTTTAGACTAGTTTAAATTTTAAGAATTAATGTGAACAATTGTTGCGTGATCCATAATAAATAAATAAATTGAAATTAAACTACTATATATGGATTTTATCGCATTGTTTATTTAACACTCTATTACATAATTTAAAAACTGTTACACTACTATACTATTAACCTTTACTAATTTTAAGCTAATTAAATTATTAAAACTATGAAATCTATTTGTATTCACCATGGCTGCTGAATAGCAACCGAAACGTCGGGGAAAGTGTAAACTTAAATACAAATAGATTTGATAGTTTTAATAGTTTAATTAGCTTAAAATTAGTAAAGTTTAATAGTATAGTATAGTAGTGTAACAGTTTCTAAATTATGTAATAGAGTGTTAAATAAACAATGTGATAAAATCCATATATAGTAGATTAATTTCAATGAATAACATTCGCATAAACAGAAAACAATATTAAATAAATAAATGTTTATGAAATATCCTTGTGTAAGTGGAATATAATAACTTACATCCTATTGTTGTGCGATGTAATTTTCCTTTAGGTAGTTGTGCAAGGGGTTCAATCATTTGTGCTTTTTTATACGGCTCATGTGGAGGTGATTTTAGCACTTTATCCATTTGTTTTGACAGATTGTCTATACAAAATCCATCCACTACATCTGTACTCATTTCATTGCTAATCTTTGTAACTTCTGTGGGAGTTGGAGGCTTAGGAATGGTAATGATATCATCAGAATATTTATCTTCTTCATTAACATGCTCATCTTGCTGATTGTCAGGTCTTGTATCAGATAAATCATTATGTTTTTCTTCTGGTTCCGGAATTGCAATTATTTCATCCTTAAACTCCTCATCATCTTCAAATATTAAATGACCAATAAAGTCATCATCTAGCTGACTGTAGGAACCATCTTCAGGTTTAATTTCTGACTTAATACTTTTTGATATTTTAGTAAAAGGTTTGCCAGGTGAATTTTGAGACAATCTGATAAGCCATTGTTCTGACTCACTATCACTTTCACTATCACTATCAATTTTGATTGGCTCATCATCATTATATCCTAAATATTCTTGTTTCACACTAAATGCATCATATTCAATTAATTCATTTTCAGTTTTAATATCTTTCTCTTTAAGATATTGTTTCTGCGGCTCTTCATTAATTGATTGTAGTTTTGGTTTCTTTGGAGCCAAATCTGCTGCTGCAACATGCATCTCACTATCACTATCTGATATGTTGATGACACTGCCGTTATTGAAAACATCATTTTGAGGCTCATTTTTCATTCTCACATTATCTCCTATCTTTCGCTTTATAGGTAGCTTACAGGAGAACAAAGGTGATTGTGGTAGATCTTTATTTTTTGTTTTAGCAGAATTGCCATCAATTTTAGCAATCTCTGCTTCAATATCATCCAGCTCATTTTCACTTTGATATCTTATTCTCTCTGTTAATATTGATTTCGCTTTTTCTTTGATTAATTTAAACACATATTTTTCACTGTCATTTATGTTTACAAGAGGAGCACCTGTTGTCCATCCTAATCCAATAACATCAGAATCCTCAATAACATAGGGTGTGTTTGGTGGAATTTTTATAGTACCGACATATACTCCATTTGAACTCTAGAAAATAAATTTATTTAAATAAAAAACATACAATATGTACCTACTTTGGTGTATTCTATGTAACTGTCATAAATTAAGCTAAAGCTTCATAATTTGTACTTTTTCATAACCTATCATTTGCTATAGTAGTTTAGCCTTGCAAAACTTATAAGCATATATGCATTAGTTATCAAATAAAATGATACTTTTTTTTGAACCTATACAACTGAACTTATTTAATACTTTATTACCTGTAAGTCTGTAATGAGAGCTTTATTGTTCTGGACACTGATAGAGCAATGATTCCTCGATATAACAGCACTTGAAAGAATTATAACATTATTATTTCCTCTGCCGATAGTGACTTTATCACCTTCCGTAAGTGTGTATTCTTCGCAGCCAAATATTTGACGAGTTAATCTCCATTTAGCCATTTTCAATCAGTTTTAAACAAAAACAATTTATATGTTTCGTTACTATTTGTTTCTTTTTATTTCCATTTCAAGACACAAACATTATATTTTAAATCTACATAAAAACAAAGTTGTAACGACATCGATAACGAGCGAAAGTTTGATAAATGACAGATACGTAAAGATTTGATATGCAAGCAAAATTGCCAGAGTTATTTATAAAATACGTAGCTCTGTTTGTAATAATTCTGTTCTTATTTTTTCCTGTGGGTATCTTTTACGTTTGCAGTTAATAGGTAATCTATGGAATTTAAGTATTTAGATAAGTATAAGATTGTCTTCTATTTAAGCGAATAATAATACCGATCATTGAAATTAAACTACTATATACAGATTTTATCGCGTTGTTTATTTAACACTGTACCTATTACATAATTTTGAAAACTGTTACACTACTACTACTAGGTACTATTGAATTTTACTAATTTATAAGCTAATGAAATTATTAATTTTTCAATAGCCTCGCGTAGCATTCTGTGTAGGAATCGGTGTTCTTTAGCGAGAATCTGTGGTTTGTCAAATCTCAGGTAGTGGTTGGTCCCCTGTTGTTCATGTTCACACACAGCAGACTTCAACGAGCGTTGGTGTTTTACATCAGCTATGTGTTCTTTTATGCGGGTGCCTTTGCTTCTCTTGGTTTGACCAATGTATGAGAGTCCACAGTCACAATCTATTTTATAGACCCCTGCATCTTGTAAAGGTAATTGGCACTTGACGGATGGTAAAAGTTGACTTAACTTCGTTGGCGGCTTGTAGTATGTGTTGATTGAAGCTCGTTTCAAGATGTAGTCAATCTTGTCAGTGACACCCCTTACATAAGGCAGTATAGCAGGCTGGCGCTCGATTGTGGCTGGCTTTTCTCGGGATCTGTGACAGCGGCGCGGCTGTTGGAGCTTGTTGTTTTGCAGTACTTGCTCGGCGTCCAAAAAAGATGCATCAGAGCCATGTGTCAACTTAAACAGACCGATAGCTGCAAACATCACTTTACAGAATTAAAAATTTTAACCGTACCATCACTCTATATTTATGAAGTAGCTTTATTTGTGAAAATTAATATACATTTATTTAAAAAGCTATCCGATAATCAAACGAGATCCGCAAGACGAATTTATAAGCATAGGCTATGCTTGAGGGAATCAAAAACAAGTTTAATGCATAAAAGCATATTTTGTATGGGACCAAAAATATATAATAAAATACCTGATCATTTAAAGGATATGGACATAGTTCAATTTAATTCGCGCTGAGAAAAATGCTCATTGATAAAAGTTACTATACTATAAATAGTATTTTAAATGATAATCTTTTATGATGCAATATAGCAACTTTAATTCTCTTTTCTTCTCCTCTTTTTGTTTCTTATTTGATTAATTAATGTAATTTATTATTAATTGCTGTATCTTATAATTAATTATTGGAATTTATTATTAAATATTGTAATTTATTATTTATTATAGTGATTTAATTATTGTAATTGATTATCGTAATTTACTGTCAATAATAACTATATTGTTCTGCATGTCATTTAACTTTAAATGTTAATATAGATAATACCTGACATCGCAATAAAAATGTGTAAGCCGCCAGGCAGATTTTGGAGATCCATATAATATTGTTATAGCTTAAGAACTATTGTACCCAAAATCACACAAATATATAAGTTTGGCGTTTGAAGTTTGAAGTTTGAAAATCATGCAGTTGTTGATAATCATCACCCCTCTCTAATTTTATTATATTGTCCAATACATCTCCAAAACTTTGCAAAAACTTGCTTCGACTGTTAAGTCGAAGCAAGTTGGTACGTACGTTGGTACGTCAGTGTGCAATGCCAATTTGTTGAACCTTCCGACTTTAAATGCTTTTTTTATTTTAAGTTCCTTCAGCGTTTCTCTTCAACCACTTATCCATAGCGTATTAGGCGCGAACCGCTAGTTCCTGTCGTCAACTGATGGATTGACACCCGCCCCGCTCGCACCCCCGCATCCTACACGCTTCTCGCCTATTGTCCATCGCGACCCGAAAACAAAAGAGAACTACTGCGTGGAAGAGAGGATAAATCACGTGACGGAATGGCAATTAAGAAATGATACAAGATGATGCGCGCAGCAGTTGGTGATTATGTTGCGCAGTCTGTTCTAATATACAACCTTGATTAAATAGTGTGGCTTTATTTCAATCTACATAATACTACACAAAAACTCTACACCAGATTTCAGTTCAATAGGAGCAGTAGTTTAGCCACTGGATAGATTTTTAGTTTTTGCTAATCTGCAACAGGTTGTATCTGCCCTAACGGCTGCCCGAGAGTTTAAGCATAGGTATCTGAGGTCATGCACCTTAAAGCGACAAAAATGTAGGAGACGTTGCCGCTCTGATTCCGGGATACCCGTGACAACAATGAAACAAGAAAAGAAAAACAACAATGAAAGACTAGTTGTGTTCTTATAAGGTACAATAGGGTTGGCATGTCCTCGTGAACAAAAACCCTTATAAAATAATAAAGATTTTAAAAATAAAACATAATGCGACCGGCGCACACAGGGCCGGATTGCCAATTTACGATGCCAACAATAAAGTGTAAGTTTTTTACAGTCTAATAATTACCAAATTAGACTAATAGATATTATTAATAAGTATTAGAAGCTAGAAGTATAGTTTCTAATAGTTATTATTAATAACTATTAGAAGCTACAAGTATAGTTTTGAGATGATACAATAATTAAAAAAAAAATTAAGTTCTTAACGTATCCTAAATTACAATATGTATATGCTACACTACATACTAATCGTGATCGTCGACATTATCATCGGAGTCTTCACTGTCTTTATCCTCAACCTCTTCGCTACATAGGTATGTAGGTATCCGCAACATTCCTACTACAACGTCATTAAATTTCTCTCCTCGTTTCTTGGAATTATCCCTGTGAGTAGTCACGACAGGATCCGAAGATATAAGCATCCAGTGGAGAATATCCAAATTAGTGTATATTCTGGACATTTTTCGGGAGTGATACTGTCACAATTTCTTATAATTTTTATGACTTGATTCTGTTACATCTTCTGACAATTGACCTATGGGCAAAGTCAGAGATTTAATAATGTCAGCACCGTGAATTAAAAGTTTATGTACACTTGCACTCGTTTTGTACCATCCATATAGATTTATTGCCATTTCAGCTGTGGCAATGCAATATGTCCTAAATTTATCTTCGTCTATGTAATGTCCGCAAGAAATGACACACAAAATATTTGTAAATCTTTCAATCAATTCTTTGGACACACCTGTGATTTGAGAAACTAGTTCAGGGTTTTTAAAAAAAATTCATGCTGTGTTCCCATCATTACTATTGCCTCCTCCTTGTTTTGGTTGGTCAACAACAAGTCCCATTTCTTTATAAAAACCATTGCAGATTTTATTTTTCCCTCTTTCACTTTTTGCTGTGCTTCTTTGCCTCTAGGTTGCCATTGCTGCAACTCCAATTTATATGATATATGCAATAAATATTCGAAGCATCGGAGATGAGCATACAATATGGAAATCCCAAATTTATAAGTATCTTTGTTACATACTCTTTGTCTGATTTTTTCTAAGTCGTTCATATACGTGGGCGTGGCTTTACAGACGTTACACGCTTGTGAACTTTTGGTTTCTTTCTCTTTCTTAAAACATTCACTGTTGTGCCATCCAGCATTGTGCATATAGGAATATATTTAAAATGTATCATTCAATCTCCTAAAATAATATTTGTGGGTTGTAACTGCCTTATTTGCTCCGCAATCTCGTTGTACTCCTCTTTAGTATTTTGGTAGTTTTCTTTTTTTAATTTAAACGAAATTGGACGGCGGTATCTGGTGGAAGATGGAGTCAATTTTTCCAATAAATTATTTTCCCTTCTTTCATTTCCAATAACTCAAGAGGTACAATTGAACATAGTATTATATTGGAATCAGCGTAAATTGAATTATTCGTAAAGTTTTGTTTGTATATACTGTGACCACCACAAGTGTGTGTTACTGTGTGGTCTAAAAGATCTTGTAACGGCACCAAAGCTTCATTCTCAGTAACTCTCAAATTTGACGGATAACACGTTAGTTTTGCGTCTGCTACCACATGGTACGAGGGATATATGTCAGCACCTCTTTTCTTTGCACCTAAACGCATCGTCTTATATTCTGATTTGGTTAAATTAAGATCCACCATGAGACCTAATGTTTCTTCAGCACTATACTGCACAATATTTACGGAACACGAGTGAGCATTTTCCAGTTTTTTAATCTTTTTGGAGTTGAAGTTATTGCAAGTTTGAGAACATGAGCTGCCTTTCTTTTACCAGCTTTTACCAGACTGGCTTCAGTCGCTAAACAAAGGTTTTCAGGCGTAAAACGCGAGACAAGAGGCTTAACTTTTCTCTTTTTGCTGCGTTCAGAGTTGGCTGCAAAAAATTTTTTGGACCTACCTCTCTTCTTTTCCGAAGAAGTAGGTTGTGGTCTAGGTTTAAATTCTTCACAGAGCCAATTGGCGTGCTTATTGTTAAAGCGATCGAACATATATTTACATTCACGCCATTTGCCTAAAAGTTTTGTCACAAACACTTTTACGACATCTTTTAACTGTTTTATCAAAATCTCAGACGGGTCAACAATTTACACTTGTCCATTATGTATTGTGATAATCTTTTATTACATTTGGATGATAGAAAACCAAAAAAACGTTCATCTCTTAACAATATAAACAGTTCATTTCTATACAACTTCCGAGAAACGGGGTCATCGCGACTACCTGGAAATAAAGAGCTTAATTTAACTAAGGGACAGACATGGGGACGAGCTTTTTGCATATTTTGAATGTTCATAAGTTATAGTTTTTAAGGAATTGCAAAATGTAACGGAACTATGTGGAACTTTTTTTTAAACGTATGCAAACCCAAGTGAATCTACAATATTTTTGTATAAATTTAGTCTTCCACGCAAAATTATATTACAGCTCGATTCATAAAACAATTGACAATTAAACAATAACAATTAGAAGTACACACCTGACGCTTCACTCTCCATTTCAAAAACTCAAAATAAATAAGCACTGCAGCACAAAACAAACGTGGTTACTTATCAAGTTTTCGGGAGCAACTGGCCCACGTTTATCGTGCAAAAAAAGGGATACAAAGCGCGCTCGCACAAGCTTTTGTGTTGCTTCCGTGGGCTTTATTGTTTTGTGGTTCTATTGTTGGTTTGTCGGAGAAGCTAAGTCAAGTATTTTTGTTAAGTTTCTGGACATCGTAAAATTATATTATTGGCATCGTAAATTGGCAATCCGGCCCTGTGTGCGGCGACGCGACGTTGCCGTTTTATTATGCAGGTGACCGCAGTTTTTATAAATGGTGTTTGCTTAAATTGCTTTAATTTGTTTGAAAAAAATGATTCTCTATTTTTATCTTTATCGAGTTTTTAACAGTTCCAGTTAACATATTTGGTAGATCTAAGAGTAGGTCATAGGCTAATTTTTATCGACGTACCACGCGGGTGGAGCCGCGGGTGGGAACTAGTATGTTTATATTTTTTGCCTTGCCACGATCGACTGGACTAATAGCCGCGATCGATCGGTTGGCCACCCTTATAATAATTTATTACAGCGTCATCTATTGACGTCTTACTGAACTATGTAATAATAATAATTATAATTTTATTTTCTCATCACAAATGTTTGAACAGTAATATGGCTTAATCTAACATCAATATAAAAAGACATTTGTGAGAGACTGGTGCCCGAAATAGGTATAGGAATACCTGTGTTACGGGTCACTAGGCCCCAAGATCTAATAGTAGCCGTATTATAAGATTAAGTATAAACTTATTGTACGATGAGGAACATATATATACAATACTAATACTACTATACTAAAATTCCTTTTATTCTATTGGAGTGAATTAATTGGATATTGCGTGCGTGCGTGCGTGCGTGTGTGTGTGTGTGTGTGTGTGTGTGTGTGTGTGTGTGTGTGTGTGTGTGTGTGTGTGTGTGTGTGAGTGTGTATGTGTGTTTGAGTGTGGGCGTCTGTTTTTGCGATCAGCTGATTGATATCAATAAACTCTCAGTTGTATTATAGTCATTTATTTGCATACAGTTAGTTTACACGCTGATTTACGCATTGGGTATATTGAAAGAGAAGTGATTATTTTATTATATAGATATCCTCCAAGAAAACAGTAAAATCTCTGTGATAGTCTGGTGGTGTGAAAAGAACCCGTTGTACAAACATTGCCCTTTCTACGTTTGTCTTTATTTAGATTTGGGTCGTATGGCAACTGAGTGTGTTTCATAACGACTACAGAGAGAATGAAGGTTTGCCTGACTGAAAGGACATCCCAACGTTTATACAGATTAGTGGTTAAATAACTAAAAGGTAATCCAGTAGCAATTTTGAGTACAGCTCTTTGCGCCCTTTCAACTTCCATAAGATGCACTTTGCCTGCTCCTCCCCAGGAAGTTATGCAATAGTTAACTATTGACTAGCAGAGTGCAGAGTACACAATTTTGATCGTCCTAGTATCCGCTACATGCTTTAATGTCTTGAATATGTATATCATTTTACGAATTCTAGTCACAAGGGTATCAATGTGGGGCTTAAAAGTTAGTGTCTGATCTATATGTACATCAAGATATTTAATGGTGCTACATCTTTGTAAAGGTTGGCACTGACAATTAGGAATCGATGTCTGGACGCAGGTGTGAGCAGTGACGTTAAGAGCTATGGGTGGAAAAAGATGGGTGCAAACGCAATATATTTAGTTTTGTCTATATTAAGTGTTAACATATTATGTTTTAGCCATTGGCAGACGCGATCAAAACCACTCTGGGCATTACGAAATGCATCTTCCCAGTTATTTCTACTAAAAAAGAGCCCAGTGTCATCTGCGAAAGATAGTATTTTTCCTTGTTTCAACTGCAATTGACAGAGGTCATTAATATAGGTCAGGAAAAGACAAGGACCAAGAATACTGCCTTGAGGCACGCCGTAATGCACAAAAATATCATCGCTAACCCAATCACCAATTTTCACACATTGCTTTCTATCATTCAAATAGTCCTTGAGTAATAGTAGTGGAAGTCCTCTGACACCCATTCGTTCCAATTTGTTTAAGAGCAATGGAACGGGCAGCGTATAAATTTGTAGCTTGACAGTACGCGAAGAGTGGAGAGAGCGTACTTTCTCGTACTGTTTTGAGAAACATAACGGGTATGGCACTTCTAGAAAATTCCTTTAATCACGTATAAATGGAGTGCAAGCGCTACGCCGAGGCAGTTTACAATAATTGTAAGCGGTCAACTATTCATCTCTCTGATGTCTTTGGGATAGTTAAATAAAAGAGTTCAGGTTAATCACCGAAATAGATTGGTTTATTAATTTCACACCAATATTAAAATTTACAAATGCCTAACATACAAACTGCCAAGCTATCGGCCTACCTATCGTGCCCAGCGGGTGACAACTGGTGTAGCTCGCATACATTTTGAATTGCATTCTCTAATGTCAGCGAAACGCAATGTACATGCATGTGTCGCTACAACGGTATATTCTGACCCCAATTCTCTACAACATCTGCGGAGAGTATATCAAGAGACAAGCTCTTCACGGTTGGGAAGGTGGAATCTCAATTGGAGGGAGAAAGGTCAGCAATTTGCGATATGCAGACGACACTACTCTCTTCGCGCCGTCAGAGTAGGAATTGGCTAAACTGTTATCCAGAGTGAAGATTAACAAGACGAAGACCAAGGTGTTGGAAGAAGACAGACCAGGCACAGTGATTCGCTCCTATAAGATCAAGGATCTGGAATTTGTGGATCAGTTTGTATATCTCGGCTCTCTTTTGAGCAGTGAGGGTGGCAGCGAAAAGGAGATCGCTTCTTTGTCCTGTGGGTACACGTAGATCATGGCTATTTCAGCCAAATCTACATGTGCCTCTACCGATCCCATTCAGGAGACGCTGAGACAAATCGACTCTTTGATTACCTGAGTCAGGCGGCAGACAACGCGCAGGAGCAGTTTCCGAACGATGAGTTGGTGTTCTTGGGAGGTTTCAATGCCTACCATGAGACCTGGTTGGGTTCTCCCAAAACAGACCACGCGGGACGAATTGCCCATGCGTTCGCTCACACGCATGACCTGTCTCAATACCTTATAACCAATAACCTGTCCCACCCGTATATTACCAATAACCTGTCCTACCCGGATACCGGACATTGCAGGTCAAGCTCCCCCCTATCTGCTCGATCTGCTGCTGACGAGTAACCCGAACCGGTACAGTGTGTCGATTAGTGCTCCTTTGGGCACCTCAAACCATTGACTGGTTTGTGCCACAGCTGTTGTTGTTACGCTCTCACGACCCGAGTAGGCACGACGACGACTGTGGCACTACTCGTCAGCAGATTGGGATAGAATGCGGGAGTACTTCGCATCCATCCCTTGGGCTCAACGCTGCTTTGAGAACAGGGATCCATCCAGAGAGCGCTACTGCTGTCACTGGTGAAATCACCCTGGGTATGGAATATTATATTCCATACAGTGATGTCACGAGCGGCGGCAGGAAAAGGCCCTGGTTCGGTCGTGAATGCGCTGATGCTGTTGAACGCAAACAGACAGCGTACCGCGCTTGGACCAGGGCTCGCGCTCTCCACGACTCTAACGTGGATCACCTAAAAGCAGCGTTCAACCAAGCCACAAAGGTCTGTAACTTAAGAACGGATGACCAGCGCGTCGCACGGTTTGGCCAGGAACTCATGGCGCATCCTACGGGCAGTCGTAGCTATTAGCGCCTGACCAAAGCCGTGCAGTCCAACTTCTGCCAGACCTCGCTGCCCTCTCTGAGATATCCGAATGGATCACTGGCTCAGGAGCTGAGAGGCTGCGAACCGCAGTCATAGATTCGGGAGTTGGCCGTAGGAGAAAGCAGATCTGCTTGCAAATCTCTTTGCGGCCAACTCCCGAATCGATGACTGCGGTTCGCAGCCGCCTAACAATGCCAACTGTGGCTACACCATGCCTGATATACGTATGAGGCAACGTGACGTTCGTGCAATACCGCAGTCTCTTGATGTTCGAAAACCCAGCTGTGGTCCTCAAAAAATGTGCAGCGGAGTTGTCTCCCACACTTACGCGCCTATACCGGACGTCTTACGCCGCAGGCAATGTGCCTGAGGCTTGGAAGGAGGCGAACGTTCAACCGATTCCCAAAAAGGGGGGACCGTTCCGAGCCAGGCAACTATCAACCCATAGTTATCACCTCGGTGCTCTCCAAAGTGTTCGAGCGGATTATAAACACCCAAATTGTCCGCTACCTGGAGGATCACTCGTTGATCAATGATCGCCAATACGGCTTTCGGGCTAAACGATCAACGGGTGATTTTCTAGCGTTCGTCACGCACCTCTGGGGTGAGGCTATGCACAAGCACAGCGAGTCTTTGGCTGTCAGCCTAGACAAAGCCAAAGCGTTCGATAGAGTCTGGCACCGGTCTCTTCTTTCCAAGCTTCCGGCCTATGGCTTGCCCCCTCAACTGTGCACCTGGATTGTAAGTTTCCTGCAGAAGCATCGTATTTCAGTCCTTTGCGACGGTCGCGCTTCCAAATTTATGCCGGTCAATGCAGGAGTGCCTCAGGTGTCCGTCTTATTCCCTACGCTCTTTCTTCTGCATATCAATGATATGTTGAATCTCGACAACATACATTGTTATGCAGACGACAGTACCGTGCATGGGCGATATCTCGGACGTCCTGGGGCCAAACAGACTGAGGTTGAGGGGAAAAGGCAGAATCTTGTCGTTGAATTTGACCGGACCTTGAACCGCATCTCTGAATGGGGTACCAAGAACTTGGTCCAGTTCAACGCCAAGAAGACCCAGGCATGCGAGTTCTCAACAAAAAAGTCTCCGTTCCTTCCCCTCCCTTCTCTGAAGAACACTCCACTGGTGATACGTGACAGTCTCTCCATCTTAGGTATGGATCTTTGCCGCTCCCTTAATCCCAAAACCTACATCGAGAGCATCATTAAGCAAGCTTCGCGAAAACTCGGTGCTCTGAACAGGGTGAGGCGGTTCTTCGCACCTGTGCCTATTGTATAAGGCACAAGTGCGCCCTTGCGTGGAGTACTGTTCTCATCTTAGGGATGGCTCCGCGCAGTACTTGCTAGACGTTCTTGACAGGTTACAGCGGCGGGCGGCCCGTATCATCGGAGATCCAGAGATCACGAGTTCACTGGAACCTCTGCAACTCCGTAGGGACATTGCTTCATTGGCATGTTTCTACAGAATATACCACGGGGAGTGCTCTGAAGAGTTATTCCACCTTATTCCGCCCTCCCCTTTCCTATCCAGAACGACGCGTGCTGTGCTCCGATGCCATCCTTACACGGTGGAGTCGACTAGAGAGCGTACCAACAAGTTTGGGTCCTCATACCTCTGCCGAACGATCAGGGCATGGAATTCTCTGCCAAGGCACGTGTTTCCTTCTTCGTTCAATCCTGGGTCCTTTAAGCGGGGCGTGAAAAAGCATCTTTTCAGGCCGTCAAAGTAGAGACCTCAACATCGCCTCGGCTGCTATGAGGATGATGTGGAGGCCACTGCTCTTAGACTACACGACTGCTTACCATCAGGCGAAGTGTGGTCATTATGACGAGCAAAATAAAAAAGAAATATATAATAAAAAATCGAAAACAGCAAACACTCCAAAAACTCACTAAGATATGGAAAGATCGCGACTTATCTCGTAAGACTAAAGTGAGGCAGGTACGGTCACTGGTGTTCTCAATTTTCTTTTACGGCGTCGAATCCTGGACTATAAGGAAAACAGAGAGCTCGGATTGATGCCTTCGAGATATGATGTTGGAGACGAATGTTGCGCATTCCTTGCACCGTATACCAGACCAACATGTCTATTCATAAGGAACTCAGAATAACTATGTGGCTATCCACTATCTGTTTCCATCGAATACTTAGGTATTTCGGACACATAGCTCGCAGGAACCCTGACAACCTGGAAAAGCTGATGGTAGTTGGACAGGTCGACGGGAAAAGACCACGTGGTCGCTCCCCTACCTGTTGGTTAGACTTAGTCAAAAAGTTAACCGGTCTCCCTATTCCTGAAGCTTCTAATTTTATTTAATTTTCTACTGGAAACGACCTTCAGCAATGAAGACAGCGACTACGAAGAAGTCGGTAGTATTGTTTAAATTCTTATCCCTTAAACCCAGCACGTATCAGTACGTATGCGTTCTCGAGGGTTCTACGCACCGTGGGCTGAATCTAGTCTTGGATACAAAAATAACACCGATAAACGAAAAGACGAAATGATCAAATTTTACTTCAGTTTCATGTATCTCTGTTATGCTACTCAAGTTTCCACGTTTTCTGTTAGGCCCAGCGCCCACTATCGGCATGGCATGGCAAGGAATCCTTCGGCATATCTCCACGCAGACGCACACTGATGGCAATTATTGTCGAAGACTCCTCAGGCATGGCGAGTTGTGCTTGGGAATACCAAGGAGTCCTCAGGCATGCCAAGATTGCTTAAAAATGTCGAGGCGTTCCCAGGCTTGCAGAGGTATGCTTAGGAATGCCGAGGAGTTTATAGGCATGCCAAGGTCTGCTTAGGAATGCCACCGCAATAGCCTGGTCCCTAGCTTAATTTAGAACAGTGGCACGTTGCAACCGAATAGTTGTATTCATAATGTTAGATAGATACGTGCCATCAATGACGGTGTCTTCAATCAAATGGCTGCGTACGCGGCGAGGTGCGGACGATGCCCAGTTTTGACTCGGTGTCCTGAAGACTGCCGAAACTACCCGTGGGTTGCGTCGTGCGTTTGGCATCCTTAGGTTTGTCTTGGTTTCCGAAGGCTTCCGAGATATACCGAGGCGTCTATAGGTATGCCTCACGCTGCCGAAGACTTACGCGGTATACCAAGGTGTCCTTAGGTATGCCTTACGCTGCCATAGACCTCTGAGATATGCCGAGGAGTACCTTGACAGTTTTGACCTGCCGTGCCGATAGTGGACTCCGCGCCTTAACATGGAGACCATGTACTCCATGAACTGTCGTGTTTGGTTGTTACGCTTAAGCTGTCTTGCAAATACGATTTACGCCATACATTATACATTACCTAAAACTATATATTTATGTCTTTGAACAGGTCATATAATAAAAATAATAATAAAACCTCTCTGGGACAGTTGTTATCTCATCATGAGACTAACGCGATATCGGAGGGCACAGTATACTAGCTTTAAAACTATCACCTTCGCCTTGTGATAAAAACAAAAAATGTACCACCAGGTTAAATTAAAGCGCACAAACCGCAGGGCAGCTTGTGGCGGGCTGAATGTGAGTGGCGACACTGCGGTCCTGAATGCCTCAGTGAGTTGGTTAGGGCCTCGTCCCCGGCTTGCCGTTACTGGTTGGCCGCGGTGGAACTTCAAGAGCGTCCGTAGGACTCTCAACTCTGGCTTGCCTTGGTTGGCCGGCCAGAGGGAGGCCGCTAGAGCTATATGCTTGGGGGTGGAAGTGTCATTTTCAAGGGCATAACTACGGGGAAACCCGCTCCGGGTCTCCGTTCTCACGAGACCCGTGATGGTGAAACCGGCGCCGCACCGCTCGACACCCGTAGCCACTTGCACCGGTGTTGCCCTCTGCTGCTGGCTTGTTTGCTTATCAGGGGGCCCATCTAGTGAGTTGGCGAGTCACCGTCTGCCCATTGCATTGATGCTATTAGAGTATTCTGGGCAGACGCCGTTTTTCATCCATAGTTAGCAATATACCGGTCCACCAAACACCCATACCTATAGCCCATATATTAGAATCCATACGTAGCAATAGTCCTACGCCTGCTGCGGCTAGTGCCGCTGTAGGTGTTCCATCACATCTTTGATTAAAACTCTCGAAGGGCCTCTTCACGTTGGACCCATGTCTCCGTGTAAGCCTCCCAATGGGCCAGGTATTTTCTAATATAATATGTTAGAAAGTACCTGTGATAAGAGAAACATAATAATAATATTTTTACATCCATTTTGAGAACAAAATTATCGCATCACATAAATAATAACCATATCATGTCCGTATCTCAAAATGGGTGTAGAAATGGGGCTCGTGGTACCAAAGAGCTACTCCTTATTGACATGGCCATTTGCCAACAGGTACGTCATCACCGAAAGGATCTGGTGACTTGTTGGATAGATTATAAGAAGGCCTATGACTCTGTGCCCATACATCGCTCTTGAGGGTGCTAGAGTTGTACAAAATAGATACAACTTTATGCACTTTCTTGAAGACGTGTATGGGGCAATGGAGGACTGTCCTTCGCTATCCGGGATGTCGGCGGATCCAGAGTGATGGTATGCCTATAATGATCAAGCGAGGTATATTCCAGGGTGACAGTCTAACTCCACTGGAGAGTTTGGAGCTAGGCTATCGGTTGCAGAGTAGAGGCCAGGTCATATCTCACCTTTTTTATATGGATGACCTTAAATTATTTGCCCCCACACATCTCCAGCTGACAGAATTACTAAAGGTAACTGCAAACTTTAGTAATTCCATCAGAATGGAGTTTGGTGTGGACAAGTGTGCGGTAATGTATGTAAAGCGAGGTGAGATTGTGGAATCTGATGGGATGGAACTATCGGATTCCTCAAGACTTAGGACTCTCTCTGCAAACGAAACATACAAATACCTGGGTATGTCGCAGGCGTTGTGCATTTCAGAGAATGGCATGAAACAGGCATTGCGGGACCGCTTCTTTGGCCGCCTGACAAAGATACTCAAAAGTTATTTGTCGGGCGGACAAAAAGTGCGTGCTTGTAATGGCTGGGCCATGCCAGTCTTAATGTACTCCTTCGGCATACTCAGATGGACTTAGACTGAACTGGAGGCCCTGAATAGAAAGGTCCATACACTGTTGACCGCATACCGGATGCATCACCCGCGCTCGTCTGTAATGAGGCTGTACATCCCGCGGAAGTGCGGGGGTCGTGGCTTTATAAGTGCCAAGACCCTCCACAATCGTGAGGTGTGCAGTCTTAGAGAATATTTTCTCCAGACCGGCTCGGGTGTGCATCGGGCTGTAGTCTCAGTGGACAATGGCCTTACCCCGCTGGTTCTGGGTAAGGAGAACTGGCTCAAACCTGTGGTACTTAGTACTGATGACCGCAGGGATGTATGAAAGGGTAAAGAGCTGCATGGACGCTTCTATCGGGCCTTACACGGGCCCGATGTTGATTTAATATCATCTGTGGCCTGGCTACGTTTCGGCGATATTTTGTCTGAAGGTTTTGTCTTTGCAATAATGGACGAAGTTGTTATGATGAATAACTATCGGCGGCATATCCTGAAAGATGGGACGGTCGACATATATCGGGTGTGTCACCATCCCGGTGAATCTCTTAGGCATATTGTCTCTGGGTGTTCTCGTCTTGCCAACGGCGAATATTTGCACAGACACAACCAAGTGGCCAGGATCATCCATCAGCAACTTACCTTAAAGTACAATCTTGTGGATTCAGAGATGCCGTACTACAGGTATGTGCCCGATCCAGTTCTCGAGAATGGTCGTGTCACTATGTACTGGGATCGATCTTTCATCACTGACAGAACTGTCGTGGCTGACAAGCCAGATATAGTGGTGATAGATCGATTAGAGCGTCTTGCAATAATCATTAATGTCACCATCCCTCATGACGAGAATCTCGTGAAAGCTGAAAAAGATAAACAAATTAAATATCTGGACTTAGCTCGCAAGGTTGTCGACATGTGGGACGTGGGCTCGGCGATCATTGTACCGATAGTCGTTTCGGTAAACGGGTTAATTGCCAAGAACCTCGACCATCATCTTAAGAGGCTCGCGTTGAATGGTTGGGTCAAGTCCTCGATTCAGAAGGCAGTATTGCTGGACACGGCGCGCGTAGTGCGGAGGTTCCTTTCTCTGGAGCCCTAACCACCGATAGCTTGGTCCCTGCACCCGATATCGGTGGGTTTCCGTGGTCCTATTTTACATATATATATATTTTTTTATATATATATAATGGAAAATATTATCACGAGAAAATATTGAAATAAATGGAATAATAATAATTTATTTTCACACCACAATACAGTTGAAGTAGGTTTGATATCAAACATAAATTTAGTTGACTTAGAAGTACTGTGGGAGGGGGTTTGATTCAGAAAACCTCAACTTAAAAGAAGATTTCCAACATAAATTTCTGTAAAACGAATTATTTGACACGATAAATTTTATTTTATTTTATTTTTTATTTATTTTTATTCCTGAAGGAATGAGGCTCTCCAAAGCTATCTCGACTGTCAGAGCACACCCATTGACAATCATTAAGGATGGCAATGGGCAGCGAACAGGGTCTGGTAAGGCGACACTAGCAATGATGCTAAACACACACTTTCCAGACTGTAAGATAATAGAAAAGAAGCAGGAGGACCCGATCAGCCTGGCTGAACTAAGCTGTCGTACAACCAAAGCAGATTGGGACACTGCTAGGAGGTAGTGGATGAAGGGAAGGTCGGCTGGGCTCTAAATGGTTTTCAACCATTCAAGTCCACCTGGTCCAGACATGGTTTATCCCATCATCCTACAACAGGGAGCTGCACTTTTGGTTCCGTATTTGTGCAGATTATACAAAGCCTGCATAGCTGATGGAAACATTCCAAAAATATGGAGGCGTGTTAAAGTCATCTACATACCGAAACCGGGCAAAGCGGACTACGAGAAGCCAAGGCATACAGACCTATCAGTCTTGAGTCGTTCTTCTTGAAAGCCTTGGAGAAGTTAGTAGATAGACATGTCAGGGAGGGAGCATTATGGAAATTCCCCCTCCACAGGCTACAATGTGCCAGTCGGGCAAATCCACTGAGACGGCACTACATTTTGTGATAAATAAGGCAGAAAATGCATTAGACAACCGGTAAGTTTGCATTGCTGCTTTCCTGGATATTAAGGGAGCTTTCGATCGGACCACCTTTGATGCCATCAGTGTGGCATCGGCAAATCACGGCATAGAGCCAACCATTTGCAAGTGGATACGATTGTATGCTCAGGGGTAGAATCATTAGGTCTGAGTTGTTAGGAGATGAAATGTATGCAACGACAACCAAGAGCTGCCCGCAGAGTGGAGTACTCTCACCACTCTTATGATGCTTGGTAGTCAATTCACTCCTAGAACAACTCAACAAAGGTCCTTAACGTAAGGTTAAGGTAAGGTACTTAACGGTCGGATATGTGGAAGACTTGGTGATACTCGTCAATGGAAAGTTCCCGAGTATGTTATCTAATCTCATGCAGAAGGCCCTGATTATGGTGGGAAAATGGTGCAGTAGCAATCATTTATCGATCAACCCAGGGAAAACTTCTGTCGTGCCGTTTACTAGGATGAGGGATCTGACAGGGTTGGAAACTCTCTCCATGTATGGTACGCAGTTACAATGGTCCATGGAGGTGAAGTATCTAGGCATGACCTTAGATAGCAAACTAACGTGGAAACCTCATGTAGACAAAGTCATAGAGAAGGCCCAGCGGGTCTTCGGCATGATTCGTTCTACTTATGGGAAGACCTGGGGGCTAAAGCCCAAGGTCATCAAGTGGCTATACACGATGATGATAAGACCCATACTCACTTAAGGAAGCATTGTCTGGTGGCCAAGAACTAAACTAGCTACATGCAGGACCGCGCTGTCGAAGGTGCAGTGATTGGCCTGCATGGCTATTACAGGGGCGTTCCCGACTACGCCAACGGCAGCGTTAGAGGTCCTGCTGGATCTAACGCCACTACACATTGTTGTGGAATCAGAAGCGATAAAGGCGCTACACAGACTATCTGTGCATGGGCTGTGGAGCGTCAACATGCCGGTAACTCGACACACAAAATTGGAGATTTCAAAGGATCTCAAAAGGATTATGAGCATGGGATGCGACAAAATGCAACCATTACACATATTCAAAAAGAATTTTATAAAAAGGTCCCCACGAGGGACGAATGGAGACAAGGTCTACAATCCCCTGACAACGACTGTCTCATCTGGTACATTGATGGTTCCAAAATGGAAACAGGATCGGGCGCTGGTATCTATACCAACGACTGCAAGGTGAGCTAAAGCATGGGCAAATATGCAACGGTCTTCCAAGCGCAAACCTATGCTATAACTGCCTGTGCTCAGGAGAATATCAACAGTAATGTCACCGACAGGACTGTGTATATTCTCAGTGACAGTCAAGCTGCTCTCAAGGCTCTGGACTCGTGTAGGGTGGACTCCAGACTGGTCCTGAACTGTGTTAAGGCCTTAAACAAACTTGGCAGAAAGAACACATTCAGACTGGTGTGGGGGCATGCAGGGGTGCAGGGCAATGAGGAGGCTGATGAATTAGCCAGAAAGGGCACGGAGCAACTGTTTGTGGGCCCCGAGTCATTCGTGGGACTCTCTGAGGGCAACGTTAAGGCAGCTTTGAATGCATATGGCAATGATAAACACAGGCTAGAATGGATGGCCCTTAGGGGTCTGGAAAACTCCAATAAATTCATTGCAAACAGAGCCACAGGCTACACCCGGAAGTTCTGCGGGTATAACAAGAGCCAAATACGCCTGCTCACAGGAGCGTTCACTGGCCATTTTGGCACCAACGACTTCTTGTGCAGATTGAGATTGGCACACAATTCGATCTGCAGAGCCTGTGGTAAACAGGAAGAGTCCATATCGCACCTAATATGTGAATGTGGCGTGTTGGCTGGATTGAGGATGGGTCTGATAGGATTGGCATATCCAAACCCTGAGAACTTCAGGCTTCTCCCTCTGAAGTGTACGCTACGACTGATGCAGTACATTCATAGGGAGATAAGCTAAGGGATAAATCTTGGGGCCGACACAAAAGATCCCAATGGGTCAAGTGTCGCCGGTCTGTACTGACTGGCCCCCACACATAAGATAAGATAAGATACGATACGCTCCTCACTTCAAGTCGACAGCTGCAACAATAGCAGCGGCTCGGAGTGGCGGCTCGCCTTATCAGCTGACGCAAGCGCAGACAATAGACGTCGCGTTGGTGACGTGCGGTCGGTCCGCGATGTATGTACATATATCTCTGTAAATGCAACCAGATGCTGATTACTCAGTTAAATAATGGATAAATACATTTGGTTTCGTGTGAAGTTTACGTTTGAAATTGCTGATTAATACGAGTATGTAGTTATTAATTTAATTTTACCGAAGACCAAAGGCTCGCTAAGCACCTAGATATGAATGTGAAATGGACAGGAAACTTTAAAAACAACTAAAATAATAAGTTATTGTGCATGTATATGCGTAGGATACTTGGCTAATGTTGACTATAGGACACAAACTGTAGTTACAATTTAAGATGGCTGACTTGCATAACACATATTAACTATGCGCTATAGGTGGGTAAGTATAACCTTTTACGCCTCGTTTACGTTAATTAAAGATAAAATGTTATGAAATCTTACAATACCTTGCGTTAAGCATTAAAAGACTAAATGCATCCGGTAACAAAATCTAGATAAAGGTTAGACTAGAACATTTAAGAAACCGAAAATCACAATTTACACAAGTCAAAGAGGAGTGAACTAGGAAATATACAGGAACGGGCTCACTTGATTTAGGGCAGGCTTGTAAATTGATTTTAAGAAGTGCTGATGAAGACTGCGGCGTTTGTCCAGCGCCGCCTAGCGCGACCCGGAGATGCTAGTGAATGGCGGTCTGGCTGCACGATGTAGGCACCTAGGCGCAGCTGATTGCCGTGATATTCGCCCAGGAATCTAGGCGCTGCACGGTGTCCTCGCGGCGATGACCCCTTCTTCCACTCGCGTGCACTGGTAACTTGTTGTGGTTGGAGACTTCGGGTCCAATTGGAAGTCTTGTTACGGTCGCCAATTTGTTTCGGGCAGAAACAAGGAGATAAAATAAAATCGTTGATCCTTGAAAATACTTGTATTTTCTTCAAATTTACAATATTGATCTGCTTAGACGGCGTGTTCGAATGCAAATCGTTAAAAAAGTTATGAGTGCTGTGACGTATGCGCGTGGCCTGTGAGAAAATATGTGATTGGTTAAAACAAATATGTTGTGATGTGTAAGTGCTTTGATTGGTGGAAGTTATACAAAGCAAATAAGATATTAATGTAATGGTGTAAGGGTCATGAGATCTGTACTATTACTATTTACGGAGCGCCGCGAACACCTAGGTATTTTATATCGACTGTATGGTCTATGTGACTGCAGGTGCATGTATTAATATTTTGTTTGAAACATGAGTGGGCTACAATGGAGTACGATGCCGGTGTTGGTGTGGTATGTGTGTTATGTTAAAGAAAATGTCACGCATTTCGTTTTTCCCGCGTTTAAGGTGAGGACATAATGATGAAGCCACTCTGTTACAACATTAAATCCTGACTGGGCATGCATACCTAGAAAGCAGACCAGTGTATATGAACAAATTAAGTAACCAACAATCCTTGACCTTGAATAAAGTAATTTCTGAAATCGGTGAGTTGAAATTACAAAACATTTCTATACAGAACTCAAATCTTGAGCTCGAAAAATCCATGTTCTTTATAAACAATCAGTTTGAAGACATGAAACTACAAATCGAATCATTAAAAAAAGAAAAAGAAATGTACAAGAAATGTGTAAATGAGCTTGAGAACAAATTACAAGATTTACAACTGAGTTCCCGGTCTTCCTGTGTGGAAATTAGAAATATTCCGGCGAAGGAAAACGAAACCTCGGCTGACTTGATCACTATAACAAAAAGCATTGGTTATACCGTTAACGTCTCACTGTCCGACTCACATATTCGGTACGTGTACCGCCTTCCAGGCAAGCCAGGCTCCTGTAGACCCATTGTTACGGAATTTAGCAGTGTCAATATAAAAAGCCAACTAATTGCATCTGTCCGCTCTTACAATAAAAACCATACAAAGGAAACAGCCCTCAATACGCAGTCCATTGGTCATCCTGGCGATAGTCGGCCTGTATTTGTAGCGGAACATCTTCCAGCGAGTATGAGAAGGCTGTTCTTCAAGGGAAGAGAATTTGCTAAAACGAACCAATATAAGTTCTGCTGGATAAAGAATGGTAATATTTTCATTCGGAAGGAAGAAGGTGCCCGTCAAATCTTAATAAAATCAGAGCAGATGATTTTAGATATCGACAAAGATCAATGACTATGTACCGGCACCGTGAGCTTATTTTTATTTTTGTTTTTATTATTTTAAATCGTGTGTGTAACTATAAGTATATACGTCTTGCACATATATTTTACAACTTACACGCAATCGTTAAGTAAATCCATGTTTTACACAAAATTATCAACATATTCTAAACTACCTAAGCAATACATTTACAACATAAATAATACATTCTACATAAATGCCAGAACAATACACAACACATATAACAATAAGTACACACCACAATGTACGATCATTACACTCATATATTGGGGTAAATTTAAATGCACAAGTAGAATTTACTTAACTCGGTGTGCCTTCATTGATTATTATAATGGTGACAGATATATTATAAAATGCTTACACTTACATAACAACAATGTAAGCTTGATTAAGTTACATGTATTTTATAATTACACTAATATGTATATAACTCAGTTTACAAGTAAATATCAATCACTTTGTTACGCAATAATAACCAATATCGAGCTATTCTATACACACATGACGACTACATTTATAACACTAATATATTATGTTACAGGGAATTATATACGTATGACCTATATTATTTACCACATCATCGAAACCTTCCTTCGGATAATTTTCCAATGTATAATTCGATAATCTTCAAGATCTAAACACAGACTTAGACCAAATTTCAGTCGCAAACTCATCAGTTTGCGTAATAGACGATTGTCATCAAATAGCACGCTCACATGGGCGATCGCTAACACTCTTCTGTCAAAACATAAGAAGTATAAACAGAAATTTTGATGATCTCCTCACTCTTCTGGATAGAAGTGGCGTAATATGGGATCTTATTGTTCTCACTGAATGTTGGTTACTAAATTCACCACATATACCAACAATTCATGGTTACACTTCTGTTGCGACTACCAAACTGTGCAATCAGAATGAAGGGGTAGTGATATACTTCAGCAACCATCTTCAAATCTCTCCCGCAGAACCTCCTCTTCAAGATGCAAATTGCATAAGTCTTACGATTAATAAGGACACTGTGGTGATAGCAATCTATCGCTCCCCGTCAAATCAAAATGTCTCAACATTCATAAACTCTCTAAATGAACTGCTGACTTCCTACTCTACTTACAAAAATATTATATTGACTGGTGATATCAACATTGACATCTTTGAGAACAATAGTGACTCCCGCTCGTTTGAATACCTCAATATGGCAGCATATCATGGTATGCTACCGGCTCACACTCTATGCACCAGATTGAATCGGTCCTGTCTAGATCACTTAATATTAAAAACTAAATTACCGGCTTTTTGTTATATAGCAACACATCCATCACTGATCATGATACAGTTTTATTTTTTCTCCATTCCAACAGTTTTACAAACAATACTTCATTCAAGTATAGAACTACCAAGGTTATTAACCTGGAAAGTGCTGAAGCAGACATTATTAAAACTGACTTTTCCCCTATATACAGTTATAATAACGTCAACGACGCGACTAATTACTTTATTAGTATTCTAAAGGCGATAATTACAGCCAACTCAATTTTAAAAATCGTACCGAACCGTAAAAGGCTTAGAAAACCATGGATGAACCCTGGATTACTAAAATGCCTGCGCAATAGGGATAGCCTACACCTAAAATTAAAAAATAATCCTTATAACGAAATTTTATATATTTTAAATTATAGGAATTATTGCTCTTACTTACTTAAAAAAACCAAATTAAAATATAATAAATATGAAATAGATAATGCACAAGGTAATATAAAAAAAGTCTGGAAAACTATAAAAACTATCACGCACACTACAAAAGACACCACACAACCACTCGAGCTTCTCTCTCCGTCTGACCCTAAACACTCGGTTAATGAAGTGAACACCTACTTCGCTAATATTGGACGTTCACGAGTCAGAAAAACATCTACTGTCCATCAGTATTATCATCCAGCCGATGTTCTCCCTTACCATCATCATACATTCGCCTTATTGGAAACAGATGAATCTGAAATCGAAATACTCATTATGAACCTAAAAAATGATTGTGCAGTGGGTAGCGGTACTTATTCAAAACACTACACCATTACTACCCTTTCATGTACCCAATAAACTATCTGTTAGGGGCTTTGGGTTTCAATTCACTGGAGGTTAGAAGAGGCCTTAAGCAGCTTTTGATTGGCTGTGAAACCCTTCGAGGAAGAATAGACTGTCCTGATCCCCATAACATATTCAGTCGTTTATTTGTGCCCAACAACTATACTGCACATTGCCGGAGCCGTCGGCACAGGTTGTTTGCGCAGCCGGTGTGTCACACAGTCGCCAGAGTCGAGTCTCCAGTGTGTCGCACTTTAGAAGTGCTCATCACCATCCTGGTTCACGACCCTGAGTGTAATATTTTTGCTGAGAGTATACCTGGTGTTCTGCGAGAAAAAGTATGCGAGAGAATTCACGGTGCCGTATTAGTTCTTAATTGTTTATTTAAAATATTATTATTAGCAATGGAGGCGCTCATAGCCAGTTGCACTCACTGATCGGTAAACGTTTAGCGAGGTTAAGCAACGTTGAGTGCGGTCAGACTATAGATGGGTGACCGGTTAGTGGTATTTCATCTGAGCGTCTCCGTGCTTCGGAGGGCACGTAAAAAGTCGGTCCCGTTTGTTGCCAAATTGACAGCAGTCGTTAAGCCATGTCAGAGGCCTACGGGCGGCTTGAACAATTCTTGACAACAGGTTGGCCACTAACCACACGAAAAAAAGAAGAAGATTAGCAATGTTTTTGTATTTAATCTATATAATTATCGTTATCAGTTTGTAATCTATTTTAATTATTGTAATTAGTTTCTTTAACCGTTGTAATTAACAATAAATAAATAAATAAAATAAATACGTTTTCAAAAGCTATATCCCATTGATCATTAGTGCATAGGCTACTATATCATAGGTATTATAATTGTCTTGTTGAATTTACTGTTGGTGTGCCAATAAAACATAAATGAATAAATAACTGTAAAGTAAACTGTGTAAAGGGACACCAACACGGATTACCTATAGGTACCATAAAGTATTTTGATGTAGGTATCTCTTGTAGTGTCTGTGACGACATAATACTGTTACATGTTAGGGTAAATGGGTCGAATCAAAATTATTATTGTATAACGAAAGATTTTTCCCTTCACAACTGTCACATAGCGATAGACCCTGATCATATACAGTAGCGTTTAATTCTCTTATGATCACTCCGATGTTCGTTGCGTCCTTATTGAGAAAGAACAAAAGTCTTCGGAAGCGAGGTCCACCGTTTCATACACCCATAGTAGAAATATTTAGAACTTCTATAAGACTAAAACGTAAAATTGAACCAGCGTTTACTTATAAAGTGCGAGCCTTACAAACAGAAGTCTCAGTTATTTTAAACAGTAGTGTTACGTTATTGTTTGTTGTTAACATTAAAATATAGCCTTATAGCAAAAGTCGCAATTGCTACCGCACCCACGGCCTGCCCCGCTCGAGTAAAATGGTTTGTATGTTTAATGTATATATGTCTAATATGTAGTGATACAGAAAATGTCGCAATTTTCTGGAGTAGGTCACAACATGACACTTGCTAGAATAAAGTCAGCTTGTTCTTGAAGCTTCATTGGTGAACTTCATTGATATCCTTTTGTAGTAATACACAATCAGCATTAGTATTTATCTGCATTACTAGTTTTAGACCATCGGCATATAAAAGGCATTTTGCAGTGATAACCTTATCAATTAATTCACTAATCATGATAAGGAACAAAAGAGGACGTAAGGTGTTGTAAGGTTTAGATTCAAAACAACCATGTCTAACGAACTGTTTCCGATCACGTCGGCAATGAAATTGAGAAACCCGGGACAGAAACCAATAACGCATAACTTCGTTAAGAGCACGTCGTTGTCGACTATATCAAACGCCTTGCAAAATTCGAAGTACAGGACATCAACCTGTTTTCCAGAGTCAAGGCCCTTGGTAATAGTATCTACATTGATCAGAAGGTTCGAATTAACCGAACGGCCAGACCGAAATCCATGCTGTGCGTCAGATAAGTAAACATTGACATGTTTATAAATTACTGCATATAGAATATGCTCAAAAACTAAAACGATTGTTGGGAGTACAGCAATAGGTATGTGTTTGTCCACAGAAGACTTGTCACTAGTTTTCGGAATAGGAGTAACACGCGATAATTTTCATTGTCTCGGATAACACCTAATTTAAGGGATAAGTTGAACAGATGACATAGCGGGACCAAAAGGGTAGCCCTACATCCCTTAAGTATATAAGCAGGAATGTTGTCTGGGCCGATTACTGAAGCTATTAGCTCTAAGTTTTCTATGCCCTTGCCTACATCTTGAGGGTTTAGAGAGGAGAGAGGTATGTTATCTCCTTCAGAGGTGACATGCAAATTTTTCAGATCTAATTTGGGTTTCTTGGGCAAGAATACACTGGCAAAGTATTGAGCGAATACTTCAGCTGCTTTGACACCCGAAACAAAATAGTAGCAAGAAGTATAACATAAAAAAGCTCAACAGTCACCTAACAATGAAATTTAAAAAATCTCTCTTACCAGATACAGAAACTATTGCAATAAGCAAATAAAAAACACAATAAACTCAAAAAAAGACTTTGATAAGAAACAAATAAGTGATGCTGGTAGTAGTACGAAACAGCTTTGGTCAGCTATAAACTCAATAACAAATAGAACTAACTATTAAATATCGCAGATACTCCCTTACAGACAGTAAATTTAACAAATAAATTCTTCGCTAACATTGGCAAAATACTAGCTGAAACATTACAGTTAACTCCACATGCAAAACATCAACCTGTGCCAGCGATATTAACTCCCAATCTTTGGTTCTCTTACCTACGGACGACAATGAAATTACTAGGCTCATTTTGTCACTAAGACATAACTGCGCCGCTGGTTGGGACCGAATAACAGGTGATTTTCTAAAAATATACAGGGTGTCCAAGAACCTGGCGTCCAACTGGATTCCCACGATGCCCCAAGTTCTAACAGTACTCAGAAAAATATTTTAAAAAATCCACCCCATGTACTTACAGAATTATACTGATTTCAAAAAAAAAGGGGAAATGAGCACCCTGTGACATACTTTTGAATGCTGTGACTGCTAATGCTGATAATTTCGATATTTCTTGGAGGTTTTGTAATCTAGGGTATTGCTGTGTCTAAATAGAATGTAAAAATAAAGTACTTATTGTACCATTTTAAAATAAAATATTATTTTAACTAAAGGTGATATGGAAAACTATTGAATTTCGCAACTTTGACCGACTGTAGTGTAAAAAAAATGTACCAAAATAGTATGGCAAGTGACGTCAAATTTTGACGCGTTTATTCCTCTTTTTAAAAAGGTATAATACTTACACATTAATTTGAAAAAAATAAATTTTGATAATATTTTTACTCAACAACCCAATTTTTACGATGTCTTACAGAATTCTTAGAAAGAAAAATTTACGACGAATTGAATCTAACCTCTAAAGAATTACTGTTGTATGCTCATAAAAATAACAACAGGCCTCTCAAAAAACAGGTTAGACCGTAAGGGACGGTATGTGCATGCATCTCACCATAGTGATTCGTTATTACAACAGGAGGGAGCAAGACAGAAACTATCTTTGCGATTTGCTGGTTCTTCTTTATGGTACCCCATTATTCAGGTAAGAGTGAGGGAGAAAAAGGTTAGAGGTGCGAGTGAGATAGATAGTGACGCTATCTGGGATCGTGCTATTTAGGATAACAGTACGGTCAGTACGCGTCACTGCCTCCTGCCGTTACTACGCACCTCTCTCTTATTGTTACCATTGATCACGTACTACGATTTAAAGCTTTGTTTATTGGACTCGATTACTCTTTGTGCTCTGGACTTTGAAACGAACTCTTTACGACGACCTTTGCCTGTGTTTGGACAGTTTGTGTTTTGTGTGTGCTACCATGGCGACCTACACTCCGCAAGAATACGCAAATATGCACTACATTTATGGAGAATGTAGAGGTAATGGACGAGCTGCAGCGAGACTTTACAGAGAAAGGTATCCGAGGGCTACGCGATATCCCGACCATCGAGTTTTCATTAATGTGCACAGATCACTATGTGACGGGCGGTTCCCCAATCAAGTAGCTGGTGAAGGACGACCCGTAAATGACTTCATACGCGATGAAGTTTTAGAGGCGGTGTCGGCAAATCCAAGCATCTCTGTGCGAGGAATAGAAGCTGATACGGGGATACCGAAGAGCACAGCACACAGTATTCTCCAAAAAGAAGAATATCATCCGTACCACGTACAGCGAGTGCAAAGTCTTTTACCTCGAGACTATCCGAGCCGAGTCGCGTTTTGTGAAACAATCCTGCAAAAACATCGAGAAGACGAAAACTTTATCGACAAAATTTTGTGGTCAGATGAATCTACATTTAAGAAGGATGGCTACATGAACCTACACAACTTGCACGAGTGGCATGTGGAAAATCCGCACTTGATGCGAGAAGATAGATCCCAGTACCGGTTCAAAGTGAACATGTGGACCGGTATTCTCTGTGGGAATATTATTGGTCCATTTGAGATGCCCGAGAATTTGACTGGCGAATCATATTTAAATTTTCTTCAAAATGATTTGCCAAACTTACTAGAAGAGACCCCACCAGATATGTGGTTCCAACACGACGGCTGTCCAGCACATTTTCGCGTATCCGTTAGAGAGTTTTTGGACGAGCAATACCCGAACAGGTGGATTGGGCGATCAGGAACAATCCCGTGGCCAGCCCGCTCACCTGACTTAAATCCGCTGGATTTTTTTTTCTGGGGAACTATGAAGGAGCTCGTTTATGCGAAGCCCATTAATGACATCGCTGACCTTCGTGAGAAGATAACACAAGCAGTGCAGGTGATACGTCAAAAAAGTTACTCGCGAAACATAAAGCGGTCCTTTTTAAGGAGAGTGAGAGCTTGTATTGCCGCGGGTGGTCAACATTTTGAACATTTATTGTAATAAAATATCTTTAAACTAACATTCTTTGCTTTTATTCTACTGGGAACCCATCTACCTGTGTGTATTTCCTTCTTGCTCACTCTTGGAACCGAAGTAAATAATAGTAGTAACATAACAGTTTCTAAGATAAGAAAGGGTCCGACAGTTACCGTTAGTAGGTAGGCACTTCGTAAAAATTGGGTTGTTGAGTAAAAATATTATCAAAATTTTTTTTTTCAAATTAATGTGTAAGTATTATACCTTTTTAAAAAGAGGAATAAACGCGTCAAAATTTGACGTCACTTGCCATACTATTTTGGTACATTTTTTTTACACTACAGTCGGTCAAAGTTGCGAAATTCAATAGTTTTCCATATCACCTTTAGTTAAAATAATATTTTATTTTAAAATGGTACAATAAGTACTTTATTTTTACATTCTATTTAGACACAGCAATACCCTAGATTACAAAACCTCCAAGAAATATCGAAATTATCAGCATTAGCAGTCACAGCATTCAAAAGTATGTCACAGGGTGCTCATTTCCCCTTTTTTTTTGAAATCAGTATAATTCTGTAAGTACATGGGGTGGATTTTTTAAAATATTTTTCTGAGTACTGTTAGAACTTGGGGCATCGTGGGAATCCAGTTGGACGCCAGGTTCTTGGACACCCTGTATATTACCATAGTTGTACCACCCCTAACATATATATGTAATCTCGCCATTACAACTGGCCAATTCCCTACAGTTTTTAAAAAACCAATAGTTCATCCCATCTTTAAGACTGGGGACAGAAGTCGTGTCACCAACTACAGACCTATAGCAGTGCTCCCTGTTCTATCCAAGATAATAGAGAAGATAATGAACAGCAGGATTACTTAGAAAAATTCAACATTCTATCACCTACACAATATGGATTCAGAGTTAGTAAATTCACATCTGATGCTGTCCATGATCTGACTAATTATGTTATAACAAACTTGGACGGTGGGCAAAAGGTCTTGGGAATTTTTATAGACCTTGCCAAAGCACTTGTCACGGTTTCTGTTCCCATTCTAATGGGCAAGATGGAAAAATGGGAATCAGGGGTGTCCAGCTAAAACTTTCTGAGGACTATCTAAGTCAGCGAACCCAGTGGGTCAACATTGGTGATGTTTTGAGCGATGAGTGTACCGTAAGCTACGGCGTGCCACAAGGCAGCGTGCTAGGTCCAACGCTCTTTCTCATTTACATCAACAAACTTCGCTGACGATACTGCTTTGCTGTTTAGTGCTAGCTCATGGCGTGAGGTGTATTAATAATAATAATATTGTTTATTTCTCTCAAAAAGGTAAGTAAGTACATTGATATGTTACAATAATAGTAGGTACAGCATGAACTAAAACCTTAGTGAGAGCTGGAGTTTGTACTAGGTACGGAACCTGTGTGACAAATCTCCAGGCTCTCTCCTTTATTAATACAAAAATATGCAGCTAGAGATTGTAGAACATGTCAGAAACAATATGTACTTCAAAGATACAAGAAAATGTAAGATAAAGTAAATTAGCAAAAGGTGCGGGAATGAGAGTGTATATTTAAGGTGTGTGTGTGAATGTAACCGTGTGTGCATGTGTGCGTGTGAGTGTAAGCGTATGTGTGTGTGTGTGTGTGTGTGTGTGAGGGTGTGTAAGTAAGCGTGCGCGCGTGCCTAATTATTTTAAAGTGCAAATAATATTTTCAGTTTCATCATAATCTAAGTTATTTAACCAGTTGGTAACTGTTTTTTTACATTCAATTTTAGTCATGGGATACACATTTAAAATTTTGTTAATCTTGTTGTATACATACTACCAAGGTAGTAAAAACATCGTTGAGCTAGACTTGTTTTGACCGATATCAAAGGACATACATAATGTTTTCGGCGTACGGAATGAAATTTGGAAGGGTCATAAGAAGTCTGTGAGTGAATTGTAAGGATAGCATTGAGAATAAATATTTTGCGAACAGAGAGAACATTACAGATTTTATAAAGATCAGTTGTAGGAAATCGGTATGGTAGCCTCCAACCAACTTTTAGTACCGCTGCTTGGGCGCGTTCTAATTTCAGGAGATGCGTTTTATGTGTACCACCCCAGGCGACGATACAGTATTGCGTGAGAGTTTGGCACAGTGCAAAATAGGTGGTTCTAAGGATTTGTGCATCAACAACATATCTGAGGGCTTTGAAGACAAAGATTAGCTTTCGCAATCGGGAGGTAAGTAAATCTATGTGTGAGTGAAAGGAGAGAGCATCGTCAATCTGTATCCTCAGATATTTAACAGAAATGGTTTTGGACAGAGTGGGGCAATTACATAAAGGTTGAGATAGAGGATTACATGAGTGAGCGGTGAGAGAATAAGGTAAGGAAGTGAGCTTACCCGGTGTCGTTAAAGAGAAGGTGAGATAATTTGTTTTACCAACATTTAGGTCGAGGTGATTTCTAGCCAACCAGTTAGTCACCGCATTGAGACTGGTCTGAGCTTGCCCAAATGCAGATTGCCAAGTGTCACCATAAGATATAAGGGCAGTATCATTGGCGTAGGTGGAGATAGTGGTATTGTAAAACTGTAATTGGCACAGATCGTTAATATACAATAAAAATAAGGTCGGGCCGAGAATACTGCCTTGTGGGACTCCGTTGCTTAGAGGAAGCTCGTTGCTATAGCAATCGCTAATCTTGACATACTGTCTTCTATTCGTGAGGTAACTTTTAAATAGGGATAGTTGAGTACCTCTGATTCCAATTTTTTCCAATTTTGTGGTAAGGATGGGGACAGAGATCGGGTCGAATGCTTTAGCTATGTCTAGAAAAACACCTATGACTTTTTGCTTTTTATCAAGTTTGCCTATAATTTCATTCGACAGGTCCAAAACTGCTTTACTTGTGGATAGACCGGAACGAAAGCCATATTGGTGTGGAGACAGCAGTTGTGTTTGCTCTAGAAATTTCACAAGCCTGTTGTTAATTAATCTTTCTAATAGTTTAGAGAGCGTGGGTAAAATAGATATGGGTCTGTAGTTATTCAGCTGATCTCTGGCACCACCCTAGTGTATCGGGGGAACTACCGCTAGCTTGAATGCCTCTGGAAATGTTCCTGTATTAAAAGCAAGATTACATAAGAATGTAATAGGTGAAATAATGTAGTCTTTAAATCTTTTGAGAAATTAACCGGAAATGCTATCACTACCCACTGCACAATCATTTTTTAGGTTCATAATGAGTATTTCGATTTCAGATTCATCTGTTTCCAATAAGGCGAATGTATGATGATGGTAAGGGAGAACATCGGCTGGATGATAATACTGATGGACAGTAGATGTTTTTCTGACTCGTGAACGTCCAATATTAGCGAAGTAGGTGTTCACTTCATTAACCGAGTGTTTAGGGTCAGACGGAGAGAGAAGCTCGAGTGGTTGTGTGGTGTCTTTTGTAGTGTGCGTGATAGTTTTTATAGTTTTCCAGACTTTTTTTATATTACCTTGTGCATTATCTATTTCATATTTATTATATTTTAATTTGGTTTTTTTAAGTAAGTAAGAGCAATAATTCCTATAATTTAAAATATATAAAATTTCGTTATAAGGATTATTTTTTAATTTTAGGTGTAGGCTATCCCTATTGCGCAGGCATTTTAGTAATCCAGGGTTCATCCATGGTTTTCTAAGCCTTTTACGGTTCGGTACGATTTTTAAAATTGAGTTGGCTGTAATTATCGCCTTTAGAATACTAATAAAGTAATTAGTCGCGTCGTTGACGTTATTATAACTGTATATAGGGGAAAAGTCAGTTTTAATAATGTCTGCTTCAGCACTTTCCAGGTTAATAACCTTGGTAGTTCTATACTTGAATGAAGTATTGTTTGTAAAACTGTTGGAATGGAGAAAAAATAAAACTGTATCATGATCAGTGATGGATGTGTTGCTACATAACAAAAAGCCGGCAATTTAGTTTTTAATATTAAGTGATCTAGACAGGACCGATTCAATCTGGTGCATAGAGTGTGAGCCGGTAGCATACCATGATATGCTGCCATATTGAGGTATTCAAACGAGCGGGAGTCACTATTGTTCTCAGAGATGTCAATGTTGATATCACCAGTCAATATAATATTTTTGTAAGTAGAGTAGGAAGTCAGCAGTTCATTTAGAGAGTTTATGAATGTTGAGACATTTTGATTTGACGGGGAGCGATAGATTGCTATCACCACAGTGTCCTTATTAATCGTAAGACTTATGCAATTTGCATCTTGAAGAGGAGGTTCTGCGGGAGAGATTTGAAGATGGTTGCTGAAGTATATCACTACCCCTTCATTCTGATTGCACAGTTTGGTAGTCGCAACAGAAGTGTAACCATGAATTGTTGGTATATGTGGTGAATTTAGTAACCAACATTCAGTGAGAACGATAAGATCCCATATTACGCCACTTCTATCCAGAAGAGTGAGGAGATCATCAAAATTTCTGTTTATACTTCTTATGTTTTGACAGAAGAGTGTTAGCGATCGCCCATGTGAGCGTGCTATTTGATGACAATCGTCTATCACGCAAACTGATGAGCTTGCGACTGAAATTTGGTCTAAGTCTGTGTTTAGATCTTGAAGATTATCGAATTATACATTGGAAAATTATCCGAAGGAAGGTTTCGATGATGTGGTAAATAATATAGGTCATACGTATATAATTCCCTGTAACATAATATATTAGTGTTATAAATGTAGTCGTCATGTGTGTATAGAATAGCTCGATATTGGTTATTATTGCGTAACAAAGTGATTGATATTTACTTGTAAACTGAGTTATATACATATTAGTGTAATTATAAAATACATGTAACTTAATCAAGCTTTCATTGTTGTTATGTAAGTGTAAGCATTTTATAATATATCTGTCACCATTATAATAATCAATGAAGGCACACCGAGCTAAGTAAATTCTACTTGTGCATTTAAATTTACCCCAATATATGAGTGTAATAATTGTACGTTGTGGTGTGTACTTATTGATATATGTGTTGTAAATAGTAATAGTACAGATCTCATGACCCTTACACCATTACATTAATATCTTATTTGCTTTTTATAACTTCCACCAATCAAAGCACTTACACATCACAACATATTTGTTTTAACCAATTTTTTTGATTTGCATTCGAACACGCCATCTAAGCAGATCAATATTGTAAATTTAAATAAAATACAAGTATTTTCAAGGATCAACGATTTTATTTTATCTCCTTGTTTCTGCCCGAAACAAATTGGCGACCGTAACAGGACTTCCAATTGGACCCGAAGTCTCCAACCACAACAAGATACCAGTGCACGCGAGTGGAAGAAGGGGTCATCGCCGCGAGGACACTGTGCAGCGCCTAGATTCCTGGGCGAATATCACGGCAATCAGCTGCGCCTAGGTGCCTACATCGTGCAGCCAGACCGCCATTCACTAGCATCTCCGGGTCGCGCTAGGCGGCGCTGGACAAACGCCGCAGTCTTCATCAGCACTTCTTAAAAACAATTTACAAGCCTGCCCTAAATCAAGTGAGCCCGTTCCTGTATATTTCCTAGTTCACTCCTCTTTGACTTGTGTAAATTGTGATTTTCGGTTTCTTAAATGTTCTAGTCTAACCTTTATCTAGATTTTGTTACCGGATGCATATAGGCTTTTAATGCTTAACGCAAGGTATTGTAAGATTTCATAACATTTTATCTTTAATTAACGTAAACGAGGCGTAAAAGGTTATATTTACTCACCTCGGCTGACTTGATCACTATAACAAAAAGCATTGGTTATACCGTTAACGTCTCACTGTCCGACTCGCATATTCGGGACGTGTACCGCCTTCCAGGCAAGCCAGGCTCCTGTAGACCCATTGTTATGGAATTTAGCAGTGTCAATATAAAAAGCCAACTAATTGCATCTGTCCGCTCTTACAATAAAAACCATACAAAAGAAAAAGCCCTCAATACGCAGTCCATTGGTCATCCTGGCGATAGTCGGCCTGTATTTGTAGCGGAACATCTTCCAGCGAGTATGAGAAGGCTGTTCTTCAAGGCAAGAGAATTTGCTAAAACGAACCAATAAATATTACGAATAGTAAAGGTCTCAAGATACTACATTGACTCTTACTCCTGACCTTGTAAAGTAATCTTCAGAATCGTATCCATGTAACTGCGCATATTGACGACGATTATTTAGGTAACTGGAAAAAAAGGTGAGAAGCTTTGGCGTGAATCCAATAATTGCCAACATTTTCAACAGTATATCATTGTCCACCAAATCGAAGGCTTTTTTAAAGTCGAAGTAAGCCGTATCGACCTGCTTACGCCTATCCATTTGCATGCAGACATAGTCTACATACGCGACCAAGTTGGTGGTGGTGGAGCGAGCGCTGCGAAATCCATGCTGTTATGGTGACAGATTTGGCTATTAATGCGATCACTAAAAATTGCCTCAAAAATCTTAGCAAAAACGGATAGGACTGCAATAGGTCTAAAAGAAGTAACATTTGTGTCTCCCTCTCCTTTAGAAACGGAAGTGACTCTGGATAACTGCCAGCTTTCGGGATATCTTGACTGATATAATGAAAGATTGTAGAGGTACAATAGAGAACTGATATACAATCCTTAGCTAAAAATAAAGGAATGCCATCAGGTCCACCAAATGATAGCGTCTTGAGGCGCCTGACTGCCTTTCTTAAATCGATGTCATTAACTGCTACGATCGAAACGGAGGCTGCATCTCGATAATTATATGCAGTTTTAGCAGCCATATCCATATCCAGAATTGCACTGGGTCGTCGATTATATTTTTTGTAGTACTGTTATATATCTTCGATAATCATATTCAATATTTTTTCACTTTGTCTCTATAATATACAAACAGCTTTGTTGAATTCTCTACCCTCTTTTTTAAATCTCTTGTGATGGAAGTGTTTATAATTTAGTATATTTTTTATTATTTCTGCGTTGTACCATTTCGGATATTTGTATCGCCGACTATATGCTTTTTGCTTTTTAAAGGATACAAACAGACTTATGCTATCATATAACTTATCGTAGAACAACTGAACAGCACTGTTGATATCGCTTATTGTTGACAAGTCGGACCAGTCTATTTCAAGCAATGTCTTATACAAGCCCTGAAAATCCGCCTTACGCCAGTTCCAATCTGGACTGGGTTCCGAGCGAAGTGTCACTTGCGGCGATGAAGCCTTCGATGATATCCCGATGCATGGAAACGTTATAATTATATCGAGCATAGGATGGTACTGGTCAATATTTACCAGAGGATCTTTACCAAGGGATACCGCTATCTGATTGGGTTCAGAATTGCCCAGCACGAGATCTAGCATACCACCGCGATTATTTAAAACTGTGTAATATTGCATTAGCGAGCAAAAGGCACAAATAAAAATCAAAGATAGTTCTTACATTGGCACTGCAAGAGTTTAAATTAAAGTCACCTAGGATTAGAACATTCATGTCAAAGTACAAATCACATTTTCTATACATGTCAAGACATTCAAATATTGCTCATCCTTATAGTTAGGAGGCAAATACACGACACAACATAACATTTTTACATTTTTGTATGTTAAAATAGTGAATATTAATTCTTTGTCATCAGTCATACTAACAATGTTCGTAACTATTTTTACATTATAATAATCACGAAACGCGAGCAGAACACCTCCCCATCCACAATCACCTGCTCTATCACATGAAAGCCCGGAGGGAAAAGTTCACTGGCTGAGACGGAGCTCGTAAGAAAGATATCTGTTAATGCTATTATAGCTCATTCACTTTGCGTAACATTATTAAGGAAGGTTAATTTAGTCTTTGTCCTTAGGCCACGAACATTTTGATAGCACATTTTCATTTCATGGAATCGCGGACGATACTTGATACTCTTTAGCGCGAAAGTTCAGCCGCCATGGCTTAACACATATGTCTTTTGCCCAGTTATCGAATGACATTATATTATCGGCATGTTTCAATGGGCCTCCAAGCTTAAACGAAGCGTATTGCCCATGAGATTTCAGCTTTTCAACCGTGCATTCATCACTGCCACATATTGAGTTAAGATGTTCACGTACTTGCTCAACTGTGGTGCCTTCCCTCACGTAATATAGGTGCAAGTATCTTCGCCTCTCAGCAGCATGCAACATCGTAGAGCCAGGCGCAGCGGTACCTCTGAGTACCCCGGGAAGTGAAGATCGCGACCGCTTGCGCCTTACTTCTACCCAGTTTCCTTTATCAGTGCCTTCACAGTCAAGGCTATTCAAGGTAGAGACCGATGCGGAAGATTCTGTCTGTATGACCTTATGAGCACTGAGGAAAGGAGCCACTGATGAGACTTTAGTTGTACTGAGGACAGAAGCCGCAGATGGGTCTGTATCAACCCCGAGAGACTTGGTGTTTGGTTTCTGTTTAGGAGCCTTATTTATTGAAGTTGGTTTATTTTCAGGAGTACTGCTAGTACACGTCGAGTTTTTGGTTATTGGCGTTGCTTCGCAAGTCTTACAAGCCTTATTGATGCTGATGTTTGATTCGTATTGTTTTTCTAATTGTAAAACCTTATTTGTTATCAAATTAATCTTATCCATGAATGCAGTTTTAAATGCCGAAAATTGTTTAATTAGTAGACTAGACTAGACTAGACTAGCTGCGCTTCAAAATCAACTTGTAGGTTTTTTAATTTCCGCACAACAGGATCCTTCAAATTATTTACTGAAATATTTTTGCCTGTGTTTTCAGTAACAGATTGCGCGTATCACGGCTTAGTACGCACAGTCACGTTATCAGGAGCCTTCATAGATATGTCGAGGTAATTGTTAGTCGTATTTAGATCTTGCATTATTTATGACAGCGCCCACAAAGAAGAACAGTTTTACAGCGGTGACTAACCCCCTCACCGTTCTTTTGGAGTTCAGCAACATCCGGGGACTCCACTCCAATCTGAAAGCCGACCATCATCACCTGGAGACGGTCCGGCCTGCCCTGCTGTTCTTGACAGAGACCCAGATTCGTCGTCCTAACGATTACGCCTACCTGCTTTACCCCGGCTACACGCTCGAGGAGAATTTTCTGGTCAAAGCTGGGGTCTGTGCGTACATTCGTTCAGACGTATGCTGTCGACGTCTGCGCTGTCTGGAGGACCCTTCCTTTTCTATTACGTGGGTGCTTGTAGAGACCGGCGGTCTCAGTACAATTTGCGGGTGCCTATATAGATCCCACAATGGGCGCAAATGGCGCAGGCGCAGTTTCCTTCTGCGGAGTTGGTTGTATTGGGGGACTTTAACGCACACCACGAGCCGTGGCTCGGTTCTTCCAAAACAGACCATGCAGGACGAACTGCCCATGCGTTTGCTCTCACGCATGACCTCTCCCAACTAGTGACCCAGCCCACTCGGGTCCCAGATGTTTTAGGTCAGGCGCCCTCCTTGCTTGACCTTCTGCTGGCGAGTCATCCAACTAAGTGCGCTGTATCCATCAGTGCCCCATTGGGCAATTCAGATCACTGCTTGGTTGGATGTAGAATGTCAAGTGCGCTGCCTTCTACTAGAAAGGCGATCAAGCGACGTATTTGGCACTACTCGTCAGCGGATTGGGACGGTATGCGCGACTATTTTGCGTCCGTCCCTTGGTTGCAACGCTGTTTTGAGGAGAAAGATACCTCAGCGAGTGCCGCCGCGATTGCTGACGAGATTATGATGGCCATGGAATACTATATCCCGGCCTCTAATATCGTCATCAATCGTAGAGGCCGCCCTTAGTTCAATCGTGAATGCCAGGACGCTGTCAACCACAGACAAGCTGCGTATCGCGCTTGGATCAGGGGTCGTGCTGCAAACGATCCAAACCTTGCGTCCCTCAAAACAGCTTACAACAAAGCAACCAAGACATGCAAGAGGGCTTACTTAAGAGCAGATGCTCAGCGCGTCTCACGGGTTGGCCAGCAGCTGGCTGCCCACCCTGCGGGTAGCCGAGCATACTGGAGCCTCGCCAAAGCCGTGCAATCAAATTTTTGTCGCCCGTCGCTTGCACCTTTGAGGTACCCTGATGGAACCTTGGCCAATGACCCTGAAGAGAAAGCCAATTTATTGGTTAACCTTTTCGGGGCTAATTCGCGCATCTGTGACAATAACGTGCAGCCGCCGACAATTCCAAGTTGCGGACTCTTAATGCCTGATATCATCATCAGGCAATGTGATGTCCGCAGGGAATTGATGTCACTAGATGTGCGAAAATCCACGGGGCCGGACGGGATACCTCCCATAGTGCTCAAAAAATGCGCGGCAGATTTGTCTCCAGTGCTGACGAGACTATATCGCTACTCTTACCTCTCTGGTAGGGTGCTCAATCTTGGAGAGAAGCCAACGTGCAACCTATCCCTAAAAAAGGGGACCGGTCCGATCCATCAAACTACCGCCCAATAGCAGTCACCTCAGTGATCTGCAAGGTGATGGAGCGGATTCTTAACAACCAGCTAATCCGCTACCTTGAGTGTCACTCCATAATCAATGATCGCCAATATGGGTTTCGACCAAATCGGTCAACGGTGATATTCTTGCTTTTCTAATGCACATCTGGGGTGAGGCTATTGATAAGCAAGGCGAAGCTTTGGCAATCGGGCTGGACATTGCTAAAGCCTTTGATCGGATCTGGCACCGCGGTCTTCTCTCCAAGCTGCCGGCATATGGTCTTCCCAGCCGGCTAGTTAAATGGGTCTCCAGTTTTTTACACGAGCGAAAAATGCGTGTCCTAGTGGACGGATGCTCTTCACGTTTCGTAAGTGTAAATGCTGGAGTCCCACAAGGTTCCGTGCTCTCTCCCACTCTACTTCTTCTGCATATCAATGACATGCTATCTCTTGGTGGCATTCATTGCTATGCAGACGATAGCACGGTTCATGGTTGTTACCATCCACAACCACCTAGCAACCGGCAGGATACTGAGAGGAGGCGGGTAAAGCTTGTCACTGACCTCAACAGGGTGTTGGATGACATATCCGCTTGGGGTTCATCTAACCTGGTTGAGTTCAGTGCTAAGAAAACTCAGGTGTGCGCATTCAGCTCAAAAAAAACCCTATTCTCTCCACTACCCACTCTTCGGGGCACCACGCTGCCACTGCAGGATAGTCTTAACATCCTAGGCATAGACATCCGCCACGACCTTAACTCTAGGGATTACATCGAGAGTGTAATAACCACAACTGCACGCAAACTCGGGATTCTAAACAAGGTGCGGCGTTTCTTTACTCCTAAACAGCGGTATCTGCTGTATAAGGCCCAAGTCCGTAGCAGCATGGAGTACTGTTCGCACCTTTGGAATGGTTCCGCTAAGTACCTACTCGATGCCTTAGATAAACTGCAGCGTCATGCCGTACGTATAATCGACAGCCAGGAGGTTACGAAGGACATCGAACCGCTACAACTTCGTAGAAACATTGCGTCCCTTAGCGTTTTCTATCGCCTCTATCATGGCGAATGCTCCGAAGAGTTATTTGACTTCATCCCACCTGCCCCCTTTCTTTTGAGAACCACACGACGCCGGTCTTCGTAATCACCGATTGACGGTTAGCACAATCCCGTCTCGCACCAAAAGGTTCAGCAATTCCTTTTTATGCCGTACCATACAACTTTGTAACAGTCTTCCGGCTCATGTGTTCCCTCCCTTCTATGACATTGGGTCCTTCAAACGTAGTGTGAAGAAGCATCTGGTCAGACCGGCTTGACACTGACGACGACTAGAAGACATCTATCTTCTCCTCTTCGTCACTGTCTCTGGACTGTAATTGGGCTTTCCATCAGGTCCGTTACAATCACTTTGCCGTGTCACGATATATAAAAAAAAAGAAAAAAAAAGGTGTTGATGCACTGGAGTATCAGAATTATCTCGTTTTGGTTGTCTACTACGACATACCACACACAGATTCAAGACATCTTAAATTCCACCGACAAAGTGTTAAATACTTCTGTAGAAACATTTGCACAAATAATATCAAAAATCTGCTTACATTTTGCGCATTTCAAATACGGGTCGTCTTCGCTTACTTCACCGCGGCAGCCCTCGCACGGAGCTTTCCTAGATGTCATCTTCGTGCGGTCCGCAGTAGGTAGATATTGCAATGCCGCACACAGCGTTGACCGGTAGCGAGCGCAATGGCGATGACTCACTGCAGCAGCGGGCGTCGCGCGGGCTGTCGTAGGTCAGGGTTCAAGACGGTTAAACAATAATTTCAAAATGTTTTTGCTTATATCTCTGGTGTTATTTGTTGGAATTGAATTCTAATTTCACCACTAGAATTGTCACTAAAACAGCTTTGTGAGTTATACATATATACATAACTTTACAGAATAACTTTAAACACGAATTAAAGCAATTTATTTACGGAGCAAACTTGCACAGATTTTACCTCAACAGTGATCAGAGCGTAGATTAGATTTTCACAACAACACGTGACTTACTTACTTTTATGTAAAAGCGCGCAGCTGTGCAATTTGCATTTTTTCGTCGGCACTTGAACTAGACGGACCTCAGGTATCGTTTTTGTTTGTTCAATTACTATTAATTATTTGTGGTATTTTAATAGAATTTGTAAATGTATTCAAATAAGCAAGTACCTAATAAGGTACTTGGTTATTTGAATACCTTGGATAAAGGAGGTATTTTTAGTGTAAACATATAATATTTCGTAGGCAGATGGTCTTAAAAATATGGAATCATTTTTATGTTCAAAGATCAAAAATATGTAGCTTTGTGTTTTTTTTAAATGTAAATGTGTCGTGAGACGTATTTTCAGGACGGTCCATGCGGATAACACAATGATCAACCTATTAACAAAAAAGCATGGCAACCTATAATATTCGTATGTGTCCCGTTTTTAGTTACTTCCACACTAGAAGTATTTCGTATTTCGTTGAGTACTTTACAAACAATTAAATACTGATTAAATAACATCTAGACTCTGAACAACCATTTGTGGACCACTCCGTGCTGTGGCACTGACTCGACGACTCAACATGTGTGACAAGAACAGACCATGCTAATGTGAGTCTCTCAATTCTATTGTCACGCCTTTTCGATCTAAGACATAATAAAAAGCATAGTGAACTAAAACTAAAGAATAAAATACTTAACTAAATAATATCAGGCCTGTTTATAAACTATCCCACTGCTGGACACAGGCCTCTTCTCAGTATGACAGTATGAGACATGTATGACATGTATATGTGAGTATCTCAGTATGAGACGAATTAGACCATAGTTCACTATATATATATAAAATAAGGTGTGGTATGGACTGTCACGCAGAGGTCTTGAGTTCGATCCAGGAATACATCCTGAGGAGGTTTCATGTCTGTGAACTCTACATAATGATCTCGAAGACGTGTTAAGTTTGCTAACACGCACTGCGCCAGCGCGCAGCGTAGTGAACTATGGTCTAATTCGTCTCATACTGAGAAGAGGCCTGTGTCCAGCAGTGGGATAGTTTATAAACAGGCCTGATATTATTTAGTTAAGTATTTTATTCTTTAGTTTTAGTTCACTATGCTTTTTATTATGTCTTAGATCGAAAAGGCGTGACAATAGAATTGAGAGACTCACATTAGCATGGTCTGTTCTTGTCACACATGTTGAGTCGTCGAGTCAGTGCCACAGCACGGAGTGGTCCACAAATGGTTGTTCAGAGTCTAGATGTTATTTGATCAGTATTTAATTGTTTGTAAAGTACTCAACGAAATACGAAATACTTCTAGTGTGGAAGTAACTAAAAACGGGACACATACGAATATTATAGGTTGCCATGCTTTTTTGTTAATAGGTTGATCATTG
This sequence comes from Catocala nupta, assembly GCA_963675205.1. Classification (NCBI taxonomy): domain Eukaryota; kingdom Metazoa; phylum Arthropoda; class Insecta; order Lepidoptera; family Erebidae; genus Catocala; species Catocala nupta. The sequence continues at coordinate 17,283,983 of OY776095.1, forward strand.
TGTTATCCGCATGGACCGTCCTGAAAATACGTCTCACGACACATTTACATTTAAAAAAAACACAAAGCTACATATTTTTGATCTTTGAACATAAAAATGATTCCATATTTTTAAGACCATCTGCCTACGAAATATTATATGCTTACACTAAAAATACCTCCTTTATCCAAGGTATTCAAATAACCAAGTACCTTATTAGGTACTTGCTTATTTGAATACATTTACAAATTCTATTAAAATACCACAAATAATTAATAGTAATTGAACAAACAAAAACGATACCTGAGGTCCGTCTAGTTCAAGTGCCGACGAAAAAATGCAAATTGCACAGCTGCGCGCTTTTACATAAAAGTAAGTAAGTCACGTGTTGTTGTGAAAATCTAATCTACGCTCTGATCACTGTTGAGGTAAAATCTGTGCAAGTTTGCTCCGTAAATAAATTGCTTTAATTCGTGTTTAAAGTTATTCTGTAAAGTTATGTATATATGTATAACTCACAAAGCTGTTTTAGTGACAATTCTAGTGGTGAAATTAGAATTCAATTCCAACAAATAACACCAGAGATATAAGCAAAAACATTTTGAAATTATTGTTTAACCGTCTTGAACCCTGACCTACGACAGCCCGCGCGACGCCCGCTGCTGCAGTGAGTCATCGCCATTGCGCTCGCTACCGGTCAACGCTGTGTGCGGCATTGCAATATCTACCTACTGCGGACCGCACGAAGATGACATCTAGGAAAGCTCCGTGCGCGGGCTGCCGCGGTGAAGTAAGCGAAGACGACCCGTATTTGAAATGCGCAAAATGTAAGCAGATTTTTGATATTATTTGTGCAAATGTTTCTACTGAAGTATTTAACACTTTGTCGGTGGAATTTAAGATGTCTTGAATCTGTGTGTGGTATGTCGTAGTAGACAACCAAAACGAGATAATTCTGATATTCCAGTGCATCAACACCTTTTTTTCTTTTTTTTTATATATCGTGACACGGCAAAGTGATTGTAACGGACCTGATGGAAAGCCCAATTACAGTCCAGAGACAGTGACGAAGAGGAGAAGATAGATGTCTTCTAGTCGTCGTCAGTGTCAAGCCGGTCTGACCAGATGCTTCTTCACACTACGTTTGAAGGACCCAATGTCATAGAAGGGAGGGAACACATGAGCCGGAAGACTGTTACAAAGTTGTATGGTACGGCATAAAAAGGAATTGCTGAACCTTTTGGTGCGAGACGGGATTGTGCTAACCGTCAATCGGTGATTACGAAGACCGGCGTCGTGTGGTTCTCAAAAGAAAGGGGGCAGGTGGGATGAAGTCAAATAACTCTTCGGAGCATTCGCCATGATAGAGGCGATAGAAAACGCTAAGGGACGCAATGTTTCTACGAAGTTGTAGCGGTTCGATGTCCTTCGTAACCTCCTGGCTGTCGATTATACGTACGGCATGACGCTGCAGTTTATCTAAGGCATCGAGTAGGTACTTAGCGGAACCATTCCAAAGGTGCGAACAGTACTCCATGCTGCTACGGACTTGGGCCTTATACAGCAGATACCGCTGTTTAGGAGTAAAGAAACGCCGCACCTTGTTTAGAATCCCGAGTTTGCGTGCAGTTGTGGTTATTACACTCTCGATGTAATCCCTAGAGTTAAGGTCGTGGCGGATGTCTATGCCTAGGATGTTAAGACTATCCTGCAGTGGCAGCGTGGTGCCCCGAAGAGTGGGTAGTGGAGAGAATAGGGTTTTTTTTGAGCTGAATGCGCACACCTGAGTTTTCTTAGCACTGAACTCAACCAGGTTAGATGAACCCCAAGCGGATATGTCATCCAACACCCTGTTGAGGTCAGTGACAAGCTTTACCCGCCTCCTCTCAGTATCCTGCCGGTTGCTAGGTGGTTGTGGATGGTAACAACCATGAACCGTGCTATCGTCTGCATAGCAATGAATGCCACCAAGAGATAGCATGTCATTGATATGCAGAAGAAGTAGAGTGGGAGAGAGCACGGAACCTTGTGGGACTCCAGCATTTACACTTACGAAACGTGAAGAGCATCCGTCCACTAGGACACGCATTTTTCGCTCGTGTAAAAAACTGGAGACCCATTTAACTAGCCGGCTGGGAAGACCATATGCCGGCAGCTTGGAGAGAAGACCGCGGTGCCAGATCCGATCAAAGGCTTTAGCAATGTCCAGCCCGATTGCCAAAGCTTCGCCTTGCTTATCAATAGCCTCACCCCAGATGTGCATTAGAAAAGCAAGAATATCACCGTTGACCGATTTGGTCGAAACCCATATTGGCGATCATTGATTATGGAGTGACACTCAAGGTAGCGGATTAGCTGGTTGTTAAGAATCCGCTCCATCACCTTGCAGATCACTGAGGTGACTGCTATTGGGCGGTAGTTTGATGGATCGGACCGGTCCCCTTTTTTAGGGATAGGTTGCACGTTGGCTTCTCTCCAAGATTGAGCACCCTACCAGAGAGGTAAGAGTAGCGATATAGTCTCGTCAGCACTGGAGACAAATCTGCCGCGCATTTTTTGAGCACTATGGGAGGTATCCCGTCCGGCCCCGTGGATTTTCGCACATCTAGTGACATCAATTCCCTGCGGACATCACATTGCCTGATGATGATATCAGGCATTAAGAGTCCGCAACTTGGAATAGTCGGCGGCTGCACGTTATTGTCACAGATGCGCGAATTAGCCCCGAAAAGGTTAACCAATAAATTGGCTTTCTCTTCAGGGTCATTGGCCAAGGTTCCATCAGGGTACCTCAAAGGTGCAAGCGACGGGCGACAAAAATTTGATTGCACGGCTTTGGCGAGGCTCCAGTATGCTCGGCTACCCGTAGGGTGGGCAGCCAGCTGCTGGCCAACCCGTGAGACGCGCTGAGCATCTGCTCTTAAGTAAGCCCTCTTGCATGTCTTGGTTGCTTTGTTGTAAGCTGTTTTGAGGGACGCAAGGTTTGGATCGTTTGCAGCACGACCCCTGATCCAAGCGCGATACGCAGCTTGTTTGTGGTTGACAGCGTCCTGGCATTCACGATTGAACCAAGGGCGGCCTCTACGATTGATGACGATATTAGAGGCCGGGATATAGTATTCCATGGCCATCATAATCTCGTCAGCAATCGCGGCGGCACTCGCTGAGGTATCTTTCTCCTCAAAACAGCGTTGCAACCAAGGGACGGACGCAAAATAGTCGCGCATACCGTCCCAATCCGCTGACGAGTAGTGCCAAATACGTCGCTTGATCGCCTTTCTAGTAGAAGGCAGCGCACTTGACATTCTACATCCAACCAAGCAGTGATCTGAATTGCCCAATGGGGCACTGATGGATACAGCGCACTTAGTTGGATGACTCGCCAGCAGAAGGTCAAGCAAGGAGGGCGCCTGACCTAAAACATCTGGGACCCGAGTGGGCTGGGTCACTAGTTGGGAGAGGTCATGCGTGAGAGCAAACGCATGGGCAGTTCGTCCTGCATGGTCTGTTTTGGAAGAACCGAGCCACGGCTCGTGGTGTGCGTTAAAGTCCCCCAATACAACCAACTCCGCAGAAGGAAACTGCGCCTGCGCCATTTGCGCCCATTGTGGGATCTATATAGGCACCCGCAAATTGTACTGAGACCGCCGGTCTCTACAAGCACCCACATAATAGAAAAGGAAGGGTCCTCCAGACAGCGCAGACGTCGACAGCATACGTCTGAACGAATGTACGCACAGACCCCAGCTTTGACCAGAAAATTCTCCTCGAGCGTGTAGCCGGGGTAAAGCAGGTAGGCGTAATCGTTAGGACGACGAATCTGGGTCTCTGTCAAGAACAGCAGGGCAGGCCGGACCGTCTCCAGGTGATGATGGTCGGCTTTCAGATTGGAGTGGAGTCCCCGGATGTTGCTGAACTCCAAAAGAACGGTGAGGGGGTTAGTCACCGCTGTAAAACTGTTCTTCTTTGTGGGCGCTGTCATAAATAATGCAAGATCTAAATACGACTAACAATTACCTCGACATATCTATGAAGGCTCCTGATAACGTGACTGTGCGTACTAAGCCGTGATACGCGCAATCTGTTACTGAAAACACAGGCAAAAATATTTCAGTAAATAATTTGAAGGATCCTGTTGTGCGGAAATTAAAAAACCTACAAGTTGATTTTGAAGCGCAGCTAGTCTAGTCTAGTCTAGTCTACTAATTAAACAATTTTCGGCATTTAAAACTGCATTCATGGATAAGATTAATTTGATAACAAATAAGGTTTTACAATTAGAAAAACAATACGAATCAAACATCAGCATCAATAAGGCTTGTAAGACTTGCGAAGCAACGCCAATAACCAAAAACTCGACGTGTACTAGCAGTACTCCTGAAAATAAACCAACTTCAATAAATAAGGCTCCTAAACAGAAACCAAACACCAAGTCTCTCGGGGTTGATACAGACCCATCTGCGGCTTCTGTCCTCAGTACAACTAAAGTCTCATCAGTGGCTCCTTTCCTCAGTGCTCATAAGGTCATACAGACAGAATCTTCCGCATCGGTCTCTACCTTGAATAGCCTTGACTGTGAAGGCACTGATAAAGGAAACTGGGTAGAAGTAAGGCGCAAGCGGTCGCGATCTTCACTTCCCGGGGTACTCAGAGGTACCGCTGCGCCTGGCTCTACGATGTTGCATGCTGCTGAGAGGCGAAGATACTTGCACCTATATTACGTGAGGGAAGGCACCACAGTTGAGCAAGTACGTGAACATCTTAACTCAATATGTGGCAGTGATGAATGCACGGTTGAAAAGCTGAAATCTCATGGGCAATACGCTTCGTTTAAGCTTGGAGGCCCATTGAAACATGCCGATAATATAATGTCATTCGATAACTGGGCAAAAGACATATGTGTTAAGCCATGGCGGCTGAACTTTCGCGCTAAAGAGTATCAAGTATCGTCCGCGATTCCATGAAATGAAAATGTGCTATCAAAATGTTCGTGGCCTAAGGACAAAGACTAAATTAACCTTCCTTAATAATGTTACGCAAAGTGAATGAGATATAATAGCATTAACAGATATCTTTCTTACGAGCTCCGTCTCAGACAGTGAACTTTTCCCTCCGGGCTTTCATGTGATAGAGCAGGTGATTGTGGATGGGGAGGTGTTCTGCTCGCGTTTCGTGATTATTATAATGTAAAAATAGTTACGGACATTGTTAGTATGACTGATGACAAAGAATTAATATTCACTATTTTAACATACAAAAATGTAAAAATGTTATGTTGTGTCGTGTATTTGCCTCCTAACTCTAAGGATGAGCAATATTTGAATGTCTTGACATGTATAGAAAATGTGATTTGTACTTTGACATGAATGTTCTAATCCTAGGTGACTTTAATTTAAACTCTTGCAGTGCCAATGTAAGAACTATCTTTGATTTTTATTTGTGCCTTTTGCTCGCTAATGCAATATTACACAGTTTTAAATAATCGCGGTGGTATGCTAGATCTCGTGCTGGGCAATTCTGAACCCAATCAGATAGCGGTATCCCTTGGTAAAGATCCTCTGGTAAATATTGACCAGTACCATCCTATGCTCGATATAATTATAACGTTTCCATGCATCGGGATATCATCGAAGGCTTCATCGCCGCAAGTGACACTTCGCTCGGAACCCAGTCCAGATTGGAACTGGCGTAAGGCGGATTTTCAGGGCTTGTATAAGACATTGCTTGAAATAGACTGGTCCGACTTGTCAACAATAAGCGATATCAACAGTGCTGTTCAGTTGTTCTACGATAAGTTATATGATAGCATAAGTCTGTTTGTATCCTTTAAAAAGCAAAAAGCATATAGTCGGCGATACAAATATCCGAAATGGTACAACGCAGAAATAATAAAAAATATACTAAATTATAAACACTTCCATCACAAGAGATTTAAAAAAGAGGGTAGAGAATTCAACAAAGCTGTTTGTATATTATAGAGACAAAGTGAAAAAAAATATTGAATATGATTATCGAAGTAATATAACAGTACTACAAAAAATATAATCGACGACCCAGTGCAATTCTGGATATGGATATGGCTGCTAAAACTGCACATAATTATCGAGATGCAGCCTCCGTTTCGATCGTAGCAGTTAATGACATCGATTTAAGAAAGGCAGTCAGGCGCCTCAAGACGCTATCATTTGGTGGACCTGATGGCATTCCTTTATTTTAAGCTAAGGATTGTATATCAGTTCTCTATTGTACCTCTACAATCTTTCATTATATCAGTCAAGATATCCCGAAAGCTGGCAGTTATCCAGAGTCACTTCCGTTCCTAAAGGAGAGGGAGACACAAATGTTACTTCTTTTAGACCTATTGCAGTCCTATCCGTTTTTGCTAAGATCTTTGAGGCAATTTTTAGTGATCGCATTAATAGCCAAATCTGTCACCATAACAGCATGGATTTCGCAGCGCTCGCTCCACCACCACCAACTTGGTCGCGTATGTAGACTATGTCTGCATGCAAATGGATAGGCGTAAGCAGGTCGATGCGGCTTACTTCGACTTTAAAAAAGCCTTCGATTTGGTGGACAATGATATACTGTTGAAAAAGTTGGCAATTATTGGATTCACGCCAAAGCTTCTCACCTTTTTTTCCAGTTACCTAAATAATCGTCGTCAATATGTGCATTACATGGATACGATTCTGAAGATTACTTTACGAGGTCAGGAGTAAGAGTCAATGTAGTATCTTGAGACCTTTGCTATTCGTAATATTTATAAACGATTTACCGGAAGTCGTCTTGACCTCCGAGTGCCTCCAATTTGCAGATGATCTAAAGCTTAGTTTGGGTGTTGAAACCGGGGCTGACGCAGTGGCATTACATTACATTGATGCGGTATCCATATGGAGCCATGACAACCACCTTCCGTTCAATAATCGCAAATGTAAAATAATAACATTTACGAAAATCACAGGCCATTATTATTAATTATAATTTGACGGACGCTCCTTTGGATAGAAATTATGAGATTAGGAATTTAGGATTAGTATTAGATTGTAAATTAGACTTCCACATGCACATTACCAAAGTTTGCAAGTCAGCACACAAAACGTTAGGGTTTGTCATAAGGACTGCATCACAGTTCGATAACATAGGGGTTGCAATAGTATTATACAGTTTCTAACTAGTACAGGAGACAGGTGATCTTTACACAAATTTTTAGAATCTTAAGTTTTGTTTGTGCAACTATATATAAGGTTGAAATATTTGTAACTGTATTTTTGTTCAATAAATTATTATTATTATTATTATACAATGCTTATGTGCGCAGAAACTCGAGTTGCTATTATTTGGTATCCTTATGAGGAAAAATATACTTTAATGATGATGAATTTGCTCGGTGGATATACAGGAAACAGTACGGATACTATGTCTACCTATACCCTTCTTTATTCGTCTCGGGTATGGTGGACATGGAATCGTTGAAATTTAGAAGGTCTATGTCTCAAGTTACACAATACCTGTCAATAATTCGTAATAAAATCATATCAATCATCATATACTAGAGCGAGTACGTATTTTGGTCTCCGTGAACATATCAACGGACTCGAAGGGTCAGGTAGCGCCGCGCCGCCGCCCACAGCTGCTGGAGCCGCCCGCTGCGCGCACCGAGCGCTGGCGACACCCACCTCCCAACCACGCACTTCGCACTATTGGAGACATACTTGCTCAGCACTACGAACTGGACCTATTTGCCGATGGATTAGAACATTTGTATAATAAATTTCGTATAATTTTAAATGACATATTATAATTTATAGGATCAGTCTCGCGCAATCGCCGAGGTGAGCGCACGCGTTAAGCATAGGTTGATTTTGTTCGAGCTGTGTTTATCTTTAAATACCCACGTAATAAAATTATAAATGTTAATTGATAATGGATAATATAGACTTTTGTGACTCAAGTGGAAGTGATGTAGCAGAAGGCGAGTTGATGCAGGAGTGTGAGCAACAAGTTAAAAACAACGAGCAAAGTAGAGTGAAGGAAATAGAAAGAATGCCGGAGAAAAGAGTACGGTCTGATAATGAAGAAATTATAGAAGATGAAGACGGATTCATTACAGTGCGAAATTACAAAAAGAGGTTAGTAAGGAGATTATCAAAAAGTTTTAATAATAATAAACACGACGAGAATCCAACTAAATCTGTAAATGATAAAATAATAGTATGTATAACGTCGAAGGAAATTCTACCTAAATCTTTTACCATTGCCAAGTTGTTAAAAGCAGAAAATATAAAGAATGTTTTAAAAATACAATATAAGAACCCCTATAAGATACATATAGAATTTGAAGATAGAAGTGATGCAGAATGTCTTATTAATTGTACCAAGCTACAGGATCTGGGTTATGATGCAGATTTAAGGTAGAACCGTATACTTTTCCTGTTAGTCAATGCGCTGAATGCTGGCGGTTCGGGCACCTCATTAAGACATGTCCAACTAAGAAGATAGTGTGCCCAAAATGTGGCGGAAATCACACCAATTGCAAAACTAACAAGTTTAAATGCGTAAACTGTAAGGGTGCACATATGGCACTTTACAAATCGTGTCCCATATTTACAAAAGAAAAGGCGATCCGGGAAATCATGTGCAAAGAAAATTGTATGTATAGAAAGGCACTAAATATATACCGATAAAACTAAGACTCAACAAAAATATGAAGAGTTTAACTTGGTAGAACATATTACGCATCTGCCTCAGTCACACATATCACATACTAATGGTGAAGGGAAGTCATACAGAGATGCATTATTATCTGAAGCTTACAATGACACAGAACGAATAGATTCAACATCTAAAAAGTCCTTTTATTACGAAAGAATTACCGCTGTGGAGGAACCAATGACCTATCCATTGCCTGAGCAATCAAAGAAGCGCAACAATAAAAAGAAAAAAGGACAGTCATTATATCAAAATGACGAACATTATGACAGCGAGCAGCCTGTAACTCAAAGTGAAATTAATGGTAGAACAGAAGAAGAAGAGCAGCAGAAGCATCCTTATAGAAATATATTTTATTTAAAGAAGTTAATGGATAGACTGAAAGAAATTTACTATTCCAAATCTACATTTGCGGTTAAAATTAAATTAGTTGTAAGTATTATTTTTGAAGAAATCATTCAGTTAATTTTAGGATATGTAAAAGAGGGAGATTTGTTACATAAAGTTTTTTCTTTGTTTAACGATGGCCCTTAACAATTTTAAAATTTTTGCTCTTGATATATTGCAATGGAACGCACAAAGTTTAAGGCCAAAAATGATAGAGTTTGAGTCATTATTGTGTAAGGAACAAATACATATAGCTATAATATGTGAAACATGGTTAGAAGAATATAGTATATTGAATTTAAGTCGATATCAAATGTATAGAAAAAACCGAGCTGATGGTTATGGCGGCGTGGCAATTATAAATAAGTCGATTAAATCTGTTTGTTGTAACCTATGGAGCGTTGATAATACTGTATACACTGTAACAATACACTAATACACTTTTAGAGTCTAACTTTACTATACAAGAGCTGGAGGCTTGTATTAAAAAAAAAGGATACATCTCCTGGTGATGACAACATCGCGTACTCTATGATTTTTAACCTTCCCAGCGTTGCGAAAATGTTCTTGCTCAATATATATAATAATATATTCCGTTCTGGCAACATTCCTACTGAATGGCGTAATATTCGAGTAATTGCAATACCTAAAGTAGGAAATAGCACTAAATTAAGACCAATCTCATTGATATCTTGCATCTGTAAGATATTTCACTTGATGCTCGCTAAACGAATAGAGTGGTACATTGAAAATAATCGTGTTTTGTCCTCTAGCGTGACGGGTTTTCGTAAAGGTCAATCATGTTTAGATTCTCTCAGTCAATTGATCACAAGTGTACAAACAGCTTTCACAATGAACATACCAACTTTGGCATGTTTCTTGGATATTGAAAATGCATACAACAATGTTTTGGTTGATAGTGTAGTCAATACTTTAGACAATCTTAACATAGGAAGTCGAATATGCCATTACTTATGGGAATTTCTTAGAGAGAGGCACTTAATTATTAGGGATAACACGGAAGAAGGAAGTGACATCGTGAGGTGGACTGATAGAGGGTTAGCACAGGGAGATCCGCTCTCTCCTCTTCTTTTTAATATAGTAACGTTAGAAATTTGTAACAATATTGCTAATCCGGTTAGAATATGCCAATATGCTGATGATTTTGTCCTTTTTACTAGTCTGAAACAATTAAGCGACAGTACTACTCATTTGCAATTAGCCTTAAATAATACTGTTAAGTTATTAAATAATATTGGATTAGAGTTGTCAACGTCCAAATCACAAATATGTTTATTTAGCAGAAGATATAGAAGGCAACATGTGCAACTTTATCTTAATGATGTTCCACTGGTAGCTGCTGAAAATGTTAAGTATTTGGGTGTTTGGTTAGATCGTTCACTTCGATGGGGTAAACACATAAACGAACTTTACGAAAGATGTCAAAAAATGTTAAATATTTTAAAAGTATTATCTAGTTCTTACTGGGGAATGCATCCTATACATTTAAGACACCTGTATATATCCCTTATTAGAAGTCGAATGGATTACGGTTCTATATTCTATGACAGTAGTATTAAATCTCGTTTATATAAGTTGGATAAAATTCAAATCACGCAATGAGAATTGTTAGGGGTTTCATTAAAACTACCCCTATACATGTGATGGAAAGTGAATGTTGCTTATCTCCATTGTACATAAGATGTAAATACTTGGCATTTAAATTTTGTCTTAAAGCTAAATCGCGGACCAATTGTTTGACAAATAAATTCGTGTCTGATTTCTCCGCTCTAAATACTCATAGATACTGGTTAAAAAAAAACACCTGTTTTAATGGAATCCTATAATACCATAAGAAATGAAAAATCTATGCAAGTAATCCCTTAGACGTATATAAATTAAATATCTGGTGTTCTAATATCGCAATTAAAACTGTTATTAAAATTAGTTTACATAGTGTTAGCTTACCCAAAAGATTATATGAACCTAATTGTGTAAGAAATCATATTTTACTTGAGTTGAGTGAGACATATAATGGTTGGTACAGGTTGTTTACTGATAACGCCTCCTGCAGGAGGCTCTTTATGGGGGTCGTGCGGGCGATGCCCCTATACGGGAGCCCCATTTGGGGTCATAACCTGACGGCTCGTAACGGCGCTCTGCTGTGGAGGCCGCAGAGGGTGATGGCCGTCAGGGTCGCGAGAGGGTACCGCACGATCTCCTTTGAGGCGGCAAGCCTCTTGGCCGGATCACCGCCCTGGGACCTGCAGGCCAGACTCCTCGCGTCGCTCTACCAGTGGCGCGGGGAGGCTCTGGAGCGGGGCTTTCGGCCGTTGCCGAGAGAGGTGGAGGCGCGGCGGTCGGAGCTCCGCGACGTCCTAAGGGCGGACTGGGGAGAACGGCTTGCGCGACCGAGTGCAGGGCACGCCGCAATAGCGGCGGTAAGCCCGATCTTGGAGGAGTGGCTGGAGCGGCGCCATGGCGCCCTGACCTTCCGGCTGACACAGGTCCTCACCGGGCATGGATGCTTCGGGAGGTACTTGTGTCGTATAGGCCGGGAGGAGACTTGTTGTCACCACTGCGGTGACGGCCCCGAGGATACGGCGCTACACAAACTCGTGGAGTGCCCGGCTTGGGTAGAGCAGCGCCGGTCGTTAACCGGGGCACTGGGTGTCCAAATCCTCTCGCTGCCGGAAATGGTTCTGTCCATGGTCCGGAGCGAGGGTGCATGGGAGGCCGCCGTCATCTTCTGCGAGGCAGTGATGTCCGCGAAGGAGGCGGCGGAACGGGAGAGGGAGGTGGTCTCTCCCCACCCAAATCGCAGGAGACGTCCAGGGCGCCGCCGTAGGGCGCGCGCAGACCTCCAGCCACCCTAGGGGGCAGCCTGCGGGTGGTTGACTTGGCTAGTCGGCCACCCGAGCAGCACAGGCCCGAGGGAGGGGCGTAAGCGTTCCGCGCGCCCCCCTCAGTGGAGGTGAGGGATGTACCATCTGGTCCTCCCCCAAAGAGCTGGGGCCCGCCTAGTTACTTGGCGGGCTAAGACCTGTCGGTGTCGCGGCGAATGCTAGCGCGAACCCCGTGACACCGACACTAGGTACTGGAGGAACGTCGTCAGGGGTTTAGTGGGTATGGAGCCGGCTTCTCTCGTAAACGCATACCACGGACGATAAAAAAAAAAAAAAAAAAACGGTTGTTTACTGATGGTTCAAAGGGTACCAGGCCAGGTGCAGCTTTTTACGACCCAATTACTAAAATTAGTGGATGCTACAGGATTGTATCTGAGGTCTCTATTATGACAGCAGAGTTGCTAGCTATCTCCGAAGCGTTGTCTTACATTGCTACTGTGCAGGACACTAATATAGTGATATTCACCGATAGCAAGAGCGCGCTCCAGCATCTGGCTCGATGCGCCTCTGGGTGCAGAGGTATATCGATAGCCTTTGCTGTGCTGAGTAAAATACATGCATTACTCTCAAAAGGTGTTAATTTAGTGCTACAATGGATACCGTCACATATTGGTCTGCAGGGAAACGAGGAGGCTGATAAGTTAGCCAAAGAAGTAACTATCTCTGGTGCAGAAATATTTGTTATACTAGTATATTCGGAAATTCTATTTAAATATAAAATATATTGTTATGAGGAATGGAAAAATCACTTTAATGAGAAGTCAAGATGTATAGGGTTATGGTATAAAACTATACAAAACGAGCCTCCTCGTATCCCATGGTTCAGTGAATTTAAGGTTAGTCGATATAAATTTGTAACTGCTTTCAGAACTCGTTCCGGACACATGCCACTAAGAAAGTTTGCATATCTCATGAAAAAGGTGGAATCACCGAATTGCTTAATCTGTAATAAGGTAGAAGATGTTTATCATCTCTTGGTGGAGTGTGTTAGAAATGAGCCTGAAAGAAAAATCCTAGTTAAAGAACTAAAGATAAATATGTTAGATATAGGTGTATTTAATACAATTTTAGCTAATCCAATGTCGCCCGCAGCAAAAATGGTCTACTCCTTGTTTACTATAATTGTTATAATGTTTGATGTATTAGTCTTAAGATTAGGATATGATGGAACTGGCGTAACAATTTGTTAAAAGTTCCTTAAATAAATAAAGATAAAAAAAAAAAATTATAGGACTGACATTTTACATTTCATTTTTATATTTTTAATTCATTATTGTAATTTATTAATTTATTGTTATTATTATTTATAATCTATGACATTTTGTTATTTTTAAATATGTATATGTGACGAGCATGTTTAGATATACGCGAGAAGTGCGAGTGCATCGGGCGAGTATCTGCATCAGGAATGACTGACCGATAACTTATATTAAGGTTAAGATATATAGGTTTTGAAATTGAACACTTTATACGGATTTTATCGCATTGTTTATTTTAGACTAAACAGGGAGTTTTAGTCTCCCCGTGAACATGGCTGCTGTAAAGCAACCGAAACGTCGGGGCAAAGTGTAAACTTACTTAGTACATCGAAATTAAACACTTTATACGGATTTTGTCGCGTTGTTTATTTTACTTTATAACACTGTTATTACATAATTTTGAAAAACTCTAACACTACTATTATTGAACTTTACTACTATTTAAGCTATATATTTTTAATTAAAACTATTTATATTTGAGTTTTGAGTTAACACTTTGCCCCGACGTTTCGGTTGCTTTACAGCAGCCATGTTCACGGGGAGACTAAGATGGTAGTTGTCCCAACGTTCTCAAGTGTACCTAGTTATTTCAAAGTACCCGAACAATTTAATCTTTGGTGTTCCTATTTACGCAGAATGAGCTCAAAGTATCATGAAGTCTAGCTGTGTTTTGCTTCTTCTTGGGTTTGACTATATGAATGACTGGATCCCAAGCTGGTCGTACATTCCAACCATCCTCTCTATTGAAATTAGGATGTTTTTTAATTTCAAATAACTGGTAGGTATTGATAATTCCATTATGTGTTGTACCGACGAACTCTGATTGAGGTTACTTTTAATGAGAATAATCTTACAATTTTGTTCCATATTCTACCCGACTATGCTATAAAACATGAGGTTATAACAGGCCGTGATATTTTAAAAAAAGGGGACCGGTCCGATCCATGATACTACCGCCCAATAGCAGTCACCTCAGTGATCTGCAAGGTGATGGAGCGGATTCTTAACAACCAGCTAATCCGCTACCTTGAGTGTCACTCCATCATCAATGATCGCCAATATGGGTTTCGACCAAATCCGTCAATGGGTGATATTCTTGCTTATCTAATGCACATCTGGGGTGAGGCTATTGATAAGCAAGGCGAAGCTTTGGCAATCAGGCTGGACATTGCTAAAGCCTTCGATCGGGTCTGGCACCGCGGTCTTCTCTCCAAGCTGCCGGCATATGGTCTTCCCAGCCGGCTAGTTAAATGGGTCTCCAGTTTTTTACACGAGCGAAAAATGCGTGTCCTAGTAGACGGATGCTCTTCACGTTTCGTAAGTGTAAATGCTGGAGTCCCACAAGGTTCCGTGCTCTCTCCCACTCTATTTCTTCTGCATATCAATGACATGCTATCTCTTGGTGGCATTCATTGCTATGCAGACGATAGCATGGTTCATGGTTGTTATCATCCACAACCACCTAGCAACCGTCAGGATACGGAGAGGAGGCGGGTAAAGCTTGTCACTGACCTCAACAGGGTGTTGGATGACATATCCGCTTGGGGTTCATCTAACCTGGTTGAGTTCAGTGCTAAGAAAACTCAGGTGTGCGCATTCAGCTCAAAAAAAACCCTATTCTCTCCACTACCCACTCTTCGGGGCACCACGCTGCCACTGCAGGATAGTCTTAACATCCTAGGCATAGACATCCGCCACGACCTTAACTCTAGGGATTACATCGAGAGTGTAATAACCACAACTGCACGCAAACTCGGGATTTTAAACAAGGTGCGGCGTTTCTTTACTCCTGAACAGCGGTATCTGCTGTATAAGGCCCAAGTCCGTAGCAGCATGGAGTACTGTTCGCACCTTTGGAATGGTTCCGCTAAGTACCTACTCGATGCCTTAGTTAAACTGCAGCGTCATGCCGTACGTATAATCGACAGCCAGGAGGTTACGAAGGACATCGAACCGCTACAACTTCGTAGAAACATTGCGTCACTTAGCGTTTTCTATCGCCTCTATCATGGCGAATGCTCCGAAGAGTTATTTGACTTCATCCCACCTGCCCCCTTCCTTTTGAGAACCACACGTGCTGGTCTTCGTAATCACTGATTGACGGTTAGCACAATCCCGTCTTGCACCAAAAGGTTTAGCAATTCCTTTTTATGCCGTACCATACAACTTTGGAACAGTCTTCCGGCTCATGTGTTCCCTCCCTTCTATGACATTGGGTCCTTCAAACGTAGTGTGAAGAAGCATCTGGTCAGACCGGCGGGTAGTGCATCAAGCATTTTTCCTGGGTATCAAAAAAAAAAAAGGTTATATTAGTTCCGTCCAGGCCCACATGAAATATCTGGGCTTGGTGCTGGATGGAAGGTGGCACTTCGACGAGCATTTCAGACAGCTCGCCCCGAAGCTTCTTGGCACTACGTCCGGCCTTGGGCGACTATTGCCAAATTTGGGCGGGCCCAGTGCTGGTTGCCGGCGACTCTACACGGGGGTTATCCGGTCGATGGCGCTTTAAGGCGCACCGATGTGGGCGGACTCCCTGACCGCTCAGTGCAGGACTCTCTTGCGGAGACCGCAGAGAGTCATAGCGGTCAGGGTAATACGTGGATACCGCACGGTGTAGGCCGACGCAGCTTACGCGTTGGCCGGAACACCCCCATGGGATTTGGAGGCTGAAGTGCTCGCCGAAGTATTTGCAGTGAGTGAAGCGGTGCGGGAGGAGACGGGTTGTCGTCCGAACCCGACAGTGATTGAGTGCGCGTGCAATCGAGCCCACTAGGGCATGATTTTAAAGTGGAAGGCGCGGCTGGAGGCGCCCCCGGCCGGTTTCAGAACCGTTGGGGCCCTCCAGCCGGTATTGGACCGATGGGCAGGGCGGCAGCATGGGACCCTTTCCTTCCGACTAGTGCAGGTGTTGTCAGGGCATGGTTGCTTTGGCATATACCTGCACACGGTCGCTAGGAGGGAACCGAGTCCCGTCTGCCACCACTGCGACTGTGAGGAGAACACGGCGCAGCACACGCTCGAGCAATGTCCTGCTTGGGCGGTGCATCGCCGTGAACTCATTGAGGTTGTGGGTGAAGATCTCTCGCTGCCGGCCGTGATCAAAGCCATGGTCGACAGCGAGAGGAAGGGGGTAGCGGTCGCGTCCTTCTGCGAGGACGTAATCTCGCAGAAGGAGGCGGCGGAGCGGATCCGTGAAGAAAGCATGTTTGCGGATCCGAGCCGTCGCCGGCGAACCGGGCGGCGCAGACGCGCTTACGCGCGCCTAATGCCGCCATAATGAAGGCCGCGGGCGGGAGAACGGGGATCTCCCGTCCGCCAGCCATTGAGTCGGTCCGACGCCCTATGTAGTGCCGAGGTGTCGCCGAGGAGCTGTAGACTGCTGGGTGGGTCGCTGAGGTAGTAATTGTTGCCAGCGGCCCATCCACTATACAAGGTAGCGAGCGTGCGTCAGTTGCGTATAGTCGCTGACTAAGGTCTATGTTCTGCCAGCAGACATTTTAGAATTTTGTGTGTCCAACTGTATTAACTTTCATTTGAATACTACTGGTTAAAATGGTAACGCTCAGGTTAGTTTAAAGGTAATACTATTTTATGTAGAAACGGCGTAATAGATAGTAGCAGGATGCGTTTAGAGCTAAAGCAGGAGAAGTTTAGAGCTAGCATAAGCTGGACGTGTACCGCGTGACAAGTGATAGTCATCTTGAACCTTTAATAAGACATGTAACGCGACTTCTGAACCTTTCAGTAATTAACGATATTAAAGTAGCAGTAGCTATTTAGAAAACGAGAGGACAAGCGGAAAGGAACTTGGTTTGACTGTAATATAGCTAAACTAATAAAATTCCCGAATGGTGATCTAGTCGTGACTCAAAATAAAAATAAAAAAGCCGGTTCAAACTCGGTTGAATCCTGAGTATGAAATGCCATTTAACATTATGAAATTGCTTGATGGAGACCGTTATCTTTTAAAGTCCCTTACTGGCAACTGAACTTAAAAGTACGCTCGCTTTCGAATAAAGAAGTATGCCTTGAAGTGAAGTTCCTTCCAAATTAAACTGGTGTGATTGGGAATCCGATGTTGAGGACATTGGCGAAGGTACCATTGGGAGTACGTAGACACATACCATGTCTATTTGGTGGCACTATACGCACTTGTCTGTGGTCGTAACTGAAACTCAGATGTGAGTTGTTCAGAGGGCGATAGACAGCTGGTGGTGCAGCGATGACCTGGTTCTTGGAGGAGACTTTTGTTGGTGGTCGTATCGCGGGAGGCGATAGCGGTATGGGTGACTGCTGGTCATTAGCTGTTGAAAAGGCCATGTCATGTTATTGTATGTGATCGAGATAGGTTAACTTTTGATCGTCGGTTCATTTGATTTTGCGAACGATCTTCACTGAGAGGATAAGACATTTAACTGTTGTAAATAAATGAAGAATTTCCCTTAACACAATTTGATCAGGTAGGCCAAGGTTAACAGTTTACTCCAAGATGATTTCATGTTCACAGATACACAACAAGACGTTGCAGATCAATGTGCGATTTGATTTTAGATTCAGATTCAGATTCATTTATTCATAAAAATATAAGCTTACAGTATAGGTACACCAAATCACTTATATCTATGCTAACTATACTAAAATAAATCAATGGAAGTCGTCGCCGTCGCCGCCCGGTTCGCCGGCGACGGCTCGGATCCGCAAACATGCTTTCTTCACGGATCCGCTCCGCCGCCTCCTTCTGCGAGATTACGTCCTCGCAGAAGGACGCGACCGCTACCCCCTTCCTCTCGCTGTCGACCATGGCTTTGATCACGGCCGGCAGCGAGAGATCTTCACCCACAACCTCAATGAGTTCACGGCGATGCACCGCCCAAGCAGGACATTGCTCGAGCGTGTGCTGCGCCGTGTCCTCCTCACAGTCGCAGTGGTGGCAGACGGGACTCGGTTCCCTCCTAATGGCATCAAGGCTCAAAGATGTCGGGCTCCAGAAGAAGCCACCACTGACTAACTAATACTGCAACGAAAAATCCGCATCGGGACGCACTGCCCGAAAAAAGAAGTCTGTGCAAGTTTAGAGCATGTAGACCGTCGAGTAGATGTTTGTACAATGCAGCCAGTTATGGATCACGTTTCTAAAGCCCGGTGGGAAGTTTTCATTCTGTTTCAATGCAGGCGCAGCCCAGGCTATGTGTGTAGCTAACTGATTCGTAGGCAAATGACAAGAAACTAGATTTACTTTGATAGCTATAGACGTTTGTTTAAAATGATTAATTATCGAAGTGTGTGTGTGTGTGGCGAATAAAGTCTTTTTATAAGATATCCTAGCAACGTGGTGGTTGTTAAGGTTTAGTTAAGCTTTGTCAAAAGCGAGGTGGCCACTGAACGCGAGGTGGCCATTAAAAAGTGAAATCAGTAGGCGAGGAGGCCACTGATGGCGACGAGGCCATAAAAAAGTGAAATCAGTAGGCGAGGAGGCCACTGATGGCGAGGAGGCTACTGATGTCAGTAGGCGAGGAGGCCACTGAAGGCGAGGAGGCCACTAAAGATAAGGTGGCCATTGAAAAGTGAAATCAGTAGAATAAGAGGCGAGGTGGTCATTTAGATATTAATAATAATAATATTCTACCACATACACAACACCATCTAGTCCAAACTAAGCAGAGCTTGTACTACGGGTATTGTTAATAATCCAAAATGTGTAAGGCAATAAACGGCGAGGTGGCCGTTTCGATACTACTGACTTAATGTAGTATGTGGTATGGAGTCTATTAAGAATCAGATTCGATAGCGAAAGGCTTATCATTTAATGATAGAATCCTATTTAATGAAAATATCTAAAATGAAGTTGTTGCACAGAAGATAAGATGTACATACATATATCCTTCAATAGGTCAGGTGTTGGTCAGGAGTGGCCGAACTATACACAAGTATCTCTTTCTTTTCTGCAGATAACGATGATGTGCGGCCTTCCACATCACACGAGGGCGTGTGATACGTCAGGACGGCCGTGTCGGAGGAAGCTATAAATCGGGTTGATTGTTGTTTGCACGTATAATTCACCATATAAATTGTCTACATTTTAATTACTTTTAAAATTCTTAGTTTAATTTTATTTGTTTTGTTAAATTAGTCTATAGCTCAAAAACCTTATGAATCTAATAAAAGTTATGAATATTGTAATTCACGTAACGACCAATCAGAGCAGAGCGTGTGCTTGAGTGGGGTCGAGGCGCCATCTTTACTTTAGGAAGGCCGACAATTATTGAGACACATTTGAGTGATAGCGTCTGATCAAGTCGGAACGTTGAGTTGTGTAAAGAAAGTAAGATCAGTGCCCTGAACCCACTGCTCGGTCTTAACTATTATTTTTCATTGGACATTATTGTCAAGTAAAAATATTGTTTATTCTAAATAAAAATAGTGTAAAACTGGCATCGTTGTTTTGTGCTCGCATATTACCCAGATGACGCCCACTAAACCCGCAACCACTAATGACGTTGCCATAGAGAACAATACTTCTCCGACATATATATATTTTTTTATTGCGTTCATCGGTGACAGACGAGCCAGCGGCCTACCTAATAATAAGCGAGAACCGTGGCTCAAACACATGGCTGTGTTTTCTTAGCATTACAGAAGCAATGTCAAGAAACACCACCAAGTCGCTGCCTACCGGAAGGAAAAGAGGATATATATATGTCGAAATCGCTTTGTGTTAGCCGTTATTTTCGGACATTATGTGGGCTTGCTGCGGGTATCGTTAAAGCAAAACGCGGTGTAGTAATTATAGGAACACTTTTATTCCATTACTGAGACACAATAATCACTATACTTTAAATTATTCTAATTGAATCTATCACGAAGCGGAATGACAGTTCCGTGTGTTGCTCCGTCGAGCGTCTAATCACAAGTGAGCTCGATCGTGCCACGCACGACTAAGTCAAGGTACGCCGGAAGTCGCGTAGTCATTTGGCGCCTTTCCGTTCGTTGACAGTTGAACTGAAGTCACATAGTCATTTTGTGCCTTCCGTTCATTGATAGTTGACCGGATGCGACATATATTGCAATGCCAATAATCAGGACCTATGAGAATAATACTGAATTCGGTATATACTTAGTATTGTCTTTTTTCTCATTTCTCACGGTATTTTATAGAATATCCACATAGTGCCAAAGGCGAACATGCCTAAACTTAATTATGCAGCAAATAAGGATATAATTATAGTAAAGAAAATGCTCAATTTTTATATCCTCATATTGAAACTATAAAATTTGAAGTTGATTGTATTACTGAAAACACTCAAACGAAAGAGAGTCGAGCGATTAAATATTATAAATATAAAATATATTTGTGTTTGTAATAATGTTGCACGAGAAAAGGTATAAACGAAAAATAAGAAAACAAGAACGGGTTAACAAAAATAAAATACAAGGTCATAACAGTAAATTACATGAATCATTAAAAAATGGCCTTAAAAATTATACAAACAGAGAATAATGGTACTACAAATAAAACAGTTCGAGTACTGACAAAAATAGGAACGATCTGTTATAACCCTATACTGAACCCCATGGCCCTCAGTCATACGTCTCGGCATTTATGCTAGGTCAGCAGTTTGACCATTGACGAGACAGCTAGTCCGTATTAAACTTAGTCTATTCTCAGCTCTCGCGAACTTCGGTTGCCTAAGGGTCCTATCCTCTCTTAGTTCGTTTGCCAACAAATAGTTCAGTTCAGTAAAATATAGTTTACTGCCCGATTCGCGTAATTATTACAGTGAATAGATTCATTTATATAATTATCCGTGTCCCACGAATTTTATACCCGAAACATTTACCGTGAGTGACCTCCAGTTCAGTTTGTGTAAAACTTACCCATTCATTCATTTACCTGCCGACAAGAGTGCCTTTACTGTACTCGTATCCAGCGAGCATCCTGTGAGCATTCAGCGAGCAAACCGTGTGTATCCTGCAAGCAATCCGCGAGCATCCAGCCGTTTCTAGCAAGCTACCCTGCCAGCATCCTGCGAGCAACTAGCGAACATCCAGCGAGCTTTCACGAGTATTCAGTATCCTTGCCAAGTATCTAACCGAAATCGAATCTAACCCGCGAGTGCTGTAGTGAAAAAAGTTAACCCACGTAGTGTCTTAAAAGTGTTCTGTGAAATCGGAAACATTGTGTGTGGTTCGTGTGCGTGTCGCTATGCAGCTACTCCAAGCGCCAATCGCCGCCTACGTGTCATAGAACATTAATAACTTTATATTACAACTTTCGTTTAATCTTTTCCATGTGTATATTTCCTTGTGTGTTTATCCTATAACGTCCATATATTATGCCTAAAGTGTCTAAATCAGAAGACAATAAATTAAATATTGAAATCCTAGACATAGATATACCAGAACACAAAGTCTCCAATTTTATCGCCTAGAATTACTAGAAAAACAGCCACAGACTTGGAGCGGAATATATTATTAAAATTTGTGAAGCCATACGATGGCAGTCGTGAAAAGTTATATTATTTTATAACAAATTGCAATAATGCGTACGAATTAGCATCGGAATCACAAAAACTGATCCTATTTAATTATATTTTGTACCAATTAACAGGCAAAGCAGAAACCACCTGTTCAATTAAAGAATTTACCTCTTGGAATCAATTAAAAGAGTTCCTAAAAATATAGTTTTCCGAAAGGAAACACTATACTCATTTATTAACAGATCTTCAAGAAAGCAAACAAAGTCCTACAGAAAATGTTTGCACTTAGAATAGTGACATGTTTATCTCAACTTCTTACTGAAATCTCGTTATTCAATCATAAAGCCAAAGAGATTCCAGGCCGCACAGCGGCTATGGAGGATATGACCTTCCACCATTTCTTGATAGGGTTAAACCCCCGTATTTCTAATATTGTTAGATGTAGAGTGGCCAAAACATTTAATCAGACGGTTAATTTAGCAATTTCTGAAGAAATAATTCAGGAAACATTATATAAACGTGGGAATAACAATACGCCAGATAGGCAGGGCAGGCAAGGTGCTTCTTACGAAAACCTTCGATACAAAATCCAAATAAGCCTAAATTTCTACACAAATCTGTATCCCAACCGGGTACTTCCTCTTCCTCTCCTTCCACATCCTTTAATGAGCCGGAATCTGAGAATCCTGAAGAAAATTGAAACCTGTTAACGTCCTGTGCCATACAGGACGTAAGACGAAAGTCGGCACACCCAAACCTATTAAGGTTGTGCAGGGTACTTGTTGTTGCCAGCCCCAAAAAGAGAACCTTAATCCATTAGCTACTGCGCCATTGCCAGTACCTCCTAATCGCGAAGAAGTTCGCAAAATTCATAAAGAGGATATACACTAGGGTAACCAGCCCCAAACCGGAAACCTCGATCAGGTACGACAGGGTAACCATCACCAAAAAGAGAACTTTAGACTATTAGCTACTGCGCTAAAGCCAGTACCTCTTAATCGTAAATAAATTTACGAAATCAGCATTGACACCTTCAAGAGGTTACTACCTCACGTGTTAGTGGAATCAGAGATGTCTGACACTCCTGATAGACCCAGGGTCTGCCATTTGCTTGTTAAAGGAATCCTGTGTCCTTACACAACCAACTCCTATTCCTAAACCTATAAGTATTGAAGGTATCGATCCTAGCGAGGAAGCAAACCTTACTTATGGTTACATTAATTTAAAAATTAAAATCGCTGACGATAAGTCGATTAAACATAAATTCCACTTAATAGAGAATATTAATTTACCTTATGATGGTATCATAGGTCATATCACAGCTGTAACATTGACTATAGTTGCCATGTTTTGAAAATCAATCAATACGAAGTAAAAATCAATTTCTTTGATCCTTGCTATATCATTCCACCACTAACTGAAACCATAATCGAATGCACTGTAGCAAACCCAGAATTAAAAGAAGGTGCGATATTGGACCAACACCTTCCGAAAACTCTCCTTATAGCTAATTGTTTTGTTAAAGTGAAAGAAAATAAACAAATTAACATTTCAGTTAAAAATACCTCCAATAAACCTATTAAGATTAAACGCAATCTTAAACTAAAGTTACATCAAATAGAAACCTATCCTGTCCAACCTCTCCTTCATGTTAAAAATGTAACTGAATGAATAAGAAAAGTTATTAACCTTTTAAGAAAATCACATTTAAATCAAGAAGAAATCGATTCTCTTTTTAATCTATGTTCAGAATATTCTGACATATTTCATCTTTCTGATGAACCATTATCCTTTCGCCAACTATCCAACATGAAATAAAAACTACTAACGACACTCAAATACATACGAAATCATACCGCTTTCCGGAGTGCCATAAACAAGAGGTAGAAACCCAAATCAATAAAATGTTGGATCAGGATATTATTACCCCAACGTCTTCTCCTTGGACCTCTCCCATTTGGGTCGTCCCCAAGAAATCCAATGCTTATCGACGAATAGTTATCGACTATCGGAAACTCAACGACATAACCGGCGGTGAAGTTTATCCTATCCCCAAATTACTGAAATCCTTGACCAATTAGGAAAGAGTCAATATTTCAGTACCCTTGATCTCTCTTCTGGATTTCATCAATTATTAATTAAGCCAGAAGACGCACCCAAAACAGCCTTCTCTGTACCTCAAGGACATTTTCAGTTTAACCGAATACCTTTCGAGTTAAAAAACGCCCCGTCTACATTTCAAAGACTAATGAACACATGTCTAACAGGTCTCCAGAGTTCCCGTTGCTTCTGTTACTTAAATGAATTGTTTTGTATGCATTTGACCTTAAAACGGCTATTGAAAACCTTAAAATTGTCTTCGAACGACTTCGAAAATTTAATTTGGAACTTCAACCCGAAAAATGCAAGTTCCGTCGAAAAGAAGTCATGTAGTTAGAACACACCATGGGGGGGGTTTGTATTTATGCTTTAATAGTTGCACTGCCTAGCTTGCTTTCTCTGCTTTCTAGCTTCACTGGATTGGCTGCTTGTTTAGTATAGATGCAAACCCACTTTGCTCGACTCTTCAAGACGAGTAAGGTGCCAATGGTCTTAGGGGAGAGCGCAATAGTCGTGTTGATCCCTAAGACAAGTCTGGTGGGGAATCCTTCACGTGGTTGCCCCCTGTTATTGGTCTAGTTCCCTATGAAATAGACGCAACTAAAACCACCAGTCGACCACTGCCTGGGATGGAGAGGTCATGTTCCGGCGGGTCCATCGTCGAACGACAGACGATGGATAGTAATGACCTCCCGCGTGTTTGTGCCGTGCGCGGGGACCCGTACGGAGGGATGAAGGAGTCCTGGGGGTTGAGTGGTGATGTGGCGATGGTAGTGCTGCTGATCTGCAACACACCCCTTTGGTCCGGATTTCCTCTCACACGGGAGGTCGTAGTCTAGCCAGCTGCGATCAATCGGCTGCGGCGTCCACTCATGCGGCCGCCAGGCGAGTGCCCTTGGGTGAAGAGGTCTCCAGCCGGCAGTGCTCGTCTCCCACCTCAGTGGTTTGGGGTGGAGCGACTAGTGCTGTACGTCTCGGGGACAGCTCACTTAGGGGTGCTATACCTAGCTGGTAGCCCTGGTGCCTGAACAAGGCATCCCCAACGTTGAGGGCTCCATGGTGGGTGGAGAGCCAGCAGGTGAAAAGTAAGATAGACCAAATGGACTCTGTCACAAAAAAAACCAAGGGCTTGACCGATAAGGGCGAGCAACAAAGGACCTCTGGACCCTTAGGGGGAGAGGTCAGCAATAGTGTAAGAGCTGCACGTGGGAGCACCTACATACCCAAGCTGCAAGCTCGTGATGGCCCCAGTGGCCGTCCGAGCATGAGCCAGGGGAGTGGTGCTCACACGGGCAGCGTTAAGAAATGGAGAGGGGGTAACCCTGGAAAGGGCTACCAATTTAGAGGGCGTGGCAGCCACAGAGGGGGTCTGACATGCAGGGAATACCCGAAGGGGGATCCCAGCGGGACACCCTCTGGGAGTGGGTGTCAGCCCTCCAGGATCGGGGAGGCCAGGAAGGAGCAGACGGGCGAGGCACACCCTAAGGGGGAGCCAAACTTGGCTGCACACTCCACAGACCATACCCGGGGCAGGAAGAGGCGCAGTGGGTGTGCCAACCGCAAGCGGCGTGAGCTGCAGCGGCAGTTGGCGCTGGCACCCGATGCAGTCTCGTCAAAAAGGGTCAGGGAAGTGAGCGACGATGCTGTTGCTCAGGCAGATGGCAATAAACGTGCCAAGACCCAAGGTGACTCCTACAGGGAGGCGCTGACGGGGGTTAAAATGGCCGTTGTTGCCGACAACTTCCCTGACGCTCTGCTTAATGCAGAGCTGGTGGAACCCATAAGGGTTGCCATTTGGGACCAGCTGGAGGCCACACCGGATCCTCTGCCGGCCATTAGTGTCGGTGCACTGCTTGGTGGAGCTCTGCACGTGACGTGTGAGGGTGAGAGAGCCGCAGAGTGGCTTCGCGGCCTCAGCGGTAAAACCGTTGGGGACGTGAAGCTCAGAGTGGTCAGCGCCAAGGAGCTTCCAAGGCCAATAAAGATGGCCTGGAAGACCAGGAATACCTGGTGCCTAGATGCCTCCAGGGTGCTGACCATGCTGCAGCGCCTCAACCCCTCTCTGAGGACCTGCGAGTGGAAGGTGCTGAGCACGCAGGTCGAGGAGACGCACACCAGGCGCATTGTCCTGGTGGACAGCGTGTCGGCTGCGGCCATAAAAGCAGGCGGCTTCTGTCTCCATGCTGGCATGGACAAAAGCACGTTCAAGATCCTTGAGGATCTGAACGTGCAGAAGGTGACAGTGGGTGCCAGCGTGAAGGAGGAGGCCCATGCGGTGACGGCACCACAGGTGGGGGACGGGGAGGAGCCCGTGAACCCAGTGGTGATTGAACCAGGTACGGCTCTCTACACGTCGTCGCCATGCGTGTCTCCGAAGATCGACGACATAATCGGACATATAGATTGTCTAGATCTGTCGTCGCCGGAGGCTGCGGGGGCGCTGATGGAGGAAGGGAGTGAGGGGGGCGGCCAGCAGTGCCTGCCACCGTAGACGCCACCATAGGCAGACCGAATGGCGGGACTAAGGTGCGTACAAATAAACCTTCATCACTGCATCGGGGCGATGGCCGTTCTGGCCCGCCACCTGCGGATGAAGGAATATGATATTGCCCTGATCCAGGAACCTTATGTTAAAGAGGGAAAGATCAGAGGTTTGGGTGGGACAGGAGGTGTAATTTATCATAACTGTTCCACTAATGATATAAGGACATGTGTGTATGTCAGAAATGGCATAAATGCAATGCCCTTATACAATTTTTGTTCTAGGGATCTTACGACAGTTAAGATAGATGTGCGAGGGAGCGGAGGGCGGGATATTGTAATCCTGACCTCTGCATACTTCGACTATACGGACAAGGAAACTGTATCTGGACAGATAAAGGACCTTGTTGAATATGGCAGCCGGGAGAACCTGGACATGATCCTGGGGTGCGATGCCAACGCACACCACACAGTCTGGGGGAGTACGGATGTGAATGTAAGAGGGGAAAAGCTACTGGAGTATGTGGTAAGTACCTCTTTACAAATTCTAAACAAGGGAAACAGGCCAACGTTCGTCAACTGTAGGCGAGCAGAGGTAATTGACATCACGTTAGCCACCAACAGGGCTAGCACTAAGATTGTCGAGTGGCATGTGTCTGATGAGATTACCTTGTCAGATCATAATTACATATGCTTTAAGTATAGGACGCTGGTTCCAGCTCCTATAGCACGTAGAAGGAATCCCAGAAATACGGACTGGAACTCCTTCAGGAGTGACCTCAGTATAGATTTGGAGGATTCTAAGGGTAAGCTTAATTCTATATTAGACATAGAGTTTACAGCAGACAAATTGGTCCAGACTGTAAATACGGCCTGGACAAGTAACTGCCCTGAAAGGGAGGTTAGGCCCAAGAGGGTACCGTGGTGGACGCCAGAGTTGGTCAAGCTGAGGCTTGAAGCCAGAAGAGCGTTTAACAGTGCTAGGACCAGCAGGGACTATAGCGGTTACGCTCGCTGTTTGACCAACTACAACAAAGCTGTGCGGAAAGCCAAACGGAAGGCTTGGAGAGCCCACTGTGAAAACATCAGTACTATTCCTGAAGGAATGAGACTCTCCAAAGCTATCTCGACTGTCAGAGCACACCCATTGACAACCATCAGAGATGGCAATGGGCAGCGAACAGGGTCCGGTAAGGAGACACTAGCAATGATGCTAAACACACACTTTCCGGACTGTAAGATAATAGAAAAGGAGCAGGAGGACCCGATTAGCCTGGTTGAACTAGGCTACCGTACAACCAAAGCAGATTGGGACTCTGCAAGGAAGGTAGTGGATGAAGGGAAGGTCGGCTGGGCTCTAAATGGTTTTCAACCGTTCAAGTCACCTGGTCCAGACATGGTTTATCCCATTATCCTACAACAGGGAGCTGCACTCTTGGTTCCGCATTTGTGCAGACTATACAGAGCCTGCATAGCTTTTGGATACATTCCAAAGATATGGAGGCGAGTTAAAGTCATCTACATACCGAAGCCGGGCAAAGAAGACTACGAAGAAGCCAAGGCATACCGACCTATTAGCCTTGAGTCGTTCTTCTTGAAAGCCCTGGAGAAGTTAGTAGATAGACATATCAGGGAGGGAGCATTGAGAAAATTTCCCCTCCACGGGCTACAATGTGCCTACCAGTCGGGAAAATCCACTGAGACGGCACTGCATTTTGTGGTAAATAAGGCAGAACATGCATTAGATAACCGGGAAGTATGCATTGCTGCATTCCTGGATATTGAGGGAGCTTTCGATCGGACCACCTTTGATGCCATTAGTGTGGCATCAGCAAATCACGGCATAGAGCCAACCATTTGCAAGTGGATCGATTGTATGCTCAGAGGAAGAATTATTAGGTCTGAGTTGTTAGGGGATGAAATGACTGCAATGACCACCAAAGGCTGCCCTCAGGGTGGAGTACTCTCACCGCTCTTATGGTGCTTGGTGGTTAATTCACTCTTAGAACAACTCAACAAAGGTCCGTACTTAACGGTCGGATATGCGGATGACTTGGTGATACTTGTCAATGGAAAATTTCCGAGCACAGTATCCAGTCTCATGCAGAGGGCCCTGAGTATGGTAGAAAAATGGTGCAGTAGTAACCATTTATCGATCAACCCAGGGAAAACTACTGTCGTGCCGTTTACTAGGATGAGAGATCCAACTGGCTTGGGAACTCTATCCATGTATGGTACACAGCTACAATGGTCCACGGAGGTGAAGTATCTAGGCATGACCTTAGATAACAAGCTAACGTGGAAACCTCATGTAGACAAAGTCATAATGAAGGCCCAGCGGGTCTTCGGTATGATTCGTTCTACTTATGGGAAGACCTGGGGCCTGAAGCCCAAGGTCATCAAGTGGCTATACACGATGATGATAAGACCCATAATCACATATGGAAGCGTTGTCTGGTGGCCAAGAACCAAACTAGCAACATGCAGGAAAGCGCTGTCGAAGGTGCAGCGATTAGCCTGCATGGCTATAACAGGGGCGTTCCCTACTACGCCAACGGCTGCGTTAGAGATCCTGCTGGACCTAACGCCGCTACACATTGTTGTGGAGTTAGAGGCGATGAAGGCGCTACATAGACTATCTATACATGGGCTGTGGAGCGTCAACATGCCAGTAACTCGACACACAAAACTGGAGATCTCGAAGGATCTTAAAGAGATTATGAGCATGGGATGTGACAAAATGCAACCAATGCACATATTCAAAAAGAATTTTAAAATAAAGGTCCCCACAAGGGACGAATGGAGACGAGGTCTACGATCCCCTGACAAGGGTTGTCTCATCTGGTACACCGATGGTTCCAAAATGGAAACAGGATCAGGCGCTGGTATTTATGCCAACGACTGCAAGGTGAACCAAAGCATGGGCAAATATGCAACGGTCTTCCAGGCGGAAACCTATGCTATAATTGCCTGTGCGCAGGAGAATATTAACAACAATGTCACTGACAAGATTGTTTATATACTCAGTGACAGTCAAGCTGCTCTTAAGGCTCTGAACTCCTGTAGGGTGGACTCAGCACTAGTCCTGAACTGTGTTAAAGCCCTTAACAAACTTGGCAGGAAAAACACAGTCAGGCTGGTGTGGGTTCCGGGGCATGCAGGGGTGCAGGGTAATGAGGAGGCTGATGTATTAGCCAAAAAGGGCTCGGAGCAACAATTTGTGGGCCCCGAGCCATTCGTAGGTCTCTCTGAGAGTACCGTCAAGGCAGCTTTCAATGCACATGGCAATGATAAACACAGGCTGGAGTGGATGGCCCTTAGGGGTCTGGAACACTCCAAGAAATTCATTGCAAACAGAGCCACGGGCTTTACCCGGAAGTTCTGCGGGTACAACAAGGGCCAAATACGCCTACTCACAGGAGCGTTTACTGGTCATTTTGGCACCAATGACTGCCTGTGCAGATTGAGATTGTCAAACAATTCGATCTGCAGAGCCTGTGGTGAACAGGACGAGTCCATATCACACCTACTGTGTGAATGTGACGCGTTGGCCGGACTAAGGATGGGTCTGATGGGATTGGCATATCCGAACCCTGAAGACTTCAGGCTTCTCCCTCTGAGGTGTACGCTGCGACTGATGCAGTACATTCATAGGAAGATAGCTCAAGGATAAACCTCGGGGCCGACACAAAAGATCCCACTGGGTCGAAGTGTCGCCGGTCTACAATGACTAGCCCCCGGATCAAGATAAGATAAGATAAGATAGAACACACCATTACACGAGATGGTGTTAAACCTAACCCCGAAAAGGTCAAGGCTATAACAATATATCCGGTCCCGAAATCACTTAAAGATATCCAATCTTTCCTAGGCCTTGTAACTTATTACAGGCGTTTTACTCCCAATTTCTCTAAGTCCTTTACCTCACTTCTTAAGAAGGACGTCCCATTCATTTGGACTAACGAAAAGCAGCTTAACTTTGAAGCCCTAAAAAATAAATTGGTTGAAGCACCCATCCTTATCTATCCCAACTTTAACTCACCCTTCTTGTTGACTTGTGATACCCAACTCCTCGGCGACACCCCGGCACTACATAGAACGTCAGACCGACTCAATGGCTGGCGGACGGAAGATCCCCGTTCTCCCGCCCGCGGCATTCATTATGGCAGCATTAGGCGCGCGTAAGCGCGCTTGCGCCGCCCGGTTCGCCGACGACGGCTCGGATCCGCAAGGATACTTTCTTCACGGATCCGCTCCGCCGCCTCCTTCTGCGAGATGACGTCCTCGCAGAAGGACGCGACCGCTGCCCACTTCCTCTCGCTGTCGGCCATGGCTTTGATCACGGCCGGCAGCAAGAGATCCTCACCCACAATCTCAATGAGTTCACGGCGCTGCTCCTAGCGACCGTGTGCAGGTATTTGCCAAAGCAACCGTGCCCTGACAACACCTGCACTAGCCGGAAGGAAAGGGTCCCATGCTGCCGCCCTGCCCACCGCTCCAATACCGGCTGGAGGGCCCCAACGGTTCTGAAACCGGCCAAGGGCACCTCCAGCCGCGCCTGCCACTTTAAAATCATACCCTGATGGGCTCGATTGCGCGCGTACTCAATCACTGTCGGGAGGGGACGACAACCCGTCTCCTTCCGCACCGCCTCACTCATTGCAAACACTTCGGCGAGCACTTCAGCCTCCAAATCCCACGGGGGTGTTCCGGCCAACGCACAAGCTGCGTCGGCCGACACTGTGCGGTATCCGCGTATTACCCTGACCGCTATGACTCTCTGCGGCCTCCGCAAGAGAGTCCTGCACTGAGCGGTCAGGGAGTCCGCCCACACCGGTGCGCCGTAAAGCGCCATCGACCGGATAACCCCCGTGTAGAGTCGCCGGCAACCAGCACTGGGCCCGCCCAAATTTGGCAATAGCCGCCCAAGGGCGGACGCAGTGCCGAGAACCTTCGGGGCGAGCTGTCTGAAATGCTCGTCGAAGTGCCACCTTCCGTCCAGCACCAAGCCCAGATATTTCATGTGGGCCTGGACGGGAACGCGCGTCGAGCCCACCGTTATCGAGGCGCCGCGGGGTGGACTGCGACGAGGCCCATGAAAGACCAGGGCCTCCGTCTTGTTAATAGCCACAATATCAGCCATCCTGTCACAAGGTCCTATTGCGCAAGACCGCCCAATCTCTTATGCGTCACGTACCTTAAATAAGGCCAAATGTAACTATAGTATAACTGAAATATAATGTTTAGCCATAGTATTCGGCACTAAAACCTTCAGACCATACATTTACGGTCGCCGTTTTACAATCCTAATGGACCATAAACCTTTACAGTGGTTATTTAATTGTTAAGACCCGGGGTCTCGTCTTGTTCGTTGGAGATTAAAACTCGAGGAATTCGAATATGACATCCAATATAAAAAGGGCAAAGAGAACGCAAACGCAGATGCGTTGTCTAGGTATCCTGTTAGCCCTATCCAACCGGACAACCAACCAAACACTAGTGCACCTAACTTACAAATCCTAATCCTAATATGCAACCCGAACAGTTAGAAAGATCCCTTCTACAATCGCGAAATTTAGATATTGCTCCATTTGATTTATTAACGTCACCGCTCTCAATTCCGTCAAAGGATTTAAACCTTAACTTCTTTTTAGAATTTCCTACGCCAGAACTCATAAATAACGAACTACCCATTCCTTCCTTACCTGATGTACCGCGGCATTCTCCATCCACAGGTGACACACCTCAAGCCAAATCTGCAACAAATCACAAACCTAACTTATTCACAAGTGATTACTCAACCTTTCTGAAACAAATGTCCGATAAAAGTAGCTCCTTTAACACAAACATTGTTGAACATAATCAGAGCCTACTAAAAAGCCCTAATCAAATTATTATTATCCCAACGTCCATTGACCTTGAACAGAACATAGAACACACCATTACACGAGATGGTGTTAAACCTAACCCCGAAAAGGTCAAGGCTATAACAATATATCCGGTCCCGAAATCACTTAAAGATATCCAATCTTTCCTAGGCCTTGTAACTTATTACAGGCGTTTTACTCCCAATTTCTCTAAGTCCTTTACCTCACTTCTTAAGAAGGACGTCCCATTCATTTGGACTAACGAAAAGCAGCTTAACTTTGAAGCCCTAAAAAATAAATTGGTTGAAGCACCCATCCTTATCTATCCCAACTTTAACTCACCCTTCTTGTTGACTTGTGATACCCAACTCCTCGGCGACACCCCGGCACTACATAGAACGTCAGACCGACTCAATGGCTGGCGGACGGAAGATCCCCGTTCTCCCGCCCGCGGCATTCATTATGGCAGCATTAGGCGCGCGTAAGCGCGCTTGCGCCGCCCGGTTCGCCGACGACGGCTCGGATCCGCAAGGATACTTTCTTCACGGATCCGCTCCGCCGCCTCCTTCTGCGAGATGACGTCCTCGCAGAAGGACGCGACCGCTGCCCACTTCCTCTCGCTGTCGGCCATGGCTTTGATCACGGCCGGCAGCAAGAGATCCTCACCCACAATCTCAATGAGTTCACGGCGCTGCACCGCCCAAGCAAGACATTGCTCGAGCGTGTGTTGCGCCGTGTCCTCCTCACAATCGCAGTGGTGGCAGATGGGACTCGGTTCCCTCCTAGCGACCGTGTGCAGGTATTTGCCAAAGCAACCGTGCCCTGACAACACCTGCACTAGCCGGAAGGAAAGGGTCCCATGCTGCCGCCCTGCCCACCGCTCCAATACCGGCTGGAGGGCCCCAACGGTTCTGAAACCGGCCAAGGGCACCTCCAGCCGCGCCTGCCACTTTAAAATCATACCCTGATGGGCTCGATTGCGCGCGTACTCAATCACTGTCGGGAGGGGACGACAACCCGTCTCCTTCCGCACCGCCTCACTCATTGCAAACACTTCGGCGAGCACTTCAGCCTCCAAATCCCACGGGGGTGTTCCGGCCAACGCACAAGCTGCGTCGGCCGACACTGTGCGGTATCCACGTATTACCCTGACCGCTATGACTCTCTGCGGCCTCCGCAAGAGAGTCCTGCACTGAGCGGTCAGGGAGTCCGCCCACACCGGTGCGCCGTAAAGCGCCATCGACCGGATAACCCCCGTGTAGAGTCGCCGGCAACCAGCACTGGGCCCGCCCAAATTTGGCAATAGCCGCCCAAGGGCGGACGCAGTGCCGAGAACCTTCGGGGCGAGCTGTCTGAAATGCTCGTCGAAGTGCCACCTTCCGTCCAGCACCAAGCCCAGATATTTCATGTGGGCCTGGACGGGAACGCGCGTCGAGCCCACCGTTATCGAGGCGCCGCGGGGTGGACTGCGACGAGGCCCATGAAAGACCAGGGCCTCCGTCTTGTTAATAGCCACAATATCAGCCATCCTGTCACAAGGTCCTATTGCGCAAGACCGCCCAATCTCTTATGCGTCACGTACCTTAAATAAGGCCAAATGTAACTATAGTATAACTGAAATATAATGTTTAGCCATAGTATTCGGCACTAAAACCTTCAGACCATACATTTACGGTCGCCGTTTTACAATCCTAATGGACCATAAACCTTTACAGTGGTTATTTAATTGTTAAGACCCGGGGTCTCGTCTTGTTCGTTGGAGATTAAAACTCGAGGAATTCGAATATGACATCCAATATAAAAAGGGCAAAGAGAACGCAAACGCAGATGCGTTGTCTAGGTATCCTGTTAGCCCTATCCAACCGGACAACCAACCAAACACTAGTGCACCTAACTTACAAATCCTAATCCTAATATGCAACCCGAACAGTTAGAAAGATCCCTTCTACAATCGCGAAATTTAGATATTGCTCCATTTGATTTATTAACGTCACCGCTCTCAATTCCGTCAAAGGATTTAAACCTTAACTTCTTTTTAGAATTTCCTACGCCAGAACTCATAAATAACGAACTACCCATTCCTTCCTTACCTGATGTACCGCGGCATTCTCCATCCACAGGTGACACACCTCAAGCCAAATCTGCAACAAATCACAAACCTAACTTATTCACAAGTGATTACTCAACCTTTCTGAAACAAATGTCCGATAAAAGTAGCTCCTTTAACACAAACATTGTTGAACATAATCAGAGCCTACTAAAAAGCCCTAATCAAATTATTATTATCCCAACGTCCATTGACCTTGACAAATCAAACCCGTATATCTACGAAATCCTGGGAAATCTACCAAACAGAGATGAAATTCTTAATCAAGAAAAATAATTATACAAATATCCTAAAATATCAAGAAATATATGAGTCTCTAAAATCAATTCGTAACGAGTTTGTTACAGAA
The DNA here is from genome assembly GCA_963675205.1 of Catocala nupta. NCBI lineage: Eukaryota > Metazoa > Arthropoda > Insecta > Lepidoptera > Erebidae > Catocala > Catocala nupta. Next base: position 17,318,607 of record OY776095.1, read on the forward strand.
ACTATTGAGCAAATTAGTATATCAGATTTCCATGATCCTTTTGAAAAGCATAGTTTTATTAAAATATACAAATTCTTTAATTACCTTTCCCATAATACCAATATACAAATAAATATCCATAATAATTTGACCTATCCATCACCGACTGTGGTGAAGAGAATATTACATGATAATCACGATATCCTGGCCTGGATGGCCACTTAGGTGTCAGTATGTATAGCCGTTTAAAAGATTTATACTATTGGAAAGGTATGCGTAGTGACGTAGAATCATATGTGAAAAAATGTAAGCTATGCCAAGACAATAAAGCTCTGCGTCGTAAAAACCACGCACCTATGTAAATGACTAGCACGTTAACAAAACCATGTGAGCGTACACAGACGCAAGGTGCTCTAGAGCGCAGCCATTCCACTCTTAAAGAGTAACTTAAATCTTTTGTAAACGAAGAGCAAACAAACTGGCCTCGATATGTATACACAGCTATGCTTACATATAATACAAGCTCACTCCACAACTCATTATATCCCTTACGAGTTAATGTTAGGAAACAAACCTTTTACTCCCAATTCTATATGTGAGGAACCCCTAGGCGCTACATATCCAGAATATGTTCGCATGTTACAAAACCGCTTAAAACATTCTCGCGACAAAGCCCTAGAATACGTTAGGAAATCAAAACTACCATCAAAGAATTATTATGACACCCATACATGTCCTATACAGTACAAAGCTGTCGATTATGTTTACTTGGAAAACCATCTTCGATTACGAAAAGGCTTATCTCCAATATATAAAGTTGTTAAAGTACACGGCAACAACACGTTGTCATTATTGATTAACAAGCGACACATTCGTCATCACTTCGACGAAGTAAAAATCGCCGAAGTCGCAGCTACAGACTAAACATACAACTTAACATAACTTTTGTTTATAAGAACATATTATAAAACATGTTAAGTGTTAGTCTTTTAACTCATAGACTCATCAGACATTAGTTATAAATAAATAACATTATTATTATCATTGAAATTAAACTACTATATACGGATTTTATCGCTTTGTTTATTTATCACTGTATTACAATATTTTCAAAATTTTGTAATACAGTGATAAATAAACAACGCGATAAAATCCGTATATAGTAGTTTAATTTCAATGAATAATATTCGCGTAAACAGAAGACAATATTATTATTATCCTTAAGAATACAATCATACTTACAGTGTGTCAGCAAAACATCCGGCATCCGACGACTATGTCCAACCGATTACTTCGAGTCCTGGAATCTATTTCGATTATTTAGAAAAATTGAAAATTACTCGTGGTATTCTAAATGTTACCATGCCTATGGAAATTTCGCATTTTAAATTATACATCGAAAATATTAATTCGTCATTGGAAATTTTTATGAACTTATGCAAACAAACAATACCACAATTTGAATGTTACAATATTTTAGAACCCACAGTGGTTATTTGGTTCAATCTCTTACCTGATAGACCATAGATCCAAACGAGTTTGGATTCCTGGAATGGGAACTATCATAAAACAAGTATTTGGTAATCTAGATGAGAATGATGCATTAAAATACGATCAGGCGATTGAATCTATACTAAACAATCAAAATAAATTGTTATTATTAGTAAAGGATAATATCTTAGTCACGAACTCTGTCATATCCTCATACAACAATACCATACAAAAAATCAAACAAAATGAAATCAATTTAAATAATGATTTTAACGAGCTGTCACTTTGTGTCCAAAATATAATTAACTAAATTCGAACACCTAAGAGTTACGATTATATTTAGATTATGTCCTGAATTAATTAGAAACCTCTATGGTCACCCTATCATTCCATATCGAAGAAATTATCAATGTAATAATGTTCTGTAGTCAAAACATCCTGCACCCGGTGGTCATGTCCCCGACGACGACTATACACTGCGAGTTAGCCGATAATGTTAGACACCTTCAACTTCAAATTTTTTCGGTGTTGAATGGCTCCATCGAGTAGGTACCGATGATTCTGCCAACGTCAGGGTGGAAAAAGATAAAAAAATAAGTGGTTTGATAAGTAGGCAGTAATGTGACCATTGACCGGTCATTAGAGCGATGGTTCTACTTTGGGCTACAATAAAAATAGCATAAATATTAGTAATATATACTGTTAGTTAGGTTAGAAGATGGGAGAGGACAAGCAAAACCAACGATAGGCATAGAGATAATTATAGATTGACGAGAACAAGAGGGGCGGACTATATTTTGATTTTATTAAGGGAAATGAATTTATATAACGTTTTTATGAATGGGGTGTGTGCCAAAGTTAATAGGAAGGGAGTATTGACAGGACGAGGGATCTGTTTAGGAAGTAGATCATAAAGAGGATACGATATTTTAGGGAAAAAGAAAAATAGATGTTCCAAGGTGCCCTCTTCGAGTCCACACTCACAAAGAGCCGAATTTTGGCTAAGAAGACTGGAGAGCAAACAAAACCCAGACGGAGACGGATAATTATAGACGTAGCCAATTTATTTACATTCTTTTGTCGGTAAAACCACGGTCTGGAAGGGATAGAAGGTTAAATAGAACCGTAGAACCTTCCTCTAATCAGCCTCGACGCTTGCCATAAGATGTTCCAAGCACCAATCAAGGAAGGACGAGCCAAAAAACGAAGTTCAGGAGGGAAGCAGTAATTATGGTCCGCGCAACCAGACACCGCCGCAACCTTAGCACAGGAGTATAGCAGATAACGAGTTACCTGCTATACCCAAATGGCTAGGGATCCATGCTATAGCCACCTCGATGCCCATCAGGTGACCACTATACAATGATGCTTTTGTCCTAAGAGTAATTATAAAGTTGTCACGACAGCGAAATGGATTTCTTTGGAAATCTGCGTGACAACTCCGAGAGTCCGAGAGGATAAGCGCCTTGTTCAGTTTGTGTGACTCAATAAATCTCATGCCTTTCCTGCAAAGCTAAGGCCTCACCAGCAAATATAGAGTTCTGTGGAGGATTCTTAAAATTAAGAATAATGCTGTATTTAGGGATCCAAACAGTAGATCCAAAAGAACTTTCACTAGATATTTTGGAAGCATCAGTGTGTAGGGTCACCCAGTCAGACCATTCTCTTGATAATTTCGCCGAAAGCTTGACGTTAGCATCCGAACAGAGCTTACTTATACCGAAGTAAGGTAATTTTTGGTTGGAAAATCAGAAACTGGTACTCCATTTCAAAGAGAGGATTAATAGTGGATTGCAAAATAGGAACAGGAAGGTCCTTGAATTTCCTTTAGGAATTGGCAAGGGGAGGGGGAGTCTTATGCTTCCAATATGCGGAGGGGGGATAAGAGGTGTCAAGGGCTGTAATATGTGAAATAAAAGATGGGAGTTAGTTTGAATGGAGTTGGTAAAGAATCTATCCGCAAGATATTGTCGACGAAGTTGAAGGGGAGGATCCAAGCACTCGACCTGAAGAGCATTGGTCGGAGAACACTTTAAAGCACCCGTTATAATTCGCAAGCACTTAGACCGGACCTTCTCCAGACTGGATAACGTAATTTTATTGCATGGCACTGGTAAAAAACAGCCATAATCAAAATGATTGCGAACCACAGCGTCATATAAAAGTTTTTGGCTAAAGGGATGGAAGCCCCACCTGACACCAGATAGCGCCCGCATGACATTCACACCGCTCTCGCCCTTCCGAACAATGTAGTTCAGGTGGTGTATGCCTGAAAGTTTGGAGTCTAGGATAAGGCCTAGGAGTTTTACATGATCTTTCATGGGGATAACTTCGTCGTCTACCGAAAGATTAGTGTCAGTACCGTGTCATTTACGAGTAAAGACTACAGCACTACACTTGGGCATGAGATGGAGAGATTATGAGTTAAAAGTCAATTATTTAGGTAATACAGTGCGTAGTTAAGACGAGAAGAAGAATCAGCAAATAAAGAAGATTCAGAACAGAGAACAATATCGTCGGCATATTGTAAAATTTTGTAGCTAGACCTTACTGTTTCTTCTTTCTACAAAATTAGAGGTATAGATATTTTACAGAAGGGAACTTAGAACCGATTCTTGCGGCAGACCTATCCAGACATTGCGCGGGGAAAGAACAATACCACGATGGCGAACTGAAATGGAGCGTAACATTAACGTACTGCTGATTATGTTAATCAGTCTCACAGGGATACTCAGTTCGTGCATTTTCTGCCTGAGTAAAGGAAGTTGAACACTATCATATGCTGCAGAAATGTCAAGAAATACGCCAATAGCGTGCTTTTCCCGAGAGAACGCGAGGCGAACATCAGAGGTAAAGATACTCAGGCTATCTAGGGTACCCATACCCCTTCTGAAGCTAAATTGATTTTTGGACAACAGGCCTCTGCTTTCCAGAATCCATTCCAGTCTGTTTTTCATTAGGATTTTCATTATTTTGGCTAACACGGAGGAGAGGGCATTCGGCCGATAGGCTAGAGGATCCACTGGGTCCTTGCCCGATTTAAGGATTGGGATAATGATCTGGGTTTCCAGGAGGTAGGGATTTTGCCAAAGGTGAAGATCGCATTAAAAATACTAACAAGGATGGATTTGCTGGAGTTTGAGGGTTTACAGATAAAGCAGTAGGGAATACCATCAGCACCAGGGGAGAAATCACGTAGGTGGTCAAGAGTTAGAGTAAGTTCATAGAAAGTGTAAGGATCATTCATTCTGTCAGAGGAAATAGAAGATGAAATAAGAATAGGTGGAGAGAGGCAGTCGAATTTAGGGACAAAGGGAGGAGCTAGTCTACAATGGTAATCATGAAGAAAGGAATTGGGATCGTTTTTGGTGATATTCGGATCTTGGTAACTTCTGCGATATGACTTGATCCTTTTTCACACCAAGGAAAGAGGAGAGCATGGTGAAAGGGATTCGCAGAATTTACGCCAACCAATGGATTTCTTTCTAGAGAGGAGCCTGGAAGTGCGGGCAGCAGTTTGTTTGCAGGCAATGAAATCTGACATACCAACTTATCCAGGGATATTGCGAAACTGTTTTCCGCCTCCCTACGCAAACGGACGCTCTCAGTACATTCAGCATCCCACCAAGGAGGAGAGGGAACTAAGCTGCGAGAAGTGGGTTTTACTGGGATAGAGGATTGAGCAGATTCAAATATGGCAGAAATAAACTGATCATATAAGAGAAGGCAGTTGTATCGGTTGAATTGGGGGAATAAATCAATTTCTATGTCTAAAAGAGCAGAGAATTGTTCCCAATTAGCTTGTGTTAACCGGTGCTTAAGGTAAAATAATTTAAAGATAGGGTTTGAGAGAAGGGATAGTAGAAGGACGGATATAGAAATAGGGAAGTGATTGCTGCCAAACACACAAAAGACACGAGAAGCCCGAAATCCTAAAATGAGATTCAGACTTGAGTCATGTCTCCGAGACAGCAAAGACACACGGTTTATAGCGATTCACTAGATAGATAACATCTTATTTGTTACGATGGATGCTTCTACAGTTCCATTGAAGGAACTGCAGAGCCATTGGATGGGTTATTTCGAGCAAGGACAGAAAGTAATTGTTCAACAACAACAGAGACATTGTTCGGTAGAGAATCTGAGAATTTGGATAACATGTTAATAAGGGAACAAAGCAGGAGTTCAACGAGGTTATCGTTGGGAGTAGCAAGAGGAGTGGTTTCAGTGGGGAAAGGTAGAGCACAGCTATTTGGCTGAGAAGAAGAAGGAGAAGACACAATAGCATTGTTAGAAGCCCTGTCGTAGGTCTTGCCTAAGACAGGCTGGGACCGGGCAGGAAGAAACACAGTCTTCCTATTAGAAGTAGTGCGTGTAGAAATACAAGGAGTCAATTGGGTTTTTTGAGAGGAAATAAAGGGGACTGGGTTGAGGCTGCAATTACCGAAAAACGACGCTATCGACGATATCGTGCTGCAGCTTCCAGGTAACTAATGTTTTGTTCAGACATGACCATCTTGATAGATTTCTGGTGGGCATGCTCAGGGCATTTGAGATCTATAGCCTCGTGGTTACCCCCACGGCAAAGAAAGCATGTAGGATTTGAATCCTGAGTAGGGTAGCTATCTTCACTGTTTTTGAGAACAGATGTAGCAGCGAGGCTGGGAACTGCATTGTTTTTCAAAACGTCCAAACCTGCAGCAATTGCGACACTGTATTATTGGTAGCTGGTAAGCTGTAACTGCAAGTGAGACATTATAACAATATACCTTTTCAGGTAGGGATACTCCCAGAAAGTTAACACCACTGAATTGGACGGGTTCGCGGTATTTTACCTCCGAGACTTTATGTTAACCTTCTAGCCCGGATGACCTCACCAGTATTTCCAACAGTGGAAATGCCATCCAAAAGGTCTGATAGAGACCAGTCTGTAGGGATATACCTAACTACTCCCATGCGGAAAACCTGAAATTTTGGGATGAATGCCTCATAATTGTTGCTCTCCAGTAAACTTAATTCCAGAAATTCGTTGGCACTTACAGCTCACTTGAATTCTATCTTGATATCTTGTTGCGACTAAGATTTTTTACACCACCTTCTTTAATGCCAGAAATATTGTTTTTATGAAGAAATTTAATAAACTTCAAAATTTTTAATGAATACCCTGCAGAGAGGTCTGGATCTGCTCTAGAAACATACACAGTAAATGGGCCCTTGTCAGTTGTTGAAAATTCGATTTTGCTATTAATTTCGAATCCAGGCTTCGTGAATACGGATTGGATTGATTCTGCCAGAGAACGGGATTCTTTAGAATCAATCTCGATCGCTAAATTGACATCAGCAGGCCTTTTTGAGGATCTAGGTTTATCAGGAGGAAAATCTTCGCCCCCGTCCGGGGGCTCCTCCATACCTAAATGATTCCCAAAGGATTCAGGCAGATATGGATGCTCCAAAATGAAACGACAAAAGAATAAACAGAGGATTACCTTTAAGATTAAGCCACCACCGAGATAACATAACCCACACAAGTTATCAGCCACAAATAAAAACAATACGCATGAAATAAAGATAACCTTTAACAATTGACACTCTCAACCAAGCGTCAGACCGGAATCCCGTTAGACACCTACCTGATGATTTAAACTTACCTTTGCAATTAGACATAAGCTCGGTACACAACACTGTACACAATAATATTATAAACTTAACTTCGCCAATTAACATGCCAGATTTCAACATTTTCTCTAGTACTTGCTGCAAAATAAATATAGTAAGAAATGTAACAAGCAACTTGTCCCCTATTCATTTTTAAAAGGTAGACCTAAGCGATACACACTTGATTGATAAACAATCAACCAAACTATTATCAGACGCGGAAACAATAAATCCAATTCCACATCTAATTGAGTATGGGACACACTATTCAATAGCCATAAACATGACTATTTGTATTATTTTAATTTTCTAATATATGTATAAGTTAGTAATGTTCTTTTGTAAGCCCGGTAGCAACCTACGTAAGTTCCATTTATATAAATTACGCGAATCAAATGAACCACAGTCAAAATCTATAGAACTGGAAGAACCAATTCAAGAAATTCCAGCCTCAGTTTTGAGAACCTCATTTTAAAAGTTATCTTCGGTATTATCCCCGAAGTTCACTCTTAAGGAGGAGGTGTTGTAACCCTATGCTGAAACTTAACTTGACGACATGGCCCTCAGTCATACGTCTCAGCATTTATGCTAGGTCAGCACTTTGACCATTGACGAGACAGCTAGTCCGTATTAAACTTAGTCTATTCTCAGCTCTCGCGAACTTCGGTTGCCTAAGGATGATCTTCTCTCTTTGTACGTTTTCCAATAAATAGTTTAGATCATTAAACTTTCTTTTTTTAAAACGACCTCAGAGAGGGATCCCGTTACAGATCAAACAAACCAGAGTTTTAGCCAGGAAGAATAGAACACCATAAAAAAGTAGTTAAGGATTATCACGCTGTGGAATTATAAGGATGTTATCTGAAATGCGAGAGTTTTAATAAATTAAAACAACGACTATAAATTAACTATCTGATTAAAGATAGATTATAGCACTAATTTAAAGGGAAGAAAATAAATTTAAGATCCCTGGTTTATTTTTACCGTAGTACAATAAAAATCGAATTTCATTTGATTTGGTTTAATTTGGCTTATATATCTGTGTACATCCCCTGTATTGTATAAAGCTTAAGACGATATTTAAGCTTTATACAATATTCAATTAATAAATATAATAAATCTTCAATCGAGTGATAAAGTTGACATTCCGCTCGGTAGATGGCGTTGTGCCTCCCGTTGAATCGTGGTGTTAAGATTCTCCGAGGTGTGTAAATAAGAGTTCACATAGAATTACTTTTTTTTCACGGTTTGTGAGCCCTTTGCGGTCACCCATAGTCCGCGTAAAGTTACAAAGGCCACCTGAGGCCAATAACTAAATCGATAAAAATAAAGTTTTTTGTCTCGCGTCTAAACAGTTCTTTCATTCAAATTAATTTATTTGCTAAGCAAAGTGCAGCCAAACGTTTAACCAGGGGGCTTATCTAAAATGAGGCCTAATAGGGTATTCGGCTGAAGCACTATTAGCACTGCGTACTCTCACGCCTGTAACTCTGAAGGTGTAGACTGAATATATCAGAAGAATACTGGTTCATATCTAGTATTTGCTGAAAACTGCAAGCTGAATAATACCCTATAAAAGTCCTCCAATAGCATTGTAACTGATCTCTTATTACAATTTATTATTTCGGTGTATCGCGACCGTTAGGATATGTCCTTCTTCAAACGAGGTTTAAAGAGAGTTCTTCTTTCACGGTAGGCAGCGGCTTTGCTGTGTCCTGACATTGCTGAAGTCCATGAGCAGCGGTTACCACTTTCCATCAGGTGGGCCGCTTGCTCTCCTGCCGCCAATGGCAATAAAAACAAAAGTAAATAACGTCTAACGTTAACAGTAGCTATCTATAAAGGTTAACACTATACATATGTTAAGTACAAGCCTTTCCTCGCAAACTCATCCGCGTACCGCCTGCAATCGCACAATGGATCATATACTTGTAGGTATGGTTCTACTAAAGGAAAGTACATAAAACCTAGCTTAGTTTTAGAGTTGCGTTGAATATAAAAGTGTATAAGAGTGAGCGTACGGGAGTGAGCATTGTGAGCATACGGGAGTGAGCACAGTGAGCATGCCAGCAAAAAACGCAGCCAAGCGCGTACGAATACCGTGTTCATACTTTAAACGTCCGTGACTCGGATAACTTCAAGGAGCGGAAACATTATTTTAAGCGTAAACAAATGGAATTACCACGTAAAACTATACTATTCATATATACATATATGTATTTTTTATTAGCTTTTATCGCGTAAAAGTAGGTAGGTTTGGTTATGTTAGTATCAAAACTTATATTTTTAAATAAAATATGGCCTATGTTACTTGGTGATAATATAGTTTTCGACAGGTGAAAGACTTTTTAAAATAAGAGCCGCTTTTGTGTTAAATCCAGACAAACAAACAAAAAATTTAAACTCCTCTTTATAATATTAGTATAGACAACTCCTCATCCCCGCACAAGGAATAATTCATGTGTCGCGGGCGATTTAACAAACATTCAAACAACGGACACAAAGAACAACTAGACTCGGGATAACCATTTGTGGATCACACAAATGTTTATCCCGTCTGAGATTCGAACCCACAACACTCGGCGCAGTGGTAGCGGCGAGGCGACCACTTAAAACACTACGCCGTCTGTGCAGTCATACATTGAATATAAAAAATGTATAAGAGTGAGCATATGGGAGTGAGCACCGTGAGCAAGCACCGCCGTGTTCATGCTTCAATGGTCACGAATCGAACAACTTCTTCAAGTGAAAATGTAATTGCTAGCGAAAAAAGTGGAATTACTATGTAGAACTATAATAAATATTAGTACCGCACGAGGAATAATTCATGGATTGCAGAATTCACGGGACACAGAATTTTTTTGCCTCGCACAACTAAACTGTGGAATGAATGAATGTCGCCAGCGGTATTTCCGAACCAATACGACCTACAAACCTTCAAGAAAAGAGCGTACTCCTTTTTAAAAGGCCGGCAACGCATTTATAACTCCTCTGGTGTTGCGGGTGTCTATGGGCGGCGGTAATCGCTTACCATCAAGCGATCCGTCTGCTCGTTTGTATCATATCCATTAAAAAAAACACTTTACTAACATTCAAACGACGGTCACAAAGAACACACAGACTTGGAACAGCTGTTTGTTTCAAATCATATAGGTAAACCACGACGTAAACTTTGAAGTATAGGTACATATGTTAGCTTAGCGTTGGTTTAAACATTGTAGATGATAAAATATATCTAACGAAGGCTACATAATCTATTTATTATCAAGTACTAGCTTTAACCTGCGACTTCATATGCATGGAATTTGATATTAGGAATTTATCTTTATTTTTATTTCTTTGTATGTAAGAAGGAGCTGGTCTATACGATTAATACTCGACTCATAGCCAGCACATCAAGATTCTTTTTTGTTGTTTTATTCTGTTTTATTTAGAGGTTTTTACCTTATAAAGGTATGCCAGCCTCATCGCACCCTAAATTACATTTTCCTTATGTTTAATTACATGCTTCCTTAATTACTATGAGTGAGAGGCAGACAGTGTTGCAGATACCATGTCGTAAACACAACTTGCTGCCGGCGATCAAGGTTCTGACATTACGTTGAAACTACATTATTTTTATGCACCACGCTTCTAATCTTATATGTATTATGCGGCGTGTGATGGAAGAATGCCTTGACGCATACGCGCGGGGGCAAGCGGAGGGGTTATGTCGGACTCGCCGGGATAAGAGAAAGATGGAATAAGAATAATGTACCTCCCGGAATACCGACTAAACCTACCACGGTGTTCCTCGACAAAACCACTATCGACGGGGCCGCGCGAATCACTTTCGCATGCGGTCGCGACCCCGCCGAGGTTTCAGCCCGCCGTGTGAAATGGCAGGCCACTACACAATAAAACCTACCCAATATAGGCACTACTCATTTAAAAGCCCTACTGTCTCCCCCTAAAGGGGAGACGGACACGACACAGAGGCGCGCGTGGGAACACGCACGCCGCCTCTCGGACCTGGTGTTGAACGGATGGCGGGCAGGCCCACCTAGCCCACCACCCCCAGGTCAAACCTCAGGGTGGCTGGAGGTCATCTCGCGCCTTCCGGCGCTCGGCTCTGCGGTTGGGGATTGGGTTTAAGCGCTCCCTCTCCCGCTTCTCCGCCTCCTTGATGGAAATCACTTCCTCACAGAAGGAAGCGACGGCATTCCACGACCTCTCACTCCGGACCATAGACTGAAATACGGCCGGGAGCGAGAGGGCAACCGATCCGAATGCCGCGATCAACTCACGGCGCTACGATGCCCAGGCGGGGCAAACCGCCAAAGTGTGCAACGCCGTGTCTTCAACAACGTCGCGGCAGTCGCCGCAATGGTGACAACCGGGCGTCTCTTGCCGGCGTATACGACAGAGGAACTGGCCAAAACAACCGTGGCCAGTCAATACCTGTGTCAGCTGGAAGGTGACGGCGCCATGCCGCCTCTCCAACCACTCCTCAAACACGGGACTTACCGCCACGATCGTGGCGTGCCCGGGTGTGTGATGTACCCGCTCTATGTTTATACATGTCACCGATATAACGCACAACCTTAAACACCCAAATTAGATTATTAAATCGTAATAATAATAATTATAATCAGCAAAATGTTATTTTTATGTAATTAAATATTTTAATTTAACGAATTAGTTCTCCTTAATGTGCGCGGATAGTACATATTGCATCAAAAACCTTATTGCCTTGAATTATGATACAGTTTTGTTTATTTCAGCTGTTTAATAAATGGGTGACTATAATTTAATTCGTTTAATTTTAATTATTTTAGGGAAAAAAATTACCGATATTAAAAATGGCAGGCATTGATTCAGTAGCTGATTTTGAACAAACTAATTTCAGCACGTGCGTTTATTATGTTACATGTTGTATATGATATAATCTTATAAATAATCTAAAGTTGTACACTAAGCTACTACATCGCCAATCCGCATTAAACAATGTTCAGTGCTTTATGCCTGATACTAGAACAAACAGACAAATAACAATTCAAATTGCCATTAATTTGATTTAAATAGCCCAAGATATTATAGATAGATATAAATTAGAAACTGTTCATGTTCAGTAGCTATAGTATTAGAAATTATTTAGACATAAAGACTGTTTATATTCCAATTAATGAAAAAAAATAATTGACAGAGTTCTTAAATAGAGTCTTTTGTGCATGTTTATTCAATATTTTCATCAAAATAAACAGAAAAATTACAATGTGGCTAGATGTTATCTTTTAATAAAACATAAGACTTCTTTCTATGGGTAATGCCGACGTGACGTCATCATATATAGACTATGAAATTACGTAATTTTATTAGCTTTTATCTAAATTAATCAAAAACAGTTACAGGTGGAATAAAGAAGAAATGTTTGTTGTTGCGTTGCGCAGAGAAAGCTCTGGGCGGGCGGCTGCGTGCGGGGCGGGCGGCGAGCGGGCGCAGTGGGCGCAAATAGCGGCAGCGCGCGGCGGCCGAGCACTCGCCTCGGGCAGTCAGCGCCCGAACGCCCCCCAGCGCACTGCACATGACACCGCGCACCGCGCGCTCGCCCGATTCCGCGACCTGTCGCGCTACACCGTCCGTCGCCGCGTCGCGCGCAAACCTGACCCTCCGTGCAAACCGCGCTCTCTTCCTCTAGTGCAGTTCTCCACACAGCGATACTCCCTTGTGCAAATACCACTTGTGCCACGAACGCGCCACCCTGGCCTATTCAGAAGCTCTGGTGATCAAACTCCTGGCAGTCAGCACGTGTCTTCATAATCGATAGCGGCGATACATCCCATATCAGTGTATTCCACAACTCAAGGTCACGACGACGGCAGGTAAACACACTCGACTTTCATTCATAATTAATATCTTCTCCGATACTGTAATGAATGAGGACTATATAGATAAGCGCATACTGATTGATGGGCACATGCTATTTTGACGGCTTATATAAAACATTATTACGTAGGTATGCGTGTGTTTAAGAAATCTAGATTCTATAGAGTACGAGAGTGCGACTATGAATAAAAATAAAACAAGAATAATCATATGTACAATACGCTGCCAGTTTCTGGGGACGTAATTGATATTAAGGTGAAATTGCATCGATTGTCGTACACATTGCAAAGCATCTGTCCTATCCGGTGACCCATTTTCGCAACTTTGACATTCGGCTACTCAACAACAACGGTTGGCAATAGATAGGTGGGTCATTTGAGTTAAAATAAAAAACAAAGCTTGTATAACTATAAATGATACCGATCTTACTGTTTTGACAATTCTTAATGGTTTATCAATCTAAACAGCCAGGAGCGCAGTGTAGCATGCTTTGGACTCCTGGCTGTCTTTTAGAGAGTCAATTAATGTACGTTTGTTAATTAGAGCTGTAATTTTTATTATTTATTTGGCAAGTCACCAATCCACCAAATTATCAGTGACTATATTAATATCAGACGCATCGTTCTTGTCTCAGCACTTTTCTAAAGATTTTGTATACTGTACTTTTAAAAGTCGGCGGTTCTAAACGTTGCCAAATTGAAATCTTTTGTTGCTTGCTATTCTATGCGAGACGATGACTGGTAGTTGATATTATTTTACCTAATTGTCGATTAAAGTTATAGGTTATTATAATTTAAAATGTATATATGTATGTATATTATTACATGAACAAAATGAAACAGGAAAAGTTTCATTCAAGTCTTACAACATTTTAAACATATGTATATTTGTTATTAGAACGCCTCCGTAACATATTTTTCAAATTCATTCGTATGGTGCTTAATGGAACAGTAGTTATTTGTTAGGAAGTGTTCGTTCAATCAACAAATTCTATTGAATAAATACGTTGGTCACCAAGCGCTCCCCATTGTTTGCTTGCCGGTTGCGTGCACGACTTGTATAAGAACGTTATACACTCGTATTATCCACACATTTTATCATATTATGTATAGGCGACACAATACGATACTATATTTTACGCACGCTACAATAAATAGTTACATATTATATCAAAGTGCGTTTAATATATTATGAGTATTATACACTATAATTTAAATATATTTTGTATTAAATAAAATTATTTTGTGTATTTCTTATCTGATAAATAGAAATTACTTTCATGTGGAATACTGCCAAAAGCAATTTATATATAAGTAGTTCTATGACTTCAGGATTTTTATATGGACTAATTATTAAGGTAATATTTTACGGTAGGCTCGTGTTACTATTTTCAATTATGACACATGATTTATAATCGTATAGCTGAAAACATTTACCGCCATAAGCAAAGCTTGAGTAAATCGGTGCCTGGGATTATAAGTTGTTTGAATTAATTGATTGATAGAGAACCTTTATTTTGATTTACTTTCATATAAAAAGTCATCTATCAAAGTTTCCTACCTCGCCAGCCGACAAAACATATGATGAAATATTAAAGAACCTATTTTATAGTAAAAATGAGGAGCTTTATTTTATAGCTAAACTTGGCAGAGATAGTTTTAAAGTGCCATTTATATCGGGCTTGTATCGTGATACTTTATTTTCTCAATGTGCTGCAGGCAAGGAGAGCTTTGATAGGTTTAAATGTAAATATCCATAAAGGTAAGAGCTTGCGAATAGATAGTTATCTCAGACTGTTGACTCGTGCTTTGTAGTTCGCGTGTTCAGTCGCATCTTTTTTCACATTGTCCAAACTAAAAGTTATCTGGAATACAATTGCCACGCTGCCAGTTTATTTTGACTCAAAGAGGGAATAAATATCACATATTTATTCCCTCCCTAAAGATAACAGATATTTGGACGTTCTCACCCTATGTAAAAGTATCATTATTAGCTAAATTTTCCCTGAGTCAGTAGGTATTATGTATAATAATAGATCTTTGGAATCGCGATGAAAACAGTATTTGAAGACTTCGACAACATATATATAATAAAAATGATTGAAAGGGCGTCGCGTTTAATAAGAACGTCTGAATAAAAGACTATCTCGCTCTACTACTTAATGTTAAACGATGTTTCTTTCTATAAAGAATTATAATAAAGGTACGTAAGTTTAGATATAATGTTTTTTATAAAGGAGAAATTCTGTTTGTAGGTCGCACATATTTTGTGTGCAATTTCTTTAGGTAAAATAGAAACTAAAAGTGGAATTTGTCACCCTCGCCTCGTCACTATACGCTTTATTTTACCCCTTTCCTTAGGGATGTGTTTTAATTATCAGTGAAAGATGGTAGGTATACTATATAGCTACATCGATTACAATAATCGATAAGTATGTAAAATCGGTAAGATATTTGTGTGAAAGGATACTAAATACGTATAAATAAGAGGAAAACTAGATTTTTGGTCTCTGCCATAATAAAGTCAATTGGCGGCAATTCGTAATAAGTCTACCGTTCTTTGTAATAATCAATAGTTCTTAAAAAGATATTCGTACTGTCTGAATCATTTGGTGAATTATATCGAATACGAGCTATAGCTACAAAGTAGCGAAATAAAAAGAAAAAGTGAACCCGACAGGAATACACAAGTCCCGTGAATATAATATAAAATAGATCACGTATTGGTATGACACAAAAAGCGTGCAAGTTACATGAACTGTACCGGCGTATACCAATATTGATCCAACGTCTTACGACGCCGTACTGGGTCTATCTATTATTGATTAGTTTCATTAAGTACACACTTAGGTACCTGTGTATAAAGCACCTTTTGTCTAGAAATTAACAATAGACCAAGACAGCTTCAGCCAGCTTGGTTTACTTAGTTATATCAAGTTCCTATTTTATTCAGGTTGGAGGAACAATACAAGTTGAGTTCATTGCCATTTAGTGTTAAGCCAGTATATTTACCAAGCTGGCGTTTGAGCGCTTTTAAAACTTGCAATGGAAGTTTGTAGCTTTTCTAGTTTTCTCATATGTATAATAATTTTCAAAGGCAGAAGAGTATTAAACCGACTTTTGCGCAATTGTATGTATTATTTTGTAAAAGGGAGAGAGAAAGAAACTATTGTCGTCTGCTAGATGCTGATAATGTTCGGACAGACAGCCTTTTTCTTTTACTTGTTTCTCTCGATACTATACTGTGTCGGAGCCATTCAGCATGTGGTAAAAAATATTGTGTTGTTTTGTGAGCTTATCAATCTAATGACATGAGGCCATATTTTTTTTTTCACATTTGACGTGGAAAATGGGCAATAAATAATCTAAGCTAAATGTTAAATTAAAATTTTAATTTCGTTTATGTATAAGTCGTTTAAATTGACTATTTGTTACCTGGAATGTTGCCTGCCGTTTTCTTCGGTCGCAATTTTCTCCCAAAAAGTAGGTATAACAGAACCACCCCATATCATCTCCGCATCAACTACCCAGTAAAACCCCAATAATTTTATCATAATTAACACCGAACAACAGCCACCTGGCACCGAAACAAAGTCACAGCATACGTCTTACAAATAATATACTGAATGCTCTAACGCGCTCCTTATGTAAACCGGAAGACCATATTAGCCGCGCAAAAAGTTAAACTAAACCACATCACTAATACAAAGTTAAAATACTCTGTAGGTATGTACTGTTAGCTAAATTTCAAACTAAACCTTTTGCTGGTAGCTCAGATTAAATATACATAATTTACCATCGTAAATTTCGAGGGTTACTTATCCCTGAAACTTACAAGAGTATAAATCGATGTACATACACGCATTAATAACAGAAGCATGTTTCTAAATGTTAGAGAATTTGAGACATTCTGCTCGGTTGCCGTAGGTGCGGCTATATCAAATGCCACATTTTAGGTGCGCATATACATATTTCAGTAGTATGCAATTGCTTTGATCTCATTTCAATTTGCCAGCGAGCTAGGGGCAAACGCATTCTCATAATGCATATATTAGAATATGGATTTGTTATTGAGTATTCTGGTTTAGATTTTGGTCGTTTTAGCTATGTTGTATATTATTAAATTAACCACCGATGCGCAAGTTTTGCCTTCATAATAACAGACTATCTAAACGCTTAGCTTGTAGCATTATAATTGTTTCTATAAACCTCGCAAAGCGCTTGAAATTTCCTATCACCGTGGAAACCATAGAATAAAAAGTTCAAATCAGTCACTTGTTTTCGTATTTTGCAGACATAAACATACAGAAGGTATTTTTTTATAAATAAAGATTTACTCTTTTAGATGTATTAATTAATCAGCCTTCCAGCACTTCCGTCTCGCCATTCATGTCCGTTTGAATGCTTCGCGTCTTTCTCTGAATCGATGTCACTGTAAAGAAGCTGTCGTTAGCCTCGTCCACTAGACTTGTCTTGTAGCAGAAGCGTTGGCCGATTTTAACGACACCTTCATCTTAAAACTTAATTATAAATAAATAAACTGTTTTTGACTGTTTTTGCAGTTGTATTTGAACCCAATGCATGACAACTGGAACAGACTTGTTTATATGTTATTATATCCTTGAAACATGGCCTTTGGCGCCATCATATCATTTAAGCATGACGGGCTAAACCAATGCTGCTATTGTGATTGTAGAAAACCCCAAAGTATTCTTCCGTTGCCGGTAATTATGCTTTTGAGCTGTTTGATCTGAACACGCTCAGGGTGCATGTACTTCTTACAAAGACCTCGCAAAACGTCTAATTGATGCTTCGCGTGACCAGGCTGGGCTTATCGGCATTGCCTTTGAATGTCGTAATGCTATCAGGCTTCTGGGCTAGTTACAAGTGGATTGCTATAAAAAAAAATTATGACGGTTAATACAGTCGTTTGAATATGACCTTTTTATTATTATTATATTCCTCTTATGTAAATATTGGCACTAAAATATTATATATCTGTATGTTCTGTAATCTGTGTAAGTATGAAATTAGGATATCCGTTGCAAAATTAAGGTAACAATAAGTCTAGTAAACATTTACATACATATATACATATAATTGTACTCATTTGTATAGTTGACTCTATGTTAGTATTGATTATGAAATTCTCTTTAAAACCACTTACCGCTGAGTCGTCGCTAGCTCACCGTGATTGTCTTTCATACCTTTACTTTAAGGCTCCTCGCCCAATGGTCGCTTGATGGCTAAAGTAGACCTAAACATCGTTTACGTCATGACCCTGAATGCCGTTATAAAGTCCTAAACGAAATTAACAGAGGCAATGAGGTATTAATAAAACGGAATCAATTAAACACCGTTAGTATTATTAGCGATAGAGATTAGTTACATGATACTAATCGTATAATCTCTAAAGCTAATGTTCCAACAAAATATATGTTTATATGTTTTAAAAGTGAAAGGCAGATGTGATCGAAAAGATTGGGCTATATTTTGATGTATTACACCACCGGCTTACATTTTTTAGGTATATAAGTGAGTTCCTATATGATTGCCTAATATATTAGTCACGAGAAATGTCAATTCGTTCGGTCCATTTTATTCAATAGTCTCAATATATAACGTATAGTTTTCTGTTGGGCGTATTTGTAACATTGTTGGATGGCAAGGTTTAGGCTGGCAAATGCCCAGAAAGTCAGCCATGACATAATGTGCTGTTTGCCAAAAGGCTTTATTTTCGGCGGTTCTATATCAAATAACTTGTTGTTTATCTGTGTCAGTGGGTCCTTTGTGGTGGCGATAGGGTGACGGATGTAATCCGCCGACACATCTGTCCCATACCGACTCACTTAGATTACTTCTGCTGTAGTTTGCCTTATAAGGTATTCTCTATAAGATATATACGTAAATATTATATATTACGGCTTTGCTCACCTAAAAGTAGATTACGTTAGTTGGGTTAGTACCGGCACTTTTTTAAATAACATATAGCCTATGTTACTTGATGATAATACAGCCTTCTAATGGTGAAAGAATTTTAAAATCGGTTAGGTACCTTTTGAGTATAATCGTTACATAAAAATGAAATACTTTTCTTTATTATATTAGTATAGAAGAATAGATTATATAGTAGGTATATAACTAATAATCTTTAATGTATTGTTAACTGGACGGCGTGATCGTATAATAACCGAACAGCCCAAGAACCGATAACAAGTTGTGTGCCGAAATAAAGTGATTTCTATCTATATAAGCCATAGTAAAACCTTCGGCACATTGTATTCGAATTCGCCAACAAAGGGACAAATATAAAAGCTTTGAGCCTTATTCTTATTCTACAAAAGACAGCTCCTGCATTAGGAATAATTCTTGTGTCGCGGGGGACTTTACAAACGATAAAAACCAAAAACACAAACTCGAAATAACTATCTGTGTCCCGTGTAGGGATTGAAGCCACAACATTCGGCGCAGTAACAATAGCTATAGCCTATATAAATGCGCTGGTGATAATTTTACCGCAGAGTGGAGTACGAGTCATATATTCGAAATTGTAAATGTTCATAGCCCATGGTAAACGCTAACCTGCAGGTCGAAAGCTACCATTGCAACATTATATCAAAATTGGTTACTTTGCTACACAATGCTAGTAAAGCGAGTACCTTTATGATTGATTGGTAAGTGTATGATAGGGTCATTCTTTAAAACAGTTTAGGCGTGTATTCTTAGAATACCAAGTTGGCAAACCAATATACAACCCAAGATGGTGACACTTTTTCTCATGCTACGTCGTAAAGGATTTTATTTTATTTTCATTAGCTCTTTGGTATGTTCCACTGCTGAGCAAAAGGCTCTTTCTTGGACTTCCAATTAACTCTGTCTTAAAGAAATAATATACAAATCCTAATTATTATTATAAATGTAAATATGAGTTTGTTTGTTACGCTTTCTTAACTACTCGACCGACCATCATGAAATTTTGCACATTTCCAGGGGAACAGAAAAGGGCATATGGTACCTACTTTTCATATAGAAAAAGGACTTTTACTAACATAACCTAACCTACATTTACGTGAACGAAGCCGCAAGCCAAATCTAGTATAAAATAAAAAGAAAATTTAAAGGTATCGAGCAGGTAGATTTGTAAACAATGTTACTACAGTGAAAACTGCCAGCATTGCCGCTCACGCCTGTTTCCTGTCACAGAGTGATACTTCCTCGGGTGAGCTGGATCATTCGCACTGTCACCAAATAATTGGCAACGTGCTGTGCCACTCACTGTAGCAGGTGTTAATTATGTTTCATAATGTATGAGTAACATTATGTGTTAGTTGATGTCGTTGCTACAACCGGCCGGCGGCGTTCATAGTTGGATGTCATGTCACGTGCTTACATAAAACACAACATTTTACGACGAACGCTCCATCGAACAAACAGAGACACCTAATTGAATTGTTTCACAAATTATGCAGAGACACAACGTACCTAATATTGTGTTGAAGTTCTAGAAAATACTTTTAATATTTACATACATTCAATTTGTTATTTTTGAATACAATGCCGTCTCAGACTAATCTACTATTTAGTCCATTATTTTGACTTGTAGTATATGTTTAGACAAAAACATAGAGGCTTATAATTTTCTTTTTTATTATGTTTATTTATTAGAAAACTAATATAGTCTGAAAGCAGTAGGTAACATAATGGTGATAAGACAGGTAAGGGCAAATGGACTATTCTTACATATTATGTTTAATTAAACAAATAAACATCTCTGTCTATTAAATAGAAACTCATTTTTACATAAATCTCATGATATATCTGTGTATTTATGTATCTACTATTTACATAATATATAAATACCTAACAAAGCTATTATTTACATGATGTATAGCCAGTCACACAACTAACGAGTAAAAGTTATTCGAAAGATAAATCGCATGCTGTCTCACTCATGTTAGGTTAAAGAAGAGAGATGGCGAGACTTTTGTCTTATAGATAAATGCTATTAGGAGGTGGTGGGACAAGCCCTTAATGTTACTAAACACCTATTATGTTTAGTAACTATATGCGATGTTCACGTTGTACCTATAAAGGCAGCTGTCGTCACGGGATTGCAAACTGTGTAATCCTTAGATAGCTGAATAGCTAAAAAAAAATTAAATAGCTTGAATTCTAGGTGTTAGTGTGATGTGCTTTGTATATGCTGTCTGTATGAGTGTTGTTTAGGTATTCTCATTTCAGGTTGTTTCTAGTGGGTAAGATGAAATTATTTTTTTAATTAAATTGATAACCATTTATAATTTACCCTTTTTTATCTATACCTATATAAGTGTAGATAAAAAAGGGGAAGTAACTAAAATGTCTATAAATATATATATATAAATAAGTTTTCATACATAAAATCTAAATCGTCATTTATATGTATATAATGAGTACAACTAAATGGGTGTTCTGTTTATATTGTGATACATAGCAGACGATAAAAATCAACTATGAATCATTATATAAAAGTGACGTGTACTTCCTTCGTAAGTTTATACCATGCTATGATTTGTAGCTCCTCAGTAAATAGCTGTCATATAAAATATATTCAGTTTGCCTAAATATATCATGCGGAGTCACAACTAATAATAATTATCTGGTATTTACCAGCAAGTTAGTGATGGGTTATTAGGACTAGTTACACTATCGAAGTTCCACAAAGACAATCTTATTATATATTATCATAATTCATATAGATGTATCATCTAAGGAAAGCTTTCTCGTTGATATATTTAAGAGCTATTATCGTTA
The DNA here is from genome assembly GCA_963675205.1 of Catocala nupta. Taxonomy (NCBI): domain Eukaryota; kingdom Metazoa; phylum Arthropoda; class Insecta; order Lepidoptera; family Erebidae; genus Catocala; species Catocala nupta. The sequence continues at coordinate 17,340,389 of OY776095.1, forward strand.
TAGAAATATAATTGCATATTATATAGCCTGCATAGTAATTGGATCGTATGTATTATTCAACATTAATGGGCCATTGCCCTTATTTCCTTCATGATATGCGTCATATAGATGACCTGGTCCCTATGTAGTTACATGATTCTTACCGTGCCAAACCGATCTCATTCCGAAATGTCAAGGTATGCATTCAGCCCGTAGCCACTAGATAAAATGGCTTGTGCCACATTTGGCTATTCTCCAGCCAACAATGTAACAATGACGCGAGAATTTCCGTGGTCATGTGGACTCTAAAGAAAAATGGACGAAGGGACGCCTTACTTTTACATAATATATATATGATAGCATCTGTGAGCAGTTTATCTTCGTCCATATTTAATAATAATAAATGGTACGGGAACTCTTGCGCCTTAATTTTTTCACTTTCCTCAGGTAAACTGTCTATTAATCATAGAACGGAGATATTTTGCATCCTGAGAATGGTATACCCAGAATGCGAACTAACGGATCTTTTGAAAAACGAAAACAAACGGTATCGTGGATAACAGCTAGTTAATTACTAGTAGATAACAGCCACATGTTTCTAAGCTGTTCTTATGTAGACGAACTTAAATTTCCCTAGTGAAACAAGCTAACATAGCTTTAATGCAGTAGTTTTTAAAGCTTGGTTTAAAAGCGATGAAGTATCTCCAGTGCTGCGAGCAACATTTTAAACATGACTGCGAGTAAGCACGATTGGCGTGACGTGAACGCTGCAGCCAACTCTCATGGGATGGTGCAGCGATGATTACCATGTCAAAAGGTAAAAATTTTATTGCTCATCTATATGAAATTAAAATTAAAGTTCTGGTTCGTCGAATAGAAATAATTTTAACTTATACTCATTTGCATTTACGCGGTCCATCACATATAAATAGTCCAAATCTATTTTACTCGCGTGGCCAACCCACGTGAATTCGTAATTTGTTAAACTCTTTATACCGTGTATATAAACTTTTTAGATATCTCATTCAGTAACTATTATTATGTAGATAGGTGCTATATATTTTGTCATGACCTATTGGGCCTTCAGACTAGAAACTGGAGTAGGCGCAACTCCTGTTTCTAGTCTGAGGTTTTTTGGTTGACCTCACAGCGATTGACCCATTTTCTAGCTTGACCTGATCCTGGCACTAGCGTAGCCAGAGCCTGAGAACTTCTGCGTTACAAATATTCGTACTTAGTAATCGTAGTGGAGCCATAATATCTAAGTATCGCTTAAATGAATGCTATAATTCCTCAATAATATGCTTTCGAATTTAGCGCTCTATACGTAATTACATCACATTTTGTTTTATAGATATAAAGTAAACATATTTTAATGTTTTAACGGATTTGTTATGAATAGATTTCATGTAATCCATCTGTACTATAACACAGCAATAAAATAAAACAAGATTTACGCACGCAGATGTTTGAGTTTGTTGGAAACTATATATTTTACATGTTAAACTTTGTCGCCAAACTAATTTGTACATTTATTAGCACACCTAAATCACAATAAACAACTTTCACTAATTAGAAACTTAAATTAGAGTTTGTATATTTATGGAGTACGATCGAGCTTCACTCGGTGAAAATCAATTTAGATAATTGACTCCCTAAACGAGATATTACAAACTTGTAACAAAGGCAAAAACTTTAATGCTCTAGGGCATCATAAAACTGAGTGTTTGACTATCAAAGACTCAGTTGAGTCTAGTAGATATAAATAAAAGGTTTTAAACTATCGCGATTTGTACACATATCCCGTTATCTAGCATTATATTAAGTATGAGACAAATAAAGTTTGGCATTTATGACTTGGTTTAAATCGGTTATAAATGAAATGAAAGAGTTAATCAACATTTGGACAGGTCAATTAATGAGTTCATAAGCGGACTACGAGAGTATCTTGGAGTTGAAGCGAATATTGATCGCGCGTCGGCTGTGAGCGGCGAGAACAAAGGGCGGGCGGCGGCGGAGTGCCGCGCGGCCCACGCTCGCGCGCGCTCCTCGCCCTGTGCCGACGAATGCGCCGCGATCGTGCATCGCTCATTCGCTACTGATACCACATGCAAACCCAAAAGCATGCTCTATAAACTTCTGCTAAAACATAAACTTTCAAACTCATATTATCATATCTACCTATTTAATTAGTTTGTTTTTTTTATGAATTTGTAAGCGTGAAATTTAAGCTGATTTTGAACGAACGTTGAAAACACAAAAGATAATAAAATTCATGATCGTGATGTAGGCAACCTGTTCGAATGAAGTGTTTTAAGACAATGCTGAAGCTATAAAATCGATTGCCAATAATTTACGACTAGATCCGTAGAGATATAAAACAGACACAGCCCGATGCAACGGTCAAACAGTTTAATAAGGAACTCATTCAACGAACGCAACTACATACAGCGGTGTTTGTTGGCTTTAGCATTCACGTACGAACACAGATAGAGATACAACCCTAATAAAGATTACATTAGATAAATGAGTTAGTGGCACACACCGCGAAACCGTGGTGTCAATCAATTTGCTGCGTACTGGATGAAACAGAAAAACTATTTATAATTCTTACTATTAAATATAATTTTGATCTAATCTACTATGCATTGGATAGAAGGATAGCAAGGGATTTGCTTAAATATAATAACAAAAGATCTCATTGTACTTACGACAGACAAATCCACTTCTTACTATTTAACCAAGCCAAAATGATGCATGCATTTTGGTTTAGTTAGAGGTATTAATAACAATGGAAGTCATGTTTTTCTCTTAACCATCGTTCTGTATTATATGTGTATATTTCGTCGGGCAGTGTATATAAACCTATCTAGCTTAAATATTTAAACCTAATAAAGACTACACTCATAATGTCGTATCCAATATTTAAACACTTTCGAGTTACATATTAAGTTTCATTTTCAGCAAATTGATCCACCTTTTGTTACTTGTAACACTCTCAGATATTATGGCCATATTATTTTAAGTAGCAAAGTATTGGTACGCTGTCATTCAACTAAGAGGTTCTAAAACATAACTAGTATACTCATAGTTTTATTCGTTACACGATAGTTTTTTTTAATAATAACAGTTTCGTTACCGACGGTAATAAAAGGTATAAGCATGGACGCTATGAATTATCCAATATCGACGTTTCATATCGAACAAGTTGATGTGGCAACAAACAGAACTTTCCTCTTTATAATATCAGTTGATATCATTTTCTGATAGCATCTAAGTTGCGGTGTGGTGTATGCGTGGTGGCACGTAGCTGACACATTACGGGCTCATCAGCACACGCACTCGCCTCCTACATACCTATTGCCACATCAAGCTTTCGACGCCAACCTCGCATGCGTATCACCTTGTTTATTATAAGGGCAATATGTTTATTTTTCAATGTTAAATGTTTTGTGAGGGACATCCGCTCAAAATGACGAGATTTATTGTTGTTTTGTGTAGCTTGTACAATGCGGGCACATGCGTACACGTGTGTGTTCGCAATTACGTATGTAACGAGCTAATTATATATGTTTACCTACTTTTTTCTTTTGAAACGCGTTGTAGTCGTGAGATTTAAGCAAAAAACACAAGCTTTCTAATCGAGGTGATATTTGAGGCGCAGCTTATATCTTTTTTACAAAGATAGTTTGTAAGAGGCCATTAATGACTTCATCAAACAAGCTCTAGTATCAAGTTAATTGTCGTTGAGAGTGAGGTATTCTTGTTAATATTCCACCAGAGACGACTGCCAAATTGCTGTTTATACGTAATCATCAAGGTTGGATTTTTAATCGCATTCGATTCAGCGAGCTGCTTTTCACTTTCATTGTATTTAAATGAGACTTCTTTCCTTTATATTCCGGATTTTCCTCTACTTTTTCCAGAAAACTGAACAATATGATTTTAAACTGTAAAGATTAATTGAAGTTAAGGCAAATTTTTATTTATAGAAAAAGTACTATGATATTCCAATTTCTACAAGCAAGTTTCTGCCATTGTTTATACTATAAAAACATCTCTATTATAGTTAAAATTTTAGCTGTTCTGGAGAGATAATATATTGGACATGTCAATAAATAAATAATTGTCCTAACTGTCAATGTCAATGTTTGACATTGACATGCAGTATATTATAGATGTTTTTTTTTAAGAATGACCAGTGGCCAATGTTATTTTCTAAGACCGCGGCCTTTGACTTCATATATACTATATCGCTCTACCCATTTTGATGCTGTTTTCCGTTAGTCGAAAATCAAACGCGACAATCAGAGCAGACATGTTGAAATATACATATGTTTAATAAAAGTACCTAACGTAGAATACCTAAGTACTAGAAATGCTCTGTCTTGTCATCGACTTCTTATAGTATCGGCTTAGTAATTATATACTGGATGACATCACATATACGAATACAAATTTCAAACATAGAGCCACCCATTACGATAAGTTCCGTGACAAGTGCTTTTACGAAGCCCTCGTTGCAAATATGACCTAGGGCGACGCTTAACGTACTCATTTACTTTATAGCGACACGCATTTACTATTATTTCGTTTTGCATTTCGGAAATGCCTCGTTATTCGTCCATAATATATGCTATTTTAAACACACTTTTCGAGTATTATTTGTATATAATGACAATAAACAGCAGATTTGTATAGACTAGTCGATAACAGATTGGCAGTCTGTGAAAGGCTTTCGTTATCGCGCTATTAACGAGTGATAACAGAGTAATCTTTTGTATATATCTAATTAATCGATAGGAGTATTCCACATGAGTGTTATTTATTCATGTCCCGATGATTGATTAATGCGTGCGTAGTAGTAAATATTACTCTCGCAACTGCCATTAATTACATTTTCAATTACTCTACGAATTATTCTCGTATGTAAGTTCAGTTATATTGACATTTTGAACATAATAACATATTTTTAATACTCAACCCTCTACTAATAAAAATATTCTCACATTTCGTTCATAATGAAAATCTTAATCTAACATTTGTTTGAACTACATTAGGTTTGAGCAAACGTATAGTAAAACCATCCACTGAATTTAATTTTGAAGCAGTGCTATTTAATTTGATATGCCATGTGGTTTTTATTCTCGTACATTTGTTAGGTATATTGACATTTAAATTGATGATTCAAGTGTGCCTAGTGAATTATGTTAACATTCCTCAGGAGCATAGAATTAATACTAAGATAAAAAGACAGCTAATTTATTATATGACTGGGTAATCACAGTGCACTAATAGCATTTAACAACTTTTTTGGTTTTTAATTAACTTATTTTCATCTACAATCCGGCGCACCTGATGGTAAGCGGCATTGCATCAGAAAACGCCGCCCAGGCCATGGCTGCATTTTATTGATATCACAAAGCATTTTGAAAATACAACTATGTCGCGACGTGGCGGCAAACAAGCACTCGGTCCGATTGATGTTAAAAACAGTAGCCTATATAAAGGGGACGGACGAAAGGAGGTAGTACAGGCAAGGGACCAATGAGTTAATTGGGCTTTCGATGCCGGTACTCATCGAAGGAATCGTATCCTGCTACTATACGTCAACATACTGTAACAGGGTAGTATTTCCCATATTCGAGCCGGCCCACTCATGCTGAAACCAGCAACGCTAGATAAACAGACTAAATTACTAGATCTATAGATATAGATTATTATTATATGACTAGATTTACCCAACATTATATGAACCTCGAGCGCGATCGAAGCAGATAAAATCAGTAAGTGGAGACACGCGCCGCTTACGTGTCACCGAACGGGAAACTTCGAGCGCAAGAGTTCGAGCTCCACTTAATTAGTTTTATTAAAAGCGAGACCTCGCTCGACGAACGGAGGTAGTGTTTCTTGGTACCTACAGTTAGCAAGGTAAGATATTTGTTATTCCACTGGCGCCAGCCCCTCAGTCCCTGACCTATTTCAGAAAGCCTTCGGTGATGTTTTACTTCAGATACGACTAGAGCCAAACAATTTATGGCCCTTTTCCGGTGCGGCTCAGCGTCGTCAAAGATGTTTTTCCATGTAAAGTGCATTGACTCACTCTATGACAAATAGTAATAACATTTTATGTGCCATCTGCTCTTTCGCCAAGATCTTGCAATCTTTTGTAAATATCACATACCAATCTACTACAATGTAGTAAATGCCACAGATTACGAATTATATAATTATTAATTAGTCGTGATAAGGACAACTAAGCAGTCATCTTTTCGCCAGCTGTAACCAGTTCTAGTACCCGTAGTAAGAATTTTAGGTGACCCTTGATTTGGATTATTAGTCTAATGTCTAATACGAAAATGAAGGATTTATCATAAAAATCAAATGAATACTTAAATATAGCTACCGATCAACTAAATAGAAAAGCATTTTATTCAGAAATTATATTAATTTAAAGTGGGTAAAGTTTTTCGACTGAAACGCCGGCATACATCAACGTTATGCTGTTGACATTTCCCGATGGCTTGATAAGGGAAAGCGGTTACTGACATATTTTATATTTATTGTTATTTTAGGCGCCGTGTTAGTATTTTATTTAATTATAGACAATATTGCGGCTCGTATAAAATGTAAGGTGAGGTATTGAGTTCATTTCACTATTAGTAAAAGTATACCGTATACAGTACGGTATCATATAAGCTTTTTAAGTAGGTATAAAGTATAATTTTATTTGGTAGTATATGTATATAAATTAGAGTATAAAATTTTCTATACAATCTTCTTAAATAACAAAAAGTTACAGTGGAAAACATAATCGTCAAAAGGAAATATTTCTGCATATTCGTTTTGAAATGTAAAGGTTCTATAATGTTCGGAAGACACGTTTGAGCTATTTATTTATGCGGTCGTCGTGCTATAAGTCATGCACCAGTGGAGTGGAGTCGTAGTGTTCACCCAGTTGGCAGCGCCGGGCTGGCAGGGTACCAGGTTGTTCCCGAGGCCCGGGGTGGATTCATTTTGCCTATGGAGTATTTCTGTTAGTACACGTCACCACTAACTGTAATGCGGTTACGTTAGGGCACGCGTTGCATTACGACCTCGCGTTTGGCTCTGATGTGTCCGTTACGTCATATACGGCTGTCAGTACACTAATCAGAGTAGTGACTCGTATCGTAAGCGGCCGACGTGATAGTTATCGACGCTCTAGTTAGCCTAGAGCCATTTGTAGGATTTTTAAAATTTTTGGAGGCTTTTATAGGTAATAACTTACTACCCACTCTTTGCAAACAGATTTTTTGACATGGAGATATATTCATGTACTTACTAGGTACAACATAAAGATAGTCTTGTAAGAATTCTGGCCAGTTATTGCACTACTACTACTAATATTTTTGTACGCGTGTTTCTTCAAGTGATGTTTCGATTCGTGAAAACAAAAAAAAAATCGTTTTGCCAAGGGCTCGACTGGGTTGCATTGCTTTTCACTTGAAAGAGGATCATCCCAGCGAGCTATTCTTGTACGCCTCTCCACTTCTACACCATAAACTGGTGAAGTTTTCCCCTTTTAGTGTAGTGGTGTCACGTCTACAACATTTTATGTTTATTAATTTAATATAACAAGCAATATTCTGAATTAGGTTTACACCGATTAGGCATTCATTAAGTGACCCAATAAAATTAGTTTACTACTGAAGTATTATCGCGGAAAATTATGAAAAGAGTTAGCAGATAAAACTTTGATAACAAATTATTGTTCAGTTAGTCCTCATAACCTAAACATGAGTCATTGAACTAGAATTCATACAAAACAAAAGCTCTGAGCCAAATGAGGCGTGACGAATCACATATAAAATGTTATAACACCTCAGGAAGCCAGGCGTTACTGTCAACCGACAGCTATAATAACCACTTAACGAGCTAGTAATCGGGTGATGAAACAAATGAGTGTCGTGGATTCGTGTCGCGCGCTATTACTGTCGATGTTGGTATCGTGAGTGCAGCACAGGTTCGGTTCATGTCTGAACACTCGCTTCCATCTGCACGTAAATATTGAAAATGTAAAACAAAGTTAGTCAAATCGTGACACTGAAAAGCGGCCACCACTTCATTTAACTTTTAAATACCCCTTTGAGCTACGGCTTTATGAAAGGGAATTCCTTTTTCCGGACACGGCTCGTCACAAATGGAAAGCCACGATTAGTGGAGCGGAAAGCCACCTACGTTCGTTCCTTGTTTGTGACATTGAGAACAAAGAAGGCTATTGTATTCATCCCGTAAATGTATGCAGCTACTAGCCACTTCTTTGATATACTTAGTCTAAATATTATCTCAAAAGAAACCATGCACTTTGATATTAACATAAACATTATGCGTCATAAACAGCCTATCTTTAACACACTAAACCGTACTAAAGATAATCACTATGTCGCGGTGGTCTTTCTCATTGAAACTTTTGATACAATAAACATTTGTGATCACTCAAATCTCACTTTTAATAAAACGATGTTTTATTCGAAATTTGGAAGTAAGGTAATTTGAACTTTAATTGTGTGACTATAAAAACTAATATTATATCTGTGTTAAGTAATTGCATCAGAGTTTAAATTTGTTTGATCCAAAATACTCAGCTTTTTTAAGAGTGCGAAATGTTTGTTTCGAATCTAGGACTCTCGGCGGCAACTGCGAGGCGACCACTTAAGACGATGCGTTATCCGTAAAATTAAACTCACAGTTAGACAATCGATTTTATAAATAAGTGATTTCAAAAACAATTAAATAGATCCTTCCATTCATCCAGGTTTTCCTTTGCTTTCTCACATCACGGTTATTATTATGAGAGGTATACATAATGCTCGTTTGCCTCCTATGCCATATAAAAAAAAACTCACATAATTTAATTTAATGGCTGGATCTTGAAGATTGAATATTTTAAAAGTCGTGTGAAAATCTTGTACATTATATTCAAGGGAGGCATCCACTTCCCTTGAGTATGATATTTCTTAAAAACTTAGTCCGTCTATTCAAAGTGAAAATAAATCTTTGAGTTCATCGCGTTTAGTTTAAGTTTTGCAAATATCTGTCTGGGCTTGAACAAAACCTGAAGACATGTAAAATTTCCAAGTCCACTTTGAAGTGTGTGACAGGAACCAAGCAAGAACTGGCTAAGTGCCAGTTCGGCTAGCTCACTTCCGACGATACTTCCCTAATATTTCTTTTAAAACGTACTCAACTAGCACCCTAGTGATTTGAGAAAATAAACTAAAGAGTTATTCAACATTTGCACAGCTTAGTATGCGTGTAGGAAAATGTAATTAATTGCAGAAACATTACCTTCTACACGGTAAAGAGAAGTAAAAACTTTCTTTTGTTTATAGTCTTTTGTTCGTTGTAATAATCTGGGGCTTTTCTTGACATTCCCGCAATTTTGCAGCGTGTGTCACGGTTTTACGTCGAAAGTAACTAGAATTCACAGAAATCGCATTAACTCTGTAAATTTACAACATCTCAAATTACATATTACATGAACTTTTCAATATTCAAATACACATAACTAATTTTAAAATTGACGGACACATACTAATCTTTCAGACGTCCAGAAATATGAACGCAATAGCGTTGATTTTGTTATTTTATTCTTAACTTTTCTTTTTACACCCCGTGAGTATAAATAGTGATTCATTCGCGATCAAATTATATTTAGATTGCAGAAACTGATGCTACAGATATTGGTATTTTATGTAGGTACATATTTATTTAAGGAATATCCGGCGAGATGGAATTGAAAACATCAAATATTTTGTTAATCAATTGTATTTTGCACGGAAGTTGTTTCTTTATTCGGAGAGCAGGCAACTGCTACATGGTACCGACTTATAGTTTAAATTTAAACGAATATATGTCATTAAAAAACTGGATATTTAATTCAGTAATGTTAAATACAATATTTAACAAACATCGCTGACACAAATCGAGCCTAAACTCATTTGTTTAGAATACTGGCTAATTGTAATGTTTACTACCGTGAATGTTTGTAATATGAGTTAATAATCGTCATGTCGTCGGTTGGGACGATAAATTTTCATTAACAACTTACATGGTGGCGGTTTCATGAGCCCACGCTCCCATCACACTCGACAGCAATTCTCTGAATGTTGCTTACATTATGCTCACACGCAAGTTAAAAATACCTAAGTGCATTACATACATGTTAAAAACACAGCAAATTGAAATAACAAATATTTTGGAAAGAAACGAAGTTTGTTTGTTGTGAAATGCCAAGTATTTAGTCCGTTTCACGTTTTCGGAATTTCGAACTCACTTTGAAATTATAATGGCACGCGTGAAATACTTATTGGAGCGGAAAGAAACATGCGTTTTATGACTAAGCTAATAAGTGTTAAGTACAAATACATATAACAATTAATTACATTGATTTAAGCTTTCTTTGTTAGAACTGAAGATTTGGTTTATAGTCACTGGTTAAGTACTCACTGTTTTCGAACGGACCCTACCCTATCAAATAATGATTGCTTTTAAACAAAAAGTAATGGTAATTTGGGGTGCAAATGACTAGTATTTTGTTTACCCCATTGTGTACATTGGACTGGGTTCATCTCAGTAGTGCAATAGGTAAAATTCGAACCCACAACCCTCTCAAAAGTCCCATGTCTTATTCATTGCTCTTTTGCTACTGAGTAACATCGGTGAAGTTACTTTCTTTTTTGATGACCAAAATTTACATTTACAACGGTAAATAAACTGAAAATTATCCATTGGTCGGCAATCTGGATGCTACAGATACCCAAGACGCAGTTCACTCTACGAATCTGTCAAATGCGATCCGTCCGGAGCGCCGGCGGCGCGGCGCAGGCGCCGTGCACGCGGCGCGGGCACGTCAACACACTACACTTTGATTATTTACATCGCGCGCTTAATAAAACAAAGGTTAATGGTAAACAACAATGATAATATTTGGGCGTTAGAGTTTAAAGTTTGACATTTTATTTTCGAAGTCAGAATTCATTTATAGATGCTGATGTTTTTGTTTTTGTCAATTTCGGTGTATTCTCTAAACAATATTAACGAGATTTATGTGAAACTTACACCACTTTAATTAATCGTGCGGAATGCTTACTTTTTATTTACTATACAGAAAGCCAGTCCGCCAGTTTAACGGTTTTTTTCCGTTTGTATATAAAATACATACTAATAGGTATGTATTTTAATACAAAATTAAATTTTCCCTTTGCAGGGTACGGGCCCTTTCTCAGTGTTTAAGGGTATATTCTACTACGCTGTCCCAGTGCGGGTTAGTAGACTTCACATATCTCTGAAACATTATGGAGAAAAAGAAACATTATGAAGAACTCTTAGACATGCAGGTTTCCTCACGATGTTTTCCTTCACCGTTAAAGCGAGCGATAATTATTTGTATAATACGCACATAACTGCAAAAAGTCATAGATGCGCGCCTTGAGTTCAAACTCGAGACCTCTGCGTGGCAGTCCAACGGTCTCCCACTAGGCTATCACTATTAACAAGTTATAGCACTAAGTTGACGTTAAACATATATATTGTCGTTAGTATCATTAGGGATATTTTGCCCGAATGCGACCGTGCTTTTTTGTGGGGTTGGCGGCAAATCTCCACCAGGAACTCGCAAAGTACCAAAACAGCGCCTCTCTTTATAATATAGAGCCTTCTAAGTTGGTACAGAAATCCACTGTAGTCAGAAAGGAAAAATAAGGTAGTGACTTCGACTTTGTATTGGGGAATAGTCCAGCCGGGATATTATGCGTTTCTACTGGCCGTTGAGTGGTAGTGATATATTATTGAAACCAGTTTATTATAAACAAACGAAGTCTGACGCCTGCCCGTTCTGTCCGAAGGGGCGGAGGTGCATTATATTCTCGTAATATCAGTCATGGTTTAAGGTCCTTTGTCCAATAAATTTACATTACATTTTTTGGTTGTTGCTATTTCAGTGAGCAAATCCCGTTGACATGCGTAATTTTAAATTAGCCTTTTAGAAACTGAGGGTAATTATTACTCCTAAGAATTTCGTAACTAAAAATGGCCACTAATACATTGTGAGCCCCGGTATTTGAACCCAACATCTCATACATAGCAGTCGCATTTAAATATAATTTATATGTAAAGAAATTATGACCACATTGGTCAGTTAGGTATACGTTGTATAACAATACATAATATTAGTAGCAGTAACTATTCAGAGCATATAAATTTATCGTTAGCTTGGCAACAGGAGCAGTTTCCGTAGGAAATAAAAATATAGCTTATCTTCTGAATAAATACACTTATTTGTTCCTACATTTATACTATAAGACTTGAAATATATATTATAAGTATTTGTTTGCTTTTTTATTTACTTTTTGCACATACCATAGAGTACAAAGGGATACTTCATGTCTAGATACTACATAATCAAACTTAAGTATTAAATTATTTACTCGTTGACGTGATTTTAAAGTAATCGATTACGTACCTATAACATATAAGTATTTAATCAGATATTTGGCAATGTTTTTTATATAAAATGTATTTTTATGCACTGTCATATTATTCTATTCTATTTAAATCCGTTTCTATCTAACAACATTCAAAGAGAAACGATCCATCTTCGACAGCTATCAAACAGAAAAGCATTTAATTACGTTCCTATTCAGGTTGAGTTCCGTACCACGTACATACTGCGAGGTAATCTTTCACAAGTTTTTGGGACGTGGGCTTTTGAAGACAGACGGTGTTTACCTGCTCTATAGATAAACATATGTAGGTAAATATACAAGTAGCGGCCGCTCGAGTTTTCGTCAGAGTGTATTGAAAAAGACAAGCTTCAAAAGATACGGTGCGCCTAACTTTCATCTCATTTTTATGCTTGAGATATTTTCTCCAGGTAAAAGTTGCCTAAGTTATCCCTTATATACGCCGTTGATCTTGAAGGTTAAAATAATTTATTGTACGAATGGTGCATTAGTTCCTAGGGTCAATTCGCACCAGCAATGCGTCTGGTATTGCATGCTTAAAAAAGATTTGTTTCAAGTCCGTGACCCTATATACACTTGATGACTCGGACAGTCATCAAGTGTACATACATATGTTGCTTAATGTTTACTACTATGTAAAATTCTTGTTCTATGTATTAAGAGCCTAGTAATAGTGTACATCATGAAGACTCGATGTTTTTAGGGTTCTGTATCTTAAAAGGAAAAACGGAACCCTTATAGGATCACTTTGTTGTCCGTCTGTCTGTCAAGACCCTTTTTCTCACTACTCGTAAGGAAATCAAAACCTAAAGGATACTTCCAGTCGACTTAGAATCTTGAAATTTGGCATGAAGCAACGTCTTATAGCACACATAAAGGAAACATTTCGAAAACCTTAAATTTTTTGTTGCATCTAGCAATAAAAATACCTTATCTTTTACTTATATACCTACAGGTTTGTACGGATCCCTCGGTGCGCGAGTCCAACTCGCACTTGGCCGGTTTTTGTATTAAGCTTCACATGATTTGCATAAATAAATAAAAAAATATACTTACAGAGATTTAATTTACATACATAGTCTTAGGTACGCTTATATTACCGAAAGGAATGCAGAGGCGTATTACTCACCCAAATTTCCCCAGGTGTGGTTTTAAAGTTGGGAGTCGGGTATCCGTGTTGGTACTTGGGCATTTTGATAGACAAACCCAATAGAACTTAGCTCGATTCAGACATCGCACCCAAAGCCACACAGTCGCTTCCACTGCTGCAGTGCAACTGAGGTAGACAAAAGATTTTGACTAGTTGACTATTTTCATCTACAGTGTTGTAAGCATGCGCTACATCCGTCGGTGGCATCTTGTTGTCTAGAGGCTTAATAAAGTGTAACTCAGTAAAGTGTTTAATTAATCCTACATTTTTTAAATGTATTTTTGGCCTTATAGCTCAGCTTATTAAACAAGTATATGGTGGTTAATCATAAGAATATAGATTAAACACAGAAAACAAATGCTGCTGAAAATTGTGCCTGTGCTTTTTTGAGTACCTACCTACTGTATTAATATTGCTGTATCTATTCAGTATAGTTTATATAGCATAGCACATCTTTGTGGCATCAAAACCCATATATAAACAAAGATAAAACCAAAAATATAATTAGTTAATTCATTAACGCAATATGGCTATATTTTTTATTATAATCCAATTCTTCTTCTCCCTAGCTTTTATTATTCCCAAGTCTCTTGGGGTCGGCTTTTCCAGTCTAACCGGATTTGACTGGATATCAGTTTTTACACGAAGCGGCTGCCACCTGACCGTCGCAACCCGAAGGCTAACGATACCCTAAGGCTAGACCAGTGTCAGGATATTATAGGGCACTGAATTCCCAATAACGACTGCCATAGATGTTCATGGCAGACGGGACCGAAGGCTTAACGTGTTCTCCAAGGCATGGAGCAGGCGATAATTGTCAATCAATACGCACATAACTTGGAAAAGTCATATAACTTCCGAAAGTCAGAGGTGCGAGACGTGGGTTCGAACCCATATATAAACAAAGATAAAACCAAAAATATAATTAGTTAATTCATTAACGCAATATGGCTATATTTTTTATTATAATCCAATTCTTCTTCTCCCTAGCTTTTATTATTCCCAAGTCTCTTAGGGTCGGCTTTTCCAGTCTAACCGGATTTGACTGGATATCAGAAAGTCAGAGGTGCGAGACGTGGGTTCGAACCCGAGACCCTCTGCATTGCAGTCTACTGGTCTCCCCACTGAGTTATCGCTTTCTTATAATCCAATTCATAAGTTTAAAATGAAAAATTTGTTGGCGAACTTTACAATAAAAAATAAAATAAAATCATGCAATTTCGGGCTGTTGTGTGGAGTGCCTCTGTGACTACAAATTAGATCAGCTGCTTCCCAAACTGTCCCAGGTCGCAGTCCACAATGCGGGTTCAGTAGCGACGTTGGATCGAATTCAAGATCACTGCTTGGCCATCCAACAGTCCCTGTCAGGTTGTTCCTATTGACATATTTAATATGAAATTGTCGGATAGCGCGAGAAACAACAATGTGTAACCATGGGCTGGTCCCTACGGTGTAGCTTATCTGATGCGACGACAGTTCCAATGGTGCGGACATTTCTCGTGATACATAGAATAGTAATGCGCATTTATTATTCTTTTCTGAACTATGGAACGGAACGGTAAGAGTAAACAAGTGGCACAAAACTTAGAATACGAAAATCTTCAGAAAATATATATGAAGCATTGCGAGTCTGTTCTGTTAAAATGGGAAAACAAGCAAGACGTCGGCCTGAGTGGCAGTGGCGTAGCGTAGTGGCGTGGTGGGCGGTGGGAGCAGCCCTCCCCGGGCGACACTTTTAGGAGGCGGCAGAATTGCACAATAAATAATAATAATAACATTAACGACTGTCCTTGCTGAAAAAATATTTAGAATGATTGAAAATGATAGTTTTAAATTGAAATTCCTTAATAAGAGGGCGGCAAAGAAAAATCCGCCCCGAGCGGCTGACACCCACACTACGCCACTGCTGAGTGGACTTGAATAGACTTCAAAATCACCTATTGTCCTATGTACTACAACGCCAGTACTAGTACAATCGGTTTTTAAGTAATGAGGCAGTGTGCTTGGATTCGAAGTAAGATACTCTTAAAATCAAATTAGCTGCTCCTATTTTCTAATATTATATAAATAATGTTCTAACATGTCGCGATTATTTTCGCAGAAAGTCATACAAGGACTCATGACTTCCAATTACACCATGTCTCATGTCAACGCTCATAACAAATACCTCACAGTTAGCACCATTGTTGTTGTTATAAGTTTACTACATTTTGCTTCACGCTTGTTAATATAGATTTTGTCAATAAATTTATATCCCTCAGAAACTCTTTTTCCTGGATGTAAGGTACTTGGGTAGATATGTTCTATTCTTTACCCCTGAAAACGTGTATGCAAAATTTCACGATGATTGGTGGAGTAGTTAAGGCGTGAAAGCGAAACAAACATACAAACAAATTCACATTCGCATTTATAATATTAGTTAGGATGATTAAAACCTTAACTTTGAGCTTTTGATTAAGTGGTATTTAGCTTTGTACCATTACATTCTCTTATGCATCAATAAAACGGTTTCTTGAAGCATGTATCAATTATGACATGACACAGTCAGTACAATGAAAACACTCAGTTCAAAAAACTGTACTTGTATAGATGGGCCTTAAGCCTGTACAATATAGCCATGTTGTATAGCTTGTGTAAGTATATAAAAGTCTGGCAATCGATAAGTCGTGCCAGCAGGTCTGTTACAATAGTTAGTTCGAGTTGGAGTACGTACCATGACCTTTTGACTGACAATCAATGCTTTTGGCTATTATTTCCGTAGGGTTGCTTGGTGTGTTTTAACAATGGCTATGTATTCTTTGTATGATTAGTTTTTTATCTACAGCTTTTATTCCTACAATATCCATAGTGTTCCATTGTGCTATAGATTTTTAGTTATGTCAGTACAGGCATTTAAAAAGACATACAGCCATATATTTCTTGTCTAGTAATTTATTTATATGGTCTAGGCTTAGTTCAAAAGAGAGGCTATATATTGTGGAAGGTAGGAGTTGTGGTACCGATTGCTATAATGATTAACCCAGTAGCTAAGATATACATATGTGTATAGAGGGTCACGTAAGGTAATCCGATTAAGAGTATGATGTTCTCCTAGCACGCACATGTCACCCTTAGTGGAGCTACCTCTCGTTAACGCAGTAAAATATGTGGTTTTGTATATCTACTTATAGGTTCTCTGTATAAAATGCAACATTATAGATAATAAAGGCTTCTTTTACCTTTTTATACTTTCAGTCTAGCTAAATTTACTAATGCCTTCACGTATTTAATTTTTGGAATGTTTAAGTTGCAATTTGCCTTAAGTAGTAGCGATGACAGTGTAAACAAGATAGAGAGGGCGCTAAAGACGCTCTGTCTTTCCAATATCAAGACAATGTCCAGATCGTGTCTGGAAAATAGTACGTTAACATTAACAAACATTTGAATAATAATCATCTATTCGTTTGCACTCGAATGCGATCAAAACAATTGACGATCTCTTCGGTCGTCAAGTGTTTTGTGAAAAACCTTAATTATGTTTTTTATTTATGTATCTTGCGTAGTAGTGCTTAGACCGATACTAAATACCAGGATAAGATCTTATGATAATGTTCTATATTAATCGGGGATAGCAATTTGCTTTCATTGTGATATTATAGTAATTGAACGCATTACTTACTTAGTATCAGACTCATATTGTTAAAGATGCTGCGCTTCAGCACTTTATATTATCTTAAGATATTGCCTCTTAAGCAACTACACCTAATTAGTCTGCCACCGTACATAATTCATACATATTAAACTACTTTTAAACGGGTATTAACAGCTGTTTATTTTTAAACAATTTATTATTTATAAATACTTTATTGTAAAACTCTTACACTACTACTGGAAAAATCCTTTTGGACACATTGTAAAAGTGATTACTATCAACACTAACAATTTCCGGAATATGGTTGTTGTTCAAAAATGTACCTATGCATATTTTTGTGGCTAGATTGCCTATACCATTTTGGAAACGTAGATAGTTGCGCCAGTTTTTAAAAATATTTGCCATAGTAGTGCCAGTACTTTTTTTTTACCACGATGAGTGAAAGTGAACTGAAAGTCATAATCTTACATAATTTATGAAAACAACATCATTTTGGTTGATTTTTGTGTAAAAGCTACAGGCATTCTGGAATTTTTAATGGTTGTGATGGATGGCAGTGCTACTTATGTTGTCAATACAAAAAAAAACACAGAAGTATTTGTAAAATTGTAGCAATGGTACTTAAAAATATAATAACGGGCATCCATTTTTTAAGAATTTTGCTTTTTTTTTCGTAATGGAACGAAAAATCAAGATAGAATTCTTTTCTTTTTTTACTCGAGTAGTCATAAGTTTTGGTGCCCGCTTATCGTTTAATTTTAGGACACGTAAAAATTGTATATACATATATGACGTATACAATTTTTATAGTTATATCTAAACTTCCTCGCATTTTTAAGAACATTTATTAATCTCGGTGTAGAGGGATTACATAGGTAACAAATAGACTTTTTTATTGCATTATGTGGTTACATTTAACAATATGTCATGCTGGGATGAAGTAGGCTCAACTCGAGTTCATATTTGTCATATTTCCTTGTGTAACGTCACCTCTACGTACGTAAGCTAGGCGTGACCAACGAGTTCACGAGCGTGACTGAGTTGTGAAGAAGGTTGTGACAACGCCGCAGTATATTTGTGTATATCAATCGCATCTTAAAATTAGAAGACATTCACACTGACCATCGTAAACCCTGATATAAATATTTACGACTGTCAAGGTCGGCTCTATTAGCGTCGGATTAACGCTGAGACGGTTAATTTTGTATTAGAACGGAACAGGGAACTGGTGGGTTCATATTCTGAGAATATGTGCTCTCCGTGGCACTCGCAGTGGGAAGCCGATGTTGTGTTTACAATGTCGGAGTGATCGAGTTTCTTTGATGTTAAGGAGCGAATATGGCGCACTTTATACAGGATGCATTATAATTATATTATACGTTCGATACTTATATCACGTGCTCTCGTCGTCGATTCATCATAAGCATATTAGATTTTTGCTTTGAAGTTTAATGCCTCGTTTCTATATTCTAGAAATTAATTGTTTTAGTTACGAACAGTAAATGCCTAAATCAATACCGTTTTATTTAAAACTACCCGTTAGGCAAATTACTGTGGGATGGAAAGTTTTCAAATTCAAACATACTGTGGATAAAAGTTTGAAATAATATGATCTATACAATCCTGAAATACTCTAGCAAGTATAGCAAATACTGCTATTGACATGTTCTTTCACAACTCGTCATTTATAAGAATTATGCCCAATTACAATATTCCAAAAAGGTATATAATAATTGGGTATTCAGTTTAGAATAATAATTTGTGTACAAACCAGACAGCACAATGACCTTTCACTCGTGACGTCGAAACATCTTGAGTTAATGACATGTTTTTTTAAACGGTTGAAGAATAGCTTGTAGTTTATGTTTCATAAATAATGGTAATATACCGTTTGACACTATACTGAAACAACGACATTATTTATAACACATAAATTACTAAAACCAGCACCAGTTATGAATGGTGCACATAATTTTACGGAGAGACTACCAAGAGTTCTCATAGCTTTTGATCCAACTCGACACGTTTAGTAATCGGCAAGTCTATCCAAACATTCGCTAGAAGTAATTCTAGCGGAGACGTGAGATACGTTTCCGCTAGATTATTTTCCGAATTATTAATTATGTATAGGAAGACATGCCGATGATTAAACATGACGGGATACAGGCTATCAAAACTCAAGGTAGACCCTCAGCACAGTAGTAAAAATGAAATTCTGTGTAATTTTACATTTGTCTATGCCAATGACACGTAATATTATAAAAATTCTCCTATTAATACATGCTTGTAATGTAAAGGTCATTTTACTATTTCGACATCAATTTAATAACATAAAACATGAATTCGACTAGAGTTGACTTGCAGGTTTTTATCGACATGCCATAAACTAAAACTGTTTCGGTAACTATGACAACTATAACAGCTAACAACATAAGTTATTTTGAAGTAATCACTATAATAGCGGTACGGAGAAGATTAGTAAAGCTGTATTTTATGGAGTTGAGAGGCTCGGTACATTGGCTGCAGATCATTCGACGTGAACGTAAGCAAACACACTGGAGTGTGCGCGTGATACGTTTCGTTCGATAGCTTCTGACGTAGCCAGTCGTCCACCGGTCGCTTTACGCCTAACCCTTGTAATAACCGCTATGAATACAATACATTGCAGTTTTGTATAGAACGCATACTGGCGGTAAAATTCTAACACTGTAATGGAGTTTTAACAAGCAAATCGATGTTACTGCCTCGCGTTTTGTTGTAAACGCTCCCTGCCCGCTCGGGTCAGTCATTCATCAATTATGTGCTCGAACTGCTTGAACCTCAAACACACGTCAATAAAAGATACGACTCGTATCATAACATTTAACTGCATATAATTTATTGCTTGTTTTAACTGGCACACTGTTTTACACAAAAGTTCATAGTTTCTATCATTTAGAATGTTTATACAGGTAGTACATTTCTGACAAATGAATAGCCGTAAACACGTTGTTTAATATGTTACGTAGAGATACTCGATGTGAACATAAATTATGTAGTGTAGTGTGTGTTGACTTTTTTGTAAACGAACACTACTAATTGTGGTATTAACTGTCCGCCCACGAAACTGACTCTTTCATATACCTTTAGATACCCGGCTTTTATTATGTTCCATATTTCTATTTTGTATCTTATGTAACTGTTTTATAATTTTAATATATTTGTCTTATTGTAGAGTAACTAAATGTATGTAGATAGACGATAACTAAGCCAAATAAGATATATATATATATATATATATATATATATATATATATATATAAACTATAGTATATATATATATATATATATATATATACTCATATGATGTTAAAATATAAATCGAACCTGTATTTTGCATATCATGTCTTAAAGCTTTCGGGGAAGGTATATTCATTATAATTATGTCCCAGTAAAGGTTCTAGGTTACTTTTAAATTCAATAACTAGATAACGCGCGCTATGGAGTTGTCACTTCACGCAGTAGTGCTGGTTTTGCTTTTTAACCTTGTTGGAATACCAGACATAATTAAAAACCTATTGTGTCTGGTTAATAGATATAAAAACGCGACATTTATATTTTTGACATAATTTCATTTTCATTTGAAATGTTGGACATAGAAGCCTACTTTATACTGATGTGATGAAAATAATTGGCCTTTAAACTTTTTAATAAGTGACGTCATGTAAGAACCAACATAATTTATTTATTGAAGTTATCGAAGTGGTTTTGTACTTTCGGTTCCGTTCAGCTTGTTTTAGAAACAAGTTCGGCAAATGCGAGTTCATAAATTTAACTTCTTATCCAATAAGCAATAAATATTTAAAAACCATTACATACACACATACTAAAACTATTAGGTCCCGTTGCAATTAAAGTACTTTATACGGATTTTATTGCGGATTACCTATTTAAAGATAAACAAATAAATCGCGATAATATTCGCATAAAGTAGTTTAATTTCAATGTGTTACATTCATGTAAGATAATATTATATTAGGTACCGTATTATTCTTAAGTACTGTTATACGGTAAATGCTCAATAATATTGCAAGACAGAATGGTCCATGAGTGTAACATTTTACTGTTCAAATAAATCAAATATGAGTTATAGTTGAGCGCTGTAACGCGTTTGTGTAGGAGGATATAATTAAAATGTAAAGACAACAAGCGTTAAGACAACATATATTCTATTTTCTGTACCGAATTGTCAAATAAAATTAATTAAAGTATTGATATGTCAAATTTACATAAGTACCTATATTTATGTAAATATTTATATGTAAATAAATATAATATGTAAAAGATATGATATAATTACGTTGTTTCTTCCGTCTTCTTCTATTCTTGTGGTTAGTGGCCAACCTGTTATCAAGAGTTGTTCAAGCCGCCCGTAGGCCTCTGACATGGCTTAACGACTGCTGTCAATTTGGCAACAACCAGGACCAACTTTTTACGTGCCCTCCGAAGCACGGAGACGCTCAGATGAAATACCACTAAGCGGTCACCCATCTATAGACTGACCGCACCCAACGTTGCTTAACCTCGCTAATCGTTTACCGATCAGTGAGTGCAATTGGCTATGTTGTATGGCTATGTTTCTTCCGTGTAATTAATAAGTAGGTACTTTACTTACTTCATCCTAAGTATTTATTTATTCATATATTATTCTCAAATTTCATTTAAACGGATTTTGTAGGGATTATCTTTGTCGGATCAGTATTAGTGTTAATAGGTGAGGTTAACACGTGCCTATACAGCTTAACGCTTAACGAGAAGCGTTTAGTTTTTAACATTTAGGGTTGCTCCATGTTTGGTCTTGTCTGCATAACATAACTTAGCATAGTTATTGCTTACCTACCTACTGTTTAGACAATTTTGTTACTAGGTTCTAAAATTATAGAAACTATAGTCTGGCAACTTTCACTCCACTGTCCACTAGCAAAAGTAGTTGGTAGTTCATAAAGTAGTTGAAATAAGCGTACCTATATGTATGTGTTTCGGTCAACTGATCATAATAACAAATACACATTTCACTACAGTGTTAGGTTATTGTGTTAGAACGCTAGCTCACCTCCACCACTCCTCCACCAGCTATAAATAGGTTTGTCGCTTCGACAGATGTCTGCTCTGGTCTATAATTACTCTGAGATTGCGCTAATTTTAGCCGATGCGTTCGGTGCATTTAGTATGTAGCACAGTATAGCATTACGCTCGTATATTCTCGAGGTATTAAGCAGAATGTACAACATCTGCGTTTCGCCAGGTATGTTGATGCTCGTCTTATTTCGTCTGCAGAGCACATTTCTGGATTTCCGGTACTTAAAATTACCTATCAGAAAATCATAAATAATATATAATATTTTTCTTTGACGCATCGAATCAAATCGGCTGTAAGATTGGCCGTAAGTGTAAGCGCTGGACCGATAGCCCATTACGGTTTAGTGGAGCGGATCTGTATTGTCGTTGCATGCGGGGATGGCGGTGATTTACGGGCGTGTGACAAGTTTGAGCGCATACTCAATTTAATGGGATTTACTGCGATGCTTAGAGAATATTGTACGAGTAAATAAAGCAATAGAGATATCTCAGATTCGTCTCTGGCAAGCAGGTGCGAGTTCATATGTATACGTATGTATTTAAGGATGGTTCTGTTAAGGATGGTGCTACTTACAAATTAAGAGAATAACAAAAGCATCGTTTGTCGTAAGACAATGAACACGCACTATATCGGCTGCTTGCCAATATACCGTAAATTGGTAGGATGGCTCGTAAACTTGGCCATTATTGACAGCCATTAAATTGGAGTCTTTATGAGTCGCGCGGTGACGGCAGCTCGTGGCCCGTCTCCGTACCCACGGGCTACAAATTAAGTCTTTGCCAATGTAGCTCTCGCGGCAACATGTTGTTGAGATGGATCAACAACATATTGCCGATAGGTGCGATGTCTAAATAATGCGCGTATTGCACATCATTTTGACATCGCATGTTTGTATCAAATAAATTACTTTTGTTAGTGGTTTTTATTACTCTATACTTAAGGCATATAATTGGCAAAGTACATATAAGAAAAACCAAATTTTAAAAAAATTTAGTTGTTTTATTAGCTGTACCCGCGATTTCATATTCGCGAATTTGTATTAATATAATCTACAAGCTATACGATTTAAATGTGATATAATTATTCTGTTTATTTGTCAAGTGATCGAAGTTTTATATCCGATTTAAATTAAGATCCGATTAAAGCTTATTTCAATCAATCAATCGCAAATGACGTCGAATTAAGTTCGATCATTTTCGTGATTAGCGTGCAAAGACAAACAGATAAAATGTCTGTACCTATATGATCTTGTTCTCATTGATGTTAAATGCAAATATTTGGTAGCTTTTTTCGATATTTAGTTATCTTGTAAATGAAATATCTATTGTAAGATGTAATTTTCGTGATAACGCGTAAAATTTGGCAAATCTTTTCTCATAGAGAAAATTTACGTGTTCATTTTGATACGGTGACACGAAGAATTGATGGCTGAGCCGTCGTGCGCCCCGCTGCGCTTACATTGCCTATCCCGCAGCGTGTGTCGGCCCTTCTGTCTCTATTACCTTTTATGTTAAACTACAGACTATAAAAAAAGTGTTTAGACGTGTGTTTATATCCAGAAAGTCTTTACAAATTACAACATAAATCCAACATCTAGGTCAAAACGAAACAGTTATTTATCATTAAAAATAATATATTTACCATATTCGGACATTTACAAAGTTCGCTATACTTCATAAATAATACTTTCAGCAAATATAAAGAAAACGCATCACAACGCTGTCACGAGAAACCTATAAGGTGAAGTATCAAAAAGTTCAATAATAAACGATGTTTGGCTTTTGCATTTCCATGGTGCGTGCGTACTTATGTGTTTTGCTTGTTTCACAATAGCCTACACATGGAGGCGAAATCACTCTGACGTCTCACAAGTATAATTTACGACTCATTCGAACACTTAACGTGATTCAAATTGCCGGAAGCTTTGCCACGAACGACTAATTTTTTAACGCTCAACTCGAATCCACAGAATCTCCTAGTTTCTGTGGACACAAGATATGAATCTATTTACATAACTGACTTGCCTGCTAGCAACTAGGTATTACATTAATCCAATCTTTCATGCGTTGTGATATAATTTGTGATTTTACTTGAGTTACTAAAGAATTGTGCTAAGGAATATATATACATATATAATATTGGTAAACGATAAATTTGGATGCTATACTTACTTGCTACCAGATGATTATATATATAAGATTATCGGTAGACGCTTTTATAGCCAATATGGAGTCCAATCTGTCAGTACATGTATACATCTCAGGCGTTTCAAGGATATGAACGTATTATTGCTTACGGATCCTTTCCAGATTAAATTAGATATGTATTAGCATGTCTAACACCGAATGAATTCAATTACGGTAATTCAATTGTTTACGACCGGACGGCGTAAAATCAATTTTATAGTGCTATAAATAGAGTTCTAATTTATTGCAAAATCATATTCGACGACCGCGAAATGTTTACAACTAAATTATATACATACATATGTTTTACTAGTGTTTAGACGCTATTTTGGTATAAGATACAAATTTAAGTTAATAGAGCTTTTCAAAATTGTAATATAGGTGTCTTTCAGCTATAGAGACATTAACTTGTTGGACAATATGTTTTTGATGCTGTATGTTTCATCGTTATCTGTGTGAGAACAAGTGCATTGGGTTCATTTTTATCAGGTTATTTGGCCATTAATGTATGAATGTTTGTCACTGAGATTGCCATCTAACCCCTGCAATTCAAAGAGATAACACTATCCTAAGTTTAGGCCAGATACCAGTATATTTGAGGGTACTGACATTCCACGTCGACTGTATATACATATGAACATGAAAGCCGGGAGCAAGCGAAGTTGTGCGCGCTTTTTGTAAATTGCTTATCATATGACGTATCACCGTCGCATCATAGTTGGTAGATGGTGGTGTTCGCGTGTAATTAACCTCGTGTGTCGATGAACCTGCGCGGTGGCCACTGCGTCACGGACCCCTCATATCTGTAACCTATTTCATATATGTAACTATTTACTTACTGACTACATTTTATCATGACATATATAAAGACATGACAATAAGGCTTTTTATGTCGTGTGTTTTTGAGATTTGCTTTTATGACATATGCGGGTGAATCTGTTAGACAGGCGGCATCTAGTAAGACATTATTTATGTCGAAGTTATGTAACGGTAATCTTATAAGTCGGAAAACATATACTATATTTACATAATAAATAAGGAAAAAGTCAAACCATGACCTTTTCCTTATACCGCGGCAATGTACGACATCGATTTACCAATTTTCCTCTACGTACCAAAGGCGATGTTAATCGCCATTTGTCGCCAAAAGTTTATAGAAAACCATGAGTAATTTTTATTCTTGTTGAGTATGCGACCTTTGAATTAACTTAGTAATAACTTTTGGGTGTATGTAATAAATGTTATTAACATCCTTACATAAGTTTACAATATGTTGCCCTTACTCTTTACAAGTTTAGTCAAGTATCCATTCTCCTGATTCCACGAATGTCGATTCTATCACTCGCTATAAAGCGAATTGTATAACAAGAAATATACAGACAGTTACCAAACAGTAATCTGCCGCAGTACGTAGTATGGACTGTTATATAAACGTACACAAGTCTAATTACTATTAATGTGTATGGAAGTCCGAAGATTATCACTGTAATGGATACTGTATCGCTTGCATCCAAAACCTCCGCGTCACATTCGTTAGATCATCTGTCCATTTGGCGTCGTGTCGATTGACGAAGCGTCCAGTCTTATGATCGCTATATGACAACTAATGCGCTAACCATTGTCTGTATTAACCAATTCAATGCCGACTAGGTTGAGTATCAAACCAGGTCGAAGTAACAACGTTGTGTATACTAGCATTTTCTTGAGAATTTTCTAGTGGTCGTCAAAAAGTCCCTTGAAATGTTATTGTGTTAATGAAATGTTATGTATCTTTAAAAAACCAAAACTTCTTTGAGTATCATGCGATTTTAGTATGACAGGAAACGACTGGCAAAACAAATTACTAAGGTATATTAATAACATTATGACATTCTGGAAGAGAAGAACTGGCGATGTAGCTGACTGAATGTTGCCCGCCCGAGTTGGATTCTATTTAAGTTCCACCATTTGAGAGCAGTTTTATACTAAGGATCCACTAAATAATTCACTAATATGATGATGGTGGATACTTGATATTAAATTAAATATGTTTTATAATTTGTAGTCTGGTATGTCACTCATGATAAATAACAGCTCTCAATGTACATATAACGTCTTTGAAATATTATCCGTCACGTTTCGTCTTACTTTTACGCTCTGTCAATTTCGGTTCATTCGTATGATTATAACATGTGTATAGAGAGAAAAATATTAGATCACGATGTACTTCCTGTTAATTATATATTTTGATAGTGTATGCCTTTAAATAACAAGGTACAAAAATGATGACCGTTGAAGCTATTTACTGACAGCTGTATCTATCTGTTAGCTGGGATCTAATCATTGTATGCGCGAGAATGAGACAGGGTGTTACAAATTGTATATAGCTTTGTTCCGTTCGCGTGCAGGTAATGATTGTGGTAAGGCCTGTTCGAAAAGATCTTTATGTCCCTTGTATTAATGTTTGTGTGATAAAAAGCAAGTGTACCTCGTACAGTGCCGATATTAATATTTCTGTACGGAATCAATTATTTCATTTAATAAATACAAAATTATAAATGATCTCTATTAAAAGTATATCTATCAGCCAATCGTGTGGTTTGACATTGTTCGTTCATTGTAATAAACTTTGAAATCAAACTACGTTTTAAGGCTTTTATCACAGTTAATTTAGTTTACGACTTTTTAAAGTTGTGACATATTTAAGGACAAGACCCGATTAAGGGAAATTGTGCCCGCATTTAGTACCCACCCCGGTATCGAAAAAGAGACATGTTATTTCTTTGACCTAATTTAATGTGCTTATGTATATAAAAGTCTTTTCTTATTCTCGACGCTAAAGAAGCAAGATAAATAAATACCACTTACAGTATTCTTTACTTCTGCTGGGTTTGGTTTGGTATGCGCAATTCAATTCTTGTATATAATGAAATGAGCACTTCCTCACAATTCATGTAGGTACAAGTCAAGAAACATCAAACTTAATAAATTTTCCACTAGACCAAAGTTGATCAATAAACATATTACTATTCTCTTGCATCACGCTCGCTCAGAATTATACCATTAACTGAGTACATTGTTGTGTGTAAACCAGAATATTTATTCGACCTTAAACTGTTTACGTATAAGAAGATATGTTTAATATTTCTATATTAGCGCGTGCGGCCATTGAAAATTACAAGAGAATTCCACCTCTTTATGATAATTCTGTGTATACTACAGTTTCTCAATATTTATACTGAGATCGCCCATTTTCAATCGCACTCACACTCACAATCATTAAATTAAACATCTAGGCTAAACATTCAGCCAATCGAAATAAAAATGTACAGCTGTGATTCCTTAGAAAAATGTAAGATTATGCAATATGTAGCGCATCGTATTTTACAATCAAATTGCACTTTTATTTGTCAAACAATGGTATGTATTCTGTACGCATTGTTTACGCGGAAAGTTTGCGTGTTCAGTGCAGATGTAAGCTTGTTGATCGATGTGCCAGATGAGTCGCGGTCGCATCCTACAGCTGCTTCGGCAAAAATATCTCCACTCGGCATATATTCGTAATAGCGCTGTTAAACATATGTATGTACAGCGCGCTACGCGATTCTAATGCCGATACTAGTCGGACAAATAGATAGGTCAATGTCTCGAGCCGGATCGAGCGTGCGCCGCTACCTGTCACGGATGACATACTCGTTTAATTACATCATTTTATTCATGAGAACTAATATACATGATTTAGTGAACCAATTTAACGTTCCTAACATTAATATTCGATGATATAAGAAATAAAACTTGCATATTTCGTAATAGTGACGTGGAGCTTTTTATAAGTGGGCAATACTTGTCTGGTAGTTGTCAGTGGTATCCGTTTTCGAATAGAAATCGCAATATCGCATGCTCTGCGAATGACGGTATAGTTAATATTAAACTGACGCGTATGATATGCGGTAGCCCTGTATCAAGGCGAGGACGAAAATACTCGTCTTGACCTACGTCGCCGGCGCCACACGTATCCATGTTATTTCGGAGACCAACATGTCGTAACGCGGTGTCGATGGACTTGTTACTACTGTAGTTTACTCAATTAGATGTTCGACCATGAGTAAGACACATTAATTAACTGTCATTTTCCTAAACATCATTGTTTTCTTGTGTGTAACGTCATCATTGCATGTCTACTATTTATCTATGTGTAAAACGGAGGCTAAAGGGAAATAATTTGGATATAGTTAATGAAATAGTTTATATTGAGATACATACTAAGAAAGTATATCGGTTGTTATTCTGGTAGCCTACAACCTACTTTCAGCTTGGCGGTGTGCTTATAAAAGCTTATAAAACTTCTTAACCTAATTCTATTATAGCTGTTGACGTTCTACTGTAAATGTGAATCAACAGTTTGTGTCTCAGCAGTTACAAATAGCCGAGTGGCTCATTAGCGTCGAATACCTGTTGAAGCTAACGATGCGATGGTGAGCGAGCTTTAGCTTCTTTGTGGGTAATAGACAATTTGTCTGTCTTCGTTTAGTGACCGACGCTGAACGTTTCCAGTTAAAAAACTCCCTACAGCAAATGCGAGCACGCAACGCGGCTTCATGCAATCGTAAATTTAACCCTCGGGACGGCCACGATCTCCGCCTGGAACATTACAAGGGTCGACGTTTTATACTCTACCTACCTACTTGCTTTTGAAAAATTAATGAACGGCGCCCCTATATTTTACGTAAGCAAACGCATAAATAAAAATATTACGTACTAACATTTTAAAAGCGGACATGCCAACATGTTTTTAAGAAACAGATAAGAAAAAGAAATAAGTAGGTATTAATGTGATTAAATTTGTCTATGATAAACTTTCGTGGAGAATTCCGTCGAACTGTTGAGTCATCGGTTGGAAACCCTAACGTTGTTATGATTGTATTCGTTGTCATTTTACGTAGTAATTGCATTCGTGGAGCGTGGTTGTTCGGTGAGTAGCGGGAGACAAGCGGGAAGAGCTGGTAGGTCGTGCCAAAACAGTGGTCGTGCTAAAAGCGGCGGGACACGTCACGCGAGAGTCGCGCGCGAACTGTCACGCGTCGCAGCGCGCACTTCTTTCTGTTAATTCTTAATTATTTTCGTGTTTATCCTTGTCATTAGTGCGTCACATTAAGTAGTTTAATTCTGAACCAATATCCTCGGCTGAAGTAGTCGTAAGGTTAAATTTAATGGCTTCTATAAATACTACATGACAATTGCTATAATAAACTTTAGCTCACTGGTGCATTAAACAAAATATCCGTTTTCTTTTATTATTTTTGTAAGTATGTCATTGATGTCTATTTTACGTGTTATTGGGTTAAAAGTTAGTATGAAAATGAAACATCGCAGTTACCGAATTTAAGAATACGAATAAAGTAGAATTTATAAAAAATGTATGTATTGGTTTAAGTATTCGTGTCGCTATTATCACATGCCGGGTCTTAAAATTCGTGTGATCCAAAAATCTTTGTTCAGAGTCTGTGTGTTCTTTGTGTCCTTTGTTTGAATGATTGTAAAGTCCGTCGTGATATAGCAGGAGAGTTTCTTTTGAAATGAAAAATTAAATTTATTAGCTGGAAATCAGTTACAATGAAAAAAGGACTGTGCTTGGACTCTGGAATCCATCCTGGCTCCAATCCAATTAATCGATTAAAGTTGCACAGAAGAAGTACATTTACTTAACAGTACTATTGTATGTAATGGTTGACTGAATATTTTTATAGTGTTATCGTCAACGTCTAGCATGTTTAAAAATAACTTTGGAGATTAATAGCTTAATATTTTTTTAATTACAATTCGTTTAAATTTTGTTGTGTTGAAAAAAGCTTAAGTATATATATACCTAGTAAGTATACTCTTGTTATAACTTTTAAAGCTGCTAAGGACCAAGAAAAAGGATACAATCCAAAGTTAGCGACCAACAGCTTTACATACCTGGTGGTCAGATGATACGTTAACTTAACACATCCGTAAAGGACGTGACGAAGTCTTGATCAACAAAGGAACAGGTCCTTCCAGAGCAGCGATTTTAAAATTTTATTGTCCTCCTAAAATTAATGGATAATCTTTAGTGTCGCCCACACATATAGTTACAATTCCTTTTCATTAAATGCGTTGTTTGGCGTCCGTTCATTACGTTATTTATTATTAATAAGCGTTGTGGGTATTTTTTTAAAGGTATTGTGGCGGGTGGGGGACCCGAGCGAGTCATCATCGTTGCCTATTGACCTCGAGTATGACGAAATGGTTTAGAAACAAATGAGTAGGCAGATGCACTCGTTGCTGTTTATTACTCATACGAGTATGTATGACAAACGTTTTAATTATGTCATTTGACATTTATTGAAACAAAACTGTGGTCAATTTGTTGTTTAATAATTTGAGAATTAATGAAAAAGGAAAATTGCATGAAAAAATAATAATCATATATAAAAATATGATTAGATGTGTAAATATGACTAAATTCTTATAAATGATAAGCCAGTTTGTTGCTATGTGTAAACACACACAAAACTTCTAATTTTAGCAGCAGAACTTACAGGACAAAACGTTGGTTTTCTTCGAAATAGGTACGCATCTCGCTTCAAAAGCAAAAAGCAATTTGTTACAATAACAAGATCATTATACCTACCTATTATATTATATATTTATTCAAAACATGGTGATTATTTTTATTTGTTGTGTATATGTTAATAGCAATTAGAATGGGTTTATTATTATTTTATAGAACAAACACGTATGAAGTAGGTATTAAAAACAGTTTTGGTTAAAATGTCTAAAATCCTGCAATTCATTGATTTGTACAATCATTCGTTAAACAAGTAATTACACTTTAATATCAAAGGCAGGAAATGATCTGGTTAAAATGGTTAATATTAAATATTAGCTATTAAAAATGGCTGATCTTTAGACAATTAATAATCTCTTTAAGAGCTTGTAGCTGACAGTATGCTGATATTACAGTCTGGGTTGCATAATTAATTGTGCATTTCAGACTAACTGAACATGTTGAAACTCGCAAATAAATTTGAAAATGACACCATTCGCTGCATTGTCGTATCTATTTTATTTACTATCTTTTCTATTATGGTAGAAATAAGTTGTTGGCTTAGGTATCACGCCTGTTACATGTATTATAATTTATAATGAAATAAACGGCCACAGTAAAACTATGCACATTCGTCTCATTGAGTTAAATGCAATTTAACATTTATTTCCCTTTTTTATGTACAGTGATAGTATAATAATTGAGCATAGATATTTATAATGATTATGTAAATTACAGTGGATATTATTTACCGATGAAATTGTGTTATCTTCATTTTGTCTTGCCGATAATATACATATGTTTATAAAAGGTATAAACGTATTAACGTTTTAATATCATGTATTAATAATAATCTACATCATAATACAACGAAAATGAGAAGACACCAATCTTCTCATTTTCGTTGCTTTAATTTGCATACATGATAGTTGCTGTTTTTTTTTGTAATTTAACACAAACCATATCTAACCTAAATCCCTCCTAACCTTTTATGACCAATGGCAGATGTAAAATAACATCAATGTCGGATATGTCCTTCAAATATTGATGAAGTAGCTTGTGTGACATGTGAACGTTAAACATATTCTTCATACAAACTTACAAGTTCATAAGTAAATATTGAATATTATTTACGTGAAATTCTATTTGTTCAATTATCATTATATCATGCAGCAACAGATTCACGTAAATATTTGCATAATGCTTGTTTATGGGACAGAGTGTCAGTTTTTATTCCGGAGAAATACGCACGTCCTGTGTGACAAATCGTTACAACCAAGGTAGCGGGTAGAAGCTAATTTGTCATAATTATAAATAACAATGTGTATTATTAATGTATTTAAAAGGATGCAGTAAAGCTAGCCCTAAGACTTAGGTCCGGACAATATCCATCAGCAAAGTTTGCATACTAAATGAAGAAAGCAAATTCACCTAATTGTATGTACCATTTGCAATCAAATTGAAGATGTACAATATTTGCTGATGGAGTGTGTCTGTAATAAAAATGAACGCGAATCCCTGTTGGACAAATTCAAATTAAATACGTTGGATGTAGGTCTAATTCAAGGCATTTTATCAAGACCAAAATCGGAAGAAGCTACGAGATTATGCCATTTAATAACAGTTGCTCAACAGTGATTCGTCTCATGTAAAATATTTAATTTCTGAGTATTATTTTGATTGTTAAAAATTATGTAGTTTTAATAATTTTAAATCGCTTAAATATTAGTAAACGTTCAATAGTTGTGTAATAATTTCAAAATTATGTTACAAAAGTGTTAATAAACAACGCGATAAAATCGATATAAAGTAGTTTAGAACATTATTTTATTAAATATTTATGATTTTTTAAAAGAAACAACTCGTTAATATCGGTATAAAGTAGTTTAAAACATTAATGTTTATTAAATATTTATGAATTTTTAAAAGTAAGTAAATTAAGTAGATTAATGTTTTCGCTGCCAACATATTTTGTACGTTTATCAAAGTTAACAAATTGGTTAGGTATGTTTGAAATTTTGTTACTAGTTTAACAAATATGTTGGCATATCATTGTCAATTCTACGGAACAGAAAAGACATTTCACTCTGAGTTTAATCCAGTGTTATTGTTTGCCCACTCAGGCTTACATTTCTGTAATTACTTTCTTGAGACTAACTGCTTGAATTTTGTGCCATTTAAAAAAATGCAAAAGCAGTAATTTTCCTTCTAAACACTAACATACAATTTAAATAAAATAAAATGTTTAATCTCTTAAAAAGTCCGTGCTTTTTAAGAGATCACACAACATACAATGATTGCTTTGCTACACACAACTATTGCTTCGCCGATAGCAGTACGCTGAGTATTCTAAGTTCCATCCTCACAGGTGCCTGAAAACCTGTAATACATAAATAGTTATCATATATCTTAGTTTTCTTTCTGTCCATAGTATCAATATTTATAAAGTTCGTAGCGGTGCGGCGATTAGCCATAACGGTTGGCTTTAATAGAGCACAAACATCACAACAATATATATATAAAAGTATAAAGTATATTCACGTAAAACAAAGTAAGTTACAGTCCTGTAATGTTTTTTGGCAGCCCTTCGTGTGTGTGTTTCGATTTCGTGGTGAACTTTGGCCAATTCTTTTACGATATTATTCACAAAAATAAAGCTCCGTGCCGCTTTTATAGAATACCCCTTGCCAAAATTATGATTGAATCAAAATGATAATAGGTTTCGGCTGATTCTGGACTTTGATAGCATTAACCCAGTTCTTGTTTATGCTTTAGTAAGTATAAGTATATATAATAGTATGATGCCAAGCAATGCAAAGGAAGAAAATGACTGACGCTTAGCTTCTGAAACCATTTGATAATGACTGTAATACAATCGCAATTTTAAAAATATGGTTTCACTTCATACCGTACAAATTATATTGCGCGATTTAAAATTCACTTAGTTGATTTTATTTTGATCACATTGCTTTGATTGATGTTCCCAATTGATAGTCTTTATACCATAGATTGAGGTAAACCTAAAAGCATATACCTGTGTAAAATATAATGGGTATTTTGTATATTATTTACCTGTACACAATAAATATTTTAAAATAGATTTGAATCATTTTATTTGGGTATGGATAGAAATACAATGGTCAAATTATACCTATAGAGCCTGCATCTGTATCTGGATAAGAGGATAATTTAGAAAAAGGACTATTTGTCTATTAAGATGCGTCTGATGCAATGGATATTAAATATATATTTATTTTAGCATCACGCAAAATCCTCTAAACCGATTTTAATGACCGATTTTCAGTTTAGTAGAGTAGGAATATCTTAAAGTAACGTAACTTACTAACGTAATTTTGAGCCGATGCGAACTCAAAATTTGTTAAATAACATTACCTTAGGTGGTTAGTTATTATGGTTGATGTCTTACTAAATTACGTACAAGCTTCAATATTGGAGACATATGTACTGCAACTGTAGGTACATTATTACGTGTATGTACATACATATGTACAGTTTTACGATCTATATTCCCGCTCCACACGTGACATTTAGGGTCCTCGGTGACACAGTGCCCTAGGCAGGCACACTAACTAGGTCACTTGCGAGAGGGGCTGCTCGTAAGTGTCGTAAGCTACAAAAAGTATATACTGCTTGGGAATTCTAAAACTCTAGGATTAATTTTCAGCTTAAATGTGCTACGACAGCTGTAGTTTCTACGATTCTGGGTTGGGAATTTAACTAAAGTTTAAACAGTAACATTGTTGCTAGCATTTCTCATAAGATGCCGTAATGAAATAGATCTAAACTAAATAATAAGTATTTAAGGCAAGATAGTATCCAGTCAACAGCGAGGTGGCTATGGAAATTTGTAATTGTATAACAATATACACATTATACTAAATATCATGTTTGTATTATATAGGCACTAAATTATATTTTTATTTTCATAGTACGTGAGATATATCCTTCATATATTTATATTTATTATTAAATGATTAATATCCATTTAACAAATTAGCAAGTGGATTACTAAATATTTGCAAAATACGATCTGATGTCTCAAGATGTCTCTGCTATTCTTAGTTGATTAGTAATATTGTCACATTTATTGCAATGCCATTTGCTTTGCAATTAGTATTAGCATTGTGTCAGGAGCATATCATGTGTGATCAAGATCATCAAAGAGAAAAGGTAATGTTACAAATTATAATATTACTGTGATATGAAAATGTAAACAAAATGGAATGTTTCAGATTTCCGGCAGCAATATTATGGAGCTTTTGCTACCATTACTCGTCAGGTACACGAAATTATATTTAGGAAAATGGTTTTATAATATTTTACCACAATTTCAGTGAGCGAGCAATGCTATATACGCTATTCCATATATTCACGGTAAGGACTACTTTGAATGTTTATTTTATTCTAAGAGAGTGGTAATGCAATTTACTACGACAATAAACTCGTAATCGTCTTTATCCATTTTAAAGTAGGTACCCATGAAAATTAGCTCCTATAAAATGGACACTCCCACTCGATTTAAATGGATTCTTTCTCGCACCAGCTAAATAGATAATTCGGTACGTCCTCATATTGTATGCGTATTTATCAAGTAACATTCTCTATGCAGGGTCGCCGTACTATTGATTGTATCTATCGAAAGCTTACAAATTGTATTGAATGGAAAACAGATTCAGCGACAATGGCACTCGTATTTCATCATACATTGTGTTGTATGTCGATGGCGCCGCAAAAGGACAGATAAACAATGCCGTAATTGCCGTCATTAATTCTTCAGCCACTCACTATAATTTGGCTCAATTTAATGGATTAGAAAATGTATTCTATTGCTTTCGGCAATTTCGTGTTAGTTACATTACATATATTTTCAATAAAATAAGCAATATTTATAGTTGAACATAGTTTATATACAGTATTTTGTATGCGTCAGTTAATGTTATGCAAGTAGAGTTTAGATTGTACCGATATAAGGCTGAATTATACTCTAAAAGCTTTCACTTGTATTCACATGCAAAGCTTACTTAAATAGGTATTTATGTTCTCTTATCATTATAGTTTGTTCATATTGGATAGGTATTTTAAAGTACATTTACATTTAAATTAATAACACTATTAATCACTATGCCATAGAAATTCTGTTATATAAAATACCACGTAAAATTTATACAATATCAGCATGTGCGGCGGACTAAATCAGAACATGGACTATTTAAACATGATATATAGTGGCGAGTAATGACCGGCTGATCGTTATATCATTATATTCCTATTACTCCGTAAAAGACCCGTATATTCTGTGCGATCGGCCCACTTATTGAAATGGCTAATCATCGGCGCACTAACATTTACTGGCTGATCTTTTGCTGTAATAGCAGATGGCGTATAGGTTATTAGGCTTTGTGTTCAGGTATTATGCTGGTGTCGTTCAAAGCCTGGTATTAAAATGGTTTATTCATGCACACGTGCTCTGGATTCAATTACTGGAAGCTCAGCGTAGAGGGGCTGTGGAGGTTACATTAACCGGAACGGGCCGGGGGGCGGCACCGCGGCGCGGGCGCTTCTCTAAAGGTCAAAGGTTAGCGGAACGCGTAGCGGCCTGCTACGAACCGGTTGTGCGCTACGCCTCGTAGCATCTTGTATAACGAATATGCTATACAAGGCAATCATTACGTTTATGGAGCAACCTGAATTAGGCACAACATGGCTTGTACAAACGTAACCGATGTATTTTATTTACTTTAAAGTACCTTAGTGCTGTGTTCATATATTTTATCTTTTAATAACAAATATTTGATACATTAGAATGCGAATAAAAGCAAATAGAGGCCTATGTTCGGATTATTACTTTAGTGAATTCAAACATTAAGTAGTTTTCTACTTCTTTTTAAGACATTAAAACATGAAGTACTTTACGGTTGTTAGTTAATACATTTATTCAACCTATTCTGCGACTGAATAGGTTGAATAAATGTATTAACTAACACAAAAGGTTTTTAATTATGTCTGGTATTCTACGATTTGACAAGTTAAATTTGAGATAGAAGAATTGTTTTTTTGTCCACTCTCCAAGTAATAATAATAGTAACGTTTATTTCTTATAATGGAAAATAGACAGTTATGACAAAAATTACAACTGAATAACTAGGTCCATTTAAAACAAATTCACTCGTCTAATTATTATCTGCAAAATTATATAATGTTATCATACATAATGGATCCGTGTTGATAGCGGGATCGGTTTAGTAGTGCGAGTGGCGACTAGCGCTGCGCGCAATGTGTTGCGTTCGGGAGTGCTGGGAGCTGGTGACTCGTGGATATAAATAAAATAGTAGGACGAAGATAAAAGTTGGCGGAGCAGCTCCGGCTTATTTACTAGTGGCGGCGGCTCGCCTGTCCCGTTCACGACTTGAGATCAATACGGAGGCTGTCTCCACCCTCGTCCCCAGCAAGCCTATTAAGCAGTTTCTTAGTTCCGTCCCGCTCTAGCTCGACTTAACAAACTATACAAAGTAACTGAATTCACGATACTTTGTGAACTGTTTATTTGTGTTCGGCTATAAGAAGCGTAGGTATAGTTTAAAGTAGACGGTGTTATGTGACGAGACGCGCCGGTAGGCCTCGGCGAGACGGAGTGGCGCCGCGGGCCGCGGGTAATGGTTGGCTCCGGGTGTAAGGACGTCACGTGACCTATATTCGCCCAACACAGATATAGGACAGAAAGAACTTTCGCCCGCAACTACGAGCGCGGACCGTTACCACTACAACACAGCGCTTTTGTTCTTATTAGATACAACTCGTCTCTTGCGGTCGGTTGTACTAAACTCCGTATTCAGCAGACAGTCCTTTTACGCATACGGATTGGACCAATAACATAAAA
This sequence comes from Catocala nupta, assembly GCA_963675205.1. Lineage (NCBI taxonomy): Eukaryota > Metazoa > Arthropoda > Insecta > Lepidoptera > Erebidae > Catocala > Catocala nupta. Next base: position 17,378,408 of record OY776095.1, read on the forward strand.
TAAATTATATAAGCACGTTCGTGCTACATTCGAAACATATGCGACTACAATAGAATTAATACGTATATGTTTTGTTTGTATTATTTACAGCTGTTACCTCAACGGCAGGGAGGCTGGTTCGCACGTATGACCCACAGTAAATACAAATTTTATATTCCAGGTATATTTATCTGAACAAAAATAATATTTACTCGTACATTACATGTACAATGTACATTTAGTAGCGCTGAAATACAAAGAATATGAAGGCTGTTCTTGAATTCTAAATGCCTTATGCGGAAATTAAAAAGTAAACTAGGTTACACAAGGAAAACTAATTACGTTTTATAATTGAGTAAATATTACATACGTTTAATGGCTACAATTGACTGTATGAGATTGGTAAGTGAGAACGGTGACATCTCATCGTTCTCACTTACCGATCTCATTTAAACCATGAATGTAAAGTATGTTAATATTCTGCATGACTTATCTTATCTAGTGTGGGGGCCAGTCAGTACAGACCGGCGACACTTCGACCCAGTGAGATCTTTTATGTCGACTTCCCCAATAACGACTGCCATAGATGTTCATGGCAGCCGGGACCGACGGCTTAACGTGCTCTTTGAGGCACGGAGCAGGCGATAATTGTCAATCAATACGCACATAATTTCGAAAAGTCATATAACTTCCGAAAGTCAGCGGTGCGCGACGTGGGTTCGAACCCGAGACCCTCTGCATTGCAGTCTATTGGTCTCCCCACTAAGCTATCGCTGCTCTTTTCTGCATGACTTAAAGTTTGACATTATGTTTTTGAAGATATAATATGTCTACCAACCGGTAATTAACTAGCGAAGTAGATTATGTTTAGTACTTTTATTGTAAGATAATAAGAAAGCTAGGCACAAGTCTCCGCTTATGCCGAGCTATGAGACAGTTTAAAAAGACAGCGCATACTACTTATGTTATTAATAGTACGCTAGTACTATTAATCGCCAAGTGGTCGAAATTCGCACATAATTTAATTAAATTTTAAATTTGATCGTTATTAAGGTTTTATTGTCTATAACTATACCTTTATAATCACATTTTATTTAGTCACCTACTCCACATACATATTTATGTAACCATAGTTACGAAGCATTCTAAAATTCAACCGAACAATGCCGAAATACTACGAGCGCGATTCGACTGCTTGTGTCAAATGCATGGTTGTGTGCGTGTAGTGTTTTTTCATTAAATTAATGTATTTCTAATGCTTCTATATAAAACTATTAGGACTCGCATCTCTTTTTCATATAACCTTTAACTTTGGCAAATTTCATACTCCTCCATCCGCGCAATTTTCGTAAAAAGGGGTACAAAGTTTTTGCTTCATGTGTATAATATAGATTAGAGACTTGAAGGAACATCTGCAGCAGATAGTTTTAGACTGTGTGTGGGCACGTGTCTCATGATTGGATTCGCCTTTTTATTAAATAATTTCAGCTTTCTGCATCTGTATCGGGGTGCTTTATCAAAATGAGGTTTTAAAGATACGGCAGCACCAGTTGGCTCGACTTCCTTATTATTTTTCCTTATATTTTTGGATATTTTCCTCAAACGCAGTAACTTATTTTATTCGCTGTTTCGCTAGCTAGTTTCGCTTAATATAATCATATTAGACGATGTTCCTTTGCGACGTGAAGATGTCACGAATAAAGATTTGTTTGTTTTTATACATCTACGTTATATTCATCATCAGTTTCAGGAATCGGCTGGCTGATACAGCTTTATTGTATAAAGAAAAACAAAAACGTGGTGTACTTGTCTTTCTCTTTTACGCGTGAACTCGCATATCTCCGATCTAGCCGAGCAAGGCGCCACAGAATGTCTGAAGGTAAGCAGTCGCCATATTGTGCCGCAGTATCTAAAGGCTACAATCATCGCTGATAAGTTCGTGGTAGACATTTTTTACTTGCAACACTGATTCTTCAAAGACCGTTCTCTGTACTTTACACTAACAATGACTTCTGACATTATTAGTGTAAACGCAGAGATTATTTGCTAAGGTCTGGGATGCTTAATCACTCTATAAATGAAAAACGTTGTCATTTGCTGCAAGCTTCTGTAAGAAGGCATGGTTTGCATTAGGTTAGAGCAAAGATTTCGCTGTAGCCATATAGAGAAATTTTCATATATATTTCCTATCTACAAAGTCATATATTAAGATCAATATATCTTTAAGATTGGATACTTTAAATAAACTTACTAGAAGAGTCATCAATGTCAATTATTAGGTAACGCTGTACATGAATTAGAAGTAGGTACCTACCATACTTTCATAGACAACTGTAATTAGAATAATATCACAGGTATACCCGACAAATGAGTTTTAAAAAAGCTCCTAAGCCTATATGAGTCTCCTCAGCCGTTACTATTTCACAGCCGTTCATTCTTTATTTTTAAATACATATTTAACCTACGATCGACGATCATAGTAAACAGTCAATATTGTCTTACGTTTAAGCGAATGTAATACAGTGAAATTAAACTATTTTATACAGAGGGTCTCCCCGTGAACATGGTTTATGTAAAGCAACATAAACGTCGAGGAAAGTGTAAACTTAAATCTAAATAGTTTTAATAATTTAAATAGCTTAAATAATAATTAAGTTTAACAACAGTAATGTAAATAAAAGACGTTTTTTTTCGAATATAAAACGCGAACAAATCCACATAAAGTTGTTTAACTTCAATGAACAGCTACCGCTTAACATCAGCGAGTAGATTTGTTTTAAAGCTACTGTCTGAGAGGCATCCATGACTATTATAGATCGGACAATATGTATTCAATATTTTGAAAATCATTTTCTTGTTAGTACTAATACTAATCAGTGACATAAAACAGTACCTACGACTGTTATCTCTCCTGGGGCGAAGCAAGGGAATAATTTTCCCCTTCGTCGTTGAGAACGGTGGTCTGTAATACATTCGTAATATACATACATGTGTATACTTATATTATGTATATAAAAAGTTATGACGACTCTTAAGAGCACGACATTTGAATTTCTATTTCGTGATGTGGGAACAATGTTATCTACAGGGTGATTTTGAAATCGTGTAATTCCTTTTAACCACGCATTCTACTGGTGATATAGAATAACCCTGACCATATTTTTCTTAATTAGAATAATGGTTTCGGCAAAATTAGAGTACAGATTTTTTTCATGAAATGATTTCAAATAGTCATATTTTAACCACCTGAGAAAATATTAATATTTTACTAATTTAAAAATAATAACATAACAATAACTGATGTCGTAAATAATAAGGGGCAATAAAAAGGACCGCCCGTTATTATTTACGACATTAATTATTAATATGATTTTTTAATTTAATTAGTAAAAAATTAAAATTGCTTCGGTTGGTTAACATATGACTATCTGACACCATTTCACGAAAAAAACGGAATAATAATTTTTCAAAAAAAATAAATCTAATTAAATAAAAATATGGTCAGGGTTATTCTATATCACCAGTAGAATGCGTGGTTAAAAGGAAATACACGATTTCAAAATCACCCTGTATATATTAATACATGAAGCAAAAACTTTGTACCCCTGTTTACAAAAATTGCGCGGATGGAGGAGTATGAAATTTGGCACAGTTAAAGTTTATATGGAGAAGGAGGAGCGAATCCTATTTTTTTTTATAAAATTTGCATTAGAAATACATTAAATTAATGAAAAACACTACACGCACACAACCATGCATTTGACACACGCAGTCGAATCGCGTTCGTATTATTTCGGCATTGTTTGTGTGACGTCGTACAATTCTTTGTAACTATGGTTACCTATACTTTATTTATATGTAATAAAGAAAATAAGAAAACAAAGAAGCAAGCTTAGGAATATCGTCAAAGAAAGAGTATAGCTTAACTATACTCTTTTTTTGACGATATTCCTAAGCTTACAAATAATAATTAGTTTGAAAAATATACGTAAATTTACCTGTATAGCCTTGGAGAGATCTAAATGAAATGTAATTATATGGGTAAAGTTATAAACAATAACACTTTAATAACGATCAAACTTGAAATTTAAATCAATTATGGTCGAATTTTGACCACTAGGCGACCGCTAGTTAATTTAAAAGGTCGATATCATTCAATCTGGAATATATTATTGTTCCCATGTGTGTGTATTCTTACTTAAGGGGACGGTATTATTAAATCAAATTACTTTTTTCATATAACTTCAGAATAATACCTTACGGTAGTACGTAATATCGCGTCGATAAAACTTCCTTCCAGACGAGTGCTGTTACTATCTATGTATTTCTAGCCAATAAATAATACTTTAGCTGTCGTTCAAGCACTCACATATTATGCTATTGGGCTTTTAAGGCAATAAAGAGCATTTAGCATTACCTTCGTAACTAATAAAGTAGAATAGTCGTAGTCTGTGTGTCATGCGCTCGACTTTCGCACTTGGGATAATCTCTGGTGGGCCTTACAAACATTGAGCCGCCGAAGCTGGGGAAGTAGGCACACAATGTAGATATTTTTTTATTAAGTAGTTGATTGTTGCTTGAGGTATCTGTTATACATAGAATATTAATTAATTTATTCTTATTATGTCGTAAAAATAGTTCAGAATTAATTTAATCAAACGGGCCATAGGTGCTTATAATACCCATAGCAGAAGTCAACAGAAAAACTCAAATATCACCTGGTTAGACATTTGTTGATAAATGTCAACAAATCGAATTATAGATTAGACTAGATGTTGCACGCAGTTTCGCTCGCTCTAATCTAGATTTTAGTAGTACCTAGTCCTTTTTCTGGATGAAAGGTGTTATATCCTTTTCTGTACTCGTGACAAAGGCGTGAAAGCATAACAAACAAAAAACTCAAATTCACATGTATAATATAATATTAGTTAGGATTAGTTCGTTCTCAGTAAGCATTACTGAGGTAATATTTGAGGTAAAAAAAACAAGCATTAATTTATTTAATTCTGTTATTTACATGTATATGCTACCAACTAAGTGTTGAAGAAATATCCTAGGTTTATACTAGTCTTTATTGCTTTAAAGGGTGAAACATGGAAAATTATTACGCTAATACTAAATCACATGCAGTACATACAATAGTCATACATACTACCGAACTCAGAGACATTTAATGAATTGGAAAAATGGCGATACTTCCGTCTATATATCTTACTAGAGAGGCACATTAATCATTAAATCATTCGGCGCGATAGATAAACCAAGAAATATATGGACGGAAGAATCACCTTTCTGCCGATTGGTTAAAGTTATCATTAATTGCCTCCGAGTATGGTAGATGGACAAAGAAAGAATAAAGATTTCTCTTAAACGCTTTAATTATGTTACCTTGGACTTATTAGACGGAAACTCTAAGAAAATAAGCAAATACTGAAATAGTGGTATCTTTATACCCATGTGTATATGACACCATTAGTTATGCTTCCTGTTCGACTTTTCACCGGTAATACCTTCTGTTCCTAGACGTAAATAATTGTGGAAACATTCCCGACGCTAATTCCAACAGTGTGTAACAGAAAGATGTGGTAATTTTTATGGATGTTGCATGTTTTTACTATAGACAACAACCGTTTACAGTCTCAAGTTTGTATCTCCGAAAGGTTAGGCAGACTTGTAATACACACACATTTTGCCATCTATCTTTTATGGGCACGCCCCATATTTCCCTATTTCCGCTTATTAGGTACGGTGCCAGAATCCATGCTCTTACTGAGCATATCTTTAGAGTCAACCCCAGTAATACTTTGCCTGGCTCGAAAATCGAATCCGAGATCACATGCACATCAATCTCACTGCCGTTGTGCCATCAGGCACTAAAAACATTGATTCACGGTATCGAAATAATTAAAATAGAAATTGCTTTGTTGGCATAAGTTGGCGATTATTCTGTTGGGAAATTCTCAGTATGTAAAAGTACGGAGGCTGGAAATGAGTATGGTATGCGACAATATACTCGCCTATTACGTGGGGCTTTGCTGGCAAATTGTGAGTATACCAAAGTCAGACTACCAACTACTACTATCTTTGGTAGTCTGGCAGGTATATGCTATACGTTTTCTCTTTATAATATTCACGTCTGTCTTTCTCTCTCTCTCTCTCTCTGTTAATTGACGTAACATTTAATACGTTGCCAAACCCAAGTATACCTTTTAAATTTGGATTTGTGTATCTGTTTTTGAAGGTAACAAATTAAGGTACAAATATTTCAAATGTATTTCGTTGTAATACTAAATTGTTTCTCTACGATTACTTTTATTACTAGTACATGGCATTGTTTCTTCGTTACACTGTGTATAAAACGTATTTAAACTTGCATTAGCCATCAGGTCTTGCATTAGTCCGGTATCGCATTCATGTCCAGGTAATAAGCAAATGCCACGCCATTGTGCTACTCTAAGCTAGGTAACCTATTTCCGTATAAAGGTAAGTGCATATTTCCTCAAACAAATTACGTATAGCCCAGTTCTCCTAGTCATTAATTACAACGACCACGAGACGTAGAAACTATTCATAAATAAATTCGTATACGTAATATGAATTTACTTATGAATAGTTCCTTCGGTGGACCTACTTAATTGATATTCCAAATATTCAATTCAAATATAAAGGTTTATTTATTATAGAATATTTTTAAATATTATTTGGAAACGTTTAAATTCTAAAATCAAATAGGTAATCTATGAATACTGACAAAAATGGCATTGAAATGCTATGAATGTAGGTACATATAGATACATAAATATTAATTTCTTAAATGAAATCGAATAGATATATTAGGTACTTATTTGTATAGAGCTTTCATTAAACGAAACTGGCCACTCTTTTCTATTGCTAATTATTTATACTATTATTGTAATTCAATGCGTTATTGTCCTTTTCATTTAATAAAGGAGCCGATATGTATTTGGTTGTCGCTCAAAACATTATCTTTGTAATATTAATTAGGTGCTATTGATAACCGCATAGTATCAGTTTCGGAAATGCAACCTGTGTTATACATACATATGTACATGATTCATTATTTATACAAATTTAGTACTTTGAAATTAAACTACATTATACCGATTTTATTGCATTGTTTATTTAACACTTTATCACATAATTTTGAAAACAGTTACACTTCTACTACTATTAAACTTTACTTTACTAATTAAATTATTAAAATTATTAGAACTATTTATATTTAAGTTAAATAACATTCGCATAAACAGAAGACAATATTATGTAAATTTAGTACTTTAATTATTAAATGAAACTAGCGGTCGCTTAGTGGTCAAAATTCGACCATAGTTGATTTAAATTTTAAGTTAGATCATTATTAAGGTTCTATTGTTTATAACTTTACCCATATTACATATAAATAAGGTATATGTAACCATAGTTACGAAGAATTGTATGTCGTCAGACGAACAATGTCGAAATACTACGAACGCGATTCGACTGCGTGTGTCAAATGCATGGTTGTGTGCGTGTCGTGTTTTTTCATTAATTTAGTGTATTTTAATGCATATTTTATATAAATAATAGGATTCGCCCCTCCTTCTCCATATAAACCTTAACTGTGCCAAATTCCATACTTCTCCGCCCGCGCAATTTTCGTAAAAAGGGGTACAAAGTTTTTGCATCACGTATTAATATACACATAGATATAGATATGTAGCATTTATCCTGACTAAACCGTGCATAACTTATGATGATGATAGTTTGTGCTGTTGCTTAACTTTCTTATAAAAATACCATATCCATAGTGTCCACGCAATGATATATTTACATATCGCGGTTTTTATGATGTGATCATATAGCATGTACATGAACCTATTGATATCGTCTCTATCTAATGTTATTTCCACTTTTGCAGTCTGAATGTTAAAATAGGAGCAGCGAAAGCTTTTTTTAATACAGCCACGTTTTGAGGCTTGTAATCCTAAATCAGATTCACGACTTGGAACATGTCCAACAAAAGGGAACATTCGTCTGAATTGTTAGATAAGACCTTCTAGGACCTTGTAATAAAAACAAAAAATAGCGACTTTTAGGCTGTGGATGGTTGTTTTGCAACTTTTACTATTATCGTTAAGGATGTTTTTACTGATCTGACAAATAAAAAGAACAGTATTTGACCTTTTTATTTATGTTAGATTTTTATTTGCTCTGATCACAAACATAATATCGATTAATGGTCTAATAATAATAAATATATCTATAATAATCGCTAAATATAATAATCGCTGATGTTACTATACTTCAATCTTTAAATAGGTTTTTAGACTACATGAAATTAATCACACTTTTATGGAGCCTCTAAAAAAGTAAACTTAGATGTAGCGACAGTTTACCAAAATTATATTTGCACGATACACACATTTATTTTTGTTTTAGTAACCAGATAAAACTAAATATCAAATTTCAATATTTCCTTAGAATCTTTCACTTTATCGGCAACTCAATATGCCAGGGAAAATAAACCGAGGAATATAAACAAGTAACTTATTAGTACCCTCGATCACTGACGCAGTCTATAATAATATGTCAACAATCACCATCCGTTACAATTACATTGAAAACAAAGGCAGTAACCAGTAACAATACCAATATATTTTTATTCTCGTTTTCAAAGCAACAGCATGCAAACAAAGGGTTTACAAATAAACGTTGCGTCGAGGACGCTACGGTGTCTATTATTAGATTAGGGTCGATCCATCAGAAGCTTGATAAGCTCAGGTCGCGGGGCGCGCCACGCGATCCAGTAATCGATTGCTGACCACCCACCGGCTCTCTCGATGCTCTCCTACATACACACATACCCATACCCACAATCTATTTATTTTACTTCGGTAGTTTTACGACGACTTCGATTGAATAGTAAATTAGGATCTGCTCTTGTTTATGCTATGCCAGCCCTCTGTTATGTGACTCGTAATGATTTTGTTTTCAATATCTTGCTTGTTATTCAAATATTGCGGTGGTTCAGAATATTTTATTTGCCATGGTTTGTATAAATTAATTATTCTGTGAATATTAATGAATTCATTATCTGAAATAAACTTTAATATATAACGACGGGCTTATTAGTACAATTTCATATGGAAAATTCTAATTTGTTAATAGCAATAAAAGTAAAAATGAATAATGTATTTTATTATAAGCGAAACGCCAAGAGTGATTAACAAAGGAATGTAAGTGATGTTCTATCCCTTCGCCATAAAATGAACATTTGTATGGAACTACAGAAAATGCCGCTTCCACTGAATTACGTCATAAGTTATTAACCCCCTCTCTCTCTGATTAGAAATAGTAAAACACTTATCACTGTCTATGTTTTATGGTACATAATTGTACCTATGAGAATAATTCACTACTAATTTGACGTGTATTAGCAATAGTATATTTTAATAAATATACTCTTGTGCGTATACTCTGTTTAAGTACTCTTGTAAAAACTTGTAAGGATTATATAATGGCAATATGAAAATAAAAACTATAAATTTAATATCAAATTACCAAGTGAATTAATCGCTCTATAATTTGATATTTAAAATTTTGCCTATTAAAAGGCTCTTGCAAGAAAGAGCGCGGTCTGGCTGTCCCATTACTCATTCATTTATTTTGACTCAAAATTTCAATGCCGTTTTGAGTCCTCGTTTTATAGGACATTCCCCTAACTCACATTGATGTTTTTTGTACACTATTCATGACATTTCAGGGAATACCTAACGAATACTAAAAGGCGATCGATTTGACTGGACTGCCTCTACATTTATTATTTAATACCATCGACTTTGTAGTGCTTTAGACACGAAGGATTATTGGTTTATTAATGATGTAGCTGGCGTACTCCTTTTTTATTATATAAATAAAAAGTTTAATATACGTAAGTAACGTATATGTTACCTATCAGTCTGAGATGCGCATGAAATTTTGCTACGTTTGGAGAGTAACGGTAGTGAGTACAGGTATATGGTTAAGTGATGGACGAAAACCTTTTTTACCTTCAAGCTGGTAAACAAGTATGCGGTCCGATTGGTGGTAAGCGGTTAAAATAGCTTATTATCGCTTGCCAATGCCAGAGGGACCGCTCGCGCGTTGCCTACCTTCAGGAAAAGGGATTGAAAGTGCATGAAAAGGAAGGTATTGGAGAGGTAGGTACGCGAACTTTGGCTTTCTCGCTTACCGAATCAAACGTACGTAACAGTGATACTCCATTTACGTCGCGCATTCGTATCGTCATTATATAATTAAAAATTACAGGCGCTTTTACCCGTGAATGAAAATTACAAGAGATATGTCAGTGATCCTATTCCATGTATATAATAATAGAACAAAGCAGAAAACTTGGAGGCGGTAGGCGAATAAGGAAGTAGGTACAGGCAGATGTAATAAAACTTTTTGGTAGAAGTTCTGGCAGAAAATTCAAATCATGGGACAAAAGTTATATATGGACATTAACTACAGTCGATTGAACACGTACAATATCTCGAATAGAGAGGGTCTGTCTGATATATTGTGTTTCTTGGTAAATGTTGTCGCTGACTTTTTGTATGCCTATATTTATTATGGTACATCACATTCTTTATCTCTGGCGCATTTAACGGCAGTAGTATTGATGGGATCTAGGAATCTTATAAAATAGAATATAAGACAAACAGACAATAGAAATTAAGTAATAGGGTCCCGTTGGCACCTTGGGTACGGAACTACTACTCCTATATCCTATATCCTATCCAGTTAGTAACTGAGTTAGTCGATCGTTAAGATGTATTATTTAAATAGAGAAACTTATCTTAATAATATAAAACAATATAAATTATAGAATCGATTTAAAATTGAATTGATTTATTTAAGATGGAGGGACTGCAATCATAGGGCCTCGTAGCATACTGCTACGTGCTAGCTACGGCGTAGACAGCTAGGCCAACGTTGTTGGTAATTATTACAAGCGATCTATAGATATTTATATTTGTTGAATAAGCTTTGTTTGGGACACGTTTCAAACTCACGAATATGTAAATCAATGAAATTAATTATAACGGGTAT